>CM057098.1:22492500-24892500 GCA_029959045.1 Taenioides sp. WSHXM2023
GACTGTAAAGAACCGATTTAGCTGGAATTACAAAAGGTGAGCTGATTTGTGCTGTTACACATAACATTACAGTCACAAGCTACCACAAGCCAATAATTTGCGCCATAAAGATACATGTAGAACTCCCCCAGCATGATGTCACTATCAATTGACAGAGAATTGACTGTTCACTGACGATTAGAAATGACGTCTTGATCAGAATTAGATTAAGGTCAGTGAATCTTTTTACTAATTTAGGATTTAAACATTGTCATGAGACTTAGATTTTAAGGCCCATTTTGACACAAATTTGACAATGTAAGCCCCTCTTTAATGTCATTCCCTCATTGATACCTTTGACATGCGCACCCTGTTTCTTTAAATACTGTACCATCTGCCCTCCTAAAGCTGCTCAATGTTGAACTGTGTGAATGAGTGTCCTCTACTATGTTTGCGATAAACCCCTGATATCCCTGCCATGACACAATGAAAAACTAGTCTTATGTGTATAGATTTTTTGTGTGTTGCTGTTGTGTTTGATAATTGATATTTCCAAATACCGATATTAATATTCTACAATCCATAGCAAGGCTTACAAATTCTTACAAATTCGAGCTTCCCCCGTTTAAAAGACTTCAATTAAAATATCTTAAAATCGTAATTGTCTAAGGTGTGAAAAAAAATGTACACATTTTAACTGAAGGTATTTGGTTAAAATGTATACTGGGTTATAAAATCATGATTGTGTAAACATACACCCATATTTTTAGTCTAATTGTTCTTCTATTTCCATTTGTAATCACGAGTCTGTTCAAAAAGACTGTACCAATACAATATTTCAGAAAACCCTCCGATATCATAATACCAATATACAACTAGAATATGGTCCATCCCTATTGAAAACACTTCAGGAATGGTGCTGATAAGTATTTTTTTAACCGTAAAAAATACACTGTAACCTCCATCACAGACAATAACAAGTGAATATAAATAAATGAAAGGATATATTTTCAAAAGATTTTCCCACATGAAAAAAAATAAAATGCTGATGAGTTATTTAAGCTCTTAAACTCTCAATGCCCTGTGGTCTTAAAAGGGAGCTGTCTGAATTAGAAATCGGCCATGTGGGGTGGAAGGTCATTATGTGCATTGAGGGAAACAGGCGGCCTCTGTGTTGGAGGATTAAGCTGGTGGTAGCATCGTGCATCTGGTACAGTGACAGCACACAGCACAGAGTGTATCAACACAACAACATGACCGGAGACTGCAGGGAGGTCCTATCACACCACTGTAAGTTACTACTGACACGTGCTGCTCATGTGTATATATCTATAACTGCTTTTCATTTACTTTTGTACAATGGATAGAAATACATTGTAGTATTAGTCAGGGTTTTTAATCTTATTTCATAGGGCTGCAAGATTAATCGCAACTTAATCCAAATCAGTATTTGAATGGACACAATCAGCAAATTACAAAGGCTGCAGTTTTTGAAGTACCTTTTTTTTCTTTTTTTTTTATATTCTGTCTTAATCTGCAAAAAAACTGCTGTTGTTTAGATCTATGTGATTCTTGTATTAATTTGTCATTTCATATCTCAGTCTTTTGTCAATTAATCTGGACATGTTTAAAATGTGAACTTTGAACAGAATCCTATTATTAAAACATAAATCGCAAATCTAATTGCAATTACAATATCTCCCTAATTGTTCAGCCTATATTATTTCATGAAATTGCTCACTCAAAAGGAAAGAGTACAGTATTCTTATGGTAATGCTAAATCTTGAAGATTCTGTGTGTTATAGTGTTGATTCACAAAGACTTAAAGACAATAAGTTTGGAGATGTAGTTATGCTGTACATGTTTAGGCTGCTCGCTGTGAGCTGTCTTTAAAATGAACCAAAGTTTGCAAATATAAAATACAAAATGAATGTTATTGGAGCATTAATGATTCTTTTAAACATGCACTATGCAACTTTTCTGGTGGCGGGTTCGTCGCTCGCTTGTTTCAGTGGAGAAGTTATTGGGTTGCAAGAAGTTTTCCACATTATGCCATTACAGTTTTTTATGAACATGAAGTCAAGAGGGTAACGCCAGTCCAAATTACAAGTATGATCTATGTATGTACGTACGAATGTTACAAGTATTTTTGTAGCAATAAAAAATACTATTAAAAAAAAGCAAGATATAGGAGTTTAACATAATACTGTATTCCAGGCAAAGCAGTTGGATCACATGAGACAAGCTTGTGGCAGACCCTCCAGAAAAGTTACAGTACAGCTTTAATTATACCAATTTTGAATATTATTCCTATGAAGATAAGAGACTTGTATTGCGAGATTCTGCTTTATAGAATAGGTTTTACAGACAATGTTATAACCAAAACAAGAAACCGAGCACAATACTTGTTGGTGTATTTTCAGTGGCGTACTGTGGACTTGTGTGTGTAGCATGGAGGACACAAACATGACCCAGTGTTTGGTGCTGAATGCTAATAGCTTGTTTTTATTAAGCTCCATTTGAATGTAAATGGCCCTTTTATGTGCCAGGGCTTTAGCATCGGGCTAGCGTGGCACAATGGCTGTTAAAGGCTTAGTTTCTTTGGCTGGAACATGGGCACCCATTGATAAAATGTGTCTAGGTTTTGGAAAACAATAGCTCTTGTGTAGAAGGGCCCACAAAGTGCTCTCTTGAGATCTGCGATGCACAGTTGTTGAGGAAGATGTGGTAATGATGCAGAGACAGATGTTGGGTCTCCAGCACTGACGGTTATGTGGCTGTGACTCACACTGAATTCTGCAGTAACAATGATCCAAGTGTCATGTCCTCCAACTGGTTTATCTGACGTCATTACAAATTTGTATTCTGAGCCATCAAGTTTTTTTTTGTATGGTCAATATACGGTCAATATAAAGTCCAGTCCAAGCAGGAGCAGTGTCTAGTAGTTGGAGCATTCATCCACTAGCCCACCTTGTCCATGTGTCTGAATGTGGTGTGTGCATGGCTGTTAGTGGTGGCAGGGGCTGATGCCACATATTGGCAGCTCTGTTTCTGTCAGTCTGCCCCAGGGGAGCTGTGGCTACAGAGGTAGCTTACCATCTCCAGATGTGGTGCTACATTTTTTTTGCAAAAATAGTTAAACATTTTTTGACATGATAATATTTTAACCTTTTTGTTATGAATCCCACCTGGACAACTGAGGGATTACAGACATTACACAAATTATTTTTTAACAATGCAAAATAGCTGTTGGGAAATCTTCTTACAAGTTTTTGAAGTGAAGTGAAACAATTGAAAATGGTTGAACTAGTTTTTTGTAATATAAAACACAGAGTCCCGGAGCATTAAGACAGACTATGGTTGACAATGCTATTTTACTGAACTTTAATCTGGCTTTAGTTTACAGTATATGGAAAATAAACCAAACTGAATTTTACAGACAAAACTTGTTTGTGAATCTGAGTTGTATTTGTGTGGGCTTTTTTTACAGATATCCAGGAGTTCTACGAGGTGACACTGCTGAACTCCCAGAAGAGCCGTGAGCAGAAGCTAGAGGAGGTGGAGCACATGGCGGAGCAGTGGGAGAGGGGCTCTGTGCAGGATCCTGAGCCTGCACGCTCCGCCTGTACACTCGAGGTGAGTTTATATATAATCTATATCACACTAAACCTACAGCAAAACTGAGCCATATGTCAGAGGCCACTACAACTTCAACTGAAAAAGTTTTGATTTAGTCTGGAGATAGTTCTGCATTTGAGAAAGAGTGTTTAGCTTCTATTATATAATCATAATATAAGACATAAGTACAATTCGAGCCCTTATTAATAATTAGAATCAACAATAGAACTGACATTAGACTGACTGTGCCTCTTCTCATCTTACTTAAGCACATTTGCTTACAATGGAAACGTGCTGTCAGTCATGTTTCCAGCACAGATAAACAGGTGAGACATTATTAGACATGTCTCTTAGATGTTGTCTCTTATATAATGTTTCTTAGATGTTGTTTCTTGTATGTTGTATGTTGTGGTGGCTGCTTATTCCACTATATCCAAGCTTCAGAGTCTCCTGGTCTGTGCTTAGAAAGATCAGTTTCAAAGGTTTGCAGAGACGTGATGCAGTAATTGGAGCCCTCAGGCCCAGCCTTTGCAAACAAACCAGTCTCCCTCTTCTGGTTTATCCAAAACCCACTGAAGCTTTGCTCAGTCATGACAGAGTCACAGAAAAGGCACAGAGAACGCCTCATCAGACAGGTCTTTCTTATTCCTCTGGAAACACACCACCTCAGATGAGTGTTTTAGCCATAACTATAACTTTTTCACACTGCAGTGTGACGGCCCCTGTGCAGTTGCCTGGTACAGTGTATTTACAGTGGTACAAAGGTGGTCTTTGTCCGCTCTAAAGTTGTGGGACTGAGTGTGTCTGGTGCGAGTGTAGAGCTGATATATGTGACATTCCAATTAAGGGGGATGAATAGAAGGGGCTGAACGGTTGAGGGGAATGAAAAAAGCATGACAGTTACAAATGTAGACTCCAGCAAATACTAAGAAACAACAGTTTCCTCTGCATTATGCTCTTATCACAAGTTGTTTTTTGCACTGTTAGGAGATAAGGGATCCAAGTGGGCTCTTTCTGTATTGTCTGTGTGATCATAATTCAAGCACTTCTAGACAGTTGAGTCTACCGTCATTTTATTTTTCTTAGTGAACAGTGTTGTTTTGACCAGCAGTCAGCCTTAAGGCCACCACACACTGCAGGAGAATTTGCCCGATTTAGGCTGTGATTGCTTGTCCCCGAGTTTGGGGAGACATGACCCAATTTTGTGTCTTTGTGTGAGATTTTGAAGCTGCTGCGCTCCAGTGTGTGGTATCAGTGTGACTTTGAGCTGCTCTGTCAGATCGTAACCACCAAACATCAGCAACGCCATGGCAACAGCCAATAAAACAGAGTGTCAGGGGCAGATGAAGTGATGGACACAGAGGCGCAAGATACAAACTCAGGAAACAGCAAAAATAATTATTACTCACCTCTCGAGAAGTTGTAAATTTAAACTGCAGCATCTCATCCATATTATCCATAGACTATGTCCTCCGCAATAATGTCACCATGTCCACAAAACAGCAATTTTAATCCAGTTTGAAGCGTTCTTTAAAAGTAAAAAGGTGAGAGTAGTTCCTTGCATGTGTCTGTTTACATTCACACAGCGCACGGATCGAGGTGAAGCTGCACATTAGCGATCAGGACTCTACTTCCTGTGTACTTTATCGACAACCTTCTATGCATTAAAATCATGTATCTGAAGTATTACACCACATTTCACACATAATAATAAAACAGTTTTGACTTGCATCTAAACTAGAAGCGCAATGGTCTGATCTTTTGAACACTTCTCAAAGCGAGTCACTTTACTGTAGACAGGAACCAGCAGACGTGAGGTTCGCTCACTGCTTTGTAGCCTGTGGTTTGCAGCCATATCTTGCAGCAGTCTTTGCGATCAGAAATTTAAAATCTAATAAGATTCTCCTCGTGTCTGTGGTGTGCATTTTTTGTTGCACATTTAAAAATTGTTTAAGACCGAAAAATCCTGTAGTGTGTGGCGGCCTTTAGTTCAGTGTTTTGTCTCTCTCCCAGTTCATCCAGAATTCTAATAATAATAATAATACATTTTATTTATATAGCGCTTTTCAAGACACTCAAAGACGCTTCACATTTCATAAAAGAATAAAATATCACAAAATTTACAACATAAAATCAATTATTAAAAGCAATTTTGAACAGGTGAGTTTTGAGTTCTTTTTTGAAGGTGGGGAGGTCAGAGCAGTCACGGAGGGGTTTGGGCAGTGAGTTCCAGAGGGTGGGGGCAGCGATGGAGAAGGCTCTGTCCCCCCAGGTTCGGAGCTTGGTCCTACAGGGCAGGGACAGGAGGTTAGAGCTGGAGGAGCGGAGGGAGCGAGATGGAGTGTGGTGGTGGAGCAGGTCTGTGAGGTAAGGAGGGGCCAGGTTGTGGAGTGCTTTGAATGTGATGAGAAGGATTTTGAAGTGGATGCGCTGAGGGATGGGGAGCCAGTGGAGCTTGTGGAGGACAGGGGTGATGTGTTCACGTGAGCGGGTGTGGGTAAGGAGCCGGGCAGCAGAGTTCTGAATGTACTGTAGTCTGTTGAGGGTTTTGGATGGTGTACCATAGAGGATGCTATTGCAGTAGTCGATTCTAGATGTGATAAATGCATGGATGAGAGTTTCAGCGGCAGAGAAAGTGAGTGATGGGCGGAGACGGGCTATGTTTTTGAGGTGAAAGAATGCAGTCCGGGTTATGTGTTTGACGTGGGGTTCAAATGAAAGAGTGGGGTCGAGGAGCACACCGAGGTTGCGGATGAGTGGGGATGGAGAGAGTGTGGTGTTGTCAAAGTGCAGGGTGAAGTGTTGTAAGGATTTGGTGATGTTGTGTGGACCGATGATGATGAAGTCTGTTTTGTCACTGTTTAGTTTGAGGAAGTTGTGATTCATCCAGTTTTTGATGTCTGTTAGGCAGTGGGTGAGAGTGGAGTGGATGCTGGGGTTGATGGATGTTGTGGAGATGTAAAGTTGGATGTCGTCAGCGTAGCAGTGAAAGCGGAGACCGTGTCGACGAATGATGTTGCCGAGGGGGAGGATGTAGAGAATGAAGAGGAGAGGACCAAGCACCGAACCCTGGGGGACCCCCTGCTGCAAGGGGGCTATGGAGGAAGAGCAATGGTTGGTATGGATGAACTGTTGTCGGTTAGTGAGGTAGGACTGGAGCCAGAAGAGAACGGAGCCGGTGATGTTGAGAGAGTTTTTGAGGCGGGACAGGAGGATGGAGTGGCTGATTGTGTCGAAGGCTGCAGTGAGGTCCAAGAGGATGAGGATGGAGAGGTGGCCAGAGTCGGAGGAGAGGAGGAGGTCATTTGTGACTTTGAGCAGAGCTGTTTCGGTGCTGTGTTTGGGACGGAAGCCGGATTGGAAGGGTTCATAAAGACTGTTGGAGGTGAGGTGGGTTTGGAGTTGGGCGGCGACGACACGTTCCAGGATTTTAGACAGAAAGGGGAGGTTGGATATGGGACGGAAATTTGCACAGTTGTCAGGGTCAAGGTTGGGTTTTTTGAGGATGGGAGTGATAGCAGCCAACTTGAGAGACTGTGGGACAGAACCGGAGGAGAGGGAGGAGTTTATGATTTGGGTGATCAGTGGAGAGAGTGTAGGAAGACAGGCTTTGATGAGAGGAGAGGGAATGGGATCCAGGGAGCAAGTGGAAGTTTTAATGCCGGAAAAAAGTTCTGTCAGGTAAGCAGGGGAAATGGGTGTGAAGTGAGAGAGCTGTTGATGGGGCGGAGGAGGATCGGGTGGAGCAGTGTGGGAGGAGGAGAGGTCTATTGAACTGTAAATGGAATCTATTTTGGACTGAAAGAAGGATTGAAATTGGTTGCATTTGTCAGTGGTGAAGGAAGATGAGATGTTGTTATTGGGCTTAAGGAGTGTGTTTATTGTGGAAAAGAGAGCTTTGGGGTTATTGGAGCCGGAGTAGATGAGGTTGGAGTAATATTTGGACCGGGCGGAGTTTAGTGTGTCTTTGTATTGCTGCATGTAGTCTGTGTAGATTTGGAGATGGACAGTTAGACCAGATTTCTTGTACAGTCTCTCAAGCTGGCGCTTACGGGACTTCATTTGATGGAGCTCAGGGGTGTACCAGGGGGCAGTGTGGGTGAAGGAGACGGTTTTAGTTTTGGTGGGGGCCAGTTCGTCAAGACAGGAGGAGAGGGTGTTGTTGTAATGAGTGACAAGTTCAGAAGGGTTTTCAGACAGAGGGGGAGGGGAGGTAGCCAGTTTGGAAGAGAGAAGAACAGAAAGAGCAGGAGTGTCAATGGATTTTAGATTTCTGAAAGTTATTGTACGTTTTGCTTTATGGGCTGTGAGGGGGATTTGTATGTTGAAGGTTATGGCAAGGTGGTCAGATATGCAGAGGTTATGGCTGAAGAGATTGTTTACTGTGGGACCAGTGGAGCAAACCAGATCAAGAATGTGACCGTGAGTGTGAGTGGGGAAATTGACATATTGAGTGATGTTGAAGCATTGGAGAAGGTCCATGAATTCAGCAGCGGGTTTGGAGTTGACATTGTCAATGTGGAAATTAAAGTCACCAAGCAGAAGGATGGAGAATGATATGGCACTTAACTGAGTCAGAAAGTCTGTGAGATCTGGAAGGAACGAGGGGTTGGGCTTTGGGGGGCGGTAAATAACAGCAGTTACAAGTGGAGATGGACCGGACAGTTTGAAAGCAGTATATTCAAATGAGTGAAAGTTTGAGAGAGAGAGGGGGGTTAATTTAATGTCTTTTTTGAAAATAACTGCAGTGCCGCCGCCGCGCCCTTCAGAACGGGGGTTTTCAACGAAAGAGAATCCGGGGGGTGTGGTCTGATTGAGGGAGAAATAGTCCATAGGTTTATGCCAGGTTTCAGTCAAACAGAGAAAATCCAGTTTATTGTCTATGATGTGCTCATTTAAGATGAGTCCCTTGTTGCTGAGGGAGCGGGTGTTGAGGAGGGAAAAGTTCAGGTGACGTGAGTTGGCAGTGTGTTGTGATGCGCGTGGAACAGGGCGGAGGTTGGACCGACTCACGTGTAGGTTGTTGTGATGACGTAATGCGGAAGTATCAGAGCGGTGGGACCAGATGGACGGGATGGTGTTTTCAGATGAGCTGTGGTACGAAAAAATACGTCCAGATCCCCGATGTGGAGGACGGGGACCGCGGAGGAGTCCAAGCTGTTGAAGAGAAGGAGCGCAGTCCGGGAGGCAGCGGTTGTTGAGCCGGCGGAGGGTAGAGGCGGAGTACTGCAGCAGCGGCGGCAAACGCACAATTCTATTGTGCGTTTGTTACTAACTCATTTTGAACATTGCTTAATTCATATGTTATGATTACATGTACTCACTGTGTGCCTCAACATTAACCTACCAGAGCTGAAATGGAAACCAAGCCTGGCTGACAAACAGCTAAAGACCCTCATATTTGAGTCCATGAACATAGATGTAATCCCTCATTTTTCCAGGAGTGGTCCATGGTAGAAAAAGTTTCAAAAGTAGTCATCTGGACAAAGTTTTTGAAATGAAGACATCCAGGGAAAGTAAACAACTCCAGGGGAAGTCTCAGCGTATAACCCCTCTCTCAGTACAGGACTAATCTACTTCCATTCAAGCAGTGTAAGCTTTAGCTCCTCAGACCAGTGCCTTCTGACTGATAATGAATTCTGGATAGCTGCTAGAACGCCTTTATTTCAAAAATATTGCCCAAATTATGAATATTTTTGCACTGCTGTATATGCCCAGCTCGATATACCTTATATGGTATGACCCAGATCCGACATATTAGACTGGCAGATGAAAAGCAGTATTATATAAACATGAATATGTAGGTCAATACCTCTGGGTACCTTCACAGTTTTGATGACACGCTTAAAACCAGCCCCTCTGTTGTATAGAAACCTGCAGTTGTCTAGATCAGCATTATCTGTACCTACTGCTACTGTTAACGTTTTTCTTGGAATGACACCAGTCTGTACGATAATCCTGCAGTAATCCTATTAGTTTACACAGCCACAACATTTAAAGTATACTACCTGTCTCTGTTACTGCAATAAATACACAAGTACACACTAAACAATATAGGGTCCACTTTACTGATAGAGCTGAACATGGGGGGGGGGGAGTCGTAAGAACATGGGTGAACAATCTTCAAACTGAGACATGGACCTCTCAGGATTAAGCTAATGTCAAACCAGACAGCAGAGGTCATCTTCTACAGTTAATGAGGTACTGATGTTTAATGTACACAGTGAAATATATAACATTTTGATACAAATACTTTCACATTAAATGAAATGATCATTGCTCTGCCTGGAATGTTCCACAGTATGACATTAAACAGTTCTATCTTACATTTATTCAATAACAGGTGGTTTTATAGCTCAAAAATACTGACATTCTGGCTGTGAGCGGTGTTGCCTCTTCACAGATCTGACCTGTAACTTGGTGTGGTTTGGTTTCAAGAGAAAGCATAACATATAAATATATTAGATTGATTTAAAAAGTTATAAATGAACTGTTATAAACATGTATTTATGAAACTTGTATTCATGTGTTTTATAATTTAAAACTTAAAATGGTACAATAGAAGCTCACTATAGGCATGCAGGAGATGTGCCAGTGGTATTTCTGGAGTTAGGCTTACGCCATCCAAGCTGCTAATTAAAGACTTTAGAAAGTAACAGACAGACTGACAAGCTAATGATGACACCACCACCTTCAGTGTTAACTCAGGTTATGCACTATTAATAACTACATGGACAACTCCTTTCACAACACTTTAGATTTCAGGTTTTTTATACACTGAGTATTACAGAATTGGAGAAACAAAAAAGACCACATTTTCACTAAATCAAGGAAAGAAAGTGCAGATAGTAGATGTTTAATATCTCAGTAGTTTGATTTGTTTGGTTTCAATTTAGAGTCTCAGCCTCAGTCTCAACTTGTTTTTAATTTAGAGTTAAAAGGGACTGTATAATTTAGATTTTAAATTTCATAAACATGACACATTTGTAGCAGAAAGCAGAATGAGCATCATATTATGGGTCTCTCATCAGGGTTGCTAGTTTTAAATGCTGAAATACAGTTGTTTCAATCTAAAACTCTGATCCACACTACCTAAACCCCAGCAACTGCAGCCAATCATTAATCAGTGCTAGTGCAGCCTCTGCCGCTCGTGAGGGAATTCTGTAGTGATCGTAGTTACTGTTCCTTTAAACTGCTACTGGATATTTGATTGGATTTAATCATTAGTAAAAATGAATAAGTAATCTTTGTTTGTGAATTAGTTAAATGTATGCCCCTGTATGTTGTTTCCAGCAGAGGGCGCAGAGTGGCTCTGACCCCAGTGGAATGGAGCGCCCAGTGAGCATTGCCAAGACCTGTGAGGTGAGTACCCCAGTCATGAACACATATCATAATAATTCATAATTCAGTCACTATATTTCCATAAGGCCTGGGTGATATCAATCTTGAATTTAGGTTCTTTTAAAAAAAATAAATTAAAATGGCTTTCAGTATGGATTTCATTAATACTTTTAATCACTGCCACTTTTAACACACAAAAATAGTCAGATTTCTTCCTCCAAAGTCTGAACTCTGTTCCAAACGACATGCTTTCGCTGACAGAGCTGTTTCGCAGTATATAATTAAACATGACTGAATCTCAAACTCCATTAAAATCAAATGAATTGCCCAGCTCTAAAATTGAATGTGCACTATGTAACTTTTTGTGGTGGAGTGTCACCTCCTTGTCTCCATGGAGATGCTATTACTTTGCCTGGAACATAACAGGTTACAGTTTAAATCTGTGAAGAGGTGTGGAGCTGTAAGAGTATATGTTTTTAAGGGATTTTGAAGCAGTAAAAATTGTAATGAATAAATGCAAGACAGATGTTTAATGCTGTACCAAGGAATATTCCAAGCAAGCAGTAAAGTAGTTGACACGCCCCCCACGAGAAAAATTACCTAGTGCAGCTTTAATCTGAACATAATACACTCCACTAACTGCACTTCCATCTAGTCCATTTGAAGTTTGTCTCATCTCATCATTAGTCACAGCTCGGTCCTACCACTGTGCACAGTATAGCCCACATCTGTACATAGTTATTAAACAGTTCCTCGAGAAGCAAGTCACTGCTTCATAATCAGCCACAACAATGAGCTAACTATAGCAAACGAGATTATGTCCAGGCTAGGGCGCTATACGAGCACTGACAGGCTAAAACCAGAATAAATAGTGCAGCGCCAATAATATTTTAGCCCCCGGGGTCATGGCTGTGATGACATAAGCTGTTTCTTTCTAGTGAGAACACGAAATGGTCAGTGTTGGTGTTAATGACGGCTGCTAATGTTTTGCATTTGTTTCTTACGATGAGACGAGTAGAGAGATGTATGTGGTCGTAAGCTGTATTTATTATTATTTAATTTAATGCATATATATTTTTGTGTAGGGGTATGAGAGCTTTTTTCACAGATCAATAGTAGCTTATGTCTGATGGAGTTTGTTTTTTGTAATGCTGCCATGTGCATAAGTGAATTAAATGAATATCCATGGATGTGCTTGACACTGTAATTCATACTTCACCATTCCTATAAAAGCTTTTCAGGTGAGATTGTCCCCCCTGTACTTTATTCTACCCAATTTTACATGTTGCATCCACATAAAGGTGCTGTACCTGATTATTACTGTCCTGATATTATGAAAAAACAAAACTAGTTCATTTTAAACTCCAAATCATTCCTGTCCAAGCTGCTTGTACAATATAGCTATACTGGGGCAAGACAGGATTTTGCTCAACTACCTGAAAAAAAAAAACAAAAAAAAACAATTTGATTCAATAAGCAACCAGTCTTAATAACTTAAACTGTAATGTTAAACACAAGTTAAACCTTTGAATGCTGCTTGCTACATCTTTGTTTATATTGACTTAAATGCTGTGTCTCTTCTATTACATTTAGCATTTTAACTGCTGTTAGAGATGACTTTGTTCAGGTATGGGTTACTGCACAGTCAGCCTTGGTTTACAAAGATAAATAAAACTGTGAAGTAGGCTGTGAGCACTGTCAGCACTGCCATTCAAACACACACACAAGGCCAAATTTGTCCCACATAGACTTCATGTACTGAGGCTGTGGGCTGAACAAAAGAGGTTAGAGTATTCCCTGTGTCTAATGCAATAAGCCCTAGCTGCCTGAGCCTCGCCACCTGAAAAGATTAGCCATCCTGAGTGGACAGGAGGAGGCTAGGCTAGGTGCATATAGAGCTACGCGAGCTTGGGAGTGTATGGGTGCTGCTTTGGCCACAAATGAAAGCTGTAATCAAGGTCCAATTCAATGATAGACCTGAGGATGACAAAAAACAGGTAAGAAATCTCAACCATGGATTGGCTATAAACTTATATTAGAACAGTGGCTGCAATTATGCTACTAAAATGATGGTCCCTAACGGTCCCTATGATAATTCACATATGATTTTGCAGTTTACATGTCATTTACATAATCTTAAAGCTCCAGATATCAGATAATAATTAGATAAGATGTTGTGCATGTAAACATAGCTATTGTCAACATGGGAGCTAGCAAGTTTCTTGTATTAGGTAATGTTTGGACTAGATGCATGTAGATATGGGACCATTGTGAAGCTCTGAGTCACTGTTATCATGGCTAAAATAATTCTGAAATGATAATATTATAATAACTATTCAAATTGCTGACACTTTAAAGATCTTGGATATGGATATAATGCTTGTCACAATAATTACTGTATTTTTAAACAAATGATGGTTGGAACAATATTTTTTGAGGATCAATATTTACTTACTTAGGTACTTTTATTTAGGTACTTTTATTTAGGTACTTTTAAAGCTGTAGATGATGGATTATTTGTTTTATTGTTGCATTTATTTATTGCAGGTCATGTTTTTACTGATATTGTACATTCAGAATAGTTCTTTTGGGATAATCCTTTAGTTTTAATATTATTGTTTATTGTCTATATTTATATATTATTTATATATACGTAGTTATGACACGCCAAATGGACAAATGAGTATTTTTATTGATGTATTGCGGAAAATTATACAATTGTTTATTGTCCCATCCCTAAATGGTGTAGTCTCTTGTGTTAAAAGGCCCATATTAAGCTATTTTATGATCTATATTTCTTCTCTCAAACAAAAAACACACTGTTCTACCTTGTTATGCCATGCGGTAATACAGGTAGTGCTTCACTATGTTTTTAAACTCCATAGAATCATTTGGATAATTTCAGTCCTGCAGCTGCCTAACTCTCAATTAAACAAAAGGTAAAAGGTACCGTTAACTGGAAAACTACTGCTTCATGACATCACTAGGTGGAACAGAGCATTTTGAGCTTTGGAGATGTAAAGAGACTAATAATAAAGAGTTACTCACAATGAAACAAAACACAACTCCAGCTATGTTTTTAAGGAGGTAACAACATTTTAACATGGCTTGAAGCTCACAAGAGTCAATTTGGCGTAATATGAGGCCTTTAAACTTGTACAGACATGTTTAGTTACAGATGATTAACATGAACATAAAGATGAGAATCGTTTTGCTCGTGAACAGCTTTGAGGTTTCCATATTTTTACATTGTAATTGTAACTGTAGTTACAGTGAACAAGCTGCTAAATAATTCCACATAATTTCTGTAACATCTGTTGTCATTTCATTGTGGTTTATGTGGGGTGTGCTGTGAATGAGGGAGGGATCAGATATTGGCATGTGTTAAAGAGGTGTCTAAGGTAGATGTATGTGTAGATAAAAATGAAATCATCACTGTAAGATGATGCACCTTGTTATTCTATATTTTTGTATTTCTGTATTGTAGTGATATTATCTGAAAGCTTTACCATTCATCATAGTAGTGCTTACTTTGTTTTTGCATTGTTGTCGCTGCACAAACCAATGGACATTTGTGGACTCAGTGGTTCTCAGTGGTTGTTGAGATTATTTTATCCTAAATGGGTTTCTTAACAAGCATTTTAATGTGATCTTGTTTTTATTTGAAAGAAAGAAAGAATAACAGATAGGTACAGTATCCAATTTGATATATCAGTATATATTCAGTTCATATTAGGAATGCACTCATCCAGCTTTTTAACTTCTCATACCAATTCCGATACTGTATCTGCCGATATCACCTGATACCAGTGCAGGGACTGAAAATAGACTTAATTTCCCTAAGAACAAAATATTATGTGACAAAATTTGTTATGTAACTGTTATTCAGCCCTCTAAGCTCAAACATTATGAGACTTTCTGGACCAATCATGACCGGTCAATAGTCTTATTATATCAATAAATAGGCCCAACCAGAATATCGGCAGAACCGATATTTTGAAGCTGATATCAGATCCAGCAAATTTTTATGGATTGACACCAATATTTGATACCAGTATCAGTGTATTCCTAGTTCAAATGGATTATTTGAGCCACATGCACGTTTCACTACACATTACGATACAATATTTGTGCTCAAAAGGAGTAGGAAGAAGTGTAAACCTATATACTCCTTCACCTTATAATATATATACGTGATTACCTTTTATCTAGAAAAACATATAAGTAATCTAAAGGCTTAGTCTGGATTGAATAACAACATGCTAAATTGAACCATAACACATGAACTCACTTTCTGTGTTGAATGTTCTTGAATGTTCTTGGAGACTCACTTTTAAATCTTAAACTGGAGAACTGGGCTGGATTTCACATTTGAACTGCTGTTCCTCTTGTTGTATGTTGGCACTTCATTGTTTTGGGAGAGTTTTGTGTCCATTACATAAGATGCAGTGAACATCTTCCTCATATTCTTTACATATACTAGTACTATACCGTACTATAAAAATAAAATATAAAATATAACTATAAAAATATATCTAATTGTGATATATGATACATGAATCGTGATAAATTCAAAATTGTAATCTGGCAATCTAATCTAACAAGATAATTGTGTTTTTGATAGATAGATAGATAGATAGATAGATAGATAGATAAATAGATAAATAAATACTTTATCTTGAAGGAAATTAAATTCTGGCCCCATTACTTGCCCCTTTATACGAGTATATACTCAGTGTTGGGCATTTTACTTAAAAAAAAATAGTTACCATTACAAATTACTTCCCCCATAAAGTAACTTAGTAACTGAGTTAGTAACTCAGCATGTTGTAAAAGTAATTAATTACTCAGCAAAGTAATTATCCAGTTATTTTTCATGTTATGTACTATTGCGTCAAAGAAGTTTATAGTAACTGAATGAAGAATAAAAACAGTATATTTCAGCATGTATTTATTCAATTGAACAGTTTGCAACTGGCCATAACTTAGAAATAAAAAAATAAATAAAATAATCTGAAAATATAAATAATCACAAACTTTGCATTTAAGTTTATATCTAAGGCACACAAATATAAACTTGCATAGAAAACCAAATATTAAGTAGTGCAATTGTCTGTATTTTTGTACAATAAACAGATCTCAAAAAACTCATTCAACATTCAATAACAACAAATGCCATGCATATCTATACTAACATGCTCTACTTATCTAACCACTGAACCACAGGCTGTAGTGTAGGAGGAGAAGCTTTTCAAATCTTTTGTCAGATTATTTCAATGAGGGAGAAAAAGTGTCAGTTTTTCCAGTTTGAAAACGCTTTGAATGTCCCTGGCTTGTCGTTGCCATTGTCTCATTCTCGTTGATTGGTCTCATTTAGCTATAAGTGTGCGGGAAAGAAACAATAAGGCAGCGTTAGCAGAGACTCCGCCCACCAAACTTCTTAGCCAATCATCACCAGCCCTGCTCCTTCATGAGCTCTCCCCGCTCCTGCTGATGATGTGTGGCTGTCCGCTGCATGAAGCCTGACACAGCGGCGCCTCATTCAACCCAACTGTAACGTGCCACTATGCTTTCCCGGTAACAATAACTGCGTTGTAACGATGGGAATTGTATTTAATTAGATTACGTTATCGAAAATGTAGCGCCGTTAGTAGTGCCGTTATACTTAAATGCCATTATTCCCAACACTGTATATACTATGAACATGTATCATAAAAACAAGGCATGCAGTACTTTATTTCTAGCCCTGTAACACTGCAATTTTTATGTGCCATAATTTACAAAAAAGTCATTTTGTCAATTCTCCTGTACAAGTCCAATATGTGAGCTTTGAAAAGAACCCTATTATAAAACATAAATTGCAAATCTAATCTCAATGCTTGTCAGAGAAATCACAGATATTTTCCCTAAAAATATTTTCCCCAAATCGCTCAGCTCTATTATCCACTGATGATGTCACTCTGTCCCACTCACACACTGAACACAGCTCTGGAGATGAAATAAAACCAGCAGTGTTGATATTAAGTTCCATCAGTACCACAGGGGCTAATGGGCAGTAGGGAGGGAAGCATGGGTGTCACATTCATTCCAGTGCTCTGACGCTGCCGTCCTTCCCTCCGCTCTGGCTCATCCTGCTGTAGCTCGGAGACGCAGACGAACGCGAGGAGGCGAGGAGCTGAGACCAGAGACACAGGATGGATGAGAGGGGGGGGAGTGGAGCCGTTTAAAGCTTTGTACAGTGGGTTTGCGCGCGCGTTCGGACTGATGCGGAGATGGTGATCGGAATAGTGAGAGCCTTCCAAGCTGTGGAGGAGGTATCCCAAAACCCAGGGGTCCACAGGCAGTAACGTGTCCGCTGTGGCTCTCTCCTCTTCCTCAGTGTGTGTGTGTGTGAATGCTCTCCTCTTCCTCCTCCTCCTCTGCTGCTAGTGCTGTTTTTCTGCAAAGCCTACAGTTTTTTCCATTGGGCTTTGGTGCTTTTATTGGTTTATTTTTACCATCTTTTTTTCCTCTAATAATTTTTCTTGTGTGCTCCGGAGGTGACATGGTTTGTAACATAGGCTGAGTTCTGTCTTTTGTCCGGCCGATATGGACTGTCTTTGCATTGTGACAACTAAGGTAAGAGCTATTGAATGAAGTGTAAGATTGTGAGAGAATGAGATTTTGGAAGTGTACAGTGAAGCAGGGGGATTGAAGCTTGCATGTGCTTGTCTTAATGATATTTTTTTTTTAGTTTGGCTCTTAGTACATCACTGGTTACATGTATATGAATATATATGTAGGATTCGTGGTTCCCTTCAAACCCAGTGATTGTGTGAGCAGCCTTAGCTTGGTCGCTGTTTGGAGAGACACGACAACAGAAGTTAGATTGAACTTACCGGCTCTTGCTCTCCCTGTAAGCACCTGTAAGCTAGTCTATATGATCAGCTCACCTATATAAGGATGGAGGTTTTTATATACATATACTTGGTTATTTGCTGTTAGCTAATGTTTAGTATTAAAGATGCACTATGGAACTTTTCTGGTGGGAGTCCATCACCTGCTTGTCTCAATGGAAATGTTATCACATGTCTGGAATGTTAAACAGTATGGCATTTAACTGAAACGTTTTGCGAAAAAACATTAACAGTGGGGTTGCCTCTTCGCAGATCTGAGCAGTAACATGACCTAGTGGTCTGGTCTCCATGGAGATAGATGTGTTTAATGCCATTTAAGGTAAAGCAATAACATCACTATGGTAGGTGGCAAACCCACCACCAGAAAAGTTACATAGTGCGCCTTTAACCCTGGAATTGAACAGCTTCTTTAACCTTGAGTTTTTTAGGATGCGTTCACTTTTGATGTTATTTTGTCCTAAATTGCATGTATTTTAGCCCTGATGTGGACTTGGTTTGGTCTTTTTCTAGTCCTTATTTAGTCCTGCTCTAGTCCAGGTTTTGTTTCGAGTTTAGTCCTGGTTTAGTCACAGTTTTTTTTTTTATCTGGTGAATGTATAATTACTGTCAATCTGAACGAAATAAGATGCAAAATCCTGGCTCCGGACCACTGGAAATATGTAATGAATGCAGTACATTAATGATGTCATTGTTATATAATTCTACTTTTTCATGTACATTTGATACCAGCTGTACAGACAGTCCCTAAAATATACAGAACATTGTAAATATAATAATGTCTATGAGGTGCCATTTATATGTATGTATCTCTTTACAACATTAAGATATTCAGTCAAATTTTACAACCTATGTGTTTGCTGGTTGTGTATGATTTACAGTAGCATAGGAGGATAACGCAATGAACCAGTCCGTACAATGGACTTATTTTGACCTCTAGAGCTACTTATACAATAAATCTGTATGGTGAAGAAAACTAAGGGTACAGATCCTTTTAAGTAACTTTATTTTCCATTTGTCATTCACCTGGATTACCTCAAATGAAGTGATTTTGAGTGGGTCTGATAACACTAACCTCATTTAAAGGTACAGGCTCCTCTCCTCATATGTTGCAGAACACATGTCAGAGCCACATGGGCCAAAGACGGTATTGAAAGCCCTGGTGAAATATTTAGGTCTTCTTCGCATGAAAGCTATTACCAAATGCATGTTAGCATCTGCTCTAGTCCATGCTGAAAGGAAGATAGTACGGTCAAAGCCACTCTATTGTAAACTATTGTCATTTCAGTGTTTCTCATATATTTCAGGAGCCAGTTTTCCATATTCATTACAGTGTATTTTACCATGAAATATCCAAAAGGCAAATGCACAGATACTGAACCTGACAATTTCTTTTATTGACTAGACCTGTACTGTATTATGTATTTATTAAATATTATTGGTGTTTTGTTTGTCATCTTAAACCCAACCAAAATATAGTTGTTTTTTCCTATACAATTTGAGTATAAAAGTCACGTAATACATATGTTAAGTCTTTTTTGTTTCATTTAGAGGAACATGTTATTTTTTTTGTTCCCCCCGTTGAATTAATCATCATTTAGAACTACCTTTCCCATTGTTTAATATAATTTTAGATCTAGTGTAGTCTACTTTCAGACCTGGTTTAACCCCAATTTAGACCTGATATAGTCCTGGTTTAGTTTTAGTGGTACTCACAAATCTCAAGTGGTAATCTGAGAAGTAACTACTCTATCTCCTCTAATGGGAAACACAGCATTGTGAAAAAGACAAATTATAAGAGGGAGAATACGCTATAGGCCTACTGTTGTTTCCACGGTCGTCATTGTGTTCTTTATTCTGGTCATGATCGTCATAAATGTTTGAACAGGTCACTCCACAGTGATATACCTGTAGCACTAAAACTAGCTTCTCTCTGGACATAAAGCTAGTAGCCAATTAGCATCTTTATCCTTGAGCATGACAGGTCCATAAAACAGCCACCCGCAAAGCGCTCTGAGTGTAGTTGGCAGATAGCAGTAGCTCAATATATCACAATCAAATCTAAATCACAATTTGACTTGGCTGCAGTTATTCAGATAATAAAATGCTGTCTGCAAAGCACTAAATATCCTGTCTTTTGGTAGAAAATCTTGTTGTTTAAGTCATTACTATAGCTACACAACTGTTTTTTTTAATTTCGCTCCCAAAGGCCCAGTACTTGTTTTTTCTCCATGTATTTGAGCACATTTTTCTTGCCCCAGTACAGACGTTGATCTCAAAATGCTTTTTATTCTTCGATAATCAGGAAGTGCACGGCTAGCATGCTAGTTGTTAGCTTTACCGTGATTGCAAAGCACCACTCAAATCTCTGAAAGTTGTGAAAAGCTCTTATAAACTCATCATGGTGAATAATTAGGATGCTCAGAATGCATAAATTGAGTGAATAAGCAAACTTAAAAGTAACTAGTTCTGTTTTTCACATTTTTGAGCGAGTAAAAATCAGGTACGTGTTCTGAGTTGGAACTGGGAAGTAATAAGACTGTGGTATAGGGCTGGGCGATATGGCAAAAAATAAATCATCAACATATATATGACTTTTAATCATTGCTATTCTATTTAAAGAAGGCATATTGTGCCGCTGTCTGCTATATAGCTTTAATCTGTGACACCCATGGATCATTATGTTATAAGGTGGACAATTTAAATCACAATATTAATCTAAAAATAAAACATTAAAGATTGCTCAAATATGCCTATCGTTTTTGCATTATAGGTCTGCTTTAACCCAAAAAATTGACAAATTTCTTCCTCTGAATCTGAACTCTGCTCCAAACCACATGCCTTTACTGACGGGGGATTGGCTGTAGACCTCTCCATTAAACAGACTCAACCACATCATTGATAATTAAATATGACTGAATCCTGATCATGATTAAACTTTGATAAATTACCCCACACTGGTCTATCTGAAAGAGCTGCTTGTTGCCTATTGCTTTGCGGGTGGGGCCTGGAGGCTTGTATGACATCATTGTTGACATGCTTTATGTAAGTTTTCCCTCAGCCCACGCACTACTGATACCAAGAATAGATTTTGTACTGATTCTGAAGCATTGACTGCCTCTGTACTTATGACTATTACCTCTTTTACCCTGTGGAGGCACGTGCCCACTGAATATTTACAGATTTAGAGAAACAATCAAATTTTAAGTGGGTTTTTACTGCTTATCCTGCACATGAGAGATCTGCTATGACACTGGCAATTTACGATTCAGCTGTACCAACTTATGTATTCTGTTTTCCATAATGAATGTGCACTACTGCGTAATGAGATGCAGTTTTTATTCCATAGCCATGTTATGTAATACTTAAGAGGCATCATGAGTACTGTGCTGTAGTCAGTAAGAGAGGGAGAACAAAAGTCACCGGAAGAAGGCACTTAAACAATGTCTGTGGTATTGAAAAAATATATATACTGTAGATGCTATTGTCTGCATATGCCTGTGTCCCCAGTTATGAGGTAAACTTGTTCAAATCAAATCTAGTTTTTACTTTAAAGGGCCAATATTATGCTATTTTCTGACCTATGTTATAATATTGTTTCCTCATCAAAACATAACTCGAGTTGCGCTTTGTTTCATTCACACATTTTTAATACATAAATGCTGCATATTTAAATTGAGTTCATCTCTCAGCCTGAAAATGCTCTGTTCCACCTTGTGATGTCATCTAGTAATACATCAAGGGCTCCACTGTGTTTTAAAACTCCATAGACTTTCACTAGAATAATTTGGATAATGTCAGTCCCACTATTGCCAATCTCTACAAAAGGTAAAAGGAGCTGTTAACATGAAAACTACCTACATGACCTCACAAGGAGGAACAGAGCATTCTGAGCTTTGGAGATGTAGACAGACTAATAATAAAGAGTTACTCAGTCATGTGTGAATGAAACAAAACACAAATGTGGACATGAAGCTTGTTTGTTTTGATTTAGTGTTTCGATTCTGAAAACGGTTATCTAATCAGAAAGCAGAATGAGCCTCACACGAGTCTCTCATTTGGGTTGCCAATTACACAACTAAAACTAGTTGGAAATTCACCTAAAAAGACTCTCTCTGATCTGAATGGTCACTGTCTAAACCCCAGCACCTGTAGCCAGTCATTATTAATCAGTGCTAGTGCAGCCTCTGCAGCTCAGTGAGTGAATTCTGGAGGTTCTGAGCTTTCACATGAGACATAGCCTATTAACAGTGCTGGCTATACCCTACCTTTTAATGTATATATTTTTTAATTTTAGAATGCATAAGACATTTAACTGGTTATAGATTACAACATTGGATTTTGCATTGCATAACTAGAACAAGTACTGCACATTTACTGGGAATAATATAAAATTATCTGTCAGACCCTCTATGTCCCTCTATGTTATTTTAAAGTCTTAATATTTTCTTTTATTGCCGATTATAATATAGTTTTAACATCACAATAACTTTTACCTGTAACTCTTGTAGTGCACTGTAATAGCCTATAGCCGTAGTTCTTTATAGGCCCATATAATGCCCTTGACCTCACTGCAGTGGTTTGAAGCCACCGTGAGTCTCCACCTTGTTAATTAAGCAACAGCTTCTCTTTAGAAACCTGATGAGTGGACTCTATGCCCGCTCAATAACATTGATTCACCAATTACAAGTCAGGAAACAGAGTGGAACAAGAAGTCTTTGTGTGCCTTTATGTACTTGTTTGATTGGGGTTTACAGAATGCATGGTGAATTGACGTTTCAACACTAATTAAACACAGAATGCACTCGGCAAAATGAGATCTAAAAATTGAGTTACAGGAATATTTTTGTCACAAGCTGAGCAGAACTTCAAGGTGCAGGAGTTGTATTTGAAGATGGCAACAGTCTATAATCACTATCCTTTAATTAGTCTTAATAAAGCATGAACAAAGACTTTTAAACTATGCATTCATTATGAATTATTAAGAATGATTGAGGCTTAATACCATAGACCTAACTCAACTTAAGCCCTGAAGAAGCTGCTTGGTTAGCAAAATGTCACCTTTCAAACTGAGATGATCCAGCAGTTATAGTCTGACACCTGGATGTCTTATAAACTTCCTCATATATAAATCCAAACCGTTAATCTTTAAAGGAATAGTATGTAACTTTTTTGGAATAGGCACCTCACCTGCATAATTCCATGGAAATCTTTTCTTTTCTTCAGAACACTCTTCATCATGTTTTATGCCATACTATGGATGATAGTCAAAGGAACAACATTTCCATGGAAACAAGCAGTTTCGAGGCCAAGTAAAAGTCAGGTCACAAGGACACATATTTTTCACAAAAAAAAAAGTCTATTATTTGTCTACTGTGGCTTTAAGAATGACTTAATGCCAAGACCCTAACTCCTAACCTAAAGCCCATATTTATAGTTACCAAGCCCTATTTGTTCATTATGAATTAAGTCTTTGTTCATGCTTTATTAAGGCTAAATTAAGGAGCAGTTATTATAAAGTAGTACCAAGCCCTGTACTGGGCATCCCTTTCTATTTATTCCTACACCCTTTAGTAAACCTGCAGTAAAGCCCCCTCCAGGCGTGAATCACACATATTATTTACACCCAGCAGGCTCAGTGCACTGTAACCCTGCATTCTTGTGAGTTAAAAATATCAGCTTTTGAGTTTTGTCCAAAAGTTTGTTGGCTCATAAAACCAATTGGCTGAAGTAACATCTCGAATGTTTTCGTAGCTTTTGTAATAAGTCACCAGTTTGACCTTGTCTGTTGTTCTTTAATTCACTCCAATGACTTGCGTTTTCTGCATATGATAACAGCAGAAATCACTACATGTGTCTCATAGTTTAAATGCTTTATTATAGTGGTTTGTAAGTTGCTGGGAGGGATAATAAAAGAACAAAAAATAATAGTACATGGTAACTGCCCTGATGCGCCCAAATAATAATAACAACTCTTTAAACTCTTTAGATTTTCATTAGAACTGGTATTTTTCTCCAACTGTGGTTGTTGCTAGCAGAATCATATGTCAAGGCTATAGGCTGACCGTATAGAAATTGTTGCCGTTCAGAGACTTCTAAGATATTTGGTTAATTATAATACACATTATAGAATCAGTAATGAATTTGTATTTGCAATTTTTTTTTTTCCCCAAAATTGATATGGTATGCCATTACTTGTACACAACAAAACATTAACCAAGGAGAGATGCTGGTGCCAGGTTATAGCATAAATGCTAATTTACACCTGTAGTCCCTGAGAAGGTTGGTGGAAATACTGAAAATATGGGTTCACTGTATATAGATAAATTGACCACAAATAAAATCAACAAAGTCACATTGTTCAAATATTACTCAAATACTTTTTAAAAAACAACATACAGCCATACACATAAGCACATACAGTCTCTATCCAAACTGTTCAACTAGGGACAAAAAACAGAATACCTTTCACTTGCACAGAGCCTCACTGCGGTACCATCCCCATTACAAGAATGACATTTTACTTTAAACAGCTCACTTTTAAACAGCTCCCCTTAACCTTCATCACAGCATGTTGTGGCTGCTTCCTCTGTAAAGCTCAGACTGCGAACTGAAAGTAAACTAACCATCAAAGTCAATGGGAGAAACAAAACATGCATTGTGTTGTTTGGTGAAAAAGGTATTATTTTATAGGTTCTGCTGGTTTTAGAGTCGCTCAGAGTGTGCTGTACAGTAGTATACTAGGGCTATTTATGTTACTTGTTCTATCGCTATTTTATGATTGTGTGGTTTTTCTTTTATTTCTTCTGATACTGGTTTTATTGTTTTAGGACTGATATGATACATTTTTTAGCAATTATACCTTTTGTTGTTTGCTTTTTATGATCTCTGTACAGCACCTTGGGCACTCCTTTGTTTGTAAAATGTGCTATATAAATAAGAAGATTTTGATTTTGGATTTAGGGCTGATTAACTGTCAAATCGAAATCGCAATTTGAGTGGAGGCAATTAGCAAATCGCAAAGCCAACAAATTATCCCGTCTTACTCTGCATAAAAACTGCTAACCTGGTAGTATATCGTAACTAGTATCTGGAAAGATTATTAATTACCAGACCAGAGAGAACCACAAGCTTTGACAAAACTTTACAAAGGTGATTAGATCTGGAGCTGTATCCTGTCCAAACCAGAGAGATTTGTGGTCCATTCGCGACAAAAACAAACATGGCTGCTTACACGTTAAAAAGACAAAAAAAACAACAACATAGAGACATAAAGAACAGCTCGGATTTTTACATAATCAACAATCAACAATCGAAGCACCAAACTATTACTTGTCTCAGGTAAAAGAAGTTTACCTGAGACAAGATATATTTTGTTCTGAAAGTTTCGAGAATTTTGAGACACCCACAACACAATTTGGCAGCTGTGGTTGTATCATCTCAAGTTTCTCAAATTTACTTGCATTTTGGCTTTCTCATACTCCACCACAACTCACTGCAACATTATTTTTGTCCCCATTTTTGTAGTAACATGGCAATTTGTTGAGCGTGGCTGATTCCTCAAAGAAAGAATTATTAGATGATTAAATTATTCTACACCATTTGTATCTTCATTTCCTGGTTTAACTAACTGGCCTTGTTAAATTCTGATCATGCTTTGAATCTAGTCTCTAGTGCTAAAAGTTCCTCCCACCACAGCGCTCCCTGCTGGGTAGATTTGTGATGACGGTGTTGCCTGGAAACTGCACTGCTTCTCTATAGGGGTGAGGAGGACAGACGTTTGGATAAAGCCAAACAGTCACATGTCTAATGATCCTAGGGCTGTAAGATCAATTGAAAAGTTGTAAAAGATGCAATTCTGCTTATTCTGCATTAAAAAATGGCTAACCTTGTAGTGTGTCTGTTCTGAACTATGATTCTTCTATTAGTTTGCCAGTTCATATTTTGGTCTTTTTGTTAATTCTTCTGGATGTGTTTAAAATGTGAACTTTGTATTGTGTCCTAATTCGAATATTTAAACAATATTATGCAAATCAAACAGAAATGTTTTTAAACATGTGTTTAAATGTATTACTTAAAGGTGCACTGTGCAACTTTTCTGGTGGAGAGTCCGCTACCTACTTGTCTCCATAGAGATGTTATTACTTTGCCCAGAATGTTCCATGGTATGACATTAAACATATCCATCTATTTATCCATTTATTCATTACGTGTGTATTGCGCAAAAATAGTAGAGTAATAATAGAGTAATTCCTTCTGTGAATAGGGGTGACTCTCCACAGATCTGAATTGTAATGTAGTGTAGTGCTGTAACCTGCTTGCCTCCCTTGTGATAGATAATTTTATCTATACTTTGGAACATTCTAGACAAAGCAATAATATTTCCATGGAGAAAAGCAAATGGCGGACCCTTCACTTGAAAGGCACCTTTTAAGGTTTAAAATATTTCACTTTTAAGAGTTTGTTGTATAAATTATTCAAACTTTGCATATATTCAAAACAACATTCAGAATATTTATTTCAAAAACCTGCCCTCCTCTTTGTGTATTTGTTTCTTCTTTAGCTCATGTGTTTCCTCTGAAGCTGTGGAGGAGAAACCAGTGCCTGCAGGATCTGAATAGAAATGCACCATAACAGCAGTGTATTTATCAGTAGGTTGGCAGATACTGTATAAACATGGATCTACAGCCAGGACAGACCGCTCAAGGCTAAAAAAGACAAAAAACAATACAAAACATCTTTCCAAGCACAATCATGAATCTACTAATGATGTAATGGATTTGAGAACCAGCACTTGTTAATGCTGAAGTTGCAGTTTTATAATACAAAAAAGAAAGAGTTGCATCATTTTCATTCTTTTGAGATAAGAATTTCCAATATACAGATACATATTTGTGCTGTGAAGAATTTGTTCCCTGTTAAACCCACAGTATATAACATTTTAGCCAAAAATAGATTACAAAAACATGTGTTTAATTTAGTTGTGTTTATTGCACAAAAAATGTCTTGCTTATCCACAAACCTGACTCTTTTGCCTACTGCTTATTTCCATAGAAATGTTCTTCCATTGGCTATAATCTTTCTCCATGGATAATGTTCCAAAGTATGGTTTTAATTTTCTATTTTGATAGAATCATGCAGGTGACATGCCACCTGCAGAACGTGCCATACTGTACCTTTAAAAATTTCCACAGATTGGTTAGATTTATTGATAGAGCTTTTGCGAAAGCCAAAACACAAACCCAGATTTAAATGCGACTGTTACAACAATTAAAATGATGTGCTCTTCCACACCATTTTATATGAATCATCTGCTTGTTATTAGAAACATTAAGTGTTTTTTAATTCACTGTGTTTAGATGATTAATAAATGCTTGGTTAGTCCTAAAATAATATGTTTTGGCTCTGAATTTAAACCATTATTAAAATAATGACTAAAAGATACTGAATAATAGTAATTGCACAAGTGGACACCATTAGCCTCGTCTGTAAAACTGCATTTAGTGAACAGAAGTGTCTGTTTCTGACTCGTGCACACACACACACACACACACACACACACACACACACACACACACACACACACACACACACACACACACACACACACACACACACACACACACACACACACACACACACACACACGTCTTTATACACTGTTTATCAAGTACAACCCGAATGTACATGTATAGTTATGGGCCTATGGGCTATTGATACTTTGCAGTGATATAACATTGGGGGCTTCCTACATGTATCTCTATTGGTGGAATGTTCAGCATGGTGACACAATACACACATTGCACACACAAAAATGTTTAAATATTGTCTGAAAGCTCAAGAAAAATTACAAAATGGATTTAAACAGCATCTTTTTCGGAGCCTGTGATCAATACAAACATTCATGATCCTGTGAAAAAGGTGAGAGTGACTAACCGAACAACTGCTAGCTAGCTTGTGACTGTAATTTTACATACACTTGTCTAAGCGCATCATCAAGCGAAAGCATCAAGCATCTCACCTCTTGTAGTTCCAACTAAAAGTCACCTCTTTCTGGTCAGATTGTGTGAAAATAAAGCTCAGATTAAGTCCAACTTCAGTAACAGAGCTTCTAACAGAGTAGTGCTTTCAGTTAGCATCACACCCCCAGGGAATGTCGATGGCATCAGCTGCAAAGTATCAATGCTGCATACACCACAGACTGCAAGTTACTGTAAGGTAAATTACATTAACCACGACAGCTCTAGTCAAATATTTTCTACAGTGATACTTGGTGTGGAAATTGTGAGAGCCACTAGTCTAGATTCTACAACAATGTATCACACTTAAAATGTGTTATTGTGACAAACCTACACAAAAGACATCAGTATTTTATACCTCAGGGCCCTCTTAGCCCCCGTCACTTACGATTACAGTAAGAGACTGCCCATGCCAATGATTCGTCTCCATTTGAGCTCTGAGCTTTACTAAGTGCACACAGGGCTGGACTTCATGCACTTATAACATTCTTGGATTACTGCAGCACCAAGAGTCACAACCCAGGGATTAATCCAGGGCAACCCTCGTTCTAATCTTTGACAAAGGTTAAGTGTAATGTCAATTAGGTAGGCCTGTCACAGTAATTACTATATGGTCTATGTTCAGTAAATTATAGCTCGAACAGTATATTTTGGGGCAAAATATTTATCGTGTGATTTTCATTATTTTTTGTTGTAATACAGTTTGATTTGAGCTGTGGAGGGTTTACTGTATGACTTCTATGGCTAATTATTGGTTTGTTCTGCTAGTTATTTGTTGCAGCTAATGCTTTTATTATACTGATTTAATTAAAAAAAAAGTTTATTAGGATTAGTAGTAGTAGTTTAAATATTATTGTTCATTGCAATATTTTTCCGTTGAAATGTATAGTACTTCTAAATTGTATATTATCTGGCAATTCATCAAATTTTAATTAAGACTGAGATACATTCATTTGAGATACATTTGTCAATCATATGCTTGGTTCTTTTTAATAGAGAGATCTAATGATAATAATAATAATGAATCTTTTTATGGAGCACTTTTAAAAACAAGGTTTTTAAAAAAAACAAGGTTTTTAAAAGCAAGGTTTTTTAAAAAACAAGGTTTTTTAAAAAACAAGGTTTTTTAAAAAACAAGGTTTTTAAAAGTGCTCCATACACACTCAGCATAGAACAATAATACAAAAATAATAAAAATATCACATAAGAAGCATACAAAAAGAGCAGAAGCAATCAGAGATCAATAAATAAAATAAATGAAATAAATAAAGTTAAAAACAGTTAAAGGAAGGCCAGTCGATAACACTGAGTTTTAAGGAGTGATTTAAAAGATGGTGCTAATGATGCTAGCCTTATCTCGGACTGAAAAGGCTCGATCACCCTTCACCCAGATCCTCAACTTTAGAACAGCTAACAGGGACCTGCCTGAGGATCTAAGGCTGCAGGGAAGGCTTGTGCGGGGTTAACAGTTCTGAGATGTAAGATCTAACTGAGCTTTAAATGTTATCAGTAAAATCTTAAAATCAATAAAACGTACAGGCATCCAGTGAAGGGAAGCTAAAACCGTGGTGATGTGCTGATGTCTGTTAAAACCAGTGAGAAGACTAGCTGCTGCGTTCTGAACCAGTTGGAGGTGGGAGTTGGATTTGGTATCGAGGCCAAAAAAGCTTGAGTTGCAATAATTTAGACCGAAGAAGAGGAGCGCGTGGATGACTTTTTCCAAGTTAGGGTGGGAGAGGATATGTTTGCTAATTGTGCGGAGGTGAAGAAAATGGAATTGGGTGATTTTATTGATGTGAAGGGGGAAGTTGAGGTTAGCCTAAAAAAATGACACACAGGTTTCTGGCAGCAGCAGTGATATTGATACTTTGCAGTGACATCACACTGGGGGTGTTGCAACACATTTTCAGGATGTTTGATTTTTAACAAAAGCTGAGAGTGACTAAATGAAAAACTGTTGGCTAATGATAGCTGGCTCATTTTTTTGTGAGAAAGACTTGTTTAACAGCACAAATCAGATCACCAGTTGTAGTTCTAATCAAGTCAAGTATTCTTGGTCAGACTGAACAACATAAATTAAAGCTTCAGAAAGAGTAGTGCTTTAGTTAACATCACACCCCCTGGGAATGTTAATGGCATCAGATGCAAAGTATCTATTGAAAGTGAGAGGGATGAGACTGTTGCTGATATGGGAGGTGGACTGGGGAGGTTTGATTAAAATGATTTAGGATCTGAAGGTTTTGAGTTGTAGGAAGTTTTGAGCCAGCCAACTGTTCATATCATTGAAGCTTTCTTACAGTTAAATGTCCAGTGTCTTCCAGCAAAAGCAAATAGTAGTTTGGCGCAAAGTTCAGATTTTGGAGGAAGAAATTTTGCTGTTTTGTTTGTTGTTGGTCAAATGTCAATGATTAAAAGCCTGTATTGTTAAAGTTATTGGTATTGAAAGCCAGTTTTGTCTGTAATTAAACAAAATAAAATAAAAAATCGTGACTATATTTTTTGTCATGTCGCTCAGTGCAAATAACAGTGACAGCCTGCTCCAGTTCCAAGTAAATTTTCCATTCATTTTCCTATGGAGTTTTCGAAAAATTCAAATATTAAGAGACATCGTGGAGGCTAAGCAGCTACATGGTAACTAATATCCATAACTAGGGGTGTGCAAAAATAATGCAATATTTATATATTGTACTGTTTAATTTAATGACCGTATTGATATCGTGGGCTGCTGTAGAGTATTTTTTTTTATTGTGTTGCTTGTTTGGAGAAAGGAAACTTGTTTATGCAAAACATTTTCATTGTTTTCATTATTATAGTGGGTGTTTTTCATATTAACTTTTCACAAACTTAGTGGTTTAATAAAAATTTGCCAAGTCTTTGTTTTTTATCAAACCATATGGAATCATTTTGAAATATATCTTATTGAATCATATTGAACTGAAGTGCACTGGATTGAAAAACATATATTGTGGCCAACATATCGAGGTATATATCGGTATATGTCGACAACTTCTTAATGATACCCAGCCCTATCCATAACATGGTTGTTTTAAGCTCAAAAAGCAGATTTAAAATACAAAATTGTGCAAAGTGTCTGTCACTGTGGGTCACTGTTGAGCTTCATAAAATAAATAGCATAGACTGAAATTTGCGTGGTTGCTTTTAGTATATATTATCAATGTTCACCCCTCGGTCAAGTGTGTTATAGCATAAAATCAAGCTGGCAGCTCCTTCCCATAGCATCATTATACAGTAGATACATTAACATCAAAAAGCCTGAGTTACATAAGTAGCTTAGTGAACATTTAAGAATGGTGTAGTATTGCTAGTAGACATCCCTGCATGTCAGCGCCACTCAGTCCAGAGTGGTTTGATCTTACCTCTAACTCACCCGCCCCCAGATTTCTTCCTACCTTCTCCCCTCCTCCCCCTTCTCTTCCTCCTCCTCTTCCTCCACAGCTCAACCCATCACTCAGAAGAAAAGCTAAATCCAAAACCTAAAGGGTGGGGGGTATCCGTTCATTTTCTTGGTTAAGTAATGCTTGCAGAATCGATGGACAGTTACCACGGTAACAAGGAGGCTGGTACCAAAAATAAATTCTATACAACATCTTTTAATACCTCCCGCTGCATTAGTTTACCAAGTGGTGCATCCTCCCACATACGTTCAGCCATGTGTGATTCCTTAAGTCCTTCCTACTATCTACTGGTTAGCTAACTTAAAGTGGACATATTATGAATTCTTGTCATTTTAGGATTACCATTTCACATTTATGGACTTAAGGGCCCATATTACGCTATTTTCTGATTCATGTTATTCATAATATTCATAATTCATATTCAATTCATAATAAGATTCATAATATTGTTTCCTCACTGCAAACGTATCTGGAGTTTTGTTTTGTTTTGTCTTGTTGTCACACATGTTTAAGGCAGACATCCTATATATTTAGGCTGAGTTTGAGAAAAAGAAAACACATTTTTCACACTTTGATGTCATTTGGTAATACTGGAAGTGCTTCTCTGTGTTTTTAAGGTCCGTATACCTTTATTGGAATCATTTGGATAATTTCAGCCCAGGAATTGCCAGTCTCTACTGAGCTAAAGGTCAGAGGTTGTTGTTAACATGAAAACTACCACTACATGACATCACTAGGTGGATCAAAGCATTTTGAGCTAATAATAAAGGATTACTTAAACATGTCTGAATGAAACAAAACACAACTCCAGGTATGTTTTTGATCAGGTAATAACATTATAACATGACTAAAAGCTCAAAAGAATCATTCTGTGCAATATAGGAGCTTTAAAACACATCTTAAAAACATCACCTCTGGTTTTCACTGTTCTTTGAACCCTCTGCTCTCAGCAATGCAAATCAACAATAAAAAAAAATAAATAAATAAATGAAGCCCTTAGGTAACGTGAGTTCTATGCTAATAAAGTGTGTTTGTTGTGAACAGTGAACCGGGGATGGCTTATGGACTTAAAAACTGCGCAGAACAATTCTTGCGTCACGTCACATAAAAATCTATACTTACTTTTACGTGACGTGACGCAAGAATTCAGGCAAAATTCAAATGGAGAATTTTTTGAAGTGCTTAAAGAAGACGATCTTGTAAACAGAATTAGTGAAACAAGTGTAAGTGAAGCAAAATAGGAATGTTTTGGATGGGGGGACTAGGGATACAGCTAATAGTCAGCAATTATTTCTGTTGTACACTGACCAATGTTTAACCAAATATAGGTAAAAATATGGTGACCGAAGTCTCCTGAATATGAGAATATGGTTATTTATTTATTATTTATTTTTTGACATTTTATTTAATCGTACTGCTGTCTTTGTTATTTAGAGTTTTTATAATAATAATGAGTATCAAAATATGAATATGATTATATTAATAGTTGACTGGTCATGATTATTCTGATTATTATCGCCAAAGAGGACAACCATATAACATGGTTAAAACCTCAAAATAAAGTCAGTTTGATATAATATATTGTATGTCATTGTTTTTGTCATAAGAACCAGTAATCAACATACACTTTTTTTCAGAGATCAGTGGAGGGGTCAGGGATCAGTGGAGGGGTACTGACAGTTTACAATTGTAAATTGTCAGTACTCATGGTTGCTGTTCACTAGGTTAATTTGCACTATATTTTCAGAGTAAAACACTTTGATTTGATGGTCAAAGTCAGACTCCTTTAAAAGACATGTATTTTCTTCTGGGGCCTGGTACCAGATAACTCGTGGCCTTGTGGTTGGAGACCCCTGACATGCCAAGACTACACCATTATGCAGCAGTAACCATAATTTCTTCCCCAAAGTTTCCTGGTTTGACCTTTTGGTGCCTGACCTCCTCCTAAAATAATTGGCTGAGATACACTGAACTACTGTTTGACATACAGGTCTCCAATTACCACAATGAGCCCTATTCCTCAGCTGTTTTCTTTTTCCTTTATTTGAATACTGGCCTTTTCATTACCGCTTTACTGCAGCTACTTGGATTGTAAGACAACCATGATCTAATCTGATTGAATAATCTCATTAGTATTTGACTGAGACCTTGATAAAACAAATAATACAGTTGTAGCGTAAAACATTGTCAGGCAAAGCATTCATTCAGTGTGCAGATAAGCAGTTAGATCCTGCTCTTATTAATTTAAAGCTCCTATATTACACAAAATTGACTCTTGTGAACTTTAAGTCATGTTATAATATTGTTACCTCATCAAAACATGCCTAGAGTTGTATTTTGTTTCATTCACACATGTTAGTAAACCTTTATTATTAGTCTGTCTATATCTCTAAAGCTCAAAATGCTCTGTTCCACCTTGTGATGTCATGAAGCAATAGTTTTCAAGTTAACAGCTCCTTTTACCTTTTGTTCAGTAGAGATTGTCAGTTCCAGGGTTAAGATCATCCAAATGTTTCTAGTGCAGAGGGTCCAGGTATGTTTTTGATAAGGTAACAACATTCTGGCATGACTTAAAGTTCAGGTGAGTCAATTTTGCGTAACATTGGACCTTTAATTTGGGGATGATAATGTGGGACAGATGAACCGCTTTTAGCTTTCAGCTGTTTACAGGCCAATTCGGAGTCTTGAGTCCCTGCCAATTCCTTCTGCAATGCACTGTGGGAGTGACAATGTGGAGTACTGCGAGTTATGTAACAGTACGGTGAAGGCTGAGACTATCTGATCCAAGATGATGCGCTACAAGCAGGAAATAGGTGCTGTGCAAATATAGAACACATTATACACATGTCTCTTATTTCTCTCTCCTCAGTCGATTCTTATATATGTTTGTTGTATTTACCAGTAGCATTTCTAATTCTTTTCTGTATGAAGAACGCATCTCTTCACCCCCCTCCCCATCTTGCCAACTCAGTCCCGCCTGCCTGCCTGCTTCTCTGTGAGCGGCTTTGGAGCTTTGCGTTTTTTTTGGTTGTTTTTTTTCTTTTTTTCCAGACTTGATATTTCATTGCCGAATAGAAAGCGGTCCTGTTGCCTTAGCATGCTACTGCCACAAGACTCAGGGATGATAACATTTGGTTCTCATATTGTGGTGCTTCTTTTTTGTGTTGTTTGAAATCCTTGAAGAAGTTTGTTAATCTCCAGCTTCTTCCATGTTACTACTGTACTGCTGCCATGTTTTTTGCTTGCTACTTTTCACTCAGGTCAGACGTACAGGTAAGGGACATCCGATTAGCATTGTGAGAATATGTGTGTTAGCTAGCTGGATTAATAATTTCATATGCTGTGTGAAGTATGAATGTTGTTTATTTTATTTAATCTGTAAGATTTCCTTTTTCCTAATATAGTAACTTTTAAATGTTAAAGGTGCACTGTGTAACATTTCAAGTAGAGGGTCCTCCACCAGATGTCTCCATGGAAATGTTATTGCTTTATCTAGAATCTTCCACTGTATAGATTAAACCTATCATGAGGGAGACAAGCAGGTTACAGCACTACGCTACATTACAGTTCAGATCTGTGGAGTTGCCCCTATTCACAGAAGGAACTGACGTATTTTTGCGCAATAGAAACACTCGTAAGGAATAAATGCTTGATGGACATGTTAAATGTCATACCATGGAACATTCCAGGCAATACATCTCCATGGAGAAAAGCAGGTGGTGCACCTTCCCCTGAAAAAGTTGCGCAGAGCACTTTTATGATAATGCAATCGCCAACAGAATGTGATTTTGTGATGCCAGTGTAATCATAGGTTTCAGAATGATGAAAAATTAGCACCGTTGCCATAGTAATTAACAATTTAAAGCAAAATATCCTATCTTGAAAAGTCCTCAAAATGTTAACAAGAAGATGAAACTATAAGGGACTATAGTCTATGGGGGAGTCTCCATAGTTAGTTGGTGTACAAGTGTTTTTTTTTTTTTATTTTATTTTTTTTATTTTTCTTTGTTTAGTGTCTGACCTGTTATAGAAGTCAGTCGTAGTTAAAGCGTACTCTGTCAACTTATTTGGTTGATGTAACGATATCCAAATCTGACGGACAGCAGAGCTAATGCTACTACTGCTCTGTTGTTCATCTGCCTCCTTTTGTCCGTTAGCGCATGTGATCGTGACAAAACCAAAATGCATCTAAAAGCAGACGGGACATGCAGCATGTCTGCTCTGCTTTCCTCTTTATCCATTCTGCCTTCTGCACAAATGCCGCCTTCCATGTGCCGCTGTGTTGTTGTTGACGCTAGTGTGGATTGCGTGCAGGTGCGATCTTATTGGCTCAAACAGCGGATTTGACGGGTGATGCTGCGCAAAGGATCATGGTATATGTAGATGTATTAGGTTTAAAACTATGATTTTGTGTGCAAATACATGTGTTTAATACAGAAAAGAGACCGCGTTGATATCGAGGCAATTTTGATACTGTGATATCGCCAATATCGTTACATCCCTAGGGTCTAGGTCTGGCTTTTTGATTGAAGTAAATGTACAGTAGGGCTGCAACTAACAATTATTTTAAATTCAATAGTACTTACTACTTACTGACTTGTATAGGACTTTTCAAAACACCCAAAGCGATTTTAGTAGTTGAAAAATCAGTGGTTATTTTTTTGATAAATACATTTTTGTGACTGAAAACTTCTAGATGGAGAATTTTTACAAATATAGTGTAGTATTGATAAACATAAGAAACTGATTCTTTTTTTCACAGTTTAAGTTAATAATGTTGCTATCTTGGCTATAACATTTTTTTTTTTGCATGTGTTTGTGATGTGACGTAGTGGTAGTTTTTAAGTTAAAGATATATGTGAACAAAACACAACTCCAGGTATGTGTTTGATGAGGAAACAACATTATAGCATGGATCAGAAAATAGCGTAACATGGGTCCTTTAGCGTAACATGGGTGTCATCAAATTATGGGAAATGCACAGTCCTCATATTTAGGTTGTGATGTGAGCCTTGAGAGCTAAATCTGGATAAAGTTATGGTAATCCAGAAAGATAAGTTTGCTCAAGTTATACAGTGAATGGTTAATAATAGTGGTCTAAAAAATCCTAGCTAAGGTAACAGTGTTGTATTACCCTTAATACAATACACCTACGTCATTAGGATTTTAATAAAGGCCTTTGGTCCCTCTCCTCTTCTGCGATATCAGTATCTCACCTCAAGACACTGTATTAGGCGGACTTCATAAAAAGAAGTTCATTTTCTCTGTCTCTCTGATGGAATCTTGGCATCTTGCCATATATGACGTAAAGAAATACAGTTTCTCAGATATCTGTTAGCTTTCACTGAAACCTTCCTAAATTGCATTTTATACAATTCTTTTGCATTCATAGTTCTCCTGTAATACTCTTATCAGTTCACGTGAATTAAACCAAGTAAATATATATTGCTATAGCTTAAATTACATTTGGACTATAAAAAAATCTTATCTATTTCTGTTGCATATTATCTGCTTGCATATTATTTATTTTAAACAATGACATCTTTAAATATATGAGACTCATGGTGGAGTGGCAAGCCTGTAGCAAGAAGGTACCGGGTTTGACTGTGTAGAGTTTGCATCTTCTCCCTGTGTATGGATGGTTTTCTAGTTTCCTCCTTGAATCTAAAACAAAGGACAGTCCTTTAGTCCAGCTCAAAATCTGATGCTGGGTCCTGGGACTGCAGGTTGCCCCAGCAGCATAAACAGGATTTGTCACTCACAGATTTCTTTAAAAACTAAAACTAATGTTGATCAGCTTTTAGCCCCTTGTTCCTCTGCCTTTGCTGTTGTCCCTCTGTAAAGCATGGTTCCCATTGCTGTTCCCTGCCTCCCTCTACTGTCCACAAACACACTGTACCTGACCAAACTGGAACAGTATATTTGAAAAGAATACTTATATGATAGTGTGGCGCTCACTAACTGTTGAAACGAAAACTGATTTAATAACTTAAACTCTGTCTAGAGGTACACAGACTTTGAGACATGTTGCCTGCTGTGAGAGTTATCTTTATTAGCATGACAACACAATTAAGTCATGAAAAAATACATTTAATATAGCCCACTTCATAGTTAATAATGTATGGTCCATTAAAAAGTTCTTAAACAGACTTATAGTGCAAAATTGACTTTTGAGTGCTTTTAACTTTCTTATAGTTGTTTCCCCTTCTCATTTACTCTCTCAAAGTTGTATTTAGCATGATTCATGCATGTTGCATGTTCATTGTTCCAGTTTACCTACGTTTTCACCATCACTGATATAGCCCCACTGCTCTGCACTTCTCTTCTCCAATGGAAGTTTACAGCTCCCATTGGGCACTGCAGTTTTCTAATGCAGAAGTCAGCAACTTGTTTCTTTTATTAAGTCATTTTAAATCAATACATTCAAATGTCCAAAGTATAACATAAAGATCCATGGGTGTCAATCAGTCTCTAAAAACAGATGATCAAATGTCAAAATCGCACTTTCGTTTTCTCTAAACTGAATTAGCAAATGTACCTCTTGTGTGTGAATGATGAGCTGCAGTGTACAGAGTGCAGATGAAGACAGTTGTCTGTTATTTTAGAAAGCTGTAGAAGTGAATGTGAGGGCTGAATGATTTGGGGAAAATATCGAATTGTGATTTTTTTGATAAGCATTATGATAAGATTTTCAATATATTTTAATACTAGGATTCTGTTCAAAGTTCACATTTTAATCATGTCCAGAAGAAATGACAATACTGACAAACTAATACAAAAATCACATTTACAGTTTTAAACAGGGTTAGCAGTATTAAGCAGTATAAGACAGGACATTTTCTTATTTGTGGAGGAAATTATGTACATTGCAGCCTTAGCGAGTTGTTAATTGCATACATTAAAAAAAAAGTAATTTCAGTTTGATTGGAGTTAATCCTGCCGCCCTAGTGAGTGTGTGCGTTATATTGCATTATAATGACTGGTCCAGTTATTTTGCTTAATGTCAGTCAACCTGCTAGATCAAGTGACAGCTGCTTTTATTCTGCTAACCTTGGCATTTTTAGTTTGAGACGTAGTCCTATATCTGCCTTTTTATGGATCACATTTGTAATAGACTCTTGTGAGCTTTAAGCCATGTTATAATGCTGTGATCTCATCAAAAACATACCTGGAGTTGTGCTTTGTTTCATTCACACATGTTTGAGTAATTCTTTATTATTAGTCTGTCTATATCTCCAGCGCTCAAAATGCTCTGTTCCACCTTGTTATGTCATTAAAGGGTAACAGCTACCTTTTACCTTTAGTTCACTGGAGATTGCTAATTCCAGGGCTGAAATGATCCAAATAATTCTATTGAAGTTGAAAGGAGTTTAAAAACACAGTGGAGCACTACCTGTATTGCCACATGAAATCTCAAGGTGGAACAGAGTGTTTTCCTTTTGAGAAAAGAACTAAATATGCAGGGTTTATGTGTTAAACATGTGTGAATGAAACAAAACACAACTGCAGGTGTGTTTTTGATGAGGAAATATCATTATAAGATAGATCAGAAAATAGTGTAATATGGGACCTTTAACTCACTATACTCAAAATTACAGTTTAAACTTTTTCTGAGTAAAAGTAGAAAGTTGACAATTGTCTCAATAATTGTCCTCCCACACAAGCTGAAAAAAAATCTGCCTAGCAACTGTTGCTAAGTTATGAGCTATACTGAGTTGGCACCAGACTTCAGATCTTGAACAGACTCAATCCAGATCTCCAGATTCGGGAACATTTGCAATGCCACAATTTTCTGAACCCAACTAACGGCCCCATTACAGTAATGATAAACTGTTATGAAGCTCTACAGTAAAAATGTTGTTGTATTAAAGGTTTTGTGTTGGTGAGGTTTTTGTTAAAGAGGAGGTATTATGCTAAATCAACTTTTTACCTGCTTTCTACTGTGTTTTTCCATCCTCTCATCAAAATATGTCTGAAGTGGTTTTGTGAGTCATTTGTGCATGTTTTAGTAATCTTGCGGTTTCTCATGGGTGAAACAAAATAGAAAGGAATTTAACTTGTTTTTGGCGAATATAGCATTTTCAAGCCAACAAAAGGTAACATGGAGACCTAAATATATTATGTGTTAGCAATTAATACCCCATAGAAGTGTAATAATGTAGTTTTTCCATTCTCCATTCTCCATTCCTCTTCATGTTCGAGATATCCTGAATATTCAGACTCTTTCTTCTTGATAATATTTTTTTTTTTCTTTTTTTTACTTTTACTTATTGCCTTTACGTTGCCTTTACTTTACAGAAAACCATTTCACTAAGGTCATTTAAACTGCTTCACTGTACTGAAATGAAATGCAAATTAAAAGCATGAAGAATGCATGGAATTTTTAAAAACATCTGTCTGACATAACAAAGCAGCGGCCTATGCGGTAGATTGGATGTCCTATAACTACTGGGCTGATGATTCATTCTCGGTGCATTTAAAGTAGGTTGGTGATTCATTCTCAGTCATTAAGACAACTTGTGAGCTTTTAGTCATGTTATAATGCTGTTACCTTTAGTTCAATAGAAATTGTCCAAATAATTCTAGCGAAGGTGTATGGACTTTAAAAACACAGTGGAGCACTTCCTGTATTACCACATGACATCACAAGGTGGAACAGAGTGTTTTCAGTTTGAGAGAAGAACTCAGCCTAAATATGCAGGGTTTGTGTGTTAAACTTGTGGATGAAACAAACTCCGGGTATATTTGTGATGATGAAACATTATAACATAGATCAGAAAATGGAGTATCATATTATAGTTAAAATTAAAAACCTTAAATTCCACTAAAACTAAGTATATTGTGTCTGTGTGTCCCCTCTTTAGTCGGCCGTGTGGCACAAGAGCTGTCCGCACGATGGTTCCCTCTTGGCTTCTCTCGTTTCTCTGGGGCGGGGTGAGGCTGGGAACTTGTTTGCCGCAGTTGGCGATGCAGCGGTGGGGAAGAAATTCATTGCTGTCCCCCTCTCCCACTGTATTCTTACACACAACAAGCCACAGGAGTGAATGAGGATCTGCTCTAAGTGTTACTAAGGAGCCCTGTAGTTTGAATAGAGATTTTTCCAGCTAGAAAGACCCATACTAGCAAAGGCACACAGTTTAACATGCTCTGCTCTACACATATGCATGAGGAGATGGAGAGAAACGAAGAGGTAAGACAGTTTAGTTGTCTCTGTTTATTTACTGCCAGGTGTCCAGGCTATTTCTTGGGAGTAAGCCTAAGATTCTGCAGTAAAGTCCCTTATATTTTCTCTCTCTCTTGCTTTTTCTCTTGTTTCTCTTTGGTTCTATACAAGTTCTGTGCACTTTGAAGTAGAGCTAGACTGTACTGGGAATAATAGTGATTTGATTGGACAGTGTTATGTTTTAGGGCTATTCATGTATAACACCTTATTATTTTGATTTTAATATAGTTTTTAACACACTAATTTCAGTTGATGTGCTTGCTACACAGTTTGTCAAAACTAAAAACTTAACATAGACAAAACCAAGATTAAATCCTGGCTTATTTATGACTTTGTAAAGAAAATAATAAATATATAGTCTGTTTTTTCCTTTAAAAACACACATTTTCATTCAAAAAACTTCTGCGATATATTTAGCTTGTTTGGTAATTTATTGTTTGCAAAAGCTATAATTGTGGTATAAATACCTTTTATATTGATTATTGGTACTTTTGCAATATATTGTGCAGTCCTACTTTGGCGTATTTCTTGAGCCAGAGTTGCCTTTATGCTGTCCGTTCTTTTGCCTTTGAAACTGAGCCATCGATCTTGATTTTAGACGAGCCAGCTGTTTTCCTGCCCCACTATGTGATGATTCGGTAGATTCAGGCGTCACATGGCGTTTACAGTGAGTACGGCAGGTCCTAGAGGGTTTATCACAACAGTTACTCACAGTTACAGCGTGGCTTTTATGTGTGACACTGGTTTTGTTTGCTAAATGCATTCATTCATTCATTAAAGGTGCACTGTGTAGCATTTCTGGTGGAAGGTCTGTCACCTGCTTATATCCAAGGAAAAGCTATTGCTTTGCCTGGAATGTTCCACAGTATGGCATTAACCTTATCTAGTAAGTCAGTGGAGACAAACACCATGCCAAGTTACTGATCAGATCTATGGAGAGGCAACCCCGCTCAAGGTATTTTTGAGCAATAAAATCACCTGTGGTTGAATAAATACCAATTAGATTGGTTTAATGTCATATAGTGAAACATTCAAGGCAAAGAAACAACATCTCCGTGGTGACAAGGACATTAGACACCTTCCACCAGAAAAGTTAAGCAATGCACCTTTAAAAAGCCCCTAAAAGTGTCTAAGGATAAAACGAGACACAATTCCCAAGAAATGAGACAAGAGGTGGGAATTTTACATATTTTTTAGAAATTATGTTTTTGATTTTATTATTATTGTAGCACTGCTTTTTGACACTACAACTACAACGATAATTCGACTCGTTCAGTATATGAAAATTGGACAACATATTTTTCTATATTTCTTGTGTGTACAATTTTTTTGCAATAGTGGGCAGATTTTTGCCATTTTTATGTACTAAGGTAACATTTGAGCTGCAGAGGGTAGAATAAGTGACTAAATATTGGTTCATGAAGTAGTTTCAATATCACAGTATCTCTCTGTAGCAATATATTGTGGTTCAAAATTTGTTATTGTGACAGGCGTATTCATCCCAAATGTAAACACACTGGGGAAACAAATCTCACAAGATCATTTGCCCCACGTGTGCACAAGCTTATGCCAACTTTATATGAAGAAATCTTGTGGCATGAGATCGTATCCTATCCCTATAATATTTTCTCATTCTGGTCGTTTTAAGTGTCATTTCTTCTTTACTTAGGGACTATACATGCACAGGTTCTCAGTGACCATATTGTTGTTGATAAAGACGATATGAAGCAGACAACTATATGCACTATTTTACAGAGTTTGGTGAACTTTTTGTTATTTTATTTTAAGTCAGTGGCTAACGATGTGATGTCCTTAGTTAAAAAGCCTATATTACTCAATTTTCTACTCGATGTTATAATGTTGTTTCCTCATAAAAAACATTCCTGGTTTTGTTTTCATTCACACATACTTAACACAGCCCCTCCATATTTAGGCTCAGTTCTTTTCTTCAAACTGAAAAGACTCTGTTTCACAGTGTGATGTTATATGGTAATACAGGAAGTGCTCCATTGCGTTTGAAAACTCCATACACCTTCACTAGAATCATTTGGATGATTTCAGACCTGGAATTACCAATCTCTACTGAACTTAAGGTAAAAGGTAGCTGCTAACTTGAAAACTACTACTACATAACCTCATAAGATGGAACAGAGCATTTTGATCTTTGGAGATGTAAATGGGTTTATAATAAAGAGTTACTCAAACTTGTGTGAATGAAACAAAACACAACTCCAGGTACATTTCTAATAAGGTAATACCATTTTAACACGTCTTAAAGCTCACAAGAATCCCTTTTGTGTAGTATCCAACCTTTAAGCCTGTTTGTTCTGATCTGGCTGCTGCTGCCTGTTGACTATCGGTTGTTTTTGTCCCACATTCTCCCTTTGTGAGCTCCAAAGTGGCCTCTCTTCATTCATTCTCTTCATTTGAGTTTCCTCTCTTAGCTCTGGCTGAACAGTCCTTTCTCTGGCCAGAATGCAGGGACTGTTCAGGAGGGAAAGCCCCTTATTTTGCTGTCCTAAATTTAAGAGGTAGGACCTTTACAAACAGGGTAACATGAGATAAATGCTGCAATTCAAAGTGAAAATCTGTTTGCATAAAGAGCAGGCCTAAACCTACCACAGATTTTTAACAGTGGGATTGTAAAAATCTAAATGGAAAAATTATACAAATATCTGTTCATAAAGCACAATGCTGTTTTAACATAGTTCACGTAATGTTTCACCAGTATTATTATTTGCATCCACTTTCAAATGTTAAATCACTTTTCCTAATTGAATAAAATTTTTTAAAAAACTAATGTGAATTTACTGTCACATGATCATCTGATAGACCAGGATTATTCAGCCTCTTACCTGACCATCACATTCAAGAGACTTAAACCCTCAACCCTGTTTTAACGACATGTTTATATTTGAACTGGAGCAATTAAACATCTCATTCTTAAATCTCCCTTGGCTGGCCTGTGCGTTCTTGTATGACATTGTTTGTATTTCTCTAGAATTAGCATATTTGTGATTGGACCATTAACTCAGTGAGGGGGCTGTGCTGTGTGTAAACACTGTCAGTTATGTTTTAGATGCCTGTTGGTTCTGACTCAGTCAGAGATGGCAGCTTTCATTTAGATTTTCATATCCAAGACATTTTTGAAGACACACACACACTTTGTTCTTTCTGTGTGGCTCTCACACAGCCAATAGAACATATTCATGTGGGTCTGTCATTTTCACTGTAAATGATCTGTTCCTATGTGACATACAGTAAAAGGGGATTACTGTAGCTGTAAACTTGAGTAATCTGTCACAACCGCACAGGAAACAATCACTTCTACTTTAGTGAAAAAAGAAAAAGCTTAGATCATGGAAGACCTGGGGAGAAATACAATTCAAACATTTATTCAAGCTGTTGCTTTTACAGGATGTTGCTGTTCACTTTCTGTCTGTGCCATTATATTTCAGAAGTGTATAACACTGCCGTGGAGATCCCAGAGACTTTCTGGTTAATTAATCCTCATTTGACCTCGTCAGAGCTCTTATTGGGGTCTCTCTGCTTTCATCAGTGCAGCAGAGCCCATATTTTCTCTTGTCTTTTAGTTCCATCTAGTGGTTTGCTTATAACCACATTCTCTGCTTAGGGCTGTTTCAATATCATTATCATTAAAATTTCAGGCTCAAAAAGGCAGTATCATGAAAAAATGCCTAAAACAATTCATTTTAAACCAATAAGCAATCTATACCAGTATTATGTATTATTTATCATTTTTTTACTTACAGCTTTCAACAGCCTAATATGAATATAAATATATCTATATCCCCTTTTATGATTAGATAATGCTCAATAATCTTCATATTCAGAAATGACTTTGTCTTTCTTTGTCTGTTTTGTTATTTTTTTATTACCAGATATAATTTTATAAAACAAGCTATCCAATTTTAACTTTTTTCACAATTCTAATAGAAAACTCTTTTACTGCTTTGTGAAATTAGTTCCAGCTTTTACATTTAAAATAAAATCCTTGGTAAATTGAAACACTGTCTATAGTAATATCAGCTGTGTAACATTGCTTTGACATTGTGCTTAATATTTTGCAGTGTCTTTTATTAAATAGCGAGACAGTGTTTACAGAGTCTGTGGTCACTCCCGGCAGGATGTTGTCTTTGAGAGGAAGGAGCACTGCGGTTTTGTCATTTTCACCTCCTCTGCTCACATCAGCGCTCCAGCAGGGGGCACTCTCGCCTTCACCTGGGCCCTCGGCCAAATGAGCAAGTCTAGCCTCTGCACACACTTACGGTTCAATATTACACTGCAGGGAGTCTCAATATGCTGACAGGTTGCTTTCCAAGTTAAAGCTGCAGTACGCTACTTTTCTTGTCTCCATGGAGATGTTATTGCTTTCCTTGGAATGTTCCACAGTATGGTATTAATTGTATCTATGTCCATGGAGACAAGCAGAAGAGGTGAGCCCCTACCACAGTTATTTCTCACACACAAGTTATTTCTTTAGCAGTATGGTTTAATGCCCTACTGTGGAACATTCCAGGCAAACCAATAACATCTCCATAGAGACAAGCAGGTTGCCGACCACCCATCAAAAAAGTTACATAATGCACCTTTAAATTATTGAGAAACTGTGCCAAAAGGAATTTAGTTATTTTTTTCCATTATTTATTTTTACTTAAAATAGACATAAAGGTATAGTTATAATTACCTCTATGTTAATGTAAGTTTAGTTATTATTTTTTGATAGGATTAAGTAAATATGGTAAAGGTTGCTGTCTCAGGAGATTTTTCTGTTACATTTAAATTAACTATAGCTGTGTGACTGCAAACGCGTGTTGTAAGGAGCATCTCTGTCCACCTGGGGGCACACTTTAACATCAAGACAAAAGACTCAATCTTGTTGCTGCACATAATACTAAATATAGAGTATAATGCTAACGTTATTGCATTTGCATTGACCTATATAGAGACAGAGTGAGTTCATATTAAAGACACAAAATTTTAGAAACAATACACGCTAGTATTTCATGAAACATACATACATATATAGAAGGACAGTGAGTAATAGTAGCTGTGATCTTGTGTAGTGAGATACGAGGAGAGAGAGAGGGACACTAGGACACAGCTCACATAGAGAGGGACAGTGAGATTGTATGTGTGACTGAGCATAAGTCTGTATGCTAACTCTATATCTCATTAAGTGCTAACCTGCTTTGTAGTCTTCTTCTATTATCCCACTGGACTCCGCTCCTTGGATCTTGGTGCTACAGTACATCTCATTTGTTTCATTTGGCTAGCTGTGTAGTCGCTTTGTATTGTAATATAGGGACATAGTACTTATAGCTGTAGTCAATGGCAATGTCTCCAATAGTTAGAAGTCCAGAGTGTACCCCAGTGGAGTGCCATTGCAAAGTTGCCTGTACCAACAAGACTTTGTCGCTGATGTTTGGGTGCAAGGTAGGACAATGTTTTGTTTTTGTGATAGAGCCAAGTTAATTTTATTATGTATTTATTGTTTATTTTTGCACATATATAACAAAAAAAGAAACAAAACTGCAGTAGATAGATAAAAAAAGGTTATTTTAAAATAATAATAATAAGGGCAGCACAATATGTTGCAATCAAACTGAAATCGCAATTTGAGCTGAGTTTGAGGCTGTAGTAATTTAGCTAATAGAATGTATGTACTCTGCAAAAAACAAAATATCCAGTCTTTTTATATCAGAATCTGTTGTAGTTTAGACCTCTACAAACATGCTTTGAAACACATGGGATTCTTGTATTAGTTTATCAGTTCATACTTCAGTCTTCTCTCAAATGTTAACGGAGTTGTTTACAGAATGCTACTTTTAAAATCACCGCATCGCAATATTTCTCAGAAAAATCACAATTACATTTATTCCCAACATTGTGCAGCCCTAAAATACTAAAAAAATGACCTATATTTTTACTTACTTTGTGCTTACTCCTTCTCTCCTGTGTGCAGCCCTCCTAGCAGTGCTAATGCTTACTGGGGCTTAATGAGGGCATATTTACAGCACAGTAATATTTCTGTATGCGGCGCTGTCACCCTTTATTCGTCATGGTGACAGGCCAGAATTAATCCTCCGACTGTAATGGGCCCATTGCAAGTCAATTCCAGCTCATCATCTCCCTGTGCTTCTTAGGGAAATGTGATTGGTAACTTAATTTTTACCCCAAGGAACACTGTTTTGTCTCTCTCAGACTGAGTATTAATTCTGAGCACTCTAATGTTAGCTAACTGTTAGAATGGCAGAAGCAAGGGATTATGGTTGTTTTTATATTTTGTGTACAATCGTTTTATATGTATTCAGTTACAGGTGCACTATTGGGACTATTCAGGTGGGGGGTCTGCTACTTGCTTGTCTTCATGGAGGTGTTATTTCTTTATAGGCTTGTCACAAGTTATCGTTCAGTATGAGAGCTGGGACAATATATTTTTAAGTTCAGTATTTATTATTTTCTTTGCAAAAGTGGGTAGATTTTTGTTATTTTAGTTGTAATACTGTACGATTATTAGTGACTCTTATAGCTGCTTATTGGTTCATTAAATTATTTGTTGCAGCTCATGCCTTTTAATGATACTGTTTATTGAAAAATTGTGTACTGAGATAATACTTGCTCACAAAGTAGGTTCAATATTATCGCTTATTGCAATATTTCTCTGTAGCAATATATCGTGCTTCAAAATTTGTTATCGTGACTATTTCATTTCCCGGAATGTTCCACAGTATGGTATTAAACTTATGTGTCTTGTATTTATTCAGCTGCAGGTGTTTTAATGTATTTAATGTATACCTAAACTTAGCATTAATTTTTTCTATAAACAGGCTTGTCTCTCCACCGATCTGACCTGTAACTTGTCCTGGTGGCGTCTTCATGTATATACGTTTAATACCATACTGGGGAACATTCCAGGAAAATGAATAACGGCTCTATGGAGACAAGAAAAGTTGCATAGCGCACCTTTAATTAACTGGCAATTATCCATGCATGGTCAGGCAAAGGAACATCAAACAGCTTTCTAAAACAACAAAATAGAACTTGATAATACGTAGGTATGTATTTGTATTACACGTTTGGTTATTTGGTCAGTAGAAATATACTATGAGAGATCTTCGTTTCGCCATCTTCTGCTTTGTCATGAGATCAGAATAGTAATAAGCAGAGTGAGATCATGTATGTGCCATTTATGTGAGTGATTTTAACCTTGAGAACAGAGTTAAAGGGCGACTGAGGCATGAGACTGGTATAAAAAGGGCTTCTGAGAGTTAAAGATGTGGTCCTGCTCATGAACCTCAGTAAACAGAGTAACTACATTTTTAAAAAAAAATTAATTTTAATTGTTTGTTTTTAGTTGTTGTTAAATACCTGTTGTGCTGTTGTGTAAAAGAGGCATCGTTTGCAGTGTCCAGCCTTATTGACTGTTGACCCTAGAGGAATTCAAATCAAATGCCTTTTTATTTTCTATTGTGGCAATACAGGAAGTCCTTTACTGTGTTTTTAAGCTCCATAGAGTCATTTAGATAATTTCAGTTTTTAATTTCACCTTTTACTAAACTAATGGTAAAAGGTAGCTGGTAACTTGAAAACAACCTCTACATGACATCACAAGGTGGAACAGAGCATTTTGAGCTTTGGAGATATAGACAGACTAATAATGCTTGATTACTCAAACATGTCTGAATTAAATAAAACACAGCTCCAGGTATGTTTTTGAGGAGATAACAGCATTATAACATGGCTTAAAGCTCACAAGAGTCAATTTTGTGTAATGAAGGACAAATGATATAATTATTATCCACAATGATACCTGATGGGTGCCAAGAGCATTTTAAACCAAAACAGAAAATGAGGAGTAATAAGTGTCGCTCTCATGCACAGATATCAGTCAGTTGATGGAAATTCAAATGATGAGGCAGGACATCGAAAATCCCCATTGACTTTCGATTGGTGCACTTTTTTGACTGGCTGTTTGGGCACATTTGAATAGAAAAAGCCAGAGGAGCAGGAGGCAGATGCTCTTTTAACATCCCCCATAGCTCAGCCCTCCCCTCATACTGTCTGCTGGAATTAGGACCATGGACGAGACTAGAGTGAAGAGAGTCGAACTGTAGGTATATAAAGCCCCAGAAAGAGGTCAGCACACACAAACCACGGGGAGATTCCACACTAAATCTGCACCGACTCTGCACGCGCCCACGGCCATGCCACCCCTCATTTCCATCTCAGTATACGGAGGAGGGCACGAGCGTCAGCAAACGGGAATCTTCATAGTGCAGCATGGCAGAGGCACATGTGGTAATATGGTGATAACAATTCTGATATCCTCAGTGATGGGAATAGAACTCTGAAATTGTATTCAGGTACAAAATACTGAATATCTGCATTAGAAAGTATTTTGTAATGTATTCTGATACATGGGCCAATCAGAGTGCTGTATTTTGTGTCGTATACTTATTCTGTGTCGTATACTTTTACTCCGAATACTTTTACATTATATTATAGTGTAAAAAACTTGACATAAATACAAATAGCTTTTTGTTATGAATTTAGAAAAATATGGAAATCTGTTAATAAAATCAGCTTTATTTACATTTCAGTCACATGGAGAACCTTTGTGCTATTGCAATATATAATTTGTTGCTCTATTGATTATTGCATTTATTTATTTGCTATATTGTGCAGCCCTTGCCACAGTCTTGATAACTAAGACCAGCTAAATTGTATTACTGGCAATACCCAAGTCAATGTGTCCAATGTAGTTCGAAAAGCCAAAATAATTCATACTATAGGACCTTTGAAAGTGGAGCATAGTCTGTAGGGCTGTCATGATAATTATTATAGCAACTTATCGTTCAATATATATTGGATGGAACAATGATAATTTACATGGGTACTTTTTGCTTAGTATTAGTGGGGAACTATATTTACTTCAGCAAATATATCTTACTTCACTACTACTTTGTTATCGTAACAGGCCTAATGGTCCAATCACGTCACTACTTTCAACATAATAACTGTAAATTTGGCATGGCCTAAATAAACACTAGTCACTGTTACACAAATATAATTGTATAATTAAAGCTGCTTCTGTGAGAAATAAAAGCGCTTAAGAGTGACTAATGGTGGAATAATAATTATCCTGGAGCAGTATTTTGAAGTGTTCTGTTGGCTTGGCATGGGACAGTATTTGCTCAGTTGTTTGGCTTAATAAAGAAAAAACATGCAGATGACCACAGCACACTTTTTATGCTTGCAGTTAAGTCTATTTACATATTGGCACATCGGACTTAAAGGTGCACTGTGTAACTTTTCTGGTGGAGGGTCCACCACCTGCTTGTCTCCATGGTGATGTTGTTGCTTTGTCTCAAATGTCCCGGTATGACATTAAACATATCCATCTTGCATTTACTCTATAACATGGGTTTTTATTGATTTAAAAACTTGGATTCTTAAAATGATTGGCATGTAACTTGGCCTTATGGTGTCACCTGCTGTCTCCGTACAGATAAAGTGTAATGCTAGACAGTGGAACATTCCAGGCAACATCACCATGGTGAGAAGCAGGTGACGGATCTTCTACCAGAAAGGTTACTCAGAGCACCTTTAACAATGAAGGTTTTTTTTAGACCTTAGAAATAGTGTGCTTGACCAAAAATACTCTATGTTGTAGTGACAGTATTTCATCATAAGCATATAAAACTGTAAAAAACAGAATTATCTTATCTTAAATGGTTGGTAGTAGACCAAAGTTTCCTGAGTGCTTCCTGTATTACAACATGACATCACAAGGTGGAGTGTTTTCTGTTTGAGGAAAGAACTCAGCCCAAATACGCAGCATTTGTGTGTTAAACATGTGCGAATCAAAACACAACTCCAGGTATGTTTTTGATGAAGAAACAACATTATAACATCAGAAAATAGCATAATATAGACCCCTCCATCACTGGTCAGATGTGGTCTAATTATGTAGAGTGCAGCATTGGTCACTCAGTGTTAGCGTATACATCAACTCTCCAAGCTGTGTTTCATTAGACTCACATGGGCCTGTTTATGTCATCACCAGATTACAGCCCTGCCACAGACTGCCTAATGAGAGGGAAGGAGAAGCTCTGGTCCACAAGTGCACTTTGTTTGTCACAGAATGCATATTGATACTATGCAGCCGATGTCATCAACATTCCCTCGGGGTGTGATGCTATCTGTCGGGACTGCTCTGTCTGAAGCTCTATTATAGTTTTGTTTTAACACAGTCTGGCCATAAGGAACTAATTTAGGGGAGCTACAGCAGGAGAGCTGATTTGTGCTTTTAAACAAGCCTCTCACACATAAAATTACAGTCACAAACTAGCTAGAATTAGCCAACAGTTTTTCAGTTAGTCACTCACCTGAACAGGACCATGAACATCTGTATTGACCACAGGCTCCTGAAAATGTGTTGTTTAATTGTAATTGTATTTTTTTTTCTTGAGTTCTCAGGCTGTGTTGAAACTTTTTGGTAGTGTTTGTAATGTGTGCATTGTGTCACCATGGTAACTGCAGAACATTCCTCCATAGACAACACATGCAGAACACCCCCCACCGTGATGTCACTGTACTGTATCAATATACAGTACAGGATACTCTATATGTTTGTGCAGAACCTTGTTAGCTTTCCTCACACGAGCTTGCACCTGTATATATATTCCTGCTGTGTAGAAAGATGCATTTGTCATCTTTGACACGTCATTAAAATGGACCAACATCAAAACCGCAGCGCTGGTCTGAGCTAAGCACTTTTGTTCCACTGACTGTTCATGTAACCTGCACCTTCTATCTATACTGTAAACTAGTGCATCTCTTACATCCAGTGGTGGGCTGTAAACAAAAAGGAATATCTCAGATTTTTCTGTTAACCTGTTAATCATAGTGACGATAATCAAACCGTAGATTATCAGTCCATCTGAAATGTGCTAAAATTTGTTTTTCTTGCCATTTTAAATATTTTTTAAAGTTTTTTTTCATGTAACAAAATTTGCTTTGCCCTAGTACAGATATATTTTAAAAGCACTTTGTGCTGTCCGTATATGTATTTATTTTGATCTGCGAACCAGGAATTAAGGCTGGTGTACTGTTTGCAAACTAGTTGTTGTAAGCATTACCATGAGTGCAAAATGAGGCTCTGACCTCTGAAAGATTTGATAGATGCATATAATCTGTACTGTGAATATTGGGATACTAGGAATTAATTAGGAAAGTGAGGAATAACTTTGGACTTCTGCAAAATATTTCACATTTTTAAGACAGTAAAACACATCATTCATATGTGAATTCTAGTACTAGTACAATAAAAATTATTTCAGTAAGTTCTTCTAACCAATACTTAAATGATACCGAAGTGGTGCTTTACACTATTGTACATGGTTGTGTAATGGCCACATGGGTGCTGCTTCGTGCCCAGTGCTGCTCTGTGCTCATGTATATTAGGTCACTGGGCTTCTCTGAGGCTGGAGGTCAGATGGTCCTGCACTGGCTCTCCTGTAGCTGCTCTCTCTCTGTGGAACCCACTCGCCTCATTAGAGAAATTGCAGTGTGGCCTGTTTGATTGTCCAGTGTGATCTGATGCACAGTGAGGGGCTGGTACAAGGACAGCAAAGGATACTCACAGTAAATGACTTTAACATACCTTTAACTTTAGTTTGATCCTAGGTTGAAACTTACAATAAAGAAACGGTGAGTTGAAATGCAGACAGTGTGGGCTTGTTGTTTCTATATTTAGAGATATCTCTTAAATTAATTTTGCTGGAGTGAGCCAAATGGAAAATGAGCAGACACCTGCCTCCTTCGCCTGTAGCAGCACCCCATTGGAAATGACATCTGCCTTTGTGAAGTGCAGATACAGAACACAGCACAGACTCAGACTTTACTCCTCTGTGGCCCAGGCTAAATACATGAGCTGTTTTCTCTTCAGTCAGGAGAGGCTGACCAATATAATTCTAAAGGGAGGACATGTAGCCTGCACCTTTACTGCTTTAAAAGAGGACCTACAATTACACCTGAGTTGTGACCGGTTGCCAGTGCCTTAACTTGCAATTTTTTCCTTATTTTCAGTATTTGAACAGGCCATGCATAATGTGAAAGCTCAGAACCTCCAGAATTCCCTCACTGAGCTGCAGAGGCTGCTCTAGCACTGATTCATGATTGGCTGCAAAAGCTGGGGTTTAGGTAGTGAACGTTCAGATGAGAGAGAGCCATTTTAGTTTTAAACCAACTGGATTTCAGCATTGAAACTGGCAACCCAAATGAGAGACTCGTGTGAGGATCATTCTGCTTTATGACTGGATAATCATCTAGAGAGCCAAAAGACCATATTATGTCATAAACAAATTGACTATCAATGTTTTGTAATTAAGAATAAACCTGCCCTTCAGTTGTTAGCAGTTTTTCTGCAATATTTGGTGGAACTTGGTGGCTGGGGATGGAATTTAAAATCTCACATACCCTCCCCTTGAGTCTACACAGTAAAACCGAACAATGGACTTAGAAAATGAGGTGAAACATTTTCATTTATAACTTAGATAGATGTTGATGAGTGCTCTGCACAGAATTTGCAAGCCAACTCACCAAACAGAAAACCATTACTTCATGTTTAGTGAAAAGTTGAGTTACAGGCAAAGGTGCGTAATAGATTTATTGATAAAACGCAGATCTCATCTCTCTCTGCATTCTCTACATTTTTGAATAGTCAGAGAGAAACTCATTGTACCACTTAATCTTCTCATCTGCTGATGAATCCCGCAGATGACAGTAATTACAGAGAGCAGAGCAGAACTTGTTCTTTCGGTTGAATGGGGCTCGTACCTGTGGTCTAACAGCTCCTCAAATAGAAGTGGGACAAAAGGTGTTCCACTCAATGCACCACTGGGATGAAGAGAACTATTCCCCAATATGAGGTTATAATGCCACTGTGGAATATTTCCTGTATCAAAAATACATGTGTAGGTATTCAGAAATACAATCTGCATACAACTTGTAGGTTGACCTTGAGTTATAGAGCAGTATTTTCTGTGTAATATTGAAACCCAATTCATTTTTGGTTACACTTACGATTACATGACAGTGACTACAGCCTGCTTAGCCAAGTAAACCATAACAAAAGACTTGGCTTCATAATTAAATAGTTTATAAATACTTAAGAACGACTACTTAATTATGGGTTAGGGCATTTATTAAGTAGTTAATTTGAAATTTAGGTCCTCATAACATAAATCCTTTATTATTAAATCAACAATATGGTATAAAGTTCAGACAAAGGTTAAAATAGGTTAAGATTAAAGTTTAGTGGTCCTATATTATACAAAATTGACTCTTGTGAGTGTTAAATCATGTCATGTTGTTACCTCCTCAAAAACCTGGAGTATACCTCTAGACTACCTAGAGTTGTGTTTGTTTCATTCACACATGTTTGAGTAATCTACTACATGACAGTGACTACAGCCTACTTAGCCTAATAAAGCATAACAAAAGACTTAGTTCATAATGAATTAGTTTCTTAATACTTAATTGAGAATGATTCAGGATTAGTAACTACTTAATTACAGGTTTACGGCGTCGTAGTAGTAGTAGTAGTAGTAGTAGTAGTAGTAGTAGTAGTAGCAGCAGTAGCAGTAGCAGCAGCAGCAGCAGCAGCAGCAATAGTAGTAGTAGTAGTAGTAGTAGTACTGTAGTAGCCTATATATGACACTGACAGAAACAGGTGTTGTTTAACTAGAACTACCACCCTCTGTGACATTTATTTTTTCTGTCTTTTGTTACCAATCTTTTGTTACCTAAGCCTCACCTTCAGTGAGTCTTGTTTCTATGCAGATTCCTTTCTTCTCTGTCTTGTCATTCTATTAAATTACTTTATTAAGGACGTGTGGAGAGAGGGTTGCATTTTTCATTTTAAAATGTTAAGAATTCATTAGATGTGGCAATTAATTTTTTTGTGCGCGACATCCCATGGCAGCAGTTGGCCTTCCCACAACCTTGTCCTTCTAATACCCCAAAATGAAATATGATCAACACAGCAAGTTACACAACACATTGTAATGTGACAATAATTTATGCATAACACTAAACACGAGTAGTAGTCTGTTTTACTAGTACTTATGCTTAGTAGTAGGAGTAGGCGTAGTAGTAGTAGTAGTAGTAGTAGGAGCAGTAGGACTTTCTAAATGAAACACCCCTATGAAGGCAACACCAAGTTACACGATGCATTGTAATGTGATGACAATAATATATGCATAACACGAAACACGAGTAGTAGTCTGTTTTACTAATACGCGTGTAGTGCCTCGTATTGTAAGGATTATACAAATGAGTATTCAAGCATGGAGAAATTATGGAACATGTGTCTATTTTTAGTAGGGCCTCTAGCTGATGTATGCCTGGCCCATAGCTGTGAAGCTGCTAACTTTTGAATACATTGCTCTACCCACTCCCTGCAACTCCTCTTTAAAGGTGCACTATGTAACTTTTTGGTTGGGTTTCTGTCACCTGCTTTTTTCTATGGACAAGTCATTGCTCTGCCTAGAATGTTCAACAGTATGACATTAAACAGCTCTGTCTTACATTTATTCAATTACAGTTGTTTTTACAGCTAAAAAAATACATTAAAAAACAGGCAAGACTGTGAGCAGAGCCGCCTCTCCACAGACTGGTCTGGTTTGGTCTCCATGAAGATAGAAATACTGTGAAGCATTCCAGACAAAGCAATAACATTTCCATGGAGAAAAGCATTTGACGGACCCTCCACCAGAAAAGTTACACAATGCATCTGTTACTTATTGTTAATTGGAGACACTTACACATAACACGCTTGAATATTCAAGACAGGATCATCCTAATAATAAAGAATACATTGCTTTACACTGTTGCCTTGAGGTTCCATAAAAATAACTGTAAGCTAATCATTGGAGCGTTGCAATTGGTTAGCGTCACCCTCCGCTCTATACTGTATATCCACACTTCTTTTGCATAAAAACACAGTATATTGGATTGTGTTTTGAACCATGTAATTGCTATTCACTTTGAATATATTTAAGATTCTTCATGCTATATTTCTTTCATTCTATACTTCCTATGCCCTCTGGTTGTGTATGCGTGTAGTACACTTGATTATGCTCACATCTGTGCTGACATCTGCGCATCGCTATGTCTATCTATGCCATAGTGACAATTCAGAACAGAAAAGTTGGGAACCACTTTTAGCACCAGTGGTGGAAAGTAAAAGTAGTAAAGTACTGTTCTTAAGTACAAATTTTAGGTATCTGTTAGGTAACTTGAGTACATTTTTAAATGGATACTTTTTACTTTTACTTCTCTACATTTAAGAGCAGCTAGCTGTACTTTCTACTCCACATTTTTTAACAGGACTGAGCAGTAAAATATTTTTTTAATATTGTTTGAAACCTGCTGAAAAGGCTGGGGAGGTTATTTTGATCAAGTTCATAGTCTGAGCAAACAAAATATACAAAGAAATACAGCTAAAAAGAAACAAACAAAAAAAAACAGTTTCTGTTGAACAAAATTCAGCACAAATCTTTATCAAAATCAATTCATTTGAATCTTAATTAGATCTCAAAATTTGTGTGAAATACTTTTACTTTTTACTCTATAAGTACATTTTTAAAGTTACTTTAATACTTTGTGATACTTTTACTTTAGTTTTATTTTTTTATTTTTGCTCCGTTATCTGTACTTTTACTTAAGTAACAAAATTGAGTACTTCTTCCACTCCTGGGATTAGCATATACCTTGTCTACAGTATATGCCATGTGCTATCTGAAGCTTCTAATCCTCCTGCTTGCTTGTTAGCTGGTTGTTTGATTTGGATGAATGCTTATTTGTAAATAATTTTTTTGAATACACACAAGTTGAATTCTGGGTGAACTCTGGTGGTGTTGCTTTCTCCAGAACAGGCCACCCGCCATACATGGGCCCCCAAACAACAGCCAACCCCCACCCTGTATGACCCCTGCCCTGACCAGCGCTCCCTGGGTGAGAGAAGAAAGCAGGGCACACAGATTTTGAAGTCATTGTCATCTAATATTAAAAAAACATATGCTTGTCTCTCTCCTGCATTCTCATTCATTTGTCTATCCAAACTTAAATCAAAGCTGTCACCTTTTATTTATTTATATGTTGTCGTTTCTAAGAGGTACAGTTGTATTGTTTTTTTTAGGAGTTTAGAAATGGTCCTTTTCCATATTGAATACATTACATTGACAGTGGATCACAACGGAATTCATATTATATTAAAAAAAAAAAAAAAGAAAGAAAGAAATCCGGGGTGTCCAAACATTTTTCGCTGAGGGCCACATATTGAAACATAATCAAAGTGGAGGCCCACAGACAGCTGAACAGTGGACTGTGGAACATTGAGATGGTGCATTTTTCTAAGCTTAAACAGAGCCATTGCACCTTGAATAAGACTTGCAACATAAATTTTAGATCTGTATCAAAATGCGGTGCGATGTTATTGAGATTATAGTGATAAAATTACTTGAATTAGCTATAAAAATGACTGTCTGTGATCAATTGGGCCACATAATTTGGATACCCCCATGACTAAAAATAAAGAGTTGGAGTGTAGAACCCTAATTACTGTAATTCTGTAAAAGACAGGAATTCTAGCTTTCTTCTAGCTTTCTTCCTGTGATTGGGTTGCCACTCCACAGATCTAACCTGTAACTTTGCCTGGTGACAGCACCCGCTTGTCTCCATGGAGACAAATATGTTTAATACCCTAATGTGGCACATTCGAGGCAAAGCAATTACAACTCCATGGACACAAGCAGGTAATGGACCCTCCGCCAGACAAGTCAACACTTTCTCATCATTTCAAACATCCACATTTCATTCACATTTGGATTCATAGTGTTTTGTTTTGCCAAATTCCTTTAAGTTTAATATATTCACAGGTTTGTTCCCTGGTGTTTATGTATTCACAGCAGTACCAGTATCAGGAGGACGACTCGCCACCACTTGACCAGGGCTTTCCACGTCTCACCAACGAAGTGCGGGCACCAGAGCTCGTGCATGTGTCCGAAAAGAACCTTTCCGAGATCGAGAACGTGCACGGATATGTGTCGCACTCACACATCTCCCCTCTCAAGGTAGGGCATCTGACTCAATTATGTGACGCATCTCTGGTGGTAGATACATGAACCTCATCTGACTAGATGAGCCTTTATTAATTAAATCTATACTCCAAAAAGTACATCTAAATGTAACACGCTTTTTTATCACATTGACTTTCTAAAGCTGGTCACATACTAACGAGGAATAGTGTTTGGCAACGGGACTGAAAAAAAAGAGTTATTCCTCATCAAAAACATAAGTGGAGATGTGTTGTTAGATTCACATGTTTAAGAGTTATTCTCTCAAACAGAAAACACTCTGTTCCACCTTGTGATGTCATGTGGTAATACAGGAAGTGCTCCACTGTGTTTTTAAACTGCATACACCTTCACTAGAATCATTAGGATGATTTCAGCGCTGGAATTTCTAAGCTCTACTGAACAAAAGGTAAAAGGCAGCTGTGGAGATGTATACAGACTAATAATAAAGGGATACTCAAACATGTGTAAACTCCAGGTATGTTTTTGATGAGATAACATTCTAACATGGCTTAAAGCTCACAAGAGTCAATTTTGCATAATACAGGACCTCTAACAAAATTGCTGTATTAACCAACATAAAGTTATAAAATCAAACAGTGAATGTCACTGGTCAATAACAGTGTAAGATCACACAGCACAATAACATTATATTAAATTCAGTATAAAAGATAACCAAGTGCACATGAATGATGCTTATAATAAAAATTGTGATCTGGCTCCAAGAAAATAATGATACTCAAGGGCATATTACCCACCCCTATGAATGACCCTGTATGACCTCCTCCAAACCCTCAACAGGCAAAGCAGCTAATTCTCTCCTGGAGTGAATATTTGACATGTATATAGTTGAAAGCATCATAGCACAGAAGCTCTGCCTTGTGTCAATGAAACAAATGATTAAATGTTTTCTCCATTCTTTCTCTTATTCACTACTTTTCCATTTTTCACTCTTGATGATGCGCTGTCGTTAAGCTCGTTTACTGAGCTGACATATAGTAGCTGTGGGCTTATAGTTTGGCCAGCAGAGGGCAATGTTGTTAATGTCAATGTTGCCAGTCACAATCCTGTTTATGGTACTACTTCTACTGACATGTGCATGAAACAGCAGTTTTGTCTCAAGTATTAAATACCATGCCACTTGGATTCAGCTTTTATACTTACATGATAAATGATCCTCAGGTATAATAAATTCTAAATGAGTTCAGGATAACACTTTATAATCACACTTTAATTAGCCTTGATAGAACATGAACAAAGCCTTAATTCATAATGAACAAATTGTTTATTAAAAATGAAACAGGCTTAGTAACTATTAATTAACAATAAGACTTTAACTCCAATCCGGTTAAAGAGCCCATCGTATTACACTATTTTCTGATCTACGCTGTAATATTGTTTCCTCCTCAAAAACATACCTGCAGTTGTGTTTTGTTTGTTTGTTTAATACACAAACCCTGCATATTTAAGATGATTTATTTTCTCAAACTGAAAACACTCCACCTTGTGATGTCATGTGGTATTGCAGGAAGTGCTCTGTGTTTTTAAACTGCATGCACCTCACGAGAATCATTTGGATTTTCAGTCCTGGAATTGTCACTCTCTACTGAAAAGGTACCTGTTGTTTTGAAAACTACCACTGCATGACATCACAAGGTGGAACAGAGCATTTTAAGCTTCGGGGATGTAGACAGACTAATAATGCAGAGTTACTCAAACATGTGATTGAAACAAAACACAACTGCAGGTATGTTTTAGATGAGGTAACAACATTATAACATGGCTAAAAGCTCACAGGAGTCAATTTTGCGTAATATAGGACCTTTATGATGCATCGTTTTTGTGCTTAGGGGACCAACAAGCGTCACAGATCCCACTTTCAATAGACTATCACAGATATGATATTCCTTTTAATGCCTACAGAACCACATTTTACTATTTTTCTCTTATATTTAGCTGTTTTTATACCCTTGTGCTGTGAAAACCTGCTGCTTTAGGTCTCTGTTGTGAGCCAGGCGTAATTAGTGTAGCTGTCCCTGACTTCAGACTCCCTGTCATCTCTGGTCTAATGGTGCTAATAAAGCGTCTGAGGACTGCCAAGCATCTGCTCAGGGTCTCAGAGTGAATGTGCAGATTGGTTATGTAAATGTTATGCAGTAGTGTAATGACCACCGTGCCCCCTTCAGGCTGCTTTGAGCTTTTGTTTCTCCCTTAAAGTACTTTAAAGGTCATATTGTTCTAGGTCAAGGGGTGGGCCGTATTGACAAATGAAAATTTCAATTGAGTATCTCGATTGATAATATTGAGACTAGGGATGCACCAATCTACCCTTTTAATTTCTGATACCAATATCACGCTAATTTCGGATCTACAGTATGTTATAATGTTGTTTCCTCACAGACATACCTGGAGTTGTGTTATGTTTCATTCACACACGTTTAACACACAAACCCCAAATATTTAGGCTATTTAGGTGAGAGACACGGTAGCGGACTGCCGGGACAGGCGGGAAGGGGTGCGACCAGGGTGAGAGCAGTGGTCAGCGGGTCTGCTGCGTAGTGGGAGGCAAACAAACGGGGAAACTCAGAGAAAACTAAAAAGGTTGACGTGTGTGCGCGTGCATGGGCTTACAGGGGTGCGTGAGAGGAGCGCACATGCATGCAAAGTGTTCAGAACACAAGCCCAGCCAGTTCTGTCACGGCCCATCCAAAATTCTATATTCCTGGTGTCTCTACTGGTGCGTACTTGCATCTTGGGGCCCCGGAGCTGTTTTATTGTACCTAATGTTTTCCACACTCCATTTTGCTGCCTGGTAATGAGGAAAAGATTGCAGACCTTACCCACGCTGGCAGTGATTTTAAATGCTACAGCGGTCACAGATTGGTTGAGATGTCATCACCATATACCTGTACCGTCCCACTCCAGCCTCCAGCAGCGAAGTACAGCCCGACCTGTACATGCCCCCTCTTTAATGCTAGTGCTAGTGCTAAGATTGGGGGAAAGACAGGGCCCAATATCTTTAGCAGAAGAAATGCTTTGTTCCAGTTAAGTGCCTTTTTCCACCTCTAGTTCCTGGGTAGGTTGAAGTATTGCACCAGTGAGGCAGTTTTGACACTTATCTGAGATTTTGTCTATGTTTGGTGTGGGTTTTTTGACAAGCTGTGATCTCATAAGTGTTAGTTACATTTGTTGTAAGTGCTGGAGTGCTGAATCCTGACATTCAATCTCCACACTTTTACAAAGAAAATGTACACACAATGTAATTATAAGTAGCATGCTTGTTATTGTTAGCAGTACCATGTAAGCTTTGAAAAGTATTTATAAACTGCACTGTGACTAATTACACACAATTAGGATGCTAGGAATATATTAGGAAAGTGTCTGCAAGTGGTTTAAAATGAACCAGTTCTGTTTTTCACGTTTTTCAAACATTAAAAATCAGGTACAGTACCTTCTATCTCTGCATATGACTGGATAAACATCACTAATGCCTTTTATCCTACGCATCAGTCTCACATGTATCTCTTTAATTTTTGACCAATTCTACTGGCTGGTAATATTCTTTCATTTTTACCCACAGCCTGCACTGGTTACCCGTTTTGATCTTGCATACCCGGGTGTGACTGCTGCAAACTACCTGGCAAGTTTAATATGATTTTTATATTGATTTTGAGTTTACCGCTGGGTAACTTTAACCCCTTTTTGTACTACCACTTTTATTATTATTTTTGGGTCTTCCTCGTACCCAAATTGTGATGTCCCCCGGTGCTGCATGGATTTTTGTTGTCATCCATTTTCTGAACAAATATTTAATTTCAAGTGCTATTGTGGGAGCCTTTTTCATACTCGCAGTTTGCTAAACAAACTCCATGTGTTTTGTGACTCATTTGCTTGCCAGAAAATACCACCTGACTGTAGTGTTTTTGTGTTGGAGTTTGACAATATAAACTGCACCACTTATTGTTTTAGCCCCTGTTATTCCAATACTTTAAAGGGATAGTTCAATAGAAAATGCTGTCTGTATCTCAGTTCTCACGTTAGGCAATTTTAAGGCCAAAAAGGACCTCATCCAATCATACCATGGCAAGCATTTAGAAGGACCTACCAACTTTTATATACTTTTCAGGAGATATTCTGTGTATAGGTCTGTCATCGTCTGCTGTATAACTGCGATATCCATAGGTCTCAGAAAGATTGAAAATTATGGCCGTTGCCATAGCGGGTAACAATTAAAAAGTCATTAAAATGCCCCCGATAACAGGAAACTAAGGCTCATGAATAAGGGTAAAATACGTTTGCATTTAATGGTTTGTTAAAGTAACCATAGCAACTATACTTTTGCTCCAAAAATTCGATACTAAGGCAAAGTAGAAGAATACTCAATACCAGTGTTGATACTACAATGATAGCAAAAATACACTCTTTTGTGTGTCATTTTCAGTACAACAAAACTTGTAGTAGACCTTTTTCTAATATGATCATGCCTAATCCTATACTACTGATCTAGACAATTCTAAAACTATTCAGGAAAGGTCAAATTTTGCCCTATGTATTTATTTTTTCAGTATCGATTCTTGTTCAATTAAGTATCTAGTTCCAATACTGTCTGGGTATATATTCTAATAGCAAAGTAAAAAGGCTCCATTTGACAGCTTTAATTCTGTTTTAATGACATAATTTTACTACCATAAAGAAACAGATACAAGTGAACTATCCCTTAAATTTGCACTTACTGTCCCTATTACCGCATGCCCCACTGTGGCTTCAGTGTTTCCCTTATAGGTGCACTGTGTAACTATGTATTTGCTATGCCTGGAATGCTTCACCGTATGGTATTAAACGTATCTCCATGAAGACAAGTAGTTGAACAAGTAGTTGAACTCACAGTCCTCGTTACAGGTCAGATCTTTGGAGAGGTGACCCTACTCACAGTAAGAATGCATGTTTTCAAGTTAACATAAAACGGCCCATATTATGCTATTTTCTGATCTATGTTATAATGTTGTTTCCTCATCAAAAACATACACTGAGTTGTGTTTTGTTTCATTCACACAAATACTGCATATTTAGAGTTTTTGTCTCAAACAGAAAACACTCTCTTCCACCTTGTGATGTCACGGGGTAATATAGGAAGTGCTTCACTGTGTTTTGAACTCCATACACCTTCACTCAAATCATTCGGATGATTTCAGACCTGAAATTGCCCATTTCTACTGAACTAAAGGTAAAAGGTAGCTGTTAACATGAAAACTACCACTTTATGACATCATAAGGTTTAACAGAGCATTTTGAGCTTTAGCGCTGTAGACCGACTAATAATAACAAAACACAACTCCAGGTCTGTTTTGATGAGGAGACAACATTATAACATGGCTTAAAGGTCACAAGTCCATTTTGCGTAATATAGGACCTTTAAGCTATATAAAAACACTTGTAATTGAAGAGATGAGATATACTGTAGATATATACAAATTTAATGCCATATTGTGAAACAATATGGTATCATCTCCACAGCGACAAGCAAGTGGCAGACTATCAAAAGAAGTTACATATTGCACCTTTCAAAACAGCACAAAAATGATAAAGGTTTTAGTGTTTTTCTAGAAGCACATTTCTTGGTAATACGAGTTCTGTTTAACAAAGCACTCTTTTCATAATAGATATGTGCTTTTCATTGTGACAAGGTATCTCAAGGTCGGTTACTCGCTGTCAAGTTTTTAGCACCTGGAGTGAAATAGGGTCCATCAAATACTGCATTTTAAGACTCCCCTAAGCGCCGTCTGCATTCAAAGAAGAAGAGACATGTCACTGTAATAGTAAGAAGACAAAAATATGGCCTATATATTCATTAAGGCTAGAAATATGAAGATTAATTAGCGAGCTGAATGCCTGTCCTTTCCCATTAAGTAGCGTTTTAGTTTGATGTATTACTCAAACACAATACTTTTTTTGGTAATTAAACAGCTCTTTTCCACCCACTTTTCACTACATTAAAGGTGCACTGCATAACATTTCTAGTGGAGGATCCGCCACCAGCTTGTTTCCATGGAAATGTTATTGTTTTGTCTCGAATGACCCACAGTGTAGATTAAAACTAGGCAGGTTACAGCACTATGCTACATTACAGTTCAGATCTGTGGAGAGTCGCCCTATACACAGAAGGAATTATTGTATTTTTGAGCAACAGAAACACCCATAATGAATAAATGCTAGATGATATGTTTTATGTCATACAAAGCATTAACATCTCCATGGAGACAAGCAGGTAGCAGACCCACCCACCAGAAAAGTTGTGCAGTGCACCTTTAAGAAACTAGCCCAATCCGAGGTTTACTTTAGCGTTTCTGTGTGAAATAATTCATTATTCTGAGGTCTTTCTGATGAGCGAAGGGGGAGTTTTTGGGTGTACATCGGTGCTGGCCCATGCATATTAAATGAAATGCACCATAACACAGATTTATTCAGGCACAGTAGATGAGATAGTCAGAGATTTATGGAGCCGTTTTACTACTGACTGGAAAAGCTTTGGCAAGGTGAAGCAAGGCCATCCATAGTATTACAAAGCACTGTCAACTCAATGTCCTCACTGTGTTTTGTTTTCTGCACTTACAAAATTCCTGCATTAAAGGTCTTGTATTACACAAAATTGTCTCTTGTGAGCTTTAAGTTATAATTGTTCCCTCCTTTGAAACATAGCTGGAGTTGTGTTTTGTTTCATTCACACGTTTGAGTAATCCTGGATTATTAGTCTGTCTACATCGTCAAAGCTCAAAATGCTCTGTTCCACCTTGTGATGCCATGAAAAGTAGTTTTCGACTTAACATCTACTTTTTACCTTTTGTTCAATAAAGATTGGCAATTTCAGGTCTGAAATAATCCAAATGATTGTAGTGAAGGTGTATGGAGTTTAAAAACACAGTGCAGTGTAAATATGCACAATGTGTGAATGAAACAAAACACAAATCCTAGTATGTTTTTGATAAGGAAACAACATTATAACATAGATCAGAGAATACCGTAATATAGGCCCTTTAACAATAGGATTTTCTTCAAAGTTCACACATTTTAAACGCGTCTAGGAGAATTTATAAAAATATGCGTATGAAGTTACAGCAGCATTTGCAGTTTGCGATTAATCTTGCAGCCCTAGTTCCAGGCAATCCAGCAAAATCCATGGAGACGAGTAGGTGGAAGAAAAGTTACATTGTGCACCTTTAATACACCTTCCATTGTAAGCATAATTCCTAACACAAATGAATCGTGCCCTTTGAAAACTGACCATTATTCTCTACACTCTCACACCTATACATCTAATTAAATTACTATTGACGCAGCGTGGGTGTAATTTCCTGGTGGACTGGCTCCCTCGTGGTTGAGAGGAGAGCCTAACCGGATCCTTATTGTGCGAATAGAGAAGTGTCTAAGTACTACAGAGGATAGGAGACCAGATTCTGCTTCCCTTTAGCCCTGGCGCTTTTGAATGAAAAATAGCTTTAATACAACATGTGTAATTGTAAACGCAGAAGACTTATGTTTTGTCTATGACTGGAGGAAGTGTGGCTCCCTCCCTTTTTGCCAGTTAAATCAAGTCGTGCAGATTGGAGTGTCTGACTCACCCAAGACATTATTGATTCTAACCGCTGCGTAGTTTTATCGATTGGGAGCCTCTTTTCATGGTAATTTGAGCTTCACAAAACACATATGTTCTGGTAGCAGCTGATGCTTCACTGTCAGTCAGACTGCTTAGATGTTTATGAGTGATAAATAGGAGTGAAGAGGCTAGTGTTAATGAAGGGCAACAGGAGGCTCCAGTTACAGTAGTATAGTCATGTGATAAGTAAAATGTGTCTTGCCTCAGTACAGATATATTGTAAAAGCTGTTCATAGACTGTATATATAAATGGACATAGCTTATCTGCTAGCCGCTGCATTCTGAATAGGAAGTGAGCATGGGAGTGCTTCCAGGTCCATCAATTGCTTCCATTTGAAAAGCAGTCACCCCTCTCTCTGTAACTGCTGCAGTAAGCCTTGTTATTTTAGTCTTAAAATGTTCGGATTAATCTGCTCGACATGATTCTGGTGTTTTTATTTTGCTATTTTGTCCATAAATAAATTCCTATTCCTAATATGGAGCTCAACTCCAAATTTGTTTCTATAACTGCCAGATGAGCTTCATCTGACTGGAGCTGAACATTATGGGTGACGTCACAGTCCACTTCTTTATACAGTCAAAAATTCACGCCAAATTGAGACTGCTATGTACTGTTTGCATCCAATTTTACGTTTTATCCACCTCAAACCAGGAAGTGCGCTGTTGTTATCAGCATTATTGTGATGGAAAAACTCTACTCTGGCCTCTGAAATTTAAAACACTTATAAACAACATAGTGAAAAATTAGGATGACCATATTGTCACTATACTTAAAAGGAAATTCAAAACATATACTTTTAAATGAAAAGAAAGAATAAAAAAAAAAAATTCAGTGTTGAAAAAAGGAGTAGGACGAAGCTTATTTAATCCTACCCCTAAATAGGAATGCATTAGGAAAGTAAGGAATAATAATAATAGGACCATTTAAAATGAAATAGTTCTGTTTAACATTTTTAGACAGTAAAAATATGCTGGTTAGGTTGGAGGTGGCTTTAACGAGGGGCAAGTCTGTGTAAGATATAGATTTTTTTTTTCTTTTCAACACGACATTGTTATTTATACAGCTGAACAGTAATTGGACTACACATTCCTACACGTAGTTAAGCTCTGACCACAGCAGGAGAGTCTGTGCAGTGTAAAAGCAGCCTTCTGGAGGTGATGTGTTTGAGGCAGTGCAAATTGACAAGCTCCCAGTGTCCTTGAAAAGCACTGATTATTTTAAGGACGCAGTGTCGTGACTACGGAGCGGAGGTTCCATCACTCTAAATGTGTTTCTCCTTTCCTGAAAAGCAGAATGATCTTGAGCTGTATCAGAACAAGTATAAAGCCACATAGTATACTCCCATGGACCATATGGAACCTACCTGGACGACTGAGGGATTGCACAGATATAACGCCATGGCTAAAGAAAGATAATTTTTTATGATCATTATGGTATCGGAATCGGTATTGAGTATTGAGTCTGTTTTTATCGAATCATTTTTGTACCCTAATAGCACTAACCGTGACAAAAGCTATAACATCATAAAGAAAAGCTGCCAATATACTAGTAGTATTAGTTTAGCAGTTCATATTTGTGAGGATTTGTGCGTGAGGATTAACGTTGGACCACTGCAAACTTTTAAAAATGATCTAGTTCTGTTTTTCACATTTTAAATACAGTAAAAATCAGTTACAGCGCCTTTAATACAGCTGTCCATTCTCCACTAAAGGCGTACAGCCCCTCAAATGTTTGCTTTGAGCTCAGTGGAAATCATCATAGCTGTGACCAAAATGGAGGAACATGCCGTGCCTCATGTTGTCCATTGTTTTTATGAGCAGACAGAAAATGGCTCCATTACTTTCAGTGATGTTGGAGTCTTTATAGTTTTGGCCCAGCACAGTTTTACTGCGTGTGTCTTTTTGAGTATTTTGCTAATCTTTGTGATGGCTTCAGAAAAAAATTTAATCTGGAACATTTTAAAAAATCTATGCTTCACTTTTAGGGAGAAACACAATGACAAGCACAAGTCAGTTATAATGAAACTGACTATTTCTGAACTATATCTGGTACACTTTTTGAATGTCACCAAAACATCATATTAGTTATCTAACTCTGTGATAAAAATGTCTTAAAGTTAAATTTCATAAACATGACTTATCTCTCCCCAGATATAAGGTAGACATCCAAACAGTTCAAACAGAATGAGCCTCACACAAGTCTCACATTTGGGATGCCAGTTTCAGTGCTGAAATCCGGTTGGTTTAAACCTAAAATGCCTCTCAGATCTGAATGGGCACTACCTAAACCCCAGCAACTACAGCTAATCATGAATCAGTGCTAGTGCAGCCTCTGCAGCTCACTGAGGGACTTCTGGAGGTTCTGAGCTTTCACATGAGAGAAGCTTGTGTCCTCTATCTGCAGGTTTAGGCACTGGCAACCTAGGATCAGTTGTGATTGCATCTTTTTTAAAACAGGAAGAGCGCAGGCTACATACAGTTCCTTTAAAATTCTACTAAAACAATTTCATTTTCAAGAAGTAATTACATTTTGTGATGGTGTGTCCTTAAAAATACGACCATGTTTTGAGTTTGATATGTGGTCTGTAATAGCAGCAGATGAAGGGGCAGTTACATCACACCTTCTCAGTCTAATGAGTCTCTTTACTTTGGCTCTGTAAAAGGCTGCAGCTTCATTTGGACCACTGCAATATTAAGGGGTATTTTCCATTAAGGCGATGAAAAGGCGCGCACGGCTCAGATGGGTGGGATTTGGCTTCACTCAAACTAAATGATCGTCTAAAGGTTACATTAGAAAAATCGAATAGAAAAAGCATGAATATTCATTACACACTTGATAGACCAGCACTTTTCAGGTCCTTTAATTGGGTCAGAGGAACTGTCTAGACTTTCACTCATCAAAAGCTTCTATAAAAATATCTCTTTGACCAGTTGATTGTTATCATAGCTTCTGTCACATGTGGATAGTTTTAAATTGTTCTCTGTGTTTTGCCTTTGTACTTTAAAGGTCTTATATTACACAAAATTGACTCTTGTGAACTTGAAGCCATGTTAGAATGCTGTTACCTCCTCAAAAACATACCTGGAGTTGTGTTTTGTTTCATGAATAATACTGCATTATTACATCTGTCTACATCTCTCAAGCTGAAAATGCTCTGGAGTAATACGGGCCCTTTACTATTGAGACTTGGCGAGGTCTGCACAATTAATGGAAAATTAAAGTTGCAATTTGAATTTTCGCAATTATCAAATAGCAAAGGGTACAGTTACTTTGATTAGCGAATGTGCAACTTTTTATAATAAAGACCTCTTTTGAAATGCTTGATTGATGATTCTTGTTAAGCAGTTCATATTTTAGTCTCTAATTTTTAAAGGTACTGAACCATAAGTTGATTTAGTAATTATCATGACAAGCCTAGTTAAGAGGGCTGATTTTCTTAGGAGAAAACTGGTATTGTTACTTACTAAAAACATTAGTAAGAGAGCTGCCAATGTACTGCAGATAAAAGCAGAATCTTGGTCAGAATTGTAGATCTTGGCTTCTCTGTATTTTCTCCTTGGAGTTGAATACAGATGACGTGAACATGGCTGATGCAATGTGGTCCCCCAGCGCAAATGCACAGATGGTTTTTGTGACTGTGTATATGCTCCATGCCTCTCTATGGGATCCCCTGAGCCGCCTTCTCTGTCATTCTTGTTTTGGTCAGTTCAACAAGTGCACAAATTATAGCTGCACAATACTGGAAAAGATTGTGATATGGCTGTGAAGTACTGCAGTACTGATAATACTGTCATTTTATTTTTATTTTTTTTATATATGGTTTTGACATAATGTTTTCCGTTATGTCTGCACACCTTATTTTAAGTCAGACTCTCAAAAAGAAAAACTTAACATGAAAAACCTGATTAAGGCTAATTTATGACTTGAGTGAGGAAAATCATAAAAACACATCACAACATCGTTAGTATTTAGATATAGAAGCGACCCATTCAAATTCAACACAAGTTTGATCGTATTATTTAAAGGCCGACTGCCAAACAGAGAGATTCAAGAGTGTAATAAATGAGCTATTTAGCTCGATTTTGATTGTTTGAGGACTTGACGACAAAATCAATTTATTTCAAATATAAAAATATAAAATTACAATGGTAGTACAGCCACAACTAATCATGACTAGTATAAAAAGTAATTCTCATATTTTGATCATTATACATACTCAAACACATACACAATATGAATTTTTTTATAATGAAGACTGTGGCTTTTTTTCCCTAATCCTAATCTTCCCAATTTTGAAATTTACATTAAAAAAACAAACAAAAACAAAACCCTCCCACACCCCACCCCTCTCTCCACACTATAAGATTTTCATCTATAATGCACTTAATTCTTAAATATTGTTTATCTAGAAGCCTTCTGTCACCATATTTCAACATTTATTTGATTGATAATGAATATTTTAAAATCTCGAAAAGTCTCACTGTACAATAAAAAAAAATACATATATTGTATGATTAGTCGACTAAAAAAACTGAACTACTAGAAAAAAATGAATCACTAACTAACCAACTACTAAAATAATCATCAGTTGCTACCCTAATAAATAATCAATATTGTTACATATATAGTGCCGCCCGATAGCACAAATACAAAAGACTCTATGTTAGCTGGTGTGGTAGACCTCTTGTTTTGATGGGTCTCTAGATTGTTCCTGATGACGCTCTGTCAATGGCCCCACACAACCAACCATCACGCAATCCTCGGTTGAGATGCGGCTCTCAAACCCAGTATGGGATCATCCAGAATTGATTTGCTCTTAGTGGCTTTCTCTAAGAGGTCAATTTTGTGCACTTTTCTCCGGTTGACTGTTAAAATAGTTTTACAGATAGAAACTCAGTCAGAAGTTAAATGAAGCCTAATCTCCACACTCAAGAATCGAAATAGATTGTTTATTTAACAGCTGATACAATATTGTGAAAGGGAAGACAGAGGAGAGCGAAATGGAAAGCTATTAAACTGACGTACTGCTTTTAGTACTTCAGAGTGTTGAAAACCTCTCAAATCAGAAGATGGAGGCGTACTAGCGCTGCCATAACAGCCCTGTGCCAGTGTGAATGAGCCCCTTTAAACCAGTTATATAGTACTATTTGGTCACATGGTCACAGCCTTGGACAGGTCTAAGTGTGGTTCAGTGTGAGCTTTCAAATTTTCTATTCGGAGCCGTGGCTGATCATTGCAATTGTCACTATGTATCTACTGTTTTCACGGTTCTAAAATTTCGATACTAAGGAATAGACTCAATACCGATTCTGATACCGCAATGATAATATAAAACACTCATTGTTTAGACAGTAGTGTGTGATTTTCAACATTACATCCTACAACTGCATACTTTCTTTTATATTACCATCTGGTCTTATATCATTGTCATATGGGCGTATACTAGTCTATCTGGTCCTATGCTTGTACATCTCAAGATCATTCTAAAGCTATTTAGAAAAGGTTCATTTCTGTCCTGTGAGTGTGACTTTTTTAGTATCAATATCTAGTTTCGATACTAGTTTTAGTATTGATTTGTACCTGATTTTTGATACTATTGACAACCCTACTACCTACTTTCTTATGTTCTTATATTCATCATGGGGATATTTACTGAATACAAAATAAGGCTGAAAGATTTGGAACGAATTTTGAGCATTTGAGAGATTAAACTAATAATAAAAATCAAATGCCTTTCAGAACATGTTGGTCATGGTCTTCGGGGTTAGCAGTTTTCATACATAATAAGACCCAAGGGAGACCTTTATTATAGTGTTTACAGCTTGTTTTTTAGTACACAAATAAAAGCAGCCCATTTCAACCAATGCTGGAATTGCAATTTCAGTTCAGTAGTGATTAAAAAAAGACATGATGTACAATTGTCTTTTACAAACTTTTAACCATGTTTTAATGAGTTTTCTTTATCATTAGCTTTCAGAGAGTTGTCTTTTGAGTGATTCATGGGTGTTTGATTAATGGATAATTTCCTGCATGTTCTGGCAGTGCAGCCCTGAATTGAAATGAAGAGTTTTAACAGTTTTAACAGCAACTTTCTGGGCCTGTTTCCATTATTAAGTTGTTTTAGATAAAAATTTTACAATGAAATAAAATGTAATTGATTACTTGGGTGTTTGATCGTTTTAGATTATCGCAAAGAAAAGCATTATGTATGTATTTAAAAATCTAAACCAAAAGAAAATAAAACTGAAAAAGACTGATTTTTAGATTCAACACTGAAAAAAAAGGTTGCTGGATTTGCGTAAAAAAAATATACATATATATGGAAAGCGGTTGCATGCAATAAAATTATGTTTTAATTATGGCTTTGAAACTCTACAGATATTTTTCTCAGAACATGAACGTCACTTTTTCATGTTAATGAAATTTGATCAAATCATGCTGAATACGCATATTTATTTTATGTTACCTTATGAAAATTTGCCTTTTTTATGGTTTTATTTTTTATGTATAATTTAATTCTGTGCACACAATTATTTTAACATGCAACATCAAATGTATTTGATTTGAGGGTTTAAAGTAAAATAAATGTCCTCTTTAGTTTTCCATAGTTCTGTATTGTCTTAAACAGAATCAAACACACAGAGATCACAGGTACAGGTACAGAGATCACAGGTCTCTGTACCTGTACCACAGGTCTCTGTACCTGTGATCAGGTACAGTTTGGGGTTGGGCAGTGTGAGGACTTATTCCAGTGACTGGACACAGGAATAACACATGATTAACACAATATGATGATCTACTCTGTGTGTACACATTTAAATATGCTTAAAGCACTTATTATTCTCTAATACACATGTGTCAAACTCAAGGCCCGGGGGCCAGATGTGGCCCGCCATGTCATTTTATGTGGCCCGCGAGAGCTTAAAAGTTTTGAGTGTCTAAATTTTAGACACTCAAAACTTTTAGAGCAACAAGCAAACATATGTTTTCTATGCAACTGTAATTGTCACTTGAATAAGTTATAATAAATAATGAGTTATTTAACATTAAGGAGTAGTTACATTTATTTTACATTACATTCGATTACATTTAGTTACATTTATACGTTACATCTGGCCCTTTAAGGACAGCCATTATGCTGATGTGGCCCTCGGTGAAAATGAGTTTGACACCCCTGCTCTAATACAATAATGGACCAGAACAGAATCACATGAACATTAGAACTGTACATGCAGAAACAGTACTCACCATGTGTGTAGAATCCCTCAGTCGTCCAGGTAGAATCCATAGCAAAAGGAGAAATTTAATTTGTCAACTGGACAGAGTTTATTTGGTCGAATACGTTTCGCAGCTCATCCAAGCTGCTTCCTCAGTTCAACTGAGGAAGCAGCTTACATTAATTCTAATTTCAAATAAAACACCACAAACATGTTTCAACAGTGAACTACATTCTAGGCCAGAGAAGCAGATTAAAATCTCTGAAAAGTCTTACCTCCTGTCCTGAGTGTGTCCTCTGCTCCTGTACCTGTCCTGTGTCCTGAGTGTGTCCTCTGCTCCTGTAACTGTCCTGTGTCCTGAGTGTGTCCTCTGCTCCTGTAACTGTCCTGTGTCCTGAGTGTGTCCTCTGCTCCTGTAACTGTCCTGTGTCCTGAGTGTGTCCTCTGCTCCTGTAACTGTCCTGTGTCCTGAGTGTGTCCTCTGCTCCTGTACCTGTGTCCTGAGCATGTCCTCTGCTCCTGTAACTGTCCTGTGTCCTGAGTGTGTCCTCTGCTCCTGTAACTGTCCTGTGTCCTGAGTGTGTCCTCTGCTCCTGTACCTGTCCTGTGTCCTGAGTGTGTCCTCTGCTCCTTTAACTGTCCTGTGTCCTGAGTGTGTCCTCTGCTCCTGTACCTGTCCTGTGTCCTGAGCATGTCCTCTGCTCCTGTAACTGTCGTGTGTCCTGAGCATGTCCTCTGCTCCTGTACCTGTCCTGTGTCCTGAGTGTGTCCTCTGCTCCTGTAACTGTCCTGTGTCCTGAGTGTGTCCTCTGCTCCTGTACCTGTCCTGTGTCCTGAGTGTGTCCTCTGCTCCTTTAACTGTCCTGTGTCCTGAGTGTGTCCTCTGCTCCTGTACCTGTCCTGTGTCCTGAGTGTGTCCTCTGCTCCTGTAACTGTCCTTTGTCCTGGTACATTTGAATTTTCCCTCCCAAAGTTTTGTTTCCTCAGCCTGATTAAAACATTCAGGTCTAACATCGGCCATAATCAAGTGACCTTTGTAAGACTTAAACATGCTGGACATAGAATCGTAAATAAGTCACGTTATTGTTGTCAGATTTGTGTTTTGCAATTTGAGCAACCCCTTTCGGACATTTTTTCAGTTTGGGATGTGATGATGTCATACTCTCATGTGGAGGGGAAAGAGTTTTTCCCCATTGATTACATTGTACTTTGTCATAATATCCAAAAGGTAAATTCATAAATCTTGAACCTGATCATTTCTATTAGTGACTAAACCCAAGAACTCAACAGAAATCTACCGTACATTTAACAATATTAATTTTAGCTGCCCCCCATCTGTGCACTTTGTTTGGACCATGGTTGTATCTGCTTTCTCTGCTGTTACATAACTCATTGATTGCTTGGCTGTGTCCCTGTGGTTCCATTCATCGCTGCAGTCTGCTTTGTAAAGGAGGATTTTATATGTGTGGTATGACAGCCTGCTCTGAAGTTGCATTGTCTTCCGCAGTAGGTTACTATAGAGAAAAGAGGAGGTGGATTCAAGGCTTCTCATATACTTCCTCCTACATCCGACAACCATTGTGCTCCAAACATTATCACAACGCAAGGAAAGCAGCTGGAAGTAACAGGCGAAGACAGACTGTTTATATATTAAGTGTTTAAAGAGCCCATATTACACTTCTTTTCTGATCTGTTATAATGTTGTTTCCTCATCACAAACATACATGGAATTGTGATTTGTTTCATTCATACATGTTGAACATGTTCTTCCCTCAAATTGAAAGCACTCTGTTCCACCTTGTGATGTTATGTGGTAATACAGGAAGTGCTCTACTGTGTTTTAAACTTCATACACCTTCACTAGAATCATTTGGATAATTTCAGCCCTGGAATCACTAATCTCTACTGAACAAAAGGTAAAGATGTTAACTTGAAAACTACAACTACATGGCATCACAAGGTGGAAAAAATATAGTCTTTGAGATGGTCCAATCGCAGCTGCTAATTTGTAGCAGGTGTCTTTCAAATGCTGAAGACATCTCCTCTCAAATATTCTCTTATCGGAAAAAAATATTTTACTTCTTTTACTTCCGATAATTCAGATTTAGTGCTGTGCTTTCTGATTCTGCAGAAATCTGCTATTCCTTAATTGTCTGTGTTATTTAATTTTCTTTTTTACTCGTAACCTGCCATGTTTGTTTCGGCACAAACATAGCAGGCTTCTAAAAACTAAGCCCAGTTGTTTTAGTTTAAAACCTGTGGATAATAAAATGGACAATGCGTTTCTCTCACTGGTTTATCCGCCTGTCAGTCACATCCATCTGATGACAGTTTCAGAGCCACATGTCTTTGTAAAGTTTTGTAAAAGTGTGTAGTTTTGGCTGGTCGCACAAAATGAGTCTGCTGCTCACTGTCTGCAACTAATAATGAGTATTTTTTATCTCTTGTGAAGCCAGAACTAAACACTGAAAGCAGCACTCTGATTGGCTGCACTGGGGTGGCTCAGCCCTCTTCGCCGTCTAAAAAAAGCTGTTCTAAAGCCATGCACGCGCCTGAAATGAATGCATGTGGATATTAACTATTGTTTGTGAGAGATGGGAACTAGTTAAAAACACATACTTTCTTTTTTTGTGGTATGAAAATTAGGTTTAGGTTCATCCATATAAAATAATTGATAGTGGACGTACAAATGCAAAAGCAGCACTTGTACTCTCTCATGTTTCTTTGATGATTCAGTGGACAGATGCTTAGATGCTTAGATCCTCATTAATTATTCATGCTGGTCGTCACTTAAGCACACTGTTGATTGCCTGAATAAAAGTGTAATTTATGAAGAGAGCAGGTGAACGGCAAATGTGCTTTAAAGTGCAGCCATCTCTCAAATCTGTGAAATGGTTTTCATTGAAAAAATAATGTGCAAGTATCCCATATGTCATGTCACATTGCAATAAATTCACTTTTTATTCCAATTTAAGTTATATTATAGTTCATATTGAAGCAGTGCATTTTAAAAAGGAACTGTATGTAGTCTGTGGTCTTATAGTGTTACACCTTAACCTGTATATAGAGGACACATACAGTACACACTTCATATTAGTATATCTAATGGGAAAAGCTTCAGAATTCCCTCACTGAGCTGGAGAGGCTGCTCTAACATTGATTCATGATTGACTGCCGGCACTGGGGTTTAGGTAGTCCTTTTAGGTTTAAACCAACCGGATTTCAGCATTGAAGCTGGCAACCCAAATAAATGAGAGACTCACAGGAGGCTCATCCAGCTTTCTGAGAAATGGCTTGAGAACCAAAACACCAAATTATAACATAAACGACTTGGCCATCATGTCCAATCCAATTTTTGTAATTAAGAATAAATCAGCATTGGAATTGTTGCCAGTAAGAGCTATACTAGATTTGAGTATGTCTACTTTGTATCTTGAGACACAGTCAGGTCTCATTTTCAGTCTTATATCCGGTTTGATATAAATTGCTAAACTATTTTTTTTTTATTGTTAGTAAACCACCAGGCATTAGTAAACACACTGTCTATGGCATTTAATGTGTAGTTCTCTATTCAGGAAGTCCGGGTCATTGGCGTGGGTCAATATGTCAATTTCTGTCAGCATTCAGCTCTGCACATGCGTTTTGCTTTTAGTTTGTGGAAGCCAGTTGTTTCGTAGGATTACTGTGTAAAGATGAGAGACATTTGTGTGTTTTGAGTTTTTCTCATTAATTTCCAAGCCAAATCACACTTTCGTTTTTGAAGAGCTCTGCTCAAAAAGTTGATGTGGTGTTTTTGTTTGAATGATTTAAACAATGACAAATTATTCATACTTCAGGGAGTCGTGTTATTTGTGTAATTTTGAAGTATTACAACCTGAAATTTGAAACTTTTGAAAGTTTTGTGTTAACTTTCAGTAGTGTTTCCGCTCTGTCAATCTCGTGTACTGAAGAAAAAAAATCAATGATATTTAACCTTTTCAGTTCTGTGTTATGGAAGCTGGCTGAGGTCAAATTTAAATCAAAATTAATTAAAAGATAAAATCGCTATTGTATTGTTTTATTAAAGAAGACATATTATGCAAAATTTACTTTTAATCATGCTATAACTGTGTTCTCTCATCATTTGCATACTCAGAGTTGTATTTTCATTGTATGATTCATGCATGTTTCAGTTATCCTCATAAACTGCATACTGGGGACTACTGTGGACTAAGTGTGACAGTTGGCTCCAGTCAAATGAAGCTCACCCGGGTTAGCAGTTATAGGGGATAATTTGGAGCCTATTTCCTTATCAGGAATAGGAATTCATTTGCAAACAAAATAGCTAAATAAAAACACCAGGATCATGTAGAGCAGGTTAATGTGAACATTTTAAGACCAAAATGATAAGAGGGGTGACAGTTTTTCAGTGTAAAGTCAGTCAGAGTCGATGGAGCCGGAAGCGCCCCCATGAACACTTCCTATTTGGAACGCAGTGGTTAGCAGATTAGCTATATCCATTTGTATATTTAGTCTATGGTTATCCTTTATTGTCATACATTTGAGGCATGAGTGCTGAGAAAATATCTGTTTTCACCTACCCCTTATCCCCTCCCATAGCTCTGTAATGAAGAGCTATGTACTGCTCGTTACAATGAAATATCTGGACCAGCAGAAAATCAGTTCTGTAATTTTGAACAGGAAGTCAGTTTAGCTTTTTTCATTATTAAGTTGTTTTTGATCAATATTGCAGCTCACAGTTAACTATTAATAGTTAGCAGTTAATATATATATATATATATATATATATATATATATATATATATATATATATATATATATATATATATATATATATATATATATATATTTGTTTTTAACTTTTTTTTTTTTAAATTCCACCTCCCAATATGCTTTTATATTTAGCAACATGGCATAGATCTACCAACATAATCTTGTCGGGAGCAGAAAAGATTGCTATGTTGGTAAGAAAGCTCAGTGTTAACCTTTGTCATGTGAACAAGTGTAGCACCAACTATTCCAGCTCACATAATGCACTTTTGTAGTAAATCACTCAGCAATCATTTTAAATAGCTCACAATTTTCCGCTCTTTATTCTCTCTCTTTTGCAGTCTGGCTACAAAAATCACTCAATGTTCAGTTTTTGCACCACATACACATAGACATGTTTTCCTTTTTTTAATTTAAATGTTTATATAATATATTACACAAAATTAAAGAAATAGTGAGGAACCAAAAACAAAAATTTAAATACAAAAATTCAAACTGTTATAGACAAATATACAACACAAAACTTTTCCACTGCTCGACCATTATGACCATATGAAGATTACATTCTGACGTCAGATTACTAAAAACTTTAAATGCTTCCAACAAAAATAGTAAAGAAGACCTATTGTGCTTGTGTCTGCTCTATAATCATAATCATAATTTGCACATTTTAAATCACAATATTAATCTAAAATTATTTAATAAAAGAAACACGTCCATTGAGTTCCATGTTTTTTTTGGTTTTTTTTGTACCATAATGACTTTGTGACACTGCCGAATCCTACATTTAGCACAGATTAAGAAAATAAAATTGGAGAACGTCAGTACAGAACAGTGGGCATATGAAAACAGGGGTTGATCAGCAATATGGCATCTTGAAAATAAGGGATTAAAGAGTGCTCAAACCTGCATGGATCACTCCAAATACAATCTTCAGGTGTTGAGGGGAAACAACTATAACATGGTTGAAAGCTCTTACATAAGGTAAGATAAGATTTTGCATAATAGGTCTGCTGTAACAACAATTTAGAATTTCAAGGGTACAAATGTCATTTAGTTTGCTTCTCTTGCCTCAAAATTGAAGTCGAAAAGTAAAAATCGAAAAGTAGAATATGTGGTGAAGTATGTCATTTATCTGTATTCTTCTGTATTTTTGAAAGTATTTGTCTAGTAATACCCACATTTCATGATATTTATTTTATAAGAATACCAAGTGCCTATCATAACCATTTTAAATAATGTAAAATACAGTTGCAAATGCCTTTACACCAGGCTCTGCTATCCCTTACATCTTTGATTTTATGACACTTATGTTACTTTCACCATTTCAAACAGACCAAAAGAGCATTCCCATAGACCCACACACATTTTTCCTTATCCCACCAGTATTGTTATTCACACCTCCTGCAACTGTTTCCCATTTTGTGTGTTGAGAATGCAAATGAAGACAGCAGACTTTTTTACCAAGACCAAGGGGTGATACAGGACAGGAGCTGACCCTGGAGACAGTGGACCCTCTCTCCAGATGGTCAGAGCCTCCTCCTGCACAAGCTGACAGCCCGGTCACAGTGGGAAGAGGAGTGGGGAGGCCTCAGACTAACCAACCTTGACAAGCCTGTGCTTAAAAGCTAACCTCCAAGAAGGCTAGATGCTACGCTAACATGATATCCAGAAACAGATCACAGCCACTGACCTTATAATGTGGTAGAAAAGGATGCAGTGTTGGGGGAAGTGAATGGGCACTACTGTTAAATACCCTTATGAATGATCACGTATTATGGTGTTTGTAGTAGATTGAGAAATTTAGGAAGTGTAGCCGTAGGGATTATAAAACTAAATATATCTTTTAAATTGGAAGAAGTCCTGAAAATGTTGCATGAAAGCTGAAACCCATAGATGTACCATGCTCCAAATGTTCAATAAAATTTCATATTAATAGTCTTTTGCAACAGCGTTCATAATTATAGCAAACAAAACATCTAAATTACTTATACTTTGTCGGGAATGTTCCACAGCATGGCATTAAACTCTTAAAAAGCATTAAAAACAAACAAATACTGAAAAACCTGCGTTCTTGCTGTAAGCGTTCTTGCCTCTCATCAGATCTGTTCTGTAACTTGGCCTGACACTTGTGTATATAGAGATAGATAAGTTTAGTGCAATTAAAATCTTTGAACAGAGGCAAGCAGTTAATTAATTACATTATTATAACCATATTCAACATTTATTCTTTTGTTACATATTTGCTTACAGCTACAATATGTTAAGCAGCATACACACAATGGAAATGTAATGTACCAGCTGCAGAATACAAGTAACCAGGAGCCACACAACAGTAAAGATGAGAAGTTATGGCCTTGTTTTGTAAATGCAGTATAGCGATAAAATAAAACTAATTGGATTTGTTTGTAGAGCATGAAGGTTTCCATATACAGTAAACATTTATAACAGATATGGTTAAACTTGAGTATCAAGTCTCTTCTTTAGTATCAATACTCAATACTTTTTCTTTAAACAATAGAATGTGATTTTCAACATTAAAACTGAGTACTTTCTTTTATATTTCCATGTGGCCTTATATCTGTGTAATCCCTTCAAAGTCTAGGTATGTTCCATAGTGGTCCATGGGCGTTTACTAGTCTATGTGCTCTTATACTTGTTCTGAGCTCAAAATCACTCTAAAGCTATTTGGAAAAGGTTCATTTCTGTCCTGTGAATCTGCCTTTTTTTTTTAGTATCGATACTTCCTCAAATTAGCTTCTAGTTTTAGTATCAGTTAGTATCGCATTTTTGATACTTTTGACAACCCTATTAAACTCACTTTTATATTTCTAAATGAGCTCTGCTTTTTGCATAGTTTCACTTTTCAACTGAATTACATACTAGCATTTCACATTTCCAAAAATTATACAATTTAGAACCCGATTCCCCATTATCTTGCTGTAAAACAAAGACCAAACGGCCAGTGTGCAGTGGCATCCCGCCCACAGCCCGCTACCATGGCAACCACATAATTATATTTTTCACTTCACCTGTCACTGATACTACTGCTGGTGATTACTGCATGGTCACCTTTATGAATGGAAAAGGTGTTATTAATAAAATGGCATTGCTCATTAGGTCAGCCATCTTTTGTCCTCGTGGAGAATCATAAAAAGAGTCAAAGTATTAAGTCACTCTAATATTAAAGTGGTGACATAATCAGAGGAAAGTTTTGTAAAGTAAAGGTCACATTTAACAACTTCGCAACGTCATTTTAATACTGAATCAAAGGCCTTGATTAGCGATACCATTCATGAGGCAACATATAGCAAGAACATTTCAAATTAGATGTAATCAACGATAATCTGAAAAGCTAATGTTGAGTGAACATTTTGATTGTGGAAAAAAAAACCACAAAAAAAAAAACCAATGGGGTTATAATTGCACTATTTGCATGATGACAGGTGCAAACTTAACCCAAGCTGAGTTGTGATGAAAAAGACAAAAAAATTAACTAAACAAAATGTATTTTCCATAATCATGTTTAATTTGTATTTTAAATTTCTCACACACACACACACACACGCACACACACACACACACACACGCGCACACACGTAGTACAGTTGAGAAAACACCATTAACTACCACATCTCTCATCTAATATGACTAATTCAGTTTTGTTTTTTGTTTTTTTGAACCCATAAGTAGGCCTGTCACGATAATTACCATATTCATTTACCATTCAGTAAATTATAGCTGGAACAATATACAATATTTTGGAGCGCAATATTTATTGTGGGTACTTTTTCTTTGTTATATTAGTGACATTTTTCGTTATTCTTTCTTTCATATGATAATAATTCAGCTGTAGAAGGTTGAGTAAGTGACTTCTGTGGCTAATTATTGGCTCACTTTACTGTATTTGTTGCAGCTGAGGCCTTTTAATGATACTGTCTTTTTAAAAATTATTTACTGGGATTATCCTGCTTTATTTTAATTGTGCCAGTGGCATAAAGTAGTTTCAGTATCATCTTTTATCACAGTATATCTTTGTAGCCATATATTGTGCTTCAGAATATGTTATCGTGACAGGCCTGCCCATAAGTTAGATCTTTGTGCATGTGTTGAGTTGGTGTAGAGCACTATAACTGTCGATGATCACATATGACCATCTGTGGAAATCCTTGGCAGAGTACAACGCAGTACAAAGCGAGCCAGTGCCACGTCACACCACAGCCTATAGTCTACTATTATGGAGCCACTCATGTCATCTTTCATGGCTATTAGCTCAGAGTCTTTAAGTGATGGATGGACACTGTGTAATTACGAGGGTGGTCCGGAATAGTTCTATCGGCTGACGCAGGCTTACTCACGCTTATTTAGATACACCACTGATTAAAGGGCCTATATGACACAAAACTGACTCTTGTGAGCTTTTAGCCATAATGTTATAGAGTTGTGTTTTATTTTGTTCACACATGTTTATGTTCAGTAGAGATTGGCAGGCCTGAAATGATCCAAATGATTCTAGTGAAGGCGTATGGAATTTAAAAACAAGGTGGGACAGAGTGTTTTCTGTTTGAGAGAAGAACTCAGCCTAAATAGGATTTGTGCGTTAAACATGTGTAAACAAAACAAAATACAAAAACTCCAGGTATGTTTGTTATATACAACATTATAAAAAATCTGAAATTCATGAATTAGGTAAAGTGGGTTGAATGTAAGACTCAAAGTAACATGTGTAACAGTAGGTACATTTATATGGCAGAAAAAAAAACAACAACAAAAAACAAATAGATAATCATAAAGAAATCCGATTACTCACATCTAAAATAACTGCTTACATGGCATTTCAATAATCCAGTACCTTCTGAAATCAGATTACAGTCAGATTTTGTACATATACATAGCCAGTGGTACAGACTTGACAGTTCAGTGAAAGTGGGAGGAAGGTGATACGTAGTGTTAATATGGCTCATTATGAGTTGTAATGTCAGCACCTGCCACTAATGAAACACATAGGTTCTCACTTCTCATTTTCACACACAGGCAGCCACATCAGATACACATAGCCACAATAAGACGCTTTCAATTACGTTTTTGTATCTTTAAAAATATACATGCACAGAATTACTTTGGGGTTGCAAGTTTAAATGAAGACAGTAGGTCAGAGGTTAGAGTTGATTCTCAGGCCATGTTCTGCCATGGTGTCCTTAGGCAAGACACTTCACCCATCTTGCTTAAAATGAAAGTGGTTAATGAGTGATTTGTGGTGGTCAGATTACAAAACGCATTGCAAGGCATTGTTACTATTACAAAGGTGCGCTATGTGACTTTTCTGGTGGAGGGACCATTTGCCTGTTTCTGTGGAGACGTCATTACGTTGCCTGAAATGTTCCACAGTATCAATATGGCATGGAGTTTTTGCTTAATCAGTATCAAATATGACATTATAACACTGCAAATTTTTTAAAGGTTCTATATTATGCAAAATTAAATCTTGTAAACTTATTTTTCAAAAATATACCTGGAGTTGTGTTTTGTTTCATTCACACATGTTTAAGTAATCCTGCATTATTTAGGCTGTCTACATCTTTAAAGCTCAGACTGCTTTGTTCCACCTTGTGATGTCATGTAGTGGTAGTTTTCAAGTTAGCAGCTACCATTTACCTTTTGTTCAGTAGAGATGGGCAGTTCCATGGCTGAAATGATCTAAATGATTCTAGTGAAGCCGTATGGAGTTTAAAAACACAGTGGAGCACTTCCTGTATTACCATATGGCATCACAAAGTTGAGTGTTTTTTGTTTGAGTGAAGAACTCAGCTTTAATATGCAGGGTTTGTGTGTTAAACATGTGTGAATGAAACAAAACACAACTCCAGGTATGTTTTTGATGCGGAAATAACATTATAGCATAGATCAGGAAATAATATAGGCCCTTTAATGTAGCTTTCTTCAATATGTGCTTCTAAAACTCTGCAATGGATTTAAAACAGTGTCCGGATACATTAGGAAAACTGCATTTCATTTTATTACTTCCTTGAGCTGTATAGCAGAAGTTTTTTTTATTTTTTTTAATTGCGTCAGTCTTGATTGGTAAGTGAAACAAGAAGCTCTTAATCATAGAAATCATACAAATTCTGATTAGTCGTGAGTAATGTTACTGATAATATCTTTTTATACGTCTTGAAAATTAAGTTATTCCTGACCAGAACCATGACTGAACTAATGAGCAAAATGCTGCATAGTCCCTAGGGTAGTGTGTGCCAGTTTTTATTTAATAGCCAATTTGAAAATCACTGTCTTATCACGGATGACAGAGAAGTTATACGATAGTTAAAACTGGACTATTTAAATGAGCTCCTATGACTGGAGGGCCTTTGGGGGAGAGAAAAGTGAAATTTAAAGTGCAGCGTAAGCAATCTGTCTTTACTAGTGTCGTCACGATACTAAAATGTCAAGCTACGGGATGTTTCGATCATAGACTGTATATATAAATGGACATAGCTAACCCACTAGTCGTTGTATTCCTAACTGGAAGTGAGCATGGGGGCACTTCCGGCTCCACTGACTCTACTTCCAATTGTCGTTACATTGAAAAATTGTCACCCCTCTCTCTGTATCTGCTGCAGCGAGTCTCGTCATTTTGGTCTTAAAATGTTTGTATTAAACTACTTTACGTGATCCTGGTGTTTTTTATTTTGTAATTTTGTCCGTTAATCAACTCCTATTCCTAATATAAAACTCTGCTCGCATCGGTGAGCTTCATTTGACTGGAGACAAACGCTATGGAGGATGTCATACTCTCTTAGTCCAATTCTTTAGACTCCATAATCAATACCAATTCCAATACCACGACATTGGAATGTGATTTTCAACATAAATAATAGTACTTTCTTTTATTACTAGTCTATGTGCTTTTTTACTTGTTTTGACACAACTCAAGATTATCGTGAAGCTAAAGATTCATTTCTGTCCTGTGAACGTGACTTTTTTAGTATCGATGCTTGCTCAAATGTGTTCCGATACTAGTTTTATTGATTTACAGACCTATCAAACTGCGTACTGTGGTGTCATTGTACACCTCGCCTTTATGGGATGATGAGTGGTCTTTGGCGTAGGTACTAGACATCACCGCCCACCCACATCCACCCCCACCTTTTGAATCTACCAGTTTCTTCTTCTCACAGGTTGCAATTGCTGTATCCACGTGGAACCAGCCGACCCCTCCTTCTCCTCTTCCTCCTCCTCTTCCTCTTTACCCTAACCTCTTTCTCTCCTCTCCTCCACGCGATCTCTGAGACGCTCCCCTCTCTCCCCAGCTCACCCTCCCTCGCTCTCTGCCTCCTCTGCTCGTTCGCTGGTGCACTACATTTGGCTGATAAGGAGCAGTCAGTCCAGATGGGCAGCGGCTAGAGCCATTTGCGCTGTCATCGGAGATACTCAGAGACCAAATCATTTTACCTGTCGCTATGTTTGCTTCAATTTGGTACGCCAAGAAGCTAGGGAGAAGACTCGTGCAGAATAGCCGGAAAGCCAAAATGCTCAAAGATGAAAAGGTAGGAATATCTGAATTGAAAATAGTTTGCGAGAAAGTGTATTTGAGCTATTACTTAATTCAAATCTGTTATTGAAGTGATCATTCATTTGTTTTGTTTTTGTTTTTTGTATTGCCCAAAATCACAACAGCGACCGTGTCACAGGGCTTAACAAAATTGTTCATCTTACCAACTGAAAGTTAGAAAATCAAACAGAGAAATGGTGATTGGTGGATAACAGACAAACTGATATCATGCGGTGAATAGCTCCAGTGAGACTCACCTGTTGATTAATTGCATTGTTGATGTTAGCGTTACTGGTTTAACACTGGGGTTTAATTAGTTGACTTAGCTCATTTGCCTCCTTTCTACCTCATTACAGACAGTGAAAATGAGTATTAAGGGACAGTGAAGCTACTGCTGGAAAACCAAATCTTGTATTTATACCTTGCCTACGCAATCAGACAGGGCAGCTCTCATTAAAGGGACCATGTTGCTCTTTTTTCTGATTGATGTTATCAGAAAATTGAGTTTGTTTTGTTTCATTCATACATGTTTAACACAGAAACATAGGCATTTTTAGGTTAAGTTCTTCTCTGAAACAGAAAACACTCTGCTTCACCTTGTGATGTCATGTGGTAATACAGGAAGTGCTCCACTGTGTTTATAAATTTCACCTTCACTAGAATCATTTGGATAATTTCAGTTCTGGAATTGCCAATCTCTTCTGAACAAAAGATAAAAGGTAGCTGTTAACTTGAAAACTACCACTTCATGACATCATAAGGTGCAACAGGACTGATAATGCAGGAGTACTCAAACATGTGTGAAACAAATCACAACTCCAGGTATGTTTTTGAGCAGGTAACAACATTCTAATGTCTTAACACTCACAAGACTAAATTTTGTGTAATATAGAACCTTTAAAGTACCCAGGGCATTCGCCTGTCTATGTTTGGCTATCTCAGTGCATCTGTAATAGTTTTCCCCTCACTGGCATTTTCCCATCAGCCATCACTACAGCCAAGTTCCGACATTGGCAAAACCCCTCAGGAGTCATCTGATATCTGAGGATTTTCTATGGGGGGGGGGGGCACAGGGAGCTGGTTATTGTTGCCCATTGCAATTGCTGTTCAGATTTGTGGTGAGAAACAGACGTGCCCAAGGCTGAGTTGATGAAATGGGAGCACATAGTAAGTCATTCTGGCTGTGGTCACTTTTATGTTTTGGTTATTTCTTTTCTCTTTTTTGTAGGCCTGTCACTTAGTCATTTAATTTGTCTTAGTCAACAAAGCTTTTTATTAATCAACATATACTGTTATTCCAAGGATTTTATGAACCACAACAGAAAGAAAAGGGCATGGAGTGAGTTAGCTGGAGTTTATTCTGGCTTTTTATAAATGCTTCTGCTGTTTACGAGTACCTTTCTGTGTGCATTGTTATTTTTTAATTCCCTTGAGTTTGGGTATGTCATAGTTTTAAGAGCTTTTGCCAGTGTCACGCCTTCTTTAGTCGACTAACTGATGTAGAAATCATGTCTTTAGTCATTTCAATACATGAAGACAACAGACAGTAAATAGTAAAACAATAAATAAAAAGCATTAAAGTACCTATGACATGTTGGACCACTCATAATATTAAAACACAATTCAGATCAATATATATTTAAGATGTTATTAAATATTTTACAATTTTTTTCCCAGTTTGCCAATTTTTACGTTTTATTTCCAGGTTGGAAAACATGACATCATGGTAGGAATTGCATAGCTGTTACCTAGCAACCATATTGTACACTGGGCTAAAACTCAAAACAAATAAAATGATAAGAAAACACACTTATTTAAAAATTAATCAATATAGAACTCTCTAAAATCAAACACTCTACCTCCTGTAATTTTCAGCTTATTTTTCTAACTAACTTTTTTTGCAAATTACTTCTTGATTGGTGTAAAACTATAATTTACAACAAGTATTATCCCATCAAATTACTTCTTGATTAGTATAAAACTATAATTTACAACAGGTATTATCCCATCAAATTAAGTAAAAATAAAAGTCAATCACACTTTAAAATACATCAAAACTAAAATATTTCTTTTTTTTTGCCACCACCCTACCTCCATCCTTGCCTCCTTGCTGCTCTCAGTGTGGCTGTAGAACCTCCAGTATGGACAAGCTCAGCCGTAATTGCAGCATCAGTCGTGCTCCTGATTATACTATTTCTGTGTACGTAATCTGGCCTCCTGCAGTGTGTATGTCAAGGCCACGCTCACATGGACAAAAAGCAACGGGCTGCTATAGCAACAAACACACGTGAGGATAGACTGAGATGACTGCAGGAAGAGCACCTACAGGCCACATTGAATATTGTAATTTGTGGAAATTATGGTTAGGTTAGTTTATTTGTCATTTGTAATTAAAAACCACATTGGAAAAACATGTGCAAAAAGCCCAACGTGCACCATGAGACATCAAAAACAGATACACAGTCATTACAGAATGTGAAATAAACAAAGCTACAAAGTGTAAGTGGTCAAAATAATTACATATTTGATTTAATTATTGGTTATAGATACAAAATTCATTTAATCAGGATACGCATATTAAAGCTTTACTATGTAACTTTTCTTGTTGAGGGCACGCCACCTGCTTGTCGCCATGGAAATGTTATTGCTTTGCCTAGAATATTATGGCATTTCACTAATCTATCTCCATGGAGACACGTCCCAGTTATGTGTCAGATCTGTAGAGAGACGATCTCATCCACAGTAAGAATACATGTTTCTCAAGGTATTTTTGAGCAATAAAATACACAGCCCCCACCAGAAAAGTTGCATAGTACACCTTTAAAGTCTACTATTATTTTAAACACAAAATTTCATATTATACAGTCTTACAGTTGTTTTTGTGACACTGACAAAGCGAAATATAACACTGTATTCACACTGTTAATGACCACATACTTTCTTACAATTGGAGTGGTATTTTTGAGGAGTTTTTCTTGGTGGCTGGTGAGGGTCTAGCTGCTGTCAGTGAGCTTGTATCCAGCACTTGGCATTGTCAGAGTGACACTGGTATAAGCTAACGCAGAGCTGGCACAGTGTGGAGTGGAGAGCCTTATTTCACCATGAAGACAACAAGAAGGAAGCTGTCTGGTATCTACACTTTATATATGACCTTAAAATACCTTAAAATATACACTATAAGCTTACTTATCATTGGACCAAACCTGAGCAGGCCCACATATACAAAGACTGATACTTTGCAGTAACATCATGCTCTGTTTTACATGTATCTCTATGGTAGAATGTTAAGCAGTTGCCATGGAGATACAACGTACAAATTAGCAAACACTGTCATGTCAATGTCACTTAATGCTAGCTAGCTTGTGGCTGTATTTTTATGTGTGAGACTTATTTAAGAGCACAGCTTACTTGTTGTAGTTACAGCTAAGTCGGCTCTAGATTGTGTTAAAACAACGCTCCGATTAAAGTCTAACTTGAGTAACAGCTTCAGACAGAACAGTGCCTACAGTTAGCATCACACTCCCACAGAACGTTGATGACACCAGCTGTAAAGCATCACTACATAGCTGCTGTTATTGTTAACTCAAAAACACAAGATAAAAGATTATTAGTTTAAGCATGAACAGGATGTACACAGGGCATTATGTAAACCAACGAAATGGGCTCATATACGGATCCTGGACTTTCATGGGCACATCTGGAAAGCAACTAATTGGAGCTCTGGAAGATTTTCAGACATTTTCCAGCATTTATTTAATATAGGAATGTCTATTGTGAAAGTAAGGGTTTGTTTTTATTATACATTTTTGTTTAATAATAGCCAATGCTTTAAACAGAATAAAATAAGCTGCAGTGAAGTTATTTTTAGCATCTCAATTTTCTGCATCATCCCATCATCGTGAAACCGAGGTATAATTATATTACTATATTTCTATATTCTATTATTTTGTACATATACATTTAACACAATTATGCCTTAATTGACACCAGTCTCTTTATGTTTTGCTACTTATTTTTATATATGTTGCTTTACCATTATATTTACTGTGATGTATGAGCTGCTTAGTCCAAATAATTTCCCTTGTGGATGAATCAAGTTTGTCCAAGTCTAAGGTCTAAGTCTATGTTCATACTTCAGCCTTTTTGGACAAGTAATTTTGGTTTCTTTTTTTTTTTCTTTTTTTCATCACTTACCCTTTTGTGTATTACCAAATCGATTCCATGCTCTAATGAATAACATTGTGTCATAGCATGTGCATTCAGACTAGTTAAATGATTTAATGCAACTCTCTACAAACTACTCCTCTGTTTGTCATCAGCTTGGTGCTTTAAAATGGAGAAACAGCCGCTAGCTCTTACTTTATACAGCTCCAAGGCAAGCACAATAACAACAAAAGACTTGTAGTGTATGGTCAGAGGAAGGAGCGGTGCTTTGGTGGACAGTGAGTCAGCGGTCAAAGATGCAAGACATGAAAGCTTTGTGATCTTTCTGTGATCAGCTTGTTTGTTTTTTTCATTAGACACATGTAAGTATTGAAAGACTTGGAGGAGAAGAGGAAGAAGAAATCAAAGGGCAGTGATTAAGATCTAGACTACTACACTACAATTATATGCACAATGAATGCTAAACAACCAAAATTCAAATTGTGCCTCCCCAAAACATTTAGGGGCATCTAGGAATTTTGCCCTTAGCACTAAAACTTTGTAGATATAATTGCTAATCAAATGGCTATCATACAGATAACCACACTGTTGAAAGAAATTGCTGAGTTTCAAATGATATCACTACATTATATATGCCAGTATTATTTAAAACAGATGGAGGGCAGCTAAAATTAATGTTGTTGAATTGTAAATTTTTGTTGCAATATAGCATGGTCTTAGGTCTTAGTCAGTAATAGAAATGATTAGGTTTTATATTTGGGAATTTACCTTTCATTATTTCTTGGCAAAGTACTGTATAATCAATAGGAAAAACTGACTCTTGCTTTCCATCTGGAAGAATGACATCATCACATTGTAAAAACCAGTATATAAACTGTAGGTGTTACTGTTGTAAAATAAACTGTAGTAGTCTGAGAGCTGAAGAGAAGAGGCATGACACTGCAGTTCTAAGGCTGGAGAAGTTTATTTACTATCAGTACAGGATCCACCAATCCTCAAGACATTGCGATAGTGTTGTTCACTCTAGTCTTGTCCAGTCTGGTTATGCTTCTGTTGTAGGGAGTATTATATATATACCTCTGATGACGCAGGCTAAAATAACGAGGGTTGAGTTGGCAGTGTGCCCTCAGTACAGCAAAGGCATGGTATTTCCCTAAGAGGTACAAACTCTTATTACTCAAATATTGTATACTGTCTACAACGCAATGGTATTTTGGAAATTCAACCTACGACACTTCAATCATAGTTCCCGCATTTACGTGAATTTTGATAAATCAGTTTAAATGCCAGTTATCCAATTTTCCTGGCGTACCTGTAAATGTAGTGACTAATGCAGAGGTGGAAGTGCTGAATTTGGTTAAAAACACATTATGTAACTTTTCTGGCCCCCTGCTTGCCTCCATGAAGATGCTATTGCTTTGCCTGTAATGTTCCACATTAAACTTGTCGATGTCTACTTGTTACAGGTTCAGAATTGTAGAGAGGCAACCCCACTCACAGTAAGAGTACATGTATTATTGTATTATTCATATGTAGTGGAGGAGTTGTACAGATACTTCCTGTCAAATGTAGGGATGTATCTATATAGGTAGGTAGGTATCAGGTGTAAGTACTTTCAAAGTTTATTTTCCACCAAAGCGCTATTGTAATGATTCTCTCTTCAAATGAACTGTGGAGGTTTTCAGTGATGATGTCTGCTTTATTTGTGAATCTGAATTATTCCTTTATATTATAACTATATCTCTTTTTATTTTTTTATCTTTGCATAGAGTGTACCTGCACATGTGTTGGAGCTTATATGGTCTGGTGGGTAGGATCAGCCCTCTGTTCACATAAGACGTGTACGCTGGTATTCATATGAAGCAGGGCTGAGGGTGAACCAGCCTGGATGACGTCTGTTTACTCAAGTGATTTGTGCTGCAGTCTTTGTTATCCCTGTGTCCACTTCAGCTGTGGATCAGACCCGTTATTGCCCTTCTCTGAACCCAATCCATACGCAATATGTTTAACTCACTGTCATTGATTTTGCATCCCACTAGTATGCTAACATTTGAGAGGTGATTGACCGCTATGTTGACACCTTTTTGCATTAGTTTCAAACAAAAGCCATATCCACTGTAACCATATGCATTAGAAACAGTGTAGTATATGGCTGGGGTTTATTTGCTTATTTGTTTATTTATTTATTTGTTTTACTAAAACACAGTTAAGATCAGTATACTTCCTACATGACAGCCATGTTATAATGTTATAATATACCTCAAGGCCATGGATTCTACCTGGACGACTGAGGGATTCTACACACAATATACCTCAAAAAAACTCAAAATGCTCTGCTCCACCTTGAGATATCATGAAGCGGTTTTCATGTTATCACCTTTTACTGTTTGTTCAGTAGAAATCATAAGGCTGAAATTATCCAGATGATTCTAGTGAAGGTGTATGGAGTTTAAAAACACAGTGGAGCACTTCCTGTTTTCCACATGACATCACAAGGTGGACTGGAGTGTTTTCAGTTTGAGAGAAGAACTCAGCCTGAACTTAGACTTAGACTTAGACTTAGACAAACTTTATTGATCCACAAGGGAAATTATTTGGATACAGTAGCTCAAACATCACAATATAATATAATAACAGAGTAACAAAAATAGATGATATAGCAAAAAAGAGTAAGAGACAGGTGTCAAGTGAGACATAATTATAAAAATGTATACGTACAAGTCCAAATAAAATAGAAATATAAGTAATAAAGTAATAAACTATATAATCACAGCTATGTACAAGAGATAAGAACGACAGTGCAAATACTATGCTGATTGACAGGGCATGAGGTAATCCGTTACTTGGGATTAACTTGTAGTACAGTTGTAGGGAGTATTATCTGTTACATAAGGGTGAGTTGTTGTACAACTGTATGGTGTATGGTATGAATGTAGTCCTGTATCTCTTACTGTTTGAGCGGAGCTGTAGGAGCCTGTTGGAGAATGAGCTCCTCTGTCCCTCTATAGTCTGGTGCAGTGGGTGAGCAGGAGTGTCCATGATGGAGGGCAGTTTGACCAGTGTCCTCCTGGCCCTCACTGTGACACATGTCTCCAGTTCACAGCCGATCACGTGTCCAGCTTTACGGATCAGTTTGTCAATCCGCCCAATGTCCCTTTTACTGATGCCGCTCCCCCAGCAGACCACAGCGAAGTACAGGGCGCTGGCCACCACAGACTGGTAGAAGATCTCCAGAAACTTGCTGCACACATTGAAAGACCTGAGCTTTCTCAGGAAGTAGAGTCTGCTCATGCTCTTTTTGTAGACAGCATTACAGTTGTCCCTCCAGTCAAGTCTGTTGTTCACCTGTACGCCAAGGTACTTGTAGCAGTCCACTATTTCCACGTCCTGGCCCTGGATGGTAATGGGCTCCACAGGTGTCCTCTTTCTCCTAAAGTCAATCACCAGTTCCTTGGTCTTGTCAATGTTCAGGAGCAGATGGTTTGCCTGGGACCACTCCACAAAGTTTGTAATCAGTGTCCTGTACTCCAGCTCCTGTCCATCCCTGATACACCCGACCACTGCAGAGTCTTCAGAGAACTTCTGCAGATGGCAGGACCCGGAGCTGTACTGGAAATCAGAGGTGTGCAGAGTGAACAGAAACGAAGACAGGACTGTACCCTGGGGAGCTCCTACATTACTGACCTCCGTGTCAGACAGGGTGGTCCCCAGTCGCACGTACTGAGGCCTGCCTGACAGGTAGTCATTAATCCAGGAGACAATGGAGGAGCTGACACCCATCCTGAGCAGCTTCTCACTCATCAGAAAGGGCTGGATTGTGTTAAAGGCACTGGAGAAATCAAAGAACAATATCCTTACAGAGCCCTTAACACTATCCAGGTGAGAGTGAACCCGCTGCAAAAGATAGATTACAGCATCATCCACACTAATGTGGGACTGATAGGCAAACTGTAGAGGATCCAGGGATGGTGCCACCAGGGGTCTGAGCTGAGCCAGAACAAGTCTCTCAAACACTTTCATGACATGAGATGTCAAAGCCACTGGTTTGAAGTCATTAAGTCCAGATGGAATAGGCTTCTTGGGCACAGGCACAATGCAGGAGGTCTTCCATAGTACCGGTATCCTCTCAAGCTTCAGGCTCAATGTGTAGAGAAACATGCAGGATGTGTGTGCTAAACACGTGTGAATGAAACAAAACACAATTCCGGGTTTGTGATGAGGAAACAACATTAGAATATAGATCAGAAAATAGCCCAATATAGGCCCTTTAAGATTTTGCTAAAGATTTAACATTTTTATTCCCAGTTTGCATGAGCACTTTAAACATTAAATTTAATAGACAATAGACTCATAACACATCTGAGACATTATAAAGAGAGTACAGATAGGGTTGCGTGTGCCGGGTTCATTGCCTCACTTTCTCTCTGGTTGTAGCATCTCTAAGTGTGTCCCTATGGTAAACCAGCCATTTGCTGCGTGGGAACAGGCTCTTTTCTATAATGGATTTGCACTCCAGTAGCATGAACACAAACTGTGGTTTCCAAGGCCAGTGCCAAGTGTCGAAATCATAGGCCGTATATATGAATGGACATAGCTAACGCGCTAGCCAAAATAGGACAAATAGGAAGTGCGTCAGAGGGCTCTTCCAGCTCCTTCTGACCCTGGCTCCAATTGATTTAATTGGGATCTTATCGCCCCTCGCTCTGTAACTGCTGCAGTGAGCCTCGTAATTTTGCTCTTAAAATGTTCGTATTAACCCACTCTACGTGATCCTGAATTTTTCATTTCACTAGTTTGTCCCTAAATCAAGATATGAACATAAATAATGGACCAATCAGATGCCTTCATTTCCCTAGGTCACTCCCGCTAGCGTTAGCAACAGGTTTGATTGACAGCTAAGTGCATTTTGTTGTTAAGTAAACCCCCTTCCCACTTTCCTGCCCCTGCCACCGTCTGGGAGGGTCACCCCATTTTGACAGGTTTGAATGACATTTACATTTATCCAAGGACAGCACAACTTTTCCGGGCTTTTAACAAGTGGATCAAGGCATTTAATAAAACTAGCAATGGACCCCTGCCATTTTGTTTGTGGATTTAACTGTGTTGGGAGGTGTGCATCTAACAACTGTAACTTTTTTAACTTTTTTTGCGTATTGTTGTACTTTTTAATTTGTTCTATTAGTCTTAAAATATAGCGATATAAGTTCATTTACAGTTCATCATGGCTTGTTCGCCATTTAATTGTGCTAATAGACCTTCGAAGACCCCTGATGTCCAGTTTTTCTGGTAAGTAAAATAAATAAAATAAACTGATGATAACTGATGGTAATAAATTCAAAATAAGTAGCAAAAATGGCAAGAGACAAATAAGGTATAATTATATTATTTGTACAAGTTAAAAAAAAAAATATATATATATATACAGTATATATGTAAAAATTGTGATACTTCAAAAATTACAGCCTTTGCTATTTGCTAATTGTGTCTATTCAAAATGCAGTTTTGTTTTGATTTCGATTCATCCTGCAGCCCTAGTGTACGTGTACGTGCTCTGATGATGTGAGCCAGAGGTAGTTAGGGGCTGTGAGGGTCAGTGACAAATGAGCCAGTGAAGAGACAGAAAACACAAAGTGAAAGCCTCAGACAGAGGAGATCAAAGCTGTCTGCTCCTCTGTGCTCTGCTGTCACTAACTCCAAAGGTTAAAGTGGCTCTTTTCAGACTGGTTTCTGTAGGTTTTGTTCATGTTCTACAATTTGATTAACATAATGGTGAGAATGTCAGATGGGAGGGGCCTATTGTTAAGGGTGATGTCACTTCCAGAAGGCCTGTCAGGATAGCACATTTTGAAGTAAAGATAGACGATAAACAATAATATTAAAACCAAACAATGAGGTAGAATTATCCCACAAAAACTATTCTAAATGTTAAATTGTTAAATATTAATAAATAAATAACATAATGCATCACTTAAGTAGGTTGTTTCTATCTATAATGAGTCATAGAAGTTTACAATTCAACCTTCAGCTCAAATCTCATCTTGAAAAATAAAAATTAAGTATAAATATTAACCCCAAAAATGATGGTTCCATGTGTTAGTAGTAGTAGTAGTAGTAGTAGTTGTAGTAGTATTTATCATGACAGCCCTAACTTTTAGATCTAAGAATTGATTGCAGCTGACATGTTTACATTTTATTATTATTTTTTTTTAAATTAACAACACATCTCACATTGAAAAGGGATTACAGTTGTTTAGCACAAACAAGGTCTTATGTGTTGCAGAATTTGTAGGAGGTTGAGGTAAGACGCTAGGTTATGGTATTAACGGTGACCGGCAGTTAGTGAGATAAACGCATAATAATAATCCAATGTAATGATAGAATATTTATATATCTGATACTGTTTGTGGTTAAGCATACATTTTTGAACGGTAAAAAACTAACATAGTCCTGAAAAAACGTATAGCTCACAATCTACGGTTGTGATGTCTAGTTTCAATATGCTTCAGTCAGTCTTCTCTTGTATCTAGGGGTGTACAAAAATATTCAAATATCGATATATCTTCATACGTCATCGTGACCCATCTGTCACGTATCTTATCATGAGGGACCCTGTGATTCTCAGCTCTAGTTGTATCTCATTTACTTTGCACTGCTCGGACACTCCCTGTACCATTATGGTCTCCCCTCATTACATCGTGTTATGTTAGATGTGTGGATGGGCTCCTATGGCTCCTCCTCTTTTCTGACGTGCTCCATTGATCCGACTCTAATCTAGTTTTGGCTTCCTGACAGAGCTCACTTCCCTGAGGCATTAATTATGGCTCCATGTGATTTATATCAGTGGCTCCAGCTCGCAGCACTGTCCTCTCTTTAATCCAATCGGCTTCACGTCTGCGACCCAGTGCTTTTGCTCTCACCCAATCAGATATATTGAGTACATGATGCAAGTACTTCCTCTGGTTTACACCCCCCTACAGCTAAATCACCCATCTGCCCTCCACAGTGTGTTCCATTACCCCCCTGAGTAAAGTTTGTACTGCGGAGTGTATGGGACAAGTAAACGCAAACTTTTCTACTCCTGGATAAGAGATGGTTTTGGATTATAGTGGGCGAATGCAGATTTACTTTGTTCCATGGATTATTTCATTCATGAAGATCTTTTACAACTTACTTCACTGAGATTACATTTATTCAATTCTTTGGACGTCAATGGACTTAACTAGGAAAGGCAAGTTTATTTGTATAGCACAGTTTGTACACAGTGTAATTCTAAGTGCTTTACAGAATAAGAAAGACATTAAAATCACAATACAAATTAAAACAATTCATCCATACTGTTTAGAGAAGAAAGAGAAGACTGTATATGCAAAATGAAATTCTTTCAGTCATATGTACAGCTAAACAAAACTGATTTAGCCTGGATTTGAACATTGTCAGATCCAGTTTACTGTAAATAACTAGGGTGTGTTCATTTCAGTGTAGTTACTAGTAGTTCCTCCATTCAGACAGAACTCAACAAGCCACTTGAATGATTGGAGAAATGTATTCATTCTTAAAGAATTCAATTTTCTTTTGCGATAGAACCTACCTGGACAACTGAGGGATTACATGGATCTCTCTCCTAAAGTCTTTTAGAGTGAGTTTATACTTCAAAATCTTCAAAATTTGGACTATATTAAGATTAAACATGGACCAAAACCAGGACCAAACCAAGACAAAAGTGATGGTTTCAGTGTAGTTAGCTCCTCCCTTCAAACTGATATAAGGCAGTGACTTATCAGAACCCTGTAATTGAAGTGGCAAAACTTTTATCCAGTTTACAGAATTCAATTTTCTTTTACGATGGAACCTTCCTGGACAACTAAGGGATTACACGGATATCTCTGCTGAAACCAAAATTGGGACTAAACTGGTATTAAACCCGGAACTAAACCAAGACTAAACCCTTAACATTTGAACTATGACCTTTACCCTTACTCGGCGTTGGGACAGCCTGACCAGTACCTCTTCGCTCAGCCGTTCTCTCCACGGCGGCAGTGTCCCAAACCTGCTAGCCCCTCCCCGGACTGATCGCCATGGAGCCCTGAAGAAGCGCCTGTCCATGGAGCTTCTGAAGAGCTGGGCCCCAGACCTGAGCAGCCTGAAGGGCCCAGTGAAATGGCCCTCCGTGAACAGTGTGCACAAATGGAAGCACAGCCTGGCTCATAAGCTGAAGTGGAGGCCGAGCTCAGAGGGAGAATTACAGGTGAAAGAATGTGACCTCATCGAGAGGTCTATACTAATTTATACTTTATATTAACCTCAAGGGCCCATATTATACCATTTCTGATCCATGTTACAATGTTGTTTTCTCATTGCAAACATACCAGGAGTTTTGTTTCATCCACACATGTTCCACACACAAATCCTGCATATTTAGGCTGAGTTCTTCTCTAAAACGGAAAACAGTTTGCTCCACAATATGATGTCATGTGGTAATAGAAGAAGTGCTCCACTGTGTTTTTAAACTCCATACGCCTTGGGATCATTTCAGCTTTGGAATTTCCTCTACTGAACTAAAGGTAAAACGCAGCTGTTAACTTGAAAACTACAGCTTCATTATATCACAAAGTGGAACAGAGCATTTTGAGCTAATAATAAAGTCTGTTTGAATAATAAAATTCCAACATGTGTGAATGAAACAAAACCCAACTCCAGGTATGTTTTTGATGAGTTAACAACATTCTAACATTTTGTATAATATATGACCTTCACCCCAGATATAATGTAAAAGTAGCTGTAAGCTTCAAAATGAGATTGCTGTGTGCTGTAATTATAAAGCGTTTTTGGCGTTTGTAAAATTTGTAAAATGACGAGGCAAAACTTTGCTTTAGCCTCTGCTAATTGTGAAATGAGCTCATAAACTTATTGGGTTGAATAATTAAAATGCTAGGAATCCTTAAATTATGGAATAATTTTGGACCACTGAAAACTGTTTAATATGAACTAGTTCTGTTTATCATATATTTAAGACAGTAAAAATCAGGTACAGTGTCTATAATAAAGTCAATATTTTAGGCTTTGAGATCACATAACATGTTTTAGCCAGCAGTGCATTTGTTAAACCCTACTTTGCCACTTTAACATTGTATCACTCTATTTGCTAACCCTTAATCAGGCTATTGGCTCGGATTAATTAGGATTACATTCTTGGTTAGTCATTGTGAAGTGCTAAAACAAGTATTATTTCTTGAAACTTGTAAATTAGATATTAGTTGAGGATTACTTTAAGAACACAAACCAACAGGGCAGAACTGAAAAGTGCATAATTGACTTTTCATGAACAACATTTTAACAACATATTAAATGTGAGCAATTACCAACCAGTCAAAACATTTTACAATATTATATTAACACTGAAGAAAGTTATTCAAAGTGCAAATGGCTGCAGGTCAGAAGAGGTCTCTTGTTGGTTGCCAGGGCTACAGTCAACTAAAGAAATTTGTGCATTGTGTAATTTTTTCTGGTGGAGGGTCCATCAAACGCTTTTCTTCATGGAAATTTTATTATTCTGTCTGGAATATTTCACAGTATGGCATTAAACCTTTCTATTATGATGGAGACCAAACCAGACCAAGTTGCAGGTCAGATCTGTGGAAAGGCAACCTATCTTACAGTCAAAATGCCTGTTTTTCTAGGTATTTTTGAGTTATAAAACCACCTGTATTTTAATAAATGTAAGGTAGAGCTGTTTAATGTCATAATGTGGAACATTCCAGGCAGAGCAACCAAACCAACCAAAAAGTTACGACATGTCCTGCTGATTGATTAGCCGACTAAAAAGGAGGTGGAGGAACGATTACTGTTGTCTATGTATCTGAACCCAAACACCTCTCACTAGACTACACCTGTACAAGTTAATGCAAAAACAACTATTTATGTAGAAAAAAGTAGTAGTAAGAAACTATGTATTTATAGAAAGATTGATAACATTTGTGAATGAGTTTAATCTGCCTTTTTACATACAAATATTTTTTTAAATGCATAAAAAAAATACCAAATCTTCAGCTCACTCATTAACTTCTTCAGCTGCTGTCCCATCGTTTTACTAATACAAATTTTGGTCTACTAAGACACTGTCAACCGATTAAATGAGTAAACTAAAGGCCTACAATTCTATTGGTTGGTACAGTCAAAATAACAGTAATAAGTTAAGGAGGTAATATAATAAGGCTCCATAGCCTTGTATTATTATAGCGTGCATTCTCAGGGCTTTGGTTTTGGTTATCCTTTTCATTTCTCATACCCAGATTTAATTACAAATGCAGCATCCCATCCATGGCATTTTACTCAGATTTATACAGATCATTAACAGGATAATTCAAGTTAAAAACTTCTCCTCGCTTGGGTTAATGGAAAAAGCGGGCACTTTATCTGTCACATCAACTCGTATTAGCTTTATAAACTCTGCTTTGACTGTAATTCTGTTGCCAGCTGATGCGTGTCTTTAAAACTTCATAAACTACTGAGGTACTGAGGTAATTACTGAAAAAGCGTTTTATTAATGCCAAACAAACTATAGGTCGTCTCTAAATAAATAGAAAATAACTGGCTTTGTCTCCTTGAGAGATGGTAAAATGAACAATAATATTCTTAACTGTGATAAAGAAAAAAGACTGTAATTGTTTGCGGTACATTTTGTATAATTATGAAAGTCCCCAAATGGTAGTGATAGATGGGGGGCAAGAGCCAGTTTTCCCTATTGATTATATTGTACTTTACCATGAAATATCCAAAAGGTAAGGTTCACAAATGTTGAGCCTGATCATTTCTATTGGTTACTAGACCCAAGAACCCACTGTATTACAACACCAATCTGTATTGTAACATTTATTTTTATTTTTACTGCCCTCATCTGTTTGAAACATTAATGGCCTATAGAATGTTGTGATGTCTTCTGAAACACAGAAAAAGATATAATAACCATTATATGCCCGGACTGTGCAGAAAAAGCTATTATCCATGATGTTCTCTTCTAGATCATTGTTGTTTTCACTTATAACAAAGTACAATGCTATTATAGTGATAAACTAAAACTTCATAATAATAAAGTACATAATGAGAATAGTCATTTGAGTCTTGCTATTTTGTAATGACATCGCTCTGGGGGTGTTCTACATATATGTGTATTGGTGAAATGTTCATGGAAAATTGTCTGAAAGTTCAAGAAAAAGTGCTAAATGGATTTTTTTCAGGAGCCTGTGATCAATACAGTTCATTCATGGTGCTGTTTAAGTGTTTGATTTTCAACAAAAACGTGAGAGTGACTAACTGAAAAAACAGTTGGCTAATGGCAAGCTTGTGACTGTAATGTTATTTGACAGGTATTTTTTAACACCACAAATCAAATAATCTGTTATAGTTCCATCTAAATTAGCTCTTTCTGGTCAGATTGTGTAAAAATAAAACAAAAATAAAAGATTAAAGTCTAGTTTAGTAACAGAGCTTCAGACAGAGCAGTGCCTACAGTTAGCTTCACACCCCTAGGGAATGTTGATGGCATCAGCTGCAAAGTATCAATATTTCAATAACATTTTTAAACTGCTAGAAATGTTTAAATAAATATTGTTAATTGTAATTATTTAGACCATATTATCGTGATATAAAAATTGGATGTCTTGCCTAGTGTCTTGTCCGCCCATCACATGATGAGGTGTGAGGTTTGAGATAAATAATTCACCTGACAAAGCAGATTACTGTATGAATTTTTTATCCTCCTGACATTTTACAAACATGTAATTAATCATGGTTGTGCAGTTGGATGGGGCTAGTGGAGATCCTTTAATCAGCCTTTGACAGTGTTTGTGAATCTAGTTGGCCAGTTTTCTGTCTGCTTTAAAGGGCTATTTTCTGATCTATAATGTTGTTTCCTCATCTATAATATATCACATGTTTAATATACAAATCCTGCATATTTAGGCTGAGTTCTTGTCTCAAACTGAAAAGATTCTGTTTCATCTTGTGATGTCAAGTGGTAATTCAAACCTGGAATTGCCAATCACTACTGAACTAAAAGTGAATGTAGCTGTCAACTACCACTTCATGACATTGCAAGGTGGAACAGATCATTTCGAGCTTTGGAGATGTAGACAGAATAATAATCCAGGGTTATTCAAACGTGTGAATTAAACAAAACATAACTCCAAGTATGTTTTTGATGAGGAAACAGTGTTATAACATGACTTAAAGCTCACAAGAGTCAGTTTTCTGTAATATTTCCTTTAAGAACTGTTTTTGTTCTCCCTGTCACACCTGATAATTAGTCAACACTTTATTAATTTAAGTGTTAAGAGTGTTCTTGTTATTTTGTGAACCCTAGCACTTCAAAATTTTAGAGGACTTGTTCATAGATGTCACTTTCGTGTTATTTTCTTTTCACAAACATCAATTGTAATATTTAGAAATCAAAATCTTTGTCATCAGATTTTTAAAGCGTGTTGATTCTTTTTTCATGTAATAAACTCAAATTTGTTTTTCTCCAGTAGTACAGATGTTGTGTAAAAGCAGATCTTAGAGTCAAAATTAGACCGCTGTGTGCTGTCTGCATCTATTTATAAAGCATTTTTATTGTCCACGAACCAGGAAATACAACTGGTGAGCTGTTAGCATGCTTGCTGTTGTTAGCATTATTGTGACTCTGGCCTTTGAAAGCTGTGAACTTGCTTATAAACTCATAACTCATCAGGGCATGATACTCCGAATGTGTTGTAAACGCACCATATTAAGATTGTTGTTTACAAACTGGGCATTGGCTCAGTGGTTTTAAGTGTTTACCCAGAAATCTTATTATTGGTGTGACTCCAATTCTGGCTTGGTGGTTAGAGCAGTGGTCCCCCAACCTGAAAGTCACAGGATCAGTTCCCTCTCTGACCAAGTTCTGTCATTGTGTCCTTCACTCACATTGCCTAGTCTGAAAGTGGTGAGTTTGTGAGTGTTAATGGTGTTGGAGGGGCAGATGCTGCAGCCTCACTTCCATCAGTCTGTCCCATGGCAGCTGTGGCTACAATAGTAATTTACCACCACTATAGTATGAGATAGATAGATGGATAGATGGATAGATAGATAGATGGATAGATAGATAGATGGATAGATACTTATAGGAATAAAGGAAATTCTAAACAGTTATGTGTGCCTAAATATATAGCCAGTTGTATTACGCTATTAACTTTTGTCTTTTTGGAAACTGCTATGTGGAATATAAAAGCACCTAAAACAAACCTTGTATTTTGTCCAAAGTAACTTGTAAATCTCACTCGCTGGTGTTATGGTCTTGGATCAGTCTGGCAAATGATGTCAGTGCCAGCAGATACATTTGTACAATAGCTTTTTTACATAACTGAGCTCAACAAACTTACGATGATTAAAAGTTTGAGATTCACAGTGCTGTGTGACTAAAAAAACAATTTGGCAACCTAATTCTAAAAGTTTTAATTTGAGATTTATGTTAGATTTGACTTGCTGAATTATAAAAGAAAGATGAGTTATAAAGAACTTAATCTGCAGTCCCATTTGTTTTCTAGAGTGTGCAGATGTCTTTGAAAATGACTGAAGTTAATTAGAATGAATTGCAAAAAGAGGAGTGTTTGATGCATTGGAAACCTGATGGCCAGATTAACTCCTGACAACACATTCTACCTTCTCATTGCACTGTCACTCATTTTGTAATGAAATTCTAAGCATTGTGTGTGTGCGTGTGTGTGTGCGTGTGTGAGATACTAAAACTAGTATCGAAACTAGATACTCATTTGAGCAGGTATCGATACTAAAAACGTCACATTCACAGGACAGAAATGAACCTTTCCTGAATAGCTTTAGAATGATCTTGATCTGTATCAGAACAAGTATAAGAGCACATAGACTAACACCACATGGAAATATAAAAGAAAGTAGTATGATTTAATGTTGAAAGAAACAGTGTTTTTAATTATCATTGTGGTATTGGAATTGGTATTGAGTGTTTGTTAGTACTGAAATTGAGTTTGAACTTTTAGGGGCGTGTCCAGGTCGGGCTGTACTTGGCCACTGGGGGCTCGAGTGGGATGGTACAGGGACAGTACATACTGTGTATGGTGATGGCATCTGTCACCGCTATGGCATTTAAAATCACTGCCAGTAAGGGTAATGTCTGCAATCTTTGCCTCATTACCAAGGGTGTGGGGAAAAATAAAAAAATAAAAAAATATATATATAATGGATACAAAAAACAGCTCCAGAGCCCCACGAGGTAAGTACGCACCAGTAGAGGCGCCGGGATTATAGAATTTTGGATGGACGTCACAGAACAGGCTTGTGTTCCATGCACACGTGTGCCCCTCTCACATACGTGCACCCCTGTAGGCTCGTGCACGCACACTCAAATCAACCATAGTTTTCTCTGCGTTTCTCTGTTCTTTTGCCTCCCATTAAGCAGCAGACCGGTGTCTTTCTTCTCCTCTCTCCCCCTGGTCGCACCCGAACCCTAACCCTAACTCATTCATGAGCAGTACCCTGCAGACAGGGTAAGAAAACACACTTTAGGACAGCGTTGTAAACAGCCTCATGTGAATGAGCAACTTTGGTACAGATCGTGATCAAACCAAACTCTAGAGTAGTGCTGAGCCCATATGGGAGCGGGATTGTGCATCCAGACGAACATCCTGGACAGCACACAAACATCTGAGTGTTATGCTTTTATCATATATTTAAAAATAAAAGAAGGCTTTTTATGTCTTGAATATGTTGCACGTAATGTTTTTCATTTAACAGGTTTGATATTTATTTTTACGATTCTAGCAATTCGCTGAATGTGCCACACCATGCCCTCAGTCTGCTGCAATCCACCTGATATTCAGGCACGGCACACGTCTTGTTTTGGGCTTCACGCCCCACGCTTGCACTCACGCAAAGACCGGAGTAAATTTTGATCATGATTTCGATACTAAGGAATAGTCTGAATACTCAATTCAGTACTGTAATGACAATAAAATACAGTCATTTTCAACAAAATACAATAGTACTTTTGTTATTATACCATATGGCAGGCCTATTCAAGTTTTCAACAATTTTCTTGAGGGCCAGATTTTTTGGGGATCCATGGCCAGGAGTAACCCAGAATTAAACTTGGCTTATAACCAGGTCTAAACAGGACCAAACAAACCAGTAAAGAAGAGAAAATTGTTCAAAAGCTCAAATATTATCCTGTTATTATGTGTTTATTTTTCTTTTCAGAATCAAATTGATGAGTATCTTGTTTCAATACAAGTTTTAGTATTGATTAGTATCTGATATTTGATACTTTTGACAAACCTAACTGAACTAGAGGATCGAAGCACTATTTTTATTCTTGTATGAGATGGACATCCTACCTGAATGCTGGTTATTATGTATATTGTGCTTTTTAGTTCTTCACGCCTTGTTGCTACTCTGGTAATAGCTTATTAAAAACATCCAATTACATACTCCTATTTAATGAGGTGCAAAGGACTGCGTGTAAGCCTCAGATAATATAATGGAATTGTTTTCTCAGGTTGGTGCTAACAGTAACTGTGTGTACATGGACACCAAAAATCTGATCTTTGTCTGGTTTCTGAAGTTGTCATTGAAATGTCACATGAACAGTTACATCTGGTGTGAATAATCTGATTTCTTTCTGATTGTTTATACCTGTTCAGGTTTTGACAAGGACAATTATGCAAAAAGGGTAAACTAATGTGTCTAAAAATCCTCTAACTAAAGATGCCCTAACTTTTCTAATATTAATAATGATTTTCTGTAACCTTTCATATAGGGAGTCCACTACCTGCCTGTCTTCATGGTATATAGATTTTCTGCCATCATGTATTCTATATGTTTCTGCCATCATGTAGTATATTAAAATAAGTGTTAAACTTCAGCCTAAACCTCTTTGGTCTGTAGAATAACTGAAGTGTTATGCATAGTTTTTGTATTATTTACCAGCTATGATAAGATAAGATAAGATAAGATAAGATAAGATAAGATAAGATAAGATAATATATATTATAACATGATTAATGATTATGCCAATTCACTAAAGAAAATTAACTAACAGATGGTATGCTATGGCTTTACCTGGAATGTTCAAGGACAGTATGGCATAAAATTCATCTTGCATTTATTCTACTGTAGGTGTTTGACTGTTATAAAATACCTTAAAAAATCTGCTTTCTTACTGTGAGGTGGGTCATCTGTAACTTGACCCCCTGGTTTCATCCGCTGATTGTCTCATTGTTGAGACAATCAGTGGATTGTCTCATTCAACACATGCCATACTGTGGAAAAAATGTACCCAGTTTTGAAGCATTTTTTTATGTTAGTGTTTATGCACCTGTTCGGTTGGGCTTTTTCCAATACCATGGTGTTCCGTAATATTATTGACTTGACTCATCCAGCATGTCCAATAGTGTCAGTCTGTCGCCATAACCAGGCCAAATCAAAGGCACACTCCTCCAAAGTCCAGCGGGAGACTAATTATGATAAACACATTGGGTTTCAGTGCTTCTTGGGACATTACATTGACTTTTGGATTCATTTCCTGGAGACAGATCCTAACACTACCATCCCAACCTTTTTAATCCATATCTAAACTTTAAACCATGTTACTGACATGTTTTTTGACACATTTTTATTTTCCATGATTCTTCTTCAACATTACATTGACCTATTTTTACCCATATGTAAAATTTTATTAAATAAAATGTTGTTGATCTAATATTAAAGGATACACATTATGATAAACACACACACATATTGAGTTTCTTAGGGACATTACAATGACTTGCATTCATTTCCTGTAGACAGATCCTACCATACCATACTCACTACTTGCCTAACCTAAAGCCTGTAACCTTACCTATTTTAATCAATATCTGAAATTTAAACTATTGTGTTCATTTAATTTAATAACATTTTTACATCATGGGGACCTGATTTTCATCTCCGTAAGTGTGGCAAGTCTTAAATGTGATAAATACCCGTACACATGCGAGATCACACAGGGCAGTTTGCTTGTCTTTCTGTCTGACACAGTTTGACCGCTCCATCGGGGAAATGCCCGCTGCTCCAGATGGCCTGCCCCTCCCAGAGTCACTTTTGACTTTGCCTCAGTGTTTAGTACAGAGAGTTTTTGCAATTTACAAATCAATTCTGTCCTAAAGCTGCACAAACTTACCACTCGATAGACTGAATGTGCCCAGACTAACACACGCTTTTGTCAGGATGGAAAACAACACTGCATGACTGTATTTTTATGTTATGTTAAAGGACCCATATTACTCGTTTCTGATCTATGTTGTAATGTGTTTCCTCATCACAAACATACCTGGAGTTGTGTTTTGTTTCTTCACTCAAACAAAAGCACTCTGCTCCAACTTTTTGACGTCATGTGGTAATACAGGAAGTGCTCCACTGTGTTTTTAAACTCCATACATCTTCACTAGAATTATTTGGATGATTTTAGCCCTGGAATTGCCAATCTCTACTGACAAAAGGTAAAAGGGTAACTTGAAAACTACCACTACATGACATCACAAGGTGGAACAGAGCATATTGAGCTTTGGCGATGTAGACAGATCAATGATACACAATTACTCAAACATGTGTGAATGAAACAAAACACAGCAAGGTATGTTTTTGATAAGATACCATTATAACATAGCTTAAAGATGAAAGTAATCAATTTTGTGTAATATATGCCCTTTAATTAATGTGAATGAAAGCAATAGTATCTCTGTATCAACATCATGTCAACTTCTCTGTCCAAATGTTTTGCACTAATGAATTTTTATATTAGAGGTGTTCAAACTTTTTTCCACCAAGTCTCACATATTGAAACACATTTGTAGTGGAGGACCAGACTAATATAATGGTTTTCATAGTTTTGACAGCGTCACTATACCTTTAATAAGGCTTAAAACAGTTTAGATCTGTGTCATGATGCAGCGTGACGTTACTGAGATTTTAATGGTAGAATTACTTACATTGGCAGGGGAAAAAAAGTCATTTGGGCCATGTTTTATACTGTTTATTCTGGTCTTTTAATTATAGTAGCATTTATGATAACTCATGTAGCCAAGATAACAGACACAAACAGATGTCATCAGCTTAGTCATCAGCTTAGGTTATGTCTGTTGAGTGGTGAGTGCACTGTAAATGAATAAATGCACAAGCAGATACAGGCTCCTATAAACTTGGTTTGATTAATGCCGTACTCTGAAACATTCTAGGCAAAGTAGGTGGTGCGTCCTTCACCAGAAAAATTATAGTGTACCCTTAAAGTCTGAAAATGAACAACACTGGAAGTCTATTTTAGAGTATACTGATTTGATCTTATTTGAGAAATTGTTAATTTGAAGTGACCTCATCCATACCTTTTATTAATAATGTATTTATTTAATATATAATAATAAATCAACCTAATACTTTATTGTTTGAGCTGCAGCTTATTCACCTGATCACATTTGTTTAGTCAGACGTTCAGATTGAAACTGAACAGTAAGTGCCCCCATGTGGCAAATTACAGACATTACATTAAACACAGCACTGCCACATCATCTGTTTCATTGTTTACTGACCATTAGATAAATACAACATCACTTTTTTCTATAAAAGGCAGCCCAGCACACTTATATCTTAAAGGTGCTCTATGTAACCTTTCTGGAGGAGGGTCTGTCATGCTTGCCTCCATGGAGAAGTTATTGCTTTGCCAGAAATTTTCCACAGTATGGCATTAAAGTTATGCATCTCCATGAAGACAAGCAGACAACGCCGCCAGTCTCTGTTTGTATAACCAAGCAGATGACACAAGCAGGTGACGGACCCTCCTCCAGAAAAGTTGCGCGTTGCACACACTGTCTGACACATTGTCTGTTTATAGCATCCATGTATCTGTCCTCTGTCTTCCCTTCTGAGTTTCTTGAGCTCTGCATCTCCCAATGTCATCCACCCCAAAGTCAGTATTAATTGTCCATGCACCCAGATCCTACTTTATACATCGTTAAAGGGGAGACTGTGAGAGGCTGCAGCAGTTTAAATTGCCTGTCACCATTTGATTGGCTCATCCCCAGATAGTCAGGGGTCAAATGATAGCCTACCTGAGCAGACTGACAATGACATAGAAAAGAATAGAGCAGATACAGGCTCCTATAAACTTGGCTTTAATAAAACTAGAATGTCTCTCAACTATTACAGATATGATTTTGCTAGTGCTGTTAAAGGACAGATTGGGTTTGTGCTGAAATGCCTGTAATAAATCTGCTTGATGAAAACAGAAGCTTGAATGTCAGGTTTTGTTGCTGTTAAAAAGGCTACAACAGTGGAGGATGTTACAAAGGTAGAAGGTCCATTGGTTTCAGAGTGAGGACAAATAAGGACACTGGCCATAGCAAATAATAATTCATAACAAAATTGTCTTTAATAAATTTTAAATGATGAGACATCTTCAAAATGGCTGCAACTAATGGCTGTGACTAATTGGTGATAATAAATGTAAATGTTATTTGGATGATACAGCTAAAAGACGTTTTATACTAGACTGCGGTATTATTAAATAAAAATGATTAAAAAATAATAAACAATTTCTCATTTTCATCAATATTACACTTAGTTTGAAAATATTCTCTATCCAGAAGCCTTCAGTCACCATATTTCAACCCTAATTTCTATGCACGACAGAAAAAAAATAATTGCTGAATTTTTATTACTAAAATGTTACTTGCAGCACTACTTCAAAATGGCCATAAAATCTGGATGAATTAAAAAGGCAAGGCTAAAATATAAGATAATAAAAACTACATGTCAGTGCGTTCAGCTGCTGTTGTATAAGTCCCTGTAAGTGGCACTGTGCGGTGATAGGAGTGGCTGAGTGTGGATAATGCTGTACTGTCTGTGTACCATTACCTCCAGTGAGAAACTACAGTGTTCTGCTCCTATTCATAGTCTCAGCTTCCTGTTATATGGTGCCATTTTGAGCACAGTTGGTCATTGACTAGATGTCATATTTTCTATAATATTTAGTTTTTACTTTGTTTTAATTGTTCATTGTTATGGGAAGAGTCCTAACTTTTCATAATTCAAACCCATGGGTTGATACTTTGCAGCTGTCGTGATCAACATTCCCTAGGGGGTGAAGCTAACTGTAGGCACTGCTCTGCCTGAAGCTCAGTTCATTCAAATCTGAGCTTTGTTTTAACACAGTCTGACCACAAAGAACTGACTTAGTTGGAACTACAACTAGTGATTTTGTGCTTTTAAACGTGTTCTTCTCAAGTTACATTACAGTCACAAACTAGCTAGCATTAGCCAACAGTTTTTCAGTTACTCACTGTCGCCTTTTTGTTGAAAATCAAACTTCATAAAGGCTGGCATTGATCACAGGGTTCTGAAAATGTGTTCTTTAAATGCATTTTGTATTTTTTCTTGAGTTTTAGGACGTTTTGCATTGTGTCACCATGACAACCGCTGAACATTCTGCCATAGACAACCATGAAAACACCCCCCGCATCATGTGACTGCCCCCTCACTGTCCCTCGCCTTGTTTAATTTGTTTGTTTTATAACCAAAGGGAGCGATGGACTTAATATTATGTAAGTAGTGAAAAGAGCACCGTGAGTCAGCAGAAATAATAATGCACTAAAGATTTTCTGTCAGTTATTTTCAGAGAGAGACATTTGTAATCCCAAAATGTAATTATGGTGAAGAATTGGGAACAAGCTGGAAATCCCAAATGGAACAAATAAGCTGTGTCAGTAATAGGGAATAGAAAGTATAACAGGATTTTATAGCAGTATATCTAATATCCTGTAAATCATGCGTTTATACTGTATTTACCCAAAACATTTATTCATATTGAAGTACACTTTTTTTTTAACCTTAGATTTGTTTTGACCTCCTGTACTTTTCATTTCCATCTCTTTTATGCCAGTGCGAGTTAAGTCACTTTTCAGAAGATTTTTGTTTCTATTTGTTGCTGTCTGCAGTGGTTGTTTCTGCTGAACAATGTATACGGAAATGTTATTGAAGAATAGATGGGTATTGTCACTGTATTAGCCTTAAATTAGATTATATATGAGTAAAAGAGAAGGCCTTTCCCTTCTTCACGGTCACTGTACGTCACGGTCACTATATACACACATATGAGACTGATACATAAGAGCACAGTGCACTTGTAAACACAGCTCACATATTTGTGCATGAGTCACTGAAGACAGACCCTCTTTTCCCTCCTATGTGACTATACTGTATTAATGTATGCTACAGTATATTATATAAACAAGAGGGGATGAGATGAATACATGTACTGTGTGGATATCGTGTGGAGAATATACTTTGTACCTTTGTTCATTAGAGCTAATCACATGGTTTTATAATTGTTAGTCGATTGGTAGTTGGTCTCTTGAGTTTCTTTTACATTTAAGTTCAGTCATTGCATGTCATCTCCTGCAGCTGGATTTAGTATTGATACTTTGCAGCTGATGTCATCAACATTCACTGGGGGTGTGATGCTAACTGTAGGCATGTCTCTGTCTGACACTCTATTAGATTTAAATCTGAGCTTTGTTTTAACACAATCTGATTTTAAGAAACTGAATTAGTTGGAACTACAACAGGTGAGGTTTGTTGTTAAACAAGTCTCTCTCAAGCTAGCTAGCATTAGCCAACAGTTTTTCAGTTAGTCACTTTCACTTTTTTGTTGAAAACACCTAAACAGGACCATTAACACTCGTACTGATGACAGGCTCCTGAAAAATGTGTTCAGTCCATTTTGTATTTTCTTTCTTTTTTGGCAGTGTTTGCTAATGTATGCATTGTGTCACCACAACTACAGAAACATTCCGCCATAGAAATACACGTAGAACACCCCAGCGTCATGTCACTGCAAAGTATCAATTACGTACTTTTTCATATTATTCATTTCAGTGGTATTCTGGTGGCTATTTTTATTAACTCCTATAACTAGAAAATGGCAAATAAATCAAGATCTAAAGGAGCACTGTGTAACTTTTGTGGTGGAGGGTATGCCACCTGCTTGTCTCCATGGAGATGTTACTGCTTTGTTGTTTCTATTGCTTAAAAATACATTGGAGCCCTAGAATTCTTAGTAAGAGTAGGTGTGCCTTTCCCAAGACCTGACTTGTTACTTTGCCTGTTCCCATCATCTGCTTGTCTCCATAGTGATTAGATAAATTATATGTCATGCTGTGGAACAGCATTAACATTTCCACGGAGACAAACCCCCTAGAGAAAAGTTGCATAGTGCACCTCTTTCCTCTCCTCTTTGTCCATCTTCGCATTTTAAAACTCGTAAAGGTCAATTTGAATATTTTGACATAACTTAGCCTCTGACCATGTTTTGTTGAATACAGTTTTCTCTTTGCTCTGTTCTAACCCTTCTTGTCATTACATTACATAGAGGAGAGAGAGGTGTTATGAAAAATGACATCTGGTCCAAAAGGTTGCTTGTAATCTTTTAAAGTGAGCGTCCATCTATCTATCCGTGCTCCCTCTGCCCACACAGGCTCTCTTCTACAGGGCCAGCGCTGTTTTCAGATGAGCTATTATTCTCTATCACGGACTGTTTGTGGATGATGCTAACACCCACGCAAACACTACACAAGCATCATGCAACACTCCATGTGTGTGTCAGCTTATGTGCTTTGGAAAATACAGAGTTGTACATCGGTGAACTGTAAAATCATGATTTATTATAGTTTTAGAGGTGTTATAAGACATGAGCTAAAGTTTTACTCTTGGTTATTGGAAATTAAAATACCCGTACCCAGGCCTGTCATGAAAATGATTGTATCAGCCTGCATGGAGGGACTTTTCCTGGCAGTTTAAACCTTCTCATTAATAAAGATGATTTCATTTAATTGTATTAGTCAAATCATAACGATAGAGTTCAATATATGAAAACTGCAACCTTTTTTTGTGTGTGGCATAAATGAGTTTCAATATTATCGTGTATCGTCTATATTTACTTCAGCAAAATATCGCACTTCAAAATTTGCTACCGTGACAGGCCTAATATACCTGATTTCTATTTAAAAGATTCTGATTCTATTTAAAAGTGTGAAAAACAGAACTAGTTTGTTTTAAACTGTCCAATGTTATTCCTCACTTACTTAACACATTCCCAGCATCCTAATTATTCACTGTGGTTTATAAGTGCTTTGATTTCAGAGACCAGAGTGGAGTTTTGCCGTCACAGTAATACTAACAATAATTAGCATGCTAACGGAGTATCAGCCTAACTTTCTGGTTTGATAATAGTTTCAGCCTTGGAATTGCCAGTCTATGCTGAGCAACAGGTTAAAGGCAGCTGTTAATGTGAAAACTGCATCTTCATGACATCACAAGGTGGAACAGAGCATTTTGTGCTTTGGAGCTGTAGACAGACTAATAATAAAGAGTTACTCAAACGTGTGTGAATGAAACAAAACTTTGGGTATGTTTTTTAGGAGGACACTATATTAGAACATGGCTTGAAGCTCAAAAGAATCAATTTTGTGTAATACAGGACTTTAAAAGAAGCTAAATACGGTACATTTATTGTCATTTCTCAGTTGAGTTGTTATACACATCTTGGATAGACCTTCTTATGAGTAGTCGTTGTATGAGTATTTGTTTGTCTTTTGTCTTGTACTTTTATTTTTTTTTTCCTTTTAATACAGAATCACTGTGCTAGCGCTGTACCTCATGTGCATGTTTGTTAGAAGCACTGTGAGGCATGCTCCGTGTTTGGCAGCACATGTTGATGCTAAAGTGGCCGGATGTTCTGTGGCATTATTTGTAACTTAAAGCCCCATGACCCTGATTCTGTATGACTGGAGCTGAGGAGGGGGAAGTGGGACCAAGAACCACACTATCTGATCCCACTGAATTAGAAGGCCCTGTCATTGTCCAGTTTTGAGTCATTTACCCAATTTGCGTCAATCATGCAGTCATGCTGTCATCATAAAACATCTTGAAGTGCGATATAATGCTACAGACAAATATTGCAGTAAACAACCATATTGAAACTACTTTATGCCACCGATTAAGATTAAAATAAAGCAAGCATAATTTAAAGAGACAGTATCATTATAAAGCATGAGCTGCAACAAACAAATAGCAGAATGAACAAATAATTATCAAAGTTTCAAAGTTCTTCCTCACTTACTTTATGCATTCCTATAGCATCCTAATTATCCACTGTGATGAGTTTATGAGCGCATTTCACAACTTTCAGAGGCCAGCTCTGAGCTCCGGTAATGCTAACCACAACTAATGCTAATAACAACACTTCCTGATTTTTGAAGGCCTGATTTTTGAAGGCTAAAACACTGGCGGCTACTTGTACAATCTATTTGTACTGGGATAAAACACACATGATAACATATTAGCTGTTGTCTCTGTATGTGTTATCGTTGCAAGTGAACATAATGCATCTGGGCATGTGCAGATCGAATTTGGACTCAGATTCGGTTCTGACTCAAATTTGGGAATCTCAGCCTCACAACAGCCGCATTCCACTCCCTGCTCATCAACTGTGACATTGCCTCTGAAGGTCTGGGTATTTTCAGGCTCAGGATCAGTGGCTCGTGAGATTAGTTGTGATGGTGTTTTTACAGTTTCCTCAGAATATGAATTACCTGATCCAGGAGGGACTGAAGAAGTTCTCTTGTGATAAACTTTATGCTGTTATAGGACTGTTTTAGTGTATCATTCTTTTAAACTAGAAAAGAAGGAGAGCTGTGCAGTGAAAGTCATGACCAGTTATAGTAGGGCTGTGCAATGAATCAAATTCAAAATCAGGATTATAAATGTTATAATCGAAAATACAATTCATTAACTTCAGTTAGCAATATGTGTGCTCTAGTTCTGCCGCTCAAAACTTGTTGTATTGAAAAAAATAAAAAAATAAAACACCTTTAATGAAATAATAAGCAAGTTTAATGCCTTACCGTGGTACATTCCAGGCAAAGCAGTCTCCCTAGCATATCTCCATGGATGCAACTAGAAAAGTTATATAGTGCACCTTTAATTAAATCATCCCATTTTTGGCAAAGTGTCTTTTCATGACCACTTTCACATAATCTTTGAATGGTTTTGTGTGACTATACTTGGAAAAAAAGAAAAAGGAAGAGGATGTTGTATCTTATGGACGAGCTGAGAATAAATAATAACCGTTTTTTATGCATGGACATCACCCACACTGGTCTACAGGGGTACAGGGGTCAAGAAAGAGACTATATTGACTTGCCAAGATATTGAGTTTCCACATCAATAAGTCTACCTTCACCCCAGTGTATACACGCACACACAACTATGCTTAAATGAGCTTAATATAATAATATAAAGTTGCACAATTTACACAAACACAAACTATGTTTCATTGTGATGCTCATGTAGAAATAATTAAGTGATTAAACAAACAACATTTAATTCAGGACCATACTTAAACTTGCTGGACTTTCGATTGCTGGGTTTCAGATGACCCCACAACATTCTATAGGTCAGTAATATTTAATACAGATGGGAGACAGCTAAAAGTGTTATTGTTATAGATATTTGTGGCAATACAATGAGTTCTTAGGTCTAGTCACTAATATAAATGATCAGGTTCAACAATTCTGAATTTACCTTTTTGGCTATTTCATGGCAAATTCAATGTAAATCAATAAGGAAAACTGTCTCTTGCCCCCATCTGAGAGTATGACATCATTACATTTTAGAAACTGAAAACTGAAAATTTTATTTATTGCATATTGCCTTACTTTGACCCCTAGAACGCAACTGCCTCTTCTGCAGAAAACCCTGGGATTTGTAGTTTAAATCGCGGCATTCCCAGCAGCAGGACCCATCAATTGCCTGCCTGGAGGTGCGGATGCTGTCAGTTGACTCATTTATTGACACAGGGCTCCGAGCCAGCACTCCAACAACTCTCTCTCTCTCAGTCTGTTCTTATCTGCCTCTCTCCATCCCTTCATTGCCTGCTAGTCAAGCTTTTTCTCCTTCCGTCATTTCTCTCAGCTCTCCTCCTACCTCCTCTTACTCACTCTCTCACTCTGTCCCCCTCTACCCCCTCTTCTTTCCCCCTCCTCCCTCTCTCTCTCTCTCCTCCCTCTCCTCTCCCTCTCTTCCCTGTTTATCCACTCGCTCACTCCCTCTCAGTACACCAGCTCTGCTCCAACAGCCAGCCCTTCATTCATCATTCATTGTGCGAGCAGTCGTACATCAGGCAGGAGCGCGTTTTGTTTGACTGTAGCAGTGACAGGAGCGGAGCCAGAGGAAGAAGCCAAGTGCTGAAGTGAGCGGAGGTTAGTGGAGGTTAGCGTAGCGTGTCGACAGCATGACCGCGTACCTGAGCAAACAGCACAGTTGCTTCTCTGAGCTGGACGGCCGAGAGCACAGAGAGGTGCCCAGCTCATACAGCTGGCACTCACAGCAGCCTGGCACTCTTCATCACCACTACCACCATCATCATCAGCAGCAGCAGCAGCACCAACCGCCCAGCCAGCGCTACCATTACGCCTCAGTGCCCGGAGGTGCCACCCTGCCCAGGAGGGGGGGTCGCCCGGGCGCCTGGCATCCCTCGGACAGCTTCTCCCATAGAAGTCCCAGTCACTTTGGATCAGTGAGGGCCAAAGGGGGGAGCTGTGACCTATGGCCCTCTGAGTGTGGGTGCCATCACAACTGGCACGAGTCCTATCAGGTAAAAGCTCTGCTCATGGAAAACAAACTCATAGATACTGGAGAATGTTAACTGTAGACTACAAGCTCTGTGTGGTAACTCTGCACACTATATTCCATATTTATTTATTGTCCTATGATTGTGAATCATTGTGAAAAAATGCTCACAACAATTACGTAATAATTGCACAGTTCAGTGGGCTCTGTTTTTATGGGACTTGTCAGGGTAAATCTGTCATGCATATTTGCCCTATATGTGGGTAAATGTCTCACCCAGAGAGCCAGAGTTGCAGTAATACTGTATTGCTTATTGAAATGCTTTTCTCCCTTCAGCTAAATCATAGCCCTCATTTAATGCTGCTGATGGGACATTTTTGATAACAAGATGCTGATAACACTTAACTCCATATTCCCACTGGTTAATTACATTGATGCAAATGTCAGGAATTTTAAGAGCTGCAGTCTATCCTAAACCACAGCATTTCTTTCTAATAAGGCTAAACCTCTTCACGTGATTTGTAATGAACTGATGGAGAGATGAGCATTTCAGATGATCGCACACGACATCTGTCATTTGTACAAAAGTCTCCATTTTATCCCTCGACTCTGGAGTTTCCAATTATCAGAGGACATAGGACATCTTTATGCACTAACTGTGGGCTAAAAGGTTAAATGAATACTTTAACATTGAGGCCTGCATGATCCTTTCAGCTCCTTTTCATTATATGTATCTATAGATCTATTTAAAGGTGCACTGCTCAGCTTTTCTGGTGGAGGGTCTGGCACTTGCTTGTCTCCATAGAGATGTTATTGCTTTGCCTGGAATGTTCCATGGTATGACTTTAAACATATCTGTCTGGCATGTATTCACTATGGGTGTTTCTATTGCTCAAAAATACAATAATTCCTTCTGTGAATAGGGGTTTCCACCAATCTGAATTGTAATTTAGTGCCGTAACCTGCTTGTCTCTCCTGTGATAGATTTAATTTTTTTTTTTTTTTCAGGTGGCGGACCCTCTGCTAGAAATGTTATATAGTGCGCCTTATTTAGTTATTAAAGTTATTAGCTGAACGTTCCAATGAATACTTTAACATTGAGGCTTGTGTGATCATTGCGTGATTTGCCATGCGTCTTTACATTGTTTGTCACAGTTGGGATAGAGTGGAAATGATCTAAAGATTACAGTCTGGCTAGAAATGCGGAAATTATTATTATAACTTTTGTCATATTGAACTTTTTTTGCAGTCTTATGGGTGTAACGTATTCTACCATTTTAAAATTGCTAATTGCCATGACACTTAGTTTGACTCCAATTTTCCTCTCGTAAAGACTCGAAGCAAAACAGGTACAGCTATCAGGGTAAGAAAAGCGTATGGGGAATGCAATATTGAAGAATTCCAATTAGTAGCATATGTCAGTTCTAATGGAGGTCATGTTGCTAGCGATGTGTCCTAACCATGCATGCTTGTGAGAGACAACGTACTTTCACATGTTGTTTTCGTTTCTTTACACATTGTACTCGCACTGTGGTGTAAAAGACATGGGATTACTGCAAAAGGCGGCCTCTGATGAAATGGATTTCAAGGATGAATGAACTGACCGAATTTTCACTTCACAAAGCATTTCTGGAGGAGGCAGTGATATCCTGTAGTGTTGGTGAAAAGTGCGTTACTGCTGTGATTTGAAATTTGGTCGTAACTGTTTTTAAGGACTGGTTTATCTTCATTATCATTTTGAAAATGAATCTAATTATTGTGTTTAATATGTTCATGATTATGTTTGTGTTTTAAAAGGATTCTGTTCAGTGCATCTTGTAAACACATCCAGGAACATTAACATTTGAGAGAACACTGAAATATGCACTGATAAACTAATACAAGAATCCCATGTGTTTGAGAACATGTTTGTAGTGGTCTAAACTACAGGTACAGTAATATTTTTTGTATAAAAAGACAGAATATTTTGTTCTTTGCAGTGGACATTATAGTATGTAAATAATAGCAGCAATTGCGATTGCGATTTCAACTTCTTCAAGGTCTGTTTTTTTTAGTTCTTTTTCCAAACTGAAAACTCTCTGTTCCACCTTGTGATGCCATGTGGTAAGGCAGGAAGTGCTTCACTGTGTTTTTAAACTTCATACAACTTCACTAGAGTCAGTTGGATGATTTCTGCCCAGGATTTGCCAGTATCTACTGAACAAAAAGTAAAAGGTAGCTGTTAACTTGAAAAGTACCACTACATGACATCACAAGGTGGAATAGAGCATTTGAGCTTTGTCAATGTAGAAACACTAATAATGCAGGATTACTCGAACATGTGTGAATGAAAGAAACACATCACACACAACACAACTCCAGGTATGTTTTTGAGGAGGAAACATTATAACATGGCTAAAAGCTCACAACAGTCAATTCTGTGCAGTATAGGACCTTTAAATGCTTTGGGAGGTGATTATTTAGTCTTATCATAGACCTCCAGCTGGACAATTAAGCAGTGTATATTATTCATAAACAATTATTGTGTAATATTTTTATGTCCAATATTATACAAAAACTGGAGAGAATTTCAGTGTTTCCAACACCATATAATGCACAAGCCAAATCTAATTATGCTGTAAATGCTGTGATGTGCATTACTTGTGCAATTATAACAGAAGCTGAATATCCGAAGGCACGGCCAGTGGGAAGTAATGGGAGGCCATCCATCATGCAGAGAGATAGTGCACTGTGTGTTAACCTGCTCCAGAGATATGAGGGGTCTTTATAATATGGGGAATTAGACTCACTGCAGGGGGCTAATGAAGATATGTGCATTGATTTTACTGTGGGAAAGTGCTCTGTCTCTGCCTGCTTAAATCTCGTGGACGTTGTAGAAAAAATAAAAGCAAAAGTATTATATTTTTGCTTTTTGAAATAAATAAAAAGAGCAAGAAATTTAGACTCACATCAAGAAGGTCTCAGGTTGTCCTATAACTTTTATCAAAAAATAAATGAATATACTTGAAGTATGTGTTTGCTAGTATTTCAAGGAGATAGACAAGGAGATGTTGTATTAATGCAATAGTGTGTCTGGTTGGTAGGTTTGACTTGGGAAAAGGATGATGTAATTTAAAGGTAAAGTATGTAACTTTCTGAAAGTGGCATGTCACCTGCATGATTCCGTGGAAATAGAAAGTTAAAACCATACTTGGGACCATTTTCCATGGAGATACTTTGGAATATTATTGCCAAAGGAACATTACAACATTTCCATGGAAGCAAGCAAGTGATGGCCCCTATTCAGGCCAAGTCAGAGTCAGGTTTGTGGAGATGCAAGCCCGCTCACAATAAGAAGACATGTTTTTTAGTGCAATAAACAACCAAAATGGAAAAAAAACAACAACAACATGCTTTTATTTTAATCATTTTTTTTGTCTGAAAAGTTGCATACTGTGGCTTTAAATACAACATTGGCAGTGGCATAGGACTCACTTTACTTTTGTTGAATCCATGGGATTTGGTTACCATTACGTGTGAATGGTGTAGATGGAGATGCAGTTTCAGTCACAAAACATTTATCTTGGCTTGTGCCTTCCCATCTTCACATTTCACTGTTGTTGACTATTTTTACACAGGATTGAGTGAATTATTCATAGAGTCTCCTGTTTTCTTGAGCCACCATACATAGTGGTCCCCTAAATTATTGAGCAAAACTCAGCAGAAGTCTGAGAATCCACTCAAGAAGCACAAGCAACTCTGAATGTCAAGTCTCCAGTGTGTGGCGATGTCTGTGTAAGTGTCTGTGGTGATGGTTAGAGTCGATATTCGTGATCACTCAGGTCTCAATAGAATAGGAACAACAAAAAATAAATCAAAATGTAAAATGCTTTTGCTTTTTCTTATTTGGCTGTTTATGTCACATTAACTTTATTTAGAAAGTTTGATTTCACAAAGCTGTCACTTACTATACAAATTTTATTCTATCAGAAAATGATAGATTTCACTATTGTTTGAGGGAGGTCTCAATAAATGATAAATTGTTAAAGCCACAGTATGCAACTTTTTAGCCAAAAATAGACAAACTAAAAGTATGCATGTTTTTTTTTTATTCATGCATGTTTTTTTATGCATGTTTTTTTTTTTATTCATGTTTTTCAGTGCAGTAAACACAATATGTTTACTGCACTGAAAAACATGCATTGTTACTCTGAGCGGGCTTGGCTCTCCATAAACCTGACTCTTCCTGCTTGTTTCCATGGAAATGTTGTTCCTTTTACTGTAATCTTCCACAGTATGCTATACAACGTCTCTATCTCCATGGGGAATATTCCAAAGTATGATAAAAACTTCTTCCATGTATTCATGCAAGTGACGTGCCACCTCCAGAAAGCTACACACTGTACCTTTAAATTGTAATGTTTCTTCTCACAATAATAGAGGCTTTAAAATTTGATATCGTGACATCCCTGTCAGTATCAGTCCAAACAGCAGGTGAGCTTTTGTTATTAAAAGGATGATTTGTTGATGATTTTGAACACACCAACGCACAAGCCAAGTGTTGTGATGCTCATAGGTCAGACTGAAAATCTGTATTACACAAGTGTACCATACTGTGTGCGACCTGCGGGTGTGAAAACAAACCCACACGCCTCTCCACTCCCTTATATCACTCCAGTTCAGTTAAATGGTTATATGGTACTAACAACTATAGTGTTTATTTGGGCTGGAGTCCACTAAAGAAACTTTTGGTCGACTAAAGACATGTTGTGCCCAAGCTGCGCTCATAAGACTACAGCTGCACTTATTGGTGGTTTGTGATGTCATACTCCCAGATGGGGCCAGTTTTCCATACTGATGTTATGGTATTCTCTTAAAAAATATCCAAAAGGAAATTTCACAAATGTTTACTTTTACTGTTAGTGACCACAAAACTCACTGTATCCCGACACAAATCAGCATTTTAACAATATTATTGTTAATATTATATTTAGCTGAACCCACATCTGTATTAAATATTATTGGTCTAATGAATGTTGAAACTTAAACTTATATTTTTAGTGCAGATTATTGAAGGTACACTATGTACTAATAGGGTGAATTCAGGTAGAGTAGGACACTTTTTGTTAATAGCATCAGGAAACATCTAAAAATCAATTTTCAATTTGTTTTAGGTCTTTTTGTCAGTTTTAATTAGTGGTTTAATTAATAAACCATATATTTTATGAACTGTCACTCAAAATGTTGAGTACATAGCAGAGTGTGGGTCATAGCTGAGTCTTCTGGCACTTTGTTCCTGACAATTTACAGAGATCTATGTATGTGTGAATGGGGCTTATGAATATATCTATATTAGACATCTATTTGTACTGTTCTGAAACTTCCACTCTTTAATACAGCATTTGATATGGTGATCTTATCTCTTGTTTAAAACTGCCCAGAGCGTTGTACCAAACGAGCTGAGCTTTTCCTGCTGGACCGGTGGTTTCATGTGCAGTTGGAGCATGTCACGTGTCCATGAGGGGAGTATGAAGCAGAGCACTAAGTGCAGCTAAGCATCTCATTTCTGTGCTCTTTATGTGTTCAGTGGAGTGACCATTACATCTCAGGGGGCTCTGTGCACATGTGTCACTGTGTGTGTGGACTCCATGTGAGGCTGCAGACAAACTCCTGCACATATGAGTCTGTTCAGTAACATCTACGGTTGTCAACAGTAACAAAAATCAGATACTAATCGATACTAAAACTGATATTGAAACTAAATACTCATTTGAGCAGGTATCAATACTAAAAAAAGCACATTCACAGGACAGAAATGAACCTTTCCTGAATAGCTTTAGAATGATCTTGAGTTGTATCAGAACAAGTATAAGAGCACATAGACTAGTATAAAGCTATGGACTACTGTGGAACCTGGATGACTGAGAGATTACGCAGATATACTTGGTAATAATCAGAAGAAAAGTATTATAATTTAAAGTTGAAAATCATGTTCTTTTATCTACATAAAGAGGAGATTGGAATTGGTATTGAGTATCGAATCGATTTTTATTTTTTTCAAATTTTAGTGTCTCAAAAGTCTGCAATTATTAAAGTACCATAATTTTCCTCCACACACATATTAGTTCACAGGCTTATTTCAGTCTCTTTGTCAACTTCAAATGAAAACCTAAATTGCAAATCTAATCGCAATCGCAATACTTGTCAGAAAATTACCTATTCGATATTTTCCCAGCCCATATCCCAGAAAGCTCCAGTTCTAGAAGTAATATAAATGTCAAAGCCTGTTTTACAATTAGATTAACTGAACTTCCTCTTCTCTGACTGTACAAACTGTCTTCTGTTCAGTACATTATAAATACCGTGAGTAGAAACGTACTACACTGCACTACTGAAGCATCTGTACCTGATTTTTCCCCCCCCATGTATTTAAGCAAAATTTGTCTTGCCCCAGTACAGATAAATTATCAAGGAACTGCGCAGTAGCCTACTAGTTGTTTTTAGCTTTACCATCACAGCAAAACTCCTCTGGTCTCTGGGAGTTGCGCAAAGCTTATAAACTCATTGTGGTGAATAATTACTATGCTCAGAATGCATAGACAAGTGAGGAATAACTTAACTTTAGGCCAGTGAAAGCTTTTTAAAATTAACAGGATCTGTGTTAACGTTTTTTTAAGAATCAGATACAGCACTTATAAATTAAATAGAACAGAAATTAACTGTAAATGTGTTTGTTTTAGCCTGTCATAGCAAATTTTGAAGTGTTACTTTAGTAAATATAGACGATAAATGATAATATTTAAACTAATTTATTCCACTGACACAATAACATAGTAATAAGAGCAGAATTAAACTACAAAAACTATTCTAAATTCTTAAAAAATCATGAGATGCAATAAATAAACAGCAGAATGAAACACTTTAGTACTTAGCTTGCATTTGTAGTGAGTCAAAGAAGTTATTAATTCAAACTTTTAGTGCTTAAATCTTATCATATAACCAAAAAATAACCATAAATTACCCAGTTGTGAAAAGAAAAAGTCCCCATTATAAATACTGACCCCAGATTTCATATATTGAATGATAAGTGGAGTAATTATCCTGACAGGCCTACTTGTCATTCAGTTAAATGTTTCACTTTGCACAATAGCAGTAAGTAGATTTGTGGCAGTGGGTGGGTGCTGAGTGTTATTCTCACTCTAGATCTGTGTCACAAACAGACTTGGTCGCGGAGTCTGTGTGGTGAGTGCAGAGTGGGGATCCTGCAGGCTCTTCTCAAGCACTTCTGACTCACTTTGTCACTGACGCACTGGTCACATCAACATCAAGAAATATTTGAACATGTTGTGTACATATATACTGTGTGCAATAACTTTCTGATCGTGGTCGTAAAGGGTTTTCAAATACCATGATGCTCTGGTCCTTACAAAAACAGTTCACCTCAACATCAGGAAATATTGGCTTTGTTGTGTTTCTATATACTGTGTGCAATAACTTTCTTATAGTAGTGTACATTTTTTTTTCAAATATTATACTATTTTTGTCATTTTAGTCTTGAAGAAAGACCCATTTCCATATTTTTTTCTGTCAGTTGTCACTGTCCCTCTGGTCTTTACTAAAACGGTTCACATCAACATCAAGAAATATTTGAATAGATTGTGTTTCTATATGACTACTGCGTACAATAACTTAATGACAGTGGTTGTAAATGTTGTTTCTTTCAGATATTACACGTCATTTTAGTTCAACGTAATTTTCCTCACTTTGCCACCGTCTCGAGTTGCGCGCTGGTCTTAAAAAGTTCACATCAGCATTAAACTGTATTTTAGTCGTTTGTCTGAAGTATTATGAGATGGACTTTGTTAGTTCAAAATTAATAAGTTTCAAGAGTTTGAATTAATTTCCGTTGGACTGGCTGACAGAGTATTATTTGAATATATTTATTGAGATTCTCACCCTTTCGCCCACCCTTTATCACAGTATGTATTGACTTGATGCATTCTAGATCCATAATTTGTGGATCTAAGAAATGTCACAGAGTAAAATCAAACCTCATCACTATAAAGAGCCTGAAGCACAATGCAGGAAGTGAACACAACTATTTATTATTGATTTATGTTAAATTAATTATGGTCCGACAGCATTTCATAAATACTGTGAAGCAGTGGGGGCAGGGGAGAAGACAGATGTTGTGAACCATGTTATTCCCTTTGGCCAATGAATTGCTTTCTTCACTCTAAACTAACTAGCTTTGACTTCATGAGAACAAGCCAAGCCAAATGAATATAGTTTCTTTAAAGAACTCATAAACCATGTTATATTGTTCCCACATCCAAAACGTAGCTGGAGTTGTATTTCGTTTCAGTCACGCTTGTTTCATTATTCCACCCTTATTTAAAGTTGGCTTCTCTGGGCATTCACAAATGCAGCGTTCGCATATTGGCCATTTAGTTGCGTCATCGATTAAACTCAAGACTTCTCCTATGCAGTGTTAAAGTCCTTAAACCTTCACCGGACTTATTAAATTGACACATTGTGTTTACAACAAACACATGGCTCCATTAGTATAGCATTCGTGTGTGAAAAAGGACTTAAACTGGTAAATTTTTAAATGTTAATTCCCATTCCCCCTGCCGTTTTTATTTAGAAAATATGAAAAACTTACCCCAAAAGTATGTTTGTAAGAGAATTAAAGGTTCTATATTATACAACATTAATTTTTGTGAAATTTTTGCTATGTTAGAATGTTGTTACCTTACCAAAACATACCCAGAGTTGTGTTTTGTTTCATTCACATGTTTGAGTAACCCTTATTAGTCCGTCTACATCCCCAAAGCTCGAAATGCCCTGTTCCACCTTATGATGTCATGTAGTTAAGAGCTATTTGCAATTCCATTTTTGAGGGCTGGGCCCTTTAAAGTCACAAGAATACATAATATGTGTTCTTTAAAGGATGGAGGGATGGGTGGGTTATGATTATTTAGTGCAACTTTACGAACTGAAACATTGATTTGCACTCTTGGGTGGCACTGTGACATTTTGATTGAATAATTTTACTGATTGACATGCATTATTCATTGGCTGAGGTGATTAGGTGCTTTTTGGTAATTAACCTTTTGGCTTGCATGGATAATTCTTCCCAAACAGTGGCGTTCCTTCATGGGAATCATTTAGTTTCAAGATAAAGTAGTGATGAAGCAGACTTTGTTCCTTTGTACTTTCAGGCCTTTTATGTCTTGAACAAATGAATCAAATACTTCTTATTCAATTGAACAGTACGGAGGTATGTAAATGTTAAATTACTGCTATTACATCATTCAAATGTAGTCAGAGAATTAGTTCATCCTGAAGCCTTTGTCAGCATCACCCTCCTGTATCTGTGATCTATACAAGATTTCATGATTCAGTTTAGATGTTTGATTTTCAACAAAAAAGACTGATTAGACTAGAGAGTGACTAACTGAAAAACTGTTGGCTAATGTTTAAGACTTATTTAACAGCACAAATCATCTCCCCTGTTTCTACTAAGTCATTTATTTCTGGTCAGATTGTGTTAAAATAAAGCTTGAGTAACAAAGCTTCAGACAGAGCAGTGTCTACAGTTAGCTTCGCACCCCCAGGGAATGTTAATGACATCAGCTGCAAAGTATGAATTGGTTGCACAAAACAACATCTTCCCATTGCCCAGTATGACAGCAGAGAATAAACTTGTATGTGTCAGTGGGGCCTGTCTGCAGTAGCCCCATGTTGCCTGCACTGTCCTGTCTCTCCTGTGTTACTGTGGTTACTGTGATGAAATCACACGGGGACTGTCTGAGTCTCACGCTGATGACACGCGCTGTCACTGGACTGATGACCAAGCACCTCTCAGCCTCTCTGCAGCACCGTCTCTATTACTGTTACATATGGAGCTCAACTCAACCTGCACAAGATTTAGATACACAGGAAAATCATCAAAACTAATGGTTCATTCACTAACACTGCATCAGTATAGGGAGTAAACTCAGACTAATCCTGGAAAAAGAAAGACTAAACCAGGACAAAATCAGGACAAAACCAGTACTAAACCAAGTCTAAACCAGGGCTAAACCAAGACTAAACCAGGACTGAACCACAGGACTAAACCACAGGACTAAACCAAGCTTAAACCAGGACTAAACCAGAATTAGAACAAGACCAAACCAAGTCTACATCAGGACCAAACTGATCTCAAGCCAGGACCAAACAAGGGCAAGTGTGAAAGCAATACCTTGAATGTTATTAAATCATATTGGCTCACAAAAATGTCTTGTCTGCGTAAATCCTTACTCTATCTCTATTACCTCACCAAATGCTTTTTCTGTTTTCACGTCAATGTACTTCTAAATCTCCCTGCAGGCCCTAGTAAAGTATCATTCATAATTCGTTTTCAAATACCATATTGTGCAGCCCTGGTAAGGTGCATCTTCTTAAGTGGAATATTAATTTGATTGGATTAGGATGCGGTAAGTGTTCTCATTCACCGATGTAATCCTCACTAAGAATTTGACTTAATTGGTAAAACTACACGATTCTGTCTTTGTCCTTGTTTGTTATTCATGTTCTCAGTATAACATTTATAAAGAGCACATTTCAAAAGGTTACACAAACGCGTCCTTGTGTATTGTCTTTTGATGTGCTTGGACTGTTTAGTGGTCTGATTATTTTATCTTAAAGGGTGCACTGGGTATATTTAACCCTTTTTAATGCTTTAACTTTGCCTGTAATGTTCCACAGCTTGGCATTAAACTTATGACACTACAAGACCAAGATCATCATCTATGGAGAGGCAGCCCTGCTCAGTATAAGTTTTTCAATGGATGCTGAGCAATAAAACAACTGTACTTGAGTTATTAAAGGCATTATTAATAAACTTTAATGCAGTACTGTGGAACATTCCAGACAATGCAATGACATCTCCGTAGACACAATCAGGTGAAATACCTCATTTTATGTTGCAAGTTCGCGAAGTTTGTGAATTCTGTCCATTGACAAAGGCAATAAAACATGTTCTTAAAAAAAAGAAAGAATCCTATAGGGTAAATTGGATTAGGGTTTGAGTTTGTATTTCTCAACTCTGAGGTGAGCTGTGGTAGCTACATATGAGCAAAACTGTGAAGTGAACTGTGTTTGTTGTTTATCAGACTTTGTTCATAACAAGTTTTTCTTGCAAACCTAACTTAAAGAAATGGAATTCCAGTCTAGGCCGGATATGCAATATATGTAATATTGTGTGTGAATCACCACTGGTCCATTACGCTGAGGGCACTACCTCCTATTGCTGTTGTCCATATACTGTTCATAAACATACGCACTTATTGTACTATTATTGTACATAATCGTTTCTGTGGCATAGATCTACTCTTTGCACTGTTTTTTTGTATTTTATATTGAGTATTTTACTACATTTTGTATCTTAAAGGTGTACTATGTAACATTTTGGTTGGGGGTCTGTCACCTGCCTGTTTCTATGGAGATGTCATTGCTCTGCCAGGAATATTCCACAGTATGACATTAAACAGCTCTACCTTACATTTATGAAATTACAGGTGGTTTTATAGCTCAAAAATACAGAAAAAACAGGCATTCTGACTGTGAGCGGCATTGCTCTCTCTCCACAGATCTGACCTGTTACTTGGTCTGGTTTGGTGTCTATGAAGATAGAAAGCGTTAATACCATAGAGTGAAACATTCCAGACAAAGAAGTAACATCTCCATGAAGAAAAACATTTGACGGACCTTGCACCATAAAAGTTACACAATGCACCTTTCATATTTTTCAAAGTATGTTTTAAGCTTCTAGTTGAATTGTTATACTTAAGGTCTGTTTTTAGATAGTTATACATCTTGATTTTTGACTGCATATATTTATTCTACTTCGCTTCGCAACACTGAAATTTCCCCATTGTGGAACGAAATGAAGGTTCTCTCATTTTATCTTCGTGCAATATTTCTATTGCCCTTATCCCCAAATGAAACCACCTTGTGTCTCAGAAGAAGAAGGGTCTAAAGTGTGTATCTACAAATCTATGCTACAAATGCATTCCTCTCGCTCATTGAAACCCACTTCTCATTCTCCTCTCCAATCTAAAGATGTACGCCGACAATAGCAGTATTAGAGTGCTGTGCTGTGAGACCCAGTGCTTTATAGTCCCATCACAGCAAATGGAAGACTAATAAATTGTTGATGATACAGAAATCCATGGCTTGTCTCCTGGATCCTTTTATAGAAAGTAGGACGGGCGATGTGATGTTGAAAACTTAAACCTAACCCTGCTTTGTTTGTGTGTTTCAGGCCAGTCCCGCGCCCATAATCGTCAACACAGACACATTGGAATCTGTACCTTACGTAAGTCCAGTGTCTTACTTTTTCTTTATCTAGTAGTCTTTTTAAAGTTGCATTGCATAACTTTTCTGGTGGAGAGCCCTCTACCTTCTTGCCTCCATGGAGATGCTATTACTTTCTTTGGAATGTTCCATGGTATGACATTAAACATATTCATCCAGCATTTATTCATTATGGGTGTTTCTATTGCTCAAAAATACAACAATTCTCTCCACAGATCTGACCTGTGATGTAGCGTGGTGCTGTAACGTACGTGTCTCCCTTGTGATGCAGTGCATCATTGTAGTTGCACTGTGTAGGGTTATTTTCTTGTCTTTATGGAGATGTTACTTTTTAGAATGTTCCACAGTATGGCATTAAAGTTGTTAACCCCATTGGAGACAAGATGAATATGCCACTACTTGACCAAGTGACAGGTCAGATCTGTGGAGAGAAGTTCCCGCTCATATTAAGAATCCATGTTTTTCAATGTATTTTTGAGCAATAAAAACACCCAAAATTAAATAAATGCAAGAAGGCTGCACATAATGCCCTACTGAGGAACATTTTAGGCCAAACATCAACATATTTAATTTTCATTTCTATTTTTTGTTTCATTCACTTAAAACATAAAAAGGTAAATAAAAGGAAATAATATCACATTAAATTAGTAGTATGAATAAAAAGAAGCAGGAAGAAGTATAAACATCTCCATGGCAACTACAGAAAAGTTCCATAGAGCATATTTAAACAGACAATCAATATTTCCACTACATTAAATCCCACCTGAATGAGACCCCATTAAAAGAGTAATAGGCTTCACACATGCTGCGAGTGAAATACTCTGTGCAATGTTTCAAAGCACAACTTATCTCTGTTAAACAAATGAGGTCGAGGTGTTGAATTATTGATTTTTGTCATGAATAAAAAACTGCAAATTATGAAAATCTTTATCGCAGGCGGCATTTCTCATCATAACAAACAAATGATGTGAATAAATCTGAGTTTTTGTAGAAGAGGGAGGAGGCCATGGGGAGGTTCTGGGTTTCTGCTTGTAAGATGTGGCACTGTGGTTGGTTCTGTTTACAAAAAGCAGGATTTGACTTGGATAATGTGAATAAATAAAGACAAAAACATCTGCTGAGAAAGGCAGTTTTGTACAAGTAGAGTTGGTAAAACATGAAATAAATCCACTGTTTTGTCTCTGTCTGTTGTTAAAACTAATCATTACATATTAAGAGTTTCTGTTAATAAAAAATAGACCCCTTAAAATATTATAACACATTTTCAGTGATTACAACAATGATGTAAAATCTACATGATAAGAATTTAAGTAATTTTAAGTCACAATTTAAATATTTTGTTTTATAAGTGTACTGTTTTTTATTACAAGAAACTTAGAGGGCCCATATTACCCTATTTTCTGAGCTATGCTGTAATGTTTCCTCATCAAAAACAACTTGTTTTGTTTCATTCACACATGTTTAACACACAATCCTTGCATATTTAGTCTCTGTTCCTCCTTTGTGATGTCACGAGGTAATACAGGAAGTGCTCCACTGTGTCTATCCATACACCTTCACCAGAATCATTAGGATCATTTTATCCCTGGAGCAAAAGATAAAAGGTAGCTGTTAACCTAAAAACTACCGCTTCATGACATCACAAAATGGAACACACCATTTTGAGCTTTGAAAATATTTTTGTCTGCCTACATCATCAAACAAACATAAGGCCACAAGGGTCAATTTAACATAATATAGGACCTTTACAAATACTGTTTTCTAGCCTGAACATTATATTTGATGAGCTTAACTAAAGAATAACTTTGTGTAATAAATCAATTCCAAATTCCAAAACCCTGACTTTTACATTTTATTACACTGTGAAGTTAAACGCGTTAATTGAAATTGCATTATGTCTCATTTCTTTTTTGCCTCTAGTTTCTGATGAAATTTAGAATTTAGAATATTTTTTGTTTATAAACTTTTAAAGAGTGTATCTATATGTTTCTCTGTTCTTTCGTGGTTATGTGATTTCATGTTTTGGTAATAATAACAGTGCCACTCATAGTGAAGCCCACCTGGGAGTTTGGTGGTCTCATTGCATATGCTCTGTGCTATTTCTGTATGAATATATAATGGAGGAAGTGCTTGATGATAATTAATCTTCTCAGTCAGAATACAGGAAAGTGTGTCTCTTAGCGTCCTGTGGCACCAGTGTTGATCAACTCTACTCTCAATGGATTTATTTAGAAAGAATTGCTACTGTGATATTTAGGGCTGCAATTTATGATTCTTTTCGTTTATTGACTAGTTAGAGATCCTTTTTTTTATTAGTCAACTAGTCAAATGATAATTTCTACTATATCTAGTACATTGCCATTCTTTTTAATTGCATTTTTAACTAAGTAAAGGTTGAACTGTGTTGACCGAAGACTTCTAGATAGAGAATATTTCCAAATAAAGTGTATTATTAGTGAGGATCTGATTTATTTTTTTAATTTTGAAATAATAATGTCATTAAAGTTTAGTTTAGTTTAGTCTTTATTTGAAGGGACAGTGTGCAGAGACATTAACCCAGGGGTCTCAAACTAGAGAGATGATTTCTAATTTCTGTTAATAGTGGCTCGCAGATGAAAATGATTAAGACCATTTGAACTACAGTTCCCATAAAACATTGCTGCCTGTAGCGCCAATTCAGTCCCTTCCCAGAAAACAAACAGCAGGACACAGTAACAGGGGCAGACAGAGTGAGAGGGACAGGCACAGTGAGAGGGGCAAACGGAGTGAGAGGGGCAGACAGAGTGAGAGGGACAGACACAGTGAGAGGGACAGGCACAGTGAGAGGGACAGGCACAGTGAGAGGGACAGGCACAGTGAGAGGGACAGACACAGTGAGAGGGACAGACACAGTGAGAGGGACAGACACAGTGAGAGGGACAGGCACAGTGAGAGGGACAGACACAGTGAGAGGGACAGACACAGCGAGAGGGGACAAACACTACACAGACTTTCAAACTTACTCCAACCAAGAAACAGACACAAAACAAGTGGAGTGTGAGAACAAAAGCTTCAGAAACAGGCGGGAGTGACAGTCAAAACCAGAGGAGCAGCCTCATGAGCTAAGGCTACAGTAGATGGGGAGAGAAGTAGTTTACCATGGCACTATATTGTACATCACATGTACAATACTCTACTCAAAGGTTGATGGTTTGTTGCCAAAGTGTCTTTGCAGAAGTAAATACTGACCCTGGTGCTCTGGTTGAAAATATGTCTGAACTGAGCTGAACATCAGAGAGACACTGTAAGATTTAGAATACTGCTTAAAAGCCTGTAATAAATCATGCACTTTGAGTTGCAAAAACTCATTGCTACTCTTCAGGACAAAGACAAGCAGCTACAAGAAGAAGTTAACGCACATAAGGGTTTCCAGTGCCTGTATAACTCTACAGTATAGGAAAATACGTATCTAAAACAAGAGCTTGCCAACTCCCAAAAATTCATGGAAAAGACAAACGAAAAAGCAAAACTTACTGCTACTCTTTGAAAGAAGGACAAGCAACTACAAGACCAAGTTAACGCACATTATGAGATCCGGTACCTGTATAATTCTACACTACAGGAAAATGTGTGTCTAAAGCATGAGCTTGCCAACTCCAAAAAAATCACAAACGAAACACCCAAAAAGACAAACAAAAAAGACTTGGAATCGAAAGAGCTCAAAGCTACTCTCCTGCAGAAAGAGAAAGAGCTGGAAAACCAAGTTGGTGCGTACAAGGAGACAAGATCTCTCTATAACAATACAGTGAGAGACAATGTCCAGCTCAGACAAGAGCTAGACAACATCAGTCCATGAGAAGAAACAATCAAACCACTTGTATTGATGTTGATGGAGATCTAACCAACAAAGAAAATGAGAAACTGTCCAGGAAGGTGCAGGAGCGGTCTTCTTATTCTCAGCACAAGAGGAAGTGCATCTCCTGAAGTTTTGTTATGAAAGTGAAAGAGCACAGCGATCCAGCCGCCTAAAAGGTCAAAGGGCACAGTGATCCAGCCACCTAAAAGGAGCGGCCATAGTGGAGGAGCAGAGGAGGGGGCCCGGGCACTAAAACGCCTCCAACCATACCCTTTACACTTGCAGAATAAAAAAAAAAATAACAAAAAATATTTTAAGTGTGTGCATTGGCCTTTATTTAGTAAAGTACTTATTCGTGTTTTATTGTTTCGTTTTGTTTTTTCTTCACATTGTTTAATTCACATGCCATCCACATAGCATACAGTGGTGGCTTGTTTTTTATGCAGAAATGGGTGAACTAAATGTACAAAAAATAATATAATACACATTAAAAGAAATTAAAAGATTAAAATGGCAATGTTAATGTTTTATGTAATGATTTATTGCCTGTTGGAATCAAATTACTTACTGTATGCTTACTTTCAGAGAGAGAGCAACAGAGAGAGAGGTACAGCTGAACAATATATCTTAAATATATTGATATTGCAAATATTCATTCAAGTTTACTCTATGTGAGGCTGCGTGATAGTTTGGTGATCATATATAATATGTTATATAATATGCGGCCCCAGACCAACACTGATTTTATAACTTTGGTCCCTGCTCCAATTGAGTTTGAGAGCTCTGCATTAACCTCATAAAACAGATGTTCTACACCAGATTATAGCTAAACAGATAGTTTCCATCTGCAGTCCCTGATGTACAGAAATAATTATACAATGCAATTATAGTCAACATTAAGAACAATTCACACTGTGCACTCTCTGATTCACACGCATCATCACATGTGTACAATACAACCACACATACCAACAAAGCATTACAAAATCATAGGTTTCATTTTATATTTTGGCGTGTCTTTAATATAATCCAGATTAAGAAGGGGGAACAGGGGATTCCAATTAGTTTAATAGTCAACTAATCATTATTCCAATTTACAGCAGCTCTACTATCATTAAAAATAAATATACTTTAGATTTAGCTGCTTGTGTAGTGGTAGAGGACAAAAGTATGCTTAAAATATGTGCTGACTTACTGTTTTTTTGTTTGTTTGTTTTTTTCTCAGGTCAACGGGACTGAAATTGAATATGAATTTGAGGAAATCACTCTTGAGAGGGTGAGTACTGCTGATCTAACAAACGTGTGTTCATAATGTGTGATAACTGCATGTCCACTGAGAGCCCTAAAATCTAATGCAAAGCCACGATGGTGGGGCCTGTAAGTACTCCACTGCCCCAGAGAGGGTTACAGGAAGTGTCAGCTCAGCAAGAGGGCTGCTATTGTAAGGTGCATTGTGTAACTTTTCTGGTAGAGGGTCCGTCAAATGCTTTTCTCCATGGAGATGTTATTGCTTTGTCTGGAATGTTTCACAGTATGGTATTAAACCTGTATATCTTCATGGAGACCAAACCAGACCAAGTTACAAGTCAGATCTGTAGAGAGGCAACCCCGCTCACTGTCAGAATGAATGTTTTCCTAGGTATTTTTGAGCTATAAAACCACTGAATAATTGAATAAATGTAAGGAAGAGCTGTTTAATGTCATACTGTGGAATATTCCAGGGAGAGCAGTAGAAACAAGCAGATGACAGACCAAGCAAAAAGTTACACAGTGCACCTTTAGTCATTGCCTCTGAATACAAAGAAAAAAATAATCAAAAAAAGTATGAAATCCTCTCCAAACCAATTCTTTTACTGCCATAAGATTCATGTCTTAACCACATAGCCCTCCCTGAATATATCTATTTGTTAACTTGTATTTATTGTGGAACATTTTTTTCCAATTTCAGTCTAAAGAAAATATCTTGGCATCCCATTGTTCTAGTTAATAAACAATAAGAAAACTCACCCACCTCTGCATTTACCACTAGTCTCCTAAAGCTCTGAATTCCTTAGAGCCTGATAAAATATGACCACAGCCATTTTGTGTAGCCTGGAAGCACAGACAGACCGGCAGTGTCTTCACCGTCTCCAGAGAGAGGAGCAATTTTCAGTCCGATATTTGAGGTGGTGAAGAGCCAGAGGGAAGCTCGCTAGACTTTGTAATCAGGCGGAGCTGCGGATCACATCAGAAGACTTCATCAGGGTCCAGCTTGCATTTGGAGAAAAGAGAGAGGGGATTATATTTGCCTTAAAGGACAATGGATATTTCTGACCTGGAAAAGTTTTCTCTGAGTAAAAACAAAATTTACAAATACAAGATCAAATTAGCCTCTATTTTGTTATTGCCTATAATGCTCCACAGTATGGCATTAAACGTATCTATCCTTGTGGAGACAGTCGGGTACTATTAGACCAAGTTACAGGTCAGATCTGTGGACAGAAGTTCACTCTCACAGTAAGAATGTTTTTCAAGGTATTGCAATAAAACCACATGGAATTCAATCAATTCAAGATAGATACATCTAATGATCTACTGTGGAACATTCCAGGCAAAGCTGTAATTCTGCATAGAAACAAGCTGGTGGCAGACCCCTATACTACAAAATTAAATAGTGTACCTTTAAGCAGACAATCAATATCTCCATTACATTAAATGGATCTATTACATGCTTAAAAACAGAGCTGCAGTTCCCATCAGCTAACAGCTTCATCAGGCTGAAGCTTTCATTTGGAGAGAGGATTATATATGCCTTAAAGAGCAGTGGCCGTTTCTGACCTGAAAAAGTTTCCTCTAAGTAAAATCCACAAACACAAGCCTCTATTCCAGGTACAGTGCACTTTGGTAATTGCAAGCGGAAGAATACATTACAGTACATTACCAAATTGCTGATGTCAAAAAATGCCCTAAAATACTGATGTAGTGCAGTATTTGACATTGGACAGTTCTGGCAATGGAACGGTATGACATTTCTACAATATGATGGATAAACCAACAATACTATAATATGACAGTATACCATGTCATATTGTATTGTATTTTCTCATGTTTAACAAAAACGATACTTCTTAATCGAAAAGTGTTATATTTTTTCTTATTAATATTTCCTACATCGCCGTTTAGAGCAACTTTTAGGGCAAAAGCCTACAGTTAATATGTCTGTATACTGTGAATTAAATTAGAGATCAAATATGGGACTTTTTATGGCTGATGCTGATATGATTGTTTTGAATCCAGAGAAACCAATGGCCGATAAGCTCTGGTGATTGATTATATTCTCCAAAGTATATGATTTAAATGTACTACAAACTCACCCACAGCCCTTTTTTACCACAATTTTACAAAAAAGCTGTGTAGTCATGTTTGGTGCAGTTAACTCTTCGCATTTAAGTGTTCAAATAAACTTTATGTGTATTCTTTTGGCACCAAGGTAACCAAAACAAAATATCAGCCTGTGCTGGAGATTTAAGGCCAATAGCCGATATGCTAAAAATTGCAAATTATATAATATATAATGCTGTTCCCTTGTCAATAACATACCTGAAGTTGTGTTTTGTTTCATTCACACATGTTTGAGTATTATTTTATTTATTTATTATTAGTCTTTAAAATGCTGTTTATTTTCTGTCTGTAGGGGAATTCAGGGCTTGGCTTCAGTATCGCCGGGGGAACAGATAACCCTCACATCGGAGACGACCCGGGAATCTTCATCACAAAGATCATTCCTGGAGGAGCAGCAGCTGAGGACGGGCGGCTCAGGTTGGTCCATGTGCCCACTGTGGTTTTAAGAACGAAATGATTAACTTTATTTATTCAAACCCACTTAGATGTAGACTTAGACAAACTGTATTGGTCCACAAGGGAAATTATTTGGACACAGTAGCTCACACATCACAATATATTAAAATAACAAAGAGAAAAAATATATATAAATGTAATAATAAATTCTAAATAAGTAGCAGTGACTATCTCTGATTGCCTTACATGACGTTAGCTGACTTTGAACTATATACAAAGTGATTTTAAACAATGCACTTTATGGAGCATGTGATCAATACAAGCATTTGTAGTCCAGTTTAGGTGTTGAATTTTAGTAAAAAATATGAATGCGTCTAACTTTTTTAACAGCACAAATCAGCTCACCTGTCGTAGTTCCAAGTAAGTTTATTCTTTACGGTCAGACTTGAGTGACAGTTTCAGACAGAGCAGTGCTTCTAGTTAGCCCATGGTAAATTTCCACCATGAAGTGGCAGGGCTTTTCAGCTCTGCATTTTTAAACAGGGCTTTACTAAACTAGTTCACCAGATGCCATGGAGACACAATGCACGCATTAGCAAACACAACTAAATACGTTTTAAGATGGTGTGAAAATTCAACAAAAAATACAAAATGGATTTAAGCAACACATTTTATGGGGTCTGTGAGCAATATGAGCGTTTATGGTCCTGTTTAGATGTTAAAGGTGAGAGTGACTAACTGAAAAGCTGTTGTGTAATGCTAGCTAGTTTGTGACTGTAATGTTATTTGAGGGGGCTTGTTTAACACCACAAATCTGCTCACCTGTTGCAGTTCCAGCCAAGTCAGTTCTTTCTGGTCAGATTGTGTTAAAATAAAGATCAGATTAAGTCTAACAAACCTCAAACAGAGCAGAGCCTACAGTTAGCATCACACCCCCTGGTAATATGAATGACATCAGCTGTAAAGTATCAATAGGCTGAAACTTTATCATGAAACTTCATTAGCAGACATGAATACAGTATTGACAGGTATGGCCCAAGTTGATTTGACCTTAAGATTTACACATTATTTTCAGTCAATTAAACAAATCAAACTGTTAACATAATTTCCTCAGTGTAGTGTAATTTCTTTCTTAATTTCTCTAGGATTCCTCTTTAATTATAATCCCGCTTGAATGCTCTAGCCCAGATGCCCTCTACAGTACAGGACCTCATTGTGTGCTGATGCCCTGATAGCAGCAGCTCCCAGCCTAACGTGAGCCTCAGCCTGTAACAGTCTTTATTAAACGCACAAATGTGTGGATACAGCGTCACATGCAGTTTATCAAGGAACAAGGACACAATGTGGGCTCGTTTATCACAGAGCGGTGAAGGGCTTTCTCAAGGGAAGCAGGGTGGCAGATTATAGAAAAATGTTAATATTGTGAATGCTGTTTTAAAGATGTGCAAAAATGTGAATATCTAGTATATTTTTAATAAGAAGAAATGCTGTAGAAACTTAAATACTCTGAATAAGGGTTACATTTCTATATCTGCTTTTTTGTAGGTGATTTTTCAGTAATTTCACATTTGTCTGATACTTAAACTGCAAATAATGCTTTCGAAATCATGTTTTAACACACTTTGGATGGTTTGGCATAATGTCTGTATATCTATATAAGAATTTCAAGGTATCGATTTTGGTCATTATTGCCCAGCTCTATATGGGAATGTGGTCAAGCAGCTAGAAAACAAGTTTTGCCTTTATTGACTATTAAACCGTATTGATACTTTGCAATGACGTCACACTGGGGGTGTTCTACATGTATTTCCATGGTGGAATGTTCAGCAGTTATTACAGAGACACAGTGCACATATAGTGTCATTACTAGTCAGCAGTCCCTGTCAACATTGAACCAATAATACAGAGAAAAGCTCTATTTTTCCTCAAGCTTGTAAAACTCATAAATGGAAAACACAGGTGAAAATGGCCGTGCATCTGTACATCATGAATAATGAATACAGTTTCTTATGTAATGTTTAGAGTGCAGAGTTTATTGGCAGTTTTTAGACTATGATGAAGAGGTATATGAATTTTACATACCATTTCATAACTACACAGGCACAGTACCTGATTTTTACAAGAGAGTCTATCTGCAGCTGAGTATCCAGTGTCAAAGAACTACATTATTAATATTGTTACGTTGGTTAAGGTTAGGGTTAGGGTTTGGGTTAGGGGTTGATAATTGAGTATGAGCTTAAAATGTGAACATGGCTAAAGTTATTCCTCACTTACCTAATGCATTCTGAGCATCCAAATTATTCACTGCAATGAATTTATAAACACATTTCACAACTTTCTGAGGCCGTCACTGTAAAGCTAACACCAGCTAGCATGCTTATACAATATATGCTCAAATGTAAGGAAAGCGACAGGTACAGCCACTTTAATAAAAAATGAATACAGACTTAATTCATAATACACTAATAATTTATTGAGAATGACTCAGGCTTAATAACTACTTAATTAAGCAGTTAGGGTATTAAGTAAGTTGTTTCTAAGCTTGAATCTTTCTTCATGGATATTTTGTTTATTATTAAAGGTCCTACATTACACAAAATTGACTCTTTAAGCCACGTTAGATATTAAATGTTGTTACCTCCTCAAAAACATACCTAGAGTTGTGTTTTGTTTTATTTTTGCTCCACCTTATGATGTCATCAAGTGGTAGTTTTCAAGTTAACAGCAACTTTTTACCTTTTGTTCAGTGGAGATTGGCAATTCCAGGGCTGAACTCATCTAAAATGATACTAGTGAAGCAGTATGAAGTTTAAAAACACAGTGGAGCATTTCCTGTATTACGACATGACATCACAAGGTGGAACTGAGTGTTTTCTGTTTGAGACAAGCACTCAGCCTAAATATACAGGGTTTGTGCGTTAAACATGTGTGAATGAAACAAAACACAAGTCCGGGTATGTTTGTGATGAGGGAAACAACATTATAACAGATCAGAAAATAGCGTAACATGGGTCCTTTTAAGTCTAATTAAGGCTAATCAAGGTGTAGTTATTACAAAGTGTCATCAAATTTTAGACAGGCCATTTCTAATTGACAGGAAATGGTTTATGAATTGAAATCAGAAGCCAAATGCCCCACTGCTTTGTTAAGTAAAAGGATTTCAATACTTTTTTTTCCCCATATCATTACCCTTTGGCATGCTAACCCTTTTATGCCTTGGTGATGGATAATGCTAGTTTTGGTAGCCAGCCAGCCCTTGTTTTCCTGTTGGGAGCATTACTGTCAATCTGTCAAGACTGCAGAGAAGTGAACCAAGCCTGAATCACACTTAAGTTAATTGATGGCCGCTCAGTCCAAAGTGGGCAATGGGGCTAATGCATTATTTATGGAGGGGTCTAATCTGAGCTGGGACCAGGGCAGGTGTGATGGGGATTATGGAGCCAGACTCCCTTCCTGTCTCAGCATTGGGACAATAAAGGCTCTAAGAATACTTAATGTACCCACTCCACTCAAGAAACTGCTGCCAGGGCTTTAAGTGCTCTCAAAGCTGCAGGCTGTCTATAGAATAATACGAAATGTCTAGTGTCTTATGCAGTGTTGTGTTTTCATACATCAAATAAAACATGTCAAATGTCCTATATTATGCAAAATTGACTGTTGGGAGTTTTAAGACATATTATAATATTGTTACCTCCTTGAAAACATACCTGGAGTTGTTTTGTTTCATTCACACATGTTTCAGTAACCCTTTATTATTAGTCTGTCTATATCTCCAAAGCTCAGAATGCTCTGTTCCACCTTGTGATGTCATGCAGTGGTAGTTTTCAAATTAACGGCTACCTTTACCTCTTTTTTATTAGAGATTGCTCCAGGGCTGACATTATCCAAATAATTCTAGTGAACGTGTATGGAGTTTAAAAACACAGTGGAACACACAACATGACATCAGAAGGTGGAAAAACTCAGCCTAAATATGCAGAATTTGTGTGTTAAACATGTGTGAATGAAACACAACTCCAGGTATGTAGAATCCCTCAGTCGTCCAGGTAGAATCCATGGCAAAAGGAGAAATTTAATTTGTCAACTGGACAGAGTTTATTTGGTCGAATACGTTTCGCAGCTCATCCAAGCTGCTTCCTCAGTTCTGGAACTGAGGAAGCAGCTTTTCTCCTTTTGCCACAACTCCAGGTATGTTTTTGATGAGGAAACAACATTATAACATAGATCAGAAAATAGTGTAATATGGACCCTTTTATATTATCAGGCTATACAGTGTCCGATTAATTGTCACAGCCCTATAGCTGCGTTGCCAGGGTAATAAACAACAATAATACATATGGTAAAAATGTTCTTCGTGCTACTATTTGTCATACACAGATTTTGCGCTCTGCTTCCTTCTAAATCCAGTGCAGCTTATATGAGTGAGAGTCTCAGCTGGTCCCTGTGTGCCCCCCGGAGACCACCGTCCTTCAGATCCAGGCCGGGGATGTTTTGGTCTTCTGCTCGGGGGGTTCAAACTGAGCTGATTTTATTTGCATTCGCCCATCTACAGCCATACAGTCTATCTTTCTTTCGCACAGATGTTAAGATGTTATTTTGAGAGTACGCTAAATGCTGATCTCGCGATTCACAGGTCACCACTGTGTGTAAACATGGTCCACTGCTGATGTCTGCGCAGTGACATATGCAAATGTCCACAGGGAGAGCAAAAATAACATTCAAAGCTATGCAACATAACACTACTACTCTTTGAACATTATAAAACATTCACGCAGTGTTGTGAGTGCTTATGTTTGTGACCTGTAAAGTGCAATCCATGGGTTCACAGTGATAAAAATTAGGATGGTTGTCATAGAAATTAACCATTTAAAACAAAATATCCTAAGACTCCAACAACCAATAAATTGGCTTAATGACTTAAAAGTGTATAGCCCCAGTCAAAGGCATATATTTTCATGACTGCACCATGATGAAATCGCAATAATTGTATTTTCACTCCAAATAAAAGTTGAATGTCTCTAATATAATATGGCGTAAAAAGTCAGTTGCAGATTTAGCGAAAGTGAAACAGTGTGAGATCAGCGCCGCACTTAATGATGAGTAATTATCCTCATCAGCTCATCTCCTCTTCCTCTTCAGGGTAAATGACTGCATCCTGCGGGTAAATGACGCTGACGTGTCTGAAGTGTCCCACAGTAAAGCCGTGGAGGCCCTGAAGGTGGCAGGCTCCATCGTGAGGCTCTATGTGAGGAGACGCAGGCCGATGCTCGAGACCATCCTCGAAATCAAACTCGTCAAAGGACCAAAAGGTACAAAACGCAATTTCCATGAGACGAGATACAAGATTGGGCACATGAGAACATGAGAACGAGACAATACGAAATTTTAACATCCTAATATACAAATTGTGTGCTTCAGTTTTCAATTTTGGACTGACAATTTTTGGTTTATTTAATTTAAGATTTTGTTGCCATTCTAGTAGTGCTTTTTGGAACTATAAGAGATGTAACTCACTGACATTTAACCGTTTTTGCCTAATCCAAATGTAAACACATGGGGAAATAATCTCACAAGCTCATATTTCTCATGTGTAGTTGTCTTGTTGCTATTTTGTCTTGCGAGATCTTGTTCCATGTGATCTTGTCCCATCCCTAATATTAAAGACAATACCACAGCGTTTGGGAGCAAATACAGATGTTCCTGTTTAAAGTAAAGGAGGGACACCTCTCCAAAGCTGATGGATGCCATTTTATATCTAACAAAGCTTGCATTTCCCACACAGGGCTTGGCTTCAGTATTGCAGGTGGAGTGGGGAACCAGCACATTCCTGGAGATAACAGTATTTATGTGACAAAGATCATCGACGGAGGAGCAGCTCAGAAAGATGGACGACTACAAGTTGGAGACCGGTTACTGATGGTCAGTAACACTATGTTTATAAAATACTTCAAAGTGTAACTAAAATGGATGGGGCCACAGAAACCCTGCATATTCAGGTTATTAGTTTTAGTTCTTCTCTTAAACAAAAAACACTCTGTTCCACCTTGTGATGTCATGTGGTAATACTGGAAGTATTCGGCCCTGGTATTGCTCTACTGAACTAAAGTTAAAAGTTAGCTGTTAACTTGAAAACTCCCACTATGTGACATCACTAGGTGGAGCAGAGCACTTTGAGCTTTGGAGATAAAGTGTTACTCAAACATGTGAAAGAAACAAAACTTCAGGTATGTCATTGTTTAAAGCTCACAGGAGTAATTTTTTTTTTTTTATATATAGGACCTTTAATAAGCAATTTATTAAGTGTAGTTATTATGAAATGTATGCAGTCAGGTATTGAAAACAAATATGAAATGTAAATAAATAGTTGTTTATGTATCAACTGTTTTTGCCATGTTTCTCAGGCATACTGTAAATCCAGCAAAATAAAATAGTTTTTGACTTTTTAAAACATTAAAATGTATTCTGAGTGCACTTTCTATCAGCTGTTGGTGCAGACTGTGCATATACGCCTGTCAGCTCCTCCAGGGCACCTCAGGATAAAAACAAGCTGTTACTGTTTGTGAGAGTAATGCTGAGTCCAGGGACCAGCCTCTGTGCATCAACCAAGCAATGAGTTTGCAGTTGACAGTTCTCTTCCTATGTCTTCTATCAGAATAATGAACTGATGGAATTACAATACTGGAACTCTTTTACAATAAATTGAAGTGATGGTCTGCTGCAGAAATATTTTTAGTACCATGTTTGTCCAGAGGATGGCACACTACTTAAGTCAATGCTTAATTAAATTACCTCGTAGCGTTGTGGTCTCAGCTGAGCACCATCTGTCCCAGTGCAGGCTCAAACAGGAGAGACGCAGCACTGTTTAAGAAATCACAGAGCAAACCTGAGCTGTCCTCTGTGCAGGTGAACAACTACAGTCTGGAGGAGGTCTCTCATGAAGAGGCCGTCGCCATTTTGAAAAACACATCAGACGTTGTGTATTTAAAGGTGGGCAAACCCACCAATGTGTACCTATCAGATCCCTATGGGCCTCCTGATATCACACACTGTGAGTACACGGCTTTATTGTTATTTATGCATAAAACTATTCAGTATCTTGACCCCTTATAAAGTTGTGTAAATCATGTCTTCTCTCTTCTCAGCATTCTCTCCAGCCATGGAAAACCATATCTCGTCCCCCATCAACACGGGCACTCTGGAGTACAAGTCCGGCCTCCCCCCTATCTCCCCCGGCAGTTACTCCCCCCTCCCTAAGCACTTACTCGGGGAAGAGGATATAAACAGGTTGGATGGTTTTTCCTTCTTACGGTAATTACCCTTCTCACCAAACTACTAAAACAACAGGTAGACGTGTTCCCTCCCTCCTGTGTCCCCCTGTAGTCCAAACTCACACTAACATTTAAAAAATACAGACTTGAAATTGTCATTTAAAGCATCACATTTTCTTCATATCCTTTATCAAACTTTGTATTGTTCTTTTGTCATGTTTAGATTACTTTGGTGAAGTAATATTTGTTGCGCTGTTCCTTCACCCTAAAAAAAAGCCATTATTTTTCTCGTTGCCTGGGGCAACTCAGTCCCACACAATAGCTCCATGATTAGGGTGAAAAGTTAAGAGACATGTTCTGTCCAAAGCAGAAATGGAAACGCTCTATGGTAGCATCAGACTTTTGTTTTTGTGAAGAGAAGCAGCAGCATTTTCCACATCATTATTTCTCTTCTTTTAGAAAAGTGTAGACATGTTTTTATTAGTTGGCGGGTAACCTCTGGACCTTTACCATAGTTTTTGTGACATTGTTGTTTTGTAATTTGCGATCATGACATCTGAGAAATGAAACCAAAATGAGGCCGTTCTTGCTTTAGTCCTTTTTCCTTAACACTGCCATCCACAGTGTGGTTCTTGGTTGTCTGTGCGTCTTAAGTGCAATATAAAGCTTCACAATGATAAAAGATAATGTTGAAACTAATTTATGCCACTGACACAATAAACTAAAACAAGATTATCCCAAAAATTCTTAACATACGATAATGTTCATGATTTGCAATAAATAAATAGTAGTTTCTTTGTATTTGCAATGAGTCATAGAAGTTCTTTATTCAACCCTCTACGGCTCAAATCTTATCACAGTACAGAAAATAACTAGTAGAAAGAAGAAATACAGATGCATATAAATAAAAAATAAAATATAAATAATACAGATAAATAATGACCACCACCAAAACTAATGCTCCATCTATCATGAGTTAAACAGTCAGTACATATAGTCATTATCGTGTGCAGTATACGGTGTACTGTATAACTCACTCAAGTACTTTGCTAGGTACTAACTGTTCAACAAAGTTCAGAAATGTTAAAATCCTCTTTGCATTGTGGCTGTCGTAGATTAGCTCATCATTGATGCACAGACAATACTTTGGTTTTCACACAGCATTTGCCAAACAAACTGTGCGAATGGCGATAACAAAAGCTCATTTTGGAGAGTAACAGAGGAGCCTGTCCAAAGCTGTGTGGAGTGAAGGATTATGGGTCCATTCTCTTTGGAGTTAAGAGGTTTAGTATCTGCTCTGCTCCTCTAATGACCTCACAGATTAGCACTGTGCTAACGAACAGCACTCTGAGCCTGTGTCACTTCACCTGCAGTAGTTTAGTTGTATAGTTTTTTAATTTTGTTTTTATATTGATTGACAATCTGACTCTGGCTCCAATTATGGCAATTTTAAAATATAAATAAAATAATCATTTCTAGGTTAGGGTTAGAGTTAGGTAACCTCACAGACCCACACGTCTTGACTTTCAAATGTGGTTCAGTTTGAATTTTGTATTAATGACTCATATTTGCTAACCACATTTATAATCATTACGCCAGCTGTACTGTACTGTAGTTGACAAAAATCTTGGTCAACAAAACATGGCCCATATTACGCTACTTTCTAGTTTATGTTATAATGTTTCTTCCTCAAAAACATACCTGGAGTTGTATTTTATTTCATTCACACATGTTTAACACACAAATAAATGATAATTTCTAAATGATCTAAATGATCATTTCAGCCCTGCCATTGCCATTCTCTGCTAAATAAAAGGTAAAAGGAGCTGTTAACTTGAAAACTAGGGCTTCATGACATCATACGGTGGAACAGAACATTTTGAGCTTTGGAGATATAGACTAATAATACAAGATTATTCAAACACAACTCCATGGATGGTTTTGAGTTTTTGCTGTAACACTGGTAAATTAAGTATTAACTCCCTTAAATCCCAACACTTTTGATTAATGAGGGCTGATTGTCAAAACTTCCCAAAGCAAAACTGCAAATTTATATACTCGCTGTGATGTTTTTCCAAGTTCAGAGAATAAAATTATTAATTAGTTATCCCCATGGCAACGGGCCAGCTGTGCAGTCTCCTCCCTGAATCTTAATAGCACCAGAGGGTCTCTCCAAGGTCACCGTTTGGCTCTGATGCGGTCTGAGTGTGAGGCTCATTTCAGCTCCGCTCTGTTTGAATGATTCAGCAGGAGAGAGACTAAGCCAACTGTCCAGACCTGTCCCCATCCGCCCCTCACAACCCAGCCAGCCCCAGAGCTGGATATTAAACATCCAACAACTGCTACAATAGTCTTCCTTGATCAGTTTGGTGTTTTAACAAAGTAATCTTTTATATGTTATACAAGCTAGCCTTTTAATTTCTACTCTGTATCTGCAGTACTCGCATTAATTAAGCTACTCACATTTCACTTTGGTTATCTGCACCACACACCTTTTCCTTCAGAAGTTGTTCTTGTAAAGCTGCCGTCTGATGCCGTAAAGTGTTTTATATTTGTGTTACGTGACTGTAGTGATTTAGAGAACGTATTTTGAAAAGGCATCGGAAGTTTATTTTCCTGTCTTTCCCTTGGTTAAAAGTCTGAAGATGCGCCGTTGACGCTGCAAAATTAGAACTCAAACCTATTTTGAGCAGCACATAGCGTAATGACGGCCGTTGGACGCGCGTATGACACTGTTGGTGTAAATTGTCTGACCGGTTAAAATGGAAAGTGATGCCTGTGCGTGTGCTGCTCATGTGCTGCTCATGTGCTGCTGCGCTTATACGCTTATACGCTGTTACGCTTTGGTGTAAACTGGCGATAAGGGAGTGTAACGTCACCTAATGCATTCGGCTCCAGTCAAATGAAGCTCACAAGGCTAGTAGCTGTAGGGGTGAATTAGGAGTAGAGTTTATTTATAGACAAAATAGCGAAATAAAAACACCAGAATCATGTAGAGCAGGTTACTATGAAAATTTTAAGCCCAAAATGACGAGGCTCACTGCAGCAGTTAAAGAGATAGGGTGACATTTTTTCAATGTAAAGTCAATTGGAGTCGATGGAGCTGGAAGCGTGCCCATGCTCACTTCCTGTTTGGGACACTGCAGCAATAGCTACTGTATGTCCATTTATATACAGTCTATGGTAATGGATAGGCTGTTATCATTGCTTTCTGATAGGAGTAGGCAAGATATTGTAATAATAAAATTGTTTTGATATTGGTTTAGTTAAGTTTATTCTTGATTTGCCTTTGTACAAATTAATTAATTTTACAAAAGATGATGATGATGATGAAAGATGATTTGTTCCAAATTTAGCTTCAGTTATTTTAAATCTTCAGTCCTTGAGTTGGCCCACAGACATACACGCACACACATTAAAAATCACATTACAATTGCATGACTAATTTGACTCCTTATTGACATTAGCTCAGCAAAATACAATAAAATGTCACAATTTCAAATATGATAGATGGTTCCCTAAAAATACCTGCAAAAAGAAATATTTAAAAAGTAATTATGACCTAGTAGTGTTGTTTTGAAAGTATGCAAAATAACAATATCAAGTAAATGGCCTTATATAGGAAAACTAATAATGAGAGTTGATATGAACTGCCAGTAAGACATCTATGGGCACATTTTAACCCTTTCTTAACAAATTGCAAACATAAGTTCAAATTATAGTTTTCAAGAGAATTAAAAAATTATCTAAACTTTACTTTTTTGGAAGTATTGAGTGTCTACCATTTTAAACATCATTCAAGAGAAAACTTCACCTCACTGTTGCCTTGAGACAGTCCCCCTATCTTCAATCTAAGATGCTGAATGCATTTCTGAATATGATTAATGGCTCAACTTAGCTTGAAGGATGGCTAATATATTCGGTGAAGACGTGACAGTGAATAAGCCCACATAAAATCTCCCAAGCTCTTTATTTAAGACTTTATGGTCTCAATCTATCTCCTAAGATGCTCTGACTGTCATAGAAGGCCTCTGTGTGTAATTTAGTGAGTGTTGTAATCGTAGTCACTCTCTTTAAAGTGTTTTTTTGACAGGAGGTGGATGGGGGTCTTGCTGTAGTAGAATCAGGGCAGGTCAACGTGTGAAGTATTGAAATATTGTGCAATGTGATGTAAAAGTAAACCTTCATAGTGTATTTGTAGCTGCAACTTTATTAGTAGACCATATTGTCACGCGTATAGGCTAAGTGACTTTTTTTTTCCTCAAACTGCTATTTTATACTTTTGGCAATATAGTGTATTTCTGTATTGGACTGTTCAGTAGTTACCATGGAGACAAAATACACAGATAAGCAAACACTGACAAGAAAGTTTAAAGTCTGAAAACTCAAAAACAAAATACAAAACGTATTTAAACAGCACATTTTCAGGAACCTGTGATCAATACGTGTTTTTTCTTGTGTTTTCAGACCATCGCAACACTTTTTCGGTAGTTATTGCTAATGTGCGTATTGTGTCACCATGGTAAATCCAAAGCATTCCATCATTAGACATAGCCTACATGTAGAACACCCCCAGTGCGATGTCACTGCAAGGTATTTATTGCACAGTTAACCTACTTGGGTCCTCTTCGTACAAGCTAACGCACTGTGATGGTTCATGCCAAAAATGTCAGTTACTGTAAATTCCTGGCTCTGTCTTATCTGTTACCTGTTTTGTTCCTGTTCAAACGTCTCTGCATGACTTTAAACAATAATACAATATTTTTATTTTGCGAGTAAGTTGTATAAACTTGCTTTGTCCATCCTCGTAGAAATTCCTCACTAGATGATGGAGACAGTCACAGATTTGATTCACACTTCCAGTTGAGGTGAGATCTTCTTTGTCATTTGCTGCATGCATGTGCAATATATTTACCAGCATGATTTTTTTTTAAATAGAAACCAGACCTATATATTTGTGCATGAGACTTTTGCATGCCTGAAACTTTCTATGGCATTTTTTCTCTGTAGTTAAAGTATTTTCTTACATGTTTTTTTCATTGGTGTATTGTAACTCTGGTGTTAGGCTGTCCCATCCCTATGCTGTATTTATTCACTAATTCTATGACACAACACCACTTAAAACAGCAAACAGAGTAAAAGATAAATAAATAAATAAATAAATAAATAATAAGAATAAGAATAATAAGAATAAGAATAATGAAGTGTGTTTTCAGTAGATACAGTAGTAGCTAATATTTTGTTGCTCCTGTGGTCAAGCAGTGTTACATGGGATGGACACTGAAAATTTAAACATAGGCTTGAAAATAGAGGTGGGAGACATATCGAAAAGTCAATAATTGTGCAGTTGTGATTTTCTTTTGCTAATTTTTAATATTGAGCATATGATCTATAATTAAAATGATTAAACATGACTTCAAAAAGATACAGAAAAGTCTAGTTTAAAGGTTCTATATTACACAAAATTGACTCTTGTGAGCTTGAAGCCATGTTATAATGCTCTTTCCTCATCAAAAACATACCCAAAGTTGTGTTCATTCATTCAAACATGTTTGAATAACCCTTTGTTATTAGTCTTTCTACATCTCCAAAACTCAAAATGCTCTGTTCCACCTTGTGATGTCATGAAGCGGTAGTTTTCAAGTTAACAGCTCCTTTTACCTTTTGTTAAATAGAGATGGGCAATTCCATGGCTGAAATCATACAAATGATTCTAGTGAAGGTGTATGGAGTTCAAAACCACAGTGGAGCTCTTCCTTTATTACCACATGACATCACAAGTTGGAACAGAGTGTTTTCTGTTTGAGAGAAGACAAAAAAACACAACTCCAGGCTGTTTGTGATGAGGAAACAACATTATAACATAAATCAGAAAATAGCGTAATATGGGCCCTTTAATATTCCAATCTAGTTTAATATTCCAAACAAAAGGCCGGATAGTCGCTCAGTTTAATTCTGCTTAAAATCACCATTCTGTCCATGTCAGACGTCTTCGATGTACTTCAGTTTTTCTCCGTGCTATTCCAATACTGTGTGTCTATACAACTGCTCCCTCCATATCTGTCTCATATCTATGTCTCATTTGTCTTCTTCCAGTGCGTCTCTCTCTCTCTCTTCTCTCTCTTTCTGTCTCTCTTTCTCCCTCTGGCCCTGTGTGTCCATGCACTAACCTGTCTCTGCTCTTGTCTTTCACTCCACTGTAGGCCTCCAGAACCCGTTTACAGCACTGTGAACAAACTATGTGACAAAGCACCCTCCCCCCGACACTTTTCCCCACTAGAGGGCGACAAAAGCCTGCTCCACTCCGTCCCCTTCCCCAACTATCACTTAAGCCTGTACCCTGACTTGGATTTCAGCAGGTACTCCACACCATCACCGTCACTGTGTCCTCAGACCCATCGTGTGCAGTGAAAAAGCAGTGGTGGAAGAAGTACAAAGTTGTGTTACTTAAAGTGCATATGACAGATTTTTATCATAGTTTTACATCAGTCAAATGGCAGTTAGTGGGAGACAAGTTGAGAATAAAAGTACAAAAATACAGGAAGTGCATTGTGTACTGGTGGAGGGCCCATCAAATGCTTTTCTCCATGGAGATGTTATTGCTATGTCTGGAATGTTTCACAGTATGGTATTAAACCATATCTTAAGATAATAATATCTTAAGATAAACCACATCTTAAGATAATAAACATTATCTTCATGGAGACCAACCAGAGAGGCAACCCCACTCACAGTCAGAATGCCTGCTTTTTGTATTTGTATTTTTGAGCTATAAAACCACCTGTAACTGAATAAATGTAATGTAGATCTGTTTAATGTCATACTGTGGAATATTCCAGGCAGAGCATTGCCATATCCATAGAAACAAGCAGGTGACGGACTCCCAACCAGAAAAGTTACACACCTCTAATTGTCCCCAAGGGGAAATTGTTTCTCACAAACACAGAGTATCATTTGACGTATCCACAAACGGACATAATGTATTACAACAGACATTACAGTAGACTCAGCAGGGGCTCTAAAACAGAATACCTCTATCTACGTCATCAACACAGATTGTTCCATCCAAAATGAAATCATTATTTTTCCTAGCAGAATTGAAAAAGGGATGATATATCTCAAGGGTGTATCCAAAATAAGTGTTACATCTGCTACCCATGTCCAACCATAATTATGTTTACTATGTTACAGTATGAACCTGTCATATGCACTTGAAGTCAACTACAGATAGTTAAAATATTTAACTTGAGAGAATTACTTCATATTTGTACTTTCCACCACTGAAAAAGCATGTTCCACTCAGTTCTATGTGAACATATTCCCTTTGTATTCATGGTGTCTGCTTCTGTCTCTGAGCCGCTGTGTGTCTGTCTCATTTTGTGCTGTTTTTTGTCCATATCCTCACTCATTCTTCAGGCTCAGGTCTAGGCTTATCATTCACAAACACAGGATGAAGAATTGAGACTTGGTGTGGGCTGTATGACAAAAAAAAACAAAAATCACATCATAATATTCATCCAGTTAGTCTCTTTTTATCCTACATAAAGGGGTAACTAGAGCTATCTTGTGCTTCCGAGAGTTGACTGACCAATAGGAGAAGTGGGTGGGTCTCTCTGAGCAAAAGACTTCCCAGAAAAACACACCATCACAATAAGATCTCATCTAAATACCAGATTGCCACAGGATTAAATCATTATTAGACTGACGAAAGTCAGAAGTCAGGTTTAGAGAATTAAAACATTTTGTTATCTAACTCACAAATGAGTTTGGTTTTTCTTCTTTCATGCATGAAACTGAAATGGATTGTCAAAACATTCATGCGTTGTTGCTGCATGAGGTGGATCCTTTGATACTTTGTGCCTGAAATATCTGTTGAACAACCACCCACTTTCACTATCTTTTTGGTCAAATCTTGGGTTGTTCATTGTGAAATGAGTCTGAACTCATGCTTTATTAAGGCTAATAAGATAAATTAATTAGGTTACATGATAAAGTGATGCAAAATGTTTCCTATAGTATTGATACTTTGCAGTGACATTTTGCTGGGGGTGTTTAACATGTATGTCTATAGGTGGGAATGTTAGATACACAGACAAAAAAGTTTTAAGATTGTCTGAAAAATAAAAAATAAAATCATTTAAAGAACACATTTTCAGATGCATGTGATCAATACAAGTGTTCATGATCCTGTTTAGGTGATTTTCAACAAAACGATGAGAGTGACTAACTGGAAAACTGGCTAACTATCTAGCCAGCTTGTGACTGTATTTTATGTGTGAGAGACTCGTTTAAATCAGCTCACTTGTAGTTTGATGCAAGTCATCTCTTTCTTTTCAGATTGTCTTAAATTAAAACTCAGATTAAAGTGTCTCTTGAATAAATCAGCTTCAGACAGAGCAGTGTCTACAGTTAGCATCACACTCGCAGGGAATGTTGATGATATCAGCTGCAAAGTATCAACACAAACAAAATACTAAATTACAAAGAATGTGCACATTAAACCATGCATATTCTTCTACTCTTTGCCTAAACATATCACAGTTTCAGCTCATGAAATGAATTATTTATGAAGTTATAATGAGTTGAGGAGCAGATAAATGAATCCATTAGAAAAGGTCCAGTTTTATGTCCTCTTTATGAAGTATGCAATGTCTTGCTTTGTGGCGCCCCTTAAATCATCCTCTGGTGAGGTTTTTATTCTCCTCCCGTGCAAAGTAAAAATGAGCGTATATTTCCCTGCCTTGACCCAGTACTGTGGACAGAGGAGTGGTCAGGGTCGAACAATAAGAAGGCACCACTGGCAGCTTGGAGATTGCTTCTTGAGTTATTCAGCAGTGGAAAGAGGAGTCAGGCTCTATATAAGATGGGACACCAACTGCAAACTAGAAATGTCTTTTAATATTCTAGTAATACTTTATTTTAATCTTCAACAGATATTTCATTATCTTAAAGGTGCACTGTTGCTTTTGCCTGACCAGCCAGTCCCTTCTACAGTCTGTCATAATCCAGAAGGGTCTGGAATTGGACCATAGAGTGTGAAAATTCTCTGTCCAAACTTGAGACTGTCCAACCACAGCCTCTAATTTGTGGCACGTATCATTAAGAACAAAATAACTTCTCTTACCTGAGATAAGCCATGTAAGCAGCCATGTTTGTTTTTGACATGAACAGACCATGCCTCTCTGATTAGTTAATCCGACTAACTGAAAAACTGTAATTTTATGTGTGTGAGACTTGTTTAAGAGCACAGATCAGCTCACCTGTTGTAGTTCTGGTCCTATTGTGTTAAAATAAAGCTCAGATTAAAGTCTAACTTGAGTAACAGCGCTTCTGACAGAGTAGTGCTTTTAGTTAGCTTCACAGCCCCAGGGAATGTTGATTATGTCAGCTGCAAAGTATCAATACTTCTAGTTTTCAGGTTAAAATACACTTTATTATCCTACTACCTTAGCTGGAGGATTGTCCCTGGAGGATATGTGGAGAACATGCAAAAAAGATATAGAAATCTAGGTCTACAAATAGTTGACTGTGTACATGATTACTAACAAGTAACAAAAAAGATGTAAACTGTTTTCTATGATTTGCATCCTGTATGCCCCAAGCAGCCATTATAATGTATATGTATATTTGAATAAAATGTCACTAAAGCCTCGAGGACTAACTGTACTATGTAAAGTATGCCATCGACTGCTTATGTAGTTTAGGAATTCTCCAGTAGATGGCAGTGTGGTACAGAAAATGAAACAGTGTGCCCTCATGTTGTTTAGTATTAATTTATGACTAGAAATGGCTGGTTCTTTGATGTCTATCACAAAGTACTATCACTCTCAATGTCTTGCATGTTCACCTAATAATATTGTAGTATGGGTTTGTAAATGTAAATGCATATATATCATTAAAGGGACAGCATTTGATTTTAAATGGCATACATCACCTATCTTTGTCCCCAGATAAAAATCAAAATGAATCAAATATAGCTGATAACAATAGTAATGTTGATTTAAGCTTATTCACAAAATCAGTGGACAGGATGACCACGTTCGTTATAATGTTGTGTTTTGGCTCACATGATTCAAATCCATGTGGTTTAAACCTGAAAGATCTCTCTGCTCTGAATCCTCACTACCTAAACTCAGCACCAGCAGCCAATAATAAGCAGTGCTAGTGCAGCCTCTGCAGCTCAGTGAGTGAGTTTTGGAGGTTCTAAGCTTTCACATGAGGTATGGTGTGTACATTACTGACAATAAGGAAAACTTGTATGTGTCCTCTATATGCAGGTTGAGGATCTGGCAACCTGGGTTCAGTGATTGTAGTTCCTTATTTTAATACAGTAAGAGAGCAGGAGTTATACAATTTGACGTAGCATTCACTTTGAATGGTTTTGGTTAAAGACATCAGTAGTGTGTTGAACAGAGTGGATCCTCTCTTGTCAGAAGTGAATGTGGGACAGTGACGCTAAAATGGAGCACCATCCCCTGTGGAGCGACTCACTGCTGTAGCTCAGTATCTGGAGCTTCAGTCAGACTCAGATCTTGTACCTGTCTGGTCCTCTCCACCTCTATCGCCTCTCCTCCTCTGTTTCCTTTTACCTCCATTCTCCATTCCTTCTCCACCATGCTCCAGCCCACAGACTCCCCTGATCTCATGTACTATCTGACCTGTTTGTACAGAGAGCCGCGGAAGGTGGTACTGCACAAAGGCTCCACTGGCCTGGGCTTCAACATCGTGGGTGGAGAGGATGGGGAGGGCATCTTTGTGTCGTTCATCTTGGCTGGAGGACCTGCCGACCTGAGTGGGGAGCTGCGGAGAGGAGACCAGATCTTATCCGTAAGTCCAGACAGTATGAGGTAACATTTAGTATCAAGTTTGAATTTATTATTGGTAAGTTTTAGGTTACTAGTATCAGCTCTAAATATTTAATGTTGTTATTTTTTAAGAACTTATTTTAACATTGACAGTTATAAAGATGCCAAACAGATTTCTATTTACACTTTATCACCACTATATGTGTATATTGTTGCAACTTGCATGAGTAAACTACAAATCATACAATTTAAATTCACCACGTCTTGTAGTGTGACATCCAGCAATCTTATAAGACAAAAAAAATCATGCAGTGGACACCAGGCTTTACTTGTTGTTCTAGGCAGAGCAAAAACAGCTCCCTGGATATTTAGACTTGGACTAAGACAAACTTTATTGATCCACAAGGGAAATTACTTAGTAGCTCACAGTTCACACTTATTATAACATATAATAACTGTGAGCAAAAATATATATATAAATGGTAATAATACAGTTTAAATAAGTAGCAAATAAGATAGTAGGAGACAGGTGTCAAGCAAGGTATAATTATAAAATGATAAAGATAAAATAATAATAAGTAATAAAATATCTCAGCTATATACAAGAGGTCATAAGGAAAGCAGACAGCGGACCCTCCAGTTTAAAGGTGTAACTTTTCTGGTGGAGGGTCTGTCACCTACTTGTTTCCATGGAGATGTTATTGCTTTGGGTAAGAATGTTCTGCAGTATGGCATTAAGCTCCTGTTATCTGCACGGACACAAGGAGGTGACGCCATCAGGCCAAGTTGATGGTTAGATCTGTGGAGAGACCTACTCACAATGAGAATGCTTGTTTTTCATGGCACTTTTGAGCAATAAAAAATGTAATAGGAATAGTGTTGTCACGATACTAACATTTCAAACTTGATACTCTTTTTTAGATAATATTGCAGTTTTGTGTGTTTTTATACAATGTGGTCTTGCACTAGTGCTGATAAAACTCAACTGTTCAAGAAAGGTATTTTGTTAGATTTTTTTTTCTCAGGATACTTGCTTAAATGAGTACTTTCTATACTAGCATTAGCATTGATTAAAATCTGGTTTTTGATACTTTTGACAACCCTAAATTAAATACAAGATAGATAAGCTTAATGCCATATGGTGTAATATTACAGACAAAGCAATAACATCTTCTTAGAATAACATCTTCATGGAAAGCAGCAGGTGGCAGACACTCCACTAGAGAAGTTTCATAGTTAAGTAAACCCCCCAAAATACAAAGTATAACCAGTCTAAGCAGATATAAACAGTACAGTGGGCGTTAGCTTAAAGGAAATGAGTGTCCCTCCTCATTATGGATAATAGTTATTGCCTCCCACACAGTACAAATTACATGGTTCTGTTTCATTTGCCCTTGTATATGCTATGCTACACTTAGTTAAACCAACATGGCACTGACTGGCATTACACTGGCACCTCTCAGCACCAGTGTCTGCCCTGATGAACGACGACAGTTAGACTTCCCACACTGGCCTGGTTTTGAAGACTAAGAATAACTCACTCTCCCTCCTCTGCTTATAGAGTAGACACACGGACAAGGCTACCACCAAATCGAAAATCGCAATTTGAGTGGGTACAATTTAGGGCTGTAGGATTAATCGCAATCAAATCAAAACTGTAATTTGAATGCGCGTAATTAGAAAATCACAAAGGCTGCAGTTTTAATATCCTTTCATATCCTGCATAAAAACTGCTTACCTTGTAGTTTAGATCTGTACAAACATGTTCTGAAATACATACTAGTTTTTCAGTTCATATTTCACCTTTCTCAATTCTGATAATAATGGTAAAAACACCAACATCTTGGAATAATTTTGTATGTAATAACGATGGGTTATTACACAATCTGTCAAAGTACTTCAAATATTTGCCATTCATTATAAATTTGACCTGAATTTAAAGATAAAGAGATCTGGTTCTCCTTTGGCAGTGTGGGTCGTGTTGGTATGTTCTTTGCATAAAGGATTTCTGTTTTCATCTGAGTATCTCAGATCTCATTTACTGAATGTGGATTGTTTTTGCAGCCCACATTCAAAATGAAAAAAGATGTATTTTCTTATCTTTATTCTAGTTATGTGCTTATAGCAGGAGGAGTAACTGTTGTGTTTTATTTCCAGGTGAATGGCATTGACCTACGAGGAGCCACTCATGAGCAGGCAGCAGCAGCTCTCAAAGGAGCGGGGCAGGTGGTCACTATCATCGCCCAGTACAGACCAGAGGGTGAGACACACACACAAACACATACTGAGACTTTACAAAAGAGGGACTCCTGGACAGAGCAAGACCTTGTAATTCACACAAAGTTCAACTGTAGTTGGCCTAACAAAGGCATGTTCCAGTCGGCCCCCAGTCCAAACTCAGTACTGAGTGAGTGACAGTGTGGTGCTGTGAACATGCAGAGGATGAGACAGCTCTGACTGGTCACGTCTCCTTTCATTAAAGTCAGCACAGGCTCAAGAGGCTGACGGCTGTGCACACTGGAGTCACGGTCAGGGATCTCACTGTCAAAGAGATGCTCACCTCCCAGTGTCCACTCACTGGAACTGAGTCACCACCAAAACAGGCCTGTTCAGGGTCACTTTAAAATCAAACACGAGGCACAGAGCATGGAGCATAAACAGAATAAAGTTTGCATTTTGTTTATGAAGTAAACAGAGTTTCATGTTCTATGCACTGGTGATGTGATGTGGAGTTTGTCTTTGTGACTGGATTAAAATAAGAGGCGGTTTGTGTTGGCAAGCTCCGCTCTGGGACATCAAAGTCTTCTCTGAGTTTGGGCCTGACTCGGTGTCCTCTTCATCAGTGGTTCAGTCACACGTGTCCGTCTGATTAGCTCATTTCCCTGTGTGTCGTATCAGACTCTGGGCCCTGCTGTGGGACTAATGTCTCTCTCTTCTCACCATCAGAACTTGCTCTTTGCTCTCCGCGGCGCGCTGCATCTCCAGCTCCAGGTTTGTGCCTGGCTCCTGTGGCTCTGAGCGTTCGCTCATTCACTTCAGGCTCTGGGAGCTCTGAGTGAATGCTGTCAGACAGTGTCATGTCCCCTTCACCACATGACCTGCACCTGTCCTCATGCACCTGCCCTCACTGCATCTGCCCTCACTGCACCTGCTCTCACTGCACCTGTCTTCACTGCACCTGCCCGACTTTACCCCTGCCCCTCTACCCAGGCCGTGTCCCCAGTGTCTTCTCTAATGTGTGGAAAGCATGATGTTTTCAGAAAATATTTTCACAGGCAATTCTTTATTATTTAAATAGTGTAAATTAGTATTGTTATGTTGATAAAATATATCTTTAAAGGGCAAAAGTAGAATTGTATTAGTAAATTAAGTACTATGAAATAAAGCATATCTAAATACTAAAGTGCTTATACTGCATAGACCCGTCTTCTGTTTAGTCTACTGGTCGGCTCTAGGCTCCGCCTCTGTGCTGTGCTTCTTATGGCCACAGTCACAGGGGAGAGAGAGGTGCTCTCTGCTCCTTTGCACTCAGCACTCACTCTACTGGGCTATAGCAAACAGAGAAAGCCTTAGCTAAGCACACAGTGAGATAGGACACAAAGCCAGAGGAGAGGTCATAGCTCAACATGCAGGCAGGTATGTATGCTCCATTTCAACAATGACTTTTGATGATTACTTAGTTAAAGCTAATGTGCAGCTAAGTTATATGTTTGATTCATGTACGCTGTACTTTATTTTGTTGATTGATTAAGGGACATGTTAAGTTAACTGTCTTTGTATAAGAGGACTGGAGCGGTTTGTGTTTTTGGCTGTAAAAAAACTTTCTGATTGACCGAGGATGGAGCCAGTGACACCAAAAAGCCACCAAAAAGTACTTGAAATCTATTTTGAGTAACAATGTTCTCATCATTGCTACTGCAGAGATTTTTGCAATGTTCTGCTTATATCTGCTACTCTGTGCAGCTGTAGTTGAAATGAAGCCTTGTTAGTGTCATGACAGAAGAAAACATTACTGTTAGTTATCAGGGTCCTCTGGTCATGTTGAGTGCACTGTCAGGGGAGCAGACTTGTCAACACTGAAACAGACCTGAACAGCCTGACATGGTCTTACTGTGCCAAGAACTATTCATTCAAAGTCATAACATCAGCGCATGGGAACTACTGGGTCAGGAAGACAATGTAAATTAAGACACCGGATTCAAATGTGAAAACTACTGAATAATATTAGACTTAAAAGTCCTATATTACACAAACTGACCCTTGAGAGCTTTAGGTCATGTTAGAATGTTGTTACCTCCTCAAAAACATACCAGGAGTTGTGTTTTGTTTCATTCACACGTTTGAGTAATCCATTATTTGTCTGTCTAAATCACCAAAGCTCAAAATGCTCTGTACTACCTTGTGATGTCATGAAGTGGTAGTTTTCAAGTTAACAGCTACCTTTTACATTTTGTTCAGTAGAGATTGTCAATTCCAGGGCTGAAATGTTCCAGTTATTATCGTGAAAGTGTATGGAATACACACACAATGGAGCACTGCCTGTATTACCACATGACATCACAAGGTGGAGTGTTTATATTTGAGAGAAGAACGCAGCCTAAATATGCAGGGTTTGTGTGTTAATGAAACAAAACACAACTCCCGGTATTTGTAATATAGGCTCTTTAAAGTATTTGGCATTCAAGTTCTAGAAAAGTTAGGGTGTCTAAAAGAAATCACAAAACAACACAAGCATATCAGGTGTTAGTAGGCATTGTCTCCCTTATATTTTAATATTGTTACCATTGCATCTTACAGCCCGAGCCTGATATGATGTGTCAGTCAGTGTTTTGATATTGTGAATGCAGTTACACACAACATTGTCTTTTATATTTGACAGTATTCGAACTTTTTGAGAACTGTATAGAGAAAAGTGTACATGGCATTTTTATTATATTCCAGTTTAGGAAGAAAGTTGGGCTGCACAATATATCGCAACTGAATCAAAATTGCAGTTTGAGTTGGCGCAGTTGGAAGAAGATGATATTCTGTCTTTAATCTAGTTCTACCTGGGCTTTAATAACTTGGACTACAGAATACACACTTCACCAGTACTTTGTAAAAACTACACACAGAAAGAAAAGGTTCTGAATTCAACTCTGATACTAAAGAAAAGGCTCGATGCTCAATTTTGATACACAATTATAATAAAACATACATATTAACATGTGGTCTTCATAATATTAAGACTGTTTTAAACTATTCATTACTTCACATTACTTCATTACTTGAAGTTTCTTTACTTCAAATACTGCGTACTAGTTTTAGTATAAATTTTTTCAACCCTAATTGACAGTATTCTAACTTTTTCAGAATTCACTAGGGAAAAATAAGACTTATTCTTATACAGTATATTGCCTGTGTTATTTTTATTATATTTTATTCTATGATCGATAGGAAGAAAAAAACTGTATATATTATTTTGTTTTATTTTAATTTTCAGGGAGATATATTACTTGTTGTTGTGCCCCTCCTTCCCAGCATGCATTGGAGCATTACTTCACACCAGCCTGCCTTGATCTGTGTTCTTCTTCTCTTGCAGAATACGGACGCTTCGAGGCCAAGATCCACGACCTGCGGGAACAGATGATGAATCACAGTATGAGCTCGGGGTCGGGATCGCTCAGGACCAATCAGAAGAGGTCTCTCTACGTGAGGTCAGGCCATTTTGGATTTTAACCTAGTTCCCAGTGTTCAGGTTAAATCCATTCTAGATGTAAATTTACACCTCACGTGATTCTAATTATGTCTAAAGTTAGAATGGGGTTCTGTTATCCTAATTGGAATTGAATGGAAAAAAGCTCAGTGCAAGAACATATGAGCAGTTTGAATCAGGGTGGGAGCTTTTTATAGCGTCCCATATGGACCACCCAATAACACTTTTCTCTGACCTCTCAACAAACTAAAGGCTTTTTATTTATAGGAATGCACAGTATAAAAAAGACAAAACTGTATTTTTCATTATTCATATATTTATTAAAGGTGCACTGTGTAACTTTTTGGCTGGGGGTCCATCACCTGCTTGTTTCTATGGATGTTATTTACTCTGCCTGGAATGTTCTAAAGTATGACATTAAACAATTCTACCTTACATTTATTAAATTACAGGCGGTTTTAGAGCTCAAAAATACAATTCTTAGAAAAACATGGAATTCTGACTGTGGGGGTGCCTCTCCACAGATCTGACGTATAACTTGGCCTGTTTTGGTCTTCATGAAGATAGAAAGGTTTAACACCATATTGTGAAACATTCTAGACAAAGTAATAACATCTCCATGGAGACAAGCACTTGACGGACCCTCCACCAGAAAAGTTACACAATGCACCTTTAAAGGGACGTATGTTAATTTCATAAACTTGACTCAGTGTGCTGTCCTCAGATACCAGGTGCAATCAGATATTGCTTTTATAGATAATTGTAATTGTAATCCTGATTATTCTTACTTAATAAAACTTGCTAAAAATTGTTGTTCATGTTATAATTTGATGTTTTGGTTCTCAAGATGATTATTCAAAACTTGGGTTGCCAGATCCAGTGCTGAAATCCAGTTGGTTTAAACCTAAAAAGTCTTTTATCTAAATCCTTATTAGCTAAACCTCAGCACCTGCAGCCAAACATTAGTCAGCGCTAGTGCTAGGCTATAAATGAGTTTAAACAGCTGCACTCAAGTTTAACCAAAATAGTTGTTGATAGTAGATATAATTTCATTTGATAATCCTCCGTACTGTTATCTCTAATAATCTTACTAATTTCCCTCTATCCACAGGGCCTTGTTTGACTATGAGAAGGCCAAAGACAGTGGGCTGCCCAGTCAAGGCCTCAGCTTCAGGTACGGGGACATCCTCCACGTGATCAACGCCTCTGATGACGAGTGGTGGCAGGCCAGACGCGTCACGCCACACGGAGACAGCGAGGAGATGGGCGTCATCCCCAGCAAGAGGAGGTCAGTTTAACACATAAATCTATATGAGATTAAAGGTGCATTGTGCAACTTTTCTGGTGGAGGATCCATCACCTTCTCTCCATGGATATGTCATTGCTCTGCCTGGAATGTTCCACACTATGATATTAAACAGCTCTACCTTAAATTTATTCACTTACAGGTGGTTTTATAGCTCAAAAATACATACAAAAACAGGCATTCTGACTGTGAGCAGGGTCGCCTCTCCTCAGATCTGACCTGTAACTTGGTCTAGTTTGGTTTCCATGAAGATATAGTTTTAATACCATATTATGAAACATTCCAGACAAAGCAATTCTGTCTTCATTTGACGGACCCTCCACTAGAAAAATTACACAATGCAGGCTTAGACAAACTTAGACAAACTTTACTGATCCACAAGGGAAATTATTTAAGGCTTGAGTGCTCAGAAAATGTCTGTTTTAACCTACCCCTTATATCTGCCCAAATATTACATTTTTTCAACAATAAAAATAAGTAAATGAAAATCTGCTGCTGTGATGAGGAGGTTGGGCTTCTCAGTTCTTAAGTTACCGTTCCTGATTTTTACTTTCTTTGAACATAAAAAACAGAACTAGAGCAATAACTCTTAACATAAACAATATGTTAACTCAGTTTGCTAAAGTTCAATAATTTATATCCATGGTTTTCAGAATGATCAAAATAGGACTCTGGCTGTGGTGAACGCCATTACTCATAACAAACTACACAAATGCTTTTTTATTACGGGTAAATCTGATCAAATCTATTCTGGTAACTCTTAGAGATAGACCAGTATATCAGTTTGCAGATACATATATCAGGGTGATATTTGCCCTTCTTAGAGTATCAACTATCTATCTATCTTTTTTGGATGTTTGTGAAATCCCTCAGTCGTCCAGGTAAGATCCATAGGAAAGGAGAAATTCTATTCTGTCAAATTGTCAAAAGTTTTTTTGATCGAAGCCGTTTTGCACACTGCCTTATATCTGCCTGAAGGGAGGAGCTAACTACACTGAAACAACTCTGAAACTAACACACCTACTTGTTTACAGTTTCTGTTTGTTAGCTACGCCTATTGAACTGCACTGAGTGGGAACTGTGCCTCATATTAGCATAATCAATCAGGCTGCTGATTGGTGCTTTCACACCTCTGAGCATGAACAGGCTGTCACTATTGTTTTCTTTGTTTTGATTTAGGTTTGAGGATGCAGTAAATAAGTGAGAGATGATGTCTGAGCCCTCGATTTCTGTTAAAAAAAAAAAAAAATGTTAGGAAAGACTATCCATCTCTGATACTCAGAGGTGTGAAAGCACCCATCAGGGGCCTGAATGATTCCTCTAATATGACTCAGGCACAGTCCCCACTTAGTGCAGTGCCTAGAAACAACAGAACAGTTAGTTTCCCCTCCCTTCAGGCTTATATAAGGCAGTGTCCACCAGCATTTTGACCAGAACTGAAGAAACAGCTTAGATGAGCTGTGAAATGCATTGACATGGTAGCAGACCCTTCACCAGAAAAGTTAAATAGTGCAACCTTTAAGAATTTAAGTAGTCAAAAAAAACTACCTGGCGTTTAAAAACTATGATCATAAGATGTGTTATATATTTGCCCTTCTTAGTGTATTGACTATCTGCCTTAAATCTCCATCATATATTTTGTTTTGGCCGTCTCTGTACCCAAGGAATACACATAAAGCTTATTTGAACCGAAATGCAAAGAAATAACTGCACAAAATGTGACTACACAGCTTTCTTGTAGAATTGTGGTTAAAAAAAGGGCTGTGGGTGAGTTTTTAGTAAATTAAAATTACATAATTTGGACAAAATAACCACAATCTGCCCTACTTATCGGCCCAAAACTGTCAGCAGACCTTAACAGCCATCAGTTTCTCAGGATTGAAAACAATCATATCGACATCAGCCATGAAAAAAAACAATGATCGATCTGTAGTCCCTGATTTAAGAAAAACTTCCACTAAATGTCATTGCTAAGGTTAATAGTGTACTTTTTCTTGGCAGGGTGGAGAGGAAAGAGCGGGCACGACTAAAGACTGTGAAATTCAACGCCAAGCCGGGCTCATTCGATTCAAAAGGGGTAAGGGAGTTCACGAGGGTCTAAAGTGCCACTTAAACTAGCACACTAACTAGATTATATGGCTGGAACCTAATGAGAATGTATTAATATTGACACCAGGATTAGATGCCTGTAGTAAACTTCAGAACCACTTAGATTTGACTCCTGACAGATATGAACTGAGTAGAAGGCATCAGTCACGCCATCACATCATTTACTTTTCTCACATTTAAAGCTTATTTGAGTAGCATTATGTTTCCCCCCAATATGCATGCATTTCTATGACTTTAAAATGTATCAGTACCATATCATCATTTCATTTTGTTGTTTCATATATTGCAAAAGAATAAAAAAAAAAACATTGCATCAATCACAATTCTTCAAAAGTCCATTTTTAAATCAGTTTAATTTAGATCTCATCTCCCTTTTCTCTGCATGAACGTACTGCATGAAAACGTCACTTTGCTTTTAATTTTCTGCCAATGTTGCAACTGTGGGATGGCAAGAAGAAGAACTATTATATAATATCCACCTCACATGTATCCAATCCAGCTGTATTTGTATAGCACATTTTATAAACCAGACAAGTTTCCAAAGTACTTCACATAGCAAGTATCACAAGACATCATTTTATAGTTTGTTTATATTGCCTCTAAAAGCTAACTCGAGTCCTCTCCGGCTCTTCGGAGTTCATACTTCACTGTGATTGGTTAAATCTGCCTGTCACTCACTCAGAGCATGACTGTATCCTGAAATGCAGCATATTTGTATCCTCAAAACAGCATATTTTTTGAAGAATTGGGTTTTTATCGCTATATCGCCTAGTCCTACATGTAAGGCAATAGGTGTATTTGTGCTTAATTTACATGCAAAATGCTTCTCAATATGGCATTAAACCTTTCTAGACCAAACCAGACCAAGTTACAGGTCAGATCTGTGAAGAGGCAACAACACTCACAGTCAGAATTCCTGTTTTTCTAGGTATTTTTGAGCTATAAAACCACCTGTAATTTAATAAATGTAAGGTAGAGCTGTTTAATGTCATACTGTGGAACATTCCAAGCAGACCAGTGACATATCCATAGAAACAAGCAGGTGACCGAGTGCACCTTTAAGTGGTGAAAAAACTACATGGCCTTTAACAACTATGATCATAGTATGTGAATAATAAAACAGAAAATCATACAGTGCTCTAATATTGCAGTTAACAGCTTGATTGATTAAAAGATTTTTTAGATAGAAAAATTGACTTTATACAAACTCCTCGACATCCTGCAGTTTGCATGTGGTTGTTTTGTCTGCATGACCGTGATCCACTGGTTTGCTCCATGCTTTCTCTCCCTTCACAGCCACTAAATGATAAACGTAAAAAGAATTTCATCTTCACACGAAAGTTCCCATTCTACAAGAACAAGGACAGTGATCAGGATGGGAGTGATTCAGACAGTAAGTAAGATGCAGCCCCAGACACTGCACACGCACAGGGCAGAGCAGGGCACAAATATACACTCAACATACACCACTCCTCTTCTGTTTCCCATCGTCTTTTGTATTCTTCCTCCTTTTCTGGGATCTCAGCGATTTTCAGTGAGTGTACGATGCCGACTTGTCAACTGGAGGGAAGCCAAACTGAAGCTGTTGAATCTGAATGAGGTTTTTCCTTGGGGTTGTTAAGTGATAATGTCACTTCCGGGTCCAGCCAGCAACTTCACAGCTGATTTCTTTTACAAATTTATTACAAAATGACAAAATTTGTGTAAATGGGACACCCCTGAAGCCGTCCTTGGCTTATAAGTGTGGCCCTTAGCAATTAAAATACAGGCAATACATGTTACAAATTACCTACATCTACCTTTTTAAATCTAGCTTTGTTTTTGTTCCTTATTCATCAAACAGGAGACAAATACCCTTCAAAAACGTATATTTAACCACAAATTGAACCACGTATGTAACGTAGGATTACTAACTGTGGGACTCCCTAAAATCTTGTCATTTCCAGGGGCAGGAGTTAACATTCTATTGCAACCCACTTTTAAACTTGTATTTTTCTATTCCCCAAAAACAGACTTTTAGACAAGACGAAGCATAATTTAGACTCAAAATTATAACAAACACAGCTTATCCTGTAGTGGAATTTTGCACCCCCCTCTTTATTCCCTGACATATTATTTTAACTTCTTACCTTGACCTCGTACACTTTTTGTCACACTTAAAAACTTATTAGCATGAAATGACTATAATTCTTTGTGTGTTTTTACTAAATAAAAGAGGAAATATTCAATGTTTTTTCAGTCAGTTCATGTGCCTTGGACCCGGAAGTGACACCACGCTTAACAGCCCAATAGCTATTCAGGTATTAATAAAGGCTAGATAGATTATCGCCGTGGTAACTATAGTAATCAATGTCCAGTCCCAGCAGCCATGATGTGAGTGTTGAATTCTACTCAGTGCTCATGAAAACTAATTCATGGGTTTCAGGTTCTCGTTATATGCAACATTTTGAGGACTTTTTCCTCATTCAATAGACATAATATATTGTTTTAAATTTTTAATCGCTATGGTCCTGATTTCTCATAGGGAGCTGGACTGAATTACAGTTTTCTCTTTAATACACTGATCATTTGGTTTCTTGTATTTGTACTTTATTGAATGCCCATCTTCTACCATACTAATGTGAACAAAATATTTTTCATGTTAGTTAATAAATGCATATTTTTTAGTAATGGCTATGAAGTAATAATAACATAATTTTTAATGGTTGTTTCCATATTTGGTACTGATACAAAAATCTAGTTTAATACTGCTTGAGATATAGAGATCAGTGCAGTGTTTTAGGTTGAATTTTCATTTTTAATTCAGATATATATTATATGTCCATGTAAATCTTTTAATCCATGAATTTTCCAGCCCTGATTTAACATTATTTCCAATTCGAATTATGCTCTTCCTCCACTCACAAGATGGCTGCTGCAATTGCCACGGCGACAGAACCCACCATCTCTTTAGCCTCTATTATACCTCATTGGTCACAGACTGCAACCCAGTTTCAACATGCTATGTGTGGCTCCCCCTGGTGGCTGCTCCATATCAGGACACTCCAGTGGCACACCGCTCTTTCTGACCTCTTCTTACTTCTGCCTGTGTTGCCTCTGTGCTTCTCTCCTCCTCTGGACTTTAGGACATCCTGGGATTAGGTGATGATGGGTATGGCACAAAGACATTCAGTAAGTCGGTCGAGAAATGACTTTGTCTTTGTCTTTGCAGTTTTATTTGGTTTAAGTCTTTTCTTGCGATGCTGCATGCTTTATTTCAGCCTTGCTTCTGGTTTCTAATGTGGTGCATGCTCATACTATTCATAAGATTGTATTTTTACTTTATTTACTTTATCAAGGCCTCACTGAGCGATAAAAACACTCGTACGAATAATAAGTTAATGTCTTATTGTGAAATATTCCAGACAAAGCAATAACATCTCTATGGAAACAAGTCAAGCGACCGTTCATCCACCAGAAAAGTTACATAGTGCACCTTTAATATTTTTTTGTCCTGAAATAGTTGTTATTTAAACCATAAGGTGACAGACATACGATAATAATAAGCTTACAATAAGTACATGTGCTGCCCTGCATGTGATCTGACAGATGCATGGTCTTTATGTTATTTTGTGATCAATTATTACTCTTTGGACTTTACTTAAATACTAATTTTATCAATGGTGTTATACAGGGAGTCAAGAAGATGTCATTCTCTCATATGAGCCTGTCATGAGGCAAGAAAGTAAGTTGTTCAGTCTTTTTACACTTAAAGGTCCTATATTACACAAAATGTATTCTTGTGATCTTTATGTCATGTTATATCAGAATCAGAAATCAGAATCAGAAAAGCTTATGCTGTTACCTTCTCATGAACATACCTGGAGTTGTGTTTTGTTTCATTCATACATGTTTGAGTAACCCTATATTATTAGCCTGTCTACATTACATTTAAAAGGCTCTGTTCCACCTTTTGATGTCATGAGGTGATAGTTTTCAAGTCAACAGCTCCTTTTACCTTTTGTTCAGTAGAGATTGGCAGTTACAGGGCTAAAATAATCCAAATGACACAGAATTATGCAGGATTTGTGTGTTAAACATGAATGAAATAAAACACAACTCCAGGTATGTTTGTGATGACGAAACAACATTATAACATAGATCAGAAAATAGCGTAATTTAACTATTATTTCTATTGTAGATTGAGATATTAAACACATGTTTAACCCAATAATGGTCGAAACACAGAGACTCGAGGCTAGACAATATATGGTTTAATAATGCAGCTGTCTTTGTTACAAAAGGTCATTTGGCATGTGTTTTAGAGCCGGTATAGTGCAGATTATGATGATCAAAATAGGATTACAATGATTTAATACATAGTGGAACATGTACAATATTTATTTTCACCATCTTCTTCCAGTTAGTTATGCCCGACCTGTGATCATCCTGGGACCGATGAAGGACCGAATCAATGACGATCTCATCTCAGAGTTTCCAGAAAAGTTTGGTTCCTGTGTCCCACGTAAGTATTCCCCACAGCCCAGTGCTGTGTGTGTGGACACAGATGTGATGGGTGTTGTCCTTTGTGAAACAGTAACTACAAAAAAAGTACATTACAAAAATATATGTTACCTTCTTCATCATTAAAGCAACACTGTGTAACTTTTCCGGGGATGGCATGTTATCTGCATGATTCCAAAGAAATACAAAGAAGTTAGTTTTATGTCATACAGTGGAGTATAACAGCAAAAGGAACAGCATTTCCATGGAAACAAGCAGGAAGAGGGCCCCTTCAGGCCAAATACGAGTCTTTCTGCATTTTATAAATACATTAAAAAAAAACTAAATGAAACATTTTTAGCTAAAAAGTTACACAGTGGGGCTATGTTTTGTCCTTACACTTAAACCCTTCTTTTGACTGCTTATTCATTTTTATTTATTGTTTGTCTTCTTTATATTTTTGCATGCTTTAATTTCCACATCTTTACCTTTAAAACTGTGTGTAGCTGCTAACAGTTCAGGGCATCAAGGTGAGTTGAATCAACTTTATCCCAATTGCTTTTACAAATTATATAAACCTATAAGTAATGTTTCAACAGTGAAGTTATGCTTCAGATATAGAGTTCAGTAATGAAGTATAAATTAAGATGGAGGAATTATTGCCATGGTAACCAATAGTAACAGATATCCAATTCTGACTTTAAAATGCTCAAACCAGTAGAGCACTTTTTATAACAGTTTGCATTGAACTGACTGTCCATGTTCACGATACTCATGTTTCCTAATTAAATTCTTTCTTATTTATCTATCTTAAGTAAATAAAACAATGATCATTGTCTGAACATTACATTATTTAATGTTCAGACAATGATTATTGTCTAAATTTAGCACCTTTAATCAATGACATTTCCTGACCTTTTTTTTTTTACAGTATTTTCCATTAGGATTTTGCTCTCTTAGCGTCACAAGATGGCTGCCGCAAATGCCACGGCAACAATATCCATTGTTCCTCTATCTTTATTTATACCTCATTCATTTGCAAAATAATTTTGAATATTCATACTGTTCATACATACAGTTTTATAATGACATACTTCTTATTTTGTTTAAGATGTTTTTCCTCCCATATTGGCCTTTGCAGTCACTGCTATGTATTTAATGTTTTCAAAATGCCCTGCTGCCATTATAATGAAATAATTCTGATCATTCACAGATACGACTCGACCAAAGCGTGATTATGAAGTGGACGGGCGCGACTACCACTTTGTGATGTCACGAGAGCAGATGGAGAAGGACATCCAAGAGCACAAGTTCATCGAAGCGGGACAGTACAATGATAATCTGTACGGCACCAGCGTGCAGTCTGTCAGATACGTGGCCGAGAGGGTGAGACTCTGATACTAGTGAACTGTGTCAGGACCAGTTTACCATTGTGGTTTTCTCTCTCAAATACACCAATGAGGCTTTACTGTTTCTTTGACATTTGGAGTGGCCATCTAACTAATTCTGACTAATTTTCTAGCCTCAAATTTTGAATCTGTAGATAAATTGAAAAACTATTTGAAAAAGTATTTGTCCGTTCAGTGAAATCCAAAAATGTAAAGATTAGTGCGTATCCTAATCTTGGTATTAATAATAAAGAAATAATGTAATTAAACTGTGAGCTAAACCTGTGCTCTGATATCACTCCCATGTGTCTGAGTTTATGATTGACCTAAACCACCTTGACTTTTTATATTTTGTGATATTGACTTTTTATATTTTGTGATATTCTGAGGTTAATTCCAGTTTTTTAATTGAATTTGCATTATTTTTCCAATTCCCTTTTGCCTCCAGTTGCCTTCATTACAGAATTTTGAAAGTTTTTTCTTAACAGACTTGTACTTTCTGTTTCAGGGTAAACACTGTATTCTTGATGTCTCTGGAAATGCCATCAAGCGGCTGCAAGTAGCACAACTGTATCCTGTGGCCATCTTCATCAAACCCAGATCTGTAGATTCATTAATGTAAGGATTGCTCACATTTTTATCTTATCTTTTTGGCTCATACAACTTTAAAGCAGTACTGGGTGTAACCACAGACTGTATAAATGGACACCAAATAGGAAGTGAGCATGGGAACAATTCTGCTCCATCAACTCGGATTCACTTCTTACTGAAAAACTGTCACCTCTTTCTCTGTAATTTGATGTTTGGTCCCTAAATCAAGATATAAACATCAGTAACTGACCAATCAGGTGCCTTGTTTCCCTGAGCGGACGAGAAGGAGCATTATCTACAACACTCTTGCTCCTGACTGGCTCTTTGGTTGCTATGATTTTCGCGCTTGGAATTCCAAATATGGAACTCTGCTCCAAATTAGCCGCTGTAACTCAGGGCCGGTGCAGACCAAACTGACTCAGGGTGCAATCAAGTTTCAAAGCGGTGCCAACGTAATTGGCTTCCATTAAGTGGCACATTTTTAACTGAGGGTGCAATTCACCTTTTTGCACCCCTGCAGACTTGTATATCCTCAACTGGCTTCATTTTGCCTGGAGATGACGCCACACTCACTTAGTCCACTTCTTTATACAGTCTATTGGTTCATAACACTGCCACTGTGCTTCATGACATTTTTAGGGAACATAGAAGTATAACTGAATATAAAAAAGAAGTGCACCGAATTAGCTAGACTTGGACTTTGCCAGACTTCATTGATCAAGGGAAATTATTTGGACACAGTAGCTCACACATCACAAGAGCAAAAATATAAATGCTAATGATAAATTCAAAATAAGTAGCAAAAATAGCAAGAGACTGGTGTCAAATAAAGCATAATTATATAAATGTACATGTACAAGTTAAAAATAAAATATAGAAATAAAGTATCTCAGCTATATACAAGAAGTCATGAGGAGAAACAGTGCAAAGATGAAATAATGATGGACACGGTAAGCAGTCTTTCTATGTTTATGCCATTCAGAACAATGAAATCTAGAATGAATTAAACACTTACAATTCAATAACAGTTGTAATGTTTTTCAAAGGGACATGAATAAAAGACTGACGGAGGAACAAGCCAAGAAGACGTTTGACCGAGCGTTAAAGTTGGAGCAGGAGTTTGGAGAATTCTTCACAGGTATTTTTAATCAAAGCCGAGTGTGTGTGTGTGTGTGTGTGTGTGTGTGTGCGTGTGCTCATATGTGACCCCACACAGCAGTCACACACATGCATACACACATCCAAGCATACACACACACGTTCATTGATTAAACTGTCCCGCTGCCTGGATTTTACACTGCACAACAGAAGCAGAGGTGATATTAAAGCAAAATGAAAAAGACACAACAGGAAACATTTCAATTCTGGTGCCCTTTTAGGTAGATGGGTAGATACTAGATAGAGCGGTGATGATAAAGCTAACCACACCTGACATACGAAAGTGCACTTCCTGATTTTTGGACAATAAAATGCTTTCTGATTAGCTGCAGATAGCACACAGTGGCCTCATTTTGACCTCAAGAGCAGCTTATAGTTTTAACAGCCCTCCTGAGGACTGGTGAATTAGCCTAGGCTATAAAACTGTGATACCTGCATTAGATTACTTAATTGTTAATCTATGTTTGTTGTATCTTTCCCTATTCAAATAAACCATAAATAAATAAACATTTTGCTCAAATACTTAGGAAAAATTGGGTACAGGACCTTTAAGTATTTTGTGAAGTAGTTTTTTAAGTACCCTAGTTTCCTCCACAAACATCAAAATATCCTGTCTTATTCTCCATAAAAACTGCCGACACTGTTGTTTAAATCTGTACAAATATGCTCTGAAAAGTGATTTTTGTATCAGTTTGCCAGTTCAGCTTTCAGTCTTTTTGTCTTTTTGCTCCTTGATTTAAAATGTGAACTTTGAACAGAATTATATTATTAAAGTCTAAATATTCAGTCCACTTAACTATCACTGTTTATTCCATCTTTTCTGAGAGCGCATAATCTCATATTTGTCTTTGTTCACAGCGCTGGTTCAAGGTGACACTTTAGAAGAAATTTATAATCAGTGTAAACAGGTCATAGAGGAAAATGCAGGCCCTTACATCTGGATCCCTTCAAAGGAGAAGCTATAACTGACCCTGCACCACTGGACTCTGCTAGACCCTAGTAATAAGTTGTAACATATGATACTGTATGGAAATAGGCTTCATACACACCTCTTGTGAATATGTTAATTTCATTTTTTAATTTCATTTTCTTTTATTTGTTATTGCTTTGTTGTTGTTGTTTTTTTTTCACATGCAACATGAATGTTCCTGAATGTACACCGCAAAGTGTTTTAGGATCTTAGGTACATTTGTATGAATATCTGTTGCTTTTTATTTTTAATGGAATGTTGTTACACACTTGCTGTACCTGTGTTCAACCACAAGGGGGGCGGCGCACACATGGACTTTTTGCACTGTGACAAAAAGTTGTGTCTGCATTTTTGCTTCTCCTGACATTGCTCGTTATGTTATTATATTGTTTACATAATTATTTCTCCCCGTTCTGTATTTATTGGAATGTGTATGTGTGAAGAGTATATTTAAATTATGTACAAAGTATGTTTTTATTTGTATTTTAGGAAGAAATGAGTCATCTAGCTGTTGCAAAGACAATTTATTATTATTAAGTAAAGGGAGAGAGCTGCTAGTAAAAAGCAGATATAAGAGATGTAATGTTTTATTTTGTTATGCTGAAAGGCTCAAAAGCACAGAGTTATTTATTTCTGAGAGGAGCACTTTGATTCTAATGTCATTTACAAAGCATATGTTATTTAAGTGAAGTTTGTCTCATTGGATGCACTGTATTTTGATTTGAGAGCTGATTTTGGAGGTGTAGATATTCAATTTTTACAGGGAAACTTTGTCTTTTACTATACAGAAAAAAATAATACACTTTGGAACATAGCCTAAGTAGCACTTTCTCACTATTTGTAAAAATCTCTATAGCAGAAAACTGAAATTGTAAAAAAGCTATAAAACTAACCAAAACAAGGATTTTTTTTGGATCAGTTTGTCTGTTTTCCTTGGTGATATCAGGTTAAAGCCGCACTACGTAACTTTTCTGGTGACGGGTCTGCTGCCTGCTTATGCCCATGGATGTCATTGCTTTCACTTGAATGTTCCACAGTATGGCATTAAAGCTGTCTACCTAGCATTTATTTAATTATGGATATTTCTATTGCTCAAAAACACCTCGAAAAACATTCTTACTGTGAGTGGGGTCACCTCTCCACAGATCTGACCTATAACCTGGCCCACTGGCAACACCTGCTTTTCTCCACAGAAATAGATTAATGCCATACTGTGGAATATTCCTGGCAAAGCAATGCCATCTCCATGGAGTCCCTTAACCATGAAAGTTATGATATTGCGCTTTTAAGATGAATTGATCAAAATCATTTAAACATTTAGCCAAAGAAGCTTAGATTTATGTTGGATATGTCTAATACTTATTTTGATCAGCACATAATTTGGTCAGATTCACTTAATGTAATGCTTTTGGTTCATTTAAATTGTATTTTTCACAATTCTACTCTGGGGTTGTCTCTTGTGTATTCTGATTTGGTTTTGTCTGTCCAAATGGAATGAGTCGTTCACCTTTCTGCTCCTGTGAATCTCCATCATAGTTTTATTTAAAGGGTTTTGCTTGGCTCGTAATAACATTAGACTTTAACAGCTAAAATATAAAATGTGTTTCTTTTTAAACCAAGGACAACAGAAACCTGAGCCGGACACACATACAGCTGCATTGGCTAAACATAAAAAAGTTATTTGAATTTTTTGAGAAGAAATAGATAATTATATTTCGCCCAGCATGAAATATTTATGTTTTACTCACCAGAGGCTTGCCTTGACTGAAAGGGCATATTACAAAATCTTGCTTTGTACAAAAAAAGATGTTAAAATTATATAAAAATCCTTAAAAGCACTTGGAATGACTAATGCATTAATAATTTCCTCATTCTCTTAAAGGTGCACTGTGTAACTTTTCTGGTGGGGCTGTTCTCTTCCTGTTTGGCGCCATGGAGATGTTAATGCTTTGTCTGTAATGTTCCACACTGTGGCATTAAACCTATCTATCTACTTAACTGTTGCTTTTTACTAAAAATACATTGGAAAAACGTGCCACAGATCAGACCTTTGGAGACGGATACGTTTAAATGACATCTCCATGGAAACAAGCAGATGGTGTACACGCCACCAGAAAAGTTACACACTACGTCTTTAAGCGGCAGCGCTAGATCCCTAAAAACACTTGTGTATTTCCACCTTATTTTATATTTATAGCATGTGACACCAGTTCAGTAGTGAATATAAGATAATATAATATGTTTCTCTAATCAGTGGGATTTTTCAAAGTGCACTTATTCATCGTTTTGGTAAATAAAATAGACACTGTATGATACAACTTTATAAGCAAATAGAGAAAAGATTTATTGTGTTAAATGACATGTGTGATGAGCAATCGGAGAGAGGGGGACTGGGTTTGGACCACATACTCTATAAGGCACTTAAGTACACCACCAGACCAGACACTGCAGGTGAATAATAAAAACAATCTTACATTTTGAGTTATATATATTTAGATATTTGAGTTATCAAGTTGAAACCTATAAATAAGGTGTTTTATGTGTAAAATTGACAAAATTATGCATATTTGGGACATGGTCAGGCCTAAATGTACTGTTTTATTTTGCTGACATATTAAATACAGGAAATACAGAGGGGATTTTGGACATCTTAGCCAAAATCTGTAAAAAAAAAGCTGTAAAATTCAAAAAGATTTTAAAGGTGCACTGTGTAACTTTTCTGGAGAGGGTTTGTTTGTTTAAATTGTCCACAGTATGGTATTAAACTAATCTGTTTTATATTTATTCAATTACAGGTGTTATTTATTGGTCAAAAATATCTTAAAAAACATTCATTCTTACTGTGAGTGGGGTCGCCTCTCCGCAAATCTAACCTGTAATTTGGCTCGCAAGTCTTCCATGGAGATTCATGAGTTTATGGTCATACTGTGAAACAACAAAATCAAAAGTACGAGATTGGAAAGTTTGGAGTATGTAGATCTAGTTTAAGGGCGTGATCTTTATAATATACAAAGATCACCGTTACAATATCACATTTTCCGTGTAGCTTGAACAACTTTCTTTTGGTTTTCATGTGAAAGCTTATATGCTGAGAGGTCAAACTGACAAAACGCAAAAATTTGAAAATAATGAGTTTTGCCTGTAGCGTCTGGCCTCAAGTGTGTAAATCGGATGTGGTTTTATACGACTGTGTTGGGTAGTTGTGGCTAATCGCATCAAGCAGAGTGCACGTTTTCTCCGCACTGATTCGTAGGTAAACACCGCTTACTTTCTTTGCAGCGTGTTTCAAAAATATCTGCTCATTCTTTTGCAAACGCTCTAAACCGTATTGGTCACCACTTGCCTTAACAAAGTAGGTTTACTGTTTATCAGATGGAGGCTTCTACATGTACTTTTCCTTTTAGAGTAGTTACTTATCTCCTTAGCTCCCAGACTGCAGTTAACAAGGGCTGAGTCCAGTTTAAAGAGCATTTGACGGGTTTTAATGTTTTTCTAATTATTACTTGGTTAGATTGGGTAGTACCTGCGGTAAATATATGTAGTTTTATTTCATTTAAGCGGCAGTTTGTGGATAAAAAATACAAAAATACAAGTAGTGGTGAGTTATCGCTACCAAAATGCAGCTACAATTTACTAGATGATATTTCTCTGGCTGTTTAAACCTTCGTTTAACAAAATAAAAGTGTTGTCATTTATTTTTATTAGTTTTAATCATAACTATTGTGTAATTTAGAGAAGTTTTGACCCTTAATTTTATGGTTGGTAGGTAACATATGGAATTACCTCTACATATGTCACACCTGCTGCCCATGTCCAACCAGGAAAATTATAAACTTCACCAAAATTTAAAATAATAATACTATATATACTTTTTTTTTTTAAAGTAAAATCTTAAATATAATTATGTTAACTATGTTTTAGTGACATTTAAACCTGTCGTATGCCCTTTAAACTCCTGTTGTTGAGGCTATTGCAACATTTATTGACAACGTTCAGTGATTTAAAGAAGCGTTACTAAAGAGAGATTGTCTATTTTGTAACTTTACCTTGATTTTAGAAGATTTTATGAGGCAACATCTTTTCAAATAATGTAAATCTAGGGTGACCACCTACCCCTGTTTTGGTCCTTTGTTTGAGAATTTGAGAATTCTCCAGTTTTTCATTGATGCTATATGAATTATAAAATATGAGGTTTTAATACATTTAAATTTTCACAAAAAGTCAAGATTTTCAGATTATTGCTATTCCAATCTCTCAGTGCGTTACAATTGATTAAAAACTCAAATTTCATATGGTGTTATTGCTATTATTATCTATGAACTTAAAGATATATTGTGTAACTTTTATGGTGAGGGTCCGCAACCTGTTTGTTTCCATGGAGATGTTAATGCTTTAGTTTAATTGTCCACAGTATAGCATTAAACTAATCTGTCTTGCATTTATTCAAATACAGATGTTATTTATTGCTCAAAAATATCCATTCTTACTGTGAGTGGGGTCACATCTCCACAAATCCAACCTGTAATTTGTCTTGCAAGTCTCCATGGAGATTTTTTTTTAATTTATGGCCATACTGTGGAACATTCTAGGCACATCTTCATGGAGACAAGCAGGTGACAGACCCTCCAGCAGACATGTTACACAATGCACCTTAAAATTTCCCCTGTAGTCTATTAACCTATGTCCCACCATAATCCACTAGTTCTTCTATTCAGGTGGTCACCCTAAATATAATAATTAATATATATGGACCCTGTGATTGGCTAGAAATACAATTATAATATATGTAAAGGCGTTTTTGTCATATACTGGCTTGAATATTGTGCTAATCCCAAACACTTCCAAATTCATTGTAAACGTATTAACACTAGTAGTTTATGGGCCAGTGCAGCCATTTTCTGTGGAGATATAAGGACTTCTGACCTATGCATGTTGCAAAAGTCTTCTGTTACCTGTGGATGTGCAATACACTACTGAAGCGTTCAGTTACTTGGCTGTGTTCAAAGATCCGTCTGCCGATCTGAATCATTCAAACAGACATGTCTATTTTAAACCCAAATAAATCACTGTTGTAAATGCCTGAGTCAATCTGCTTTTTTCAGTTCTGTAATTGTTTTCTATAGTTAAAGCTGCACTATGAAGCTTTTCTAGGGGAGGATGCGCCTCCTGATTGTCTCCATGGAAATGTTAAAGCTTTTCTTAATGTGAGTATGGAATTACAAATATTTGTCTTTCATTTATTCAATTGCAAGTGTTTGTATGACTCAAAAACACATTGAAGAACATGTATTCTTTTTGGGAGTGGGTTCACCTCACCACAGATCTGACCTGTAACTTGGCCTGGTGATATCCATGGAGGTAGGCTAATAAAATACCATGCTGTCAAACATTCCAGGCAAATGTTCCAGAGATGGAAATTAAAACGATTTGTTTAATTATAAGTGTGTTGATTGCCAAAAAATACTGTGTAAAAGATGTATGTGAGCAGGTTCTCCTCTCCACAGAGCTGACCTTTAATAGGGCCTGGTGATTTGTTTCTATGGAGATAAGCAAGTTCTTGCCTACATCTTGCTTTCTTCTCTTCTTCTTCAGGGAGGAAAAGCAGGCCACGCCACCTGGAATGATAGTGAGCCTTTCAGTATTCAGTAACTGTTTTCCTCCCATAAATATAATATTCATTAGCATTATTTGCAATAGATTTATGTACATACATAAAAATGATTAATACATGTTTTATAAATATTACTTGATATTACTTGATTTATTGGCATACTAATTATCATTTATAGTGACTAATACATGGTGCCTACACTAAAGTGTTCCTGAAGAAAGAATAGAAAAGTTTGAATCCATCCATCCATTTTTTTCTGCTCATCTGGGGCCGGGTCGCGGGGGCAACAGTCTAAGCAGGGACTCCCAGACTTCTTTCACCCCGGACACTTCCTCCAGCTCCTCCGGGGGGACCCCAAGGTGTTCCCAGGCCAGCCGAGAGACATAGTCCCTCCAGCGTGTCCTGGATCTTCCCTGGGGCCTCCTCCCGGTGGGACATGCCCGGAACACCTCCTGAGGGAGGCGTCCAGGAGGCATCCGGAACAGATGCCCGAGCCACCTTTGAATCCATACATCAATGTCTTCTATTCCTTCAGGACAGCAACAGTAGCACTCTCAGCACAGATTTCACTTGCATCACCCCAGACATTCCCTTCATCTCCACCAGGGGGATCCCAAAGCAGTCCCCCGGTAATATTCCCAGACTTCAGAATGACTTTTTTTTCGATCCACGACCAAGTAACTGGATCGATATCATAATTGCTATAATCTATGGTTCTTCGATACTGTGCGGTCCTCTGGTCAGTAGTGAGAGCTGTTCCCCTCCTCCTCAAACTGACATAACGTTACAGGTGAAGACGGCTGGATGGGGCTCCAACTCTTCACACTGACTTCAAGCTGACAGCGCTGGTGTGAGATCATGTCAGGATAATACAAGTGCTTATATTGCAATGGTACAAATTTAGCAGACACTTAAACTTGTTTGACACATATACTGTAGCCTGACTGCTTAATTTCCTTGACCAATGTTCTTATTAAATATGTTCTTATGACCTTTTACACTCCAGCTGTTAATGAAAGCGTGACCTATGCTGAATAACAGACCTCACTGACTGAAGCCTGGCTCTGACGATGTTGGGAGTCAATTTAAATATTTCCTTTGATAGAAAATAAACAGTGACATAGGCCTACATTTTGCCATACAAAGAGATGTTCTGTTTTAACGTGTGTTTGTAATATTTTGGTTTCAGGTTACACAAGTACGGGTGAGTGCATCAGTGTTTTTTTAAAGGTCCTATACACAAAATTACCTCTTGTGAGCTTTAAGTCATGTTATAATGTTATCATCTCCTCAAAAACAGACCTGGAGTTGTGCTTTGTTTCATTCACTTGTTTGAGTATTGCTTTATTATTAGTCTGTCTGCATCTCCAAAGCTCAAAATGCTCTGTTCCACCTTGTGATGTCATGTAGTGGTAGTTTTAAGCTACCTTTTACCCTTTGCTCAGTGGAGGTTGGCAATTCCAGGACTGAAATTACCCAAATAATTTTAGTGAAGGTGTACAGAGATTAAAAACACAATGGATCAGAAAATAGATCAGAAAATAGCGTAATAAGTTTAAGTTCCAGTGTACATGTTATAAGCTTTATGAACTCAACTGCAAACCTGGTTCTATAGAAGGACCTTAAAAGTAAATAGTTAGAGTACATAGCTACAAGGTGATGGTACAAATATGCATTGTACACTATAGTACCATTACTAACCTGACATTTACACTGACTGCTGTTACATGCACATCTAAAGTCTGATTTTTGGAGTTATAAGATTATAAAATGACACGTAAACACTCCAAATCATCTCATTTCTAATTTTCTTTCTCATGGTGCCTCTGATGTGAGTAATCAGAATGGCCATGATCAGAAAGACATTTGCAGTTTGCCTGTCATTTAAATCATATTAAATGTCCAGAAATCAGATAATAATCAGATTTTGGTGGGCGTGTGTACATATCCATTGATCTGGTTACCTTCATGATGGGGGAGCTTGTTTCGAGGATCTCTGCAGCTTTATTCTTTTTGTCCCCAATTCGCTTGATCTGTTTCTATTCGAAGTGTGATAGACAAACTTTCTATTGGCCCTTAACCAGATGTTGATATGATTTCATTATTTATTTGGTGTTTTCAAGAGGACAGCATGTTATAAAGGTGCATTATGTAGCTTTTTGGTTGGGGTCTTTTACCTGCTTGTTTCTATGGATATGTCATTGCCTGGAATGTTCCACAGTATGACATTAAACAGCTCTACCTTACATTTATTCAATTACAGATGGTTTTATAGCTCAAAAATACAAAGAAAAACAGGATCCACTAACTCCCCTTTGTTTCTCCTGCAACTACAATTTTAGTTTGTCCATTTTATTGGCTCAAAATGTTATTTATGGACAGTGTTGGGAAGTAAATGAATAAATGTACAAAGAATATGTACTGAATACTAATTTTTAAAAACTGTATTGTGGTACATTTACTTTTTCATTTGGAGGAATTCAGAATACAGTTAATTTTAAAACCAAAGGAATACATGGCGGTTCTCGATCACACAAGTTAAGCTTCAAACTGCGTAGAATTAGTGAGAAAAATAAAAAACAGAGCTCTTGTTGTGAGTGCATGAAATGGAAGGGGTGGGACTAGACACAATTTTCACAAGACGAGACACACCACGAGATTAGGTCCACGAGAACGAGACAAGATGATATTTTTTTGTAATAAATAAGTAATTTGTAATAAATAAGTAATGCAATCCAGTTCACAGTTTTAGCTTCACTATTTTAGATTTATTTTATGTAATACTAGTACTGCTTTTTGGAACTACAGCTTCTCAAATTGTGTAACTCACCAGCTCTTAACTCTTTTTTTTTTTGTCTAAGGTAAAGGTAAATAATAATTTTTCTCATGTGTGCACAATTTTGTGGAAATTTTGTCTCGTGGGATCTTGTGGCACGAGATCTTGTCCCATCCCTATGAAATGGTGACACAAATACACTGTTTTTAATACTATATTGCCTTTTATACTGTAATGTAAAAGCCACTCGATGTAAAAGTATTTTAAGTATTCAGAATACAGTACTCTGAGTGATATATCAAAATATGTGACAAAATAAATTTTAATGCAGGTATTCAGTATTCTCCCCATCACTATTTATGGAGCATCACTATATTTCTCTAGTGAATCTAGTGAATAGTTGTATTTAAGATGTCTGTTAGTAGTAAATTGTTAATTAATGAGCTCTTTTGCTATATAGACGTTCACACAATTACAAAGTTGAATGTATACTGATTGAAATCTGCTCCTTGGCATACATTGTTAGTGCTAGTTGATTAATGCCGTGATTAAAGTGATGCAATCAATACAGACAAAACACTCAAGCTTTAGGCCTAAGCAGAGTCCAGACTTAAGCCAATGACCAAAAGTATGGACTTATTTAAATTGGTCAGGACTACACTAATGAACCCGCAGGCCTGTTTAAAGGGCCCATATTACTGTTTTCTGATCTGTTATCATGTTGTTTCCTCATCAGAAACATACCTGGAGTTGTGTTTTGTTTTAGTCACACGTTTGACACACAAATCCTGCATATTAAGTCTGTGTTCTTCTCTCAAATGGAAAACACTCTGTTCCACCTTGTGATGTCATGTGGTAATGAAGGGAGTGCTCCACGGTGTTTTTAAACTCTATAAACCTTCATTGGATTCATTTGGATAATTTCAGACCTGGAATTGCCATTATCTACTAAACTAAAGGTAAAAGGTAGCTGTTAACTTAAAAACTTCATGACATCTCAAGGTGGAACACAGCATTTTGAGCTTTGGAGATGTAGGATTACTCAAACAAGTGCATATACAACAAAACACAACTCCACATATGCTTTAGAGGAGGTAACAATATTCTAACATGGCCTAAAGCTCACAACAGACAAGTTTGCATAATATAGGATCTTTAATGAGCTCCTGGTTTTGCTGAATACGGTTTTGCTTATTCATACATTCCTGTCTTTGCAGGAATGGTGAAATGTTTCACCGTGATGTTTTTGTAGCATGGTCTATACAATCGCATACATTCTTCATAAGATTAAAAAGACAATGAAACACCACATTCCTCCTCCCATATCTGAACCCTCTGCGATGGCCTGCGACCTCCATCATTTTCCTAAAGGCCCAATTTTACCACACGTGTTCTGAACACTCAATTTAAGGACATACACTAATCTCACAACACTGTAATATAACCTCGCTTCCTATTGGCCAATTCAGCCAGCAATCAAAGCCACGGACCAATCAGAGTCCAGAATACATGACGGGGGCGGATATTTTCGCCGTGTACAGTATGCTGCAAAAAACTGTTGATATTTTTTTACATTTATCTTAGAAAACGAAGGGGAAGAAGAGATCAGCTATCCCGTGCTTTGAGGTAAGTGTTGTTTTAGTTTCACGTTAAATTTGAGAAACATTTTATCTCGGATCATCGCGGTCAAACACAGGAAGCTTTTAACAAGTAGCGTTAGTGACTGAAATGAAGGGAATAGTGAGTGGACATGTAGTTGAGAGTTGTTTGATTTCTATCGACCTCGGCACATTTCGGTCATGTTTTGTAGACTTGCATTTAGCTAAAATCTGAAGTTTGAAGAAGGAGAAAGCTATAGGCCAGTGCTCTCTGCGTGTGGCTGTGAGCACTTTGCGAACCGGGGGAGGGGAGGGATAGAGGCGATAGAGACACTTCTTCCACCGCAAGGAAAACGAAAGTCATTTTATAAGCATTATGTGACTGAACAAGTTTGTGTTTCAGCGAGAATTAGGACGTGTTGTTATCGTTTTTGTGAGTTGTGGGAGAAGTTTGTCTTTTACCCCCGATAACATTCATCATTCGGGTAAAGTAGACGGTGAATTGTCAAGAAGCGCAAAGCAACACGAGCCACTTCCGGTTTGGGCAAGAAAATAAAAGCGAATCAAATCGTTTTTCATAAATCTTTTCAAAACTGGTTTATTTCGGCTCTCTAGAAGTTAAAGGGTTGTTGTTGTGTAGTAGGGTTTATTAAAGGGTCTATATTACGCCATCTTCTGATCTGTGTTATAATAATGTTGTTCCTCATCAATAACATACCTGGAACTGTGTTTTGTTTCATTCACACATGTTTAACACACAAACTCTACATAATCAGGCTGTGTTCTTCTCTGTTCCACCTTGTGATGTCATGTGGTAATACAGGAAGTGCTCCACTGTGTTTTTAAACTCCATGCATCTTCACTAGAATGATTTGGAGAATTTCAGCCCTGGAATTGCCAGTCTCTACTAAATTGAAGGTAAAAGCTGTGAACATGTGATGACATCACAAGGTGGAGCAGAGCATTCTGAGATGCAGATGCACTAATAATCCAGGATTAGTCAAATATGCGAATGAAACAAAACACAACTCCAGATAGTTTTTGAGCAGGTAACAACGTTATAACATGACTAAAAGCTCACAAGAGTCAATTTGACGTAATCTTTAACACATTCTCACACATTAAATAAAGAGCCTATAAACTATGAAAACCCATCTCACCAAAAACCCCATTCAATAACTTTTCTGTTTGTCTATTTGTCACCTTAAAGGTGCACTATGTAACTTTTTGGTTGGGTGTCTGTCACCTACATGTTTCTATGGAGATATTTCACAGTATGAATAAATGTAACGTAGAGCTGTTAAATGTCAATTCTCAAAAATCTTACATTTATTCAATTACAGGTGGTTTTACAGCTCAAAAATACCTAGAAAAACATCCATTCTGACTGAGCAGGGTTGCCTCTCCACAGATGTGACTTGGTCTGGTTTGGTCTTCATTATGATAGAAAGGTTTAATGCCATACTGTGAAACATTCCAGACAGAATAATAACATCTCCAGAGAGAAAAGCATTTGATGTGCGCTCCACCAGAAAAGTTACACAATGCACTTTTAAGTAATGCATCTTTGGGTATCTTGAAAAACACTGTATATGTGTTATGTAATATTATTGTAAATGATAATAAAATCAACAGAGCTGAACTGAATACACTCAGATCGCATAATCAAAGTGAAAACACAGTATGGCAGCCTGATCCATTTCATCACAGCAACTGGGGCTCAGTACTTTGCATTGCCCCCACATACGTCTCTAGGATTTACGACCACCCATCCTCCAGGGACCAAGGACGGTACTTTGGGGTTTGTTCTCCCAGATCTGGAACAGAGGAACAGGAACAGAGGAACAGATATCATGGAGAGTTTGAAGTCTTACCTGGCAACACCAGAAGAGTCCAAATATAATGTCCTAATAAAATAAATAGGCTACTTGTTATTGTTGTGTAAAAAAAAAAAAAAGAATCGTCTGTGCCACTGACCGATTAATCGACTAAACTACTGGGAGAAGGCTGTAGCCCATAGCTCTCATCCTGCTCCTCTTGGCACTGAGGGGCAGATAATGATCCTGTTTTGGTTTCCTGGTAGTGGACTTTCTCCAGCCCTGCTCACAGTACGTGCTTGTCTACTGGACCGGCCTCCTCTGCTCAGGGACGGAGCTGGGAAACTTTTTGGCAATGGCATTTTGAGTTGATCTGTTTGTACCACCGCCACAGGGTCCGGGTAGCCTATTCTAGATGCAAAAACTAAAGAAAAAATATCATTGTTTACTGTAGCAAATTTTATGTAAGATAATAAAACAATGCCATTTTACCTCTGATCCATAAAGGACATATTAAAGATTATATATACCTCTTTAATACGTCCTTTTGGATATATATATAGCCTTATTACTTCTGTGTGTTAATGATACAACAAGCCTCAATTCTTTTCTATATCAGGATCAAAATTAAAACTAAGTCACAACAGAAGAAGGTGTTAGTATTGTGGCATTATGCACTCTGATGTAATTCTCTGTATTTGTATGCCTCTCCTGGTTTATGATGAACATCCACACTGCTGCTCGTCACTCTGACAGCTGAGCTCCTTCCGGTGCGCTCGTGCTGCAGACGCACGCTTGACGCACAGCGCGAGGACAGCCAGTGCAGAAGTGTGTTATGATGTGTCAATAAGTTAAAACTGTGGACAGCACCGATGATGAGAGGGGGACACCGTTTCATGTGCTGGGCTTTTGAGGTACGTTCATAAGTCAACGAGTCACTCATGACAGAAAACTTGTAGTTTTATTGATTTCCCGATGTGTGTGGTTCTTTAGTTCTCTGGCTCGCAGTTACTGAAAAAATGTTATTATCGCTGCTCTGGACATGATGTCCGCCTGCTGGCTTTGCTTTGAATTGGCCGTAGTTTGTCTCGACATTGCTGTGAAACGGTGTTCCCTCTATGGGGCTTTTCCTCACACCGTAGACATGTTGCTCATTTATTCTTGACTCGGATCTGAAATAACAGACTAAATGAATGGCAAAGGAGCCTCTGAGCTGCAGACTTGCCCCTCTCTTCCTCCGCATCAAATGATCAGCACTCAGCCACGAACCTGCGTGACAGAAAAACTCTTCAATGCGCTTTGTCAAGTCTTTTGGTCCAAATACAAGCTTTAACTTCCAGCCCCAGCAGTTAGAGAAACCCGTGCCATTTGAGGAACCTCTGCCTGCAATATGACGGACACGTCCAGTTAGCAGGCTGCAGCGCTAGCAGGCTAACTAGCTACTTTTATTCCCAGTAACAGTGCGAGGAAATGGGGCTGCTGCTGTGCTGAACACTGCACACGGATGTATGTACCTGGGCAGAAAACCTCGGGTTTAATTAATCATTAGAGATGTTTTAGACGACAGTGGCAGAGCAGAGTTCAGTGACAAAATGCCCCCAGTGCTGTACTGTACTTGGCATGTCTCCTCCAATCCTCAGCAAGATGGACTCGCTTTCGGCTTGTCTGTCTTGTCAGAGCCCACATCGACATTTTGCACGGAGATGAAAATGTGCGCTTAGAGGTAAGGGCACAGGCTGTCACAGTGTGTTTTACACGGAAAGGTTCACTCTTTCCACTGTTATCGTGTGGGAAAAACCCAACCCGTTTGCTCCGGTCTGGACCCGGGCATCAGCACTTTTACCTGAGACGAGCCCAGTGCGCAGCAGCCACGGTGCCCGGTAATTGTAGGCTGCAGAGTATCGTGTGAAATGCGCCCAGTGGTCGCAGGGTTTGGCCTACATGCTGTTGGCCACAGGGGCGGCGGATGGCGGGTGACACCGAGTGATCGGCGTTCGGATGAAACAAAATGTCCCACCATAGTTTGAAGCGAATGAGTCTCGTTATGTGCTACGCCAAAGTTGACTTGCTTCGCATTGTCCTGCAGCTCTGCTCGTGTTAAAAGACAAAATTATTGAAGAGGTGCCACTGTAACGCATGACGAGAGTGTCTTGTATTTTATAGGTCATCGTCATTGCATGACAAGGGCTGTGGCAGACTCATCCTCATCACTCATAACAGCATTTCCATATTATTTCCTCTGTAAGTATCCCGTTTTCCACCTGACTTTCATAATTTAACAAACTCTTCATCTGCTGCTGGTGCAGGCAGCGTCAGTTCATCCACTCATATTAGGTTTTCTTTGCCTATTCTTTGCTGATCCATAGGTTGAGGTCACATGACATCACAACATTAGATAAAGCCTATAGTTTAAATGCTCTGGTTGGCAGCTCAGAGCTCTATGGGACAATTAAGTCTGTAAATGGAAATATTTGGCCTGTATATGGTTAATATATTTGTAATTACTGGTATGTCCAATCTACCTGAAACAGAAACTGGCATAAAGTTCAACTTCTCCTCAATTAGCACTAATTTTGTTTTAAGTGGTGGTAGTATTAAATCTCAAAGGGCAACATTGTTGTCAGTTGAAAGGACTTTATGTACGTTTGTGGTCCTTATCTTGGTTTAGTTTCATTTCTTTCTTCATAAAAAAGAATGATCTGGTGAACATTGTGGATTTACATTAAAAGTCCCTGACCTGACCAAGAAATTATGACATAGGAAATAAAATAATACGTTAAAATGTGCAGAATACAGAAGTATAAATAATGGCATACCTTTTTATCACAAAATAACTGAAAGAAAAAGGACATGACATTGGCCACTAATGTATCACATATGCCAGCTACTATTCTCATGTTCTCCTGAAGTTTTCAGTAAACTTTTCACTAAATGTTTCATTAAACATGCCGTTAAGCAAAAGAAAGAAAGAATAAAACCCTTATCCATGTAGCTTTTATATTTGAGCAGACAATAATGGTAATGTAAACAGTTCCCATAAATGCTATTATAGTAACAGAATGTTGCTGCAAAAATGACATGGCGTAACTTTAACCTGACAGTGAACTCTGATGGGGCTGTAGGTGCGGTAGTACCATGAAGGGTGGAGGAACTGGAAAAGAACCACCAGTCGCCGGAGAGATCGCAGGGAAACGGCCCAAACGCAAATGTCTACAGTGGCACCCGCTCCTGTCCAAAAAGACTCTGGACTTCTCAGAGGAGGAGGAGGATGACGATGAAGAGGAGCAAGAGAAGGTATGTAGTTAAGAAGAATAGGATGATAACTACTAGGGCCGCACAATATAGCGATATACAATTAAAATCACAATTGGAGTTGGCACAATTATGAAATCTCAAAGGCTGCAATTATTTAGATACTAGAATGTCCTTTGTGAAGAATAAAACATCCTGTATTTTTTATGGAAACATCTTGTATCTGTAGTTTAGACCTCTACAACCATGTTCTGAAATTCAGTCCTGAAAACAAGGACTTTGTAATGCTCTTGGAGTTGTTTACAGTGTGCACTCTGAACAGAATCTTTTTAAACATGTATATTCCAAATGAAATCACAATAGCAAAACTCTTCAGACAAATTGTGCAGCTATAAATAGACATATATTTTTATAGAATCTATTACACCTCACTCCATTTAAAGAAACACATCTTAGTCAAAGTGTCAAAACAGTGCATTTACTGCTAGTCAAAAATTTGGACACGCCCTCTCTTATTTTCACTCATTTTTACATTTTAGATACTTGGAGAAGACATCAAATATATGAAGCAATTATGTAGCGAAGAAAAAACGTAAATAACAAAAGTAAACAGTGGCTTTGAGGATTTAAATATAAAATATTTAAAAAATCCTACTTCATACATTTGATGTCTACTGTATGTATATAAGATGTTGAAAGTTGTACAAATAAAGAAAAAAAAAACATTGAATAAGTTGGTGTGTCCAAACTTTTGGTAGTATACATTCATAACAGGTGTCTCTTTTCGTGCTAGGACCAGGGCTCTCAGGTGCAGAGTGGAGCCCCAGCTGAAGTGGACGATGACCCCTCAGAGCAGAGAGCCCGTCGCCCCATGAACGCCTTCCTCCTGTTCTGTAAACGCCATCGCTCTCTGGTGCGGCAGGAGCACCCCCGTCTGGACAACAGAGGTGCCACCAAGATCCTGGCCGACTGGTGGGCCGTGCTGGACCCCAAGGAGAAGCAGAAGTACACTGACATGGCCAAGGAGGTACGCACTGTTCACAACTCCTCCCCATTTCATTTTTCATTATGTTTTGCTCTACCCTCAGAGAATTTTGAAACTCATTGATTTCAAGTTGTATATTATGCATTATTTATGCTGTTATCTTGTTATTCCATCAGAATCAGCCATTGTCAGTGAAGAAAATTCAAAAACTAGGAATGTGCTTCAGCGCTATCATGCCACATATTAGTAGATAAATTGCAATCTGTATAACAAGTACATTTTTATGTTTTAAGGCAGGGATTTGACATGTTAACGCCTTATTGCATGTTAATTAATGGCAGTAATGATTTTATCTGCATTAACTCAGATGAGGTGTGGTCATGTACCAATTCAGAACCCTGTTCCTTCACTGGCAAATCATAGCCAAGCCAAAACAAAGGGTTAAATTGATAAAAAGATCAAAACTATGATTCATATTATGGGGTATGGACTAGTATCAGTAGTTTGCTACAAGCCAAATATACTCACAAGTACTACTGAAAACACCTACACTAAGGGTATGATTAAATCATAGTATGCTGATTTATACAAGTAAATACACAAAAATACACCTCTCTAAATGAATTGTGAATTGTTTCTTTCAGTACAAAGATGCTTTTATGAAGGCAAACCCAGGATACAAATGGTGCCCTACCACAAGTAAACCAGTGAAGAGTGCCCCCTGTCAACCAGTGAGTACAGCACGCAAAAAAGTGTGGCCCTTCATCTCAGGCCCATGTAAAGACTCCACCACTGCCAAGAAAGTGCCCAAAGTGGACAGCACGCCACAGTTAAACTTTGCTATGGCAGGTTTGTACACCACTATCACTTGCATAGCTATAATAGTGCACAAATAAGTTTGAAATGCTCTTTTCTAAATCAGATCCTACAAAGATGGGAGGCCTCAGTATGCTGCTTTTGGCTGGTGAACATGCCCTCACAAACAAAGAGGTAAGCTGTCATTTGTAATGCTTTACTTCTCCAGAAGATGGCACTGAAGAGCCAATGTAAGAAAGTTCATTTTCAACATAAGGCTCAAAAATGCATATTTAATACAATATAATGTAATGATATTGTCAATCTCAATAAAAATGTACAATTTTTGCATGAGCTCACTGTGTATGCTGCTTCTGCCTCTAGGTCCCTTCAAGCACTAAACCAAGTTTACATGAAACAGACACTGAGAGAGACCCCCTCCCAGAAAATAAAACAGAGGTTTGTATTTCAATAGTCCAACACAATGTTTGTTCTGTTGTCTCTCGTTGGCACATTTCATCTTTGACTAAAGTTCTGCCAGTTGATATTTACTGAAAATGTGAACATGTTTTGATGTTATTATACATACAGATATTGTCTGGAACAACACCGAAGAGAGTGCCTGATATCCCTAAAAACAGGGTTAAGCCTGAACCTTCCCCTCCTGCAGAGGTATGTCTCAGATATTCTCCTTTTACCGTTATATTTATATATATATATATGTATAACACTTAAAAACATGGACACAAGGCACAACTTAACAGATCTGGTACTTTCTTATTCAGTCGTCTGTGGCACCAGAAGTAAAACCATGCAGGCAGTCTGCTCTCTTCCAGCTCGCAGAGGTATCATTTTACTTCTACATATTGTCCCCTTAGAAATATAGGGTTCTATGTGATATTTTTGTTAAAACTTACTTTTTCATAAATTATTTTTTCTGTATGCTTTCTGACCACATCAAACCAATATATAGGGTTTGATGTTTTTTTTTGTTTTAGGTTTTTATGAGCAAAAACTAAGAAACCAGAACTGCCCAAAACACAGAGAGAATCCTATAACTCTAAGGGGGTGATGTGTTATAAAATAGTATTTATAAGTAAAAGTCAATTATATTAGTATATGGAAAAATGTTTAAGTAAATTATGTTTCTGTGTAAAAAGATGTGTTTAGCGTCTGAAGCACAGAAGATGGACACAGAGGTTGCTCAGCCTGAGGACAGCTGCTCTAGGCCCTCCTCAGAGCTTCAGACTTCAATCAAAACTGAACCCAAGGAGGAGAAAGAAACCACTGACAATGCTCCGTCCAGTCCCCCAACCCCTGTCTCCTCTCATCCCTCAGTCATCTCTCCCTCCAGTGATACCACCTCCCTGATCGAGAGCTTAAGCCCCCGCGTCAAAAAGAGACCCAAGAAGAAAGAGGAGTCAAAAATGGATGATGCAGAGGAAATTTCTCCAGTTAAGGTCATGAAAATGGAAACAAAATCAGTCGCCGATCTCATTTCCAGCACTATTGAAATGGTTGCTAAAAGATCACTGCAAGAACCAGATAAGAACAGGATCCAAAGCAGCCTTAGTTGTGGGAGTCATGCTTTGCCTAAAAAGACCAAGCCCAAAGTGAAGAGATCTATGGAGCAAACAGAAGCTAAAGATGACAATAGTGCACACGATAACTCTGATGAGGGAATGGAGAGTGAAATACTGGACCACAGTCTGAAAACCGAGGTACCAGATACAATCACTGAGACGATTGAGACTCCGGACAGCATGGTTGAACGAGAGGAGTCCTTCACTAAAACCACGGAGGAGGACAAAAGCAAAGAGGGAGCTAATGAAGGAGAGAGCACAGCCGAAAGCAGAGGGTCCAGGAAGTCTGAGAGGAGCTGCAAAGGCGCCTTGTACAAAACACTGGTTTCCGAAGGGATGCTCACGTCTTTGAGAGCTAACATTGACCGAGGTAACAAGACTAGTGAGCATAGAAAGTCAGCCTATATTTGCAAGGGACCTCCTAAAATATTTGGAATTTCTAAGCCCTAAATTTAACCAAATTAACTGTTTCTAAATCTAATCCTAACCCTAATCTGAACCTGACAGTGAAATAATATATACTGTAATTAAATAATAAACATTTGCAAAGGAAAATTTTATTCAGTCAGCGTGACAAAAGATATCTGGACAAATAGGCATTTAGGCAGTGACTTATCTGAACCCTGTCAGAACTGAAGAAACTACTTGGATGAATGGCAAAACAATTCACTCATTGGCAGTAATTACTATATCGACTTATTGTTCAAAATATTAATGCTGGAACAATATATTTTTGCTATTTTTGAGCTATTTTAGTTGTAATACAATAACATTTTAACTGTAATTAACTTAATGATACTGTCTCTTTAAAAATGGTTTACTAGAATTATCTTGCATTATTGTTATTGTATCAGTGGCATAAAATTATTAATTAATTAATTACACAGTCAACGTTTTATATAATGCTACAGTGTGTGGTACAGAATATCAGTGGTTGTTTATGCATGTTTATGTTGTAAAGGTAAAAGAGGTGCCTTACGTGCTTCTGATAATGATGCAAATTGGACTGAAGACAGCTGGACGCTCACTCAGATGGGATCCAATAACCCCAAAAAGCTCAAGAAGTCCAAGTCCAAAGATGACTCCTCCCCCGGGTTAGTATTCTGTTCTGAGTTATTTATCCATTTTTAACTGAACAGCATGATGGATTGATATTTACATTTTTGTGTTTAGTCTGGGAAAACTGGAGGAAGAATTTGAGAAGAAATTCAACAGCCTGCCTCAGTACAGTCCCCTGATATTTGACAAAAAGGGCTCAGCTGTTACAAAGAGGAGAAGGGCTGACTTCTGTGTTCAAGATGAGGCTCCCAAACCCGGTAAAGGTGATAAGAAATACATAATATTTCTCATTATCATTATTTATCTCCATTTACTGCACCCACATGTTCATACTCTAGCAAGCTTCAACCAAACGCATGGATGTCATAAGACTGCATTTCCATTTTCCTTATTTTGTTTTGCTATATCAGGACCATTTCCATCTCTGAAAAAGACTTCATTCCACAAGATTGTTAGGAAGCATAAGCTCAAAAAGGACAAGCCAGTTCCAGTGGAAAGAGGTGAACTGGGTGTGCATGCTGTAAACATGTTTAGAAAAATAATCGTATATTAATAGTATAAAATGTATGTATAATGTTACTTTTTATTACAGTAGTGGTTCAGAATGAGCAGACTTTGCTAGACTCTGCATCAAAAGCCAAATCCCCGACTGCCATCATGTGCCCAGATGTCCAGGGCAGCGCCAACATGGAGATGCTCGTAGGGAGCCAGAAGAGGAAAGCCCGGAAAACCAAGATCACACACTTGGTGCGCACAGCGGATGGGAGCGTGTCTCCAGTCGAAGGTTAGTGCACATGAAAGTTACGTATATCAGGGGTCACTAATGACATTTCATTGAGGTTCAGTTTGAGTCAATTTCCTCAAGCAAAAAAAGGATTTGGGACTCAGAGACATGAGCCCTCAAGTCACTGTGATAGTACTGTCCATTCAAGTATAGTTCAGTCCAGTCACAGTCTGGTCAAGTCTAGCTATGCTTCTATTGTAGGGAGTATTATACTTCTGATGACGTAGACCACAATAAATAAACAAAATACAGCATCATGTGATGCTGTATTTTGTTTATTTCTACTGGAATTTCCCCACTGTGGGACTAATAAAGGCATATCTTATCTTATCTTATCTTATCTTATCTTATCTTACAGTGTTATGTTTTACAGGTGACAAATTTAGGGACCCGATCCAGGAACAGGATAAGAAGCCATTACCCCCACAGAATTTATGCAATGAAAAAGGGTGCTACAGCAATCCCCCCGAAGAGGAGACAGATGGGAGCGCCACACCACAGGATCTGCCTGCTTTCTTCAGTTTAACAGCCCTTGCTGAAGTAGCTGCTATGGAAAATGCTCATAGGTAAGAGAGGGTTTCTAGATTTGTATGCTTTTATTTTCAACTTTTGTGTAACTTTTCCGGTCCAAATTATAACATAATGATCCACGGATGTCATAGATGATAACTATATAGCAGACACAACCACAGTAGGACTGCTTTAATGACATATAGTGAGTTTCCCTCAGGTTTTTACAAGATTATGGTGGCACAGGCAAAAAATTATAATACCAATTTTGTCACTTATTGCCTCTATTAATAACTAATTAATAACTAGCTGATTAAAGATTACATAGAGTTATTTTTATATATTTATGACAATGCAACAACCAAAAAGTTTTGTTTTTTTAATAGTTTTTAGTACCAATTTATTGCTCAGTTTCCTATAGAGTTTGGGAGGGAAAAATTGGACTATGGGGAGCCACCATACCTCACTTCTATTAATGGAAAACAGTGCATATATTGAGCAAAGCTTCGTGTGTGTGCTATTTCAGAGGCCAGAGGAGTTTGGCTGACAGTCAGAAGAAGGAGCTGTCTCCGACTCCAGTGCTGATCTCCTGTGCCGATCAGTGAGACAGTGGCTTTTCTTCTGAAACACAAATGGACACTGGGAGCATTACCCTTTGTGAGCTGAATGGCCAAACATGAGGGACCCCGGATTATGATGCCTTGGACAGACTCGCCACTCCCTCTTGTGGTCCTTTAGCTTGAGGTTTTCCGCGGAGCAAGAGCCAGCACTGCTTTTCTCCGCGCTTGCCACTATCTCAGTGTCTCCCTAAAGCCCCTGCGGTGAGAGGAGGATGTCTTCTGTATTCCTCTTACCTATTTAGATGCTCTGTTAGCGCCTGTGGAAGAACCAAGCTGTCTCTCTCAGTGCATGACTTCCTTCTGAGGTGGTTTTCTGGGATCAATGTATGGTTATGCAGTTTAAAGCTAGTATTGTAGGTAAGCATACTTCAAATGGTTGTATTTTAGAAGACCTGGCTTTCCGTCAGCTTGTTACCTCACACACACCTACTGAGAAGCCACCTCTGTTAGAATACCTCTGTATTTATTAGCTTGCACCCTTCGTACCCTCCAGCTTCAACCCAAAACTGTTAAACCAGGGTAAACAATCATGATTCCACTTCCACTTGTAACATTTACTTAGTATTTCTTTGTTTCACCAGTTTAGTGCACATAAATTATGGTGAAAATAATGGTTGAGTAGAGTAAATGTGACGCTACTGTTACAAAGAGTTTGTAGTAGCTCCAATAATCATGATAGACTGAATTTGTAAGAGTAGACTTATGCTAACCCTTGCATCCTGCTGAAGTTGACTTTTGCTAAGGCTTTTGTCTTGTTAGTCCTTTAGTGGTCCTCCCTGTCAGGTGTATGAGCTGATCGCTTAAAGCTGTTCTTGATATGAGGAAGCTGTTTTAAAATGTCTCAAATATAGCCTTAACCCTTTTACCCCTTTTGTTACCTTAAAACCCTCACCTGGCTCGTCATTAAAAACCACCACCATCTGAAGTCAGTAGAAACTAGGGCTGCATGATATTGGGAAATGTTGCGATATTCAATCTGGCTGTTAAGAACTGTGATGGCTTTATTAGTGCAATGTTTTAATATACTTTTTGACTCAACTTTTTGACTAAAACAAGAAAAATAATTACTTTAATTTACTGCTGAAAACTCTGTCAAACCTAACAAAGACTAAACTAGGACTAAATCGAGGCAAATTTTTTGACTTGATAAGGAAAATCATTAATGAAATCCTCTTTTATTTTACATATTCTTAAAAAAAACAAAACATGGAGAACAGTGGTGTTATTGCAATATACTGAGTATGTGGAGATATCAATTATTGCAGTAGTCAATATTAGAACGTGTAATCCCTCATTTGTCCAGGCAAATTTTGAAGTTCGATATATTGTAAGTAAATATAGACGATAAACGATAATATTGAAAGTAATTTATACCACTCAATAACCCAAGAGCAGATTTAAACCACAAAAACTATTCTAAATCTACAGTATTTTTTACAAACCATGAGCTGCAATAAATAAATAAATAGCAGAATGAAACACTTAAATGCTTAGTTTGCATTTGTAATGAATCATAGAAGTTATTAATTCAACCTTTTTATGGCTTAAATCTTATTGTATCGCCAAAAAATAATCAAAAATTCTCAGAAAATGTACACATGATAAATATTGACCCCAAAAAATATTGTTTTAACTTTACGATAAGCCATTTTCAATTTGATGATACTGACTTAAAGCACTAGAATTTTTACTACTGAGTTAACTAAATTTAACCCCAAAGAGAGGAGTTTTGGAGTGAATGTGCATTTCCTTTGCACTACTAGCTATCATCATCATTGTATATCGTTGTATATCAGTCAATATTGCGATATCGGTACTTTTTTGATATCTTGTGCAGCCCTAGTAGAAACCTGAAGTAGTGAAATGCAGTTTTGTTACTACTTGATCACAGTTCCTTGCGTAGCAGATAGAACGGTTCTTCATAACATGTGAGTGATTTGTTTAAAGATAGGTGTTTAAAAGTTACATAACCACTGCACTAATTTGTAGCTTAGGTTGGAGCTCCTCTTTGAGTAATAATGTCTAGTCTCCTCTCACACTGTATGCAAACCTCAAAGCACATCTACGAATCACGAATTTCTTTTTAATAACTAGATCTTTTATATCTGTATAACTCAATAATTATTAAAGCCAGTTGATGTCATAGATGAGCTATTGGAGACAAGGCATTTCACAACATCTTGTACTAATTTCTTTTCTATATATTGGCCTTTTTGAGATTTAATTTCCAACTAAAGTATCATATTCTGCTTAGATTTTCCTCGTCGCTTTCTGTAAATCGTGTGATCATTGTGTCTTTGCTTCTTTTTGCTAATCATTCCATTTCTATATTCATTTATTTTTGACCATACCTGTGTTTCGGATGTTGTAGGTGCAGCGAGTGACCACAGACGGAATGAGAATAGTGTATTTTAATTATACAAGTATAATAATATTGAAGAGTGCCTAGCGCAGTTAATAAGAGCTACATAATACTTAGCAACAATGCCACCTCCTCACTTACTGGTCAACTTTCCTGTTAATAAGCTTGTGTTTCATAATATACTACAATGAATACTTTCTGTAGTATATTTTTTTATTCATTTTCTGTCTAATACATCTGTTAAGTACTGGTTACTTGTTGGCTGAATTTCCATGGACAAGTTTACTTATAGTTTAGACTGTTTTTGAAATAGACGAATGCATGTAAGCTACAAGCAAAGCAATAGGCACAGAGACCAAACTCATCTGTTCATTTATCCACATTTCACTCTGGAGACAGACACATATATTTAAAAAGCACGAAATCTATTCAAACTGCTGTCGAAGCATTTTCTCTACGATATTTTTAAATGTGAAATGCTTTTTTGTGACTAACTGCTGCTCATTTGTGCGGCTCAGGTTAGACCATTATACGAATTGACTTTTTGGCGAAAATGTCTTCTGTGAAACGATCCATGGGTTTCAGAACGATGAGAAATTAGGACCGTTGCCATAGTGATTATAGATTTAAAACAAAATATTATATCTTTTGAATGAAGGCCTCAAAATGGCGCATTTAACAGAAACCCATGAGTAGGAAAAATCTGATGTAACGTCAAACACTTAAGCTGAAGGGAATCACAGTACAGCTCTATAATACTCCTTATATTATAAATTACTATATTTATATTTTCTTGAAAAAGATAGAGAACTTAATTGCAATTATTTTTAAAGCAGAAACTGTTCTTCCACTGGTTTAAATAAGACAACAAAATGTCTTCCCCATCATATATATTTGAGTTTATTGCCAAAGACGAGGAAAGTTATATTCAAATCATGTTTATTTAAAGAAATGAGACCCGTCATGACCGTTGCACTTAGTTTTCTTGGTGTGTCAATCTTCAGGTATAACAAATATAACTATCAGCACAATTCATCCTGTTTATCTAATGGGTGTACGAAGCCAACTTAAGGGCACTGCTTAAAGCCTATTTTAATACTTGCACCTTATGACCCAAACCAAAATCACAATCTTAAAAAAAATATATGAAATTTTTACCCAATATAAAAACGTTATGCATTGTAATTATTATAAATGCTTAATTCTTTTCCAAGAGTCCACACATCTACAAAACAGCCATATAGCTTAACTAATTTTCCAAATCCCATACTTTTTTCTATAGAAATGCGTCTATAAAGAAATTCCTAGTTAGTTACCTAAACGACTATTGTATCCTTTTGTGCTAGTACTGTCTTCTTGAATGTAATCATTTTGTACCTGTATTTTTCTAATTGAGTCTTGATTGTACTGTATGTATGCTATGATGGTGTACTGATCTTTAGGTGCATACGTACTTTGTTACAGCCAGTTCTCGTGAGAAGATAGCGGCGGCACTGCAAATTCTATGGAAATGTGTGGAGTTTTAATTACTTCCTATAATGTGTGATCTTTTGACTGAAATCACATTTACTGTAGTGCTGAATCACAGGATCCCTCTGGTTTTCTTTGTTATATTTTCTGCAGTAAGTGTACATCAGGTTACAGGACAGTTTGAAACAGGGCTCTCCTGCAGTCAGAAGAAACATTTGAATGCTTGAGTTTCAACTTATTTATTACTGTTCCTTTTTATAGATGTAGTTGAATCACAAATATATAAATTGAATATGCACCCCTTTATACATGAACGTGTATAATGTTATCTTCCCTTTACTGGAATGTAGATCATGGAGTCGCTTTCCTCTATAAGTTTGAACTGTGCTTCTTCTTCTTTATGTTAATGAATCACAAATGGCAGATATGTTTGTTGTTTATAGAAGCCTTGCCTTACTGGTCCCCCTGCTTAATGAGGGGTCCCTTAGCCATCCCACCTTGCCTTTCCCATCCCACCATTACTGTGTCATAACACTGTTTGCTGATGCAACTGTTATTTCTTTTACACTTAACTGCTGGCGCAAATATAACTTGTTGAACACCTATTAAAATAACATCAATAATCAGTAGTATTACAGTGTGTCATTTTTTTTACTATTTCCTTGACATTATTTACTTTAGACAATACATATGGGCCTACACATTTGATCTAAACGTGAAATATAGAAAAGGGAGACACTGCACATTTCTTATGCAATACAATGACAGCAGGGGTATCTTACATTAGAGTCACATCTTCATGGAAACGAGTGAATGGTTGTCTATTGATTTCTGTATAATATAACTACACTGAAATATATATTCATTACATCCAAACTGACAATGTTTATTGTTATTAATACATTTCCTTTTTTATCCATCATTCACATATGTAGCCTCAAATTCTGGACCCTAGATAAAAATAGTCTTGGGCCCACACATGTCGTCTAATTAAACGGTGGTTAAACGGTGCCCTTTCACCCCCGTCAATAACTGAATGTTATGTGTGGAAATGTGTTAATTTTACTCAAAAGATGTTGTTTTGATATTTTGCAAATAGTCACTTTAATTCCCAGGTGTGGGGTGGGTTTTACAATTTAGTCAAAATTCTAAGACAAAGGAAATTTACGCCAACATGTACTCTGAAACTTTTCTGGTGGAGGGTCTGCACCTGCTTGTCTCCATGGGGATGTCATTGCTTTGCTCGTTGCTCCATGTTATGGCAAGCAAGGTGCAAGTCAGATCTGTGGAGAGGTGACCACCCTGCTCATATCAGAATACTTATTTTTCAGGGTATTTATTATTATAATAAATACAAGATAGATTGGTTTAATGCCATACTTTGACACGATGTTATAATGCTGTTACCTTGTCAAAAACATACTCTGAGTTGTGTTTGTTTCATACACACATGTCTGAGTAAGCCTTTATTATTAGCCTGTCTACATCTCCAAAAAGAGGAAATTATGGAAATGAAATGCTCCAAATGACTCAAGTGAAGGTACATGGAGTTTAAAAACACTGTGGAGGACTTCCTATATTACACATGACATCACAAGGTGGAACAGTGTTTTCTGTTTGAGAGAACTCAGACTGAATATGCAGGATTTCTGTGTTTAACGTGTGAATGAAACAAAACACAACTCCAGCTATGTCTGTGATGAGGAAACATTATAATAGATCAGAAAAGAGCGTAATATGGGCCATTTAAAGATTACCCCATTTGAGCAAAATAATAAATAATGGATCAGATTTTTATAGCACTTTTCTGGATACAATTTTTTTCTTGTTTATTTGTGTATCTATTATTTTAATTCAAATATTGTATTTTTTTTAATTTTCAAGCACTCAAAATGTACCACAATCAAACACAAGCGCGCCCTCTGCTGGTGCAAAAGTGCAACAATCAACTGAGTCACGTGATATGAAGTCACATGACCACAACTCGACACAGCAAAATGGCAGCGTTTTTACAGTGGAGGAAATTTGTGTTTTTTGATAAAGAAACAGTCAAAGACCCTGCGGAAAATGGGAAGAACTTCACGCTTCCCACTGGAATATCCGCGTGTGACTCGGGCCGAGGACATATTGTTCTGGCTGATATCCTTTAGTCGAAGAGTTAACGCTGTTATGCTAGCTCTTTGACAGCACTAAACCAACCTTATTGACTATAAAGCTAAATCTAAGGCTCAGTTAGAGTCACTTTTGTTGTCTAAGTCTAAGTTTAAAAACGACTGTGTATGTTAACTCTTTTGCAGCTCAAAACCTAGCTTGACTTCTTAATTATAAGTCTCAATTAGATTCATTTTTGCTGTCTAACTATGAGCTTATAAAAGGACTGTGGGAGTGTTTAAAACCTTTTACCTTTTACCTTTTGTTCTGTAGAGACTGGCAAATCCAGGGCTGGAATTATCCAAATGATTCTAGAGCACTTCCTGTATTCCCACATGACATCACAAGGTGGAACAGAGTTATTTCTGTTTGAGAGAAGAACTCAGCCTAAATTTGGGTTTGTGTGTTAAACATGTGTGAATGAAACAAAACACAACTCTGGGTATGTTTGTGATGAGGGTATTCTAACCTAGATCAGAAAACAGCAGAATATGAGTGTTTAAAGAGACAGAGATTTATGCAAAATCAACTTTAGTGAGCTTTTAACCTCCTAATGGTTTTCCCTCATTATTATTTATTTATTTTGATTGATGCATTTGGCTCTTGTAGTATCCTCCGTTTAAGGCTTGAAAATGTCTTTTGTTTTTACCTACCCCCTATCTCTGCCCACTTCTGTGTATTTACTTACTCCAAGTAAGACCTATAGGGTTAAAAAATGTCACATAGACATTATTCAACATTAAAAACATCAATGAAAATACATTGCTTGCAGTAAACCGTAAATACAGGCTAGGATACTTCTGTTATAAAGTCAATTAAGAGAAAAAACTGTAACATAACGATATATGTATTGTATGTTATAATTTAATACTAAATACAGCAGCAAAAACATAATATGTCTTTAGCACCTTTGTTTGACTTCTATGGGAAACAAAACATGCTGTCATATGTCTATTTTTTTATATCTTGAATACAATGGTCCTTAACCGCCTGTTGTCACATATGGATGGGATGATCTGGCTGTTGTCGCGCTCTCTACAGTTAATTTCTTTTCAGGCGTACAAGCTGCGGGTGACTCACGTGTACCAACTGAAACAGCACAGCATCCTGGTGTCTGTGGGTCAAGATGAGCACGGAATAAACCCTCTTGTAAGTCAGCACATCTCAAAAAGCCACGATGAGTCTGAGCTTCACATTCAAAAGACATAGTTTGGTTTGAAATTTTTGTCCTCGTATTGAGTGATTTTGATGTTTGATTTTATTATCGTCATAAAAATAAACATGACAAACTTTTAATCATTGTCATTTAACACAAACAAATAGCCCAGTTTGTTCTTTCAAAGTTCACACTCTGCTCCAAACTACGTGTTTTTACTGACAAATTATTGGCTGTGGACCTCTTCTTTGAAAAAGCTAAGCTGATCATTGCCGATTATGATGACTGAATTTCAATCTTGTTTCTAATTTGATTCATTTGCCCAGCCCCAATTTTAATTGTCACTATGGCAACAGTCCTAATTTGTCGTCATTCTGACACTCGTGAATAGCTTGACTGCTCAAAACCTAATTATTGTCATTTTAGGTTAAAGTGTGGAACTTGGACAAAAGAGACAGCGGAAATCCACTTTGTACAAGAATTTTTCCTGCAATACCAGGAAACAAACCAACAGAAGTGTCATGCCTCAGTGTGCACGAGAATCTCAACTTCATGGCCATTGGTAAATTACTGTGATGTTTTGTATAACCATGCTTTTATTTTATAGACTTGTATAATTATGACCCTAACTAAATAAATAATGTCCCAGAGCCACTACCTTTACAACTTTACAAGGGTTAAAGTGCACTATGTAACTTTTCTGGTGGGGGTCTGTGTATTTTGATTTACCTAAAATGTTTCACAGTGTGGCTTTAAATCTATCACAAAGAAGGAAACTCTGCAACCCCAAGTCAGATCTGTGTAGAGGAAGCCTTACTCACTCTGAGAATGCATGTTTTTTTTTACAAGTTATTTAGAAATAATATAGAAATACAATTTAAGACATACAAGATAAATAAGTTTAACTATTGTAAAACATTCCTGGCAAAGAAACAACACCAGCAGTCCACCAGAAAGGTTCCCCTTTATGTTCCCCTTTAAATTATGAATCCATGACCTACAAGGGTTTGAGGATGTTACTGTACATCAGCCTTACATTTCCTTTGAACGCAGGGTTCACAGATGGCAGTGTGGTTTTGACTAAAGGAGACATCACCAGAGACCGCCACAGTAAAACTCTGACCCTTCACGAGGGTCCCAGCCCGGTCACAGGCCTGTCCTTCCGTCAGGTCGCCAAAGTCACGCACCTGTTTGTCGTCACCCTGGAGAAAGTCTATGTAAGTCACTGGAGAATGGTCATTTCAGTTCACATAATCAGTATTTGTAGCCTTTTAGTTTTAGTCTGGTTTAGTCTGGTCAACAAAAATGCCATGATAATTTAGTTTAGACTAAATAGTTTCAGTCAATCAGAAATTATAGTTTCATTTTAACTGGCTTTTCTTGTGTTCCATGGATGATGAGTTTGTATTAGCTTGTTTTCATTGGTTTCTTTGGAGCGGATCAGTGCAGTCTCAAAGTGTTTAGGGGTTGTACCTACCAAACCTGTACCTACTCGTTTTGGCTCCAGGATCACTTTAACTAAGGAGGAGCTACACAGCGCAGGTAGAGGACTGGACCAGAAAAAATGCAGACTCAGGCGAACACAAGCTGATACAAACATAAGATAAGCGTCACTAAATGCTGACTTGATCTTTTGATAAACCGCTGTATTTCCAGTGACATGCTTAGCTAAATAAAGCTATGTGGTTTGATTTGGGGATCCAGATCTAGCCTTTCCTTTTATTAATTTATATTTAGTTTTTATTATTTCACAAAAACATCAGTAATTATCGTCTTTGTGGTCGTTGAAATTAATGCTGCATAACTGTTCTCCTTATCTTTGTTTCAGTGCTACACATTGTCTCTGAAGGAATACCCTAAATTAGAACTGGACACTCACGGATGTGGCCTTCGCTGCTCGGCTCTGGCAGACCCCTCCCAGGATTCACAGTTCATTGTTGCCGGGGACGAGTGTGTGTACTTATATCAGCCTGATGAGAGAGGACCCTGCTTTGCCTTTGATGGACACAAGCTGTTGGCCCACTGGCACAGAGGATACTTGTTTCTACTTATCAGAGACGCCAAGTCCCCAAACAAGTGAGGAAATGGTAACTGTATCCAGGAGTGGGTAGAACAGCCAACCATCTTACTCAAATAAGAGTTAATGTTATTGGAAGGACTAAACATTAAATAATGTTCAAAATCTAGTATTTTCATAGGATAGACTCAAAAATTTGAAAAATAAAATCATATCTGAAAGAGTTGTACAAGAAAAACAACTTAGTACTACCCACCTCTGAATGTAACTTATTCTAATGAGAAATTCCTATTGATAGGGGGGTGTTCTACATGTATCTCTACTGACAGGATGTTAGTCAGCATGGTGACACAATGCAGAGATTAAAAATTGATTTAAACAACACATTTTCAGGAGCCTGTGATGAGTACGAGCGTTCATGGTCCTGTTTAGGTGTTTGATCTATTTTGAGTAACTGAGCTTCAGACAGAGCAGTGCCTGCAGTTAGCAACACACCCCACCCCCTTTCAGCTGCAGTGTATCAACTAGAAAATAAAATACAACTTTGCTTTTCATTCAGCAGGTCAGGATTTGGGAGCAGAGAAAACTCGCCTTCAGAAAAACAGCTCTTGACCATATACGACCTGGACAACAAGTTTATCGCCTACAGCTCCTCTTTTGACGACGTTATCGATGTCGTGGCAGAGTGGGGGTCTTTCTACATTCTGACAAGAGATGGGAAAATGTTTGTGCTTCAAGAAAAGGATACACAAACTAAACTAGAGGTACAACTGTCTGTGATTGGTGGTGGTGATGATGTTGTACTCCCAGATGGGGGCAAGAGACATTTTTTCCCGTTGATAACATTGTACTTTGCCATGAAATATCCAAACGGTAAATTCTAAAATGTTGAATCTGACCATTTTTGTTACTGACTAACCCCACAAACTCACTGTATGACAACAAAAATATGTATTTTAACATTAATTTTAGCTCCCCCCCCGTCTACATTAAATATTTTTGACCCATAGAATGTTGTGATGTGATCAGAAGCAATATATATCACATCACAATGAAATTGAAATTTGAATAGTGACAGTTAGCTATTTGTGATAATATTATCCAGTCTTATTATATAAAAAGCTTGTTTAGACCTTTATAAACAAGTTCTGACATGCATGGGATTCTTGTATTAGTTTTAGCAGTACATTTATCAGTCTTCTCTCAAATGTTCATTCAAGGAGATGTTTAAAATGTGAACTTTCAACAGAATCCTACCATCAAAACATAACTGTAATGCTTTTGTTATTAGAAACTATATACTTGATACTCAAATTTTGAACATCTCACAACAACAACAGCGTTCACAACATTATCAGTATTTTTGTCTAACTGTATAGTGGTAAAATTAAGTTTTTCTTTTTCCTTTTTAGATGTTATTTAAGAAAAATCTCTTTGTAATGGCTATAAACCTTGCAAAAAGCCAGCACCTGGACAGCGATGGTTTGTCAGAGATCTTCAGACAGTACGGAGATCACCTGTACCTGAAGGGGGACCATGATGGGGCCATTCAGCAGTATATCCGGTGAGTGCAAAAATACTAAATGCAAAAATGCTGTAAAATCTGCAACTGTAATGCACTTTTCACGATGTCTTCCCGTTGTTTTACTTATTTCCATAGCACCATTGGGAAACTGGAGCCGTCCTATGTCATCAGAAAGTTCCTAGATGCTCAGAGAATACATAATTTAACTGCATATCTACAGGCTTTACACAGACAGTCTCTTGCCAACGCGGATCACACCACACTGCTGCTCAACTGTTACACAAAGCTCAAGGACAGCTCCAAACTAGAGGAGTTCATCAAGGTAAATCCAGGATTACAGGCATCATTATAGATTGTGTTCTCGTTGTATAATTTGATGTCATAATTTCAGATGTACTAGTAGAGCAGGGGCGTGTTTTCTGTTTGAGAGAAGAACTCAGCCTAAATTTGAAGGATTTGTGTGTTAAACATGTGTGAATGAAACAAAACACAACTCCAAGTATGTTTTTGATGAGGAAACCACATTATAACATCGATCAGAAAATAGCCTAATATGGACTCTTTAATTACTATGGCAAATGTTGTACTTTTTCACTATTTTGAAAAATGGATAGGGATTCAAGAATGTCATAATGTCACAACCTATTGGAGTGTAAAAATCACATATTTTTAAAACATAATTATTTTCCCAACAGACCAGTGAAAGCGAGGTGCATTTTGATGTGGAGATTGCCATTAAGGTGCTGCGCCAAGCCAGTTACCATAACCACGCTGTTTTTCTGGCTGAAAAACATGAGCATCACGAATGGTATTTGAAGATCCAGCTAGAAGACCTAAAGGTAATAACAAATATATTTTATTATTTACATTTTACATTAAAGTGCATCTTTAAAGTATGTATAAATGGGAAAAGGAGTAAACTATAGATGTCTTCTGCTTCTTCTTTAAGAACTACCAAGAAGGCCTGCGTTACATTGGCCGTTTGCCGTTTGACCAAGCTGAGAGCAACATGAAGCGTTATGGAAAGACCCTGATGCACCATGTCCCTGAAGGCACCACGCAGCTTCTGAAAGGTTTATGCACCAACTATCAGCCCAGTGGAGACGCCATAGACACAGTCAGCCTGGACAGAGGTCGTGTTAATAAGGTTAGTTTACGTCATTTAAAATGGTTATGGCAATTTTCATGTTTGTCTAATTATTGCTTGGTTTGGTGGGATAGTACCTGTGGTGAATAGTTATCATAGTTTTACATCAGTTAAGGGCAATTTGTGAGGAAAAAAAAGACTGAAAAGAAAATACATAAATACAGGAAGTAGCGAGTTCTAAAACTGAATACCTCTAACTGTCATCAACACAGAAAATTTCATTCAAAATCAGAGACGGTTCATGTGCAGGAAACACATTTTCCTTACATTTGAAACCATTCAACAAAATAAGCAGATTGTAAACGTTTTTGGCCATTGTGACAGTTATGCAGTTACCTCTACCCATATATGCTGCCTTTGTCAAATCAAGAAGTAAAATGAAAAAATTTACCAAAATAAAGAAAAATAGAAAACCAAATAGGCAAGATTGTTAGTAAAATCAATAAGCAGTCTAATCTGTCATATGCATTTTAACATTATAACATTTTAACATATAACATATTCATCCTATAATACTCGTTAAACTAAAACTTTTTATGTTTTAGGCTAATTCTGAAGAGTTCATTCCTATTTTTGCCAATAACCCCCGTGAGCTGAAAGCCTTCCTTGAGCACATGATTGAGGTGGATCCGCGATCTTCACAAGGAGTTTATGACACTTTACTGGAACTCCGACTTCAAGACTGGGCCCATGAACGAGAATCCGAGGTACAGAAATAAGATATGACATAAAAAATTAAGATGCAAATAATGTGAAAAAGTGATTTGCGATATGTGTTTCAGAGAAAGAAAGTCCTGCAGGGGGAGGCACTGTCGCTGTTGAGGAGTGACCACACAGTATTTGATAAGGCTTTAGTTCTTTGTCAAATGCACAACTTTAAAGAAGGCGTATTATATCTGTATGAAAAGGGCAAACTGTGAGTAGCTTTTCATTCATTATTATTAGACAGTTATTAATTGCACAGTTGCTGAACACTGTACTGAGTCACTGCAGTGTCTCAAATATAATTAAGACCATTTAAAGCTTAAATAATCATGTTCTGGTAGATGGAATTGGTGAAATACCTTTAGAAATCTAATAATTGTCTTTTTGGAGTCATTAGATAGTATTAAGATGTCAGAAAAATTGGATATAAAAAAATAATCAGATTTCTTTAAGGTACAGTGTGTAACTTTGCTGGAGGAGGGTCCACAACCACCTTGTCTCCATGGAAACGTTATTACTTTGCCTGAAATGTCGCAGTGTGTGGCATTAAACTTATCTAGCTCTGTGAAGACAAGAAGGTGACGCTAATATGCCAAGTTACAGGTCACATCTGCAAAGAAGCGACCCCACTCGCAATAATAGTGCTGAATTTTACAAGACATTTTGAGCAATTAAAGACCAGTAATCCAATGCATCTCTACGGAGACAAGAAAAGTTACACAGTGCTCCTTTAATTAAAAGTTTGGCACTGTTATTCTAAAACTCATGAATGCACTTATCCTCTGTGTTTGGACGAAGGTACCAGCAGATTATGCACTACCACATGCAGAACGAGGAGTATGGGAAGGTGGTGGATGCCTGTAAACGCTATGGCGAACAGGACTGTTGTCTGTGGGAGCAGGCTCTTGGATACTTCGCCCGAAAAGAGGAAGACTGTAAGGCCTACATCAGTGAAGTGCTCCAACACATCGACCAGAACAATCTGATGCCTCCATTACTGGGTGAGAGAGGGTTTTCTTCTACTCAATATCACATCCATTTCACTGTCTGGCCAGCCGAAACCACACACTTTTACAAACATTTACAAAGACGTGTGGGTCTGGAGCCCATATCCTGTCTTCTCGATTTCCAGTGGGAATGATTGACAGGCGGATTAACCAATTAGAGAAATGCAATAATCCAGTTGTGTGAAAACAAACATGGCGTATTAGTAAAGAGGAAATAAAAATAGAGATTTCTGTAGAATCAACAATTGAAGGACCAAACTGTTATTTGTCTTAGGTAAAAGAAGTGATATATTTCAGATTCAGACAACTTCTTAATCCCACCAATTACTTTGAGCAGTAAAAAAAACACATAGTGACAAAAAAACATATTTTTTCCTGAATGATACAGGAGATGTCTTCCACTTTTGAGAAAGAAGGATACAAATTAGAAGCTGTGGTTTTTTAACACACTTTATGGTTTGGTTCTAGACTTCTTTGCATTCAAACAGAAAAAAGCTGATCAGGCAACCATTTCACTCTATTTGTCAAATTATATGTACATGTTTTCTCTGTTTATAGTGGTACAGACATTGGCACATAACTCTACTGCCACACTATCGGTCATTAAGGATTACCTTATCACCAAACTTCAGAGGGAAACCCAACAGATCGAGAATGACGAGCGCAAAATCCGTCAGTATCGAGAGGAAACTGCTCACCTTCGCTCGGAAATAGAAGAACTAAAAACAAGGTGGGAAAAATTGTTGTTTGACTCCCCATAGGGCTGGGAGAAAAATATATCACAAACTTCATATTGGCCAATCATGGTTTTCATGTATTGATTTCATGGACTAACCGCATGGTTTTACTGACAGAGGACTGGCTGTTGATGTCTTGATTAAAAAGACCACATACCATTGACGATTGACATAACTGAATCTCAACTAAAATTCAATCAGTTACCCAGCCCTATGTTCCCATTTTCTCAGTTATAGTTATGTGATATTAAACCTGTTTTTAAAATTCAAAACAGTGCCAAGATTTTTCAGAAGACCAAGTGCAACATGTGTAACAGTCCCCTGGAGCTGCCGTCAGTTCACTTCCTGTGTGGACACTCTTTCCATCAGCACTGCTTTGAGAGTTATGCTGAGAGCGAAGCCGAATGTCCCACCTGCACCCCGGAAAACCGCAAAGTCATGGATATGCTGCGCGCACAAGACCAGAAACGAGACCTGCACGATCACTTTAATAATCAGGTAAGCAACGGATGATAAAAGCAATGGAATCAAATGTGACAGTGCCCTCTGGTGGATGCCTCACCAAAGTAATAAATACTGGATGTGTCGAAAGGGCCAGTGAGTGTAGTATCCAATATCTGCTTGCATCATCATGTCAAAATAAATCAACAAAAACTGTGAAATAGCTGTCCTGCCCACAGTAAAGCCTGCTCTGGTTCTGGACAGAAATAAAAAAAAAAAAAGTTTTATTTTATTTCATTTTTTTTTTTTAATTAAAATAGTCCAAATGTGTTTAATGAATCACTTACTTTACATGGTTTATGCCAGTTTTTATTGTCTTGATTAAGCACCATGTTCAATTCAAGCCATAAAAATACTTAAAAATACAACAAATATTTTCTTTCTTTTTTGTGGTTTATATAGATTCAGAAATAGATTTTAAATAAATTCTGTATCCTCAGAACATGCAGCCATTGTTGAGCTCCATTCATTGTGAAGAACAGATTATAGAATTTTCAAAGTTATTATCTATAAATCCTGATCACATTTTCTGACACAAACATGTCTCTCCTCTATTCTAGCTGCGTTCCTCTAATGATGGATTCTCGGTGGTGGCCGATTACTTTGGTCGAGGTGTCTTTAATAAACTCACACTGGTCACGGACCCTCCGGGCAGTAAAAGTGTGGGCAGCCTCGAAGTCAACCTCCAGAGAGATCTGCTCATTCACACCAAGAGAAACAACTAGAAAACTGCTCTCATCTGAATGCATCTGTGTTATCCGTATGAGCATCATACAGACCTGAGCTGCCTGAGCCTCCCAGTTAATTAGCTGTTTATGTGACTAATGATTGACTGTCATTTTATACAGAAGTGTGTACTGTATAAATGTGCATAAATGTATCAACACAGTCATTGACTTCTACGCTGCAAAGCCTTGAACACATTAAATATTTAAATATTAAATATCCTTACAGAATATGTTTGTGTGCAGTAGGGCAGATGAAGTTGTTTTTTATTTCTCATTTTATTATGTTGCTTACTGAAAATTTGTGGAACAAATAACAATAAATGTATTATAGTACCAATTACTTGAGTAATATTATTCTGAAGTAACAGTACTCTTTTTTTAGCACAATTTTGCACCCCCTCCTTTCTACCCTTCTCTTGCGTATTTGTATAATTCAGTTGAAGAGGCTTGTGGTTGCACAGTCTTACCTGGAACTGTCGTTTTGTGACCGCCCACTTTTTGGACGTGGACCAATGAGGTGCAGCCAGAAGACGTTTGCCGGTGTCTGGCACGTCACGTGGACCAATCACAGCACAGTGCGTGTAGCGGTGGGCGGGCTTTAGCGCTCAAACGTCAAGTCTGCGTGAAGAAGGTACCGGTCTGTCATTTCAAAATAATAGCAAAAACACATAATTTTCTACAAAACAGAATAAACGACGATGCATTTTGACAAAGATACAATTGAATAATAATTCATAATTGTTTTCTATTCATTATCTATTATAATTTTATCACTGTATGCCGCTTTGTCTTATTTTAGCAGTTAGCAACAACGCGCTAACCGGAAGCAGCTACTTTGAATATGATTAGCTTTACTTAGCCTTTGCTGGAGCAGGACTTGAGTGGATCCAATGAGCTGACGCCGCGTCCTGGGCCCAACACAGAGCAGCACGCCGGTGATAAAGGGAACTAAAAACTACTAAGCGTTGCGTTTACGAGGCTTTTGGACAACGACCAGGACAGAAAAGTATCATAAAAAGCAGCGTGAATGAAGTGGACCTCTTTCAGTTGCCAGTAAGAGATAGGTAAGTTCACAGCACTGCAATATGTCATTCATGCCTCCCATTGATTGTGAGCTAGCTATCTGTAGCTGTCAGTGTTTGTAATACATTTCATCATTTGGTTACTCATTTGATTCTCATTTTAAACTATTCCTGACTGGTCTATTTTAATTATACACCGATACACTGAAATAGCGTCACAATGCACGCAAGTTAAAAAAAAAAAATCCATCTTCTCAGCATCAGCAACTTTGCAGCTAAACTAGCATTTGTCTTTTTCTGTCGTTTACTGAGAAGTCTCAAAAAACAATTTTGTAATCAATTGCGTGCGTCAGTGTCATGGATCACTAGAAATTTCTGTTGTGAGGGAATTAATAAAATACTAAATCTTGCTGGTGACACTTGATCTTGTATGTTTTTTCAGCCATATGGTTCATTCATAATACCTGCCTTTTAAGTGACACCAAGGCCACGTGTTTGTAGAGCCTTTGTGGGTGGATTCAAATAAAAGTCTAGTACTTTTGAATATCCTGAAGCTTTGTTCTTTCCACACACCTTTTAGGTACAATTACATTGTTGTTGCATGTGACTAATATACAGTAGTATTTGTCAGTTTTCTTCAGCTCCAGAATAACTTGTAACTGTTATTTAATTTAATTTGTTCATCCGTGTAATTAGATTTTTTTTCTGCTCTATTTCCTCCAGCAGAAAGGCTTAAGAAAACCAAAAATTAAATATCAGCTTTACAGTAAAAATATAATAGAATAAGTCCAGGGTTTTCGTCATATAACACCTGGTGAACAAAAAAGTTTTTATTTTGGTTGTGTTTATTGCACTGAAAACATGCATCCTTACTCTGGACAAACTTGAATCTCCACAAACCTGACTTATTTGGCCTTGAGGAGGGCCTCCTCCTTCTTGTTTCCATGGAAATGTTTTTCCTTTGGCTATAATACTCCTTCAGTATGGCATAAACCCATCTGTCTTCAAAGAGAATACCAAAGTATGATTTGTATTCATGCAAGTGACGTGCCATTTAATAGATATACCTTTTTAAAATAGCCTCACAACATATTTACATATTTAAGTAAATTTTACAACACTGAGATCATGAACATAGGCATAAAAGAGAAATGATAAGTGCAAATATGAAATCTAAACAAAATTCAATAAGGAAATCTGGTTAACTGTGCATTGTATCTTGTCTAAAATATGAACAAACAAAACAAAGAGAGGATATGGAAGTGTTGTCATTTGTGTACTGTTTTGTGTTCTTTCTTAGCTTATGATGGGACAGAAGAAGCTGCCAGTCTTATCACTCTTCTGCCTTGTTTTGGCACTATTGCCTCATGATGCAGGTAACTTCATGTCTTAATTTCTCTGTATTGGAGGCACCGACTCTAAACAGACATATCCCAATATTTATTTATTGAAGATGTTTCATAAAAATAATAATTATAATCTGATCTTGTAGCTTCTGTGGCTGTTATGTCTGTCGATCTGGGCAGTGAATGGATGAAAATGGCAATAGTTAAACCTGGTGTGCCAATGGAGATCGTCCTCAACAAGTGAGTATTGATGTGTCCAAATGTACCACATGCTGAAGGCAGTTGGTCTACAGGTCCTATTTGTATGTACTGAAAAAGGATGAGTAATTTCTTTTCACATTTATTTGCATATCAGCCATTGTCAGGCCTTGTAAAATGACGCTCAGGTGTATGTAGAACTTGGAATAATTACTAATGTCATTAAGTGGAGCAATCTACAAATCAAACAAAGTTTGATTATGGCTATGTGCTATAGAAGATTTTGTATGCTTTTTGAGGGATTTATTAAAGATCATATGCTACGCAAAATGGACTCTTGTGAGCTTTTGCGCATGTTAGAATGTTGTTACCTCATGTTTTGTTTCATTCACACATGTTTGAGTAATCCTGGTTTATTAGTCTGTCTATATCTCTAAAGCTCAGGATGCTCCATTCCACCTTGTGATGTCATGAAGTGGTAGTTTTCAAGTTAACAGCTACATTTTACCTTTAGTTCAAAGAGATGGACAATTCCAGGTCTGAAATCATCCAAATGATTCTACTGAAGGTGTATGGAGTTTAAAAACACAATGGAACATTTTCTGTATTACCACATAACATCACAAGGTACACACAGAAGAACTCAGCCTAAATATGCAGATGTACTGTGGGCATTTTAAAATACAACATGCACAGATTCTTATTTTACATATTGTTAATTGAAAAATACCTAAATTGATCTAAAATGGCTCAGTAATGGTCCATTGATTTTCTGTTCGAAGCTACAGAACTGAGAAACTCCTGCCTCTTCATGGGATCTCACTGTAACAAGCAACAGATTTTCTTTTAGCTTTTTTTTTTTTGCGTGTCCATAAAGCGATATGAAAAGCGTTATTATTTGTTTTACTCAAAGACACTTTACATTGCACATTTCATTCGCCCCCATTCTTACTGAGGGGGAGAATTTTAGATTACTTGAAATAATGTATGAAATCAACTTTTTTATGTGCCAAAGGAAAAAAAGACAAAATTTTAAAGCAAAAAAGACCCCAAAATTCCTTGTTCTAATGTTATATATACCTTCCATCAGAGAGTCGAGGAGGAAAACTCCGGCTGTTGTGTGCCTAAAGGAAAATGAAAGACTGTTTGGTGATAATGCGTTAGGAGTGGTATGAACCCTTCTTTTATTACAAATATCTTCTTTTGTTTCTCTTCATAATTTTATCTGTCTTATGTTTCAGTCTGTAAAAAATCCCAAAACAGTGTACAGATACCTTCAGTTACTGTTGGGTAAAAAGCTTAGCAACCCCCAGGTGGCGCTCTACCAGAAACGTTTTCCTGAGCACCAGCTACAAGTGGATCCTCACCGCGGCACAGTTTACTTCAAATACTCAGAGTAAGTTTTGTATATCACATGTTTTTCTGTGTTTTAAAGGGGCACTGTGTAACTTTCTGGTGGAGGATCTGCCATTATTGCTTTGCCTGGGATGTTCCACAGTATGGCATTAAACAAATATATCTTGTATTTATTTAAGTACAGGTCAATGATCAGCTAGGGTCTTTTTAATAGAAAGTTCTACAGCTAATCTTCTGTCAGTAAAAGCATGCGAGTTATTGTTTATATTCAGATTTTTTTTCATACCTGAGTGTAGTTTTTAACAGTGACAAAACATAAACGAATCTCCCCACTATTTGTATCATTTATGTTTTGTTTTCAATCACAATAGCAAATGTAATATTCTGTCAATTCTGTCCAGCACTTTATGAATGAAAAAATCAATTAACAATATATTCCTTCTATAATGAATTTGTTTAATTAGATTTTTCTTTCTTTTTGTTTTCCAGCGATATACAGTACTCACCAGAAGAGCTGCTCGGGATGATGCTCAATTATTCGCGGGTTTTGGCTCAGGATTTTGCTGGTTAGTTTGGTTCTGAAGAAATTATTATCTGGTAACATTTAATAATAATAATAATAATAATAATAATAATAATAATAATAATAGCAGCTTTCATAAAGCAAGACTTAGAGCTTAAGAATGATTCAGAATGAATTTATTTGTTCATGCTTTATTAGGTCTAATTAAGATATAGTTTTTCTCATGTGTTGAAGATTATTCTATGTTTTTATGACAATAATATTCTGTTCTGATGAACCCCACAGAGCAGCCGATCAAAGATGTAGTGATCACGGTGCCGGCCTTCTTTAACCAGGCTGAGCGCCGGGCGGTGCTGCAGGCAGCACAGATGGCCGGTTTAAAGGTGCTTCAACTCATCAATGACAACACGGCGGTCGCCCTTAACTACGGCGTGTTCAGGAGGAAGGATATCGATAACAATCCTAAGGTAACCATAGTCTATGCAAATAAGAAACGAAAGTTATTGCTGGGTTTCAGATGAAATCACAGTATTCTATAGGACAATATTAATTAAAGGCGCACTGTGTAACATTTCTAGTGGACGGTCTGCCACCTGCTTGTCTCCATGGAAATATTATTACTTTGTCTAGAATGTTCCACAGTATAGATTAAACCTCAAGGGACACAAGCAGGTTACAGCACTACACTACATTACAATTCAGATCTGTGAAGAGTCGCCCCAATTCACAGAAGGAAACACTCGTAATGAATACATTTTAGATGTGTATGTTTAATGTCATACCATGGAACATTCCAGGCAAAGCAATAACATCTCCATGGAGACAAGTAGGATCGGACCCTCCACTAGAAAAGTTGCACAGTGCATCTTTAATACAGATTATTAAAGGTGCACTGCGCAACTTTTCTAGTGGAGGGTCAGTTAAAATGCAAAAAGTTGTTGTAATACAGTGAGCTCTTGGGTTTAGTGAATAATTGAAAATACCAGGTTCAACATTTGTGAATTTACTTTTTGGATATTTCATGGCAAAGTACAATGTAATCAATAGGAAAAAGTGTTTTGTTTTTTGTTGTTGTTTTTTCATAGAATTTATTGCATGTATACATACAAATTTATCTAAATATATGTACAAGAAAACGGATAAACAATATACATAAAGATTACAAGACATAGGGCTAGTTAAACGATTCATATTGATTATTTAAGTTCTTTATAAATTTCTAAAAATGGTCAGTAATGCATGTGACTGTTTTCCTACAGAGTATGATGTTCTACGACATGGGCTCTGGAAGCACAACTGCCACCATTGTCACGTATCAGACCGTGAAGACCAAGGACTCTGGGACCCAGCCTCAGCTGCAGATCCGCGGTGTTGGGTGAGACTAAAAGTTGTCCGTCACCTCCTTGTTTCTATGGATACGTCATTGCTCTGCCTGGAATGTTCCACAGTATGATGACAGCTGTACCTTACATTGATTAAGTTACAAGTGATTTTATAGCTCAAAAATACCTAGAAAAACAGGTTTTCTGAATGTGAGCAGGGTTGCTTCTCCATTGATCTGACCTGTAACTTGGTGTGTTTTGGTCTCCATGATGATAGAAATGTTTAATGCCATACTGTGAAACATTCCAGACAAAGCAATGAAATCTCCATAAATAAAAGCATACGGCGGACCATCCACCAGAAAAGTTACTCAATGCACCTTTAAATAAATCAACATATCAAATAATACTAAATTGATCAACATTTTGGCATGCAAAAAGGATCATTCTGCCATAGATTCTGACATGAATGCTATGATGTCACGTGAACCCAGCCTATGTATTCCCCCTTGTGCATTTTTTCCATCCAAACCTGCTCATGTGATGCATAAGGCTCCAGTATCTCTCATTATTCACAGTATTAGCTTCAGTGTTTTTGCAACTATTAAAGCTGCAACAGAGACATCCAACATGACAAGAAATGCAATGAGTTTTTAAAAATATATATTTATAACTTACCCCTGACCTTGTTGTGTGAGTGCAGTTTTGACCGTGGTCTTGGAGGTTTTGAGATGGACCTGCGGCTGCGTGACCATTTAGCCAAACTGTTCAATGAACAGAAGAAGAGCAAGAAAGATGTGAAAGAAAACCACAGAGCCATGGCCAAGCTGCTCAAAGAGGCTCAAAGACTAAAGACTGTGCTCAGCGCCAATGTGGACTTCATGGCACAGGTCTGTAGAGATGTTTTCACGCTGCGTTGTTTTATTTTAAAGAAGAGGCTAATTAGTCTAAAATCTGACCGTGTTCCACAGGTTGAGGGTTTGATGGATGACATCGATTTCAAAGCCAAAGTGACTCGCAGTGACTTTGAACAGTTGTGTGCAGATCTGTTTGAGAGGGTTCCCCAGCCAGTGCATGATGCCCTTACCAGTGCAGAAATGACAATGGTACAGTCCAACACTTAGCAACACTAAAATGAACAGGTGATAATGATCTTTGAGTAACACTTTTCTGTCACACAGGATGAAATCGAGCAAGTGATCTTAGTCGGGGGTTCAACTCGCGTGCCAAAGGTTCAGGAAGTGCTGCTCAAAGCTGTTGGAAAGTAAGTGTAAGGCCAGATATGAGTATACAAACAAGTAAGAACGCCACAAGATTGTGCCCACGTGAGAAAAAAAAAGATCTTATGTGTCTTCCACCTCCTTGAGAAGCTGTAGTTCCAAAAGGAAATGGTAATTTAATAAAAGACTAAAATAAAATTAACAAAAATGGTTAAACCTAAATTCTGAACCGCATTGCACAGTTTATTATAAATGAGCTCAAAATCTCATCTTGGCTCGTTCTCATTACAAGAAATGAGATAATGAGAATTATATCATCCCACCCCTACAAACAAGCATTGTATAAAGCATGTAATTATTCTTATTTTCCAGAGAGGAGCTTGGGAAAAACATAAACGCAGATGAGGCAGCGGCCATGGGCGCTGTGTACCAGGCGGCTGCTCTGAGTAAAGCCTTCAAAGTCAAACCTTTCCTGGTCAGAGATGCGGCCGTGTTCCCCATTCAGGTTTGAGAAGAATCCAGTTTACATTATGTTGTAATGTTGTTACCTCCTCCAATACAAACCCAGAATTGTGTTTTGTTTCATTCACACATGTTTGAGTCATCTTTTATCATTAGTCTGTCTAATATGGACCCTTTTTTGAAGTCCCAGTTTGTTGTGCACAGGTGGAGTTCAGTCGTGAAACTGAAGAGGACGGAGTGAAGACTGTAAAACACAACAAGCGCATTTTGTTCCAGCGGATGGCGCCATATCCCCAACGTAAAGTCATTACATTCAATCGCTACACTGACGACTTCACCTTTGAGGTCAACTATGGGGACCTCAGCTTTCTCTCTCAAGAAGATCTTAGGTATGTTTTTACTTTTAGGACCTATTTCTTCTCTAATTTACACAGATCCAGCAGTTAATATTATTTTTAATCTTATTGTCTTGCAGTATGTTTGGCTCTCGAAACCTCACCACAGTCAGACTCTCGGGAGTGGGGAGCAGTTTTCAAAAACATGCAGATGCAGAATCAAAGGGGATCAAAGCCCACTTCAACATGGATGAGAGTGGCCTTCTTTTGCTGGATCGTGTAAGTCAAATTTATGGCAAAAAATATTTTAAAATGCCAGATCAGACACCTAATCATTTAACCTGTGTGTTCTTATAACACAAAGACTAATCATTGTTTATTTTTGTTCAGGTTGAATCTGTGTTTGAAACCATTGTGGAGGAGAAGGAAGAGGAATCGACATTAACAAGTAAGTTCATTTCATGTTTTAAAGACAGTTTCATTTCATAATGTGAGAACTATAATTAATCCACTTGCACTGTTGTTCTGCCCATACTGTATATATTGTATTATATTCAATCAAAGTATATATTTTTATTTTGTTGTTTTTTAATGTTGCACCATACCGCCAAAACAAGTTCCTAGTTTGTGAAGTTTGTACAATGACAATAAAGTTTTCATTTTTTTGTGATATCTTTGATTGACAATACAATAACCTCTTCCACAGAACTGGGCAACACAATTTCCACCTTATTTGGCGGAGGATCTTCTGAACCTGCTCCCAACATAACAGAACCCGTCCAGGTAATCTTTCCTTAATTTTCTTCTTCATTAAGGGCAACACTTTAGTTTATTGACCGTATATTAATAGCCAGCTAATAGAAAAATGCATAATAAGTGTTTGATTACATCTTTGTTAGTATTTATAAAGTACTTTCAATGGATTTTTGTCTATGGGCATATTTTGCACGATTAAGCCCTTAACTATTTTCTTCCCATTAAAGTAGTGGGGATTACAATAGATGTTTCTGTACATACACTGAAATGTTACTAAGCATTAATAAGTGTTTGATAAATACCAACTAAAGTAACAGCTAATTAGCATACCAATTACCACTTAATTAGCGATTAATATGCAGTCCCTAAACTAAAGTGATCGTAAGATATTTATTGTTGTGAAATCTGAACGCAAAATTGTGTTGTAGGATGAGGAGGAAGTTCCCCCTGAATCTGGGAAGGACGACAAAGAGCCGGATGGTAACGATGAACAGAAGGATAAACAGGAGTCGGAGAAAAGTGATTCTGAAAAGGAGAAGACGGAGGAGGCAGGCAGCAAGACTGACGCCAAGGTACTCATGAATACACTGCACAAACTTGAATATACATAAATATATTAAAGGTGCACTGTGTAACCTTTCTGGTGGACAGTCCGCCATCTGCTCATCTCCATGTTGATGTTATTGTTTTGCCTGGGATGTTCCACAATATGGCATTAATATCTTATACTGGCTTATTGTTGAAGAAATTATGGCTGGAACAATATATATTTTTGATCCCATTATTTATAGCGTGTATATTTTCTTTGGGGGGTTTGTTTATACAAATACAATAACATTTGAGCTGTAGATTGTTTAGATTTCTATGACTAATTATAATTTCATTCTGCTCATGCCTTTGAATGGTATTGTATTCCTTAAAATGGATTATTGGGATTATCCTGCTTTATTGTGTCAGTGGCATAAACTAATTTCAATATTAATGTTTATTCCAATACCTTTTTAATATCCTGTGGTTCAAAATGTGTTACCGTGACACATAGGTACATCTGATGAAACATGGTGTCTCTCTATAATAGTAAATTTGTATCTCTCCAGGATGAAAAAGATGCAGAGAAGGCCGAGAGCACAGACACTGACAAAGAAACAGACAAAAAAACCAAACCACAGAAAAAGAGTAAAATCTCAGAGGAAATTTCTGTTGAACTGGTGATGCATGATATTGTGGATCCCTCCGCTGATGACGTCCTCTCCTCCCAAAAGAAGTAAAGCCTCCTCTTCTATTTTAAATGTGCGTTCTTCTCAATTTAAATGATGTAAATGAAATGCTTTGCTTAATCTTTAGACTTCAGGATTTGACGGACAGAGACTTGGCCAAACAGGAGAGAGAGAAGACTCTGAATAATCTGGAGGCATTTATTTTTGAGACGCAGGTTTGTACTGGAACCACATTTGTACATGTTTTAAAGGAACCGTATATAAGAGATTTGATTTTAAAAACCACAAACATGACCTAACTGTCCTCAGATACAAATCTAATATAGCTTTTCTGATTTCTTCTTAATTACAAACACACTGGACATGAACTAAAACACCAAATTCTAATAATCATAAAGCAGAATGAGCCTCACATGAGTCTCTTCTGGGTTGCCAGTTTCATTGCTTAATAAGACTCTCTGATCTCAATGGTCACTCCCTAAACCCCAGCACCTGCAGTGAATCATGAAGCAGCGCTAGTGCAGGCTCTGCAGCTCAGTGAGGGAATTCTAGAGTTTTCCATATATTGAGAATGACAGAAAAAAACTTGTATGTATTCTCTATCTGCAGGGTAAGGTACTGGCAACCCATGTTCAGTTGTTCAGTAATACATTTATTTAAAACTAAGAGAGTGCAAGCTAGATATAGTTATTTGAATATTAATGCTAATTTCACATAAATTGAGCCTCCAGTTGGTGCCCTGCTTGAGACTAACTGCTGTTTGTACAGGACAAGATGTACCAAGACGAGTACCAGCTGGTGGTGTCTGAGGAGGAGCAGGAGCAGATCGTGGCGAAGCTGAGAGAGGCGTCTGAGTGGATGGATGAGGACGGATACTCTGCCACCACCAAAGAGCTGCGGGCGAAGCTAACGGAACTAAAGAGTCTGTGTAAGGACATGTTCTTCAGGGTGGAGGAGAGGAGGAAGTGGCCCGAGCGCCTGGCCTCTTTGGAAAGCATGCTCAACACTTCCAGTTTTTTCCTGAGGTGAGAGTCAAATGTAAGGTCTTAAAGGTGCATTCTGTAACTTTTGTGGAAACTGGAAATGTTGTTGCTTTGTTTGAAATGTTTCACAGTATGGTAGTAAACCTTTCTATCATCATGGAAACCAAACCAGACCAAGTTACAGGTCAGATCTGTGGAGAGGCAACCCCGCTCAGTCAGAATGCCAGTATTTTTGATCTATAAAAGGAAAAGTTACATAGGGTGTCTTTTAAAGAAGAAATGATGTAAAATAGACTTTTATGAGCTTTATCCATGCTATAACAGTGTTTCCTCATCATCATCATTACTCAGAGTTGTATTTTAAATTGGTTCAAGCATGTCTGAGTAATCCTGCATTGGAGGCTCAGAAGATTTCAGTTTTCACCTTTCCCCTATCTCCACCCACCTCCCTGTATTTACTTTAAATTATTCAAAACATTCAAACGGGGTCATACATGTTGGGTTCAAAAATGTCATGTGCCCTCTTTTCTACAGTAAAAACACATATATGAAAATCTGCTGCTTTCTACAGTTCTACAGTTTTGAACCACAAGTCAATATTTTCTATTGTTAAACCTTTTTAGATACATACTGTGGTTTACAATGAAAAAAGTAAAATAATGATCCACATATGTTTATAGTTTAATACTTAATACCCACCAAAAAGCACAATGTCTCCTTTAATGAAATGTGATTTTTTTTTTTTTTTTTTTTTTTTTTTTACAGGAGTGCCAGACTGATTCCTGAGGATGACCAAATATTTACTGAAGTTGAGTTAAACGTGTTGGAAAAAGTCATTAATGAAACAACTGTAAGTGGTCTGAACAATGCTTAAAGGGCCCATATTACACTATTTTTTGATCTATGTTATAATGCCGTTTCTTCGTCATAAACATAACTAGAGTTGTTTTGTTTCATTCGCACATGTTGAACACACAAACTCTGTTGAGTTCTTCTCTCAAACAGAAAACATTTGCACCTTGTGATGTCATGCGGTAATACAGGAAGTGCTCCACTGTGGTTTTAAACCCCATACACCTTCACTAGAATCATTTGGATAATTTGAGCCCTGAAATTGCCAATCTCTACTGAACAAAAGGTAAAAGGAGCTGTTAACTTGAAAACTACTGCTTCATGACATCACAAGGTGGAACAGAGCATTTTGAGATTTGGAGATTTAGACATACTAATTATACAGAATTACTCAAACATATGTGAATGAAACAAAACACAACTCCAAGCATAAGTATAATTTGTTTTACCATCTTTCGCTCTACTAGTTTTAGACTATGGGGGGCACTGTAGTCTCTTTAAATGGGAAACACTGCATGCTTATGGGAGATGTAGCTGTAATCTTATTGTTTTTCCTCTTCTAGACTTGGAAAAATGAAACCGTAGCAGAACAGGAGAAGCGCTCTCCCAAAGAGCGTCCGGTCCTGTTATCCAAAGATATTGAAACCAAGCTGGGTCTGCTGGACAGGGAGGTCAACTATTTACTGAACAAGGCCAAGTTTGCCAAGCCCAAAACAAAGCCTAAGGCGAAAAACAGCACGAGCTCTGATAAAAGTAGTAAAGCCAATACCACAGCAGAGGAGACTATTATTCCTCCATCAGACGAGAGCTCGGACAAAACTACTGGTAAGCACATTTTACATTACCACATTTAAAGGCACTGTACCTGATTTTCACTGTCTTAAAAACTATTTCATTTTAAAGGGTTTGCAGTGGTCCTAAGTCATTCCTAACTTACCTTATGCAGTCAGAACATCCTAATTATTCACCATGATGAGTTTATAAGCACGTTTCACAACTTTCAGAAACCAGAGATTTGCCGTCATGGTAATGGTAAAAACAACGAGCATGCAAACCAGTCACTTTATATTTACATGCAGACAGGACGCAGCATTTTGATCGTAAGAGCTTTTTATGCAATATATCTGTAGTGGGACAAGACATTTTGACCTTTTTTGAGAATTTTGTTCAAATACATGTGGGAAAATTGGTACAGGACCTTTTAAATATGCTTGCTGTATCTTTACTATTCCATATCTTTACTGAGAGAATTTGTTTATTAAAATACAGAAAGCCCAGAGGAGGTACAGCCAGGCGAGGCTCCACCCACAGAGGACAACGCTGCACAAAATGAATCCGATGACCAATCACAGACAGCCGAGGAAACAGGTCGGTCTGCTAATCCCCACTCAGATGATGAAGGGGAGCTATAGTCCGTAACCATGGAGACAATAGTTAAATTTGACTTGAGGACAAACAGCGGACTAAGAAAAACGTACATGACCTGATTAGAGGTCCCTAAATGCACCACAGTGGTGCTAAAAGTGAATTGAGCGTCCATAACACACTACATAAACATGGTTGTCTTATTTGACTGAAATGAGTAATTCCTTTGTAATAAATACTTTGTTTTTGTATTTAACATGAGATTAAATATTTCAATGTAATTAAAGCCATGACAAAACTCATGTCTGAGGATTTTCTTTTTTCTATGCATGTTTTCCTTTCCTATTTGGTAATACATTTAAATAAGTAATGTTAAGATTGGTAATGTACATTTTAAAATCCTTTTTTTCTAAGCTTCAACAGAACCATAATTTATTATTACGTGTATTGTGACAATTAATTTTATGAACATTTAATTTTTATTGGTTTAGTTTTCATATTCATATGTTAAAGTGTTTGCTTTTACTGTATATTTAGCTCTCTTAATATGGTTGGTATGATTAAAAATATGTAATTTTGCCAAGCACTGTGTAATATTGCTTTTGTTGTTACTCTTGTGATTTCTGCTTTGTGCTTTGAATTTCCTAATGTTTGTTTTTGTTCTCCTTTTCCAGAAACACCTGAAACGTCCGAAACTACAAGCAACCACGTAAATGATGAGTTATAACATCTGGAATTAACAGAGGAACGAAGAAATCTCACTATTTATTGACGGTGTGTAAATGTTGAAGCTCCTCCCATTTTTGTGTTTCCGTTTCTGTTTCCGTTCCCGGTAAATTAACTCCTGGAGATTATTTGTTTGGAAAACGTTGGACACCACTCATCATTTGGATCCTGTCTGACATAGATACTGTGAGCAAACAAGCGCTCTTATCAAACAAATATCAAATAACATTGCATCGTTGTTGTTGCTAGGAAACATTATCACTATGGACACTGGATTCTTAGTTTAACATTTGTCCCAAAACTGCAACTTTCTGGACGCTTGAAAGGGCTCTGTTTTAAGGAATCTTGTTGCTTTGATTCCCCCATGGAATTGGATTATGATGCAGGTTATAAATGGTAGTAAAGTAATTTTCTATCAATTATACATAACTTATTCAAAAAACTTAAAAGAATATGGAAAAGAAAAAAGATGCACTGTGCAACTTTTTGTGGTATTGATACTTTGCAGTGACGTCATGCTGGGGGTGTTCAATGCTGTTCTTTTGGCAGAATGTTCAGTAGTTACCATGATGACACACGTTGGCAAACACTGCCAAAGTTTAAGTATTAAATGCAAGATTAGTAAATTTAATGCCATACTGTGGAACATTACAGACTGAACAATAACCAGCAGAAAATTGCACAGTGCATTGTTAAAATGAATTCCAAATTGAGTTGATTTGTGGCAATTAAAATCTAGTTTTCATATGTACTAAGTAATCTTGGGTGAAATTTAGGGTGCATTCCCACTTGCAAACATTACTTCAAAATTGGGATTAAACTGGGACTAAACTCAAGAACTAGACCTGGACTAGGCCAGCACCAGATGTGAACTAAACCAGGACAATATATGTACTAAACCAGGACTATATATGTATTAAACTAGGACTAGATGTGAACTAAACCAGGACTGGACTTTAAACCAGGATTACATATAAACTAAAACAGGACTAAGCCATGTCTGCATCAGGACTAAACTGGCTTCAAACCAGGACCAAACCAGGACTAGTGTGAATGCGCCCTAAATGTTGAAGTTCAAGCCATTTCTGATCCGCACAATGCGTTTTTCCTGGTAAACAAATCTACTGGTGCCCATATAAACTTGAATTTAAGTACAGGCTGAATACTATATATACTATATTTAGTTTAATGAGACCTTTTTGCATTTTAAATCTTCACCAGCTGCTAAGAGTCGGATGAAGTGCACTTGAATGTTCTGTTTTTACCTCGAGCAGTTGGGTCATTTACATCAGAGTTTAGGTTCACTGTGGACTTTTGTGTGGACACCAGAAAAGAGGGAGGGGGGTCTAAATAAATGTCTGGAATGAAAGATGGAAAATATTGTTGTTTCTAAACTGTTAATAAAAACTATGTCTTTTTATACGTTTTTTCTAAGATCTAGTTTTTCCCCTGTTAATTGCTGTGGAGCGTGAGGGGGTCCTCTAGTATCAAATGTCAGACACTAATCAATACTAAAACTAGTATCGAAACTAGATACTTATTTGAGCTGGTATCAATACTAAAGTCATATTCACAGAACAGAAATTAACCTTTGCTGAATATCTTTAAAATGATTTTGAGTGTAGAGCACGTAGACTAGTATACCCCCATGGGCCACTATGGAACCTACCCGGAGAACTGAGGGATTAAGCAGATATAAGGCCGCATAGGAATATAAAAGGAAGCACTGATTTAATGTTAAAAATGACATTCTACTGTCTAAAACACTGGTGGTATTAGAATTGGTATTAGCATTGAGTCTATTTCTTAGTATCGAAATCAAGTCTGAAATTGCTTCAAACCAAGAATGAATGTACTGTTGCATTTTGAACAAATAACTTCTTACAAAAGCATTTATTACTGATATGTTATACAGTTGAGGTGTTAATATGAACCAGAAAAGTTACACAGTGCACCTTTAAGTGCTAAACCCAAAAATAACAATGATTAAGTGTTTGAAGAGACTTCTTCATGTAATACCCACATAGCTTATGAAAGTAAATTTTAACGTGTTTTGGTATGAAGCCTTCCTATACAAGCCCTGACCTGAAGCTGAAACACATTGAAGGCACTGAGCTGCATTCAGGGACCAGCGTAAAAGTGAGGTTTAAACGGTTTACTCCTGACAATCACAGAAATCTGTTGAAAAACAGTGGAGACAATGGCGAGTCAGTGGTTAGAGCACTTTACCCCCCTGGCCTAGTTTGACATTATTATCTAGAAAGGTGCTCTATAAATCCAATGCATTATTATTATTATTAAAATACAGGAGATAAAATGTATTGTCATGTATACAATTATATATAGTAGTAGGATTATGTTAAAAATGCTCAATACATGTTGAAAATACAGTGATAAAATTCTTTGTAAGATTCTACACATTAAGCAGCATGCAATACTTGGGAAACTTAAAATCAACTCAAATCAATTTCTCAATACAAATTAATCTTGTTCACACAAAAATGTTTGAGCGTAAATGTTTTTTGAGGCTTTTGAAATCCATAACTTTCATTTAACAATTTGTATTGGAAGCACCACTTTATAATAACTGCACCTTAATTAGCATGAATAAAGCATGAACATACTTAATTCATAATGGACAAATATTTTTAAGACCAATTCATGCTTAGTAAGTGTTTACTTAAGCAGTTAGGGTAAGCTGTTAAAGTTAGCACATGAACCGGTCAGTCTATGTTCCTGCCCTCACCTGTGGTCATGAGCTTTGGGTAATGACTGAAATGACCCGATGACCAGATACAAGCGGTCAAAATGAGTTTCCTCCGCAGAGTGGCTGGGTGCTCCCTTTGAGATCGGGTGAGGAGCTCAGTCAGACAGGAGGAGCTCTCAGGATGAGTGTTCCAGATGCCTCCAGGACTCCTCCCTGGGGAGGTGTTCCAGGCACGTTGCACCGGGAGGAGAACCTGGGTATGACCGAGGACATGCTAGAGGGACTATGTCTCTGGGCTGGCCTGGGAACACCTTAGGGTCCCCCCGGAGGAGCTGGAGGAAGTGTCTGGGGTGAGGGAAATCTGGGACTCCCAGCTTACACTGCTGGCCCCGTGACTCAGCTCCAGATAAGCAGAAGAAAATGGACAGATGGGCAAGTACTATACCTGAGTCATTCTTAACAAACTATTTGTTCATTATGAAATAAGTTTTTATTCAAGCGTTATAAAGGCTATTAAAAGTTTAGATATTATAAAGTGTTGCTAAGTTTACTGAGTTGGTGACACTGGCTGCGGTTACATGCACACTGAAAATCTGACTATTAACAGATTTTTGGAGATATAAGATTATTGAAATGACATGTAAACAGCAAAATCATCTGGTTTCTTTCTAGTCACATCAAATTTTTTTGGTTTAAATTTAAATAACCTTAAAGGTCCAGGAATCAGATAATAACCAGATTTTGGTGGTCATATAAAACAGCCACTATCTCATATCACTGACCTGTGTCCCCAGTGCCTCTATAACATTCATAAAAAACATCTTCATCTATTCATCTATTCTATCTATTCACTCCTGTCAGTCTCGCGGGTACATTATTGTCTTGCCCAGTCCTGGCATCTTTTTGGCGTAGTAATTGTTGTAGACGATAAACGCCACCAGAGTCACACACACAGCTCCAATGATGCCGGCGATGATCGATACAGCCACCACAGTTTTGTCTGATGCACCTCCCCCGAAACCTGCAAAGAAATGATCTTTACATGGGCGTGTGTAAAATCATTTTAAAGGTTCTATATTACACAAAATTAACTCTTGTGAGCTTTAAGCCATGTTTGAATGTTATTACCTTATCAAAAACATACTGGAGTTGTATTTTGTTTCATTCACACAAGTTAACAGCTCCTTTTACCTTTTGTTCAGTAGAGATAGGAAATTCCAGAGCTGAAATTTATTCTAAATGATTCTAGTGAAAGTGTATGGAGCACTTGGAGCACTTCCTGTATTCCCACATGACATCACAAGGTGGAACAGAGTGTTTTCTGTTTGAGAGAAGAACTCATCCTAAATATGCAGGGTGTGTGTTAAACATGTGAATCAAACAAAACACAACTCCAGGTCTGTTTGTGAAAAGGAAACAACATTATAACATAGATCAGAAAATAGCGTAATATGGTCTCTTTAATGATCTTTTGTGTTATATCAGTGTTCCCCAAAGCTACTACTTTTCTGTACTGATTTGCATTTGAATTTGAGTGCACACAAAATTCCTGTTTTCACTTACCCCTTATCTCTGTCCACATCCCTGTACTTAATTATGATTATTTAAAAATGTACTACTTCTCTGTACTTACTTGCAATAATAGAACAGATCTGACTCGAGGTTAATTAAAAGCTATTTTCAGCAATAAAAACACAAATGAATTGCTAATAATAATTGCTAATAATGTAATTCCACTATGAAGAAGCGGGGTAAGAAGAAAATGTAAAGTAACAATGTACTAGGAGAAAATAAAGAAAACAAAAAAGGAAAAAACTTGATATATCTCCCTTAAAACTGCTCTACACTAGGTTGTTTCCCAGTGGTTTGCATGCAAGCACACATTTAAGGTGAGACCCTCATTGTTCTTACTGACACCTGCTGTGTAATCCGAGCCCCTCTACTGCCTCCAGCTGTGACACTTCTTTAGGAGCAGAAGAAACTAAAAACAGGATGGTAATTTAAAACACTGTCTACAATAGGTGACCTCATGCTTTACCTGGTTCCCAAGATAATCAAGTACGTTTTAATTGTTGATGAGGCTTTCTTCATTTTGTTTATGACATTTACTTAGAAAGACTGGACACCTCATCTATTTACTGTAAACCAAACCACACACCAGTGATGCGTCATGAACTTTAAGACTTTATGAACTATGGACAAAGTGCAATATGACTTCCGTGGCTTTTATTATTTAGAGATGGTTTATGTTATGTACTTAAAAGTCCTATATTATGCTGAATCTTGTGAGCTTTTTCAAAACATACCCGTAGTTGTGTTTTGTTTCATTCACACATGTCTGAGTAAACCTTTATTATTAGTCTGTCTGTGCCTCCAAATCTTAAAATGCTCTGTTCCACCTTGTGATGTCATGAACAGCTACCTTTTACTTTTAGTTCAGTAGAGATTGACAATTCTAGGGCTGAAATTATCCAGATGATTCTAGTGAAGATGTATGGCGTTTAAAAACATACTTCTTGAAGTACCACATGATATAACAAGGTCAAACATGTCTGAATGAAACAAAACACAATTCCAGGTACGTTTGTGATGAGGAAACAACAGAACAGATCAGAAAATAGTGTAATATGGACCATATATGGACTTAATTCATGATAAAATAATAATAATAATGGATTTAATTTATATAGTGACTTTATTCATTCACTCCACACTTGTGAATCAATAGGTCTGACCACCACCAACACTCACCACATACATACTAGGCAATGTGGGTGAAGTGTCTTGCCTAAAGACACAACAGCAGCTTCCACTAGAGCCACTGCTGCCCCACAATGAATAAATCTTATACCTCTTATACCCTAACCCTTAATTAGAAGTTTAGCAGTTACTAAGCCTGATTCATTCTTAATTGTTGATTATTTTTAGCCTGTTTATATAATGTAATTGTTTGTGTGCTTACCATCAGACAGCAGATATCCTGTGAGAGAGGAGACAGAACATCAGGTTCATTTGAATGTATGAAAGTTTATATTGATTCATAATGTGACTATAGCCCTACCGTTATCTATGCGGATGGTGATTGGTCGGGAGGTTACCGTGGCGACATCGCTCACTGAAGTGTCTGGATCACTGGACCGGCGCCTCCTCTTTGACGAGCAGTTCTGAAAGTGAAAAATCAATTATCAATGCTATTATCACAAAAAGACATGTAGTACTTAAGATTTTGTTTGTTGTTTAAATATTATTTTGACATCATACTTTTAATTTTACTTTAAAAATGTGTTAAATGAACATTAAATGATTAGAACATTTGATTAGAATATTTTTGTTAGAAATACCGAAATCTGTGCATTATTCAATGTTTTGTCTGTACATATATATATATATTTCATTTGGAATTTATTCAGTGCTTTTTCACACATAAAACTGATAATAATGTAAAGATGCATTAAAAAAATAATAAATACATGAAAAATAAATAAATACAGAATACAAAATAAAAACTTAAAAAAAAAAAAAAAAAAGACAGAGACAGTCGGGTTACACATTCATACAGTACATCTTGTTGAAATCCTTTACATTTTATATTATAGTTACTCCACACTTCATACAGTTTAGTTTTCTCCACCGTTACAATTACCATAATCCAAGTAGGCTTTCCATTTTTTTGTTGGCTAAGGTTTGATCTGACATATTAAAAGACATCTGTTCATAAGAGGCAACTTTAGCCAGTTCTGTGAACCACTCAAGAAACGCTGGCTCCTCTGAGTCTTTCCAATGTCTCATCATAATATTAGTTTGAATAAATTCTGATGATGAACATCGTCATTTTTTGTCTGTACGTAACATTAACTCATAAATCAGTATAAGTAGTAGTTTCTCCAATTACTTTGTACTCTTACATAATTATTTGTGTCGCTACTTTTTACTTTTTTATTTTTATAGTATTTTATAGTTGTATTTACTTTACTCTTACTTTAGTACATGTGTTGGCTACTCTGCCCACCTCTGTTAAATGGCCCATATTTTCTGATCTGTTCTAATGCTTTTTCCTCATCAAAAACATACCTCGAGTTGTGGTTTGTTTCATTCACACATGTTTATTACACAAATCATACTATAGACGGAGTTCTTCTCTCAAACAGAAAACACTCTGTTCCACCTTGTGATGTCATATGGAAGTATAGGAAGTGCTGCATTGTGTTAAACTCCTTACACCTTCACTAGAATCATTTGGACAGTTTCAGCCTTGGAATTCACTACTGAACAAAAAAGGTTAAAAGAAAACTCTCCATCTCCTGACCTGTTTGAGGGTGGGGCAGATGGAGTCCACACAGAGGCGAGTGGCACAGTGCACGTAGTAGGTGGAGATGGTCAGGTTTGTGGTTTCTGATTTGATAAAACGAAATGCCTCAAAGGAGAAACGAGCCACCTGCTCCTCTCCATTGATGCCCATCAAGGTCTGAGGATCACGATTACACCTGAGAGAGTATGGAACTTTAGAGATTGTTGACAGAATTTTTATATAAACTTAAAGGGCGTTGGACAGATTAATATATTTGTCTAATTATTACTCAGTTGTGTATAGTAACTAAGATAAACATTAATTGTAATTTTACATGAGTCAAGGGGCAGTTTGTGAAGAAAAGTTGAAAAACAGAAGTAAACTAAGGGAGTGTGAGATGAAGCTCATGATGCTAGCGATTATGGGGTGAATTTGGAGCCGATATTAGGAATAGGAATTAATTTACGGACAATATAGTGAGATAAAAACACTATCAACATTTTAAGACCCAAATGAGGAGCCTGGCATTTTCTTACGGAGAGAGGGCTGACGTTTTTTCAATACAAAGTGAACCGGAGCAGGAGTTGATGGTGCCCATGTTCACTTCCTATTTGGAACACGGCGGCTATGTCCACAGGCATTTTTTAGGAAAATCTTAAATATGCTTTAGGTTAATGATTGGTCTAACCTGTCATATGCACTTCTAATATAAATAATTATTAGCGGAAGACTCACCCAACAAAGAGGTCATAAAATATAGATGAAGAGATGAAGGGAGATGCTGTGGTGTAGCATCGGTCCAGAAGAACATAGAACCTACAAGTGGAATTAAAACATAAAGTGAACACTCTCAGAACATCATGATAGAGTTGTAATGATTAACCAACTAATCATAACTAGATGTCTATAAAAATAATAGTATTTTGATCATCTTAAAGGGTCCATATTACACCATTTTGTGATCTGTGTTATAATGTTGTGTCCTCATCACAAACAGACCTATAGCTGTGTTTTGTTTCATTCACACATTTACCACAATAATACTGCATATTTAGGCGCAGTTCTTCTCTCAAAAACACTCTGTTCCACCTTATGATGTCATGTGGTGATACAGGAAGTTCTCCACTGTGTTTTTAATCCATACACCTTTATTAGAATCATTTTGATTTCAGCCCTGGACTTGCCAATCTCTGCTGAACTAAAGGTAAAAGGAGGAACTAAAAACTACCGCTTCATGACATCACAAGGCGGAACAGTGGCATTATTGAATCAAAATGTAAAAAAATACTGAACAATTTCTGATTTTCTACAGTATTACACTTTATCTGTAAATATTCTCACCATATTTAATCCTTTATTTGGGTGATAATGTATTCAAAAAGTCTCAGTGTAAAATAGAAATAATCGTTTGACTTGTCAGCTACTAAAATAATTGTTAGTTACAGCCAAGTTGTCTCAATTTTAATATAAAGGGACTAGGCTCGATACTGAATACTGATTTCAATACCACAATACACTTTCAGTCCTAAAGAATAGTACTAGTAATTGTTTGTATTACCATGTGGTCTTACACTATAATGTGACAGATTAAGAGTCTTTACTGTGTTAAGTGTATTTTATGATTAAATTAAAGGTCCTATATTACACAAAATGGATTTTTGAGCTTTGAGTCATGTTATAATGTTTTTACATCATCAAAAACATACTCAGAGTTATGTTTTATTTCATTCACACATGCTTGAGTAATCATGGTTTATTAGTCTGTCTACAGCTCCAAAACTCAGAATGCTCTGTTCCACCTTGTGATGTCATAATTTTTAAGTTAAGAGCTACTTTGCTGCAGCTAATGGGCTTCCTAAAATAAATAAATGATACGAGTTCTGATAAAGCCCCAGATAATTGTAGAAATGTTCAGGAAAGGTCCAATTTTGTTTCCTGTTTATATGATTATATTTGATTATTTTTAGTATCCGTACTTGTTTCAATACTGGTTTTGGTGGGGTTTGCTTATCTGATTTTTAATATTTTTAACAATCCAATGTAATATATTAATAGGCACATGTCATTATAAAAAATAGTTTTGAAAGCATAATTTACCTGTTTGTCAGATTCGATGCTTTGACTTCAACAAAAATTCTGTCTTTTAGTTCCAAAGGCATCTGCACTGGTTCTGTGTACCACTTGTCCTATAGTTTAAAAATGTATAGGATGATAAATAAAAATAATAATAAGTAAACACAGATTTTGACTTGGTCTTACCACAAATAGTTGCATGCTTAATGTGCTGATGAAACTCCCGTTAGTGTCTTTAACTGCCAGTGAAGCACCTTGCCTGTTGGAAGAATGAGTGATGATAATAATAATAATAATAATAATAATAATAATAATAATAATAATAATAATAATAATAATAATAATAATAATAATAAATAAATAAATAAATAAATAAATAAATAAATAAATAAATTCCAAATAGCACATTTTACAAACAAAGCAGTTTCCAAAGTGCTGCACAGAGATCATAAAATGAAGACAACAAAAAGGTAAATTCCTAAAATTTGGTCATACCTGTCCTAAAACAATAAAACCAGTAAAATCAAATAAAAGCAAAACCATCAGAAATCATAAAATAGCAGTAAATAAGTAAAATAAAATAAATAAATAAAAGACACAGAGAACCACACAACTCCACTGTGGCGGCTGTTTGAACGTGGGGGAGGGGCAGTTATTTGTGAATTTATTTAAATTGATAAATAAATACACGCACAAGAAATACATAAAAATAAAATAAAATGATGATGTTGACTCTAAGTTGAGGTTGGGGAAAACCCGTGTTGTCCAGAAGCAGGTCATTCTACATGTGATACAAAGAGGAGACAGAGAAGTGTGATTCTAGCCTTAGTCAAACTATAGCTAAGAGTAATACACACCTTACAGGACAGTGAGTGCACTAAGAACAAGGATACCTGATCAGTTCAAATATATATATATATAGATATACACTCAAACCTCTTTTTTTAAGATGAAATAAGAAACCCCATTCAAGACCACTTTGTACACTATGTTATATAATCCGCTTCCCACAGATGCCTTGACCTGTTTGCAGTTCTAATTACAGGACCATTCATTCCAGATCGTTAAAAGTTCTAAATAATCAAGACGTTCTAAATAATCAAATAGAGCGTAGTGGCATGCTAGTTGTTGCTAGCTTTCCGCTACAGCAAAACTCCGCTTTAGAGTTTTTAAAAGCTTGTCATGTTGAATAATTTAGATACTTGAAATACCCAGGAATAACTTTGGATCACTGCAAACCATTTAAAGTGGACTAGTTCTGTTTTTCACTTTTTAAAGACAGTAATCAGGTACATTGCCTTCAAATAACTTAAATAATTAAATAATAATAAAATAATAATAATTACATGTCAGATTCTTCAAAGTTTTCACTTCACTGGGGTGTTGTCAAGGTTCATTAGTGGACTGTGAAGAGTGTGCAAAGCAGTGATCAAAGCAAAGGGTGACCATTTTTGGAGAATCTTCCTGTTATTTCAATTTTTGTTTTGTTTTGTTTTTTGTTTACTGTATTCCATATTCATCCATAGTTTTGATGCCTTCATTTAAAATCTACAGTGTGAATACAGTTCATTTATATTTTTCTATAGCCCAAAAGTCCCATTGCAAAAGTTATCAAATCACATAGAAAAACATGTAACTGGAAATGTAATTTGCATTATATATTTTTGCTATAATTAACTGTGACTTACACAGTCATCTCGGTGTTGTTGATCAGGTACTGCAGTGGATAGCGGCAGGAGAACTTGTACATGACCTCCTGGAGGTATGTGATGGCTCCTTTGCTGGGGTCATTGGAGCAGATTGAACCTGAGATGTTGACAAACTGAACTGTTGAGAAGTCTTGAAACTGCCCGGTCCCAGCTTCTTGAGAGATCTATAAAAACAACATTAAGTCCACAGGAGATAACAGTCTGTTGATTAAAGGCTCACTGTATAACTTGAGAAAGAATGTTCCACAATACTGCATTAACCATATCTATTTCCACGATAAATGGTTACATTTTTATATCGCACTTTTCCACCTTCAAGGCACTCAAAGCGCTTTACATCAAGGAACCACTCACCCATTCACACACACATTCATGCAACAGTGTACACAGAGAGGGGGGGATTAAGTATCTTGCTCATGGACACAACAACAGCATTAATCTATGGGAACAGGAATCGCACTGCCAACCTGTAGGTCAGTGGATCTGACCTCTCTACCAGTGATGTTTATGAGAGCCAGGGCCTAGTTAGAGATTAGGGCTCTCATTTATCAAAAATTTAAACTTTACCAAAACTAGAAGAGACTAGACCAGGACTAAACCAAGATTAGACCAGAACTAAACCAAGATTAGCCCATTACTAAACCAAGACTAAACCATTAGTAAAGCAAGACTAGACCAGAACTAAACCAAGACTAAATCAGAACTAAACCAAGACTAGACCAGAACTAAACCAAGACTAGACCAGGACTAAGCCAAGACTAGAACGGGACCAAACCAAATCTACATTAGGAGTTAAACTGGGCCCAAACCAGGTTAAGTTTGAATGCACCCTAAAATGACTTTATATTGGACTGGATCAGGCCTAAACCAAGACTAGACAAGGACTAAACCAAGACTAGACAAGAACTAAACCAAGACTAGACAAGAACTAAACCAAGACTCGACCAGGACTGAACCAAGACTAGAATGGGACCTACATTAAGAACTGGCCCCAAACCAGGACCAGTCTGAATGCACCCTAACATGGGTTCACATTACCTGCGTGAAGTTGGCCCCCCATCAAACACAAAACTACACAAAAACTATGTCAATCGTTTGTGCTTCATTTGTGGTGTTTTGTGCTGCAAAAAGTTTAGTTTGTTCTATTATGGTTCTTAAGATATTAGCAGTTTTATTTTCAGCCGAGTCATCTTACCTCTCAAAATGTTAAATAGCCTCAAAACAGGCAGAAAATTATATGAAACGTATAATTTTAATAATTATAATTATGTTATATAATATTAATAATTTTAGAAGTATACTAGCACAAATGAAAACAGCCACAGCACAGAACAGCACAAACGAAGCACAAACAATTGACACAGTTTTGGGCCGATTTAAAACATTTTTAAGCTTCCTTGAGGGCTGGCTGACCCCAATTTGACCTATAAAAGAATTGTTAATATCTCAAAAACTTAAGCTGCACAAACAAAACTTTTTGCAGCACAAAACAGCACAAATGATTGACATAATTTTTTTGTTGATTTGCGTGCGATGGGGGGCCAACTTCACGGAGGTGTTAACATTACCTGTCCCTCGTGCTAACTCACAGTTAAACTGTTGCCACACTCAGCGATGGCCTCCTCTGTGATGGAGATGTTGAACCTGAGCTTTGGAGGGCTGGAGTCCCAGTCGACCAAACCTTTACACGCGGGTTTGGAGTGTTCTGAGTTCAGGGCCATCAGTGACTCGTTGTATCCATTAAAATGAATGGGACAAAGGAGAATGGACAGAGACACCCTCTCAGAGCCGCAGGTTACTTCAATGTCGGAGTTAGCTACAGATGACATTAAATAAGTATTAACTACAAGGCATTTATAAAACTTGTATTGTATATTATTGTAGCACTTTAGTTTAGAGATTGTATATTATTTACTAAGCGGTAACTGATATGGTATTTGGTTATTGAGCTAATATAAGTAAATATGTCCAGAGACAAAAAAAGCATTAATGGGTACTTTATAAACACTAACAGTGACACAATTAAGTACTTACTAATAATAATCATTAATCGTTAAAGGTGCTATATTATGCTAAATTGAGCTTTACGACATGTTCAAAACCATACCTGGAGTTGTGTTTTGTTTTACACATGTTTGTGTAGCCCTTTATTATTGGTCTGTCTACATCTCCAAAACTCAGAAATGCTCTGTTCCACCTTGTGATGTCATGAAGTGGTAGTTTTCATGCTAGCATTTAGTTCAGTAGAGATGGGCAATTCCAGGGCTGAACTCATCAAAACAATTGAGCGTTTTCCGTTTGAGAGAAGAACAGCCTAAACATGCAGGATTTGTGTGTTAAACATGTGTGAATGAAACAAAACACAACTCCAGGTCTGTTTGTGATGAGGAAACAACATTTAAGGTTAATTTAGGTGTAGTTATTATAAAGTATAACCCAAAAACACTTCCAAACAAAGCAGGTGTAGGACTGTAAAGGTGTAAAAACACATAGGCCATCCTCTCAGGTAACCACCATTATAGTACAAGGGTGTTGAAAATGGGGGAGTGGGTGAGAAGGATAAAAAGGTGAACAAAAAAAGCATCTGATGTTACTCACCTGGAGCTCTGAAAGTTGAATCTCCAATGCAATTCGAATTTGTCTGGGCAAGAATTATTCTGGCAAATTGGTACAAAAAAACAGCCCACCACACCATCTTGATAGTTCTAGAAAACAGACAAAATATGCATTACTTTTCTGTCTTAAAGGTCCTACATTACGCAAAATTGAGGCTGTCTTCATCTCCAAAGCTCAAAAGACTCTGTTGCACCTTGTGATGTCATATAGTAGTAGTTTTCAAGTTAACAGTTGCCATTTACCTTTAGTTCAGATTGGGAATTCCAGGGCTGAAATTATCCAAATGATTCTAGTGAAGGTGTATGGAGTTTAAAAACGCAGTGAAGTATTTCGTGTATTACCACATGACATCACAAGGTGGAACGGAGTGTTTTCTATTTGAGAGAATAACTCAGCCTAAATATGGAGAGTTTGTGCATTAAACGTGTGAATGAAACAAAACAAAACACAACTCCAGGTATGTTTGTGCTGAGGAAACAACATTAGATCAGAAATTGTGCAACATGGGCCTTTTAAAGATGCACTGTGTAACTTTTCTAGTAGGGAGGTCTCCATGGAGTTGTAGTTACTTTGCTTAGAATGTACAGTACTGCATTAAATATATCTATCTACATGGAGACAAGTGAGGTGAGATCTGTGGAGAGGTGAGCCTGCTCATAATAAGAATGGATGATAAATAGTTTAATGTCATACTGTGAAAAATTCCAGGCTAAGCATTAACATCTCCATGAAGACAAGCAGGTGCTGACCCCCAACAAAAACTTACACAGTGCAGCTTTAATTCATTAAATACTAAATTAGTTAAATATGTTTTACGTATTATACTTCTTTTTTTAATTTTTTTTTTAAGTCATTCAAATTATTTATATTTTTAAATTAATCAAACATACATATTACTATTACTACTGCAAAGTAGAAGGTACTATGAGAAAAAAGTTGCACAGTGCAGCTTTAATTAACTACTACCACTACTACTTAATTAGTCAAATATTTTTTTATGAATTAACCTCACTGTATTACTTCTTATTTATATTTTTAAGTCAATCAAACACACACATATAATACTAATAATAGATACAGAAAAACACTATAATCATATTAACAACAATATAACTTACCTCTTGTTGGCCATAGTCCTGGTTCACTGTTCCCTGGAGACCAGCCCCTTTCTGCTCTTAGCCTCAGCTGTCCCCTCTTTTATACTGACCTCATTTACATCTTTTAAAAAAAAGTGAACCCAAGACCTGAGAGAGGAGAGGGAGTTTACAGAGGCTGTCTATTTAGGGGCCATGTCACTCATATCACCTGTCAGATGTCCACAATGCAAGGAGCACATTAGAGCTGTAGTTCACGTGAGACATATTTTTGTAGCCATTGTTAGAATTATGTAGTATTGTATTGTCATTTCAAAGGTGTGCATTTCCACCACCAAATAAGCAAATGAGCTTAAAATTAAACCCATTTTCTACTGCCTTTTCTCTCTTGAGTCTCAGTTATGTGCATGTAAACTTTACACAAAAGTTAATTATCATATTTTTTAAATTGTATTATTTATTTTATTTCAGCTTCCTATCAATATATTGAGAACTTTTCACTATTCAAAGGACAGTTGCCTATAATTTCTTTTGAATTGTTAATTACTATAGTGACGGTCCTATTTTTTCATCACACTACTGTAGTTCTACTACTGCTACAGCATTTGAGGACTTTTCACCATTCACAGGTTAGTATATTTTCTTTTGAATTGTTAATTATATTAGTTCTGTTAACATTTTAAGGCAGATATAAGAAAGGGCTGGGAAGGCCAGGAAGGGCATCTGATGTAAAATACATACAAATAAAAGCCAAATTATTATGATGTAAACACTAGCATGCTATCAGGCTGAACTGATGCATCTTGACCACATTTTTTCTTTAACCTGGATTCATTAAACTGATCTGGACATACACAGTAAGTTTATACAGCAGAAACAATAGTTATGACATACTAGTTATTTAGCCATTTAAAGTTGATATTGTCAAAAGAATTAATAAATAAAAAAAAAAGAACTAGTGTTATGGTATTGTATGACATCCTCTTCATTGTAGTAGTTTTGTACTGGCTGGTGTATGTAAGAGCATTCAAGATGATAGTGTTGTTAATAATGACTTCTCTGTCTCATCTCCCGTCTTGTGCCGGGGGGCAGCATCTTTTGTGGAGAAATTAGGTCTCCCATATACAGCATCTCAGACTCCCAGAGCTAGTCACACCCTGATGAACAAAACGTCCTACACCAATAACGTCACCTGAACCTCACATCTCCTCAGTCCCCTCCAGGAACCCAGAGACCAGAGAAGGACAATGAGAAGGACGTGGACCAATGAGAAGTGTGTTTTGACTGTTACAAAAACTGAGAACCACTACTATTACCTATAATGGGTTTACATGGATGGCCCTCATTTATCCCAAAAGCCACAAATCTTGTAGCATTAATTGTGTGAAATTAGCTAACTAAGGTGCTAGCTGACAAGCTAGGTATGGATATTTGAGCTTTTGACACCAATTGTAATAATAATAATGCAACAGTTTTATATAGTGCTTTTCTGGACATTCAAAGACACTTTACAGATCATTATTCATTCACTTCACACTCGGTGGTGGTAAGCTCCTATTGTAGCCACAGCTGCCCTGGGGCAGACTGACGGAAGTGGGCTGCCAATCTGCGCCATCGGCCCCTCCGACCACCACCATCACTCACGCACACACCACTTTCATACTAGGCAATGTGGGTGAAGTGCCTTGCCTAAGGACACAACGACAGTTTTTGCAACTAACGCCCCACTGTGGCACCTGATTTTCCCAGCGGTCTCCCATCCAAGTACTAACCAGGCCCGGCCTTGCTTAGCTTCTGAGATCTGACGGGATCAGGCTTTGACAAGCTGGTATGGCCACAATTGTGGCAGCAAATGAGAAGACCTTCCAGAGGAAATAGTTCAAAGGTTGGACCATTTCATCAACAACCACAACAACAGAACGGAGTGAGGCTTAGAAGAGGCTTTCCTGTCTACAGAGATCAGCTGGCTCCCTCTGGAGGCTGCTGTGATGGCCGGGCTTCAGGACACAGAGGACAAAGAGGAGAGACACTTTTGTCCTGGGTGCTCTTCCTCTCCTCAAACTGCTCTGACACAGATCTGCTGACCCTACCTGACCAGCCCTGACACCTTTGATTGAGACACAAAGGCCACTGAGAAGTGGCAATACATTGCTGCAGCTAAAATTGAGTTTCCCTCAGAATCAATAAAGTATCTCTCTCTCCCAGAGTACCAAGAGAGCTTGGTACTCTGCCTTATAGACTACAAACAAAATATCTCATAAATAGGCTACATATTGTATACTTGCAATATATATTATATTGTGGATGATTAAGCGTATAAAAGTGTGATAATAGTATATTAAAGAATATTCTGAGACTTACAGCAAAATCAATCAATATCACTTTATTTGTCCCCGTGGGGCAATTGACATAAACCCATCCGCTTGGTTTCTCACTTAAAGCACCTTAAAGCACCTTAATGTTTATATTGTACACAGTCATTCCTTGTTGTTGAACTTGATCTACCTGATATCAAATGGGTAATTGCTCTTTGTTGATATGTTGCGTACAGTGAAACAGCCTACCATTTGGCTTTATAGCTACTCAAAACACTGCTCTTAAGTTCAAATGAACTTGAAAGGCTAAATAGAAATGTTTGTTTATGTGTATGCTTATGTGATTGCAGTGACTTAATGGAAGAAATGTTAATTTAAAAAAAAAGCTAAAATGCTGTGAACTGACAGTAGGCTGAATAATGAAACAAGTGATTCTGACCTTTCCAACCCCTAAAACCTCAAAGATGAGATCATGTGTTGGTTCAACACTAGTATCATTAGATCTTTACTTTTCAAGCATAAAAGATGAATGGGATTCATTGTCACTTAAACTCCTTTTTATACTTTGTTAATACGTTTCCGTTTTCCATTAACTGTCTCTGGGTTCAGAATTCATTTGCTGATACACGTGTATTTATAACATAGAAATGCAAATTACAGTGTGCTGTTCCTTGTGCGCTATTGGAGGACTGATTTCCAGAAGAAAGGCGAGGCACAAGGACGCACTATCCCATTGGTGCGTCGCTTTTACGCTCGACGCACCAATCAGAGCAGGCTGCGTGCGTAATAACCTCTCCATTTGATGTCATTACGTGAATCTCTGAATCCACTTGGACGCGCACAGCATTTGTATTGTATTTATCATCACTGTGACCATAATGTCTGGCCGAGGGAAAACCGGAGGCAAAGCCCGTGCAAAGGCGAAGTCTCGTTCGTCCCGAGCTGGGCTCCAGTTCCCCGTAGGCCGCGTGCACAGGCTGCTGCGCAAAGGCAACTATGCGGAGCGAGTGGGCGCCGGAGCTCCGGTCTATCTGGCGGCTGTACTCGAGTATCTGACCGCTGAGATCCTGGAGCTGGCGGGAAACGCGGCCAGAGACAACAAGAAGACCAGGATCATCCCCCGTCACCTGCAGCTGGCCGTGCGTAACGACGAGGAGCTCAACAAACTGCTCGGGGGTGTGACCATCGCCCAGGGAGGCGTACTGCCCAACATCCAGGCTGTTCTGCTGCCCAAGAAAACCGAGAAACCGGCCAAGAGCAAGTAAAGCCTGATAAAGGTGAAATACTGGACAAATCTGTCCCCGCATCAGATCCACAGAGTTTAATTCATGGACAAAACTATCTACAATTTGGAACATAATCCCGTTTGTTGGGACGGTTCGTAGGCAGCTCAGTCGCCTCTCCTTCGGAAGATGGAGTCGGTCTCCTCAAAAGAAAAACGATTCATACGGAATCTGGACCAAAATGTGGCGATGGAGGGGATTTTGTTTCGCGTTGCTGCTATATGTTGTTATTGTGATTTTGTGTTGTGGTTTAAATAAATTTTATGACGCATACCAGTACGCTGTGACGTGTATTTGTTTTTCATCCGGTGCTCAGCACAAAGAGGAGGCAATGAAACTGATAGCAGTGATTCATTTTAGATTATTAACATTTTATTACATTTTGTGTGCATGTAATTATTGTATTTATGTATCTTAATGGCAACTTAATTGGCTATTTGTGCTAAATTTATGGTTCCATTTGGTGATAAATTATCAATTAATACAGACAACAAAAACATACCATACTTTTATTTGAACATAAAAATATACAACATATTTTAAACAAAAATAAAAAAGCTAAATGATGAAACATGGTCCACAAAAACCATGACAGGGAGACTCAAATGAAAAGCAGCATGGAATGAGAAAGACAACATTCTCTCTTCTTACTCAAGTGAAATCAGAGTGGAAAAAGTGCTCAGTTGTATAAGTTTGTGGTCCAACAGTATATTTATCATGTGGGCATTTATAACTCTGACCTTGTACGGACTGCATTTCTGTGTGAATGTTCATGCTTATTTTAGAACAGGACAATGGAGCAGAGCTCCTTAATCCACTTCCTCAATAGTTGGTCCAGCGTTGCCTCCGCCCGATGGAGCACCGCCAGCCCCTGGGAAGCCCCCTGGCATTCCACCTGGCATCCCGCCTGGCATCCCCCCAGCACTCTGGTACAGCTGAGTGATGATAGGGTTACACACCTTCTCCAGTTCCTTCTGCTGATGTTCATATTCATCCTTCTCAGCAGTCTATAACACAATGAAAATGATGATTAATATCATCTTATTTTGACTGAGGAATGTTTTTGTATTTAAGTTCTTACCTGGTTCTTGTCCAGCCAGCTGATGACCTCGTTGCACTTGTCCAGAATCTTCTGTTTATCTTCGTCACTGATCTTGCCGGCCAGTTTCTCATCCTCCACAGTGGATTTCATGTTAAATGCGTACGACTCCAGTCCGTTCTTTGCAGCCACTTTGTCACGCTGTACGTCGTCTTCTGCCTTGTACTTCTCAGCCTCCTGCACCATGCGCTCAATGTCCTCTTTGCTCAGACGACCTGTTTTTAAAAACAAATATTAGATACTGCGTTCTTTTAGTTTTAAGTTTACCTTGTTCTAAAAGAAAAAAACTGACCCTTGTCGTTGGTGATTGTGATTTTATTCTCCTTTCCGGTGCTCTTGTCCACTGCAGACACATTCATGATGCCGTTGGCGTCAATGTCAAAGGTCACCTCAATCTGGGGAACGCCACGAGGAGCGGGCGGGATGCCCGTCAGCTCAAACTTGCCCAACAAGTTGTTGTCCTTGGTCATGGCACGCTCACCTTCGTAAACCTGTGGAACAGAAGTACAATTTTATACAAGTTCTCCATCATTTTATTCTGTCCATGCGCCGAGAGCTCTTCACTCAGACATCCAAGGAAGGGTTGCGCCATCTTTGGCCTTTCGACCTCTGGTGGAAACTACGAATGGCTGCAGTAAACGTCATCACTGCAAGAGCGCACATTGGACCGTGTGAGGAGCCGTACCTGGATGAGCACACCGGGCTGGTTGTCGGAGTACGTGGTGAAGGTCTGGGTCTGCTTGGTGGGAATGGTGGTGTTACGCTTGATCAGTACGGTCATAACCCCTCCAGCGGTCTCAATGCCCAGAGACAGAGGTGTGACGTCCAGAAGCAGGAGGTCCTGTACGTTCTCGGACTTGTCCCCGCAGAGGATAGCGGCCTGGACAGCTACAAAACAAAGACGGTGTTACACATTTGGTCATTCATAGTTCAATCACAACATAGGTTCACCTTTAACCTACCTGCGCCGTAGGCCACGGCTTCATCAGGGTTGATGCTCTTGTTGAGCTCCTTCCCGTTGAAGAAGTCCTGGAGCAGTTTCTGGATCTTGGGGATACGAGTGGAGCCCCCGACCAACACAATGTCGTGGATGGCAGCTTTGTCCATCTTGGCGTCGCGGAGAGACTTTTCCACCGGGTCCAGGGTTCCCCTGAAGAGGTCAGCGTTGAGCTCCTCGAAGCGGGCCCTGGTGATGGAGGTGTAGAAGTCCACACCTTCGTACAGGGAGTCGATCTCGATACTGGCCTGGGTGCTGGAAGACAGTGTGCGCTTCGCTCTCTCACAGGCTGTACGGAGACGACGCACTGCCCTCTTGTTGTCGCTGATGTCCTTCTTGTACTTTCGCTTGAACTCCGCGATGAAGTGGTTGACCATGCGGTTGTCGAAGTCTTCCCCTCCGAGGTGAGTGTCACCAGCGGTGGATTTGACTTCAAAGATGCCATCTTCAATGGTCAAGATGGACACGTCGAAAGTGCCACCGCCAAGGTCAAAGATCAGCACGTTCCTCTCAGCACCCACCTAATACACATTTATAATGAGAATTTGAAAGTACACAACTTAATAACTACATTACTTACAGCTTTAATTAAGCATGAACAAACATTGACTTCATAATGTACAAATAGTTAAGAATAAGTTAAACTTAGTGACTACTTAAAGGGTTAGGGGTACTTTATTAGGGTATTAATTAAGTAGCTACTACTTAATGTAGAATACTGCATTTATTTTCAGTCAGGATTGTTACCTTCTTGTCCAGGCCATAAGCAATAGCTGCAGCAGTGGGTTCATTGATGATACGAAGGACATTAAGGCCAGAGATGGTGCCAGCATCCTTTGTAGCCTGACGCTGGGAGTCATTGAAGTAGGCAGGTACAGTGATTACAGCATTGGACACAGACTAGAAAATGAAGGAATTATTGTTAGCCATTCATCGAACAGAATATGCAATGAGTTCAGTTATTGTGCAATGAAACTATTTAGTCATGCTCCTTACTTTTCCGAGATAAGCTTCTGCAATCTCCTTCATCTTTGTCAGCACCATGGAAGAGATCTCCTCTGGGTAGAATGTTTTTGTTTCACCTTTGTACTCCACCTGCATTTTAGGGCGTCCACTGTCACTGATGATGGTAAAAGGCCAGTGCTTCATATCAGACTGAACAACGGGGTCTTCAAAACGTCGACCAATCAAACGCTTAGCGTCTGGAATTGGGAAAATAAGTGTGTATTATTAATAGAGCTGGGGCATATCATATCATTGGTGATATTTGACGATATACATTGGGATGAAATGAACTGTAGCTGATTTCTTCTGAGTGCAAATGAAAATAGGTTGATTGATTGAATTTCCGTCAGCCTGCCCCAGGGCAGTAAATGCTCCACTGTGTTTTTTAAACTCCATACACCTTCACTATAATAACTACATGCCATCACAAGGTGGAAAAGACCATTTTGAGCTTTGGAGATGTATACAGACTAATAATAAAAGATTACTCAAATACATGAATGAATGAAACAAAACACAATTCTGTGTATGTTAAAACTTAAAACTTAATAATGAACAAGGTAAGATGTAAATAGTGGAAACAGAACTTACAACTATGAGCTAAATATCCCAAAACATGTACAAATATTATAGAAGCCACCTTTGATCAGCCTTAAATCGTCAAATTATATAGCAAAAAATATGAATCAGCAAGTTCTGCATGCTGCCATAAAAACATGCATGAATAATTAATGTTAACTATCAGATGACACAATTATAATCCTTACCAAAGACAGTGTTCGTGGGGTTCATAGCAACCTGATTCTTTGCTGCGTCCCCAATCAGCCTCTCTGTGTCTGTGAAGGCCACATAGCTGGGTGTGGTCCTGTTGCCTTGGTCGTTGGCGATGATCTCCACTTTGCCATGCTGGAAGACCCCCACGCAGGAGTAGGTGGTGCCCAGATCAATGCCAACTGCAGCTCCCTTAGACATGGTTTATCTGAATGGAAATCATGCATGTACCATCTTTGGTCATATAATTCTTCACCCCTTTTCTAACATACATTTCATTATTGGTTTACCATTAAAGATCATGCCATATTTTTTGTACATGCCCTATATTATGCAATATTCCTCAAATCAAAACAAAATGATACAAAAGAGTAACCCAATATAATATTAGTACACAATTTTTACTAAAATGCACTAACGTTACTAACTAAACACTAAAATAAAAAAATAAAAAAGAACGTCCTGTACCAGTTTATATAAGCACATGTCATTGTGATTTAAGCCTATGGAAACGTCTGCAGTTAAGATCCTTCCCCATAAGCAGTTTGCAAAATCTATCCTGTATTATGATGCTATTTACGTGCCAATTCCCGGATCACTACTCTGTAAATCCTAAACAGTCCATAGGGTTTGACTATCTGAGAAATATATTCGTATTTTAGGTATCAAGCCTCATAGCAGACTTCTAGAAACTTCTATCAGAATTGCTGCATGATAACACGGCGCCCACGAGGATAAAACAATTATTTTTTTTAAACTGTAGCCGACAATCCGACATGTTAACAAAATAAAGGTATGCTAAAGTGATTCCTACCTGGTAAACGTTGCTTGTTCCAATATTAGAAGTCAACACGTCTCTCTTGTGTCTAGGAATTATATGAAAACGCAGAGACTAGTAGAGGATTATTTGTAGAGCCGTGCCAAATGCCAGCGCGCTTCAGCCAATGAGCGCGCAGGGCGGGCTGGCCTCTGCGCTTCTAGCACTTTCTGCACCAGGCCTGGGCGCGGGGATTGGCTCACAGCGCTGCGCTCTTCCCGAGTCGAGATGATGTCAGAAGTAGCTGGAAGTTCTAGGACTTTCCATCAGCTGCATAAGGCATGCACGATTGCTTTTTGGAATAATATCGCAGACTTAATGCTGTTATGTTGCCGGTAATTTAAAAGGGCGCTCTGTGTAGGTTCACATTTCTGGTGAAGAGTCTGCCATCAGCTTGTCTTGGAGATGTCATTGCTTTACCTGGAATATTCCACTCTATGGCATTAAACTTGTAAGTTCTATCAGTTGTGACAAGTAGTTGATGCTACCTGCTCAATGTCAGTTTACAGTATGTTTAAAACAATAACAATCTGTATTTAATAACATAGTATTAGAGGTTAGAGTGCTCAGGCCTTTTTGTTTGGACAACTGCAATTTAAAGGAACTATATCTTAAAAAATTACAATTGAACCTCGTTTGGCAGTGCCTAAACTTCCAGATAGAAGACACATACAAGATTTTCTCATAATATGGAAAGGCAATGCCTCATGTGAAGCTCAGAACCTCCAGAATTCCCTCCCTGAGCTGCAGAGGCTGCACTAGCACTGATTCATGATTGGCTGCAGGAGCTGGGGTTTATTCAGTGACCATTCAGATCAGAGAGAGCCATTTTAGGTTTAAACTGGATTTCAGCAATGAAACTGGCAACCCAAATAAGAGACTCATGTGAGGCTCATGCTGCTTTCTGGATTATCATCTTGAGAACCAAAACACCAGATTATAAAATACATAGCCCATCATGTCTAATGTTTTAGTAATAACAAATAAATAAGCATTAGAATTGTTATCAGTAAAAACCTACATTGAACATGTTTACCAGGGGACAGAGAGGTCAAGTGCATGAAATTTATCAAATCAAAACCTTACAGATGTAGACCTATAGATTTTCCTCTTCTTATAGAATTAGACAGACTTCTGAGTTAATGCAGTAGTCCCACTTTTTATTGCATGATGAAACGACTATGGGAGTCACAGGAACTATTGATATGGCTCTCTGGTTCTCAGGTGCCCTGCCCTGTAAGTGAGTGCAGAGTCATTTTATAATAACTGAGTGACAAGCTGTTTTCTTAAGGCGTGGATTCATATCAACAAAGTATTTGACTTGTACTTTGGCATGTAGTGAAGAGGTCATGTTACTACAGGCACATTTGGCTGGATTGTCTCACTTTCATTTCACATTAGGCCTACCACTAGCAACATTTTAAGTGATCCGTCTAAGACAGTAGCCTGTTTAATAAACAACACAGTGGCTACAGAGTGTTTAGCATTTTTGCCTCACAGCAAGAAGGCTCCTGGCATGTCTTTGGCCACCTTGGACTTTCTGTGTGGAGTTTGCTTGCTTCTCACTGTTTTTAGGAGGGTGTTTTCTGGGTGCTCCAGTTTCCCCCATCAACCCAAAACATACCCTATAGGTAAAATCCTCCAGCTGAAGTAGTCCTGACCAAGGCTAGCTCAAGATCTGGAGATGGGTCCCTGGGTACTGCGCTAAAATTCCTTCTAATGGGCAACTTCCTTTTTCTTCAGTTTGCTAAAAACAGATGTGTAAACCACCGAATTCGTTGTCATAAATTAGGGTGCACTTTCAGTTTGATTTTCTGTATCAGAGCATCAGTAATGTAGAATTTTATGTGTTTTTGAACAGAAAGAAAACAACATCCTAAAGCTACCATCTTACCAAAAACAACACCAACTCCAGCAACTACAAAAGAACCAACTACTGTCCCATTTCCCACAACACCAAAAGAGGATCTTACGTCAAAGTTTTCTACCATTGTTCCACAGTTCAGTGCAGGTAAATTTGGAGATATTTACAAAAAATGTTAATATTTTCCAACTATCTTGGTAACAATATTTAGATGATATTATTCCAGTCGTACATAAATGTGTTAAAACATGCCTTTAAGTGTATGAGTTGAGGTTTACATACAAATAAAGGTTAAATTACAGTAAAATTACTTATAAAAGTGCAGAAATATAACTTTACAGTCCCTGACAAAAGTCTTGTCGCTTATCCATTTTGTAGAAACAAAAGCTTATAACCTGACTTTAAATTAATCGATTGGTTTTAGAAATGTCTCATATGAAAGCTAAAACCCTCCCAAATTATGCTCAATATACTAAAATAAATAGAATGAAAGAGGAAGCATGGAAGGCAAAACCAAAGAATCTTGATGAACTCTGGGAGGCATGTAAGACTGCTTTCTTTGTATTCCTGATGACTTCATCAACAAATTGTATGAATCATTGTCGAACCGCATGGATGCAGTCCTTCAAGCTCATGGAAGTCATACAAGATATTAAATATGGATCTCACAGCACCACTACTTAATTCACTGACGTTATGCAACATATTTTTGTATTTTAAGTAAATTATTTGTTAAATTTTCTGTAGGCGACAAGACTTTTGTCTTGCCAAAATCTGACCTTTCTGTGTTCATTAAATGATCAATCTTTCTTCAGTGAAGCAAATTTATTTTAGTATATTGAGCATAATTTGGGAGGGTTTTAGCTTTCATATGAGACATTTCTAAAACCAATCGATTAATTTAAAGTCAGGTTATAAGCTTTTGTTTCTACAAAATGGATAAGCGACAAGACTTTTGTCAGGGACTGTATACCTTTTATTTATTTATTTATTTATTTCATTTTCATTCTTTTATTCATTTTATTACTAACAATATACAATTTTTTTTGGTACTGAGTATCAAAATCCAGATTTAAATTTGTATGTATGGGTTAGGTGTAAAGTTCAGGTACTTTCTTAACATCAGTAATACAAATATTGGATTCTTGTTTGTATCTTATACAGGAATGAAAAATACTACAAAAAAGACAACCAGTGCACCAGATGCAACAACTCAACAAACAACTCTACCCATAACAGAAGAGAAAACTACTGATCCAGTCTCTACAACAGAAAAACAAGATCTAACTTCAGAGTTTTCTAGAAACATTACACAGCTTAGTACAGGTGAGCATACATAACTATACATAACGTCCCTGGGTACTGCGCTGTGGCGCCCACTAAAAAGTTGCCCCAGCAGCTGTTATGATAAATTCTTCTAAATATAATGCTTCAATTCACTTCAGGATCTTCATAAATTCTTGTATGAACCTAATGCTAACAGTGTAGAGTGCATTATTGTTTCCTACAATGAACAAAACACCCAAAACTTTTCAACTTCACGATCAGATTTTTCTCATGACTTCAAAGAAAATTCTTCTAAAAACCCTAAGAACAATGACATTTTGACCCCTTGTTTAACAGGAGTCAGAAGAAGTGAAACTGAGTGGAAACCACATGGCCGTGATGTCACGGAAGTGCCCGTCCACGACATGGCGGTGCACATTTAAAACAGAAGAGAAGAGGAAATACAGACTTATGTTTGTCTGTGCACCAGCGAGATGGATAGGAAACTGCAGCTCTGTGTCCTCATGCTACAACTACAGGGTGAGTGCTTCTCATCAACACTGTTTATTAACTGTTGTGTTTCAGATGACATCACTAAATTAAGCATACTATTTAATACAGATGGGGGACAGCTAAAATTAATATTGTTAAATGCTGTTTTTGTTGTAATGCAATGAGTTCTTGTGTCTTGTCAAAAATAGAAATCATCATCATTTGTGCATTTACGTTTTTAGATATTTCATGGCAAAGTACAATGTTATCAATCTGGAAATCTGTCTCTTGTCCCCCATCTGGGATCATAACATCATCACATTCTAGAATCTGAAAACCACCGACACGGAATAATCACAAGTGTGTGATTAACAATAAACAGTTAAAATAATATTATCCTAATAATGCCTTATATATTGTGCTTTATGATCTTAAAAGTCATTTGATAGGACCACTCTGTAGTCTGATTAGTCTTACATGCACATTCACTCTACTCTTGGTGCTGGTAATCTCTATAGCCACAGCTGCCCTGGGGTATACAGCTGGAAGTGAGGCTGCCAATCTGACCACCTTCACTAATCAATCACACATCACACTGATTCTAGGCAAGGTAATTGAAGTGTCTTGTTCAGGGACACAACAACAGTATAAGCATTGGTTGAAGCGGGGATTTGAATTGCTGACTCTCGGGTTGGTGGGTGAGCGCTTTAATCACTGAGTCCCTGCCTGAATACAGAATAAGCTAATATTCTTATCATTTATTAAGTAACATTTAAAAACTGATAGGGCTAGGTAGGTGTAATCATACCACTGATTACACCTTTGTACTTGTTACTTAAGTTATGTAATTCTAAATGTGATATTAAATTGTTAAGATATTGAACCACTTTTTGATTTAACATATTTAACATATCCTATAGTTGTATAGTATTTTATAGTAAATCCATGATAAAGCATAATTAGACACCACATTTGTACATTTTTTATTAATGAAAATTCCAAGCATGAAAATTATTTATAATATTCATAATTATAAGTAATATATTTACTCAGTATACAAACATACCTTTATTTGTGTTTTGTTTCATTCACACATGTTTGAGTAATCCTTTATTATTAGCTCATGTGATGTCATGAAGTGTAGTTTTGATCTGTAGAAATTGGAAATTCCAGATCGGAAATTATGCAAATGATTCAGAGTTTAAAAACACAATGGAGCACATGTTACCATGTGACATATGTAGGGTTTATGTGTTAAACATGTGTGAATGTAACAAACAGAACTCCAGGTATGTTTCTGATGAGAAAACAATATTATAACACAGAAAACAGTGTAATATGGGCCCTTTAAGCAGACATGATTTATGTGCCATTTTGGGCATTTCCATCAGAGGTATTTCTATTTCACACAATGTAAAGTTCAGTATCTAGTCCACCCACCTGTGTGAAAACAAATTTTCACAAATTTTATTTAGTGGTGTCAACATGCCCCCACTTGGGTTATAAACCCACAGGAAAAAGACCAAACCAGAACAGTTTAGTTTGTGTCGCCCCCATTTTTTTCTGTCAGGCTGAAGTTGACCACACAGTTTCCTTTCACACACTTGATACAATAGAGAGGGGGCTTTATGTTCCTTTCACTTTTTTTTATATATACTGTTTATAGTGGTAGGAATTCATGAGTCATTTTGTAACTTAACTCTTAACAGAGTTAAGTTTTGTGTGGTCATCTTTGGTGCCGTCTTTAGTGCCGCTCATGCATAATTTGGTTTGTCAGAGAGGGAAAGGGCACCCATATGTGCTATTATAATGTTGTTTCCTCTTGAAAACATACCTGGAGTTGTGTTTTGTTTCATTCACACATGTTTAACGCACAAACGCTGTATATTTAGGCTGAGTTCTTATCTTAAACCGAAAACACCTTGTGGTGTCATGTGGTAATACAGGAAGTGCTCCACTGTGTTTTTAAATGTCATACACCTTCAGGAGAATCATTTGGTTAATTTCAGCCCTAGAATTGCCAATCTCTTCTGAGCTAAAGGTAACAGGCAACTGTTCATTTAAAAAACTATCACTACGGTATGTTTTTGATGAGGTAACAACATTATAACATGGCTAAAAGCTTGTTAGATTCAGTTAAGATTCAGTTTTGTGAAAATTTTAAATGTGTGTTACTATTTTTGACATTTATCTGCTCCCTGTTTGTGCCACTACAGTAAATGTTTTTTTTTTTTTCTGGTCTGAGGGCAAACTTATGCACTTTCTAAAAATATTACTTGACATAGAAACAAATATTATAATCACTTGTAATGCACTTTTCATCCTCTTAAAGCACTAGCTGTATTATTCACTCAATCCACACTGGTGGTAAACTATGATTATGACTATGACAACTGCCCTGGGGTAGATTGACAGTGAGGCTGCCAATCTGCACCATCTGATTTATAATTTAAAGTTAATGTAATTTGAAGGACAAAATATTAAATAATGCACACCATCTGGTATTGAAAAAGAGAGTATTTTAAATGAGAAAACAACATAACTGTTCACATCATTTAATATTGTCAACATAAAGCTTTTGTCACTTGTAGACTTACTCACAGTGGGAAGAGTAACCAAAACTTTTACAACTATTACTTCAATAAAAATATACCCCTATATCCCTGAAAAGCACAAGTACAAAAGTTATTTGAGTAAATGTAACTGAGTTCTACCACCTCTGTGTAACTGAAATGAATGACAATGTGAGTGTGAGAAATATTTGAGGTGGCTGTCATACTAGTAGTGGGAACAGAATAGCCATGCTTTTGAGTAGGGATGTAACAATAACCGAAATATCGTAATATTGTATCATCAGAAGTCTCACAGTGATATCGTGGGCCATCACAATATAATCGAATTACAAGTCTCTTTGCTTAAATTCATTGTTATGAAAGAAAAAAATAAAATAAAATAGAGGGAACTACATAGACCATAATAGTTTGCTTTGTTTAAGTGCAGAATACATGAAGAAATAACCATTAATGACCATTTTTTAATGTTAGTTCTTTGGATGAAGACAGAACCAAAGTCTTGCATTTAACAAAGAAAAAGTAGCATATTCACTATTTTGTTAGCCTTCATAAAATATCACAGTAAATATCGTACCGTGGGATACATATCGTGAAAATATCGTACCGAGAGATTTGAATATTGTTACATTCCTACTTTTGAGATATGAGTATTGTATCTGTAGTTCAGTGTTTTTAAACATTTTACATTTCTGTTTTCCTCAGTGTCTCTTGCTGTTTGGAAACACCTGACAGTGATGAAAGGTGGCACACTACACCTACGCTGCCCACTCAAAAGCCAGCCCCCTGATTACCCTGCCGAGTGGAGGAATCCTGATGGTAATGTTATGTTCTTCAACATGATTCAAGGTGAAAATGATGCAGTCTGTTTTGTGCGCAACAAAGTCCAAATGATCCTTTTTAACGTTATTTCTTTGTTTATTTTTTTACTTACAACAGGTGTGAAAGATAAACGCTACAAAGTCCAGAAGCTGTCTGAGTCTGAATTCCAAATCAGTATTTCCAATGTCACTTTCAGTGATGGAGGGATATACACCTGCACCCATTACCTCCCCCAGGCTGTAGACAAGAAAGTGAAGGTTACAGTATTAGGTCAGTGGTTTTATGTATTTATATTACATTTTTATATTGTTTTGGATAGAGGTTGAAAATCTCATTCACAGCAAATTGATAAAGCAACAATAGGAAAAAGCTGTAGCCTGCTTCTACATATATTTTTTCTTTATATATTCTGAATAAAAAGTAAACAGTAACTCAAATATATGCTAAACTAGTAATTGCACTGGGTAGGTATCACATTCATAAACTAAAATGTTCTCTTTGAAATTAAACATTACCTCGATACATTAATTAGGTAATACAAACGAAAAAGCCATAAAAACTGTGCAATGCATGCAGCTTGAATGCCCCATCCCTTTCTGTTTTTGTATTTATTCAATTTTGTAATATATTCGCTGCCAGTATGATGAAACAGAGGTCAAATGGTCAAATGTTGTCATTATTTCTCATCATGTTTCTTATTATAGACCAGCCCCAGCTTAAGTCTACAACTCATGAGGAGTGGACTGTCATCAGGTGTACAGCTGCTGGGAATTATCCTCCGCCAAAGATCTCCTGGCAGATCAGGAATGGAGAGGAATTTCACATTGGTGAGCTTTCACATATCCTGGGTGTAAATGAAATAAACACACAAAACAATAAAGATCTTTATTATTTATTTTTTTATACCTAGTCTTGTTTCTCTATGTCAGTGTCCAGTACTTTTGTTTAATTCATGAGATTACTGAAAAAGCATCAGTAAATCTGTTTTATATATTCATTTTTATTTAATATTGCCAAATGAGTCCTTTATTTGTCCCACAATGGGGAAATTTCAGGGTTGCAACCCATAGTTCAAGACCATCAGGAGATTACAAATATGCAATCAAAAATAAACAGAAACAACTATTATTATATATATTATTATAACTAATATATCAAAATCTAATGAATAATCAATTCTTTTCTCCACAGACTATTCACAGATCAACCATGAAGATAAAAAATATGAAACTATTGCGACCATCAATTTTAAGGCAGCAGAAAAGACCTTGTCTGTAAAATGCATTGTTCGACATCCAGATTTGCACTCCACGACACTGATGAACTTTGTAAAAATTAGACCAAACAGTAAGTACAACCCAGAATGACTTAAAGGCCCTATTTTACACACAATTTATCCTGCTGAGCTTTAAGCCATGTTAGAATGTTGTTAGTTCATCAAAAACATACCTGGAGTTGTGTTTTGTTTGATTCTCACGTGTTTGAATAATCCTGGTTTATTAATCGGTCCATTAATTTCCAAAGCTCAAAATGCTCTGTTCCACCTTGTGATGTCACATAGTAGTCATTTTCAAGTTAACTTTTTACCTTTAGTTTAACAGAGATGGATAGAGATTCTAGGGCTGAAATGATCCAAATTATCCTAATGAAGATATATGGCGTTAAAAAACACAGTGGAGCACTTCCTGTATTACCACGTGACATCACTGGGTGGAACACAGTGTTTGAGAGAAAAACACAGCCTAAATATGCAGGGTTTGTGTGTTAAACATGTGTGATGGAAACAAAACACAACTCCTGGAATGTTTTTGATGAGAAAAGAACATTATAACATAGATCAGAAAATACCGTAATATAGGAACTTTAAATGCTCGATTAACATAACAAAAAGAAAAAAGTTTGGTATCATGACAAATATTTTCCTCATGACATACGTAGGTGGATTAAGAAACTAAGATAAAATTCCTTCTAATGGGCAACTTCCTTTTTCTTCAGTTTGCTAAAAACAGATGTGTAAACCACCGAATTCGTTGTTGTAAATTAGGGTGCACTTTCAGTTTGATTTTCTGTATCAGAGCATCAGTAATGTAGAATTTTATGTGTTTTTGAACAGAAAGAAAACAACATCCTAAAGCTACCATCTTACCAAAAACAACACCAACTCCAGCAACTACAAAAGAACCAACTACTGTCCCATTTCCCACAACACCAAAAGAGGATCTTACGTCAAAGTTTTCTACCATTGTTCCACAGTTCAGTGCAGGTAAATTTGGAGATATTTACAAAAAATGTTAATATTTTCCAACTATCTTGGTAACAATATTTAGATGATATTATTCCAGTCCTACATAAATGTGTTAAAACATGCCTTTAAGTGTATGAGTTGAGGTTTACATACAAATAAAGGTTAAATTACAGTAAAATTACTTACAAAAGTGCAGAAATATAACTTTATACCTTTTATTTATTTATTTATTTATTTATTTCATTTTCATTCTTTTATTCATTTTATTACTAACAATATACAATTTTTTTTGGTATCACGTATCAATTCTTCTTGAGTATCAAAATCCAGATTTAAATTTGTATGTATGGGTTAGGTGTAAAGTTCAGGTACTTTCTTAACATCAGTAATACAAATATTGGATTCTTGTTTGTATCTTATACAGGAATGAAAAATACTACAAAAAAGACAACCAGTGCACCAGATGCAACAACTCAACAAACAACTCTACCCATAACAGAAGAGAAAACTACTGATCCAGTCTCTACAACAGAAAAACAAGATCTAACTTCAGAGTTTTCTAGAAACATTACACAGCTTAGTACAGGTGAGCATACATAACTATACATATATATGCGCACCATAACTCATACTCAACTCAACATCCTCAAAAATGTGATACTGCTAATGTTAGACGTTTTGATTAGGGCTGTGGCCGATATGACAAAAAAATTACTCAAGATTTTTTCCTCATATTGATTGACCTTTATTTCTGACATTACAGACTTTTAATTATTGCAGTTTAATCTAAAACAGTACATTTTGCTCCTCTGAAGTTTGAACTCCAAACCACATACTTACTGACAGATTGACTGTAGATCTCGCCATTAAAAAACCCCCAAACTGACCACTGAAAATGAGAAACTTCTAAATCTTGATCTCGATTAAAATGTGATTATTACAGCCCTAGTTTTGACAGTGAATTTAACTGACATTTTCTTTGTTGTTCTCGTAGATGCTGATGAAACTACAGGGTTCCCTATGAACACTTCTCAATTCAACAACAGTGGTAAATGCATTTTATACATTTGAAAGTACATAAAATGCCCCATATTTATCCATATATGGACATGAATAAACAATGTCACACCACCTTCATGCATCACTATACATAGCACCACATTAAGGGCTTCCTGTGTGGGATGTTTCAGAAAGGCTTGATGCACCATGTTTTCTCATAATATCTTCATAGTGGTGGTAGGTCTAAACTGAGAATACAAGCCTATCATATCAAGAGATATCATTGCTTTTTTCTTTACATTGTAAGATTGTATCAAACTTTACTCATTTATATTAAAACAAGTATCAAAAAAACTCATTTGAACAAGTATTGAACCAAAAAAACAACAGTGGACTGGCTTTTTAGTACTGTAAGTATACTATCAGCACCATGGAAGAAAATAGTGTTTTTATCAACATTGTGGTATTGAAAAATTGAAAAAGGAATTGAAGTGTTGAATCTTTTCCTTACTAATATCCAAATCTATTTTAGTACCATCACAACCCTATTACAATACTTTACACGTAATACAAGTGAGACCATTAAATTTAATATGTTCTCTTTGTTAGAACTCTCAACAATCGACTCAACCACTCAAAGAAGCGGAATATTTAACACTACAGGCAATTGTAAGTTCTTTGTTGACATCTAGTGCTATACATTGGGAACTACATGTAGTCACAGATTCACATTAAAAGGTCTGGTTAGTTTTTGTTAATTAAGTTAATTCTGTCTCTGTTTTTGAAGGGCTAACAGTGAACATTTCCTCCAGTGAAACAACGAATAACAGTACAGGTAGAGTACTTCATCTGTTTTTCTTCTAAAAATACAATAAAACAGGTGTCCCATGAGTATAGCCTCATATTATATTTACAATGTATTTTGACAGAGCGTGACAATGATATGGAAAAGCAGAAAAGAAAAGAAGGAAACGCAGCTCTTCTCATCTTCCTGATCACTTGCCTTATGGTTGGACTTTTGGTGGTGGTTATATTTATCGGCATCAAACTGAGGAGAGCACATCTCATCTGGAAACGTGGTACAGAAAATCTCTCAATCTAGTATCAAATCTACAACATTTTATATGACATGAAGTGATATTAACTACTACACTACCAGTCAAAAGCTTGGATACACCCTCTCATTCATTTTTTTTTTCTTTTTCATTGTTACATTTTAGATAATACATCAAATATATGAAGCAAGACAAAGCGAAGGGTGGCTGCTTTTGAGAATTTGAATATAATATATTTGGATCATTTCAGCCCTGGAATAAATATTATATATAATTCCATATAACTTGCTTCATATATTTGATGTCTTCTGTATGTAAATAGAATGTAGAAAGTAGTAAACTTGAATGTGATGGTGTGTCCAAACTTTTGACTGATATTGTACAAAAAGTCAAATTACTGAAAATGTTATATGTTGAAACAGAGAATGATGACACGGACACATCTGAAACCAGCAGTAAATCGAAATCAAGCCTAGAGGAGAAAAACACCCAAAGGAGAAGAGGTGAGTAACCCGGTCACCCATTAAGGATTAAACGTTATTTTACTCTTAAGATCACATGATGCGATAAATAAATACTTAATGAGGCAGGCACCTTTGTAAACAGCCACAGCTCAGAGTCACATGACATTAATAGAAGTCCTTAGCTGTTGTCAGCTGCCAGTGACAGCTGTTCTAGTGAATTATTGACAGAGTGAGAATAACCCAGTGTAATGCAGTGTAGTATTAAGGTATATTTATGTTATAAAGGCCCTATATTACACAAAATTGACTCTTGTGAGCATTAAGCCATGTTATAATGTTGTTACCTCATCAAAAAAAACCAAAAACCTGGAGTTGTGTTTTGTTTCATTCACATGTTTGAGTCATCTTTTATTAGTAGTCTGTGTACATTTCCAAAGTTAAAAGAGCTCTTTTACATCTTATATCTTGAAGTGGTAGTTTGCAAGTTAACAGCTACCTTTTATCTTTAGTTCAGTATAGATTGGCAATCACATGACATCACCAGGTGGAACAGAGGTTTTTTTTCGTTTGAGAGAAGAACTTACCCCCTAAATATACAGGGTTTGTGTGTTAAACATGTGTGAATAACTCATGAAGCTTAAATGTGAGGAGTGTGTGTGTCGTCTTAGTAACAATTCAGAAAGAGACGGCTGACCTAAGGAGTAGCTTACTGAGATAACAAAGCCCAATTTAGAAATCTCAACAAGGGAATCTTTGTGCTGTTATCTCCCTTACATAAACATTTAAACTAATCATATTTATCATGATAAATGGCCCGTAAACACACCCAATGACCAGTATTAAGGAGAGAAAATGTTCCACATGAGTCAATGGTTGAGCAATATCTTTGTTTGACAGGAATCTTCAGCACAGGCCACACACAGTACGTCATTCAAGAGCCAACAGTGATCACCTCAGTGACAAACCCAGCTGCCATGACACCTCCAGAGAATATGAGCAATGAACAGAACTCTACAACCCAACATTCTCCACAGGCAGCTCCGAAACCTATCAAGGAAACAGAGCTATAATCTACAAACATTCATAGGCTCCTTGGTCATGTGTGTTTTTTCTTGTATAAAAATAATACAAATAAAAGTCACAAGATACACGAATAACTGTAATTGTACTGTACATTATGTATATAGTAGGTTCTGCTTTGTCTATTGTCAATGAGATTAAATAAATTGTATTTTCTTATATGCATTGTCATTGTCTCTGTTGTCAATAGGCCTATATCTACCTAAGTTCACTGCCAATTCAATAATAAGGAAACCGGTTTCATAAACTGCAATAACACCATATGATTATATATATTTTTAATAAACAGATAGATATTTTTAATAAACAGATAGATAGATAGATAGATAGATAGATAGATAGATAGATAGATAGATACTTTATTGATCCTGAGGAAAGTTATAATATATAGCAATAGCAATAAGGACTCTGGAAATTTAAGGTCATAGATAATAACTGCAGTAACACTTTAAAATAAATAAATACATAGATAGATAAATGGATGGGTTTTTTTTTTTTATCCAGAGGAAAACTGCAATACAGCAATAGCTACAGAATACAGTACACCAAAAAGAAACACATTTTGAGAAAAAAACAAACATATATATATATATATATATATATATATATATATATATATATATATATATATATATATATATATATATATATATATATATATATATAATGTTCTTTTCTATGTACACCTCACGTGTTTATAACGCATGTGGCATCACTGAAAAAGTGGGAAACCAGTGGCAGTCCAGAAAACTAAAAGAGAGACTGTGTAGCTGCTTACTGTAAACTGAAACACACGATCAGCGTGATTAGGAAATTTCACAATCAACCCGGAACATCAAGCAGGAAGTGCCTCTTGGGTTATGTACGTCATCAATGAAGAGCGTCGCCACTGGTCCGATGGGCTCAAAGAATCCACTGAACTGGATTCTGATTGGTCGGTGTGCCGGTTATAAATACAACGTCCGTCACGCGCCCTTCCTCCCTTTTCCCTTCTCCAACCGGCAAGGACACAACATCGTCCCCTGTGCACCACGATTCAGCATCAGTTTCATCTCCTGTAACACGATTATTTGGTGAGGCTATGGCTAACGTTATTCTTGTGTTACTGTACGTTTTGGTTCGTGTATTTTGTTTTTTATTAGATTCAATGCAAACCGTTGATTTCATGAGCTCATCGCCTCTTTCAGTGAATCAATGTGGCTATTGGTTGAGGGTTAAATTATAGTCGATCTTTTTTTCCTGATATTTAACTGTGTGTTTATGTTGTGAGAGCGTCCACAGGGATGCTTAGCCGCAGTACATGTGGTTGGGGGAGGGGTGTTCTGAGGCGCTGCGGAATGTTCTGGAACAATCAGTCGCAGCTGCGCACTGGAGCTGCGCACACATTGTTCACTTCCTCGTGGCTCTTTGTAGTAGGACCTCTTGGTTATTACATCTTAGTTGGCATCTTACATGGCCTTTTCCGTAGCTTTATGCGAGTTCGTTTCAACTACTCCCTTTTTCATTGATTACTTTTAATCCAGTTTTGATGGGGAACTATCAAGCTTGTGGGCATATAGACCACAAGGCAGACCTGGGCATTGTACAGCTCCAGGGCCACATACGGCCCTTTGGTTGACTTTCACCGGCCCGTTTAAGATAATCTGGGGGGAAAAAAAAAAAAAAAAGTATTATAATTTTGCCTCATGCATGGACTAAAGCTGCATTACTTGTATTTTAGAGGTGTATTTTTTTTTTTAAATGACATGACTCTTTCCTGTGTTACAGCTTGTCAAAACAATGCTATTTACTGCCTTTTTAAAGAAATACAATTGCTATTATGCAGAACTGAGTTGAGCGTTTTGGCCCGGCCCTCCACAATATTTTCTGTTTCATGTGGCCCCATTGGAAAAAATGACTGCCCACTCCTGCCATAAGGGAGAACACTCTTTTAAGTAATATCAACTAGGATCTGTTCATGATCAATAAAAAAACTTAGATTTGTGGTAAAGCCTAGGTGTAATGTCAATCTCAAAGGCCAGTTAAGTTTTAATTTAAATCTGAATTGTAAAACACTGGTTTATAAAATGTCAGATGTGCGATGAGTCTAGTTTAACATGCCTTTTTTCCCCTTCCTAGTAACGATGTCAAAGGGACCAGCAGTCGGCATTGATCTGGGGACCACCTACTCCTGCGTGGGGATCTTCCAGCATGGCAAAGTGGAGATCATCGCCAACGACCAAGGCAACAGGACCACACCCAGCTATGTGGCCTTCACAGACACAGAGAGGCTGATTGGGGACGCAGCAAAGAATCAGGTTGCCATGAACCCCACAAACACTGTCTTCGGTAAGCACAGTTTATTCTTTTGGCCCGTTAAGTCACTGTTATGAAGCTCATACTGCCATTCGTAGTTTCCACCAGAGGCTTATTGCCAAAGATGGCTTAATTCTTCCTTGGATGTCTTGAGTGATCTCCTTTAGTGAGTTTAAAACATGCCTTCGATAATTTGTATTAATTAAAAATCATTTTTGCAGATGCCAAGCGTCTCATTGGCCGAAGATTTGATGATGGTGTAGTTCAATCCGACATGAAACACTGGCCATTTAATGTCATAAATGACAACACCCGCCCTAAAGTTCAAGTGGAGTACAAAGGAGAAACAAAATCCTTCTACCCAGAGGAGATCTCTTCCATGGTGCTGACAAAGATGAAGGAGATTGCTGAAGCCTACCTCGGAAAAGTGAGTTGCAACCGTTAAGTAATGACATTTTCTAAAGTGCTGACACTGACTGATTTGGACTTGCCTTTCAGAATGTCTCAAATGCTGTAATCACTGTACCTGCCTACTTCAATGACTCCCAGCGTCAGGCTACAAAGGATGCTGGCACCATCTCTGGCCTTAATGTCCTTCGTATCATCAATGAGCCCACTGCTGCAGCTATTGCTTATGGCCTGGACAAGAAGGTAACAATCCTGACTGAAAATAAATGCAGTATTCTATAGTGCATTAACACTGTTAATACCTACACCTTTTAAGACTCAAATTATTATGAATAATGAAGGATTGGTAGGTACTTGATACCATAATGTATGCCTAACCTTTTTCAGTTACTAAGCCCAACTCATTGATAGTATGTTAATGCTTAAAGCTGTAAGTAATGTATTAAGTTTTCAAATTCATTATAAATGTGTATTAGGTGGGTGCTGAGAGGAACGTGCTGATCTTTGACCTTGGCGGTGGCACTTTCGACGTGTCCATCTTGACCATTGAAGATGGCATCTTTGAGGTCAAATCCACCGCTGGTGACACTCACCTCGGAGGGGAAGACTTCGACAACCGCATGGTCAACCACTTCATCGCGGAGTTCAAGCGCAAGCACAAGAAGGACATCAGCGACAACAAGAGGGCGGTGCGTCGTCTCCGTACAGCCTGTGAGAGGGCGAAGCGCACACTGTCTTCCAGCACCCAGGCCAGTATCGAGATCGACTCCCTGTACGAAGGTGTGGACTTCTACACCTCCATCACCAGGGCCCGCTTCGAGGAGCTCAACGCTGACCTCTTCAGGGGAACCCTGGAGCCGGTGGAAAAGTCTCTCCGTGACGCCAAGATGGACAAAGCTGCCATCCACGACATTGTGTTGGTCGGGGGCTCCACTCGTATCCCCAAGATCCAGAAACTGCTCCAGGACTTCTTCAACGGGAAGGAGCTCAACAAGAGCATCAACCCTGATGAAGCCGTGGCCTACGGAGCAGGTAGGTTAAACCTAAGGTGAACCTATGTTGTGATTGAACTGTGAATGACCAAATGTGTAACGCCGTCTTTGTTTTGTAGCTGTCCAGGCCGCTATCCTCTGCGGGGACAAGTCCGAGAACGTACAGGACCTCCTGCTTCTGGACGTCACACCTCTGTCTCTGGGCATTGAGACCGCTGGAGGGGTTATGACCGTACTGATCAAGCGTAACACCACCATTCCCACCAAGCAGACCCAGACCTTTACCACGTACTCCGACAACCAGCCCGGTGTGCTCATCCAGGTACGGCTCCTCACACGGTCCAATGTGCGCTCTTGCAGTGATGACGTTTACTCCAGCCATTCGTAGTTTCCACCAGAGGTCGAAAGGCCAAAGATGGCGCAACCCTTCCTTGGATGTCTGAGCGAAGAGCTCTCGGCGCATGGACAGAATAAAATGATGGAGAACTTGTATAAAATTGTACTTCTGTTTCACAGGTTTACGAAGGTGAGCGTGCCATGACCAAGGACAACAACTTGTTGGGCAAGTTTGAGCTGACGGGCATCCCGCCCGCTCCTCGTGGTGTTCCCCAGATTGAGGTGACCTTTGACATTGACGCCAACGGCATCATGAACGTGTCTGCCGCGGACAAGAGCACCGGAAAGGAGAATAAAATCACAATCACCAACGACAAGGGTCAGTTTCTGGCTAAACGAGGTTAAGGTAAAACTATAGGAGGCAATATCTAATCTGTTCTTTATAAAAACAGGTCGTCTGAGCAAAGAGGACATTGAGCGCATGGTGCAGGAGGCTGAGAAGTACAAGGCAGAAGACGACGTACAGCGTGATAAGGTGTCTGCAAAGAACGCACTGGAGTCGTACGCCTTCAACATGAAAGCCACTGTGGAGGATGACAAACTGGCCGGCAAGATCAGTGACGAAGATAAACAGAAGATTCTGGACAAGTGCAACGAGGTCATCAGCTGGCTGGACAAGAACCAGGTAAAATACTGCCACTGTTTAATATTGTTTTACATGGAGTTTTTTTTTTTTTGTAACGTGCTCTTCCTCTAGACTGCCGAGAAGGATGAATATGAACATCAGCAGAAGGAATTGGAGAAGGTCTGTAATCCCATCATCACAAAGTTGTACCAGAGTGCTGGTGGAATGCCTGGTGGAATGCCCGAGGGAATGCCTGGAGGCTTCCCAGGAGCTGGCGGTGCTGCCCCTGGGGGTGGATCATCTGGACCAACCATCGAGGAAGTCGACTAAACATTCCAATGAAGCCACTACCTCCAATCTGCTTAAGAAATTTACCCTCTTAATGCACAAGTTCAGCTTAAGAGTGTATTTTAAGGGTTCAGGGATCTTATTGCATTGTTCATAACTTATATTTGCACTTGAGTTGTCATTTCACATAAGTTACTGCTTTGGCAATAAAACTTTTGACCCTTAAATCTGTGTGGTTTTTTACAAGGTTAAAGCATTTAAGAAAGGCCAGTAGTGTTTATCAGTTACACCATATTGGGTGTCAGATTTAAAGTGATGTTAAACCTGTAGACCAGTTTAATTGGACCTGGTACTCAAGTGTGCTGGGCTACGCTAAATTAAGTTTTAGTTTAGCCCAGCACGCTTGTGTATGTGGATTAGTTCTCATGTAGGCAAAACTGAGTAGTTCAGTGTAGGATGTTGCTCATTAAAGGGTGTCAGAAAAAGGACTCTGCATAAAGCATCATTTTGGTACCTATACACTTGCTCATGCTCATCCATGAGTTTCATAATGAGATGGTAATACAGTTGGATGTCATTAGTGGACAAGTTAAAATATTGATTTGAAAAATGCTGCATGTAACAGTATCTGAATGCTGAACAATTCATCCACGAATGATATGGAAAGAGATGAGCATAAGCTCAGTGTGCACTGTATTGACCAAAGATGCATGCATACTTGAAAAGCTGTAATCCTTTAAAAATTGTGTATAGCTTGTATAATCTATGGACACAAAACTGATTTGTAAGTAGTCGGCTTTCTTGGATTCATAGAACATCGAACATAACACATAGTTGTGTGGTTTCATTTAGTGACTACATTATTTCTGCGGGAATTTCTGAGTAATCTTTAATATTTACGTAAGCAGGACAGTCTTTTACCCTGACATATTACTGTCATTTGTTGATCTAACGGAATACCAACCAATTTTTCGAGCTATTGTGTAGAGGTTTCCGAGGTGCTTTTAAACGCATCAGTGCATCTTGGTTTCCATGGTTACATCGTTGAACGCAGGTAGGATTTACATCGTCCTTTTTCTGTGGTCATTTTCTGTGAATATGAATCTTTATTTCTGACAAGCTATAACAAGCGATAATATATAACACGTCACAACTATTTCCGGAGCTTCTTTTAATTGCTTACAGTCTAAGGGAAATTTTCACCGAATGTTTATGATCCTGTCATAGCTTGGCTAGCTAACTTTAGTCCAACAAAATGTGGAAATGTGCCGTTTTGGTCGACCCTTGTGTCGTTATAACGTTATAACTTTGTAACGTATTAAAGGTTATCATTTTAACTAACATTACATGTAGGCTAGGGGTGGAACAGTGCAACGATTAAGTTTCCTACGTGCATAAATTAGTGCGTTTGACAGGTAAACTTCTGATTTCACTTGCTAAAACATATCACAAGTATATTTAATATGTTGTGAAAAACATATTTGATAACTGATTAATTAATTAATTTGGGAAAAGTTTATGATTTTACTTAAATGTTTTATAGTAACGATCGGTGTTAATGTATTGTCTGGAAAAGGGAAGAGGGTGCAGATAACATAAGATTACTCTTCTTTCTGCTCCCTTTCATTCATGTCTTGTAATATTATGACACTGTTGATGTCTTTTTTTTATACTTTATGAATGAAATAAACAAACAAATATAAACTATAATACTTAGCTCGACATAGGCAGCACATGTGACAGGTAATTCCAAAACTGTTACCTATCAAACACTGTAAACAAGGCCAAAATAAATTATTTACACAATAATTATGATTTGACAAATGCAAACAAATGAGAATACATTTGTTGTATCAAATTCATATTTAAACTGTGAAAAAATGTGTTTCTTAATTGTGATTAAATTGTCCGTGCTTTTTGGATGGAATGTTGTGTATTAATGATGGAGACATTCCTTCTTGAACTCAACCCTACTTCCTGCCATTTTCAACTTATCTTCAAAAACAAGCCACCGGACTAACTAAAATTAGCATTATACATATCTAGCCCATGTAGATTATCCCTTGCCTGACACTGCCATCCTAATCAACATTTCCTGTATATGTAATTTACAAGGAACTGGAGGGATAGCACTGTCAGGCAAGATTATCCCACCACCTAAAGTAATAATCTGAAAAACCTGACAACCTATCAATTTAAACATTAGCTTTCATGTTGTTTAGACTAGCCAGTGATTTTCACTTTCATTTTTACTGAAGACAATGGCTCACTGTTCTCTAAGTGTTGGCAGAAATCAGTGAGGAACGAGAAACAGCTTTCATAAGTGATTTAAGCCTGCTTATGTCTTGTGTGTTTTCTTCTACCAGTTACCAGATGTGGGAAAAGTCTGTCACAGTCCTGTGCCAACATGAATAAAAGGCACAGGAACATCCATCAGTATTTGATAAAAGAACCTTCTCAACAGTCCTCAGAGGGCTGTTTGGACTGGGATCCTGCAGAGTCAGACACAGAGAGCCTGGTCCAGGAAAGAGCCTATCAACAGCAGCTACAGCTAAATATAAGCAACAACTCCCCAGGGGAAACTATGTGTTTCAACAACAATGTCAGCGACTCACACAAGACAAATGAAGGTTCAGGTGATGATGATGAAGGTCTGGAGGTCTTTGACAGCTTAGAAATGTCCAATTGCCAACCTGTTCTGCCACAAGGACAATATGTGGAGTATCAAAGAAGTGAGAGCATCGCAAACAGGTAGGTATTATTCTACATAGTCATTTTCATACTAAAGTTTATGTAACATCACTATCACTCAGTGACTATCAAATATTACTCACTATACTGTCCAGCAGGTGGCAGTAACAGACCAGATAACTCCAGCTGTTTTTGGTCATCATGTAGCAAAGAATGGGGCTTCAGTAACAACTTACAAGTACTTTAGAAATTATCAGATCAAATGCAGGCTAACATACTGTTTTTGTGTAACCATCCATAATTCTAACAATGTTATTTATCATCAATCCTTCACTTATATCTGTCCTTGTTGAAACATAATTGATTAGGCTTCCGTTGTGAATTAACAACACACTGAGGCAATAGTAACGGTTGGACATGTTTTAAGTGGGAGAATAACCACTGACTATGATCATTTAAAGTAAATATAATGCAAAAGCATATATTTAGAATCAGGCTGAAAATGGCTACCTTCAGATTTTCGTAAAAGTTATTCTGCTTTCTGTTTAAAATGAAGTAGCCAAAATTCATTTAGCAGGTAAACAAACACTACTGCCCAACAAAAATAGACTTTAAAGCAGCTTTTGTCAGTCATTTGATGACATACATGAAAGGGAGTCCTATTGTAATGTTTAAATTCACCTTCTTCATAATGTCAGCTTTTTGGAAGCGAAATTAGATTTTTGTTTTGGCTCAGGTAAATCACAATAAGTGTTCTTTGTGATGGCTCTTTTCAGGAGGCAAAAGTGTCTATGGCGAGGATTCTGACACATCTGTTTATTTGCACCCTTTTAGTTGTTTCCTCTCCTTTCTTCAGACACTATGTGATAGTCATTTCTCTTCAAAATAGAAAGGGGGCATTTTCCATTTTCCTGTCATTAACCTGAGTGAATTGATGCCCACCAAGTGTGGGTCTGCTTCTAAAGTACATTGTTTCATGGGAAAATGACCATGACATATTCTGACAAAAGGCTCTATTTCATAAAGCCAGACAGTGGACACAATCCTATTCCCATCATCATGTTCTCATAGTCCTCTCCACTGCCTCCTCAAAGCGGGTAAGCCCTTTCACACAATGGCTGTCATTGCATAGTTTACAAACCCATTGGGCATTCTTCATTCAAGTGAAAGATTCCTATTTAGGATGCTCCATTCATCCCTTTGCTCCATACTTCACAGCTCCAACTTGAAATATTATAACGGATGTTTGAGCAAAGACCGTATGAGTATTTCTCATCTCCTCATTCACTGGCACAATATGACACTATTTCTCTCTCCTTTTGTATTTGTATGTTGGGCGAGAAATAAAGGGCTGTGTTGTATTGGCAGCGTCCAGCTGCATGTTGCCTGTAATGCATTCTACAACTTGTTTGAATGTAAGTCATTAGTGAGGCATCCCTTACCCTATTGGCCTCATAAGAAGTGAAGGGCCCTACACCTAGGTAACCCTCCCCCAACACACAACATGAGCGGCCGTAGAATTAGGCTCCCCTCGTCCTCCTGTGTAAGCACAACAAAGAGGCTCTCTGCTATTTATTTAATGAGATCTTTTCATCACCATCAGAAAGAGCATTTTAGCCTGCAATTTTGGGGCCATTTCATAAGCTGAAAATTGCCGTTTGTGAACCATTCCCCCGCTAGTAGCTCTCAAACACACTCTCATTAGTGAGCTCGGAGGTGAAAATACGAAAATTATCTGTAACTACAGCCTCATAATTCCTCTCATCTGTTTCAATTTGAAAAGTCTGTGATACAGCCCACTGGCCTTTGTTTAAAGACCCCCATCACTGTAATCATGCTCTCATGCCTCTTGCTCCGCTGACCCTGCCAGAGGACTACAATGTGTCAAGATGTGTTTGCAGTTTCCTTTAGAAATGGAAATCTCATTAATGAGGATGTTTACCAACAATTAAATGTCATTTGACTAATTATGTAATTATACCAATGTGTGGATTTGGATTTGATATCTCCCATTTGCCTTGATTCTGTTAATTGGTAAACACTGAGTTGAATGTCATAATTGCTGTTGTCTGTTTTGTCATTGAAGCCAGGTGTTCCCAGATGATGTCTATTCACACCTGCACTATGGGGCCAACCCAAGGATGAGCTCCAAAGCAGTGGGATGGTCCCAGGAGGGTCCCTTCATCTCTGTGGACAAATCTTTTCTCTCCACAGAAGAAAAACTTTGCAGAAACAGTAAAGAAGGACTTAAAAAGGATGGATACATGTTGGTGACTGACACAAGTCAGCAACTGATGACTCCCCAAAACCTCCGCTGTGATCAGCCATATCTTCTGCATCCACAATATGGATGCAATAATGCAGTCTCTACCCCTACACCTGCTCAGTGCACCAATGTACAGCTAAGACCATCTGAGGAAAACCATAAACATGAAACTGAAAATTATGGTGCTACTTCAGCATTAACAGAGGAACAAAACCACACACAAGTAAAACCTGGACAAATGGACAAAACTGCAAAAGCACAAAAGGAGGAGGACATAGTGGAGCGGAACAAACTGACCCTGGGATGTAACACGAAGAAGTATGGATCCTATGCAAAGGCCCATGCACTTAGAGGAGCCTTACATGGATTAAAGGTATATTTTCTATAATATGGTTTCTCAAATACAACGTCAGGCGATAGGTGTCATCTTCTGGATTTTTCAATTTTAATCCACATTTCTGTCCTCCTTTGGGTTAGTTCTGGTTTAGAACTGGCATAGCAACTGTGTAGTCCAGATTTAGCACACGTTAAGACTTAGCATATTCCAGGTTCCACCAGGATGCACCTCATGTCAGTCACCATCATCCACAGGTCAAGAATAGGAAACAAATGGTGACCATTACTGATAGTGAAGTGGAGGATTTCTCAAATGTTTATATTTATGTAACATCACTGAATATATTAATGCTCAGGCTATGTCAACCACAAGTGCATCTATTTACACCTTTACTGGTAGATTTCATATTATAGAAGGTGATGATGCCATACTCCCAAATGGGGGCAGAGACAGTTTTTACTCTTGAGATTACATTGTACTTTGCCATGAAATATCCAAAAGGTAAATTCACAAATGCTGAATGTGGTATTTTCATTTATTGACTAAACCCAACACCTCACTATATTACAACATAATTTTGCTTTTTAACAATATTAATTCTAGCTGCCCCATCTGTATTAATTAATATGGCCCTACAGAATGCTGTGATGTCATCTGAAACCCAGCAATATGTGCATTTTTGTAATGAAACATCTGTCTTACATTTGTGCAAACAAGTTTTGAACTGCTAAAGAATCCTCTGACAAACAGACCAGAGCAGAGTAAACACCATGAAGATTGATTTTACAGCATTTTTTTGGTGACGCACGATCTTTGAAGCATGCTTTATGACATTTAATAATCTTAAATGGACAGCAAACTAGTGGAACAACTGGCAGAGCAAACCCTACTGATATACAATTTAAGATAATAAAAAAAATAGCACATGTCACTGTGCACTTTGGTGGAGGCTGGGGCAGAGATGGGTGTGGATGGATGTGGGTGGAGGTTTACAGCTAGAACCTTCGGAAAACAGGAGATTTGTCTTGCTTCAATATTCTATGCAGTTCAACATCCCGCTACTTTACTGCTTCTATGTAGTGTTTAGTTGTTGCAATGACAGAAACCGACACCAGGAGCTGCTCTAGCATTAGTAATGGCTGGTAACGTGGAGTTGCTTTTGTGTCTAGTAATGCTGACATATTTGAAGTATCTTTGAAAATATGTGATCCATAAATTTGATTCAGACTGAGAAAACTTTATTAGTCCCAGAGGGCAATTCATTTACAGCATTCTCAAAGGAGTTTTCACATACACATAAACACATACAGTGTGTCAGTCCGTTATAGTTTACAAGTGGATTGGACAATACAACAATATTAGAATATATATTAGTGTGGAGTTGTCAGTGAAGCTTTTATGACAGAGTTAAGTGGAAAGAAAGACTGATGATTTAACCAGCAGATCCAAAACCAATATAATGTAAAAATATAATGCAGATTGGTATGGTTGTTTCATAGTGTAATGTACGGTTGTCCTACAGGGATATGCACAAAAACATATTGAATCAAGCTATATTTAACACTTTTTCCATTTTATTTGTTCTGAGCAGGTATCTGACATGTATTTGTGGTTTACTGTCATCACCAGAGCCATGAGAAGAATATTCAATGATGTGTCTTCTGACCAAAACTGGGAATTTAATTTAGTTGAGGAGGCTACCTATTTTTATGTGCTTGTCCTCCACCGTCTGAAAAGGACCATGTCTGGCAATGTGCGCCTTATTATGAGTTGATGTGTACAACAAGAACATCAGAGAAGCATGGTTACCAATAGCCTCTCAGATACCCTGCACCTGGCACAGTGGTATAATTGGTTGTGAAGGTCCCCAGTCCCCATTTGTTGGCCCACCAGACTGTTGGCTGTCTGTAATACCCCCGAGCCTGTGCACCCATCTGAGCCCCGCGCGCTGCTTCCTCTCCTATCACTGCCATTTACATAGTCGAGAGCTGTTATCTTTGTGCCATGGTAAACAGAGCCAGGGCCGGTTGCCTCTCACGCACATTGTGTTTTGTCATTTTGCGTCTGAAACCGCTTATTAGTTTTCTATTGCCTTGTATCCTCAAAGGCATGTTGCTATAATGGGGACAGAGGGTATGAAAAAGGGGACAAATCTGCAATGTGCACAATTTTTATGCGTTGTTGAAAAGGTCTAAAGAAGTAATCCAGCGTTTCCCAAGACACTGTGGCAGCCCCCACAGTCTAAAAACAAGAAAAATAGGTAAAACAACATCATACTTTATTGCTTGTTGTATTGTTTTATACATATACGAGTTTTTTGACCAGCAGAGAAGGAGAATATGTGACATTAATCTCTATAAGTTAAATTAAATAATTGTATAAATAAATCAAATATAGGTCACTTGTTCCACCAAAGCCTCAGTATAGGCAAGGCAAGGCAAGGCAAGTTTATTTATATAGCACAATTTGTACACAAAGTAATTCAAAGTGCTTTACAGAGTAAGAAAAACATAAAAATCACAATACAATCAGTATAAACACACTTCAGTATAAACACACAGTAATCCAAATAAGTTGTTTTAAAAATAGAATAAAATAGGAAAAAATTGGAAAATGAAAATATGAGTGAATTTGAATTTAAAGGGACATTTTCTTTATGTGGCCTATTGATTAGATTAATATTGGACTGATATAGCGTCATATTTACTGAAAGTTTGCACACTCCTACTTTGAATATAACATTTTTATTTGACTAATTGTGTTTGATGTATAAAACAAACAGGTATACATATAAGTTTTATACATAAAGACAGGTTGTACAAACTCAAGTTCAAGTCAAAGATAACCCTTGCAAGCAGTCTTCTTTCAGTTGTTGTACTTTGCTTCCTTATCCATTTCCTTTTCAAAGATCTGCGTCTTCAAGTCCAAATGGGATCCTTTTGCTCAATCAGCATGGCTCCAAACAATCAAGTAGTTAGTGCCTTTTACCCTAATCTCAGTCTTTTGAAGAGGGTAACCTGGCCAACACCACTTGTGATAATTAGAGTTGTTATTAAATGTACACAATTTCTTAATGCAGCAAATGTTTAGTTGGGCCAAGTGGCAGAGTGGCAGTCGCGATGATTGGCTTGGTCTTCCTTTGATAAAGACAGAAGTAGCAGATCAATCTTGTAGTATTGCACTCAGCCCCTCTGAGTCCCTGCTCCTCTCGCAGGCCCTCACTTCAAAGCCAGGGGGAACATAATGTACAATCTTTTAATAGCTTTAGACCAAAGCTTCTGGGGAGCTCTCTACCACTGTATACCGTGGCTCAGTCAAAACACCTAATCAAGATTACCTGGGCTGGCCACAATAGCAGCTAAATGCAATTCAAGAATCCGCAGCCCCTTTGAAGTCTTCATTGGGAAAAGCAGATGTTTCCCGGTACAGGGGGTAATACAGCCTGCCACGATTGCCAGACTTTGTTGTGATATGGTCTCTGAGAAGCAATTACGGGCCCCCCAATTTACCAGAGAAGATATTACGCTGCTTATCATGCTTCAAATGCAATATGTGGCTTGATCATTTGCTCCAATTGATTGGGATTTTTATAATGGGTGATAAAAGGCGGCAGTGCGGGCCAATGGGTGCAGGTGAAAGGCTCATCACATACTACACTCTGACACTCTCCAGGCTGGCGCTTGTGTCTCATTGTTGTTAAACCAACACAGACTTAGACAATAATCAGAGCGCCAAAGGGTCAAAAAGACATCTCCACAAATATGCCCTGGATCTGGAGAATAAAGCGCGTGGATGTCCGCCTATTATAAAACTGCTTATTGATATATTTGTAACAATTGGATCCATGTTCCTGACCTTCACCCATACACCCTCACAGTATTAGTGGCATTCAGTGAAAAGTCTCCATTCTGTCAATATCATTGATCCACTCAGATGGTCCTCCTCCACAGAAGGGGGTCTTGAAGTTGACTAAATGATTTTCATTAGAGCATTAACACAATGTATTTCATTGCTGTAAACTGGTGCATTAGAAACCACTGGAGCTGCAGCCAATATGTAGTGAACATTGAAATATGCAGTGTAAAAAAGTATAAGTTATTTTATAGGGCTACAAGATTAATTACAATTGAATCAAAATCAAAATTTGAATGGACGCAATCAGCAAATCTCAAAGGCTGCAATCCATAGTTTCCTCCACAAACAACAAAATATCCTGTTCTATTCTGCATAAAAACTGCTAATCCTGCAGTTTAGATCTGTACAAACATGTTTGTATTAGTTTGTCAGTTCATATTTCATTCTTTCATTTTTATCACATTTGTCATTTTTTCTGGATGATTTTAAAATGTAAACTTTGAACAGAATCCTATTATCAAAACATAAATCTAAACACAATCTAAATACTTATCAGAAAAATCGCAATTATATATTTTTCCCAAGTCGTTCAGCCATATTATTTTATCACATGTGGCGGCGGTGTTTCATTATTATTTTCTAATTCACATTTCTATTTTTACAGGCACAGCAAGCCCCAAAAGCGACCTCCAGCTCCGACATTCAAAGCAAGACTGAGCTGCCAAAAACACAGCAGGTAAAGGAGTGTTCCCAAATCAATATGTTTCAATCAAAAGCTTGCGTTTTTATTAAAGACCTGTTAATTCTATAAAAGTGTAGCGATAGTGGGTGGGATAACAGACAAAAACATGAGGGAAAGGCATTATTGTTTAAAGTACTTGAGTAGCCGCTGTATCGCTTGTACACAGAGCTGTGGAGATCTCCCCTGTGGAAAGGGCCAAGGATGTGTGCTCTAAATCAGCTTCATTCATGCACACTCGCACCGCTCCACAGATCTAATTTGGTTTGATGATGCAGAGGAGACGACTACGCCACCTCGTCCAAGCAAAGATTTAGGCTCCACTACAGTTCAGTCTTGTGTGTCTATGAAGTCGGATTTAGATTTGATAGCTAGAGTTAACTACTGTAATTTACATAAACTAATACACAAATTTGTTTAAAGGGCCTATAGTTCATTATTTTCTGATCTATGTTATAATGTTATTTCCTCATAAAAATATACTTGGAGTTTTGTTTCATTTACACATGTTTAACTCACAAACTCTCAGACAGAAAATACTCCTTGTTCCTCCTTGTAATGTCATGTTGTAATACAGGAAGTGCTTCATACACCTTCACTAGAATCATTTGGAAGGTTTCAACCCTAGAATTGCCAATATCTACTGAATAAAAGGTAAAAGGTAGCTGTTTACTTGAAAACTACAACTACATGACATCACAAGGTGCAACAGAGCATTTTGAGGTTTGTAGATGTAGACAGACTAATAAAAAAGGATTACTCAAATGTGTGAATGAAACAAAACTAAACTCCAGGTATGTTTGTGATGAAATAATGACATTATAAAATGACTTAAAGCTCAAAAGAATCAATTTTATGTAATTTTATGTTAGAAGCAATCCGCCTAATTGTATTCTAACCTCAGGTCAGTCCGATGAGAAAAGAGAAGAAAGCCGTGCGGAAAGAAGACTTAACTCCATCTGGACCTCTGCAGCCTCTGGCCCCAGGGGTCAGAGCCGAGCAGGGACACAGTCTGAGCTCCACTTTAACAAAAGCCGCTGTAAAAAGACTCAAAGCTCCAAGTTCATCCCAGCCTCTGTCTCCTACCATCCACCTCAACATTAACCTCAACACTACACCGCATCTGCCACTGTTAAGTACAGAGCAAACACATCAGTCTATCATCAAACTGTCCTATCCACACGTCAGCCCTGAACTACAGATCGCTCTGCGTCCAGATATTACACAAACAAGGCACAGAAACCTCTCCATGTATCAGGGTATCAATGGTCTTCATACAGACCTAAACCAATGGAACCTGGAGAACATCCCAGGACAATGGCAAAGGTAATACACTCATTATGAAACAAAGCACAACTCTTAACAACATTATAACATGACTAAAAGCTCTCAGGAGTCAATTCTGCATAATATAAGACCTTTAGAAGTGTGTGGCAGCTGAGCGATTGCTAATGATGCATATCAAAATGCATATATTTTCAGTAGTGTCAATAACAGCTTCAAAACATTAACAGCTTGTATTTCAGTCATTACTAGGTCTATTAACTCAAGATAAACTGAAAAACACAACTGTGACTCAAGATTTGTGAGTGATTTTCCCCCCAAAAAATACCTGGTGTAGTGCTTTATGGTAACCTTACCATTTCACCTCCCTCCATTGTATGCTATAGCTTTCCTATCCAATAAAGCCAATTTACTTTTAACCTCTCAAATTAACTGTCCCAAATTAACTGTCCCAAATGTGAAACTATTTAACTGATGATACTTTCTGTTCTGTGACTCTTGTGGCTGATTTCAGATTGACTGCATTAAAAAAACAGTTAATCTTTGAGGAAGAGGACCAAAGGGAAAATCTCTCTGAAGACCAGACTGTACCACCACTCTCTGGTTCACCCTCCAGTACTGTTCAAAGCTCCAGCTCGAGCTACAAAGTGCTGCCACCTATAGGCCAGCCGGGACCAGAGCAGGACGACGAGTTAAGTTCCACACAGCCTGGCCAAAGAAGAGTCTCTGATGGTTACCTTGTACAGATGGAGAAAAAGAAGCTATTGCAAACACGGCCTGCATATAAGGTTGGTGGCTGTCCTTTTTGTATTGTACACTTTTTTATCAAGGTTTATTTATTCAAAAATATATTTCTTAACACTATTAGAGAAGAAGTCTTCTGTATTTTTTTCCCTGTAAGTCACATGCATTTTTTTTTTACATGTAAACACAAGCCAGACAGGGACAAAAATAAATAAATGATAATAATAAAAAATAATACTAATAAAAATAAACTTAGTAGTGTAAAAAAATAAAATAAACAAAATAAATAAATTGCATTAAAATAAATTACATTAAAATGAAATTAAACAGAACATGGAATGCACTTCTCATGCAATTTCCCTCGCTTCCATAGTTTTAAAGTAAGTAAGAAAAGGATTCCAGAGTTTGTAAAATATTTGAACTGAGCTTTTGGTTGTGTGTATGAGTACATGACATCCTAACCCTAGGTCTGTCACGATAACACATTTTGAAACATGAAATATATCTGAAGAAAATATAGACGATAAACGATAATATTGAAATTAATTATGCCACTGACACAGTAACCCTAAAGCAAAATTATGGCCAAAAAACTATTGTAAATGTATAATATGGTTACAAAACATAAAACTGCCATAAGCAGATTGAAACACTTATGTAGTTAGTTTGTACCTATAATAAGTCATAGAAGTAATTTATTCTGCTCTCTACAGCTCAAATCTAATTGTAGAACTGAAAAATTCCCCACTAGTACAAAAATAAAGTCCGTGATAAATATTGACCCTCAAAAATGACTGTCCCATCTAACATATAATGAATGATAACTTGATATAGTAATTATCGTAACAGGCCTACCTAACTCATATATAGGCAATTGTGGTTCCTTCCAGTTCAGTAAGCTTCTCCTATGACCTAACACTGAAAGCCACCAGACTTGCCTGTGCCTCAGTTAAATATAAACTAGTAGTCACTCCAAACATAGCAACAAATGGGCCAGTATGCATCGCACACTTAAACCAGCACCCATTGTGTCACTCCCAAAACGCTTTCTCTAATCCTCATGAATTTTAAATTGTTTCGGCAAGGTTCAGCGTTCACAATAGTCAACCTGTAGATGTTAGTTAAAAAAACACATTATGCAGTTTCACCACACAAAAGTGCCACATGGATTCCTAAATTGAATGGCACAGACCATTAATCCTTACATACAAGAGGTTACACAAATAAATGCCCCTTTGAAGTCCTGTATAATCCCCTGAGCTGTCTCCATACAGGCCCTGCTTAATCCACTGAGAGTTCTAGTGGGGCACAAAACATCAGCCTAATTGTCTAGCTCCACTAAGATACACTTAATTGGTATAAGATGATGAAAAGCCACGTGAAGATGTGTTGGGAGATAAGGTGATTAGACCAGAGTGTGTGTAGGACAGCCTCACTAAAGATGGGTATTTCCATTCTTTTATTGTCCTTCTGTTGTTTCATAGCTTCATCATTGGCTTGTTAGCGGCGACAGGGCAGGTGGGTCTACAGAGTGTACACTGTATGGTACAGCTTTGCCTACTTTCAGTTTAAAGGTGCTATACTGTGCAAAAATGACTGTTGTGAGCTTTTAGTATTCAGTAGTAATTAATAAAAACACCTGCAATTGAATAAATGCAAGATAGTTTAATGCCATACTATAGAATATTCCTGGTAAAGCAATAACATCTCCATCAAAACAAGCAGGACTCACCAGAAATGTTGCATAGTCCACCTTTAAATGTCCTATATTACACAAAATGGACTCTTATGAGCTTTAAATCTAATAATGTTATTACCTCATCAAAAACATACCCGGAGTTGTGTTTTGTTTCATTCACACATGTTGGACTAATCCTTTCTGATTGGTCTGTCTACATCTCCAAAGCTCAAAATGTCTGTTCCACCTTGTGATGTCATGAAGTGGTAGTTTTCTGGTTAACAGCTGTTTTTACCATTACTTCAATAGAGATAGAAATTTCCAGGCTGAAATCCAAATGACTTTAGTGAAGATGTATGGAGTTTAAAAACACAGAGGAGTACGTCCTTCACAAAGCATGACATCACAAGGTGGAACAGTTTTCCATCTGAGAGAATTACTCAGCCTAAATATGCAGGGTTTGTGTGTTAAACATGTGTGAATGAAACAAAACAAAACTCCAGGTATGTTTTTGATGAGAAAACAACATTATAACAGACCAGAAAATAGCGCAATATTTGTGGTGTGGTAAAGTTTGCTTGATAATAAGCCAAATTGACAGCACTTAGAAACAGGTCAAACTAATTCATACATAACACAAAAATGAATTGGTTTTAGTTCACGAAAGCTTGTTTGCTGATAGTGGGAGGTGCCCTTTACGCCTTGCACTGCTATTGAGAAGTGAAGTGTAAAATGCTACAGTATACGAACGCAGTGTCACCGCAGAGAGACTAATTGCTTGCATGTCTCTCTATGTAAGCCGCACTCGGATCGATTTAACAGAACAATGGCCCAAAACCGGAAGCCACGATTATGTGCTTAGGCCTCTGTGCCCACTGGAGCCTTCACATGGTCCTCCTGTCGCGACCACCAGGCCCCCTCTCTCCCCCTACCTCCCCCCATCATGTCTGACCAGATTACACAAGGCTTTGAGCCGTAGGATCTCCACACTGGCCCCGGAGCAGATATCTTGGAGGTTTGAAAAGAATAGGTGTCCTGTTGTGTCTGTGACTGATCGCTAATTCTCAGTACATCTCAGGAGTACTCAAAATCCTGCTCGAAAGTGCAGGCTGCACTAAATTGCTTGTTTTGGTCTTGGTCAGCTTTGTGATTAGGGGAAAAATATCAAATTGATACTTTGCAGTGTTCTACATGTATCTCTATTAGCGGAGTGTTCAGCAGTTACCATGGTGACACAATGCACACATTAGTAAACACAGACAAAAAGTAGTTAGTCTGAAAACATAAGAAAAAATACAAACTTAAACAACCTGTGATCAAAAGCTAGCCGGCATTTAGCGAATGCGACAGACTTGTGAGAGACTTGTTAAAGTGCACAAATCAGCTCGGCAGTTGTAGTTCCAGCCAAGTCAGCGCTTTCTGGTCAGATTGTGTTAAAATAATGCTCAGATTAATACGAGGATTCTGATCAAAGGTCACATTTTAAACGTGTCAAGGCGAAATGGAAAATAGGTCTATGAGCTGACAAACTAATACAAGAATCACTTGTGTTTGAGTGATTCATGTTTGTACAGGTTTGCAGTGGTCCAAAGTTATTCCTCACTTACCTTATGCATCCTAATTAATTCACAGTGATGAGTTTATAAACTGTTTTCACAACTCTCAGAGACCAGAGATTTTTGCAGTGATGGCAACAACAACTAGCATGCTAAGGAAGTGCATTTCCTGATTCTCAGACGATGAAAACGCTTAGTTGCAGACCGTACACAGCGGACTTGTTTAACGTCAAGAGCTGCTTTTACAATATATCTGTACTAGGGCAAGACATGGGGGAAAAATAGATACAGGACTTATAATAACCATTTATATAGTTTGTTCCACAGCAGTAATAAGTTATTTTTTATCATTAACAAACAGGTACTCTTGTGTGTATTAAAGATACAATTATTATTTTCTCTTTGTGAAATGTTCATGTCAAGAACTCTTTGTGAGGTCAGCCTGCTCTGTTCAACCCAAAAACATCTGAGAAATGTGCCCCTCTCCTGTGTGTTACCGTACATAGAAGAACACTATATCTCCAACCAAGAAAGAGGACAGGAAAAACTATAATACAGTCTTAGTTTATTAAGAATGAGGCTTAGTAGCTACTTTATTAATACCTTATCCTAGGACTAACCCCTAAGTTTAAGTAGTTACTAAGCCTGAATAATTTTTAATAAGCTTTTATGCTATTATACCTGTATAAATTAAAGGTCCCATATTACACAAAATTGACTCTTGTGAGCTTTAAGCATTGTTATAATGTTTTTACCTCCTCAACAACATACCTGGAGTTGTGTTTTGTTTCATTCACACATGTTTGAGTAACCCTTTTTCATTAGTCTGTCTACATCTACAAAGCTCAAAATGCTCTGTTCCACCTTGTGATGATGTCATGAAGTGGTAGTTTTCAAGGTAACAGTTACCATAATGCTCTAGTAGAGATTGGCAATTCCAAGGCTAAAATCATCCAAATTATTCTAGTGAAGGTGTATGGAGTTTTCACAGTGGAGCACTTCCTGTATAATCACATGACATCACAAGGTTTCTGTTTGAGACAAGAGCTTAGCCTAAATATGCAGGGTTCGTGTGTTTAAACGTGTGAATGAAACAAAACACAACTTCGGGTATGTTTGTGATGAGGGATCAACTTTAAAACACACAGAGTAATTTGGGCCCTTTTAGTCTTTGTTTATCCTTGAATGTGCCACTATTTTAGTTATATCAAAAACCATTACCTGCCTTTAAAACAAGTATATTGTTTATTTCAGTTACTACAAAATTACTCCTATCTGCTAACTATGTGATAAAATGATTTGTCTCTAACATATTTTCTGTTAAGGCGTACAGCTTGAAAGATTACAGGCAGCTGAAGCCTGATGTCACTCTTCAAGGCCTTGGATCAGACTACTCAGCTATGGAGAAAACAGTAAGGAATCATCAGTAACAGTAATCTATAACATAAGGCAATGCATCTAATGTTCTAATAATAGGCCTTACAACTGGCTCCTTAACCAGCCTGATCATTTGTTTGAGCATTCTAGCAGCATTTGCACAGCAAAATGGATTCACACGATATCTGTGAGTTCACACACTGAACCAATCACAGAGCAGCATTGTGGCTCCCAAATGAACCAAAGCAAACATGGCGATGCGACAGATGTAGTTCAGATCATTTAGCAAAAATACGGCTTTGTCAATGAAAAACTTGCAGACGGAAGCGCTTTTTGCATTTGTGGACAGGAAATATGTTTTTGCTTTTCTTTCAACTGGATTTAACAAAAGTAAAATTTTCGTCTCCCGCTGTTGTGAGGCTTTGACCAATCAGCTTGAAGTCTTAGTTTAAACATCCTGATCTGATGTGCTGATCTCTTTGAGCGAGAGTCATCCCAGATTGTTAATGTGCAGAACTCAATTCACAGTGCTACACACATCAATCTGGTGAGCCAGGTTAGACCAATGGGCTGTGCCTCCTCAAACAGTGCATCCATTGGTGTCATTGTGTACCGCTGACCCTCTCTCATTTGTCTGAGTCCACATTTAAAGGCTCCCAGGCCGTGTCTGCAGCTAAAATTACATTTACAAAGCAAATGAGACTCCCCCTAAGAAGTTAAGTGCTCTCTGTGCTTTGATATATCTTTTGTTAATCTGCAGTTGTAAAAAGTGAGCATGTTTGGCCAATTTGCACTAGATTGATCCCCGTGCATCTTCAGGGCCAAGCCTATTAGGGAATGATATGTGTAAATGTTGAAAGACCCCTTGAATGGATGGCTCTGTTAGGGTTTTGTTGCGCTCCGTGGAGAGGTTGAGCCGGGAGTGCGCACAATGAGCAAGGGCCTTAAGGGAGAAATGGCTCCGTTAATTAAAACCCTTTCATAATCTGCTCTGTCTCTTCTCCCTCTGTTACCATCAACATGCGGAGAAAATGAGGCGGCAGAAGCTGTATTCAAATGTGATCCGTGAGCAGAACAAAACCACGATTAGGAGTCCCTGTCTACCAGCCAAGGACCCGGAAACCAACAAGAAAGTTTCCAGATTAAAGGTGTGTATTTACATCATTAACAGTTTTTTTTTTAACAAGAATCTGAAAATTGGTGAATGACTCTCTTTGCTCTTTCTTAAAATTACTGCTGTACTTTCCTATCAGTGCAGTGTCTTTAAAGGGCCAATATTCCTGTATTTTCTGATCTTTGTCATAACGTTGTTTCCTCATCACAAACATACCTGTAATTGTGTTTTGTTTCATTCACACATGTTTAACGCACAAATCCAGCATATTTAGGCTGTGTTCTTCTCTCAAATGTAAAAATTTGTTCCAACTTGTAATGTCATGTGGGAATACAGGAAATCCTTCACTGTGTTTTTAAACTTCATACAGCTTCACTAGAATAATCTGAATATTTTCAGCTCTGGAATTGTCAAACTCTACTGAGCTAAAGGTAAAAGGAGCTGGTAACTTGAAAACTACCGCTTCATGACATCACAAGGTGGAACAGAGCATTTTGAGCTTTGGAGATGCAGACAGACTAAAAAGCAGGATTCACAAACGTGTGAATGAAAGAAAACACAACTCCAGGTATGCTTTTGAGGAAGTAACAACATAACATGGCCTAAATCTCACAAGAGTCAATTTTGAGTAATATGAGACCTTTAAATAGTAGTTACAAGGAAAATAAAAGAAAACAGCTCTCTGCTAGTGAATTTGCAATTACAATATCCATTAAAAACATGAGCAACAAGCCCAGAATATGCTTTGAATCACATTTTACAGACTAAGGCATCTGTCCAATAAAACCTTCTCAGACAGTGTGAAATAATTAACTTTTCTCTGCTATGACAGAAGTGCTTTTCTGTGCACTAGTAATTCTGCTTAAAGTCTATTTTGAATACAGGAAATAGTAGCCTCTTATTTGTGATATGTTTAATACCATATATCTTCAAATAAAAAATCACAATTTAACACATTTTCACAATAATTTGTCTCATAGTATTAAAATAATACTAATTTAAAGGTCCTATGGTATGCAAAACTGACTCTTGTGAGCTTTAAGCCATGTTAGTACCTCATCAGAAACTTATATAAAGTTCTATTTTTCATTTATCATCCACACATGTTTGAGTAATCTGTCTACATCTCCAAAGCTCAAAATGCTCTGTTCCACCTTGTGACGTCATGAAGAGATAGTTTTCAACTTAACAGCTGCCTTTTACATTTTGTTTAGTAGAGATTGTCAATTCAAGGGCTGAAATCATGTTAAAATGTATGAATGAAACAAAAACAAAACACCAGGTATAATTTTGATAAGGAAATGACATTATAACAGATGAGAAACTATAGCGTAATTTGGACCTTTTAAATTACTTAATAAAACAAAAACTGTAATATGCAAATTGCTTCTCAGATACCATTCATTCATCATAAATCTGGTCTTTTGCAGGCTTTGGAGTACGCTAAAACCATCGCCAAACCACTTGCCCCGGTCCAGTCAAAAAACAAAGACAAACAAAAGGTGAATCCCACTGAGCATGCTCCGTGTGTGGAGGGACTGGACCTCTCCCAGCTGACCACGCTGGAACTGCTCAGGAAAAGACATGAACAAGAGAAACAGGCAGTGGCAATGTTACGCATGCAGCATACATGTGGTGTGAGCAAAGAGGCTGAATCCTATAACATGTGTTTGCTATAGTAAACATCATATTTCACACAGATCAGTGGCTAAATATTGGCCACATTCACAAACAAATTTGGTTTAGAGATGTGCAATAAATAATTAAAGGTCCTATACACAAATAGATTCTTGTCAGGTTGAAGCCATGTTTGAAGGTTACCTCATCAAAAACATACCTGGAGTTGTATTTGTTTCATTCAAACATGTTTGAGTAAATCTTTATTATTACAGCTACATTTTACGTTTTGTTTAATAAAGATTGGCAATTCCAGGGCTGAAATTATCCAAATGATTTTAGTGAAAGTGTATAGAGTTTAAAAACACAGTGGAGCGCTTCCTGTATTACCACATAACATCACAAGGTGGAAGAGAGTGTTTTCAGTCTGAGAGAAGAACTCAGCCTAAATATGCAGAGTTTGTGTACCATTTACCAATTGTCCTTTTTAATACCTATGGCAAGTGCACCAAAATCTGTCCGGAGTTATTAGATTATGTAAATGTAATGTAAACAGTTCTGATGTGAGTAATCTGATTTCTTATTGTTCAGACCTGTGCAGGTTTTGACAAAGACTATTATTACAAAAACTATTATGATAATTAATGTGGCAGAGAAAAATTTAAGAGAAATTTAGATAGAAAGAGTTATTTTAAAATTAATTGTACTTTCTCTTTCAAATACAAGTTGCTCTAAAATCCATGGATTAACTCACACATGTCACCAGATGTTTTTGATAATCATATTTCTTTTTTTTCTATGGACATACTGTTTTATATTAATCTTCTCCCCTGTACATTACAAAAACTAAAATCCTGTTAAAATGCCTTGAATTAAGAACATGTTATACTGATTTGAGTAAATTTCACATGATATCTAAAACGATCTACCAATGGAGTAAGTCTTTTTGTAGTTGAAACAGGAAAATACACCTACTATGCTGAAGATAAGAAAAACAACAACTCTTAAAACTTAATATAAGAAACTAAATCATATGTTGTTTGAAATAAAGGGCCCATATTATGCTATTTTCTGATCTATGTTATAATGCCGTTTCCTCATAACAAACATACCTGGTGTTTTTTTTTTTTTGTTTTTTTTTTTCATTTGTACATGTTTAACACACAAACTCTGTATATTTAGGTTGTCCTTTTCTCAAACAGAAAACACTCTGTTCCACCTTGTGATGTCATGTGTTAATACAGTGCTCCATACACCTTCAGTAGAATCATTTGGATAATTAAATCCCTGGAACTGCCAATCTCTACTTAACTAAAGGCAAAAGGAAAACTACTGCTTTATGACATCACAAGGTGAAACAGAGCATTTTAAGCTTTGGAGATGCAGACTAAAAATAAAGGATTACTCAAACATGCGTGAATGAAACAAAAGTCAACTCTTTAAGCTCACAAGAATCAATTTTGTGTAATGTAGGATCTTTAAGAAAAAAAGACTTAATCCACTGGTAGATAATTTTACTTGTCAAGTGAAATCTTCTTCATTTGACTAATTGGAGCTTACTCAGATATTACTTTTCGCAGTGTACCCTTATATACACAGATATTGTTGTAAACAGACATGAATTGTGTATTTGTGTAGTTTACAGATGGTGATTTCAGATGGGAATTGCCAGTGTGAAGGCCACCTGATTCTGTCCCTGGTCCTACTTAATGTGTCCACGCTTTAAGTGGTAACTCCTCCCTGACACAAACCGCTCTCCAGCCTCTCATTTCACTAATAGAACCCTCAGATCATTATCAAAGCACTATTTACCTCTGTACAATATTTTAATTAGATTATAGTCTCTATTTAACCCATCATGGACTCTTTGAAGCTCTATGTTTTTAGTGTTAAGTCCTCAGATGCGCCATTGGAACAAATGATGGAGCTCTTTCTGATTTAATGAGCGCCGCTGCCCATCCAGACCCAGTCCCTTTGCATCTCTCTCTGCTCCCACCTACTTGTTTTTGCCATTGAAATCCAGTTAATTGAAGGGGTCTTTCAGTGCTGTAGATGAAGGGGGCAAATTAGCATCCCTTTTTGCCCATTGGGAAGCGAAGGCAGATGCTTTGATGTGAGAAGGGCGCTTTCAGTAGGCGGCGGCTTCGTGAAAATGAGCTGATGGTCCTGCTATTAGGCCCAAATGCAGATGCGTCCATGTGTTGCAAAACGCTTAATCTTTTAATTGATCACCTTCTGCATGGCCTGCTCCAATCCGTTTGTTTTTTTTTTTTTCCTGTACTCCCGGCTAATCAGCAGTGCATTTTGAAGATGAGATAAATTGCTTTTCAAAAGACAGGAGCGCAATACAAAACGAAGACACAGGAATATGCGTTGTTGTGCAAATGAGCCTTTAAAAGGGTCCAAAAAGCTTATAGCTCTATTTATTTTTATTTGTTCTATAAAGCCATAATATTAAACTAGAGCCTAATATTAGTTTGATGCACACCTTTAGTGTTCAAACTATGTAGGAGAGAAATTTTCTAAATTATGACACGTGACACTGTCACTTTATGTTTAATGCATTTTGTATTGTTTTATTATATGGGCTCTATATTTTGTCATTATATTTATATTACACATAGGCCATTTGTTGTTAAATTATCTTGAACTTGTAAATAAAAGAAAGCTATACATCTGAAATGTATCTTTAGTTCATGTGTGTATATGCCACTGAGAGAATAACAAAACTATGATTCCTTATAGCTGTCACATCAATATAGAAAATATCTTATATTTAAACCCGGTTTCTAAAAAAAAGCTCAAAGGAGTCCCTGAAACAGCATGTCACTGAAGAACAGTGTGGAAAACAGCGGTTTTCTTGACGCCGGATCGCAGTGAGCAGTTCACGGGGATGCACTGTCGGGTCGTCGTTATTCGGTGTTTGCGCAGCTCCAGAAACAGGACGCCCGCAGAGCGCACGCCGCCTCCATTCACCGCTGTGCGCCTGGCTGCGCGCATCGCTCCCATAATGCACTTGTTACAACATATTCGACATGACTGCCTTTTTAACTCAGTGGAGGAGAAAAGCTTTTTCTAGTGCGCATAAAGGCTTTGCTTTACGCACACGGAATATTGAGGGAAGCATTTTCAAAAGAAAAAAAGAGTGTAATGAATCATTTGTAATGCTGTACTATATTTATATACTGTATTTACATCTCACATAATTATTTATAGAAAGATTATTGTAATCTTTCGGAGTATACATTTAAAGAAATAAAAAATGAACATAAAACTATAACAGAGACAGTGTGTGTAAAAGTGCAAATAATGGGGCACATGCGTTTATATTACAAAGCTAACAGTCGTGATTTGTACACAATAATAATAATAATAATAATAATAATAATAATAATAATAATAAAACATTTTGTTAGCTAAATTATATAAGATGCTTATTTCAAAAGCGATATGAATTATTGTTTACAACATTTTAATAAATATAGGCAATGTTTTGAGATTTTCTAATATTTACACTTGTAACTGTATAAAGTCCCGTGTACCGTGAGTCTGTCGTTGGTGAAGAACAGGCTACTATAGTAGATGTTCCGGGGAACAAATGTCATCCTCAATGTCCACGTCGTCGTCGTCCTCCTCGTGCTCGTCCAGCATGTAGGAGTCCGGCTCGAGCGCGTGCTTGAGCTCCTCGCTGCTCTTGTCGTTCAGTTCACCTTCGCTCGAGTTTTCCGCAGATCTGTCCACGTCCCCGGGTCCTTTGCGCTCGTCCTGGGCCTTTCTCAGCTGTTTCTTGTGCTTCATGCGCCGGTTCTGGAACCACGTCTTCACCTTGGAACGCACAAAGTCACGTGGAACTAACGTTTATTTTGAGGTTGACCAAAAGCAGGACAATACAGAAATAAGTATAGGCCTAGTTAGGAAGAGGAAAATATTCACAGAAATTAAATAGCCTAAAGTTTGTTTGAATTAATTAATGCCAATATATTTGCCTTCATTTCCTAATTGACTAAATAAATAGGCTAGCTATTTTACCCTAGTTTAAAAACTAAAAAATAACTATAATTTGAAGATTTTATTTGATAAAGCCTAGTATTATCTTCAGATCTGATGAAAAAACAAAAGCACGCGTGTAAAGAATGTTACACTTTTACGCACGTTTTACGCACAGCGTTTTGTATAATTTGACTGGCCTAATGTTTTTTTGTTTTGTTTTTTTTCTTCACATTATAGTAGAAGGCTATTGACCGCCTTTCCCTAACCACTTGACCCATCATACTTTTGAAGATTTTGCCGGGTGCGTTTACCTGTGTCTCGGAGAGGCTGAGCGCCGTGGCCAGCTCCACTCTCTCCGGTGTGGACAGATACCGCTGAATCTCGAACCTTTTCTCCAGCCCGGACAGCTGAGAGTCGGAGAAGACAGTGCGGGCCTTCCTCCGCCTGCAGTGCTTCCCGGGCAGCTCTGCGTGATGCTGGAACAGGGCCGGCATCTGCATCCCTGAGGGTAAAACCGCGCGTAAAATAAATTCACCATTCTAAAACAAAACAAAAATAAAATCGGGAAACACTCACTTTGGGTTTTTTTTTTCAAGACACCAAACTAAACATTAATATTAGCAACTGAATGTTTCCTTCATAACATAACACGTATCACCATAGTTTAAAACAATCTTGACACGATCTCGCAAGTAGTAAAAAAATAAATAAATCCTATTTCTAAAGAAAAACTAGGCCTACAATTCCATTTATTTTTGTAAAGCCCAAAATCACAGCATCAGTCGAGGCGACTGATGCTGTGATTGCTTAATAATTGGACCACTGTGGCTATTTGATTTAACCAACATAAAGACAGAAATCAAACAGTGTCATCAAGAGGATTAACCAGCATTCAAAGAAAATGAGGCAAGAGCATCCACTGGACTTACAATAACACAAACACTGTGTATTTTTGGATCGCATTGTAAAGCTTTTAATCCTTTCCAGAGATGAAGAAAAAGGCCATTGCGGTGGTGTGGTAGATTATTTTATAAAACTACAGTAACATAGACCAATAATAACAATTGCGCCATACATTTTGGCTCTTATTACTTAACACCTTCGCTTATTTTCCTTACCAGATGTGAAGAAGTACTGGTGGTGCTCCGGTTTGTGTAGAGGATGGTGCGGGTGCGGTGCCAGGATTGGCGTTGGCATAAGCGGATATCCATACTCCAAGATAGGCATACGCGAGGCCAGCGAGTTGCAGAAAGGCGACGGGATGACTTCTCTCAGCGGCTTTGGCTTGTGCAATAAAATGTCCTCAATAAAAAACGACGTGGATCTCTGCGTGGGCGCCGCTGAAGCGTAGTTTAGGCTCATTTTGATTAGTTTATTTCGCCTATACTTGCATTAGAGCGTTGTCCTTTCTGAGTTCCCCCTGTTTAACCTTTACCTCTGCGCTATGGTGGATGACACTACAGTGAGCTAGTGTGGACAGCGGCGGGAGGGCGCGTTACCAACAAGTATTTATTCGGATGGAGTAGAGGACTGGGTAAATTGATTTGGGATTCAGCCAATTAGAGAGCCGACAGCGCACGAGGGAGTTGAGAAGGGCTGGTTCTTGTCTCCTATTGGCTGACAGACGTGAGGGGCGAGTGTGGAATCAAACATGTTACAAATAAACGGCGATGGATCGGGAACTTGCTTTATTTCTTTTGAAAATCCCATCCTGAAATTTTAAGTTATGAATAATGCCCGAGATAACAACAGGTGTTTTGTGCTGTTACCAACACTCTAGCTCTTTGGGCTTCATAGGATATTAAACTTAACTTAATTGGCATTTGTAATATTAGTCTATCCAAAGTGACTCGTTCTTCATTGTATACCTTACCCTATGAGTTCATTTTCTTTTTCAAAATTGGCTATATAATATTTTGTACTACATTCTTAATTGTTTAGGCAACAGTGCTAATTTTTAATGATTTTGAAACCTTTGTTTCTAATATAATAATGTTTTTGGAGCTCTGTTGACCCAGATCTGATAAACGAGAATATAGCCAATATATGAAATTATAGGCCTATACAAATGTTAACATCTGAATACTTATAGATGGGACAACATTGCTTTAATTAGCCTAATAATTACGATATAAACTGTCAAACTTACATCCACGTGGAACTATAACTTATAGGCTGAATATAGAAGTACCCAACAAAAGCATTAACGATGGTCCTAGCACATTCAGTTCCCCAATATATTTACCAATTACGTGGTAAGACTCAAAACTTTAGATTGCCTGACTGGCGCTGAAATTGAAATGAGTTTTTAATTGCCCGCGTAAATCACTTGGATAACTCACGCTCTGTTTCTCGGAGCTGCAGATTTCCGAGCCCTGCAGCACTCGCCACTGGAGGATAGGCCGTTGCAGGTCTGTCTTGTAATTCCGCCCAAATTGGCTGTAATTGTGGGTATTCAAATCTGGGAGAGTAGAAGTGGCGCTCCTGTGGCCATTTGCGGAAGAAAGCGCTGCGCTGTAATTTGTTGATATGGTGTTGTCATCACATTTCCAATCAGGCGCTAATGTTAAAGTGTTTTAATGTAGGCGGTATTCACGCTGCAATGCTATTAGGCAATTAAGAGAGATGTTAGAGCTGAAGTTGTAATCCACGGGCCATGACTGGATTTTTACTCTAGAACAAATTACAAACTGTCTCATTAATAACTGGTGGTTTTATTCTAGATAAATTCTAGATTCATACTCCCAATTTGATTTAGAACTACATTACACAACCTGGTGTTTTAATTCAGTTCAGTATATTTAGATATTTATATAGCGCATTTAAAACAACTTTAGATGACCAAAGTGCTTCACATAAAAGTAAAAAAAAACACACGATACATACAGGAAAAGTACAATAAAACACCAAGATATCTAAATGGCAGCGAGGAAAGGTGAGTTTTCATTCTATAGTCTTAAACTGAGAGGATGGTGGAATAATATAGAACCAATAACTCTATTACAACAAAAACAAAACATTTTAGCTGCCACCCATTTGTATTAAATATTATTCACCTATAAAATGTTGTGATATCATCTGAAATCCAGCAATAGTCATGGTAAAATATTTATTTAGTATTATTATTTTCTTTTAACATAACTTACTGAACCATCTCATGTCTTAGTTGCCAAACAATTTCCTGGGGACCACTTTAGCACCAATTATTATTTGATGGTAGATTAGTGAAACCATTGAGTGATCGATCCAGATTAAGGAGCTGTTACCTTGGTGTTTGGAGGTGCGCTGGAACAGAAAGAAGCTTTTTAGGACTTGGCAGATGGAGGTGCGCCCGCTGCACCTGGCTCTGTGTCAATCCCTTTACGTGGTGCACCGGGATAACAAGGCGCTTTTAGAGGGCAAATTAGAAAGTAAATGAAACAAATGGTGATGAAATCGTCTTAAGGATTCGTTCTTGTGCGACGTTAAGCAGCTTTACGTAGCCATTTCATTAAGTAAAATGTGGCGTGGTCCCTGTGCGTCACTGCGTAAAAGCGCGCGTTTGGATCTGGATATAGTAACCCCAGCTCGAAGACGGTTTATTTACCAATTTACCAATTTAAAAACAAATTACCCTTATTGTTGGTATTATTATCTATATTTAGTATTTTTCCATTTAATCCATAACTGATTTTATGATCTCTTCCAAGTTTGTTGTAGAGTAGGCCTAATTATTATCTAAAACCTTGTGTTGTTATTTGTAGAAACGTGCTAGTATTTAGGTCTACCATTATTCATATACATAAACGTTTAGTAAAATGTCTATAAAAAGGTCAGTATATATTATGAAGTTCATTTCATTTGGAGAAAAAGAGGCACGTCCCAGTTTTCCATTCTTTTTATTGATTACACTTAAGCTTTGATCGCTGTGGCTCTGAGCTCCAAGGAGTAAACGGCCCGGATGTGCACGAGCTGAATGCACAGCGTGTTTGTGGATGAGGCTCTGACTTTTCTAATGAGAGTTCCCGCTCCTGGGGCATTCATGCATCCGATAGGCGCACATATAGAAGATACCTGTGGAACAGACAAAACACATTAGAGCTTTAACATGTTTAATGTCCAGGTAAACACAATGAAAAAAACAAGTGCGATGCTTAAATGTATTATCAGGATTTTCTTGCTCATATGGATCACTTTCTTTGGTTTACATGTAATCAGATTTTATTTTTTTTTGTTAAAATATTGATTCATTGATTGATTGATTTCGAGCTTATGACAATAGTTACAATATTTACAGCTACATGGTAAAAGATATGTTTGTTTTGTTATCTTACATAGCTGTACATTCATATACACAAGTGCCTACATATTCACAATACAATGATAAATGTTACTCAAAAATACTGAAATTGAATGGAAAAAAAAAAACATTGGAAGTTGTATCAAGCTGCATCATACCTGAAAACAAGAATTATATTTTTAAATTGCTAAAAATAATCAGAAAAAAAAAATAAAAAATAAAAAATTCAGCCACAGTTCTTGAATTTGTATTTGTCACCCTGTTATGAATTTATTTATGTGTAACACTTAACTATGTCTTAATTAGCATGAATAAAGCATAAAAACTTCACGATAAAAACTGTGTTCAAGTCTTTTTTCTTTCTTTATTAAGGCAAATTAGACGCAGTTATTTTGTTACCCTTCTGATTTGTTTGTAAGGATGGTCCTGAAAATACAGTAAATATTCAAAATAAAACATTCTCCGGAAAATAATGTCACTGGTACTGCATAAGTCACTGGTTTTCTTTGGTCCTGTTCCTCCAATATGCACTAAACCCACAATGCCAGCCAATATTCTAGTACAATAAATACAGAAGGGACACTCAGAATGGTTACTTTTCCAAGGCCTTACAAGTGCCTGTAATTTAATCCTGCTACAAACGCACAAAAACATGAGCAAACACCAAACAATTTTATAGATCTGCAAAGTCAAATAGCTTCAACCTTTGGCCATTTCCTCCTCGTTCCACACATTTCACCAAATTGCAGGTGTACTTTGGTGTTGCCCTGCTAACAGACCAGCTTTTCCTTGATAGCGGACAAGATAAAACACTAAATACCGCTGTGTAGGCTGCATGCTGTTTAAGAGAAGCACAGAATACGCATAATTGTGTTAGTTTTCATGTGTAAAGCCAGACGAAGGGGGGTCTGGCAGTGATTTCCTACTAAAGCAGTTTGATATTGAGTACAGTAGGGCCCCCGTGGAGAGGCAGGTACTCACAGCGGGAGGAGGATCCAGAGAGATGGACATGTACTAAAAGCATCAGTCCCTCATAATGTCATGTCATTGATTAGAGGCTTGGCAAAGGGTTAACCCGGGGAACTGTGATGGTTTTTCATTACTAAAGTAAACCAGGGTATTGTCTGTAGACTTACATTCACACATAGTACAGCTGTGTACTTTTCTGTTTTAGTTTTTTTTCAGGTACCAGTACTTGAATAATACCTAATTTTTGGTACCTATTTTTATTAGATCACAAAACAAAGCTACAATGTACAAGAAATTCCATTAAATAGTATTTATTTGGATTTTTTTCTTTGTTTTTATTGTTTATTTTCTATATGTGCTCTGTCAGGACCCACTTCATCAAAACTTAATAGAAAAGGTATTCTTTCTGTACCAGTTTTCTATTCCAATCTTTTTTAGCAGTAGTACCCTTACCTTTTTATAGTTCTGTACTGGTACCACTAGCCCTGTTTGTGTGGCATATACACAGACATTATATAACTGCATACAGAAATGTAATGGTTTTGATGGATTTCCTTATCCACAAAAATATGATTATGATCTGATTTTAGATTTCCTTTGTTGTTAACTGCTGTTTAATCATAGAACTTTGACTACAGGGGAAGCACATTTAGATTTTCCACAAGCACAAGATATTACTTCTAAATTACTAACTAAATACATAGTCTGTGCCTATGTATGTATTTCTTATTTCAAATACTAAATGAAAAAAACACATACATATACATACATATACACATTGTGGCCACACCAGCCTGTAAAACCTGATCTTGTCAGATCTCAGAAGCTGAGCAGGGCTGGGCCTGCCTATGGGAATGGTGTGTATGAGTGTTGGTGGTGGAGAGGCCAGTGACGCAGACGCAGCTACTTATATTGATTAGTAGATTAATTTAAGGTTCACTATGGAACCTTTCTGGTTGAGAGTCCATCTGCAATGTTCCACCGTATTATATTATTACTATTTACCTTTCATTCTTAAATTATAGATGTTTTTATTGCCTTGAAAAACTTACATTCTTACTCTAAGAGGGCTCACCTCTCCATAGCCATAACTTGCCCTGGTGAAGTCAGTCACTTGCTAGTCTAGAATAGATATTTAAAACCATGTTGTGGAACATTCCAGGCAAATGCATGTCTCCTTGGAAACAAGCAGGTGGTGGATCAGAAAAGTTGCTGTGGCTTTTAAACACAATTATGATTTCAGTTTTCTTTAATCCACAGTTAGTTTGGGCTTCATGTTGTACCTGAAAAGAAGGTGAGGACCACGGACACCCAGCCGATTATATAGGACCAGGAAAACCTCCAGTTTCCATAGCGCTTCCCATAGTAGTTTATAGTGACACCAGTGTACACAGCCATAGCCAGAAACACAAAAAAGCCTGCAACACAAAAGCACAGCGTCTGATTTACAATATCTTTATAAATGTGATTATTATTTGCACTACATCTATCTCCCAAAGTGCCATAATCTAAAAGTGTAGATTGTCACTAACAAACAGGGCTATGATATAAAATGTGCCTCCACTCTTTCAAAACAAAAGCTGAAAAAGAAAAAGAACCACTAGTGAAACCCCTTTGATTGCTAAAAGGCCATGCTTTCTTTGTTGTGAAATTGCGGCGATAATGGAGGACTCCAAATGACTTCAGCCTTAGTCTTTGGTGTCTGTAACCATCGGCTGTTGATCAAAATGTGAGTTCAAAAAGCAGAGAATAGAGGCGAATACATGGCAACCTTCAGGCGAGACGACTTACATGAGATGAAAAACAAAATGCCTGCAGCGAAGGTCTTGTCGAAACGGTCGAAGGAAGAGTAATGGATAAAGGCCATGACTCCTATGATGATGCCGATGAAGCACGCCAGCAGGGACAGGATCATCAGGGCGCGCGTGGCGTCTAAGTGGGCTGTAGTAAAGGACAGGGGTCAACGGGGTTCATGGCGGGGTCACGACAGGGTCATGGAGGGGTCAAGAAGGTTAGGGTTATAGGGCTATAGGCTACAGAGTGACTGACCCGGCATGTGACAGCAACAGTGCTACAAATATACATGTGTTTATTAGAATTAAATACAGTCAATTAGGAGCTCATACTAATCATGTAAGTGTAAATGAGGTGTGTTTCAGAATGATGAAAATTAACAATTTAAAACAAAAAAATATGATTGGGCTAATAAAAATGCATGAGAACATGAGTTAAATGAAGGTTTAAAGGGCCTATATGACGTTATTTTCTGATTTATCTTATAATGTTTTTTTCCTCATCAAAAACATACCTAGAGTTTTGTTTTGTTTAATGTTTAACACACAAAACCTGCATATTTAAGATGAGTTATATAGAAATACAGGAAGTGGTCCAAAGGCCACCTAAAAAAACCTTATTATGTGGATGATTTCAGCCCTGGAATTGCTAATCTCTACTGAACTAAAAGAACAAGTAGCTGTTGAAAAGGTGGAACAGAGCATTTACAGAGCCTTTACATTTACAGAGGTAATAGCATTATAATATGTCTTAAAGCTCATAAGAGGCAATTTTGTGTAATACAAGACCTTTAAACTGCCAGAAAAAAGCTTTCTTTGCATAAATTGTTCTTGCATTTTAAATGTTGATGACATAGGTAGAAGTATTCCATTTTAGCGCTCAGTACTTGCTGTATTTTTGTACTTTTCTTCTCACTTTTTATTTCCATAAACTGCCACTTAGCTGATGTAACTTTTGTAGTGGAGAATCGGCTTACCTGACTGTCCCTATGGCAGTTACTTTGCTTTGTCTACAATGTTCCACAGTATGGCATAGATCTTAATGAAGACAACAAGTTGATACCACTAGACCAAATTACAGGTCAGATCTGTGGAGAGGCCACCCCACTCAAAGTAAGAATCTGATGCATTTTTTGGATTTTTGGATATTTAAAACACCAATTGATTAAATCCAAGATAGATAAGTCTAATACCATGTTGTGGAATATTCCCGGCCAAGCAGTAACATCTCCTTGGAGACAAACAGATAACGGACCCCATACCAGAAAAGTTCCATAGTGCCCCTTTAAGTCCCTCCTGGTTGTACTGACCGATGCTGTCATTGTGTGGGAAGCATTTGCCCGGCGTGCAGTAGCGCCACAGTCCCTGGTGCATGTAGTTGCTGGACTGCCGGTACTGCATCCAGTAATCGGTTGCCGTGGAGACGATGAGGAGGATGTTCCCCACGCCAGAGCAGAACAGCCCTCCGCCCATAAAGCTGTACATCCTGGACAAACACACAGGTCAGTTAGCACCAGCCACACTCACCTCTCGTCTCCATCAGTGAACTCCTCCTGAGCTCCTGGTGTCAGCCATAGCCGTTCTATAGGCCCATAATATCAGAATCAGAATCAGAATCAGAAAAGCTTTTATTGCCATTGTCAGTGAACACAATTCACAGACTAGGAACTTGCTTTGGTGATAAGGTGCAACATAGAACACTGAATAATAATAATAATAATAATAATACAAGTAGAGATATCACAGTTATAAAGGATAATAATAATAATAATAATAATGATAATAAAGTATCACTATTTGAATAAAGTAAGAGCATGCAAAAAGATTAAGATATATAATAAAAATAAAAATATTCAAGTATATACAGAGCATCAGAACAACAGTGCAAACCGACAGTGCAAAGAGCAAGTGACGTGACATGACTTATTTAAAGTGACTGGTATTATAAAGTGTCCTTAGTACAGGTGTTATAAGTGTTCATAAAGTGTTTATGAGTCCAATTGAAACAGCTAAAGTGAATATAGCTAAAGTGAATATTGTTGAAATGCTGTTTTTTAGAGTAAAGAAGTTAATTGTTCTCGTCACTAGTAGAAATGATCAAGTTAAACATTTGTGAATTTACCTTTTGCAAAAATTCATGGCAGAGTATGATGTTGCTAACAAACAAATAAATTCTTAGTGCACAAATGGTCTGGAGGCAAAACACAGGCCTAATGGAACACAGAGACATTCCAATGGAGAAACCGGGATCAACCCTGAAGAAAATACAATACTGTGATGATTTGATATTGATATTTGTTTATTTAATGGAAGATTAACACTTAAAAAATAATAATAAAGACAAATTTACTGAAATGTTTGCTGAAGAAATTAAATTAAGTTTAAGAAATTAAACTTAAAGAAATGTTGACCACAACTGTTTTTCATTTTATAGATATATTACATGCTAACCATTATATTTTTTGCTTAAAGCTAGTAAATAATATTTTTTATTCATAATTTGTAATATACTTCTAACTAAATGGCATTTCACCATTGTTGGTTATTTTTTGTTATAAAGACTTATACTCTTTAGTATTTAGACCTGATGACACTAAGTCATTGAACATGTTTCATTTTGCCTCCCGTTGCCTCCATTCCAAAATGTTCAAATTTTATATTTCATGAAACAAAAACTGTCTTAAAGTTCAAAATATTCTCTGTCAATACAAATAAACCAAGTGAAGTTATTTTTTCACAAAAGATTTAAAAAGTGGTGCCATTAACACCAAATACATGATTTTTGTTGGATAAAAAGACTTTCAGACAGATTACTTCAGAATATGTTTTTTTTTACTACTTTTACATCTTATATAGATACACAAGACATCATATATATGAAGTAAGATGTAAAAAAATCATCTAATCTAATACCTCATATATTTGATGTCTTCTGTATGTATAAAACGTAGACGTAAAAAGACACTGAATGAGAGCGTGTGTGTCCAAACTTTTGACTGCCACTGTACATTTTGTTATTTCCTTCACAAACACTAAACCTCTCATAGACTAATACACACCCCTACCCCTCCTTCTGAAATGATCATCAAATACAGCTCGTGAACGCCGCCTATTGTGTTGTAATGACATATTATAGTGCTGTATTGAAGCTGGGGGTCATAGTTTTCTCTCTCGTTCACTTTGTTCTGGAGAGATCAGTCGCCCTCTTGTTGTCTTTGATACTTGATACATGTATTCCTCATTGTCCCACCTGGATGCAATATCAGGCCCCATCGCATCTTCCTCATGGAGAGTTGTCTCATATGTGTTCTTTTTCAGATCATAGATAGATAGATATGTCTGAACTCTGAACAGGATTGAGAGCGTTGTGTATTTGGTGAAGTAGTACCTTGGGATGACTTTTTGGCCCAAGCATCCTCTACTACATCCAAACACTTTTGATCTGCCTGCATGTTAGGCGTTATATTCCATACAATATAAAGAGGAGAGATTTGTTGTAGACAGAAGATGTTCAGAAAAAAATCAAGTTTGAATTAAAACATCTAAAGGAAGCCGGTAAGGTAAGGACAATTCTATTATCCTTCAGTCCCCAATGGGTTAGATTTGAATTATACTTAAATTATTGCATCTATCAAGTCATCTCTAGAGGTTGTGTCTGGGTTTTTCTTATATCTTCAAATACAAAGTAATTTCTTCTCTGTTTTCATTTGTACATTTAACTCTTTTCTCTGTGGTCCTTGGCTGAAAAGTTAAAGATACAATATGTGACTTTTTACAGTAAAATAAAGGCATGTTTTTTTTTTTTATTTAAGTTGTGTTTATTGCACTGAAAACTGGGCTTGAATATCCGCAAACCTGACTCTTAAACAGCCTAGAGGAGAGCCTTCATCCTGCTTGTTTCCATGGAAATGTTGTTCCACAGTATGGCATAAAACATATCTATGTCCATGGAGCAGTAATCTATATGGTTTTAGCTTTGTGTTTCCATGGAATTATGCAGGAGAACTACCACACCCAGAATGTTACATACTGTAGCTTTAAAGGGCCCATCTTATGCTGTTTTCTGATCTATGTTATAATGTTGTTTCCTCATCACCAACACCTGGAGTTGTGTTTTGTTTCATTTACACATGTTAAACACACAAATCCAGTATATTTCAGATGAGTTCTTCTTTCAAACAGAAAACACTCTGTTTTCCACCTTGTGATGTCATGTGGTACTATAGGAAGTGCTCCACTGTGTTTTTAAACTCCATACACCTTCGCTAGAATCATTTGGACAATTTCAGCCCTGGAACTGCCAATCTTTACGGAACAAAGAGTAAGAAGTAGCTGTTATCTTGTAAATTACCGCTTCATGACGTCACAAGGTGGAACAGAGCGTTTTGAGCTTTGGAGTTGTAGACAGACTAATAATAAAGTGTTACTCAAATATGTGTGAATGAAACAAAACACAACTCCAGGCGTTTTTGAGGAGGTAACAACATTATAAGATGACTTAAAACTCACCTTTAACACCTTTAACAATGAAGCGGAGAGAAGAGAAACAAAGTTGGAAATTCACAATCAAAACAAATCACAATAAATAGTAAAATATAATATCCAAAATGATCTTACCTCACTTAACCCCTCTGTAGTAATTATTTATGAAAACTAGTTACAAAATACAAGTAGATCCGATAATGCCAAGACAGGCAGCTAATAGCACTAGCGCTGATGGGGTGAATAGGACGAAAGAGGGGCTACGGCAAGCAGACATGGGACAAAAGGCCTGTCCCGTAACTGACCAATCGCAGCTCAGCACTTTTGTCATTTGGGAATCTGCTGAAAAAACAGAAATGAGCGGAGCTGAAGTGAGAGTGATGACTGCATGGTTTTGATTCAAAGTGTAGAGCTGAACGGGCTTTAGTGGAGAGCAGGGGATGCAGCTGACCACTTTGTCTCATTGTTCAAAAACCTGTGCTAACATAAACGATAAAGGTGCACTGTGGAACTTTACCGGTGAAAGATCTGCTTGTCTCCATGGTGACGTTATAGGTTTGCCTGAAATGTCCCACAGTAGGGTGCTACGCACATCTATTTTGTGTTTATTCAATTGTTGTTGCTTAAAAATGCCTCGAAAAACCAAACCACCACCATTTCACCACAGATGTGACCTGTAACTTTGGTGCGCTGTACTTATCTCCATGGAAATAAATAAATACTGTGGAAATAACATCTCCAGAGAGACAAGTATCAGAAAAGTTTTACTACTAAAAGTTTTATTTTAGTTGATTCATGCATGTTTGGATAATCCTGTCTTGTATTTGAGGGTTAAAGGGCCCATATTACGCTGTTTTCTGATCTATGTTATAACGTTGTTTCCTCATCACAAACATAACTTTGTTTTATTCACACGTTTAACACACAAACCCTACATATTTAAGCTGTGTTCTTTTCTCAAATTGAAAACACTCTGTCCAGAAAGTGCTCCACTATGTTTTTAAACTCCATACACTAGAATCACTGTAATAATTTCAGCCCTGGATTGGACTTTCTATTAACGATCTCTAAAGGTAAAACAACCCAGATATGTTTTTGAGGAGGTAACAACATTACAACATGGCTAAAAGCTCACATTTTTAAAGCTGTACTCTGGGAACATTCCAGGCAAAGCAATAACATCTCCATGGAGACAAGCAAACAGCGGCCCTCCCACCAGAAAAGTTACACAGTGCAGCTTTAAGAACAGCCCTAACTCCTTATAGAAAACATTAGCAGCCCCATTTGCAGACATCAGTCCACTTTCTCACAGATCTCCCGCACTCTCCACCTGCATGTAGGTCACATCTGAGTCAGGAGTGGTGTCTAAAATGGACCAGCACATGTCCACACAACGCATCAACTCCACTCGCAATCAACTGCCCCCTTCACTGGCCCTATCCGCTGCTGTTTTGCCTCTTTGCCACTTCCAGACGGCTCCCATATACACACATATACACACATATACACACATGTACACACGCACACACACAGCCAAGATCAAAGGAGAAGAGTAGCGCCATTACCTGCATTACAGCAAGTTGCTCAGACCAATTGACAACAACAAAATGCCCCAGCAAAAGCATTTTTTCTATCCCAGATTTGAGTGCTGTACTTACACGTAACTTCATTTTTATAGACCATGGCTTATTTTCTTCCATCTGGAGTGTGGCAGCCAGGAGGGCATTTGATATCCTCCCCGTGCACCATCAAAGTGGACAATATGCCTATGTGACAGAAGTGCAAATCTGCCGTCTCCAAGATCCATCCGGCTTTTCACGCATCAATTTTGTTTTGGGAAGTCCGTGTTCGGAGCGGGGTAAGGAGCTGATGGTGTTCCCTGCAGAAGAGTTTGGTGTAGTAAGTAGTAGTAATTACAGATGTGGTGAAATGCCCATAGCAGCATGTTTGCAATGAGTTTTGTGGAGTTGCGTTGCTATTTTTTAATTTAAAGGAACCGTATTTAAAGAGCCAATATTATGCTATTTTCTTTTAATGTAGCCTCATTAAAAACATACCTGGAGTTGTATTTTTGTTTAATTCACACATGTTTAAAGCACAAACTAACTAATCCTTTATTTCTTCTCTCAAACAGAAAACACTCTGTTCCAGCTTGCTCCATTATGTTTTTAAACTCCATTCACCCTCACTGGAATTTGGATAATCTCAGCCCTAGAATTGCCAATCTCTACTGTACTAAAGGTAAAAGATAGGTGTTAACTTAAAATACCACTGCAAATAATAAAGGATTAATCAAACATGAAGGAATGAAACAAAACACAACTTCAGGTACGTTTTTGATTAGGTTGTAACCTAATAAAAACATATTATAACATGGCTAAAAGCTCACAAAAATCAATTGGTAATTCCAGGACTGAAATGATGAAAGTGTATGGAGTTTAAAAACAAAGCGGAGCACTTCCTGTATTACCACATGACATCACAAGGTGGAGTGTTTTGTGTTTGAGAGAAAAACTCAACCTAAATATGCAGGATTCGTGTGCTAAACATGAAGGAAACAAAACACAACTCCTTTTTGATGAGGAAACACCATGATAACATATTAGAAAATAGTGTAATATAGGCCCTTTAAATTCAGAATTTAAAACAGAATGAAGCCACAGACTGTATCATTGCGTTACGTAGTTCATATATAAGCACACATATTTAGCTGTTTATGATGAAAAAACACAGTAACTAGCCTTTACAGCTTATTAGCCAGTGCAAAGGTGAAGAGAATGAACCATAGCCAGAGCTGTGTTTTCCTGCTGTGCCGAACACAAGACACAAGGACACAGAAAACCTATAATGGCCCCTGAAAGTTATTGACATTAGCGGGCCAAATGCTTCTGAATCTGTACGTTCCATCCACGCTTTGCCTAAATGCCTAAATCAACTCCTCAGAATTGAATTTTCAAGCCTTCAAATGGCTAATTTGTGGCGCGAGTGCTTTCAGCATTTCTGGATAAATGAACTCCTCCTAATCATAAGAGCATGTGGAAAGCAGCCTCTCCCCACCACCCAGGAGACAGCTGTGAGGATGGGGAGAGAAACCTTTTCACTTAACCACTTAAATGAATATATCAAGAAACTAATTTGCCATTTTAATTGCGTGATTTAGAAAGACGCTCCTTCACTTGCCCCTCTTCCATCTTGGTTGATTTCCAATGTGAGCGCACATTAGATTGATCTATGAAACACTGCTGAAATCACAACACTTATGTCTTTTCATTTTCCCTCCCTAATGAAATAATTGAAATTCCTGTCAGCTCCTGCACTTAGCGTTCACAAACAGCGAAGCGGCAGCCCCCGTACCAGCTCGCTCACAACAGAAAAGCTTGTATTCATCCGCCGTTGTTCGTGGCTTGCTCTTTTTGTCTGGTTTCTCACTAAGAGCACAGACTCCCTTCGTCAGAACCGCAAATAGGTCAGTGCATCCATTTTGTTGAGACTTGCCTGCCCCATTAAGTGATTGCTGTAGAAATGGCAGGCGCATCTCTCTCAATCCGCTCCCTAAAACACACATTAAGGACACATTATTTGGGCCTATTTTTTCTCAGCTACAAGGATATCCATTAGGGCAGCACATGGCCCTAAATTTTTCCATTTTCTCCCTCACCAAACTTGACTTTACGCATTATTTGGGCCTCTGTTTTGTAATTTTCAGCCTCAAATTATATCAGGAAGAGGCCATCTTGAAGCATATGGCTCCTCTTCCAGGGCTATTTGGCGAGACTTGATTCTGAAGTGTCAAAATGGGGCTGTCGTTATATCTAATCATGACGGACAGCAGCGCCTTCAAAGTCCATGGAGTTGGATACAGCAAACTTTTTGTGTGAAGGCCTTGTGCAGACTTCTGTGGTGGTAATGGTTAATAGAAATACAGGGGTTCACAGTCAGAACAAGTGAACCGTTTGGTAAACAGACTGCCACAAACAGGGCTGTAAGTAACTATTATTTTAGTTATCAAGTAATCTGTGTGTGTGTTTTTTTTTTAATAAATGTACATGTTTCGATTGCCTTTCCAAGTATAGAGACTACATGTTATGCTTAAATTTTAAAATATTCAAAGTAAAGTAACTCTAACTCTAGTCAAATCATAATTTCATTGTTTTATGTCGCACCATACCACCTGTAGTGACTATTTCTCACCGAAAACTAACAAACAAAAGTGGTGAGCAAATTTAGGACTAAATATAACTCAAATAATCACTTTTGGCACTATGAGTATGTGGTTAGGGAAATAAAAATAACTAAATCAATGTCCAGGTCCAGATATGCATGTCCACAGATTTATTTCCAAGTGAGAAATAAAGATTACACGTTCAGGCCTGCTGCTGCCTCTCCTGCCGACTGGTAAAAACCATAGGCCCACCCAGGTGCACTCTGGTCTACCTGCATTACCCACCTAGGGCCCCGACAGACTAAACCAGACACAGAAAAGGCACTAAACTTAACAATTATTAGACCAAGCAAATGAGCCAAGCATGATAAACAGGAACATAGCAAAAAATATATATGAATATGCAAATTAAATAAACCTAAATTAGTAAACAAATTTGACATAAACAAAATAAATTATCTTAGAATAAACACATAGAAAATAGCTTCTACATTGCCAAAGTAAGTTCCTGTAGTTTGTGAATTCAGTGCACTGATGTTGCAAAAACAATCTCCAACGTCGACAGGTAGAAGATCTGTGTGCTCCTGCGTAACTCAAAATCAGTGCTTGGTGGCATCACACTGCATTAATCAGGGAACCTTAGCAACAATACAGATTTTTTTTAACAATACATTACAGCAGTGGTCCCCCGACCTCAGAGGATTGATTTCTGCTCGGCCCATGTTCTGTCATTTTGCCATTAGGCAAGACATTTCACCTACATTGCCTAGTATAATGTGTGAGTGTTTGGTGGGGGTCAGAAGAGCCGATGGCACGGATTGGCAGGCTCACTTTTGTCAGTCTGTCCCAGGGCAGCTGTGAAGTGAATGAATAATGATTACAGTGTAGTGCTTTGACAGGTTTGGCATTATTATTATTATTATTATTATTATTATTATTATTATTATTATTATTATTATTATTATTATTATTCAGTTGTTTATAATTATTTAGCCATAATCACATGAAAATTATTATTATTATTATTATTTTTATTATTATTATTATTATTATTATTATTATTATTATTATTATTATATTTTATTTATTTATTTTAGTCAGAATAATATTTCACATTAACATCTTACTTTTGGGTATATAACTCTCACAAAAGACAATGAACCTATATTGCTGCTGTTACATTTACATGTAACAACAACAGTGCACTTGATCTTGACCTCTTCTGTCTCCTCACCCCTTCACCTCTTCACTCCTTCACTCCATCGCTGCTATAAAACCACAATAGCCGGAAGCTAAACATGATTAGCGCAGATCCACCAACAAGCAGGTCAGGGCTTTTCAATGTAGCCGTGTAGCAACAATCGCGGCGCTAGCTCAAAGGCCAGCCCTGCCCCCCGCGGAGCTGACATTCTCATCGTGCCTTGCCCATTAATTCGGTCATTGTTGCTACCCTGGCCTCCCGGAGTCCTATCAAAGACTCAATAACCACTGCTTAACCAAAGTCCATTGGCAATTCCCTTCTATATCCTCTGCACCCCTCCCCGTGTCCCTCTCTCCCTCCCTCTCTCCTCTCTTTCTTTCTCTCCATCTCTCGCTCTCTCCACACACCATCTGACAACTGCTTTCTGTGCGACGTGGTTGAGTTGAAAGGCTCATTATTAGCTTGTAATTGTAGGAGTCAAACCCAATTAAGCAAATCTGTGTGGGGCAGATGCTAGCGCTAGCCCCTCCCCTTTAGCCTCTCTGTCCCTGTCTTACTCGGGCTGATCTTCGGGGCAGGGGCAACAGGCAGGAGCCGGACCCCCAGTTGGGCAGAGCATGTTGCTAATTGAGTTCTTCCAAGTGAGCAAGAATGGGGGTGTTAAAGTAGTGTTTCTCAAACTGTGATGCTCCTTCTGGTGGTGCTTGGTGGTCCTCTGCATTTCTGGTATAACTTTAATTTAGAGACGTGCTTTTATATTTATGTAGACAGATTTTAAACCCATTTTAGTCTTACTTTAGACATGATTTAATCCTGCTTTAATTCTTGTTTAGGTTTGGCGATACTCAGAAATTTAAATATTTTCTTAGGTGGTGTTTGGTGTGAAGAATTTGAGAACCACGATATTAAAGTAAACTGGGAAACTTGAAAAATCTATTGAAAATAATGATGAGACTTAAAATAAGCCCATGTTAAAAATATGTGGCACACACTAAAGCAAATAATAAGAGAAATAATAGTAAATATTGTGGCATTTGTTTGGAATGGGGTGAATACTACTAAACATGTAATAAAATAGGGGTAAAAAGGAAGAAAAAACATTCCATGGAAATAGAAAGTTATATTTCTCTCTGATTTTAGTGTCTCTTGTTCTATAAAGCACTTTGCATTACTTTGTGTAGGAATTGTGCTTTATAAATAAACTTGCCTTGCCTTGCCTATTTCAGAAAATTCTCCATGGAGATTGATAAAGTATTTGCCATAATGTGGAATATTATAGCCAAAGGAACAACATTTCCATGGAAACGAGCTGAAGAGGACCTCCACCAGGCCAAAAAAGAGTCAGATTTGTGGAGATGCAAGCCCCTTCAAAGTATGGATGATTTTTATTTCTTTTTTTATGTTTTTCAGTGCAATAAAGCATCCACAATGGGGGAAAAGAACATGCTTTATTTTTTGTTTTTGTTTTTGGCATTACGTATGTGGATTTAATGGAACTTAAAGTGCCAAAAAGTATGTTAGAATATCTCGGTAGACTGTTATTGCAATAAATATCACATCTTTTTCTCATATCATGCGGCCCTTAAATATTGTATGACATAATAAAGTCAGGCAGAAAAAAAAGAAAAGAAAAGGGGTATAGTGTTGCCTCATCTGTAAAGCCAATGGGAAGACATGTTGAAATTGCGCTCCTGTTGGCAAAGGATAAGAGACCAATGTAAGCGATTTAATCCACAGGGAAACAGGGGCTGGAATAGCAAAGCGACTCATTCAAGCAGAACAGCCCCCAGACCCGTGCACTTCCTGCTCCTCTCAGCACGACGCTGGTCTAAGCTGTGAAGAACTAAAGCCCTGTTCAGGACTACATGGACTATAGATATGACCGGACAAAACGTGTGATTTCATTTGCATTTTCGAACACAGTTTAATACGACGAAGCTGGTTGGGAAGTCCGAGCGTTCATTGTTATAAAGTGGATTTGGACTGTGTAGTGGGCAGGATTTAATGAGCATAAAATTAGTTTTAAATCCAGGAAGTTGTCTGGGGTGTGTGCAATATGTTGCTATAGTTTGAATGATAACAGAAGTAAAAAATGCTGCGTGCTCTTTTGACTGTGTGTATCCAAAAACCCCATGGGAACAAATGCAATCTTTACACGGGTTTCAAAATGGTGAAAAATTAGGACTGCCATAGCCATTAACAATTTACAACAGAATATATGTAGATGTTTTAAATGGGGAAAAAGCCATAAAAATGTTGCATATAACAGAATTAATAGATTACACATTTGTACACTTCCATATCTCATATTAACCAAAACTATAATGTCAAACTCTCTGTACTCCTATTAAAGGCGCTATCTACTTTTTTCAATCTTAGAAATGTGAAAAATAAAACTAGTTCCTTTTAAACGATTTGCAGTGGTCCAAAGTTATTTCCCATTCCTAGTATCCTAATTATTTACCCTGATGACTTTATAAGCGCTTTTCACAACGTTCAGAGGCCAGAGCAGAGTTTTACCATCATGGTAATGCTAATGACAACTAGCATGCTAATAGCACACTTCCAGATTATCGGACAATAAAGCGCTTTATAGTCTGCTGACTTATGGTTGACTTATTTTGATCTTAAGAGGTAATTACACAACATATTTGTACTGGGTGAAGAAAAATTTGCTCAGATACATGTGGAAAAAAACAAAATTTGAAATATGTTTTAAATTTTATTGTCTCATCGTCTCTTCACATTGCCAATAGAAATTCACCTTGACGTGTCCTTGTCAAAGCTACAGTATTAAAAGCCTCTTAAACAATAGCCAGTCCTTGAATTTAATTTCTCATCAATAATCCATACGAGACGATTGATGTTGCCGTTGCTCCTCCATTACGGCGCTAACTGACCGAGTTTGATCTGCACAAGTGTCCAGGCCGGGCAGCACAAGCAGAGTCTGCCCATAGATAATCAATGGACTAATCAGCGAGGCTTTGAGTGGAGAACACAACAGGTATTGAAGTAATTACACAGTCGGACCGTGCGCGCTGTCAAAACAATGAGTTAATCTGGTGGTCGGAGTGGCGCTGGATGCTCTGGTCCTATGGGTGTAGCGTTGACAAGAGCACTCAGCCCGTCCATAGAGAAGTGTGTGATCTCAGGCCTCCTTCCTCACACTTTTGTTACAGCAGAACGGAGGGGTCAGAACGGGTCAGCGAGCAGACAGGAGAGGAGGAGGAGGGGCAGAGGAGGAGAAGGGGTGGAGAGGAGGAGAGGAGAAAAGGAACAGGTACACCCCTCTCTCTTTTTGACATAGGTGGAGGAGAGGTGGAGAGGAGGAGGCAAGGGAGAGGAGAGGTGGAGGAGGAAAGGAACAGGCAGGCCCCTCTCTCTTTTTGACATAGGGGAGGAGAGGTGGAGGATATGAAAGCAGGAGGAAATGAAGAAGAAGAGGAGGAGGAGAGGAGGTGGAGATGAGGAGGACAGGTGGAGGAGAAGAGGAGGAGAGGGGAGCAGGCACGCCCCTCTCTCTTTTCGACATATGGGAGAAGAGGTGGAGGATATGAGAGCAGGAGGAAATGAAGAGAGGAGAGGAGGAAGAGGAGGGGGATATGAGAGCAGGAGGAAATGAAGAGAGGAGAGAAGGAAGAGGAGGAGGAGGAGAGGAGGAGGATATGAGAGCAGGAGGAAATGAAAAGAGGAGAGGAAGACAGGTGGAGGAGAAGAGGAGGAGAGAGGAGCAGGCACGCCCCTCTCTCTTTTCGACATATGGGAGAAGAGGTGGAGGATATGAGAGCAGGAGGAAATGAAGAGAGGAGAGGAGGAAGAGGAGGGGGATATGAGAGCAGGAGGAAATGAAGAGAGGAGAGAAGGAAGAGGAGGAGGAGGAGAGGTGGAGGATATGAGAGCAGGAGGAAATGAAGAAGAAGAGGAGGAGGAGAGGAGGTGGAGATGAGGAGGCGAGGGAGAGGAGAGGTGGAGGAGAGGAGGAAAGGAACAGGTAGGCCCCTCTTGCTCTTCGACATAGGGGAGGAGAGGTGGAGAGGAGGAGAGGAGGAGGATATGAGAGCAGGAGGAAATGAAGAGAGGAGAGAAGGAAGAGGAGGAGGAGAGGAGGAGGATATGAGAGCAGGAGGAAATGAAGAGAGGAGAGAAGGAAGAGGAGGAGGAGAGGAGGAGGATATGAGAGCAGGAGGAAATGAAGAGAGGAGAGAAGGAAGAGGAGGAGGAGGAGGAGAGGAGGAGGATATGAGAGCAGGAGGAAATGAAGAGAGGAGAGAAGGAAGAGGAGGAGGAGGAAGAGGAGGGGGATATGAGAGCAGGAGGAAATGAAGAGAGGAGAGAAGGAAGAGGAGGAAGAGGAGGGGGATATGAGAGCAGGAGGAAATGAAGAGAGGAGAGGAAGACAGGTGGAGGAGAAGAGGAGGAGAGAGGAGCAGGCACACCTCTCTCTTTTCAACATAGAAGGGAGGGATGTAGGTCTGGACAAGCTTCACCTTCTGTAGTGTGTGTGTGTGTGTGTGTGTGTGTGTGTGTGTGTGTGCGCGCGCGCGTGCGCGTGTGTGTGTGTGTGTGTGTGTGTGCGCGTGTGTGTGCGCGCGTGTGTGTGTGTGTGTGGGTGTGTGCGCGTCCTTTTATATTTAAAGGTCTTATATTGTGCAAAATAGTTTCTTGTGAGCCTTAAACCATTTTTAAATGTTGTTAGGTCTTGTACTTTGTTCAGTCACTCACACATGGTTGTCTGCATCTCCAAAGCTCAAAATGCTCTGTTCCACCTTGTGATGTCATGAAGTGGTTCATGTTAACAACTACCTTTTACCTTTAGTTCAGTAGAGATGAAATGATCCATGTCTGAAGGCACTCTTTACCTTCTTGGGTGTTTTTCTCATTAATAAAGTGATAAGATAGTGGCAAACACTGTGAGTCTAAATTATAATAACAGACTCATAAACACTTGAAAAGACCAACATTTTGTTGCACTGTTAAATTGTTTGAGAACCACAGAACAATTGAAACAACATTTTAAAGAAAATCATCAAAAGCATACATTTTGACCTCTTCTAAAAATGTCAGTCAATAGTTTGGACACACCATCTCATTCAGTGTTTTTTTTCCTTTTATTTTTACAACTTTCTATATTTTATATACATATAGAATACATACAATTTATGAATTAAGATCTATTGAATTATGTAGCAATGAAAAAAGTTTGATAACTACTATTTTAAAATATATTTTATATTTATATTTATTAGTTATTTAACTTTTTTCCTTTACTAAATAATTCCATTTATCTTGCTTCATCTATTTGATGTCTTCTGTGTATATACAAAATGTAGAAAGTAGAAAACAAAGAAAAAAGAAAACACTGAATGAGAGGGTGAGTCCAAACTCTTGACTGGTAGTGCATGTTCATAGTACAGGTTACACTGGGCAGCTTGTCTATGTTTCTGTAATAACACATAATGACACCATAATTTAGCTAAATCCTGAAATTGTCATGTTTTGTAAAGGAACACACTGTGTCACATATTACTCAATTATAGGCTCTGTTACTTACAATGAGGACCAAATAATATGGACTTAAAGTAGTAACAGAGAGGGGCCATCAGGTTCACAAAGCCTAAAGATCACAGCTGTAAAAGACAGGGACCACAAACATCTCACACCCTCTGAGGCCTGCACTTTATTTTAGAGATTAAACATGTGAGTATTTAATTACAGATATTGTGATATATAGATGCCTTATAGATCTGTGATTCTTTTTTACATGACTAAAGGCAAAAAGAGTGTAAAAAATAGAAGGTGATATTTGTCCTGTGTTATGTTAAAGCATAGTCTATCAATACAATTTTTTACTTAAATATAAAACCTTAATGTGCTTGTGTCTGCTATATATGTCACAGTTTAAGACCCAGAATCACAGATCACAGCAGGTAAGTTGGTAAGTGGTTTATTACAATAATTTTGTGGAATATTGTAAGGAGGCAGGCAGGCACCCGGACACAGGAAAAGCTAAGTTAAAAAATATACCAAGAAGCAGAGACTGAGCCAAGGACTGACTAACTGGTACCAGAAACAATGACAATGGCAAGGAACGGGTGAAGAGCCAGGCTTCTTATACTGCAGCTGATGGGACTGCACATCACACTATGAGAGTTTTTCATTTATACTAAAATTACTATGCGACACTGCCGAATCCTACGCATGTCACAGATTAAGAAAATAAAATCGGAGAACAAAGTATGTCTACATCTCCAAGTGGTAGTTTTCAAATTAACAGCTACTTTTTACCTTTTGTTCAGTAGATTCCAGGCCTGAAATGATCCAAATGATTCTAGCAAAGGTATATGGCGTTTAAAAACACAGTGGAGCACTTCCTGTATTACCACAGGTTGAGTTTGAGAGAAGTGCTCAGCCTAAATATGCATGATTTGTGAATTAAACATGACACAACTCCTGGTACGTTTTTGATAAGGAAACAACATTATAACACAGATTAGAAAATAACATAATATTTCCCCTTTAAATGTGGCTTCTCTTCATCTGTAATCACCCTTTTTTTCTCTGTGTAAATGCACTATTAATACACTCTTGTATATCTCTCCACATGTCTTCCACCTGTGTCAATCAGGCTTTATTTGCGACTGGGGAACAAAAGCGCCACTTGTGGGGACAATTGAAGAGGCCAACAGTTGGTAATTAAATAGTTCATAAGGCAATCTCATTAATTATCCCCTCTGAAACCCCAGTCTGCTCGGGACATCCTGATTACATGCTTATTGACTCAGAATCCTATGACAAAATGTATTCTAATGGATTTAAATGGAGGAATCGTTTACAAATGTCTTTATTAGGCAGAGTGCTGGTGTGGGGACCTTTCAAATCTGCCCCCGAAAAGTGCAGCTTCGTATGTTATTTTGTACAAGGCTTTCACGCACTTAAGAAGAGGTCAGAAAAACTGCAGCGCAATTAGCAGCCCCTTTTTCCAGAGCTCGCCCCGATCTGAAAAGCGTTCCGCAGCTTTTTTGCTCTATTCAGCGTTAATCAGTGACTTAACCAGCGGAATCAGAGGCGTATAAAAGACAAAGTGACAATCTAACTGACGGACCGAGTGGGAGCGCCTCCTCGAGTGGATTCATTAGACAAATATGTGGAGAAGAGCTTTGTGTCATGTGCCAACTGCTTTTTAGTTTGGCTTTAAGGTTTATGTTTAAAAGAGTTAAATAAATACAAGCAAATGGAGTTTAGGTTTAATTGTCAACAAAGATCTTTGGTGTAATAATCTGGAAATTTGTCAGAAATACAAAACAAATGTGGGAGCAAATTTCAGAGTTTAAGTTTGGATTTAAAGGTCAAAATTGCTCTTGTGAGCTTTTGGACATGGTAAAACGCTGTTACCTCATCAAAAAACATCTCTGGAGTTGTGTTTTGTTTCATTCACACATGTTTGAGTAATCCTGGTTTATTTGTTTGTCTTTATCTCCAAAGCTCAAAATGCTCTGTTTCACCTTGTGATGTTATTAAGATAACCTTTACCTTTTGTTCACTAGAGATTGGCAATTCCAGGGCTGAAATTATCCAAATGATTCTAGTGAAGGTGTATGAAGTTTAGAAATACAGTGGAGCACTACCTGTATTACCACATGAGTGTTTTCCATTTTGTATGTTAAACGTTTGTGAAACAAATGAAACAAAACACAACTCAAGGTATGTTTGTGATAAGGAAACATTATAACACAGCGTTAAAATGGACCCTTTAAGCATAAAGCTGAAGAATCATAATATAATATAACCACAGCAGAACAAAGCCCATACAAACTGTTAGCAAATTTCCTGAGCTCTGCAGAAACCTCTTAAACGCTGAAATCCACGTCGCTTCTCAAAGGCCGTCCCAGCTCACGCCGTGCCCCCCAGCGGGACTCTAAATGCAGATAACGAAGAAATGGAAAATGGAGGCCAAATTGACCCTTTCACAGCATGTTAAGTCAGTTTGTATGGGTACCTGGAGTGGCCCTGCCCCTCCCATCAATAAAATAATTTAAGAACACATTATACTCGTCTAAAAGGGCCCATTTGACCGACCAGGTGACTCCTAAAAGACTCTGCGGATTACAGACGCCCTACATCAGGTACTTTTAATTCAGGGCCGGTCGATGCGACTTAGGCTGCTGTTGTGTGGCGGTGAATATTAAAAAAGGGTATTTCTGTTAAAATGTCTCGTGTGCATAAAGTCAATAAAAATGGATGGGGGGTATGGCAAAGTGGAAGGCGCCGTTGTACACGCGATTTGGGCTATCTGCATGGGTTTTCTTCACAGCGCTCTTTTAATGATCATTCTACTACAGTAAGAAAATACTGCTGTGTGGGTTCAGTCTGAGTATGGGATGTGGTTTTAACTTAGCTATTTGGTTTTCTGAAGAAACTCATTTGAATGTTTAAAAGGCCCATATTACGCTATTTTCAGATCTATGTTATAATGTAAAGTAACATTTAGGCTGAGTTCTTCTCTCAAATGGAAAATACTCTGTGTATTTAAACTCCATACACCTTCACTAAAATCCTTTGAATAATTTCAGCCCTAGAATTGCCAATCTCTACCGAACTTAAGGTAAAAGCTGTTGATTTGAAAACTACAGCTTCATGACATCACAAGGTGGAACAGAGCATTTTGAGGTCTGGAGATGTAGACAGATACCTAATGCCGGATTACTCAAGCATGTGTAAGTGAAAACATAACTTCAGGTACGGTTTTGAGGTGGTAACAACTTTATAACATGACTTAAAGCTCACAAGAGTCAATTTTGCGTAATATACAAACTTTAAAGAAGACATATGCATTTGTGGAAATTTGGTATTAGACTATAAAGACATTTTTTTTTTGTAAACTGCAATATTGATTTAAAATGGCTCAGTAATTCTGTCCAAACCTGCAGATCTGATATGTGTGTGTGTTCTGTTTTAAATGAACTTTGAACTCATTTTGAACAGTTTGTAGTGGTCCAAAGTTATTCCTCACTTTTCTTATGCATTGTGAATATCGTAATTATTCACCACAGTGACTTTATGAGCGCTTTTCACAGATTTCAGAGACCGGAGTGGACCTCGAGAGCTGCTTATACAATACAGTATGCAATATCTCTACTGAAGTCTGCTCAAATGCATGGGATAAACTGGGTACAAAACCTTTAAGCTTGATTAAATTGTTTGCTTAAAGGTGCACTGCGTTACTTTTCCAGTCTCCATGTTGACTGTTGGAATGTTTCATAATATGGCATTAAACTTATCTATCTTCATGACAAGCAGGCCATGGTACAGATCAGTTCGGTGGAGAGGCGAGCCCACTCACACAAGAATGCATGTTTTTTATTTTTGAATAATAAAATCACCTCTGATGAAACAAAGGCTGAATAGACTTTTAATGCCTTACTGTGGAACATACCAAGGAAAGAAATAACATCTCCTTGAAGACAAAAAAGGTGGCGTACCCTCTAAGGACATGATATGATATGCATCTTATGTTACAATATTTATTGTGATATTTTGTGAAGGCTAATTGTAAATATGCTTTCTTTCTGTCATAATCCAAATAATTAAGATTTAAAAATGCTTAACAACAGTTATTTCATCATGTATATTGGACTGAAACAGAGCAAAGGATCATGGTATATGTAGTTCTTTCTGTTTCTTTAGTTGATGTTGCACCATAACAATGAATTTAAGCAAAGAAACTTAAAATTCGACATATTGTGATGGCCCATGATATTATTGTGAGACTTTTAACATCCAATTTTACAATATTTCAGTCATAATTACATTGCTAGTACATAATGCACCTTTAACTACACTTTATAGCATTTAAAAATGATTCTGATTCTGATTCTGAACTCAATTTCTGGTGTATAAAAAAATGGGTAAACACAAGACCAATGCTGGGAGGTCCATGATCATAAATTGAGAAGTCTTCACAAATATACTAGTATTTATTGAGTAACTGATGGAGCTGGAGTAAAAGTGAGAGCTCAGTGTGATACAAACTGCACTAGAAACAGCCCTATTAACAACTGCTCCCAACACTAATTCAGATCAATGGTACAGCGCAAACTCAAAGATCCCATAGAGCATATTGATCTGCTCTATAAGCCGAGGGCAGAGGGAAGTGAATACTCGGACTTTGTCATGTAGAAATAGGCACATGTTAAATGCATGTTAGTTATGGCTTACAGTACAGTTCAGCACCATGGACAGTTCCAGACTAGAAACCTCTGATTTTGTGTTAAAGAAGAAACATTGTATAGTTATAATCAGTAACACCCATGGATCATTATGTTATTATGTGCATATTTTAACTCTAAAATAAAGAAGCAAGTTCACTGACAAAACTGATGTTGAAAAACTATGGTGCCGAATGTGTTTTACCGATTAAGAAAATAAAACTGAAGAATGAAGTAAGTACAACGCAGTGGACATTTGCCGGTGGTGGTGAAAACGGGTTGAACGGCAAAATGGCATCTTGCACAAATCACTCCTACATACAACTTCAGGTGAATAAATGGTGAGAGGAAACAACTATAACATGGTTAAAAGCTCTAGAAAATCGATTTTGCATAAAAATGCTGCTTTAATCTTTCTTATGTTTCCTAAAAATAAAGAAATATAAATTATGTATTTATATTCAATTTCTTTTGATATATATGTATATATTATTATTAATTTAATTAATTTGACAATACAATATCTTTATATGTTTACATTATTTGATTTTTTTAGTAACTATACTTGTTCAAATGATACTTTTGATAACCCTAATGTAAATTAACAAAAAGTATATGTTCAGACTTATTTTGCATCCCTACTTGTAGCATTCAACAAAAAAGTTCACAAATTTCTTAGTTCTTTTTGGCTGCTGTGCCTTAAGAGAACAGATGTTTTAAAATTCAAATTATATGATCATTTGCAGTTGGAGCACACGACTACCTTAGAAAACTAAACCCTGCTATTTCAAATTCAGTATAGAACAACGTGTTAATATGTTGTTTTGCTTTCAGATGTCTCTCAAATTACTCCTTATTTTGTTGCTCGGAAAATACCTGGAACTGTCTTCATTTGTCACTGTGCATTTAAGCAGCCCCATTTGCTACCCACTACTCTTTTTTCATGTTGTGATTTCGAGTCCGCCTGGGAGGGACAGACTGTTGGAAAAGCTCTTGGTGGCAGTGTCGAAACCAGTGATTTGGCATGTTAGCAAGTGTGTCGTGAGCTAATCAGACGAAGGGGCCACTGTAATGGACAGAATGCGGGTAGAATCACAGCTAGCCCAGGCCAGATAATACAACTAATTTCTCCACTGTCTCTGCCTGCGCGCCGACCGAAATGGGGTCAACAAAAGGTGCCGGAGCCAAGAAATGAACAGCTGTTTCTATTCTACCAAAGACAATCTCCCTCCCCCCCTTGCACTTTCTCTGTGTGTAAACGCACAAGAATGTATGGATAAATTAAGGGCAAGACCTGTGCATATTACTTGTATTGTTTATTTTTGAAAGCCTATAGCATAGCGCTGCTTCTTGATAAAAGGCGTACAGCTTCGCTCCCAGATTCCTTCATTCCCCGGGCTTGTTGTGATACAGAAACAATTGCTTATTATAAGGACAGCTCTTGTAGGGAAATAAGGTGATCTGGTGTACATTGGGTGGGTGGATGAAGTGCGTGTCTTTGCTGATAAGAAGCTGTCTATGTATTAATGCTGAAATTCTCAATCCAGTTTGGTGTGATTGGACCTGTCACATTCTAATCACAGATGAGAACACACATACAACACTTCATTTGTTCTTGATGACGGACTTTATGTAAAATATATTGACCTGCTACAGTGAAATATATACTGTTTGAAGCATATCTCTGCATACATACCAGTACACGCTTCACTCAATGAGGCTTGACTAATGTTACTGTGTCTAGTCACACTCAAAATCACATTCAGAAGTAATGATTAGGAACATTTCTTGTGTACTGCTTTTTGTCTGTAGTTTCTGTGTTTTTATAGACACACATTTTGAGCATTTGTGCACACTTAAATTGCACACATAAACACTAATCTCAGTGAAGAAGAATTCCCCAACTTCCCTTTTGTTTTTTCCAGGTTTCTCTCATGCAGGACTTCTGTCTCTCTGGGACAGGCCTGGAACAGCTCCAAAGAAGACTTTGAGAGATACCCAAAGGTGGTCGGTCTTATGATAGCTGATTGCAACTGCACCAAATAACACACTGAGGTCTGATTCTGACCGATGCAGTCTAGTATTTATTGAATGTGGTAAATGTAATCCCTCTGTCATCCAGGTGTGTGCAGCTTGTTTCAGAATGCAGCTGTTTCAGAATGGAAAAGACTTCTGGATGGGAGCCGAGATGTAAGAGGTGTAATGGGGATCTCAATAATAAGCTAATTATTGTTTTCTCAAACTGAAAAGCCACACAATACTCACATTTATCAGAAATATTTTATCAACAAGTGGTTTGAACCACAACTGACTCATTTCATAACAGTAGCATCAACTGTTTGTATCCACTTCTACTGAGAGACAAGTTTCAGTTCTTTGAGTTGCACTTTTGAGATTTCAAATATGATCTGAACATAAAACATAATTTAGATTTCTGAAAGTTCTTCTTTAAGAGGATCAAATGAAGAAAACAAGGATAAATACATTGAGTGAGTGTAACACACGCCCAACCTCTGTTCCTGTTAGCCACACAGAGACAGAAACAGAGACAGACTCACTCCTGTTAGAAAAAAGAAACACGTTTGCTCCTGTTAGCCACACAGAGACAGAAACAGAGACAGACTCACTCCTGTTAGAAAAAAGAAACACGTTTGCTCCTGTTAGCCACACAGAGACACACTCTCTCCTATTAGCCTCACAGAGGCAGAGACAGACTCTGCTCTATTAGCCACACAGAGACAGCCTCACTCTTATTAGCCCTACAGAGACAGAGACACGCTCGCTCCTGTCAGCCACAGAGACAGACTCTGCTCTATTAGCCTCACAGAGACAGAGACAGACTCTGCTCTATTAGCCACACAGAGACAGAGACAGACTCTGCTCTATTAGCCTCACAGAGACAGAGACAGACTTGCTCCTGTTAGCCACACATAGACAGAGACAGACTCTGCTCTATTAGCCTCACAGAGACAGAGACAGACTTGCTCCTTTTAGCCACACAGAGACAGCCTCACTCTTATTAGCCCTACAGAGACAGAGACACGCTCGCTCCTGTCAGCCACACAGAGACAGACTCTGCTCTATTAGCCTCACAGAGACAGAGACAGACTCTGCTCTATTAGCCTCACAGAGACAGAGACAGACTTGCTCCTTTTAGCCACACAGAGACACACTCAAACGCACAGGGCTCTGGGGCTGAGATGCATTAAAGCTGCCCATCAGGACAGTAATGGATTAAAGGGCGCTGTGGCTCTGCAGTTTGCCAGTCGATGCTGTGTGTCTGTGCTTGGGGCCCCTCCCTCCTTTGCTCTCCTCCTGCTGGAAGACGTTGATTTGCCATCAGTTGCCATCTTGGCTGGCTCCATTAATGCACGCCCACAAAAGGACGACACATCGCATTATCACCTCAGTCCCTTTCAAATTAGAGCTGAGCGATGCCTGGGCGCAGCTTGTGACTGGTTAACACTATCAGCTATTTGTAGGATTGTTCCCTAATACGCAGCGTCTAAAGATTTTATCAGGCATTTGATGACGGAAATAAACCACTGCCCATGGGGAAATTGGACTGATTAATGGAATTATGCGTTGGAGGGGAGTCAATACAGCAGCACACTGTCACATGGGGATAAGGAGAGGTCCACTGGAGAGGCTGGTCCCTGCTCATGGCCTGTCAAACTAGTTTTACACTGAGAGTTTTTCATGCACTTTCATATTATTCCATACAACAAAATAAACAACAGGCCAGTAGTTCTTTAAGATCTTAGACATAATGTTAACTCTGAAATCAAGTCTAAAATCCAATAGTATTGACATTAAACGTCCTATATCACACAAAACTGACTCTTGTGAGCTTTAAGCCATGTTATAATGCTGTTACCGCCCCAAAAACATATTATTATTATTAGTCTGTCTACATCTCCAAAGATCAAAATGCTCTGTTCCACCTTGTGATGTCATGTGGTGGTAGTTTTCATGTTAACACTACCTTTTACCTTTTGTTCAGTAGAGATTAGCTGATATTATCCAGATGATTCTCCAGCGAACAACTCCAGGTATGTTTCTGATGAGGAACCAACATTATAACATAGATCAGAAAAAAAGTCATATGAGCCCTTTAACATTAGAATTTCACACACAGTTCCTTTAAAAAGCAAGAGCTGAAACAAAGGCCCCCAAAGAATGGAGCACACAGACTATATTAGATTGTGTTATATTGTCAGTGATGGGAAAAATACTTTGAAAACATATTTAGTTGCAGAATACTGAATATCTTTAAGGTTAGCGTATGGAAAAAAGTTGGCTTATAATGCATATAAAACTTTGTATAAAACTTTTAATAGAATTCTTCACCATTATCTTAAACTTGCATTAAACTTTTTTTTATAACTCTGGCTTTAACTTAACATCGGTGCTGCTAACTGCGTGTCTGAGATCGACTCCACTTTAAATAGCCCCAGACCATATGGGTCCAGTTGGATACAATTCATTTTAATGTCATCTACCCTAGTGAAGAAAGCACTATTACTCCCACTGTCGTGTACAACGGGCCGAAAACGCCACTTCTTCTCTGCCCCCCTCTGCATTCTTGAGTCGCTTGAGTGCTCTCTTAGTCCAGCCTAATGCACCTCTGATCTCCAACACCAAAAACTGTACCGAACCCACTCCCACCACTGACCCGGTCTGCTCCCCCCGCAACCGAGCACAACGCTAGCTCTTTTTGCATCAATTGTTTCTGGCTCTTACCGTGGATACCGGTTGCTATGGTACTTTGACAATAAACCCTGTAATAAAGTGATAGAGATATGCAGGCAATTCACTCTGTCCCTCTCCAGACAAAAAGCCCTCTCCAGATTTGAGGTGCTTTGAATCATATGGTCGGTCAATAAAACAATTAAAACTATGGCTATTGTTGCTTAGCTCTGAGGGACAAGGGACAGAGGACACGCACTGGACTGTACATAATTAGGCACATTATTGGAGTATTGTTCGTTACTGATGGGATGATGCCAGATTAGGGGACATTGGGACACTAGTGAATGGTTTTCAGGAGATGCACATTATACTCTGTGTAATGATAAAAGGACTACTCGACCTGATTAGATCAACTATCCAAACTCAAAGAAGTATTACTGAGCAGAGGTGCACTTTATTTTTATTTTATTTTTAAATAAATGCTAATAATGATAATGATTGCTTGTCATATGTAAAGACCATGATCATATCTTTCTGGGTGTCAGAGGGATTCATGTATTTTATGAACTACTGCAAAAACACAATTAAATATAAATGCCCTCTAAATGTACACTGTGAAAAAATGCCTTTGGAAAATAATTAAACTTGCAACATTAAAACCGAGCCAAGGCTTTTTCAAAGGTTTGGCTACAGTGCTCTCTCCTGTTCACGCTGGTGTAATGCAGTGGAAGTTTTCAGTACACTGCATGTTATGCACAATCTTGGCAGATATAACAAAATATACTTATTTCAAAATAATGTAGTATGAATGTAAATGTGTATATCTTGTGAATAGCTGGATCAGGACAAAAATGTGTATTTATTTATTTTATTCCTTCACTTATTCTTTGTATCATCATAGCTGTTGTTACATTTAATTGAACAGGTTTAAGTTTATAATAATAATAATAATAATAATAATAATAATAATAATAATAATAATAATAATAATAGCATTTGTCATATATATCTTTTATCCAGACACTCTGTGACTTTACAGTTTCCACATTCAGTGATGGTAAGCTTCTACTGCAGCCAGAGCTGCCCTGGTCTGACAGAAGTGCCATTGTGCACCAGCGGCCCTTTTGACCACCACCAACACAGGACACAACAACAGACAACAACAGTGTGCAATAGAGCCACTGGCACCGGGTATTCTCAATAGTCTCTTATCCAAGTCCTAACCAGGCCCAACCCTGCTTAGCTTCTGAGATCTAATGAGATCGGGCATTGACAAGGAGATTTGGCCATAATCTTTTTATGTTATGTCATAATTTATTACAATTCTAAATGAATCAATAGTATAATTTTGCAGTCTACATTATAGAGCACAAAGCCAAATAAACATTTAAAACTGAATCAGAACATAGTACTAGTAGAACAATACAAAAACAACACTAAAACATCTAAAAGTGAACATTTTGAATAACCTGTAAAAGCGTGAAGTGACCACCGTGAGAAAGCAGACGGCTGATTAGACATGCAGTTTAATAACAGAAGGATAAGACATGCTCCAAATCCCCTTTGGCAAAGCCTCCACACAGGACCTATTCTATTCTATTCTATTCTATTCTATTCTATTCTAACACACAGACCTCACCCAACACATGTATAATAGTGCACTGTGGCAGGGCTCTATTAAACACTCAGGCAAGATCGAGCAGCGCACCGACAGTCACAGTGTCTGATAATATGTGCATTGTGTCATCATAGTAACTCCTAAACATTCCAGTAGTAGTAACTGATAGTATAGTGTGTAGTATACTAGAGTGTAGTGTTGTAGTCAAGACCTAAAAGACTTTCAAAGGCCGAGACTTATTTTGGCACATATATATATATATATATATATATATATATATATATATATATATATATATATATATATATATATATATATATATATATATATATATATATATATATATATATATATATATGTGTGTGTGTGTGTGTGTGTGCCAAAAATCTATGTTTTTATAAATCTATCTCATTTTATCTGATAAATGTTAATTTAAGATTAAAGTATGCCAAGCAAACTGTACTGCACTGAAACACTCTGTGCCCCTTTTTTGGATCCTCACCCACAGTTTGAAAACCCCTTCTTTAAGTCATCTTCCACTGGTACTTTACAGAAAACTGCTTCAAGGTGAAGAAAGTATGTAGGCCCCTCTGTGCTGTAGGCCTGCTCTGTGCTGTAGACCTGCTCTGTGCTGTAGGCCTGCTCTGTATGGACACTATAGCATAAATTTAGATTAGTTTTTGCATCACATTTTGTCTTGCCCTTCTAATCAGCGCGCATTGAGGAGGGAGCCTGTGTGCGCTATACGTGGATGGACAGGTAGGATGTTTTAAGAAGTTTCCTGCCCTGTGATTTCAAGACCGGTCTTGAGTACTACGACACTACTAGAGTGTATAGTGTATTATGGTAAGTAAATGTGTTTTAATAAAAATTAGTACGATTAGGTTATTGAACACAGACGTCAGTGGTGAACAGTCACGGTAAAGCCGGGATAAAAAACATCTATAGCTGTATACACTGTATGCACTGGAGACATGTCAAAACATTCTACTAATGATTTCATGCAGGTATAAAGGCAAAGAAAAATATATTAGAATGTCTGGGTAAGCCCACCTAAATCTTATTATTTAATATAAAAACTAAAGCATTTTATTTTCACATGGTTGTATTTCATAGCAATGTTATTTAAAAATAAAGATATTTTGACGTCAACCAATTCCAACTATGTGTCCCTTGCAATATGCTTAGTCACCACTAGGGGTCACCATGCCCCCAGTAGAAGGACAGTGCTTTATAAGTTTGTAATAATGAGCTTAAAGAAAAGGTTAATTGTAGAGTTAATGAAGATAGAAAAAGTAGCACTGACTATGCTAGAATTTTAATACGGTCTCTAAACAGCCTGCACTATTACTGTTTTACAAATGTACACAATCACAACTGAACCTGCGTTTCCAGCACCTTAACCTGCAGATAGAGGACCCATACAAGTTTTTGTCATTCTCAATATATAGACAGGCAATGTCTCGTGTGAAAGCCCAGAAACACCAGAATTCATCCACTGAGCTGCAGAGGCTGCACTAGCACTGATTAATGATTAGTAATGAGTATGAGTAATGAGTATTGAAATCAGTCCTTTTGTTTATTTCCAACTGGTTTTAGTGTTACGAGCTGGGAGCCCAAATGAGGGACTCATGCTTGTTCTGTTTTCTGAGTTGCCTCATATCTGAGGACACATCGTTGTCATGTTTATGGCATTTTAAATACAAATTCACATTTTTGTTATTGCTTTAATAGCTTTAACCCAGTATCAAACCCCACAGTTACATAAACTCAGTTTATGAAAAATAAATCTAACATTTCCAAGACAAAATCTGTAGTTACATAGAATCCAATTATTTACTGCACACCACTTTAAGTCTTAAGTACCATGTTTATTCATACTATATTAGTCAAAACAGTTTTACCCTTCTTGTCTAAAATGTGACGTTCATATTCCTGTTAAAGGCCTTTTTGTATCTGATGCTCTGAAGTGACACTGAGACAACTGTTCACACGAAGAATTCAAGATTTCCCTTTATAATCTCAGGTGTTCATTGTATTGTTCAAAAGCTTTTATCTCATGTCACCCTTTGGCCCTGCATGCTTTCATTTGATGGACTGTTTACTATTTGGACCCATTTACGAGTCATTATTCTCAGTAATGCCTACCTCACAGCCCCCATTAACTCTGAGCTGCTTCTAAGTGCATTAGAAATACCCTGGAGAGGGCCAGGCTAATGTATATGCCCAACTGTTCCACCCTCACTGCCACTTGCTGCCAGTAAATAACTGTCACGTTACATTTGTAGAACAAAGGAGCAGGGCTAAAAGAGAATGGACTTAGACATAGGCCTATACATGTGCTAATCGCTCTGTTATAAATTAGTGTAACTTTGCTTTTGACTCTATAACACAGGCATTAGAGTTGACAATCACAGGATTCTCCAGGATTCAATTCAATACAAGATACAAGGCCCACAATAATGTCACAGTTTTGCAATAATTCATATATTGCATGTGATATTATTAAAATGACATTTTTTCATAAATTATACATATATATTAACACTGAAGCCTACAGTACTGATACTGTATCACAATATAATATTTTAGCACACCCCAAACAAGCATCACAGAAGCTTAAGCCTGTGAAAAAAACAAAGCACTGACATTTCAGACCTAACTGTATTTACTGGATTCCCCAGCAGAGGGCGCCAAAACCAAAGACATGACATGAACCTTTGTGCAATAATAGTGACATGGTCCAGATTGTGCCTTGTCTGAAATCTGTCAGCAGATTCAGTGAGATACTCCATCATAGAGATTATACAGACTCATAACCAGGATAATATCATCTATATGCCTAAGGCTGTAATTTAAAAGAAACTCCTCCTAGCATGAAGGTTGTAGGATCCTTGGGCTGGATCCTATAGGGGGAAAATATAGCCATTTTTCATTACAAGAGCTAGCACACAAAACTTCAATAATGAAATAACCATGAAAAATTGTGTTTACTTTGCATCATGTGGTCTCGATGTGCTCTAATTACGTTGCTACCAGATCTATTTAAAACACGTAAATTCAACTTTTATGAGCTTTTTACCATATTGCAACAATGTTCTCTCATCATTAGCTAACTCAAAGTTGTATTTCTATTGATTCATGCATGTCTGGGTAATCCTGCACTCTCCTGCATTGAATGTTTGAGTGCTCAGAAAATTTCAGTTTTCACCTACTCCCTATCCCCGCCCACTGCTCTGTACTTGCTTGTGATTACCATACCCTATTCTGCGTAGGGTTCAACAATGTCCAGTAGTCCAGTTCTCCAGCAATAATAACAAATGTATGAAAATGCGTTGGTTATTTTGGTGAACCACTACAATCAAGAGGTCAATAGACTAGTTTCTATTATTAAGCCTTTTAATTAGGTTTACAATGAACCATGTGTAAAGCAAAAGAAAAAAATCAATTCTGCCAACTGGACAAAGGTTTTAGAGTGAAGACATTTTGACACCAAGCTTTTTCATTTGAATTTAATTTGAATAGAATTTTTTTTTTGCTATAAATCATACCTGGACGACAGGGATTACACAGACAATGAACAATAGTTTATATGTAAAAATAATGATCTACGTATTCTATTTCATACTACTGTAAATCCCAGAAAAAAGATAAGATGCCTTCTTAGTTGCGTGTAGTCTTGTAGTATCGTGGATAAGAAATTCCAGCTTTTCTAACAGGACTGTGATCAAACAGAATCAGTTACTCTTTCTATGTATGGAGCAGAGCTACTTATGTTATAGATCTGAGTCAAACATAGACCGGGCTAATGGAGCTATTGACCCATAGATCAGTGCACTGGTGTTCTTCTGTGACCCCAGTCAACTACAACAGCTGCTCTTTGTTTCTCCAAGGTCATTCAGTATTTTATTCACTACAACTCTTACTTCAGTTTGAGTCTTGTAAAAAATAAACTAAACCTGTGAAGTTCTTCTCTACATTAAGTTTGTGTGATATCCTATTGCCAATATTTACCATGAGTGCAAGGGGCAAGTGGATGTTAAAGTGGAACACAACGCTAAATCAATCATCTTTTATTTTACGATGTATGTGGTATTTATCAGGGATGCACCAATCCAGCCTTTTCAGTTCCGATACCAATATCGATACTTTGACTCTGAAGTATCTGCTGATATCCAATATCAACCAATATCAGCGTAGGGATGGAAAATGGCACTTATTTTCTTAAAACACAGTTAACTTGTTACAAAATAAATCTGATTGTGTTATGCAATTGTTATTTATCCTTCAAATGATTAATCTGAAAACTGAACAGCTTTGTATAAATAAATAAAAGTTCAAACATTATGAGATTTTTTAGGCCAAAATCAGCCTGTAAATAGTATTAAAGGCTCAACTAGGATATCGGCTTAATCGATACTATGGACCCGATACCCGATTCAGCTAATTTTTCTGTATTGACGCAAATATTCGTACATTCCTAGTAGTTGTATTGCATTCTAGTCTATACTGTGATTGAAATGTGAAATGTGGGACCAGCTCTCAAACTGAAAAACAAATTTGCCAACAGGTATAAAGTGACCTGACTTAACTGTTCCTGGTCCATTTTTGTAATTTCAGTGTAAAGTGGGTTAAGTTGCTGCTGCTGCTGTGTGGTAGAAAGGTGTTACCTCATCAAATATATATCCGGAGTTGCGTTTTGTTTCATTCACACTTGTCTGAGTAACACTTTATTATTATTATTAGTCTGTCTACATCTCCAGAGCTCAAAATCCTGAGTTCTTCCCTCAAACAGAAAACACACTATTCCACCAAATACACCAAGTCACTCCATACACCTTCAGTAGAATCATTTAGAGCATTTTCAGCCCTGGAATTGCCAATCTCTACTGAACAAAAGCTAAACGGCAGCTGAAACTGCTGAATGAACTTGAAAACTATCAGTTCATGACATCACCAGGTGGAACGGAGCATTTTGAGGTTTAGACATGTAGACAGAATAACATGCAGGATTACTCAAACATGTGTGAATGAAACAAAACACAACTGTAGGTATGTTTTTGATGAAGAAACATTATAACAAGACTAAAAAAAAGCTCAAAGAGTCAATTTTGCGTAATATAAGACCTAGTTATTAAGTTAAGGTATTAAGTTAAGTTAGTTATTGCGTAATATAAGACCTAGTTATTGAGATGCATGTTATTGTTGCTAGTTTTGTGAATTCAGGTGATAATGTAGTTATGTCAGAGTCCTCCTTTGGTCCTCCAGGCACGGTCCATCTATCAACTCATTTGTACTGTAGCTGTAGGTGGAGGTTAGCTGTTTTGCCTCACTTTAACCCACGTCGTCCATATGTAAAGCTATGTAAGATTTATGCGACTTTAGTTTAATTTTCTTAAGTCGGGCTAGTACAAACCGGCTCTAGCTCTAAATGATAACTTTATCTGTTTAATCATTACAACCTAATAAAGAATCCATCCTGAGGCACGAGTAAACCCAATGACTCAAGCCGATCCTGCACCAATTATACACATCCTGGTCTCATCCATCATCGGCTCCTCTCTCCTTCAGGCTCAGTTTTACGTTAGGACGAAAGAACCAGCTCCTCTGCTGCATTCACATAATGGTCAGGATTCAGGAACACATGACGCTTTCAGTACACCGCCAGTCCACTGTCTGCTCCTGCCTCTGTGAGTTTACTAAACAAAAGCTCAGCATGAGGAGCCTGTGCTAAAATGACAGCTCAATATCTGCTTCCATTGTGCTCTCATGGTGCAGCAAAACATGATGGTTGTGTTGCTTTGACAACAGAGGGGAGCATTTCGGTTGGTGTTTGTTGTGATAATTTTGTCATGAGGAAGTGCAGTATAATCATTACTTTTATTTATATATGTTAAAAGTTCTATTATATTACGCAAAATTGGCTCTTGTGAGCTTTAAGGCACGTTAGAATGTTGTTAGCTCATTAAAAACATACCTAGAGTTGTGTTTTGTTTCATTCGCATGTGTCTGAGTAATCCTTTATTATTCGTCTGTCTACATTTCTAATGCCCAAAATGATCTGTTCCACCTTGTAGTGTCATGAAGGGGTAGGTTTGAAGTTAACATCTCCTTTGGCAATTCCATGGCTGAAATGATCCAAATGGTTCTAGTGTACGGAGTTTAAAAACACAGTGGAGCACTTCCTATATTACAACATGACATCACAAGGTGGAACAGTTTTTTCAGTTTGACATAATAACTGAGCATACTTTTTTGTAGGGTTTATGTGTGAATGAAACGAAACACACCTCCAGATGTTTTTGATGATAATATATTTTGGTGAAAAAAATCTTCCTTCATATCAAACCAAAAATACCAGCAGAGCTTTTTGGCTGGTCTGGATTCTACAAAAATCACCACGACAAAAACATGGGTCAATGTCCAATAGTGTGTGTGACTCAATACACTTTTGTATTTGTGAGAAATATACTTTACATTATAAGCACTTTTGGTCATTATCCAAAGCTCATGACCATAGGTGAGGGTAGGAACGTAGCTTGGGTAATGACTGAAAGGACAAGATCGCGGATACAAGCGGCCGAAATGAGTTTCCTCCGCAGAGTGGCTGGGCGCTCCCTTAAAGATAGGATGAGGAGCTCAGTCACACAGAGGAGCTCGGAGTAGAGCCGCTGCTCCTCCACGTCGAGAGGAGTGAGCTGAGGTGGCTCAGGCATATGTTCCGGATGCCTCCTGGACACCTCCCTCGGGAGGTGTTCCGGGCATGTCCCACCGGGAGGAGGTCCCGGGGAAAACCCAGAACACGCTGGAGGGACTATATCTCTCGGCTGGCCTGGGAAGCCGAGGTCCCCCCCGAGGAGCTGGAGGAAATGTCCGGGGTGAAGAAAGTCTGGGAGTCCCTGCTTAGACTGCCGACCCCCCGACCCGGCCCCGGATAAGTGGAAAAAAATGGATGGATGGATGGATGAATTATAAGCACTGCTTTGTAATGGGTGCTTTTGGTAACTAGTGCCAGTATTGTTATTCTTGCCATTATTCTCAGCACTGGAGCAAAAGAAAATCTGGTATTTGTACAGAGGGAGAACAGTACTTATTCAGACAGTTACTTTGTCCAAATGCTATTCTGTACTGCATCATTAGCTCACATCCAGACAGGCAATCAATCCATAAGAAAACATATGCGCTCTTGGAAATCCTCTACAGTCTGTTAATGGCCAAGAAATCACAATTCATAAATCAACTAAACATTTGGGTGGTTCCTACCAATTCCAAATCCACTTTTGTCTTGCAGGCTGTTCATCAGATCATCCCAACCACCTTGAGACAGAAGGGGGATGTCAAAGGCAAGACTAAAAAAGGGGTATTATGCAAAATCAACTTTTATGGAGCTTTCTGCCGTGTTATAATATTCCCTCGTCAAAACATGTCTGAAGAGTTTTTAGATGTCATCCATGCATGTTTGAGTAATCCAGCAGTCTACCAGTCCCTATTTAATCCCTTCTTACAGTTAGCTGGAAGATTCTGTCCAATTTTCAGCCCACATGCCTAAGTCATCCATGCTCCCACCCTTTAATTCTCTATAATTATACAAAAGCAGGATACAAAACAATACTCTACAACTTCACCAACCTAATGCGATCTGTGGTAGTTTCATTTGTAGGATGCACGCTGATTGTGTTGCGATAGTGCCCTGGAGGGGGAGTGACTTAGCATGGAGAGCAAAGGCAGGGGAAACAGAGTGTATTTAGAAGCTAATTAAACATTTCAAATATTTGAACAATAAAAGGTAACATGGTGATCTAAATGTGTAAAAGTGTAAAACGCCCTCTTGAAAGGATGGTTCTGGGTCTGGCGTCTGCTTGTTTCCATAGAGATGCTGTTACGGGGTGCCTGGAATGTTCAGCAGTATGGCATTAAACGTGTATCTGCATAGAAGAAAGCAAGTGGCTCGACCAGGCCAAGTTACAGGTCAGATCTGTGGAGAGGTGACCCCGGTCACAGTAAGAATGCATGATTTTCAAGGTATTCTAAGCAACAAACAACTGTATTTGAATAAATGCAAGATTCAGTTAATTCCATACTGAAGAACATTACAGAAACAAAGCATTTACATATCCATGGAGACAAACAAGTGACAAAAAGTTACAAAAACTTATGACTTACAAAAAGTCACTTTGTTTTTATAAATAACTCGGAGCCATACAAAAGTGCAAGAAATCTTACTTCTTACTTCAAAATAATAGCACCTAAGAAGGCGTGAAAGTTCTAAAATGCAAGTAAAAAGCCTTTAAATTATACAAAATAATCCTGAAGGACTGCCGATGTCTTCAGTAATGTAAATAAGTTTCTACAGTTTGACACTCTCTTTGTCTGTCTTCTATAATAGCTGAGTCAGACACTCCAGATCACCATGGGAATTGCTCAAAATACTCCTGTCCTTGAACGCATCATCTTCTCTTTGGGGAAGTCAGTTCACTCAAACGCCTCATGCATGCTATAGATTTGCTTTTGTGAAATAGACTGTGGTTCTGTATGACAAATAGGGAGGGTCTGATATAGATTTTTTTGAGCTGACACCAAAACACTATATTTGACAATTGAAAATGCTGTAACTTTTTTTTTTTTAATCAACTTAAAAACCCACACACTGGTATCGCTTTGTTGGTGATAATTTTTCAAAAATCAAAATTCAAGATTTGGAACCTTTTACTGCACATATCAATTCTGTAGATCCGAACATCAAATTCACACGTGAAGATGCCAAGGACAACACATTGGCCTTCTTAGATTGTGCAGTAACGATAAGAGAAGACCGGCGACTCCAGGTAGAGGTCTTCAGGAAGACCACACACACCGACCAATATCTGCTTTTTGATTCACACCACCCACTTCAGCACAAACTGGGAGTCATTCGGGCATTACAACACAGGACCCAAGTGGTTCCTACAAGCACAGAGGGAAAGGAGAAAGAAGAACAACACGTGGAGAAAGCCCTCTCCGTTTGTGGATATCCTAAATGGGCTTTCAATAAAAAGAAGAGAGCAAAGAAACAGGACAACAGAGAAACAGAACCCAGGAGAAAGGGTGTAACTATTCCTTACCTGGCTGGCGTTTCCGAAAAACTACAGAGGATCTTCAGACAACATGAAATCCCAGTCTATTTCAAACCCACAAACACTTTAAGACAAAAACTAGTCCATCCTAAGGACAAAACACCGAGCCACAAACAAAGCAATGTGGTCTACTCCATTCAGTGTAGTGAAGACTGCAGTGAGCGCTACATTGGAGAAACAAAACAGCCACTTCACAAAAGGATGTATCAACACAGACGGGAAAACCAGGGTGGGCCGCAATCTGCCGTACATCTCCACCTAAAAGCCACAGGCCACTCCTTTGAGGACAGCGAGGTCCAGATCTTGGCCAGAGAAAAGAACTGGTTTGAGAGGGGAGTTAAAGAAGCTATTTTTGTCAAGAAAGAGAATCCTTCCTTGAACAGAAATGGGGGTCTCAGACATCATTTGTCTCCCATCTATAACTCTATCCTCAAACCTAAATCAAAACAAACTGGGAAAACAATGGGACTAGCCAGGACATGTCCAGAGGTGTGAAAACACCCATCATGGCCCTGAATGGATATGCTAACTACTCCCCCACTCCCACTGCATATTGAATAGACACACCTAACTAACAGAAACTGTAAACAACTCCATATTGAATAGACCCACCTAACTAACAGAAACTGTAAACAACTCCATATTGAATAGACCCACCTAACTAACAGAAACTGTAAATAAATATGTGTGTCTCAGAGTAATTTTCATTGTAATTAAGCTCCTCCCTTCAAGCAGATATAAAGCAGTGTCCACCAGCATCTGACCAGAACTGAAGAAGCAGCTTGGATGAGCTGCGAAACGTATTCGACCAAATAAACTCTGTCCAGTTGACAAATTAAATTTCTCCTTTTGCCATGTTTGAATAATCCACATTATTAGTCTGTCTACATTTCCGTATACTCTTTACCTTTTGTTTAGTAGAAAAGGGTAATTCCAGGGCTGAAAATATCCAAATGATTATAGTGAAGTGGAGTTTAAAAACACACAAGATGGAGAGAAGAACTCAGCCTAAATATGCAGGTGTTGTGTGTGTGTGTGTGTGTGTGTGAATGAAAACACAAATCCAGGTATGTTTTTGATGAGGATACAACATTAAAACACAGATTAAAAAAAAAAAAAAAAAAAGAACTGTAATATGGGCCCTTTAACGATGGAGATAGGTGCTTGTCTTCACCCTCATCCTATTCTTTTCTAATAGTCTTTAGGGCAGAGCTGGTGTGGTCTCCCTGCTTCTCTCTGTGGCTATGTAATTTAATCAAGAGCCTTCCAGAGAGGGCCTATTTACAGACAGATGGAGCAGATGGAGCGCACCCATACTTCTTTGCTGTTTGAATCCAAGTGAAAGCAATTTGTCAAGTACTTTGTGTCTAGTCGAACAGTGCAATATTAAATGTGAACACAGGACAATGTAGGGTACCAAGTGGAGATCTCGTTGGACAGTTTAGTGACATTAAAAAGTAAATGTTGCAAAAAGTTCCTAAATTAATAAGGGATTACATCGGCTCATTATAAAATGCAAATCAGGTAGATTAATTGTTATTTAGGTTAAAGATGCACTGTGTGACTTTTTGATGGGCGTCATCTGCTTGTCTCCATGGACATGTTAGTGCTTTGCCTGGAATGTTCCACAGTAGGGCTGTAAGCTTATATATTTCCATGGAGACAAGCAAATAACACACTGAGGCTAGGATACTCAGGTTATCAGGTTTTGTGGAGAGGCGACTCACACAAGAATTCTATTTCTGTGCAGTTTAAACACCTGTAATTGAATAAATGCGAGATGGATATGTTTAATGCCATAGTGTGGAATATTTCAGGCAAAACAATAACATCCCCATATAGACAAGCAGGTGGCGGGCCCTCCACCAAAAAAGTTACACAGTGCACCGTTAATTATTAGTCTGTCCGCATTTCCAAAGCTTAAATTGCTCTGCTTCATCTTGTGATATTTTGAAGTGATAGTTTTAAAGTTAAGCTGCACTGTCCTTTACCTAATGTTCAGTTTATTGACAATTCCATGGCTGAAATTATCCAAATGTTTCTAGTGAATGAGTATGGAATTTAAAAACACAGTGAAGCACTTCCTGTATTACCACATGACATCACAAGGTGGAAGTGTTTTCTGCATGAGAGAACTCAGCCTAAATATGCAGGGTTTGTGTCTTAAACATATTTTAATGAGTAAATGGCTCATAATTCTTATAAAACAACTTATAATATAATTTCTAACATTGAAAGGTATAATTAATTCTGTTGGTTTTTTTTTAAATGCATGTCCTAAACTCGTACCATCTACTTCCTCACTTCATTATAAAACATAATGGAGATATTGTTGTAATAAATTTGGTCCCACTTCACATAACAAAAGAGCCCTCCTGAATGAACTTTACCTAATGGATGTATTAGAGCTGTTATGTGTCGTGTACTTTGTATTTGTCAGCATAGTACCATGAAGGTTAGCAGTTCATTTACCTAAATGTTCTTGCCATCCCTCTTGCTGATGAAGGCTGCTGTAATGGCTCTTTTTTCATGATCTGATTGTGCAACTGCATTAGAATTCCACAGGACTGTCTACTATGGTAATGCTCTGATGCTCCCAACACAAAAGCCTTTGTTAATGGCTTCATTGAGAGCCACTGAATATGTCTTACAGGGACAACTTAATTATTTATACTGTATAAGTGGGAGAGTGGAAAAGTTTAGATGAATTTGTGCACAACTTTCCAAACAGACAGCTCTGAATCACCAAGGTTTGAAAACACTCTTTATAGTCTCCAGTTCATCAGCTCCATCTGTTTTAATTAGACTGTCATCATTCTTTTCTCTTTCAGCCATTAATTACAGTATTCAGAGTATAGTTAATCATATATGGTCTTATTTCTATGTGGTGATTTGAGGTCTGCTTCCCCAATTATCCGTCTACTTGTGGCCATTATGGATAAGAATGAATGTGTCTTTTGTGTATAGTGTGGATGAATGACCTACGGGTACGAATAAAGCAACCTAACCTAACTATATATATGCCCACTAGTGGTCAGAGGGACAAATGGCATAGATTGGCAGTCTTATTTTTATCAACTATATCTTTTTTATTGATTACTGACAAACTGTAGCTGGCTGGTTAAAATCTGGTTTGGAAGCTGACAAAATAGTACACTGAAACAGGAAACATTTCAATTGAGTTCTTGATGAAAAAAATGAATGAAAAATATTCTGCTTTATCTACGTCAAGTTGAGTAAAAATGTGCTGTACGTGTCCTATCATAGATTTCACTGAACAAGAGTACACTAGCAAAACCGCAAACCCAAACTATCTTGGCCATTAAAACATTAATGACTTACATTAAAATATTGTTGCCCTCTCTCTGTTACTGCTGCTGTGAGCCTCATCATTTTGATCTTAAAATGTTCGTATTAACCCGCTTTACACACATTACATGTTTTGTTTTCTATCTATTTTGTACGTAAAAAAAAATCCTATTCATTATATAAAGCCTGGCTCCAAATTTGCCCCTGTAACTGCAAGCATCACGAGGCTTGTTGTTGCTGTTTATAAAATTCTTTGAATACATTATTATTGTTCCTAATGTTAGTTATTATCTTGCCGTCTTTATCCCGTATTCCGCTTATTTGTTGAGCTGACTGTTTTGATTTAAGTTGACCGGCAAGAAGTTTACCAGCTTCATTACCTGATTCATACCACTTTTGTTTTAATCTTTACAGTGAATATTCTGCCTTTTGAGAGAAGAGTTTATTTAATTTATATTTTGCGTTCACTATTTTATTCAAGGTCATATTATTAGGATTCCTCCTGTATTCCTTCTCCAAATATTTAATTTCATACTTATTTATTTAAAGCCGTTCTTCTCTTTTTTTTTTTTTATAATTGATGCTTTTTGTATAAAAATGCCTCTAATAAATGGCTTGAATCCGTCCCAGATATAACCTTGTTCTGCTGTTCCTTTGTTAATTTTGAAGTAGGAAATTATTTGAACTTTAAGATGTATTAAGAAATCCTCTCTGTCTAATAGACTAATATTCATTCGCCGGCTGTATCCTTTTCTCTTCTCGACTCTGATGAAATACATACTCGATGGGAGCTTGGTCTGTTATACCTATTGTGCCTATGTTACAGTTATTTATGCAGTTAATTAGAGTGCGATAACAAAAGTAGTCTATACGGGAGAAAACAGGTTGTTCTACCTGTTTTTTTTTATTTTATTTAATGTTAATTTTATTTATTCTTTATTTCAGACACAAATATTATTGAGTCCATAGTTAAAAAAGATAATTATCAGATGTGATTGTGGTGTTTGATTCATTATATTGCCTGTATGCAGTGGTGCCGTATATTATGGTCAGATCCATGAGAAAGTTATCAAGTATTAAGAACCAAATGTAGTTTTGACATGGATTTTGTTCTGTTTATGATGTTTATTTCTGTCTGTTTATTGTGTTCTAGCCTCGTGTGACTTTCTCATGTGATGCCTTTTAATCAGAACATCTGCTGTCTGTAACAATGTTTTAAACCCGATGACGACCTCATAGGATGAAATGCATTGCCGTCCCATTTGTAAGAATAAAGGACTTTTATTTTTGTAATCAGTGTGCTTCAGACATTTTATTCAAACCCCACACTGTGCTACGATGAAGCTGATCTTGTATTTTAAAAGATTTCACTGAATCTGTTGTTCATTCACTGACTGAGTTTATGCACACCAAAAAAAAAAAAAAAAAAAGGCAAACTAATGTGAAAGTACATTGTTAAATTGCTAAAAAGTGAAAGAGTTATATTAAATCTCACTGTATTTTCTTTTCAAAATACAACAATTACTCCAAAAATCTATTTACTAACTAATACAATTTTTCCCAGCGTTTTTGATCATCAGATTTCTCTAGGGCACATAAACACAAAAATCAGGTCAAATAACTGATTATCTGATTATTCCAGAAATCTGATTTTAACTGGCTGTGTAGTGTCTGGCCAGTGTCTCTCCAGCGTCTCCTGTGATCACGTCTCTTCCCATCTCTTCTTGAAGTTCATATCTGCCCTTTCATCAACACAGCCATCATATTACCTACAACTAATTAGACCAAAGCAGACGATCTTAACGACGTGATAAACTTCTCCTCACATGAACTCAGTGATTTGATAGTAGCCCGTCAGATAACCCCGTCTGATTTTCATTCTGAACAGCAGCACAAATAAATGTCAGAAAAAGTCAGTCCGTTCATCTGTCTCTCTGCGGTGGAGGCATCATTTAGCATGAGGAGGATCAGCTCTGACTGGGAGGCTTCCAGTGAGCGGTCGCTTCATTAGCAGGCCCAGCGCTTCCTTTGTTCTCTCCCACAACCCAAGCTCCAATCTCGGGATAATAGCTCTGCACAAACTTCAGCTCAAATGTGGTACAAACGTTTACAACAGAAAGGGTGAAATATGCTGACTGAAGGCGTCTAGATAGAGAGTGTTTACAAATAAAAATCTAAAAAAGAAAAACTGAAATTGTGGACATTATGAATTAAAGTAACACCATGTAACTTTCTGGAGGTGGCACATCACATGTAAATGGTCATATTTTTATATAGCTATTCCACTTTCAAGACATCAAGCCCAAGGACACAGAGACAGCATTCATCTGTAGGAGCTGGAAATGCACCGCCAACCTGTAAGCGAGTGGATCTGACCACTCAACCAATGATGTTTTACTTTGAGAACGGGATTTGAACCGCCAACCTTCAGTTCAAACCCTCCACCAACTGAGCTACTGTTGCCATGCCACTGTAATATTCCAGCTGTAAATCCCTTTGGAGCTGTCAACTTGCTGCATCTGCACGCTACATGGACTGTTTCCCTTCTGGACTAAAATAAATGACAACACAGCGCACATGGAGGGACACGTGTATCGAATCATGACATCTGTATCCAGCAATCTGATATTATATTGCATATTGTTGCATCCCTAGTAGACTTGCATTATTTCATGGCAATAGAAATTTAATGTCTGTGTTGTCCAACCATTAACAAAATAAGATTATTTCAATAAACAGCTTGTCCTGATTATTCCGACTGTTACAGCCCTAATTTCATCAAATGCTTTTCTTGTCTTTCTGTTCCTGCCAGTTGCAAATTGTGCCACAGAAGAAATTTATATGTAGTTTGATGCAAGTGGCTTCTCTTATGTATGCAACACAAGGAGGTGATGTGGAAATGAAATACATGACATTACGTACGCCACCATCTTCTTCTAGGTGCAGTCTTGGAGCCTCTGGCAGAGTCATCTTTTGCAATTCACAAGAAAAGTCAGTGCGCTGGAAATGTCCTGGCTCCACTTTCTCCTGCAATAGATTTCTACACCAGAATGAGGAAATATATATATATAAAAAAAACCTTGCTACAGCTGTCACCGGACGGATTGGAGATACCTACAATACTGGGTTCTATTTCTTTGCAAGCAAATAATGTGACAATTTTCTCTCCTGGTGTCCCATGAATCATAAGAAATATAGGGCTGCTTTATTTTCCAGTGGTGGGAGTGTCATGTTTCATATGTGTGCCTGTGGTGTGGTTTGTTGACAGGTGAAGCACAGTGACAGGGCAGTAATTGAAACTGCATGTGGTCATATAAAGGTCTGCAACCGTATCAAATATTGACTGGTCATAATTAAATTACAAACTCTGCACTCTCACAGTTTCAGCAAGATACTACAATCACAACTGAACCTGGGTTGTTAGTTGCCAGTGCCTTAACCTGCAGATAGAAGATGCAAGTTTTTCTCAATATATGAAAACTCAGAACCTCCAGATTTCCCACACTGAGCTGCAGAGGCTGCACTAGCACTGATTAATACAGGTTGATTAATATTAGCTGCAGGTACTGGGGTTTAGGTAGTGACTGTTCAGATCAGAGAGAGTCATTTTAAGTTTAAACTAACTGGATTTCAGCATTGAAAATGATAATCCAAATGAGAGGCTCATGTGAGGCTCACTCTGCTTTCTAAGTGATAATTGATTTTGGAACCAAAACACCAAATTATAACATCAATAAATGGGACACGGGCCAATGTTTTTGTAATTAACAATTCCCTGCTAATTTATTCTTATCAGTCAAAGCTTTTGATTTGAAGATGTTTACATCATGTCTGGGGAAACAGATCGTGTTTATGGAATATATCTTACAAAATCTTACAGTTTCTTTAAAGTAACATAATTTCCTCTGCAAACAAAGAAATATATGTTCTGCTAAATAGGCTAAATGACAAAAAAATAAATAACTTTTGTGTATTTGTAAGAGGTAAATAAACTCAGACTTTTGTTTAAAAGTTTACACTTCGTTGTAACTGGTTAAATCCATGACTCTGAGCATTATAGAGGCTGACCAACTGGAGAAGTAGATGGGAAACAAGCGGCAATACCTAGAATTATAATGAATCACAATCACATTACCAAAATAGCAGATTTTCATTTTTATATTGTTAATTCCTACTGTTAACGCTGTAGTTCAGACTTTAAAATGTATGCTCTGGAGTCATTCTCGTACTGATCTAACCATTAGAAAATTTCAAAAACATGTTTAAAACATAATTACCGTAAAACCTATAATTTCAACTGATTAGCCTTGCGCAAGCTTTTAAACTTTTAATATTTAGTCTACGGGAAAAACAGATTAGAATTTCACTTCTGGATCATTGTGGTGGGTGGTCAGGACTGAGAGGAGGTTTATGACTCTGAGCAGCTATTACATGACAGACTCAGGAATCATGTTTAGTATTTGATGATAATAGATCTATTTACTCTATAAATATACTCCATCAATGGCCTCAAGCTTCACTTCAGCTGCAGCTAAATACTGTATACTGTATGGAGGACTATTTCACAGATACTTCTCCTTTATTTTTTCTCTTTTTTTCTTTCTTTTTTTAACTTGCCTTTGAGCCATAGGAGCATGCAGATGAATGTTTCGTCATATATTTTTTCATATACGTATTGATACTTTGCGGCTGATGTCCCTGGGGGCGTGATGCCAACTGAAAGCACTGCTCTATCTGAAGCTCTGTTACTCAAGTGAGACTTAATCTGACCTGAAAGAGCTGATTTAGTTGGAACTACAACAGCTGAGATGATTCGAGCTGCTAAACAAGTCCCTTTCCAAATAACATTATAGTCACATGATAGCTAGCATTAACAGTTTTCTCATCTGTGCACATTGTGTCTCCATGGTAACTGCTGAATATCCCACCATGAAGAAACATGTAAAACACCCCCAAGTATTAATATTATTTTATTAACATATTTATGTAATCATACTAGTGATGGATCCATTGAATATTTTTTCTTTGGTTTGCTCTCAGTTATAGTTCTACCATGGCTTTTCTGTACAAATAAATGTACAGAAATGTGTTAGATGACAGTATGATGATAGATATAATCACAATGTTCATAAGTTTCATCACTGCAAGATAAGACTTGTCAAAATCCTTCCACCATCTGCTGAACTCGTATGACTAATTTCACAGTCCCTTTATATGGGAAACTTGCTTTTCTTGTCGGAATCTTTTAATAATAATAAAAAAAAAGTTATTTAAATGTCCTATATTACACAAAATGGACTCTTTACTTTAAGACATGTTATAATGTTATTACCTTATCAAAAACATACCTGGAGTTGTGTTTTGTTTCATTCACACATGTTTGAGTAACAGTTTATTATTAGACTGTCTACATCTCCAAAACTCAAAATGCTCTGTTCCACCTTGTGATGTCATGAAGCGGTAGTTTTGTTCAGTAGAGATTGACAATTCTGGGGTTGAAATCATCCAAATTATTCTAGTGAAGGCGCATGAGTTTAAAATCTCACTGGAGCACTTCCTGTATTGACGTCACAAAGTGGAACAGAGTGTTTTCTGTTTGAGAGAAGAAGTCAGCCTAAAAATGCAGGGTCTGCGTGTTAAAGATGTGTGAATGAAACAAAACATAACTCCAGGTCTGTTTGTTATGAGGAAAAATTATAACATAGATCAGAGAAGAACGTAATATGGGCCCTTTAACTCTTTAAACGTGTGCCTTTTACTTTAAATAATTTTAAATTGCTCAGACTGCATGCACAGGCAGTTCACCTAAATATAATTTTTGCTGTAAACAAAAGTGCGCTGAAGACTGAAGACAAAGCTCACAAACATTCAGAACATTCATTTGAGATTTGTGGGTGAAGTTGGAGCTGGTGAAGGATCTCTGATGCTGATAGAGTACAATAGCTCTTCAGTAGTTCAGACAGCGGTGAATGTGTGCTGTGCCTCTGAGGCCACAGAAACACTGATAATGTGCATTATGATGGTTGCTGTGAGTAAAGGTGCTGTAGCCGATTTTTACTTTAAAATGTGAAAAAGAGAATTAGTTCATTTTAAACAAAAACACATTTATTTTAAAGTTTATAAGTGCTTTTTCTGTACTGGAGCAGAGCCACAGACCGTTACATGGACATAGCTAACCCGATAGCCACATAGGAAGTGAGCATGGGGACACTTCCATCTCCATCGACTCTAGCTCCAATTGACTTTACAGTCAATGTTAAAGCTGTAGTTTTCAAGTTAACGGCTACCTGCAGATAATCATCAGATAGCACATTCTCCAGATGGGCATATGCTCATTACTTTAAATTTGTGAAAAATAAGGATATGAAGAACATCATAGTCAAATGCACTTTGTGTGCTAAACCTAAAGAATTATCCACTTCCCAAAATAGCACCAGTAATTTAACTAAACATTTACGCTGAAGTTAGCAAGGAAGTTAGCGGATGATGAGAGTGGTGATAAAACCACAAAGCAGCCAAAATTAATGTTCTCCCGCTCTGAGATTCTTCAGCCTCAAGAGGTAAGGAGACTCGCGGCGGAGTAAGTTGTTGAAGGTATGTTACCGCTTTCAACAGTGGAATCGCCAGCTTTTTGAAAACCTGTCAGCAAGAACCCTGTTGCGACTAACAGCAATGATGACAAGGTAAGCAGAGCTGCCATTGCCTCAACACGTTCGTTTTTACTGGACTTCTGCTGTTAACACTAGTTAGGCGGCAGTTGCTCACTTGATAGAGCGTTTGTCCACTGATTTGAAGGTTGGTGGTTCGAATCCTGATCTCGACATAAAACATTGAGCGGTCAGATCCACTGACCCACAGGTTGGCGGTGTGATTCCAGTTCCCACAGATGAATGCTGTTGTTGTTGTGTCCTTCAGCAAGACACTGGTGAATGGGTGAGTGGTTCCTTGTTGTAAAGTGCCTTGAAGGTGGAAAAGTGCTATATAAAAATGGGACCCATTTGCCATTTAGTTTCTAGATCAGAACAGATACATAACGTCATTGTGAATCACGTCAAATATATTATTAAGATGAAATGTAGTCTACAAAAAACTTCTGTTTAATACAAAAAAACATAAGATGCATAATGCTGCTGAACTTGAATTTGAAGGTTAATATTGCCCTATATGGATTTTTCTTTTTTAAAAATCTATATGTATTTCATAAATTTGAAATATAATGTGGGACATTTTTGTTAGGGCTGGCCGTGCTGAACATGAAAAATGAACAATGAAACATTGGGGTGCACTGGCTTACCTGTCCCATGAGAACATTTACATTCAATGTGTGTCAAAAACTTTACATATGTAGGACCTATGTAGAATGAACTTATACAATATAAGCTACTTTCTAGGTGCCTACTATCCATGAGTGAAAGGTGAGACATGTCTATGCATGTTTAATTATGCCTAAAAAGTAGCCTATTGTATTGTCATTAGCTTGCCTTTAACCAAGACCAAAGTCTCTACAGTTGTGTACCTTGTAAGGCCCTTTAGCTAATGTGTAGTGTTTCTATATTAGGCCCTTGAACTTGATACCTGACTATTTTCTTATATTCAGCATGTATTTTAAAGCAGAAAAACCTTCACAAAGGACTATTGAAGTACAGAACCACGTGTCCACCGCCGCTGATCTTTGGAGTGCAAATAACAGAAATTACCTTGGGGTCACAGTGCACTGGATTGACAATGAAAGTTTGAAATGGAAGAAGGCGGCAATAGCTTGTAGACGATTCGGGGTCGCCATGCATATGATAAAATTGCTACAGAGATTGAGGACATTTTCTCAGAATATGGCCTTACTCCTGCCAGAATCACAGCGTGAGGACCGATAATGGTAGCAACTTTGTGAAGGCATTTCAGGAGTATCAGCATGTTGAGTCCGAAGAGGAGGAGGAAGAGGAGGTGGAGGAAGACAGTGGCGAAGGGGAGGTGCACTTTACAGACCTTCACAGTGTGCTTAGAGCTGATGATGAAGATGCCCGGGTTGGGCTATGTGTACTGCCTGCACACCTATACACTGAATCTAGTTGCAAACGATGAGGTTCATAAATGGGTTACAACTAATCCAGAATCGAGAGCGGTCTACCGTAGAGCAACAGCCAAATGTTCTTCACTGTGGTCCAGCCGCTCCACATTTGCAGCTGAGTGCGTAGAAGAGGTTAGCGATAAAAAGTTGATTGTCCCCACAGTGACATGGTGGAGCTCATTTTATGATGCATATCTAAGAATCACAGAAATGCCTCTTGTTGACCTTAATAATCTTTGCACACAGTTTCAGATTAAATGTATGAATGACAGGGAATACTTAAGGAATACTGTGCCATTATGAAGCCTTTCACAGTTGCACTGGACATCCTATAGGAGACTTGTTTTTATGGCACGTTTCAATCTACACTAGAGGTTCTTATGGCCAAAACCTTAGCGATGAAAAATAGTCTATCACCAGTGACCACTGGGCTGCCAGAGGTTATAGTGGGAGCAATCAAAACTAAATTTGCTGCAATAATTGATTCCAAGGCTGCACTACTGGCTTCTGTCTCACTGCCCAAGTTTAAGCTGTTCTAGGTAAAAGAGGAAACCAGAAGAGACCACATCACTCTCCTCCTTACAACGGAGTGCCGCACCCTAACAACAGAGGAATCTGCAGCCCTGATGCCCGATCCCTCTCAACCCGCTACTGTCACCATAAGTAAGGAGAACTTTTTCTCCTTTGCTGAACAGGTGAATGTCTCGACTGATGCACCCATGTCAGTTGAAACAAAGGTAACGTGCTACTTGAATTCTGCCCCTGTGATGGAAAGTCTCCTTCTGTTTACAAGAATTAAAAAAAATCACGCTCTGTTACAATGCACCAACACCATCGAGCGCATCAGTAGAAAGACTTTTCAGTCTTGGCAGTCTTTTGCTCACCCCAAAACACAACCGTCTTAGTGATGGGCGCTTTCAGCGCCTTCTTCTCATGCGCTTTAACAGATTTCAGTCAAGCAGGTGGTATGTTAGCTGCCCGCTATCCTTAAACACAGAGCCATATCTTTTTTTATGAAGCATAAACTATGCTTAATACTGTAAACTTGAAAACATTAAAGGCATAGAAATGCAAATTTTATTAGACAATTAAAGAAATGTTATTTCTTTAGACATTACAATATAATACAGTTCATTTAATGTTAATATGAACAGGCACAGTATTTCTATCACAGTTTGCCAGACTTTGACCTTTTGTCTGTTCTTGTGATTGTTCCTTGTATTGTGCCATGAGCCGTCACTGTGGCTATTATATCCTACTGTTTTTAACCATAATAAGCTTAGCTCAGTCAGAACCACATCACCTTCCACTGGATGTGTGATGAGCTAATTGAGCTACATTTAGCCAAATCCATATTTCCAGTTATTTTGGTGAGAGAAACTTGAAAATAATGTAATTGTAGTGTAGTGTAATGCCTTACATTGACAGTAACAAATAACTTATAATAATAAATTACAGTTTTTAAGTAATTTGCCCAACACTGATGATATCACACCGAGTGTTTTTTGTTTGAGAGAAGAACACAGCCTAAATATGCAGGATTTGTGTGTTAAACATGTGCGAATGAAACAAAACACAGCTCCAGGTCTGTTTGTGTTGAGGAAACGGCATTATAACATAGATCAGAAAATAGCGTAATATGGGCCCTTTAAAATTAACTAGTATTGTTTTTCACATTTTTAAGAAAAAACAAATCAGCTACAATGTCTTTAAAGTTTGAGAAACCTGCTCTTCTTGGCCTGGTGGGATTTGTTGGAGCACTGATTCAGGCGTATTGTAGACACAGAAGTTTGACTGCTGCTGTTGAACTGCTGAACTTCACTGTGGCTGGTTCTCCAGCTTTTTGAATATTTGTCAGTGGTGATGACTGTGTTTTTCAAAGCAAAGTGGTTCTAATAGTGCATCAATAATGTATCTGGTGGCTTTGCAAAGGGAGTCTTTGATTGACAGCAGCACGCAGCCAGTGGAAGTGTGCACAGGGAATGCAAAAACCCAATTAATACTAATCATTCGGCATGAAGTATTCATAAAAATAAACTTCTGCTTTTAACAGCAAGCTTTCAAGATGGTGTCGGCTTTTTATGTGATCCCATGATAGTTTGGCATTAGATTTTCTTCATGTACTGCACTATGGTTAAGGGAATTGGTTGCAGAACATATCAGTGACAACTTCAATGTCACAGATTTGAATCCTGGTAATTTTCTCTGATAATTTTCAATTAAATGGCAAAGAGTCACCTTTTTATAACGCTTTTGTACCTTTAAGATACTCAAAGTGCTTTATACATTCGAGCTGCCAACCTTCATGTGGGAGGATGAGTGCTTTACCAATTGAACTAGTGCCGCCAGTTCACACTGTACTGTTCTCAAATGAAGCAGCAATAGGTCAAAATAGACTACAGACAATACAAGACACAAAATAATATGAACTCATACAAAAGGTGATGAGGCTGTAGCTGCTTTCGGGGTGAGTTAAAGTATATATTGGTCTTTTTCACAATTTATCGGTTTTCGTACATGTTGTTTATTGCACTCTGTAAAGCACTTCTTTATCTTCTTTATCTGTGAAAGGTGCTCTATAAATAAAGTCTTGCTTACTTAGTTACAATTCATAAACAACCATTACTGAGTATTTTCAAGATCAAAAGACTATTATCTGCATGATGATTTAGAAAAAGTGCACAGAGCTACTAAAATCTTTCAGTACAGTTTTGGTCAGATATGGGAAGCATTCTGAGTAAAGCTCTACGGTACACATTATCAATCTGGGAGGCAGTGTTGAAAAGTCACTGAATATATGTACCGCAAATACATATTCTGAATACAAATTTTGAGCAGCTGTATTCTGGTGGTATTCAGAATTCATTTACTTTTCTAAAATCAGAAGAATACATGGTGGTACTCAACTTAGGCTTCAAACTGCACAGAATTAGTGAGAAAAATATAAAACAAGTGCGATTTTTCTTTCTCTGATCAACGATAAATAAATGTATAACAAACAGTGAAACGAATATAAAGCTTTTTTTAATCTCATGTTGTGTGTTTACGTTATAATTTAAATGCGACTCTGCGTGAAAGTATTTGAAGTATTCAAAATATAGTACTCTGATAGGAACATTTATCAGAATACGTTATAAAATACATTTTATACAATGCAGGTACTCAGTGTTCTGTAACTAAATACATTTTAAAGTATTCTCCCCATCACTGCTGGGAGTTGAACCTTCAGTCAAATACGTCAAGCTAATTGAATTGACTAAAACTTTGGCTATAAGTACTCACCTCTGCTATAACTTAAATCTGCTCATATCTGCCTATGTCACTTTGTCAGCGCCGCCATGTTTTCTTTGATGTTTTCTTGGCTTTTGTCTTTGGCCCCAAACCGCAGTGCTAATGCAAACCTGTGTATGCTGCTGTTTTGATCCACCAGGACTCAGGGCTCAGACACAGCAGCAGGAGGGAGCGGTTCAACATGAATCACAAGGAATCATCTCACTGTGCGAAAGTATAGAAAAATATCTCTTATAAAACTGCTACTCTCTACTCTAAGGTTGGCTAAAGTATCGAAAATCAGATACTAATCGATATTAAAACTAGTATTGAAACTAGATACTCATTTTAGCAGGTATAGATACTAAAAAAGTCACATTCACAGGTCAGAAATAAACCCTTTCTAAATAGCATTAAAATGATTGAATGAATGAAAGAATGAATGACTGAAAGAGTACACAGAAATAACACCACGTGGTAAAATAAAACAAAGTACTATTATTTAATGTTGAAAATGGCATTCTATTGTCTAAAGTATTGCTACCTTAAAGCTACGTTTTATCTTCAGTTTAGTGGAGACTGGCAATTCCAGGACTGAAACCACCCAAATGATTCCAGTGAAGGTATATAGGGTTTAAAAACACAGTGGAGCTCGTCTTGTATTACCACATGACATCACGAGATGGAAAAGAGTTTTTTTTTTTCACTTTGAGAGAATAACAGCCTGAATATGCAGGGTTTGTGAGTTAAACATGTGCGAATGAAACAAAACTTCAGGTATGTTTTTGATGAGGAAACAACATTATAACATAGATCAGAAAATAGCGTAACATAGACCCTTTCTGAACATTTTTAAAAAAGCGAATAGGCTCAGCGCTGGATGAAGTCATTGTGAGGAGCATTTCCGGAAAGATTCTGTTTTGTTCTCCACTCCAAACATGTTTAATGACAACTATTACAAAGAATCATTGTCGCTGTGTATTTCCTACAGGCATAGTGAGTGTCTGTGTTCATAAAGTCACATTAATTCTTTTGTATTAACCACAAGCTCACTGTGTTCTCTCCACAACAACTTTCTCATTAGCTGTGCACCGTCAGAATGGCAATGAGCTTAGACTGGGCTGCACTATGTATGCCTGTGTGCGGGGGCTGGCTTTTGCTGTTCAAATTAATATTGTTGTCTTTGCTTTTTTAGCAGGATTTCATGTATTGTGAGAAATTAATTACATTACAGTACATAATGACTAATTGATGGCAGCGCTAAGGGTTTTTAGTCAGTTTTATCCGACTTTAAAGGGCCCATATTACACTATTTTATGATCTATATGTTATAATGTTGTTTCCTCATCACAAACATTCCTGGAGTTGTGTTTTGTTTCATTCACACATGTTTGACACACAAACCTGCATATTTAGACTGAGTTCTTCTAATACTAATACAGTTTTGTTTTGAGGAGGTATCAGCATTATAACATGGTTTAAACTCACAAGAGTCAAAGCCATACTGTGGAACATTCTAGGAAAAGCAAAAATAAATACATTTGATTGTCCTTAACCTACTTCTGAAGTCACTGAGGCCACAGTATTGGATTTCCTTGTATTGAAACTCCCTCCTGCACATCTCATCCAAAGATATTTGAAGTTATTTATGAATAGCAGCTTCTCAAAACATGTGCTTCACCTTGAGAATAAGACACCTGCCAGCACCTGCAGCTAACAGAGTGCAGATGTCAAAGTAAAGAAACCTTGTACATCTCCACTTGTACTAAATACTTTGTGTGGGCCTCAAGAGGAAATTAACGGGGCAATACAGCTTCTATGGAAATATTAACCTCAAGGAGCATTGACTGAGCTGTAAAGATCTACAAACTGGAATATCTGAAAAGGAAATGTTTTGCTTTTAGTAGTGTGTTCAATGTCAGACAATCATAAGGCCCGACCAGTAGTTTAAACTTTAGAGACTTGAACTCCACAGTCGGGTCAATACAGTTTACCTGAACTACATCACAGTTCCTAGACGGATACGTGGTTCAGGAGTCGATTGGAGGGTAGCAGTGATCTGATTATAACTTAAAAACGTGAAGAAAAAAACTAGTTCATTTTAAACGGTTTGCAGAGGTCCAAAGTTATTCTTTATTTCCTTTATGTATTCTGAGCATCCTAATTACTCAACAATAAGTTTTTAAACACTTTTCACAACTTTCGGAGGCCATTGCAAAGTTCTTCTTGATTCTTGGATAATAAAACATGTTATAATTACATATACAGCACACAGTGGTTTCATTTTGACCTCAAGAGCTGCTTATAGATCTGTACTTTAATGACATGTGTTGCAGTCATAGACTGTATATAGAAATGGACTAAGTGAGTCAGTTATGGGGCAAATTTGGAGCCATATTAGAAACAGGAATTGATTTACAGACAAAATAGTAAAATAAAAACATCAGGATCATGAAGCGGGTTAATATGATCTCAACTGAGTTTCAGCCTGGTTAAATAAAAGTTTATAATAATAATATGAATAAAATATGCGTTTTTCAGAACTCTAACAGCAGGTGGTATAAATAACTTATTTTCTTCTATGAGTGGCGACTGTCCTAATGTTGCTAATGTAAAAAGCACAAAGTGCACTTTTACCCAGAGGAAGAGCTGAGGGGTTTTTGAGCTGAAGTGTGTACATGAGCCACATGTCAATGCTCTGTGCACGCACTTCCCTCCTGTACACTTGAATTAAATAGAATTAGATCAACAGTAGCAGCTGCTGACCTTCACCATAAAAACAAGTCTTTCTAGGCTTTACTGACACATTTCATCGAGACGCAAACTCCAGACCTCCTTTTACAATAATGTGATGAGAACAAGCCTGAAAACAGCTGCAGATCTAAGTTTAAAGAGGACGACTGGTTTTGTCTGCTATACTGTATATTAATAATCTATGACACAGACCCGTGGATCATTATTAGTTCACATGATTTGCATTCATTTGTGCTAAAATAAAAATAATAATAATTATTTTTACATAAACTGATTACTCTGAGTGCATAAAGGAGAAGGGAAAACAATTATAATATGGTTAAAAGCTCTTAAAAGTCAATTTTATGTAATATCTCCCAGCAGTAACAGAAGCCATCTTAGAACACTTAGAACAAGTGAGAGCCTGTTTACAGGTCCTGTATTACACAAATTGATTCTCGTGAGCTTTAAGTCATGTTAGAATGTTGTTACCTTCTCAAAAACACACTTGTTGTGTTTTGTTTTATTCACACATCCTGGTTTATTAGTCTGTTTACATCTCCAAAACTCAAAATACTCAAGTTGACAGCTTTTACCGTTTGTTCAGCAATTCCAAGACTGAAATCATCCAAATGATTCTAATAAAAGTGTGTGGAGTTTAAAAACACAGTGGAGCCCTTCCTGCATTACCACATGACATCACAAGGTGAAACAGAGTGTTTTCAGGATACAACATAGATCTGAAAATTGTGTAATATAGTCCAATGAATAATGTTACACCAAAGATGTTCATTTTGTCTTCTTATGTACTTTAACTTCTTGGGTTCTTTTTTTTGATAATAATACAATAATATTGTTGAATTTGATTTTCAGCCTTTTAGAATATATGTGCCATTTAATTGAATAACTGCAAAGCTTACATAAGAGTCACATGGATTTGTCATTGCTGTAAAAATATGTAGGTGAGACTTGTGAAAAAAACATATTTCTTATTGAAAATATGTGTCCAAGGATATTGCATTCAGTTGCTTTACTTCTGTGTGCTACTAAAATAATCAACAGCCGGTTACGGACCTCATCAAAACAGTCAAGCGCAAGAAAAAAGCAAAAAATATTGTCAGTATCGTGAAATATTAAGTCTCCTAAAACTATAATGGATAAAAAGCTATTCCACTAAACACGGTATCTACTAATCATTTTATTATGAACTGAATTCAGACTCTAACTTCATAAAACCAAATAAGATAAAAATAAACAAACAAATAAATAAATACATTCTTTATTTTGTGTAAGTTTGTTAAAAGAGAAACTCAGTGGATAACGCATAGAGTAAAGGAAGTAGCATTATAGGCTATTTGTAGTGGCTGACAGTTAAAAAAGAAGTGAGGATTAGTCTATTAAAACTGATCTGAACATCAGCTACTAAATATATTTACTTAAATATTTAAAACCCCCATATTACACTATTTTCTGGTCTGTTATAATGTTGTTTCCTCATCAAAAACGTACCTGTTGTTGTATTTTGTTTCATTCACACAAACTCTGCATTTTTAGGTTTTGTTAGTGTTCTTCTCTCAAACAGAAATCACTCTGTTCCACTTTGTGATGTCATGTGATAATTCAGGAAGTGCTCCACTGTGTTTTTAAACTCCATACACCTTCACAGGAATCATTTGGATCAGTACTACTAAACTAAAGGTAAAAGGTAGTTGTTAAGTTAAACAAGGTGGAGCAGAGCGTTTTGAGCTTTGGAGATGTGGACAGACTAATGATAAAGGATTACTCAAATGTGTGAATGAAACAAAACACAACAGTTATGTTTTTGATGAGGGAACAACTTTTTAACATGGCTTAAAGCTCACAACAGTCAGCTTTACGTAATAATGGACCTTTAAGTTACATTTTTGTCAGCTGCAGCACATGAATGGTGATTTCAGAGAGTGGAGAGCAGCCAGGCGCGTTGACTACAATTACACAGCACGCAGGAGGAATTGGAAACAGGTTGCCCTTCAAATTAAAAGACACGGACGTTTTTCTATATACCCTCCTTACCAATGCCAGCCCGTGCTTTTTTATTGATGAACCTTATCCCGGAAACAGCTGCGTGTTTAGTCGCGCTCTTGACGCCATTGCGCTGCCAATAACCTCTCAGCTGAAGGAAGGACTTTGTTGCGTGTTGGTGGATGCTTTACAGTCAGACCGGAGCAGCGCAGACTTGAAGAAAAAAAAAGACGTTTCGGGATTTTCTAAGAGACACGAGCTATTTTCAACAAGGACATCCGACAGAAGACATCCAACAGATTGGAGAGGATGGACAACCCCGTGTACTGGGCTCTGCTGATCGGGATGAGCGTCCTACTGATGGAACAAGGTAAATGATGGCACTAGCAGTCCGCGCGCACTTCTTTGGTTCACGTCTCGCTTCACTTTGTATCGTTTTGGTCGGTACTTAGTTTTGCTCAAGTCTACTTAATATACGCCCCAATCTCTGTGTCTACACGTGTCACCGGGACGCAGCTGGCATTTAAACGTCGTCTTAAAAAAGCGTTTTGTAGTGCACTTGTGCGCCAGTGACTAGACTCCATAAGTAGCTGGGTAGTTTTAAATCAGGGACATGCTGTTTTATTTCGCTTTTATTGTTTAGTTCAAAAGTTCACGAGTAAAACCAAGTGATACGTGTGCTTAGGTTTGGGGATCCACTGCGCATATTGAAGGTGCAAATATGCAGGCTATAACGTGCAGTTTGATTGCGCCAGAGTGGTCCCAGTGCTGTTCCGGAATTCACCTGCTGTTCTTGTTAAGATGTGACTCGGGATCGTTTCTCTCCGCAAAGTTGATTAAGTATTAGCGCGTAATCCGCACTGACTCTGCGCGGAGGTCAGCCAGGTTAAACCACGCGTTCTAGGTGAAGGAGAGAGAGTTGTTTTGCATCAAGAGCTGGAAGCAAGTCAGGTATTTTTGACCTTGTGTGCCAAATGTATATGCAATTACTAACCGGCCACAGGGAGGCGGTAAACGATCGCAAAAGCAGGTTAAATCTATATTCTAATGAGAGCACCTTGAGCTTTGTCTTCTGGAATATAGTTACAGTCTACGTATATCACAGACATAAATAGGCTAATGGCTAGAATAAGAAGGTTCTTTTCTCTAGGTTGAATAAAGGTGAAAACAATTTAAGTTTAAAGCTTAAACTCAAAACTTTATGTCTGATTATGTTCACAGTTGCGCCTCAGCTGTGCCCAAGTTGTACACAAGTTACACAAAAAATGATGTAATAAGAAAATTAATATTTATTTTCAGTATAAACGCGTTCCCTCCTCTTTGGTGTTGTCCTTTTCTTTCTATTGTGAAATACCTTAAATGCAGTAGTTTTCCTCTTCTAGAAGGAACTCTTGACCATAGTTTCAGCTCATTTACTGTACTTTTACCCCTGATTATGTAGCCTAATCCTTTGCGATACTAACCAAAGTCTGCAAACAGAATTTTACTGTGAAATTGAAATTACAAAATGATCGCCAGCATCAAAAGTTAAAAATGGAAAAATCCAACCCATATCAATATGCAATCCACAGTTGCGTTAAACCCCAGTGGATTAGAGATTCTGTAGATATTTCACATGAAAGACTCTGTTTGGAGATGCTGTAAAGAGATTTACAGTGTTATTCAAATGAGATGAGTCTAAATATGCAGAGAATGTTGATTTTTGTTTCATTTATTTGAATAAATACAATGCATACTGATCAGTGTGCCGGCATGCAGCTCCAACATAAATAAGCTGGAGAGCGCACAAAAACTAAATTTCATCTGTTTTCTTAAGGCAGTAAAATCAATAAACATTCAAGAAGATGGCAACAGACGCATTACTTAACATTACAAGACTTTATACATCAATATAAAGCAGATTACATAAAATGAGAACTAGTGTAACTAAAGTAGTGTAGCCTCCTCTGCTTCTCTCTGTTCCTCTGTGCATCTACAGCAGGTGGCACAGTACCAAAAGATGGCAGTCAACTCAAAGAAATGCGTTTAGCACTGGTCGCTTTATCTTCCGGAGAGAAACCGCAGAGGCAGAGGCTGGTGTGCCCCTGCATCAGCTCACGAGGGGAGAAAGAGAGAAAGAGAGACGGAGGTGGGGGGAGAGAGGAGCCCTGTCCAAAATGATAATGACTTCAGCCTTCTGCTCCTCGCTCTGTGCCATCGCTCCCTCCTTCTCCCTCCTTCACCCCCTTTTGTTGTGCTGGCTGGTAGTGTATAGCAAATGCTCTGAAGATGCTACGATTTCAAACACTATTTCATACTAAGGAATTCACTCTGTACAGATTATACCACCCCTTCCTTTCACCCCCTTTTGCTGTCCTAGCTGAAGGTTTATAGCAAATGTTGTCAAACTCTATTTCAGTACTAAGGAATTCACTCTTTACAGATGCCACACTAAAGATAAAAATGCTCTTTTTTAGTAATGGACTGTAACTTTAATATACAAAGTAATGGTACTTTTTTATGTGGTCTTATCCGTTCTGATAAAGCTCAAAATCAAACTGAAGTTGTTTAGAAAAGGTTAAATTTTTGTCCTGTTCATGTAACTTTTTTCGTATCGATACTTGCTCAAATGTAGTTTTGATATTAGTTTTAGTATTGATTTTAGTATCTTATTTTTGATACTTTTGACAGCCTTAATACCAAAGAGGCAATATGTGCCATTCAGTAACTATGATGTCTACTAGGGCTGCAAAATTTATTGTAATTGACAATTCGATGGACACAATTGGAAAATCTGAAAAGCTGCAGTTTTTGAAGTACGGTAATTTCCCTCACAAAGAAAAATTCATAAAAATTGCTACAACTACATGTTCTGAAATGCATGCAATTCTTATTAGTTTGTTAGCTCATAGGCCTTTTTCAGTGTTTTTTTTTTTTTTTTGAATAATCCTGCATTATTAGTCTGTCTACATCTCCAAAGATCAAAAGGCTCGATTTCACCTTGTGATGTCATGAAGCATGAGTTTTCACGTTAATGTCTACCTTTTACCTTTCATTTTGTAGAAATGGGCAATTCCAGGACTGAAATTAACTCAAACTCCATATACCTTCACCAGAATATTAACACAGAACATACAGTAGATCAGAAAAGAGCGTAATATAGGTCCTATGAATATTTAGTTCTTAAATTGTGAATCTATGGCAACGGCACAAATTTCCCATCATTCTGAAACCCATGGATGGCTTCTGCAGAGGTCTGGTTTTTGTAACAGATGGTTTTAATCTATGATCTGTGTCCCCGTCACTGTGGAGATGCTTGTGAAGTGTGAAGGTCAGTTTGGCTAGTGCTGCACTGAGTGAATCATGTGTCTCTGCATCGGCTGCTGTGTTAAGACCCCTAATGCATGCTTATTCACACATAATGAGAAGAGGTTTTATAGTCATTCCTAATCTCCTGCAGGATGGACTGAGTCTGTGCTGTTGTAAAGAACATGCATTATTGACTTGTAAAAGTGGAGTTAGGTGGAGGTTGATGGTTGTCAAGTATTGAAAATCAACACTAGATATGTGCAAGCAGGCCCGTCGACAGAAATATGGGGGCCCAGGGTAAAAACACTCATATGGGCCCCCCACTAATATTAATTAATATGCGGAGTAGACCACATTGTAACATATAGCCTAGAAGTTACCATTAATTTGTGTTGAAAATGTCTATTGCCTAAGAGTATTGTTTTTAAAATTATTATTGTCGTACTGAAATTAGTATCAAGCCTATTCCTTATTATTGAAAGAGTTAAAAATTCTAGTATCGTGACGACACTACTCCTAAACAAATCAAGTTATTCTCAGTAAGTAGTACATGCATTAAAGCTCCTGCATGTGCCAGATTATTATTATTATTATTATTTTAAACCAAAATTTATCTCATCCCAGTACAGATGTATTGTATAAGCAGCTCTTGAGGTCAAATATGTCCTGTGTGCTGACTGCATTTAATTATAAAGCATTTTACTGTGTGACAATCAGGATGTGCGTGTTAGCAAAACTCTGCTCTGGCATCAGAAAGTTGAAAAGCACATAAACTCATCTCAGTGAATAATTATGATGCTCTGAATGCATAAAGTAAATGAGGAATAACTTTGGACCACTGCAAACCATTTAAAATGTAAAAAAACTAGTTCTGCTTTTGAACCATTTTAAAATGGCAAAAATCGGGAGACATAGCTGTTTGGGTAACATGGACGGTCTCACTCCGATTAGTTAACAAATTGTACAAAGTTCAAACAAAATGCTCTCATTTCAAACAACACAAGACACACAGAATGTAGTTTCACTGTCAGTATTGCTCCAGCAGCTGTGCATAAACAGCAGTAATGAGGCGCCTTATTGTATGAGCAGACACTCAGACTGCGCCGCTTATAATGCCAAGAAAAAACTGCATTCCTGTTCATTTTTACTCCAAAACTCTCCATCTCTTTGTCTTCATAGTGTCCACTAAACAGCAGGATTGTACATCTTCAAAGCATCTGTTATTGAAGTCTGTGATGTTCTGTAATGTCCATACTTGTTCCTCATTATATTAGGAACTGCTGGGAGATGAGAGCTGTTGGTTTACAAATGTGTGTGAAAGATTGGGGCTCAACATTAAAGGTGCAATGTGTAACTTTTCTCTTAGAGGGTCCGTCAAATGCTTTTCTTTGCGGAAATATTATTGCTATGTCTGCAATGTTTCACAGTCTGGTCTTAAACCTCTCTAGCTTCATGAAGACCAAACCATATCAAGTAGCGGGTCGGTCAGATCTGTGGAGAGGCAACCCCGCTCACAGAATGCCTGTTTTTTAAGGTATTTTGAGCTACAACACCATCTGTAATTGAATAAATGTAAGGTAGAGCTGTTTGTTGTCGTACTGTGGAACGTTCCAGGCAGGGCAATGACATATCCAGAGAAGCAAGCAGGTGAGGGACCCCCAACCAAAAAGTTACACCATGCACCTTTAAGTTTGATACTATACAGTGGCAGTCCTTGGCTTGTGCAATGCTCATTTACGGCTCTCGTCTGTGTGTCGAAACAGTGTTTGCACAAGAAGAGCGAGGAGGAGGTGAAAGTGCAGAGAGGAGACAGATGGAGAAGTACAGGTCAAAACAACAGGTTTAGTCCAGCAGGCCTCCTCCACTGTAGATGCCCGTTTTAGTGAATTACACGACATGGGGCTCTATAAAGCTCATATTTAACAGGACTTTCACGACAATTTTGAAGTACGATATATTGCTGCTGAAAAATATTTAGCACAATTAACCACTATTATTTTTAGTTCACTCTTATTTGACAAACTACAACAGATTTTTTTCAAATATAGGCTACTACAAAAAGTCCCCGCTAGTGCAAAGAAAAGATGCACACGATATTTACTGAGCCTGAGCCCTGGCAATTAATAGAAAAATCATGAGATCATGGATCATGTCATGTCTAATCATCAATGATATTTATTTTTTTTATTTTATTTGAGAGGACAGACAGTTCTGTTAGTAAAAGCATGTGATTTGGATTTGAAGAAATGTATCTGTCTATTCATAAAATAAGTGTCTGAGTGTCCAGAAAAGCGCTATATAAAACTGATGCATTAAAATAAAAAACAGCTCTAGCGTGAATAACTATCTTTCTATCATGTACCAAACACTAAATCGATATAGTAAAGACCGTGACAGGCCTAACTGGAACCAAACTTGGCTCACACCAGATTCATATGTGTCACACTTTGATAATGTCTAAAACTCTCGCTAAAAATGGACTTGATGACTATTTAAATCTGATTGGTTGAAGCATCACAACAGCAGAGCAGGCTGAAAAATACAACATTTGTTTCATCCAGTTGATCAAAAAGCACAGACATCTTCCCTGTCCACAAATTCACAATGTGCTTTACCTTCTGCACATTTTTTCCACAAATGACAGTTCGTACTGACGCTAAAATCTGCTCAAACCTCAATGCTGCTCTGTGATTGGTCCGTTTATCCCATGAACCTAACTGAGGGCCAATGCCAAGATGGATTTTGTGAACAAATATCACAAGAATCCATTGTGCATCGCAAGGTTACCTAGAACCCACAAGACTCCTGCTGTCTATGAACAAAAGTTTGTTTGAGTGGGACAAATGAAAGTGAGCAGTGGCCATGGCTTAAGCACACTGCCCTGGAGCCTGAAGAGCTCTCAGACAGGTTTATTAGGAGCCCCAGACTGCACATGTTTGACCTTTCCTCAGTTAAAGGAGCTCATCATTAAGAACTCAAGGTCAGAGCAGCAGAGCACAATCAGCTAATGACAGGGGGGGACATTCTTCACTGCTCGTTAGGGCAGCTTCATCTGTTTCAGGATTTTTAAAGTAAATGCTTCACTTGTTTTAATATGCAGTGTGCTGTTAAGACTCAGATTTTTTATTTGGTCCAGGCCAATCAAGCACTATGCACTGCCTGTAGAAGGTTAAGTGAGCAAAAATTATGTATAGATTCCACTTGCTCTGCTGATCATTTATAATTATTTATTTATATTATTTAACTTGTATATTTTACATATAAAAGTTTAATTTCATTACTTTAAAGTTTACCTAAGATCGTTAGTTGTGAAGTGGAAACTCAGAAGAAGCCCATGGGTGTAGTTACCTCTTGACTATAAAGTTATACTGTGTTCATGAATTGTGTAAAAATCTTAATTTAAGTTCTGGAAAATTGTGCCATTTCCCTTTTTATGCATTGCAGTTGAATAGTTGTCACTGAGCCGTTATTTCACATGGTTGTGCTTGTTTTTGATTTTGATTAAAACCTGCTGATCCAGAGCAGTGTTCACTTGTGTCTCTGGTCTCTGAGGTGGGACACAGTGAAGCGTCTGAGCTGTGACTCTTGGAGCTTGTTAGCACCAGTGGAGCTGTGAGCTCACAGCAGACACCTCCAGCTCAGTGAGATCCATTCAATCTGTGAAGCCAGTGACACAGTGCACAGGGCCACACGGAGGATACAGCTGCTCATACACAAACGACACTTCCAGATGCACTACAGGCAAAAGTTTGGATACACTTTTTCAGTTACGTTTTGGCCAGTTACATTGAAGATTTTCACTGAAAGCATCAAAGCTATATGTGAATCAAGGCGTATGGAATGTAGTACACAAAAAAATACTAAAAAATAATTCAAAACTTCATTTTTCATTTTCATAAATGGCCACCTTTTGCTTTGATCACTGCTTTGGACATTTGGCATTAACCCTGCATGGCACACCTTGAATTGAAAACCATCTCAGGAGACTTTATCATCAAGATCTTGGAGAGAAGGCCAAGGGTTTGCAGTGCTGTCAACAAAGCAAAGGGTGGTTACCGTTGGGAATATGAATCTAAAATAGTTATTTCACTTTTTGTCTTTGCTTCATAATACCCTATATCTTGCTCTGTATAGTTGATGTTTTCTGTTTGTATCTAAAATGTAGAAAGTAGAAAACCGTTAAAAAAAAACATTGAATGAGTAGGTGTGTCCATACTTTGGACTGGCCTTGTATGTCTGAGCTCTGCGGTCTGCTGGCTCTGAATGGACCATGTGTTTAGTCCTGACATTTGAGTCCGGTAGTGTCAGTCTAAACTGTCTGTACATCTCACAGTGAGTGATGTGTGTGTGTGAGATGGAGCGCCTATAGCCCCTGTCTGTGTACATCATGTATTCATGGCGGGATAGGGCCACTCTCCAGAGGCCCTCCGGAGAAATGAGCTGCTAAACACAGTGGATGGGCTGATCAGGATTCTTGTTTACAATGACCTGCCACTTGTTCTGCTCTCACATAAAGTAGCTGGAGTGCTTTGTGATATGGAGCCAAGTGCACCTCTGACCTTCACTCACGCAGCACCCTCTTCACCTTTATAATGATAATGCAGTCTAGTGCCCTCTTCACCTCATACTGCAGTGAGTACTGACCCAGTGTTTCAAAGGTGAAGGTGGGTTTTCTTTTTACAATGTCAAGCCTTTTAAAGCTGACCTACTATGCAAAACCGACTGTTTTGAGCTTTTAACCACGTTATAGGTGTTTTCCCCCACCATTTACTCACTCAAAATTGTATTTGGAGTGATTCGTGCGTGTTTGAGCAATCTTTAATCGCATATTTTCAAAACGGCATATTGCAGATCCATTCCTGTTTTCACTGCCAACATACACCCACTGGTCTTTACTTACTTCTTTCTCCAATTAAATTTCCTCAATTGATGATATGCGTAGGATTTGGCAGTGTCATTTTGGTACAGATAAAAAAAATAATAAAATCCACTGCTTTCTAGTCCAGCTATCCATTGGAGGTTCTGACTATTTGTTGTGATGTTTACGGCAACGTCAGCTCCCATTGGACACAGGACTTTTTTAACATGGAAGTCAGCGGACTTGTTTCTTTTATGAAGTAATTTTTTAAATGATTATTGCGATTTAAAATGTGCAAAGTATAACATAATGATCCATGGGTGTCATAGGTTATAGCTATGTGGCAGACACAAGCACAATACGTCTTCTTTAAAATTATATACAAGAGGCCTGTGTCAAAAATAGTGCAATAAAGATTTTCAGATGAATAACATTACAATTATAATCAAGTTACACTGTAGGGATTATTAGGAATCACAAACACATTTTTATAAGCATCTGATTTAATTATCAATCAAACCCGATTTAACTGTGGTCAAAACGCAGTGGGTCCGTAAATCTGAGAGTCACATTAAAGTTTTAAAATTGCATGTTTTTCTTTAAAGTTTGACACATAATTAGACTCTGTGTTATTGCTCCACTGACTTCTACTGTTGTGTCCATTTTCTATCACTTTTAATGATATGGAGACAGAGCTGGGACATAGACTGGGGTCCACACACAGGGGCACTCAACCGAGAATGTGCATCTGAAATGAAAAACACTCAAATGAAAAGCTTTGAAAGGCTAAAGCTCACAATGGCCCCAGTTCTCTCTCTGCATTTAAACCCCTCCACAAACATGATCAGGTATTCATTTGAGAAATTATTGATTTGTCAAGAATCTCTTTACTTCATAGTACCTTTGGGTCGTGTCATATTGTACTCTATAGATAGTATTTGATTACTGCACAAAAACATAATTGTTAAAATCTCATTCTTGCTTAAAGGTGCACTGTGTAACTTTTTGGTTGAGGGTCCGTCATCTGCTTGTTTCTATGGATATGTCATTGCTCTGACAGGAATGTTCCACAGTATGACATTAAACAGCTCTAGAAATACAGTTATTCTGAGCGGGTTTTTGCCTCTCCACAGATCTGACCTGTAACTTTGATCTCCATGAAGATAGAAAGGTTTAATATTTTTATTAAACCTTTATATTTATTTTATTTTTTAACATCTCAGGTAAAGCAATACCATCTCCATGGGGAAAAAAAAGTATCTGATAGACCCTCCTCCAGAAAAGTTACACAATTTAAGTTTTGAGTATGCAGCTTTAACAGTACGTAAACTTACCATAGAAATGCTGATCCAGGTTTGTTTTTGCAGTAAATCAGCTACACTCTCAAATGAAAAACTTTTTCAAGCACTTCCAAAATATAAAATCTGTTAACAGAACCAAATGCAAATGGTCTTCTAATTTCTTTTTACAGTAAATTAAATAAAAATAACAACTCAAAACAATTATTTGATTTAAATAATAGTTATTTCACTTGAAAATGGTCAACGATTAGTGCCTGAGAGACAATTGAAGCACAGCTCTCTCTCGCTTCTATGACCTATACGTGCTTCTACCTAAATGAGAGACTTGTGTGTCCACTTCTAACAGATGTAATCGAAAATCCACTTTCAAATATTTCTCAGTCACTCCTCCTCCACTCACCTGCAGCCATCTGTCGAGAGGAGCCAACCACCAACAAGAGACCACAGCTCACAGCTCGTTTTTTCTTTCTTGCTTACTCAAATCATGCAGCGTTTTGCCTTTTTCTCCAAACCTACTGTTGTAACTGGACCAAATCTACAGATCTAACCTCCCAATATAGTGGTGTGGACACATCTGATCTCACAGTGCTTGGAATAGGATAAAAAAGCGCTTGGGGTTAATGATGCACCCCAAATACACGCAGTGCGGAAATTACAATCATCTAAATTACAATTCTGAAGCATTTGTTGTATTGAATGATTGCTGCCCATCATATAATTACTGTCTAGTGATATAGACAGAGAGACGGAGAGGGCGAGGGAGACAGAGACAGAGAAATTTAAAGTTTTACTGCAACATTTACACTGCACTTTTCAGTCAAAGGTCTCAGTGCAGTTTAACAGAAGGACTGGTCAGACAGGGTTATCAGATCCTGTGTCAGGGCAGTTTGAATAACATAATTTTGTTTAAAAAATATAACTACATATCAGATTTACTGCCAAGAACAAGTGATTTGTATACATGAAGATCACATCTGTATGCATCATGTATTTATGCTGTGTCACATGACCTTGAAAATTGTGTTTTGATGAAGTAATGAATCATCACTTATCAAAGTCTGGCAGAGTTGAGCATAATTATCAAAGTCTGGCAGTGAAGTTGTTAAATTTGGTGTTAAAGAAGCCCTTTCACGTCATTTCAATCAAGGGTTTTAATTGTGGAGCTGAAGAGATCTTCCATCTGCGTTTTTTTTAGTTGATGGATTCTCACAGACTCAGGCTAATTTCATGTTTGAGACGAGATATGATCTGGTTGCGATACATGAGAGACCGGGTTCCAAACCTGGGCTGTGGGAGTGTTTTTCTGTTGTAATTACAGTCTCAGCACCAGATCAATGACAGTGCCTCAGAACCTGCTCCACCATGTGTTTGATCTGAGCTGAAAATGACCCACTGCAGAATCTTGTTTTATTTTTATATTTAGTTTAGCAGCTACAGCTCCTTAAAGGTCAAATCTGACATTATAAAAGCAGAGATGGTGAGTATGGATGCCCTTGCTACTCTGGTTTGGTTTTTTGTGCTTAAACATTTCATTTATTTGAATTAGGACAGAGTTGATTTTATTTATACCTTTTTTTTAGATGTTTCTACCATGTTATAACATTGTTTTAGATGTCATCCATGCGTGTCTGAATAGTATTAGCGATCTCTCCTGGGCCTTATTCAAACCCTCCCTAGTTTAGCTGTAAGATTCTGTGCAATGCTCAGCCCACAAGCCTATGACACCCATGCTCCCACATGACAGTTCTCCATAAATATACAAAAACATGACAGAAAACGGTACTCAACAATTTGACAAACCTGATGCATTGTCAGTTTGTATTAGTGGGATGTATTATTATTCTTTGTTTTAAGCTGAATGATCTTGCCTCAGCGCATTCAACACTAGTTTTTGAAATTTGTTCACTCAGTAATACAAAATCTTTTGATTCTGATATTTGCAGGTGAATTAAAAAGCAAAACCAGTAAAGGCCTGTCACAATATTTTGAAGAGGGATAAACTGTTTCAGAAAATCACATTAAATACAATCTAAAACATGTAACCTTGCATAGCAAGATGAATTCTCAGAATATTTGAGTTCACAAACTCCATCTTGGTGTGCACCTGTTGTACGGTTAATTGGGCTGGCGGACCAGTCACTTTGCAGCATTGAGGTTTGTGTGGAAGCCAAAGCTTTCAAATGAACCAAAACAAACATGCCTGACATGGTACTTCAGCATCAATACTGACTATTTAATTTGTAAAAAACGTGCAGAAGGTAAGCGCTTTAAGCATTTGTGGACAGGGGAGAGTTTTTCTCTCAACTGAGTTTCACTAAAGTTCTATTTTTCGGCTGTTGTGATGCATCGACTAGATTCAAATAGTTGTTTTCCGATGGCTTTCAGCGCAAGCCATGTCAGACTGATAATGTGTAGAACTTAATTCAGAGGGACACACATCAAACACACTTTTTTGAAATGAACCTTACCAGGAAATAAAACATGAACTCCATTTAAATACGAAATCACAAAGTCACTCAATGAAACTCGAAGTACAGTTAACATAATAAAATGTTACTTATTCAGTCCTATAGCTCAAAGGTTAAATGTACAGAGAAAATATTAGGTTCAGAGAAATGGTACACACTATAAATATTAAGCCCCCAAAATATCACTCATTGCTCATTTACTGAACAGTTCAGGTGTGTATGGCATTTTTTCCAACTAAAATGAAACTAGAACAGACTAACAAAGTGCACTCAGAGAGCTGCTTATGGCGTGTGAAAAATAAAATCCTTTATTGTTAGATGCAGACAGCATGCAGAGGTCTGATTTAGTCATAAAGTGCTTTTACAAGACACTAGATGGTGGGGGAAACTTTCTCATTTACAAGAAAAACATATGCTACCTCAGCTTTAGTCTATTGTAGTCTGTGACAAGCCTAATAGACCTTTTTTTAAAAATGTGTAAACAAAAACATTCTACATTCTGTAATGGAGAGAGAAGTGGAACAGAATGCAATTTTAATAGGGAAACTGGGATTAATCACAAAATATTAAAAAAATCAGGGAAATTTTACAAATGGAAACCACTCGTATACATGCAAGTGATATCAGAGTCCGGTTTAAAAACATTTACAGTTGCATTTACATTACTTGTTTATTAAAGAAGAGATTATGATAGACATTTAACATTTTTGACAAGGTTTAGGTTTTATTGGACAAATCCTTACAGAAAAGTTGAGTCCACTACAATTTGCCTTTTCATCTACAGATTTATTACATATTTCATTATAAATGTTACTTTTTGTGAAGCTCAAATACAATTTTGAGGTTAAATTGTATTTTTCCATCTTAACAGAGAAGCAAATTCAGGAATTTTGATAAAAGAACTGTTTATTTTTTGTTATAATTTTGGTAAAACCATTAGTATTTGGCTCAGTTTATCACTGAAATATTTTCTGTCTGCTTCACTTTGCCTCTAGTTGCCTCCGTTCCAGAGTTTTGAACATTCTGACAGGATTTTAAAGGGTCTGCACTATTACATGTGATGCAAGTGTCCTTTTTCAGTGTTGTGTATAAATCAAGATGCCTTTTATTTTCCTCTGATTTCTGCTCTCATGTAATCACCACTCAGACCTGAACATGTGTCTAATGGAGAGGAGACATCTGCAGAGCTTTTCTAATTGGATTTTGTAGTTGTACAGATCCACACAGTAAAGCTTTGGGTCAGGTGACAGACCAAGTACAATTAGGCCTGAGCGATATTATCAGTATGTTACCACTGGTGGAAAAAGTAGTCAATTTTGTTACTTAAGTAAAAGTTCAGATACCATAGCAAAAAAATACTCAAGTAAAACATGAAAAACTATCTACTTAAGTAAAAGTATTAAAGTACAGATACCTAAAATCTCAAATAGCTACTTTTACTTGATTATGTTCCACCCCTGGTAAAGTGTAACTCAAGATACTATATAGTATATACATTTTGCCATCAGAGTTGGGTAGAGCAGCCAAGTAAGAGTAATGTTACTGCATAATGATATTACTCAAGCAGAAGTACAAAGTAATGGTCCAAGAATTTACTCAAGATCTGATTTATAATTTCAGTTTAATGTCATTGAAAGGACAAAACGGTAAATAATGCATCTGGTATTTTCAAACAAAATGAGAAAAACAATCAGATCTGAAGGAGCAGTGTAAGAAATCTAAATGTTCAAATCATTAAAGCTTTTGTCACTTGGGAGCCGTAGCAGAGTACAGTAAGCTGCTAGAAAAGTACAATCTTGTTTTTAAAGTTACTCAAGTAAATGTAACAGAGTACTACCCACCTCCGCTTTCCCTTTAAATATAGATTCAATACATCACCATTCAGTCTTGTATAGTGATATCTCCCATAGTCGCATCTCAGTAGGTCTGGCCCTGGTTCTGATTGGTTTCACAGTCATCCATCCATGTGTCTAATCTGTGCATTTGTTTCCAACCTTTACTTGGCTACATTTATATTCCAGTGGGTCAGATCTCATAATAACTTTGGGTAAAGTGTATCACAAATCCTGTAATTCAGCAATTTATATGCAGAAATATAACGACTTAAATCCATTTCTCATTAACATAGCAGTTTCCACTCAAATAGTATATACTAGAATGAGAAGTACAGTGTGTCAATATTATGAAGAATAAGGCAGGATCCTGTTTGTGCAGATGGTTGTTTCTTCTCAGATAAAAAAGCTGCTACATGTTTGTATGATCAGACTTGTTGGAGGTGTCACCTGACTCGTGTGTCTTATCTGTGACTCCCAGGCTCCCGCTGTCATCTGTTTTACATAAAGCTGAGGGAGAGAGACGAGCCTTCGGCGTTTTAATAATTACAATGTCGACTTCTCATTCATTAAATGAAAGATGGAAAATATTTTGGGTGGCTTGAAGGTGCACTGTAACTTTTCTGGTAGAGCGTCCGCCACCTGCTTATCTCTATGGAAATGTTATTGCTTTGTTTAATATGTTCCTCTGTATTGATAAAATGCATCTATCACAAGGGAGAGGAGCAGGTTAAAGCTACACTACATTACAGTTCAGATCTGTGGAGAGTCACCCCTATTCACAGAAGGAATCATTGTATTTTTGTAATGACTAAATACTAGATGGATATGTTTAATGTCATACCATGAAACATTTCAGGCAAAGCAATAACATCTCAATGGAGACAAGTAGGTAGTGGACCCTCCACCTGAAAAGTTGAAAACTTTTTAATTTTAATAAACTTTTAAACTTGTTTCATTGTGACAGTTTTTTTATTGCTGCAGTCGGGTCAAGTTTTATTTACAATGTGGTTCTTTTAGAAAAGGTCAAAATCATCGTTTCGTGACATTTTCTGTAGCAAGTTACTGCACTTAAAAAATGTTATCATGGTAGGCCTAATGTACTCAGTGGTAGTCAGTGATGGAGACTGGTTCTGTCTATATTCTACAGAGTCTGGAGACCATGCCCTCTGCTGTGTCTCAGCTCAAACTCAGAGCCATGACCCTGAGTGGCTAATCCCCCTGTCACTAAGATAAAACCAGTGTCCAGACTACAGATCTTGGTAAGGGACTAGAAATCAAGTGTAGTCAGAAAGTCAGATGACCAGAAGTGAATTTGATCTACAGTTGTGTTAACGTCAGTAATATCAACATTATGGCCAAACTAAAGACACATCTGGACCCTGGAGAACATCTGAATCCACGGACAAAAGAGTCATGGAAGACAAAAAGGAATTTTATGGTCCAGCAGAAAGAGGGCATCGAGTGTTTCGTGGCAAACAAGACACTTACATTTTATTAAAATTCTAGCAAAATTATATTGCAATTTCTCTTCAGCTCATGGTTGAAACAGGCTTCTAGGACAAATGGTTTGAACTCAAGTTCTATACTTCAGCTCCCATGTCTTATGTGGTACGAGATGCTGTTGTATAAAATAGTGACACATTCTCCACTTTGTTTCTGAGTGTTTTTTGAAAGTTCAGTGTTTCCGTTGTTATGGTGATCAGCGTCTCACATTGTTATATTTGGTTTGGGCTTGGCGAGTGAAGCACATTTTTGGATAGGATCAGATAGACAGAATTTAAATTTGATTGGGGGGAGAGATTGTATAAAGTTGACATGAATTACGGCACGTAGCTCTGCCTGTTCATGTTTGTTTATTCCTTGATGTTTTCATCTTGGATTGTATTACCTCTTCATTGTCCCCTCAGACTGGTGTGAGAACTGAGAGTGGGCTGTTCATTACTGAGCAATCATCTGCAGCAGGTCTGAGCTTCTCTGGAGACCAGTGTGGGCTATTTCCACATCTCATCAAACAGGAGCATAATAAAGCAACAGAATTATCTTAGACTCATTTTGTTGCTGGTGTATCTTTCAGAGAAGAAAGGGTCCATTGTTGAGACCTATTATGCAAAATCAACTTTTTAGAGCTGTTAACCATGTTATAATTGTTCTCCCTTCTCATTTACCCACTTGAACTTGTATTTAGTGTGATTTGCGCATATTTGAGAAATCTTTTATTCTCCTGTGGAGCAATGTTTTGAACAAAGTACCCCTGTTTTCACTGCCACCAATATAAGCCCACTGCTCTTTAATAACTTTATTTTTGTAATCGGTGATACACATAGAATTCAGCAGTGTTGCATAGGCATTTTGGTACAAATGAGTAAGAAAGAACCCACTTGATTGGATGATCTGTGGCTATCCATAGAAGAGGCTGACAGAGTGCAATATTTTGTTGTGATGTTTTAGGGCTACATAGTCTTATAGAAGCAGGCAGCAATTAGTTGCCATTGAACTCTGCAAATTTTCAACCTGGAAATCAGCAGATGTGTTTTTTATTAAGTCATTTTAAATCAATATTGTGATTTTTAAAATGTGCAAAATATACTAATCCACAAGTCTCATAAATTGTAAGTAGCAGACAAAAGCACATTATGTCTTCAAGATAAACCCCCTAATCATTCCTATTGTATTTTGCAACAGAAACATAATGTAACTTATTGTTGTCCAACGTTGTCAATATTTAAGACAGATCTCTGTAATTTGCCTCATTCTTCCTCCCACTTATTGACAAAAAAATACCCTTCAATGTCATGATAAATGCTTCATTATATTGACCTTGTTTCAAGACTGTTTACAAAGATTACAGGCCTGTGCTCCTATAACGGGCAGTTTCTCGCTGTTTGATTCTCACACTGGGGTAAAAGGTGACAAAAGGAAAACATGTTTTTATTTGGTTTGGTTGGATTTACATAACTCCCACAGCGATTGCCCTTGAACTCAAAGCTCTGTAGTGTTCCTTTGTGGTCCTGGTTTGTTTTTTGCCCTGCTGTGACCGTTAATACCTCTGACCAGGCAGGGATGGAGCCATGGCTGCAAGATCTTAACTGAATCTAAATCACAATTTGAATGGATGCAATTGGCAAATCGCACAGGCTGCAGTTTTTGAAGTATCAGAATTTTCTCCACACAACAACCAAATATCCTTATCTGATCTTCCGTAAAAACTGCAGACCCTGTAGTTTAGATCGGTATAAACATGTCCTGAAATGTGATTCATGTATTGGTTTGTCAGTACATATTTCTTATCAGTCTTTTTGTCAATTCTCATGGCTTGTTTAAAAATTTAACTATCACAAATCTAATAGGAATCACAAAGCTTGTCAGCAAAATTTTAATTAGACTTTTTTTTTTTTTTTTTTTTTAAATACATGGAGTTTTAGTGTAGTTTGGTTTATTATTATGAAAGTAAAGCTGAGTAATATGGAGTATCACAAAAGTGTATATCAATAGTTTTTTTTTTTTCCTCAACTAGGCTGCTGATCAGAATGTAGAACTGTAAATCTGCACTGGAACAGAAACTTTTGGATTGAGAGCATTGTGTGCCGAGGGCATGCTGCAGGTCCCCCAGAGTAATGAAGGGAGCTGAGGCCCAAACTTGGCTGAACTACGGCAAAGCTCTACTATTGACAAACCAGTAAATTATTCCAACATTTACGACACGGCCAGGTTTACAGCTGGCAGCATTACAACAATGTATCTTAAATGTTTATTGCCCGATCCTGCTGATTGTCTGGCTTGTCACCTCCTGGAATAAGTATGTTTTACATTATTGTCTTTGTACATTGTGAATCCTCCCAGGGTTTCATCCTTACAGGCTGATTCACAACGTGCAGATCTGCTCCACCATTTGTTGTAATTGTGCACCTGTTGTAGTGAAAAAGACCTGTTCCTTTGACAACATTACCGACCAAGTCTAATTTCTTCCCCACCGGTATCTGGCCTGACCAATCTCCACAGTTCAGAATGCACCAACCAGGAAAGAGAATGTGAACTTCATCTGGATACAAAGTAAAAAAACTTTTTGTCTTCAGATTATTTATAATGGATTGTTTTACAAGTTGTTGCTTTGATCGTTGAACTCGGTGGACTGTAAACTTTCACTTTGTCACTGAAACACCACCACAAGAAAACTTGATTGGACTTGTTCACGCAGTATAATACCCAATTAGTCACAGGGGAGGAGGAAAAAAGGACATGTAAACTGATGTGATGTGAACTAAAGAGCGCACTCTATTCTCAGGAGTGATCTGCAGTGCTGCTGCTTAGAATCAGTGGTTTGGTCTTGAATGAATCCTACTTTTTTGGGATTCTTCATTCTTCATGTTCTGTTCTGTTTTTATTGGCGCTACATGATTTTATTGCTAGAACCTTTGAATTATCTATGGGACCCCAGTGGAGCATAGGGGTGTTTGTTATATCCATCTGTCGAGTCTGGAGGAGACACTTGATGTCGTTGCACTGTTCTGTTTCAAAACACAGTAAAATTAAAGGTAAGGGCTGCATGTTTTGATGCACTAGTTAATAAATGACTTTCTTAAAGGCCAATGGGTTTAATATGATCACGGACTTTATTCTTTGACCATTTTATGTAGAAAATTTCATTTTGAGAAAAAATCGTCCATTTAATTTTCAGGCAAAATCGCCCAGCTCTAGTCACAGGCTGTGAAAGGACAGATGAGCTGCTCCGTAAGTCTGCTGGAGCTGGAGATAGACGGAGCTTGTGTGTGGCTGTGGTTGCCATGTCTTGTTATCACTCTCCGTGTGAGTGGTGTGATCCCTGTCATCTCACCTCAGCCTTTGCCCGGTCTCTTCTCTCAGACTTGCAACATCCTGGCCACTCTGGTGCAGGGCTGTGCAGTTAATAGAATTTTCTTCGAGATTCAGTCATTTCTAATCACAAGTGATATGCTTGGCTCTTTTTGATCAAGGGGCTACAGCCATTCCTGTCTGTAAAGACATGGTTTGGAGCAGAGGAAGACATTTTACAGGTGTTTTTTTTGTGTGTGTTAAATGGCAATAAATAAAGTGTATTGTTTATGCTCAAGAAATTAATATAGAATATGTATTTTTTCTTTTTTGTAAGACAAATAAAATAAGATTGAATATATTGGGATAGATTCATATGAGAAAAACAGTTGTTGTAAATCTTTATGTCAAATCATCTATCCCTAGTCTGGTGGGGGCAAGAACCACTGAATTAAATGAGAGAAATACTGTATATATTGGCTTCTCCATGCTAATAAATTGTATTTCTCTGGCATGTCTGAATTATGTCGGAGGTTTAGGACCGTAGATGGCTGTGCTGCTGATAAAGCAGAATGTTGAACAAACTTTCTATCTGCCCTGATCTGTTTATGGTTCATTTCTCACAGCTCCTCAAGTCTTTAACCTGTTCAACCTTTCCCTCTGTGAGGTCACTGACTCACACTTTCTCTGTGCCCTGTCCACTCTCACTCATGGACTTGTCCCAGTATCATGTGTCCTCTTCTCTCCTGTGTTTGTCCTCCTCCATCAGAGCATTATTGTGCCACAGGATGGTGCAGTGTTTGGGGAAATGGAGAAGGGGTGTTAGGGCTGTGCTCTTAAACTGCTCTCTGTGAGTATGATAAGGGCACACAAGCTGTAAAAGGCTGTGGCCCTGTCAAACTGACTGATGACAAAGTCAAGCTTGTGGAGTTGCCAGAGCAGAGCTCCCCCTGCTGGCTGTGCTGATACACTTCTCTAGGTTTAAAGTGGAGACAGGAGAGGGGCCGTCTCTCTGTAAGGCTGTAAAGCAGAGATTAGGCCACAGTGCAGCACACACGAGACTGAGAGAGGCTAAAGACACAAGCTCCAGTGTCATAGGGTGTAACCATTCAGACATCTCAATATCATGATGCAGGACCTACAGTGAGATCCAACAATACAAGGTTATGCCTGTCATTTTACATATGTGTTCTTCTTTACTTCATGAAGTTTTTTTCTGCATACTTTACAGTAGTTTGGTGAAATGTTACCAGATTTACTTGGAAACATTTAAATGCTGTTGACCACTGTCTGTGGATGCCATGATACCCGCGCTCAGTCCTGGTGCAGTTCTCTGACCGCCTGTGAGTGTGGGACTGTTATCTGTGCCCCGGCCTCTCACTCAGAGACAGTGCATTGTCTCTAGTTTCTGATACTGTTTGAAGATGAGTATATTGATGGATTTGACCGCGTGACTTTAGCGTGGATAGTGTAGCGTGGTAGCATGGACAAGCAGTGGCACCTAAAGGACCATCAGCGAGTGGCTGCATGTCACGCTTTTGCATCGCGTCACAAAGCCTCATGATGAAGCAGCAGCAGTGGAGCTTGTGCATGTTTTCTGTTGGAGGTTAGAAAGATAAAACGTCTATGACCAAATGGAAATGGACAGGGCCTGACAGGACTGCAGTGAGACCGAATAAAGAATAATGTCCCCCTCACTCAAGGTGAAACCTCACAGGCTTCAGAGTAACATGAAGTCTTACGCATGTTCAGTGAAGAGACGGGTCCTGTTTCAGAAAAAAATGTCAAACTCCAAGAGGAATGTGAAGTTGGTATTACTAAGTAGGATGCCCATAGTTGTATTGTTGTCTTCTAACATCAGATCACTAGATGCTGTGTTACTCCTGGCTCAGTGTCAGTGAAGATGAGTGGAGTTTAGCAACATCCTTGGTTCATGATTCGAAGAACAGGGAATATGTTTTGCACATAAATATTCCATGTTGATACATTAAAATAAAACCCTTTCAATGGTTGACTTAACAACTCAATCATAAATGATCTTAACACAATATAAAGGAAAAAAACAAATTCAAGAGACAGATCCATATTGATAAAACCCTTTTATGGTGAAGCTAAAGCCTATGGATTTTCCGCTCAGGTGGTGTCGTCTTTTCTGTTTGAGTTTTCAGATGAAGCGTTTTCCTTGGAAGCATTGACAGGAGCCTAGTTTTGTCTACAGCAGAGATGAGAAAAAACAAAAATGTTCAGACAGTTTTATAAAAAGAAAGGCAGTTCAATATGCACCATTATGTCAGACCATTACAGTGAATGTGGAGGGAATAATCTGATAATTTGATCTTTATATACTCACCCTCCTGGAAACTGCATTCTATCCTCTTCTCTTGTTTGTGATCAGGAACTGGGTCACAGATGATAATTTTGCAGACTTGTAAAATATCAAAATTGAAGTAAAGTTTTCAGAGACCTGCATAAGTTCACGATGAGTTCACAATTTGTTCATCTGTGCACAGCTGTGTTGGAGGACAGCGGGGGCAGGACAAAATGAAGCCAGTGTTTTTAAAATGAGTGACCATTTTTCATGTTTAGGCACCCCTCATGTTCATGAAGGTGAACTCCAGTCATGAAAGCCTTTCTCACAAGTCATTACTATGCAGACCTCTGGATGACTCCCCCTGCTGTTTAATATGGAGCCTGCACCATCTCTCTCCTCACTGACCTCGTTCTTCAAAAGTGTCTTTAATGCTGTTATTGCCTTTGTCCCAGAGCTGTGACAAACTTTTAGAATATAGATCATGTGTCTGCTAATCTGCAGTCTCTTTTTGGAAAATACAGGTACCAAAAAAGTACTGTTCAGATATTGTTATCAGAAGGCATAGCAGGTCTTGTTAAAGGGCCCATATTATGCCATTTTCTGATGTAATTATGTTGTTTCCTCATTAAAAACATGTGGTAATACAGGATGTGCTCCACTGCATTTTTAAACTCCATACACCTTCACTAGAATTATTTGGGTAATTTCAGTTCTGGAATTGCCTATATCTACTGAACTAAAGGTAAAAGGTAGCTTGTTAACTTACAAACTACTGCTTCATAACATCACCAGGTGGAACAGAGCATTTTGAGGTTCGGAAATGTAGACAGACTAATAATAAAGGATTACTCAAATGTGTGAAAGCAGTTGTGTTTTGTTTCAGACATGTTTTTGATGAGGTAACAGTATTAAATGTTTTTGATGAGGTAACAGTATTAAATGGCTTAACGTTCACAAGAGACAATTTGGCATAATGAAGTCTCTCGTGTTTACATTACCCAGCCATAAGGTTCTCTTAATAGGCTAGAAGTGTATAGGCTTTTAGTCGTGTAGTTGATTTAATTGGTCAGTAGTGAAGAAGGGAGGAGTGAGTGAAGATTTGGAATTATTGTTGGTATGTATTTATATGTACTCATTATTCACAAATTGACTGACCTGGGAATGACTCGCTGTCCGCCTGGAGGAGCTGGAGGAAGTGTCTGCGGTGAAGGAAGTCTGGGAGTCCCTGCTTAGACTGTTGAGCTGTATCAGAACTAGTGTAAGACCACATATATCGGTGTTATCCCTCACTAGGCCTGGTATAAGACCACATAGTAATATAAAAAAATATATTATTATTTAATGTTGCATTTTTTATTTATTTTTTTTGCTGTGAAACATTCCAGGCAAAGCAATAACATCTCCATGGAGAAAAGCATTTGATGGACCCTCCACCAGAAGTTACACAATGCACCTTTAACATTCCCACAGTCTCTATTATGGAATCTTATTTTGTTAGTGTTTAAAATGAAGGATCCAGTGTAATGGGATTAAAAGGTTAATGTCACAGGGTGTAATAGTGTGATCTCTTGTGCCTCAGTGGGTACAGACCTCTTGTTTTTAAGGATTACTTTGATCTGGATCTGATGGCTAAGGTCAGACACATTCTGGGAGGCTAAAAGGTTGCAGAGATAACACAATGCCAGTGTAATGGGAAGATTAAAGAACAATAGATTAATAAAACATCTCATACCACTGCATTCAGCTCACAGTGCATGGTCAACAATTCAGCGTGCATCTCATTCGTTTATAAGGGTGTGTAATTGTGATTTATATGTGTGATTTGTATACAAAACTAAAATTGGAAAAAAAAAAAAAAAAAGACTGGAATATACTTTGTGCTGGCTATATTCTGTCTCATGTTTGTAATGTTAATCATGTGTTTTATGAAATTGCAGTCCCCTTTCAAATAAAGAAATCTAAATCAAATATGAACTTTTAAACCAACTCAAAAATTCTATGCATTTCAGAACCTGCTTTTTGAGGACTAAAAAGTATACAGTTAGCATTTTTTCCAACAGGATATTTTGTTCTTGACAGTTGACATTCTATATTACCTTGTACATAGTTGGCGATTTGATAATTGCACATGTTAATTTTGATTTTTGTGATTAAATATTGTGCAGCTCCATTGTCTTTGTAGCAATATCCAGTTAAAATGTAGTTATGTGAGGTACTCTGTATGTGTGTTCCCACATATTCCAAAGTCCAAAGAGATTTGCTCATTGTTACAGCAAAGAAAAGTTTGATGTTCTGTGATTCTTAATTTGTTGGAAAGGCAAAGGTCAACTGCAATAATTATGACTAGTCAGCTGTTAAAATAATTGTTAGCGATGGCCGTACTGTCGCCAACAATATTTAAACAAATGATGAATAATAGCTCATTGAATGGATCTTAACCCAGCAACATTTCTGAAGAACAAACGCGCAATAAAATAAAAGATAATAAATAAAAATTAACAATGCATACTCTACAAAACAACATTTGAGAGCTGTTTTCCCATTTTTAACTGGCTACAGTCATTTTGTTGTGATATCAAAGCTGAGGCTACAGCCTTAACATGACTCTCCATTATCCAAATCTGAATACAGGTTTCTCTTACTCTTTGCTATCATGAGTAAATATTTCAATTACACAAACATGACATGTGTAAGGCATCCATCACAAGATAGGGCCACTCTCCATCTCTCAGTGCGACAGGAGCAGAAACCACCATCTGGAGAAGACAAATGAGGCGTGAGCTCCTCCTGTGCCTCCTCAGGTTTCCTCAGATTTCAGATGAACAGCTCTGATGTTCAGACCAGCTCCAGCTGCATTCAGGCTTCACTGTGGACTCAATCATGGGTAAAATTAATCCACTCATGTGATCCTGCCATAGTCTGTGGAGTGGGTGTCCCTTCGGCAGTGATCTCAAGTGAATGAAAGTGCAATATGTCAGATGATGCGTTTAATAATATATATTTTTCAGTGGCTGGAATACAAAAATCTTATCTACACGTGGTTTCTTTACTTTGCTCAAATACTGGTAACCCTGTAGTTCCGAGACATCTACAAACATGATCTGAAATGTATTCTTGGAGATTGGTCACATGATTTGAACTTTTTAAACTGCCTAAAGCATTATATTTGTCCATTTATGATTACCGGGTCTGTTCATTTTTACCAAAAACTAGCATAAAGTCCACTGTCTTCTCTATCTGAACGAATTAACTCATCAACTAAAAGTGATGGCAATGTTAGTTCATATTTGTCACATTACATTGCAAATCTGCAGCTCTGTAGTTGTTTTGTCGATTAATTGCTCAGTGGTCACCAATTACGTAGTTGACCATTTTTTTACCCCCCTTGTCAACTAAATATTTGGTTAGTATTAATAGGATTTAATGGACAACAGCAGAAAGGATAAATGTAAAGTTAACTAGAGGTTTGGGAGTGAATCCTGAGTCAGCCATTTCACTTCTTTAGTCCTGTCACGATAATTACTACATGGACTTATCGTTCAATAAATTATACTTGGATCCGTGCATTTTGGGGCTCACCATTTATCATGTTTACCTTTTCTTTGCAGGAGTGTTCAGACCTACAGATTTTGTTATAATACGAAAAGATTTGAGCGGTAGAGAGTGGAAAAAGTAACTTCTATGGCTAATTATTGCTTCATTCTGCCATTTATTTGTCGCAGATCGGGCATTTTAATGATACTGTCTAATGATACAGACGCCCAACCAAAAAGCTACACAGAGCACCTTTAAGTCAGTTAATCGATGCACAGTGTGTATGTTTTAATCAACTGTGTTTTTTAGTCAACCACAGCCCTACTACAAATCTACGGTATATGTACATACTTTTCTCAAAGCTTTGGGCCCTGGCTCCATCAGCCCTCCTCTGCTTCTGCTTCTTGTTAGACACATATGAGACAACTGAAGATATAAGCCTGTTTTCAGGAAGTGCAGCTAGTTTTCAAAAGCATTCATTCTCGGAAGACTGTTATGTGAAAACAATGTTTACAATGAAGCAGCAGAAGCACTGAAGATGAAAGAATAAAACAGCAGCAAGTTATGTGCTGCGCAGTGAGAGGTCAAAATAACAACGCAGGAATTTCTCGCTTTTTTTTTAAATCTACATTCATCAAAATTGTATTTACTAGCAATACGTGCAATCCTTGTTATATTGCATCTGTGAGAACACACCAGACATGCATTGTAGTAGTATAAAAAATGACAATTTGGTATTCCAGGTATTAATTGTTCTGTGTTATTTAAATGTCCTATATTGTATAATACAAAATGGTTTGTGAGTTTTAAGCCATGTTATAACACTGTTGCCTCCTCAAAAACATAAATGGAGTTGTGTTTTGATTAATTCACTCATGTCTGAGTAATCCTGTTTTTTTAGTCTGCATCTCTCTGGTAGTTTTCAAGTTAAAAGCAACATTTTACCTTTAGTTCAGTAATTCAAAATGATTCTAGTGAAGGCATGTGGAGTTAACACAGTGGAGCACTTCCTGTATTACCACCATCACAAGGTAGAACAGAGTGTTTTCTGTTTCAAAGAAGAACTCAGCCTAAACTCCAGATATGTTTTTTGATGCGGAAACGACATTATAACATAGGTAGCGTTATATGGGCCCTTTAAGAAGGCAAATATGAAGCATGGGGAATACCTAAAATGGGTCTCTGCTCAAATTCTCCTGAAATACAGAGATGGGGGTCATAAAACATTAGCCAGAGCTGTCCCTGCCATCAGTCATTCTCCCCCTGCTCCCTCCTTCTCCATGTCTCTGTTTAAACCAGTGTTCAGAAGCTAACTGCTCCTGTCCCTGTGCCATATATTTCACATTTGTCAAGCCTCATTTCAACAGCAGCAGTGTTAGCAATTAGCCCCTCTAACCACTTTGTCTTACACAGCATCTGTCAGAGGCCCCAAAGAGAACTTTATTAATGGCTACCTCATTTGGCAACCCCAACAAGCGGTAGACTAAAAATTATGTTTCTTTTTTTTTATATATATTGTGTTTGAGCCTCCTAACACTCATTTAAAGGCCCTATATTATGCAAAGTAGTTTCTTGTGAGCTTTAAATTGTGTTATAATGTTGTTACCTCATCAAGAGCATGCCTGGAGTTCTGTTGTTTCATTCACATGTTTGAGTAATCTTTTATTAGATTGTTTACATCTTCAGACCTCAAAATACTCTGCTTTAATGTCATGTCAGTAGTTTTTAGTAGTTTTCAAGTTAACAGCTCCCTTTTACCTTTTGTTGTCCAGGGCTGAAATCATCCAGATGATTCTAGTGAAGGTGTATGGAGTTTAAAAACACAGTGGAGTTTTTCCTGCATTACCTCATGACATCACAAGGTGTTCCACCATGAGTGTTTTCTATTTGAGAGAAGAGCTCAGCCTAAATATGCGTTTGCGTGTTAAACATGTGTGAATGAAACAAAACAGAAATTCTAGGTAGTATATAGTAGTACTGAGCCTGTACGGCCCCTTTAAAAATATGTTATAAATTTGTCAGTTATTTTACTGAAAACATGACATTTTGTGGTAATTCCAAAATTGCTTCCAATTACTGTGCTTTGTAGTTTAACAATAGAAAGATTCAGTCAAATATCATCCTGGACTGCTTTGTTCTTTTGTTCAATGATTTTTAAGATTTTCTGTTTGTGTTGATAACTATCAGCCAGCTCATTTATGCTCTAGTCTACTAGTACTACTGTAGCTCTTTCATTCCTTTTTGGTTGATTTATTTAACTATCTTGATTACTAAACCATCATCTACTCCATGTACACTCCAAGGATTGGTGATTAGTGATTAGAGTGTCTGTTGTGCACAGTTTTGACCCAAAATATATACTAGGAATTATTTAGCAAAGAAAAAACAAAATACTTTTTCATATATTTTAGATTCAAATTCCTGTAAGTATCCACGCGTTGCTTTGTCGACGGTGCTGCAAAACCTTGGTCTTTTCTCTGTGAGCTTCATGATGAATGAATCACAGCTATGCCCTGTCAGAGTCAAAGAATGCCAAATGTACAAAGCAGTGATCAAAGCAAAGGGTGACTATTTACAAAAGTTAAACTGTTAATTTTCCATAACCCTTTTGTCTGACCTGCTTTACCACTGTCTGCTTGGGAGTTAAAGGTGCTGTACGGACCTGCTGTTGTAATTATCTGAAGCAAAGGCCAGGGCTGCACTCGTGAGGTCGGAGCATGAAGGGAAATGTCTGCTCATTAAGTTCATGCTCTTTTAGCCTTCCCCTTTTCACACCAGACAGTGTCCATCCTGCTGTGGAACCATAATCATCACAGAGACGCTAATGTAGGTTTCATTTTATCAAATGACTTAGTTGAACCTCAACTACCAGGACTTTTACAGGCTCATTCTTGATATATTGTCTGATAATGAACACCAGACGTATCCAGTATCCACTACACTTAATGTACATTTCATATATTTTTTCCTATTTAAGATTGGAATGGAGTGGGAAGAAGAAAACTTGCCTACAGACTTACCTAAAGGTCCTATATTACGCAACACTGACTCTTGTTGAGCTTTAAGCCATGTTATGTTGTTACCTCATAAAAAAAACCCCAAAAAACCTGTAGTTGTGTTTTGTTTCATTCATAAATGTTTGAGGTGATCCTTTATTATTATTCTGTCTACATCTCCAAAGCTCAAAATGCTCTGTTCCACCTTGTGATGTCATTAAGCAGTAGTTTTCAAGTTAATCGCCACCTTTATCTTTAGTTCAGTAGAGGCTGGAAATTCCAGGGTTGAAATAATAATCCAAATGAGTCTGGTGAAGATGCATGGAGTTTAAAAACACAGTGGAGCGCTTCCTGTATTACCAAATGACAACATGGGCCTTTTAATACATTAAAAAATAGAATCTTGTACCACATGTATAATGAATTCATGAAGTTATGTTTTTGTCTCTCTTTACGCGTCATGTGTGAACTCCTTGTTGTATCATTTCTACTTGTCTCTTTCTTTTAATGTATAATTTTATATTCAGTTTTGCTCAAATTTGTGGTCATTCTAAAATCTCTTCCATTTTAATAACCGTGCTTTGTAGTTTGACAATAGAAGGATTCAGTCACGTATCCTCTGGGCTGCTTTCTTTTGTTCACCACGTCTTATGATTTCTGTTTGTGTTGATGAAGAGTAACTAATCCCAGCTATTGATCATATAAAAGTACGTGTGCGTGTGAAATTAACAACTTTGAAAATCTTTCTTGTTTTTGAATAAAAGGAAATAATTTTACGTGGGATGTTACTGCTCTAAAGTTTCAAGCACAATCAAAAATGAGAAAAAAATGAGAATGAGTTTTTAACAAAATTAAACGAAAACAAGATCCAAGTGGAATCTGACAGTTTAAAGGTGCATTGTGTAACTTTTTCAAATGCTTTTCTCCATGGAAATGTTATTTCTTTGTCTGGAATGTTCCACAGTATGGCATTAAACCTTTCATGTTCATGGAGACCAAACCAGGTCAAGTTACAGGTCAGATCTGTGGAGAGGCGACCCCGCTCACAGTTCTTCACGCCTGTAATTGAATAAATGTAAGGTAGAGCTGTTTGTCATACTATGGAACATTCCAGACAGACCAATGACATATCCACAGAAACAAGCAGGTGACGAACCCCCAGCCAAAAGTTACATAGTGCACCTTTAATACAAGAATGGTACACTGGCACCGCCACTATGCTAATGTTGAAGAGGACATCGCTAATACATTGAAACTTATAGATGTGTGTAAAATCCATGGCAAAAGGAGAAATTCAATTTGTCAACTGGACAGAGTTTATTTGGTTGAATATGTTTCGCAGCTCATCCAAGCTGCTTCTTCAGTGTGATGTTGTTAGTTCAGGGCCATAATGGGTGTTTTCACACCTCAGGTCAGGTCCAGAGGTGTGAAAACACCCATTATGGCCCTGAATGGTTCTGCTAACTACACCCCACTCCCACTCCATATTGAATAGGCCCACCTAACTAACAGAAACTCTAAACAAATAGGTGTGGTAGTCTCAGAGTAATTTCATTGTAATTAGCTCCTCCCTTCAGGCAGATATAAGGCAATGTCCACCAGCGCCTGACCAGAACTGAAGAAGCAGCTTGGATGAGCTGCGAAACGTATTCGACCAAATAAACTTTTGTCCAGTTGACAAATTGAATTTCTCCTTTTGCCATGAAACTTGTAGTAAGTAAGTAAATTCTTCCCAAATTTAGACATTCTTAATCCTCTTTCAAGTATTTATTTGAAAAGTAATGTTACTGCAAAAACATGTCTTTTATTCTTTATTTTGCTTCTAGTGGAGGTGTATGAAGTTTAAAAACACAGTGGAGCACTTCCTGTATTACTACATGACATCAGAATGTGGAACCGAGTGTTTTGCGTCTGAGAAAAGAACTCTGCTTAAAGGATGCTCTGCTCTGCATCTTATAACTTTTCAGCTGGAGGGCCCGCTACCTGCTTTTCCCCATGGTGATGTTATTTTGTCTGAAATGTTTCACAGTATGGCATTAAAACAGAACAGAGACACGCCAACAGGGACACATACATCTAAGAGATTGTATCTGAATGGGCCTTTAAACAACCAGAAGGGACCAAACCGGGCCAAGTTACAGGTCAGATCTGTGGAGAGGCAACCCCGCTCACAGTCAGACTGACAGTTTTTTGAGCAATAAAATCAGCTGTAATTGAATACATGTGAGGTAGATCTGTTTAATGTCATACTGTGGAACATTCTAGACAAAGCAATGACATTTACATAGAAACAAGCAGGTGACGGACTCCCAACCGAAAACTTACATATGGCATATTTTTAAATATACAGGGTTTGTGTTTTAAACATTTGTGAATGAAACAAAACACAGCTCCTGGTATGTTTTTGATGAGGAAACAACATTATAACATCAGAAATGGAGAGATATATAGGCCCTTAAATACCTTATTGATGGATAGTGGTTGCAAGCAGGTGCCGGACCCTTCAGCAGAAAAGTTCCACAGTGCGCCTTTACCATTACATAACAGAGAGCTCTTGGTTATCTGTAACACTGTTTGCAGACTGAAACATCCCTGACTTGGTACACAACTTGGATTCTGTATAAAGCGTCCTGAAGAGAGAAACTAGGGAGTAAACATATATTTTACAGAAGGCTGCCAGCTCTGCATCCATCACCCCAAATGCCAAGTTAGTAGAGTCGAGAAGGTGAAACTAAAGCTCCAACACTGCGGGTGAGAACAATAAAACATTCAACTCCCATCCTGCATCACAATATAATTTTAGTTTATGTCCATGTAATGCCTGTAGTTATGGTCCCACCTTGAAACATTGGCCAAGGGCAGCACTTTAAAATGCTATGATGTCTCTGTTGGTGGTGTTATATAGTAGGCAGGGCTGCAGTTATTTCAGTAGTCAAATAGTCAGATTATTTTTGATTATTTATTCGTTTGATTACATCTATTTTAAATTTTAAAGGTGCAGTGTGTAACTTTTTTGGTCCGCCCCCTGCTTGTCTCCATGGAGATGTAATTGCTTTGCCTTGAATTTTATACAGTATGGAAATAAACTTGGTTATCACAATGGAGACAAGTTAATGGTCAGATCTATGGAGAAGCAAGCCTGCACACAGTAAGACTTTTTCAAGGTATGTTTGAGCTATAGAACACCTGTAATTGAATACATGTGAAGCAGATAAGTTTAATGCCCCACTGTGGAACATTCCATGCAAAGAAATTACATCTCCATGGAGACAAGCAAGTGGCGGACCCTCCACCTTACAAGTTGCATAGTGCACCTTTTAAATATGCATTTTAAAAGTAACTTTTTCTGGTGGAGGGTCTATCTTCTGATTTATTTTTTTTCCATGGACATTTTAATGCTTTGTCTGAAATGTTTCGCAGTGGCATTAAACTCATCTATCTTGCATTTATTACAGGTGTTTTTATTGCTTAACAAACATGAGGAGGGTCGGCTCTCCACAGATCTGGTGTGTAACTTGGCTTGGTGCTGTCACTTTTTTTGTCTCCATGGAGATGATGCAGGGGAGCAGTTGCGTAAGATCTGTGCGATGGTAAGAGTTGTCCTCTCACTCACAGGTGAGGTGTACCCAGTGTTAGAGAGGCACAGCAGAAGGTGCGCCCCCTGCAGGAGGACGAGGGCTCTGCTCCTGACACAATCATTCATCTGTGTTTACCAGAGCTGTACAGAGCAGAGCCACGCCAACAGGGACACATACGTCTGAGAGATTATATCTGAATGGGCCTTTGAACAACCAGAAGGGCTCCTACTGTGACTTTATTAGTGATATCTATATTGTTTAACATCAGAACTTGTGTTACCGTGGGCTGGAATACTTGAGGGATTGAAACAACACTCTCTCTTTGCTTGCCATTTACTGCAGCGTTAGTTTTGTCAAGGTGAAGCTTAGAAAAGTGAGTGGGCGTGCGGGGGCTCTCAGCACGGCTCTGTCAGATGCTGTTGGATTTGTGCATGTCGTTGTCTCCAGTAAAATTCTTGTTATTTTACACTTACGACTGCACTTACATTATTCTTAACCTGATGAACACTGATTTCATAACAAATGCCGTGAAAAAGGTCTGGTTAACCAAATTTCACGCTGTAGTCTTAACTGGTGTTTAAAGGACACATATTACGCTATTTTCTGATCAATGTTATAATGTTGTTTCCTCATAACAAACGTACCTGGAGTTGTTTTGTTTCATTCCCACATGTTCACTGCATATTTAGACAGAGTTCTTTTCTTAAATAGAAAACACTCTGTTCCACCTTGTGATGTCATGTTAATACAGGAAGTGCTTCACTGTTTGTTTGTTTTTTAATTCCATACACCTTCACTAGATTCATTTAGATTATTTCAGCCCTGGACTTGCTTATCTCTACTGAACAAAACTAAAGTAGCTCTTAACTTGAAAACTACCGCTTCATGGCATCACAAGGTGGAAAAGAACATTTTAAGCTTGCGATGCAGACAGACTAATAATGCAGGATTACTCAAACGTGTGAATGAAACAAAACACAACTCCTGGTGTGTTTTTGAGGAGGTAACAACATTATAACATGCCTTAAAACTCACAAGAGTCAGTTTAGCATAATATTTGCCCTTTAAGATTGCAGAAGGAGCGTTACAACCAGTATTGCTTGTATTCCTAGTGTACAGATTTAGGCTGGATATTTAAGTGGCTCACTACGCGGTGGCTGCCTCTTTAACACAGAGGGGAATATATTGACATGTTCACACACACGTAATCAGATCAGCCCTGTGCAGTCCGCAGTAAATACACCAAAGACTGCACAGACAGAGTAAGAGGGGGAGATTTTAGCCTGACTGTCCTTGGCCACGTTTCATTTCTCTTTTCTCGCTTCCTTCTCCTTGATTCCTCTCCTCTATCTTCTATTTTTCAGCTGTCAATCAAATGTGTCATATTAAGTGGTGTCCCAAAGAAAACCACGGACGGAAATAAGTGGTAAAGACAGACATCAGATAAAATAATCAGACTTTATTGGTCTCATGAGGAGTTTATATCCTCTCCCCTTGCTTTGTCTCCTCTGTGGGTGGGACTTTCTCACCCATTTCCTGCAGAATCGAGGAGAGGAATCAAGGAGAAGGAAGAGAAATGAGATGCTGCTCTTATGTCTCAAATAGAGGGTTGAGTTGTGAGCTCAGAGTAAAGGGGACATGACCTTAAGTGAGGGGAGGGAGTGATAAATGAGCACATGTCTTTTATCTGCACTGCTCCTCTCAAGTGCATCCTGGAACACAAGCCTCTGCCCCACTGCACTGACACAGAACTCAAACTGTCCCTAAATATGTCCAGGAAAAGGGCAAATGACGTTTTTGGTTTTATTTTTTAAAGCCGCATTGTGTAACTTTCCTGGTGAAAGGTTCCCCCACCATGGAGATGTTCTTGCTTTGCCTGGAATTGAGTATGATATTAAACGTATCTGTTTCTATGGAGACGAGCACCAAGCCAAGTTACAGATCCGATTTGTGGAGAGGTGGGCCCACTTACAGTAGAATATTATTCAAGGTATTGTTTTATTGTTGAAAAAACACTTAGAATTAAATTATAATATATACGTATCCCATATCCATACCGGGATACATTCCAGGTAAAGCAGTTTTCCTAGCGTATCTCCATGGACACAACCAGGTGTTCGACTTGTACCAGAAAAGTTACATAATGAGACTTTCCTTAAAGGTGCACTTGCCCATTGAGACCATAATCTTCACTCTCTCTTTTCAAACATATTTATTAATATTAAGGCCATAGTATGTAACTTTTTGCCAAAAATAAAAGCATGTTTTTTTTTTGTTTATTCTTCAGTATCTTTGCATTGATTTTAGTTTTTCTAACTAGACCTTAAGTTACAATCCTATGTTCCATTTGAAAATCTGCTGTGGTGCATGCAGTACAGCTCCTCTGGCTCTTGACTCATGAGCCTCACTGGACCAAAACGATTTTCTCCACTCTCCTCGCGGCCGCACTCTCTCGCCTCAGCACTTTTCGTCATTTGTTGTCTCTGTACTGCGCATGGGGAGAGAGGGGCTGTTTGAGCTGCTAACTTCAACGTCAACTCTGGGCTTAGCTGACAGAAGCGCAGATATTTCACTGTTTAAACCTCTTAACAATGATGAAATCTGCTGAATGAAATAAGACGTGCTGTCAAATTTACTTAAGTCTAATGGAATGCCACATTTTTAAAAAAAGATTTTTTAAAAAACTGTTGAATCTATTGTCTGTTATGGGTTTTTGCAGTAATTTTCTCACTTTGACCATCTCAAAATGACTGTTTTTCATATGTTTTCTATCACTATAAAATTATGAATTGCATTTTATTTTACTGGGTGCATATTTTTGATATTCATAATTAGGTTTGTCAAAAGTTTCAAAAATCAGATACGAATCAATAGTAAAACTAGTATCACAACTAGATCCTCATTTGAGCAGGTGTCGATACAATAAAAGTCAGATTCACAAGACAGAAAAAGTTTTCCTGAAGAGCTTTGGAGTGATGTTGAGCTGGATCAGAACAAGGCTAAGAGCTCATAGACTATATACGCCCACGGACCAAATGTATGTATGGAAAATGTATGGACAATTTAGGGATTACAGATATATGACCACATGGTAAAATAAAAGAAAGTACTATGATTTAATTGTATTGTCTAAACTCTTTTTTTATATACATGTTCCTTAGTATTGAAATTTTAGTATCGTGACAACACAATACATGGGCGACACTGACTCAGTTGGTAGTGTTCTTCCTCTGATCTGAAGGTTGGCAGTTCAAATCCCGCTCTCAACATAAACATCATGTAGTGACTTACAAGTTGGTGGTGCGATTCCAGCTCCCACAGGTGGATGCTGTCATTGTGTCCTTGGGCAGGACACTTAGACCAGGGTACACAGACACTGGGGGCAAGGTGTGTAAATGGGTGAGTGGTTCCGTGATGTAAAGTGCTTTGAGTGAAGGTAGAAAAGTGCTATATAAAAACGTGACCATTTACCATATAGCCCATGCTGTAAATGATTCACTCAAATCTTTTCTTTTAATTTTGGATAGAAAGCTCAGTAGTCAGAGCATAAACACATCATTCTTTTCAATATTTTCCTCCCTTATTTTTTTGTTACCCCAATACAATATTATGGTAATACATACGGAATGTGCTAAAAGGGCCTTGTAAATACTCTGAGTTACAAGTATATGCATAAAAAATGAATGGACTGTAAAAACCAGCCACAATATAATGACATTATTAATTCTTTCCATATTCCTCCGTCTGGTCAAGAGGCTGCTTAGATAGAAATTCTGAGCGCCTGCTGCTTTTGGATGAGAGTGAGATTGTGTGAGCTATTATGTGCTGCTTATGTCTCTTTTTGTTGAAGACCCTGAGATCAGTGTCGATGTCAGAATGTGTTCTTGTCTTATCAGAGGACTCCAGCTGTTCTGCAGGAATCACCAGGCAAACGAGACAAGAGCTGTTAGTGTTATAAATGTGTGTGTCATGTCCCGGTGAGTGGCCCACATAATGCCTGGAGCAGACTGAGCAGGGCCAGGGCAGATGGTTCACAATGGCGCACAGATAGCACCACCTGTGTACAGCACTCGGATGTAGTATAATGTGATTGGGTTCCTCAAATGTGTCCAGCAACTCTAAATGGAAAACCCCAATCACATTTTATGTCACATCATTTTTAGCACGTTATCACAAAATTGTAAAGCCTAACTATTTGTCCATAAGCGTGCATGTGTGTAAACAAGTAAACGTTAATGGGACATGCTCATGGATTATTTGCCTGACCTGACAGTAGTTCACTGGGACGGCAGTTGGTAGAATACTCGTCTTCTGATCCAAAGGTTGGCAGTTCGAACCCCGCTCTCAATAATAATAATAATGATAATAATAATAGTAATAATAATAGTATTACACTCAAAGACGCTTTACATAGATCCAAACACACATAGACAAATGAAAGAAACAGATAAACAGGAGATGCAGTTATTTAAAGGCAGTTTTGAACATGTGAGATCCAATGACCCACAAGTTCGTGATGTGATTTCAGCAGATGAATACTGCCACTGTGTCCTTGGGCAAGACAGTTATTGCAGTCATTGCAGTATGAATGTGGGTGTGAATGGGTGAGTGGTTCCTTGATGTAAAGAACTTTGAGTGCCTTGAAGGTAGAAAAGTGCTATAAAAATGTAACCATTTATTTTTTTCCCCTCCTTCTTTCTGTTCAGATGCAGAATCTGGAACCAGACCATTAAGTCTGTCCTACCTTCCTCACTTGAGATGGTCCAAAGGCTACTGCTTATTTGTAGCCTGAAATGCAGGAGACATCTCTTCTCAACTTGTCTAGAACAAAATATATCACTTCTTTTATCTCAGATACATAAGAGTTTAGTCCATCAATTATTGATCCTGCCGAAATGAGCTCAGTTTCAGACTTTTGCATTATTCTGCATTTTTGTTTTTTTCAATTCGTAAGTTGCCATGATTGTTTTGATCCAAATGAACTATGTTTCTATGATTGGTTAATTTGCCTGTCAATCACTAGTTTAGAACACCAGGGAGACAGGCTACAGCTCCAGATCTTAACGTCTGTGTGAAGTGTTGTAAACTTGTGTGGTTTTGGCTGGTGAGGAAAATGGATTATACAAGAAGCTACAGTTTGACTCTACATTTGTGGCTCTGTGCGGGTCTATGTTTTGGAGCATCTCTTATTCTCAGCAGCAGTTTATAATGATAGTCACATGAACAGCAGATGTCCTAGATGAGCCCTGAGCCATTCAAACTGCAGCGCTGTGTGAGTGGGGGCTTTCACAGACTACAAGAACACTGACGACCAAAAGGATACGAAATAAATTATCAATCATTTAAATCACTTTGGCTGCTGTACCCAGACATGCATTTACATATTTAATTCTTATTTTGTGCACTGTTGTTAAGCCCATTTCCAATACCATTATAATTGATATGTTAATGGTTGATTGGCACTGGTATTTGAATGGTAAACACTAAATGGTAGGTTTCACATTAATTAAAATCCGTGCACCTTGCCAATACACTTTCTTGGCCACACACACACTGTTAAATTAAGCTGGACATTTTTGTGCCAAATTGGAAATGCACTGCCTCTGCCACTGCTTCCAGAATTATGATTACTGATAGAAGTAATAATATTTTAACTAACACATGTTCTTAAAATTTAAATAGTGATGTACTGTAAGTTGGCTCATACTGTGCTTAAAGAGGGGGTATGCAAAATCAACGTTTTGGAGCTTTCTACAATGTTATAATGTTGTTCCCTCAGTAAAATGGTGCATGTTTGCTTATTCGATCCCTCTTTATGGTCACCAGTACCATCCTGTCCAAAGTTCCACCCACAAGCCTCTGTTACACATGCTCCCGTGCAGCAATTTTCCATAAATATACAAAAGCATGGTACAAATTCAGTGGTGGAATGTAACAAAGTAAAAGTAGTTAAGTATACATTTTAGGTATCTGAACTTAAGTGGATACGTTTTACTTTCACATCACTACATGAATGAAAAGTAAAAGTATTCTTATTAGTGTTTGCGACCTGCTGAAACGGCTGAAGGGTTTATTTTTAGAATGTTCATAGGTTGCGCAAAAAAAAAAAAAAGTATAGGAAACAAATATGAAGCCCATTGTTTATGTTCTGTCTCAGCACAAATCTTTATCAAAATCACTACATTTGAAGAAATAAAGAAAGAAATAAAGAAATGCGTACAAAATACTTTTACTTTTTACTCTTTAAGTAAATGGGTACTTCAGTATTTGTACATTTTTTCATGTGATACTTTTTCTTGAGTATTTTTTTGCTCCAGTATCTGTACTTTTACTTAAGTAACACAATTGAGTACTTCTTCCACAACTATACAAAATACACTATAACTTCACAAGCCAGATGTGATGTGCAGTAGTTTCATCAGTAATAAAAACCTATTAAACATTTTAAACGTTGTTTTGGTGAATATAGCATTTTCAGAACAATAAAAGGCAACACAGTAATCTAAATATGTTATGTATTAGCAGTTAATGGCCCATAAAAGTGTAATACGACCTCTTTACAGGACGTTTTTTCTGGGCAGGAATACAACAATGTCAAACAGAGGCCAGTTCAATTGAGCCATAAAATGAGTGGTTGTGCCCTTAACCAAGGCCAGCACGCTCCATATATTTCAGAGGTATAAATCCTCATTAACCCACCTTTTTCAGAGAGAATTAATCACCTAATGATCCGCACAGGGCACCATGTTTTACCCTGTATTCTGTGCTCAGTATTGGAAACATTACAGTAACACTAGTTTTGGACACAGCTGCTTTACTTTGTGTGTCTTTTACGGACCCTCCACCAGAAAAGGTACATAGTGCTGCTTTAAAGGGGTAACTTTTCTCGTTTGTCTCCATGGAGATATTAATGCTTTGGTTGTTAATGCTTTGGTTTAAATCTGTCATGCATTTATTCAACTACAGGTGTTATTTATTGCTCAAAAACATAAATTCTTACTTTGAGTGGGGTCGCCTCGCCACAAATCTAACCTGTAATTTAGCTTGCAAGTCTCCATGGAGATTCATATCTTTATGGCCATACTGTGGAACATTCTAGGCACATTTTCATGGAGACAAGCAGGTGATGGACACTCCAGCAGACAGTGTAACACAGTGCGCCTTTAAACGTGGTGATTTTGCTGAATGTGTGAGTACGTGCTTTGCCTTTTGTTAGTTCTAAATTACGTAACTATGCTAATCCTCTTTTGTCTTTGGTCCTTTTGTCACTTATTGAGAGCTGCTGAGTTGAGCTGTGTTTGCTGTGCTTCTGTCTAAATGAGAGACTTGTGTGGCCACTTCTAACAGATGTAATCTAAAATCCACTTTCAAATATTTCCCAATCACTCCTTCTCCACTCACCTGCAGCCATCTGTCGAGATGCGACCAACCACCAACAAGAGACCACAGCTCACAGCTCGTTTTCTGTTTCATCTAATCACAGCTTCTCATCAGCTTTGAGTCATGGTTAGAGCTCAGAAAAGCACACCAGCATGAAATGTGTTGTTTTTTTCAGCGGATATACAGTAAGCATGTATTCAAAACTAGTTATCATGAGATGTTATTTTCTGTCCTATGAATGTGACTTTATTAGTATCAATACCTGCTCAAATTAGTATCTATAGTTTCGATACTAGTTTTAGTATCGATTAGTAGCTAATTTTCAATAATTCCCACTTTGTTGACAAAAATGATGAATGTATTTTTGAATCTACTTACTACTTCACTTTACTTATCTTTACCTTGAATGTCCAGTGTCATACCTCCACTAGACAATCCTGGTGCGTAACATTGCAGCCATCTTTTTTGTGATTCGTTCTTATGAGCCGTTTGGACTTGGTTTATTTTTATACGTGTAGCTATGACAGGTTAATTTCAAAATGGTCCAGTAGCTCTAAGTGGCTGTGATTTTAAACTCCCTCAGTTCCCTGCAGCAGACCATAGGAGGCCTGTCGATTGGATTTCCCCCTCCCACCAACTCGCATGAGTCACTGCAGTATTTTGGCTCTCATCTCCAGTCCTGCACAGAGCCACGCTGAGACTAATCACCAGTACCAACCTCTACAGTTTGGTGGATGGGAAGTCATTACTGGAAATCTTATCCTGATGCTATCCTTACCAGTAGGGTTGTGTACTTAATAATATTTTAAGATCAAGATTCTGTCTTTTTTTTTTTATTAAAGGTGCATGTGTAACTTTTTGGTTGGCAGTCCATCACCTGTTTGATGGATAAGTCATTGCTCTGCCTGGAATGTTCCACAGTATGACAGTAAACAACTCTACCTTGCATGTATTCATTTTTTTTTTTTTTTTTTTTTTTAACCTTTTTTATTATTCATTCTGACTGTGAGGGAGGTTGCCTCTCCACAGATCTGACCTGTAACTTTGTCTGGTTTGGTGTCCAGATAGAAAGGTTAAATACCATATTGGGAAGCATTCCAGACAAAGCAATAACATCTCCATGGAGAAAAGCATTTCCACAAGAAAAGTTACACAATACACCTTTATGTCCACAGCCAATCAACAGTCAGTAAATGCATGTGGTTTGGAGCAAAGTTCAGACTTTGCCATTTAACACAAAAATAGTCTTCCAGTCTATTGTTTATGTTCAGGAAATAAACTAAAGAAACTGAAAATTGTGATTGACCAATATGTAGATTTATATTGAATTTTGGTCATATTGCTAGAGTTGCTGTACTATGGTGAGCCGAAATTTGAAGAGATTGAAAAAGAAAAAGATTACTTGGTGGATGACGTTACTTTTTACTTTTAAAAATTACTCTCAATCTATGTTGGCGACTAAATATTTCCTTTGTTTCGTTACAGTATATTGTACCAAATACTGTAACAGCTAAGCTTTAATGGTGCATCAACTAACAAGATTAATGCAAGCGAATCGAAATCGCAGTTTGAATGGGCACAAATCGCAAAGACTACAGTTTTTGAAGTACCATAATTTCCTTCAAATGACTAAACATCCTGTCTTATTCTGCATAAAAATTGATTCTTGTATTTTTCTCAAAGTTTTCTGGACATGTTTACAATGTGAACTTTGAAACATAAATTGCAAATCTCATCACAAAGAAAAACCCAATAAACATATTTTTCCCAAATAGTTCAGCCCTCACCCATGAGTTAGACCAAAAATTAAATTTATATGCAACATCACAACTTGTAGTGCAGTCCACATTAACATGTCACACAAAGGGAGAATTAGGATTTCGTGTTGTCCATGACTGACTGCCAGCTTTTCTTTTTTTTTTTTTTTTACAAATGTGGATCGGCTTAAAGTCTGAAATGAGCAGTGCCAAACTCGGAGCATCTGTGTGGAGCAATCGGACGGCAGTCGTGTGTACAATCCAATTACAAGTCACACACTGATCCACAGCATAACTCTGCTTCTGTTCACGTTCCTTCTTAGTCCAATGACGTTCATTTGGTCTTCTGATAATTTATGTTATTAGGTTCTTTTTTCAGACCAAGAGTTAGTTTTCATACCTAACAGTTTTGACTGCTCACTAGCGGTCTTCCTCACATGTTTCTTCTTCCTCTACATACAGTATTTGCAGCTCTATAATTAGTTGTAAATCACTACATTTACATGCACAGGAAATCTGACTGCACGGAACAAGCAAATTCAGACCCCACTTGTCCTAGTCTACATACAGCTCAAAGAACTGTATAAGTACGAACAGGGACTACACTGCATGCAGGTGCTTATACTACATTAACATAAGTATTAAACTTTTACAGCTATAATTACTAATAAAAATGACTATATGACTACACTTTTGGCAGAAATTGTTCATCGTAAATGAGATGTCACTTATCTGATTTTCAGACATGCAACAAATTGTGTTTCAAGTCATTTGCTCTCCGCCTCACAACATTTCACTTTAACATGGCGGACCAACACAAAGCAACATGTGCTCAGTGGAGAGGGCATCAGAGTACATATCAGCTTCTCCAGATGTGTAACTGGGATCTCTGAGATTCGATTCACGATTCACCTCAATCGTTGTTCCTGGGTTTACATCATAGACTATATAAAGTGGACTAAGGGATTGTGACCTCACTTAGTGTTATTCTTCAGTCAAATAAAGCTCACAAGGCTAGCAGTTATAGGGACGAATTTGGAGTGGAGTTCCATATTAGGAATTTATTTATCGACAAAATAGCGAAATGAAAACACTAGGATCATGTAGAGCGGGCTAAAACAAACATTTAAAGACCAAAATGAAGAGACTGACAGCTGCAGTTGCTATTTTTCAATACAAAGTGAATTGGAGCCAGTGTCAATGGAGCCAGAAGTGCGCCCATGGTCACTTCCTATTTGGAACGTGGCAGCTAGCAGGTTAGCTATGTCTTAGCTATGTTTATATATACAGTCAATGGTCAACATGCATTTTGAAAAATTGCTTTAAATTGGACAATCTGTATGGTCACAATATTATTTCTCTGGTACCAGATTAAGAGACGTTTTTTCTGCACCCGATTGTTTCCTGTGTAAGACTTTCTCTGTACAAAATGATGAGAAAGCTGCTGGTCAGGTGAGGGGCTGATGGAAGAATTTGGAGTTAATTTAACCATTCCAGGCAATTTATCTGAAACGTTGGTTCGGGCCCCTTTGCTGTGCAGGCTTTTAGAGGACTGTTTCAGAGAGTGTGGTCCTAGTCCTCACCGAAGCCTATTGTTAATGAAAGGTCAAAGCTGGTGGGTGTTAGATTGTAGTGAACAGATACTGTCAGGGCTCTGTGCTCTGCTGTGTGGAGGTATTGGATAAGGGACAAGGAGAGAAAATGGCACCATTGCTTCACTGAATATTGGAGTATTACAAGTTTTACTATTGTTTTATTATTGTTATGATATGTTGATTTCATATGTTTAGTAATCCTAAAGGGTAATATTTTGAGGGCTTGTCTCAGACTGTGTCCCTCGGTCTAACGTAGGGCTGAACTAGACTAGTCACCGATTATTTTTTCCATTAGTCAGGTGAAGTGTATTATTGATGATGTGGAACAGTATAGACAAAGCAATAATATTTCCATGGAGACATGGACACGTTACGCAGTGCAACTTTAATAGTTGGCCTGTTACAATTATTCTTATTAATTGTTGCAGCCCTAGTCTCATCTGAAGCGCATAATTCATCTTTATTTAATTAGCTGGATATTTTCACGAGACATACAAATACATGTAGATATGAGTGGTAATAATTACATTAAAGGGCCCATATTATGCCATTTCTGAACTGTGTTATAGTGCTGTTTCCTCATCACAAACAGTTGTGTTTTGTTTCATTCACACATGTTTAACACATAAATCCTGCATTTTCTGTTCCACCTAGTAATGCCATGTGGCTATACAGAAGTACTCAAGCTGTGGAGATGCAGACAGCCTTATAATGCAGGATTACTCAAACATGTGTAAATGAAACAAAACAAAACTCCAGGTATGTTATGGAGGAGGTAACCTTTAATAATATATAATGATGATAATTGAACTGCAGATGCAAGCTTCTTTGTACCAAACAATCTTAAGTTTTTCAAACCTAGGCTGAAGATGCAATACTATATTAAATACAATACTATATTTTTGTAGTATGTAGTTTTGAGGGCTTGAGCAGTTTACACGTTGCTTTAGAGAGAAAACAGAAAATGAAAGATTAAAGGTGTTTTGGGAAAGCAGAACGTGTAATTGCTCAAAACAATGTTCCCTGATAAAGACTGGTGCATATTGGGACGCATACTTGTTTTTCTGTTTTGTTCTTTTGTCAAACACTGATTGTGTGATTGTTACTGCTCTTTCAAACGCAGCTTGTAGCATGGGATCTCTTTTTTGTAATTCATTTGTCAACTCTCTCCCAACATTTAACTGTTTTCACTTTGTGCGTCATTGACAGCTGGTACACAGTCCCTGTATTGTTAATTCTAGTAAATGTTGACAAGTTGAGAGATAGTCATTCAACCAAAATGGATCTATTTGGCTTCATAAGTGCCAACAGAAAATTAAAAACAAGGTGAGGACCCAAAAGCAGACAAAATCCAGCGAAGGTTTAACAATGATTTATTTACAGGAAATGATCAATATTGCAGGGAGGGGAGGCAGGTCTGGGAGCTGCAGGTAAGTGTTGAAGGCAGGGTTGAAATAGCTGGAGCTGGGGGTGGAGTAGGAGTAGGACCAAGCAGACTGGCTGAAGAGCTGGAGCAGAGAACAAACAGAGTTGGTAAGTAAAAATTGCAAAATACACTTGGTAAAGATTCAGAAAAAGGCCAGAGCAAATGTTCACCACGTAGGTTAACTGACAATCAGAGCAGAGATTATGTGGAGAGCACAGGCTTTTAGACTGGTGAAGATGAGCGGTGAGACACAGGTGTGCAGGCCAGGTGAGGAGGAGGAGAAGGAGCCAAGGTCACACCCAGCAGCTCCAAACAAGATGGGTAAGTACTGAGGCAAGTGTGTGGGGGGAGGGACAACAAGAGAGAAACAGAAAATCTGGAGTGTACTATAACATAAACTGCAGAAAGTGGTATGATTTTTGTAAATATAGACTCAAAGGAAGAAGAGAGAATTTCAAAATGCATACACTAATACAATAGCATTAAGGTTTGTAAACTCTGTCTACAGAAGATGCATTGTGTAACTTTTAGGTTGGAGGGTTCGTCAAATGCTTTTCTCCATGACTAATAACAAAGGGTTACTCAACAGTGGGAATGAAACAAAATACAACTTCAGGTATATTTTTGAGAGGATAGCAGCATTAACATATCTTAAATCTCACAAGAGTCAGTTTCGTGTAATATAGGACCTTTTAATTACTCAGTTGCCACATCACATAAATTGTGGTTTACCATATAAAAGACACCTGGGAAATGTATGGTAATAAATAATATGATTATGGTAATGACAATTCTTCTTACCTGAACTTTTTGAGCACTGACTTTTAAGCTCTTCATTAAACTGGACTGTCATCTTGGATTCATATTGATTAAAACGGCACAGCCATAATAATCTTACCGCACGCGCACACACGCACGCGCACACGCACACACAATATCTGTTTTCAGTGCCTCGAGTCATTTAAAGCCAATATTAGACCCCAAGAGATGTATTCAAACAAGAATGTGAGTATAATAATTGAACTAAGAATATTGAACAAACTCATTTACCACTTAGAAACTAATGTGGTCTCTTGGTTAAATAAAATACTGATAAGTGATAGCAATAATCATTAATTATTAATAATTTTAATACTAATACTTTTAATCATTTACGCAATAGAATGTATCTGTGTAATCCCTTGGTCATCCAGGTAGTTTCCATAGTGGTCCATGGGCATATACTGGTCTCATACTGATACCACTCAAGATCATTGTAAAGCTATTCAGGGAAGGTTCATTTCTGTCCTGTGAATGTGACTTTTTTAGTATCGATACCTGCTCAAATGAGCTATTAACACACTAGTTTCAGTATCGATTAGCAACTAATTTTAGATATTTTACAACCCTAGTAGCAGACCTAGTAGTCTCTGATGCTTAAAGAAAAAAAGATTACACATGTACTCAAGCATTCTTTGCATTCAGCTTTAGTTGTTCAACCATTCTACATTCATTTGAACACTGACATTTTTAAGTTTTGGTCGGTAACTTCGATAAACAATTATTATTCTCTACAACACCTATCAGAACAGAATATGAACTGCTTAAACTTGCCACTTAGAAGTTTGTCTTTTTGTGCAAGTATTCTTGACTTTTCTATTTTGGATAAGCCGCAATAATACAGTATAATGAAAATTCTTTTGTTTTAATTAAATCGGGACCTGGTTTACACTGCTCCTGTTTGTAATTACAATGTGTGAGACAAAGGACATTACCAAGTCAGCCTGGAGATCTTCTATATGTGTAATATAAACTTCACACAATCCCTGCTCCCCGACAGCTCCTGATACTGTTTTATCATACTTTTGGACTCAGATAATTAGAGATACTTTTAGTAGATACAGTTTCCTCCCCTATCTGGTGGTAGAATATTATTGGAAACACAGGTGTAGAGGAATTGAGCTTTGTCTAAATTTGCACCTTTTAATGAACTTTTAATCAAACTTTACCTGCAGGAATAGTAGTTCCTGCAAAGGGAAGAGGATTGCAAATCAGCTCAAGGCTTGCAAATCAGCTCAAGTTTGGAATTCTAACTTGCGCTATTTTCTGATCTATGTTCTGTTTTTTTCTTCATCACAAATATACCTGGAGGTGTGTTTTGTTTCATTCACACATGTTTAACACACAAACTCTCCATATTTAGGTTAGAATTCACCTCAAACAGAAAACACTCACATCACATTGTGATGTCATGTGGTAATACAGGAAGTGCTCCACTGTGTTTTTAAACTTTATTCACCTTCACCAGAATCTCATAATTTCAGCCATGGAATTGCCAATCTCTACTGAACTAAAAGGTCAAAGGTGTCTGCTAACATAAAAAAGCTTCAAGACATCATAAGGTGGAACAGAGCATTTTGAGCTTTGGAGATGTAGACAGTCTAATAATAAATGATTACTCAAAACACAACTCCAGGTATGTTTTTGATAAAATAACATTATAACATGGCTAAGGCGTCAATTTTACGTAATAAAAGACCTTTAAGACACTGTACTTTTGCTGGTGATGTGTATGGAACTTAACTTGTCGTCAAAGAGATGTTGCATTTATTATAGTACAGGAGTTTCTAGTGCTCAAAAGTACCTTAAAAACTTGCTTTCTTCTGTGAGTGGAGTTTCCTTGCCAAATATCTGACCAGCTTTATATTAAATGCATTATAGTAAGTTGTACATTTTTATTCAATCACACATCCTACAAATGTGTTTATGTAAAAATACTGTAAAATAGAAATAATATTGAAAAAGGCCAGTTGGTAGAGAGCTCGTCCTCTGATCCGAAGGTTGACTTTGAGTGCCTTGAGGGTAGAAAAGAACTATCAGTTACCACTCAAAATATGACCTTGTTGTATGGAATGTTAAGAATAAGTTTTAGAGAATAAATGCATACATAAATACATTCTCATTATGCTGCTTCTCTTAGAATGGAAGATGGCTGTCAAGCTAATTTATACATTTCATATTTTCATATCAGAGATCAAACTGAATTAAAAAGTCATCTCCTTCAGCGCAATGTGTAACAGTAAAGTGGTCTGTGCACTCAGAGAAGGGCCCATGTCTCCTGTAGGGGTGAGTTAATGAATGTTCGCGATTATTGACTTGCCTAACCCTAACCCTAACCCTCGCAGAACAAAAATTCATTCTATTTTCTTCTACATAACCCCTTCTTTACCATTTGACCAATGTTATCAAATGAAACTTTCTTAATACACAGTAAAGAAGAAAAAAACACAATAGACTTCACAATTTACATTTTAGAAGTAAAGACTGAATTGAAATGACTGAATGTTGCTTCTAAAATGGTAAAGATTATAATGTTTTATGATTTATATTGTGACCTCAATAATCATTATCTATTTTAACCTGTTAGAAAAAAACATGGGATAATATTAGCTTTCAGTATCTGCGTTTGCTCCTATTGGTTCAAATCTAGCTGCTTATATAAAAAGCAGGCATTCCTTCCTGGTTCTTATGAGAAGTAATGTGTTTGGTTCCAGATGTTGTAATGTTGTTTGATCAAAGTCCAATTAAAATGAATAGTATGCTTCATATTCTTCCACTGCCATACGATATCATGGTATAATGGTATTTCACATTATAGTTGCAGTTTGAGTCCATGGATATTTTCTAAAATTCTGCTTTTGTCTGTTTTTTTTTAGGTAAGTTCCGGTTCACTTCTGACACTGCATGTATACACTGGATCATCTGTAGCGGTACTGGGTAATAAGTCTACTGATTTTCTCCTAAAAAAGAGGCTTTACTGCTTTAAGATTACTTGTGTTGTTCTTGGTGTGCAGTATAATTGGCATGTGTGAGAGAAGATCTGAGACCTTCAATACTTCAACAACTGTTGAAGTATTGAAGGTTATGGTGCCGTTACCATAGGGAGAAAGAGGCATCAGGAGATTTCAGATGTGTTTGGTTCATGGTTCTCAACACCTCTCGGCACACATTTCTCTTCTTTTTTGTACTCTTGTACTCATAGATCCCATAGAGTAATGGGATCTATGGTGTAATATGGTCCCTTTGAAGTTAGAGGGAGCTTTTTGCCATTTTTATGTCAAAAAGGTAAGATTTTGAGCTTTAGATGGTAGAATAAATCACTTTTATGACTAATTTTTCATTTTGCAATTTATTTGTTGCAGTTCAGGCCTTTTTAACAATACAATATATTTAAAAACTAGTCTAATTATCCTGCTTTATGTCAGTGGAATAAAGTGGTTTCACTATCATTTATCACAGTATATCTCTGTAGCAATATATCAAGCTTCAAAATGTGTTATTGTGACACCCCTATGTATCTCAATGTATAATTTTCTTAAAATTAGAAAATACTTAAAGCGCACTCATTTTAACATTAGCCTTGGAAAGTAACTGGAGTCAAACTTGTATTACATGTTCTCTGCTGCTCGTTTGAACAGAATGGGGCTGATACCTGCTGTGGAGAATATGAATCGCTTGGTAATCTATGACAGATAATTGCTAAACCCTTGAGCACACAGTATCAGAGAGAGGCATTAGCAGAGCGCTCTGTCTCATTAAACTCTCACACATTTAGACCGAGCAGAGAATCTTTTCACAGCTCAGTTCTGTTTGTTCTGTTGGAGATGCACAGAATTTGGAAACATAAGTCAGACTCTCTGCATATGAAATTTTTCACTTTGATCAACCTCTAATGCGTCATCTTAGCTGTTTAGGGCTGTGCCAAAAATCAAAATATCAATAGATTGCAATCAAAACTTTGGTAGATTTCTGACAATCCTGTGTGGTTCCGAAGAGTCAACCCTCACTGGTTTAGGAGAAAGCTCTGAGTCAGTTTTTACTTAGAACTGCACTGTGTAACTTCTGATAGAAATGTCTGTCTGAATACAAGATGGTGTCCTGATGTTTTCAGTGGCCTGTGCCCATTGGCTCATTGGCGCCAAAAAACATTTTTACTTCTGCATTACTTCCTGAATACTAGTCCTACATCGCAAAACATGTGACGTCAGAAATGTGCTGTTTTGACCAATCAGAACGCTAGCTGCTAGAGCGGAGCTAGTGAGGGACTAGGCTAACTCTTATAACGCTGACTTTTAGGCGCTTTGACAATTTAAAAAATTGTAAAAGTTCATATTGTAAAAATACAAAAAAATCCCTACAAAGTCCAACCTTTATGAAAGCTGTTGATGCCCTGTCAGTTGAACACAGGCAATTTGATTTGCACTACCTATGGAGCGGCCACAGCGTGGGTGTGTCTTATCCGGTTCTTATTAGATCCATGCATTAAACTGATCTATTTTATGTTTCTTCAATTGCAAGTGTTTTTATTGCTCAAAAATACCTTGAAAAACACCCATTCTTTCAGTAAGCAAAGTCTGCTTTCCACAAATCTGACCTGTAACTTGGTCTACATGGATACATTTAATAACATACTGTGGAACATTTTAGGCCTCCAGAAAAGTTGCACTGTGCACTTTTTAAATCAGCACAGTTTAACTACAAGTCCAGTCTCTCCTTCCCTCCTGCCTCTTGTGTGTAGTACCATCTCTCTAATCTGGCTGCAGCTCCTCTCCTCTGTCTTACCTTTTGTGCTTCTGATCATTATTATCCAAGTTACACAAAGTAAATGGCTGTTCTCTCACCATTTATGAGTGGAACATCCTTTCTTAGTTTAAGGATGTCACACCAAGTAGAGGGCATCCTAACCAAGATGAAGGCCTCCACTTGCTTGCTGGACCCCCTGCCAACACCTTTGAAAAAAGCCAATATTTTCACCATCAGCCCCCTTATTGCCTCTGTCATAAACGCTTCACTGCAATCTGGCCAAGTCCTGCAAACTATCAAAACTGCTGTCATTTGCCCTATACTGAAAAAACCTTTAGTAGATCCTGAGAACCTGGCAAACTATCGTTCCATATCCAACCTACCGTTTCTGTCCAAGGTCTTGGAGAAGGCCGTCGCAGCCCAGCTTCATAACCATCTTCATACTCACAACTTATACGGAAAATTCCAAACTGGTTTCCAGTCAGCACACAGCAGAGACCGCTCTGGTTAGAGTGACAAATGACCTGCTGATGGCTGCAGATCAGGGATCGCCATCCCTTCTTGTCCTTCTGGATCTGTCGGCCGCTTTTGACACTGTGGACCATGACATCCTGCTACACCGGCTCCAGTCTGTTGTGGGACTCACTGGCACCACCCTTATCTGGTTCCAGTCATACCTTGAAGGCCGCGAGGAGTTTGTGGCCCTGAGGGAGGCTTGATCCCGGCCTCACAAAGTGACTTGTGGTGTTCCACAAGGATCTACATGCTCCCCTTGGGCCAGGTCATGAGGAATCACCAGGTCTCTTTTCACTGCTATGCTGATGGCATTCAGCTGTACATGAAGATCAACTCCACATCTTCTCCAGCCCCTACATCTGCCCTCCATGCTTGCCTGGAGGAGATAAAGGCATGGATGACCAAGAACTTTCTCCAGTTGAGCAGCAGCAAAACTGAAGCCATCTTGATTGGCACCCCACATTAAATCCAGTCATCCTTCATAACCATTATCAATGTTTCCAGCCATAACATTTCCTTTCCTCCTCTATTACAAACCTAGGGGTCAAACTGGACCCATATCTGTCATTTGAAAATCATGTTCGCCACCACCTGCGAAACATCGCCAAACTCCGCCCCTCCCTTTCCCAGTCAGATGCTGAGAAATTGGTACATGCCTTTGTCTCCTCCAGGCTGGACTATTGCAATGCTCTCCTCATCGGGATCCATAGCAGAAGCCTGCTGAAGCTCCAGCACATCCAGAGCTGTGCTGCCAGGATCCTGATGAGGAGGCGCAAATATGAGAATATCACACCTGTTCTCCAGTCACTTCACTGGTTGCCCATCCACTACCGTATCCACTATAAACTTTGTCTCCTCACATATCAGGGTGTCCATGGAACAGCCCCGGCCTACCTCAGTAAGCTCCTCACCCTGCACACCACCTCCAGACATCTCCAGTCCACCTCCACCTCGCCTGTGGAACGCAGAGTCCCTGAGGGCTCCTCAGTGTTCAGGCCTTTAAAAAAGGTCTAAAAACGTTTTTTAAAATGGCCTATTAAAAAACTTTTATGATATGATAACCATTTTATGTATATGTAGTGGTTTTCCTTTTTGCATATTTTTAAAATTGTGTTTTATGTAATTTATCTGCTGTGTAGCACTTTGAGATTTTGTTGAAATGTGAAGTGCATTGCTAATAATAATAATAATAATAATAATAATAAACTTAATTTCTAATGTAGTGCCAGACATCGCACATGTTTCTCCCCATAGGAGTATGAGGCGCATTCAGTTAGGCTTATAATATATTATACCAATGCATTTGAAACTTTAAATGTGGATTCCCATTAAATTATTGGTCCTATCAACACAAAATGAAACAGTGTGGTCCTGATCTGCTCTCTGATCCTGAAGTCCACCTGTCTGTTTCAATGAGGTGGAAGAAAAAATAATTGAAAATCAAGATTGATCACTTAAAAAAATAAAATAAAAAAAATCCAATATCACCCAGTCCCAGCTCTGTCTCTCCTTTATTATCTAGTCATTAAAGCGATAAACATCATTCTTCCAACAGTATCTTATTCAATCATTTTTAAGAGCCCAAAAGTTGTTGGAAAGTCCTCTTAAAGTTTCTCTGTGCAGCTTTTGTTCTGATCTATAAAATCTCCCCCAGAGGGTCATGAGGAGCCAAGATGGAGGCCACTGGGAGTGCAGTTACTTCACACTGAGCTGAGCTACTGCAGAGAACTTTAATCTGTTCTCACAGCATCAAACATGACCTGCTCTATTTGTTGGCTCTGGTCTCTGTCCAATGTGACTCTGAATGCATAAATAATGTCATTTTCAAGATTTAAAGGTCCTATATTACCAGTGATGGGAATAACGGCGTTAAAATAAATGTTACTAACATTGTTACTTTTTTCAGTAACAGGTAATCTAAGTACTTTTTCTATCGTTACAATGCTGTTACCGTTACCAACACGCTGTTACTGCGCGTTATTGAAGCTACCCATTGAAACTGTCATCCGACTTGTCTCACACAGACAAGTCGGCAGCAGCTGTTTTTTTTCCCCTGTGGTGAGGGGGAGGGGAGGGGCGAGATCACCACCTAAGTAATGATGATTGGCTAAGGTAGAGTGAGGGGGCACTCACACTAGGACTTTAGAATCATGCCCCAGTATGGATAGCCCCTAAACTGCGCCTGGCAGGGATGGCACTTGGTGGGCCATCCCTGCCAGGCGCACTGATGTCACTCATATGATAAAAACAGTGAATAAAGTCTGCTCTAAAACACAGTCAGTCCACACTGACAAAAGTTTTGCAGCCTCGTCTCCGGCTGTCCTCACTCCTCCGCACTGTTATTATATCCATAAACACATGGAGAAGCGTGTATCGCTAGGGCTCACATCTGTCTCACTATTTAATAGATATTTCATGCCGCTGGACTTGTATTCTCCGCTAAAAGCGTTAGCTCTGCTGCGTGACATGTAAACAAACAGCGCCGTGTGATGATGTCATCGGGCCGTAGCCCGTAAAACCCTACGCAGTCATGCTTGAGCATGGCACACTTTTAAAGTTCTAGTGTGAGTGCGCCCTTAGATTTCATGTTAAGCCAAGCAGACATCAGGTGGGCAGATGTTTACACACAAACCCAGCACATAGCAGCACACACACAAAGAGTTTGTCCAAGTCCGGTGTAAGCAACTCCAATTTAATGAAGCGCTTCTCAGCGACACACGCTTCTACTAAATTAGTGGCCAAAAACACCTTTGCACCGGTAATGATGATAGCAGGCCAGGTGCTGTTAACGTGAGCTACGTGACATTTTTAAACTTATAAAAAAACAAAAAAAGTAACGTAATAGTTACTTTCCCTGGTAACTAGTTACTTTTATAGTGGAGTAACTTACTTTTTGGGAGAAGTAACTAGTAATTATAACTTTTTCAAAATAATGTGCCCAACACTGTATATTACACAAACTTGACTCTTGTGAGCTTTAAGCCATGGGAAAATGTTGTTTCCTCATAAAAAAATAAATATATATATACCTGCACTCTTATGTTTTGTTTCAGTCACACATGTTTGAGTAACCCTTTATTATTAGTCTGTCTATATCTCTAATGCTGAAAATGCTCTGTCCCACTTTGTGATGTCATGAAGCAGTAGTTTTCAAGTTAACAGCTCCTTTTTACCTTTTGTTCAGTAGTGATGGACAGTTCCAGGGCTGAAATTGTCCAAATGATTCTGGTGAAGGTACATGGAGTGGGGCACATTGGGGCACTTCCTTTATTACCACATGACATCGCAAGGTGGAACAGAGTGTTTTCTGTTTGAGAGAAGAACATGGCCTAAATATACGGGGTTTGTGTGTTAAACATGTGTGAATGAAACAAAACACAACTCCAGGTATTTTTTTTTTGAAGAGGAAACAACATTATAACAGATAAGAAAATAGTGTAATATTAGACCCTTGACTGAAAACAGGACAAGAATACATTTTGAGATTTTGATTAAGCCCCATCTTTGTAATGTTATATCACGCCCTAAGGCTCCGTCATTTAGAAATATCAGATTCAAAAGCCCAGATACAGCCAACAGAACTAATCAACAAATGAGTTAAGTTATTGTCACAGCTCTACCTGCAGTCATCCATCAGCTGTGTCTCAGTCCTCTCTTGCGCCCTCTTTAATCTCTATCCGTTCGGTGACTCTGGTGATTCCCTGTGAAAGTCCATTAGCATAGACAGGAGCTAAAGCTAAAGCTGTGTGTGAATGTTAAGGCTCTTACAGTTAGAGGGGCTTTGAGTTTCACATGAATCTCTCAAAGATTTTAAAATGTGATGAGGGGCAAGAGACGGATTTCCTTATTGATTACGTTGTATTTTACCATAAAATGTTCAAAAGGTAAAATTTATTGACCTTTAGTTTAACCAGAATATTCTACTGAGAGTCTTTTTCACGGGAGTCCTGGCCCCATAGGGGACCCTGTTGTACATGCTTTTAGTGGTGGGGGAAACTGGAGGACCTGGAGGAAATCTACGCAGGCACCGCTCCAGAATTGAACCCAGGAGGCGAGAGCGCGAACTTCTTTGCCACAGTGCCACCCAAATAATGAACCTGATCATTTCTATTAGTGACTATACCCTAGAATTAACTGTATTGTAATAAAAATCTGCATTTTCACAATATTAATTTTAGCAGTCCCCTGTGTGTATTAATACTATTGGCCTATAGAACGCTGTGATGTCCTCTGAAACCCAGCCATAAGATTAAGTGGAGGGGCTGTTTCCATGGTGGCAGCTGCTCTTCACATGTGTTTTACAAAAGACTCTTCGCTCACATAAAAGTGGAGTTTTATGCTGACACTGTTGCTCTGTTAAAGGAAGTGAATGTGTTGGGAGGCTCCTACAGCCTGGGGTCTGATCTGATGGTGAAAGGCTCTGCTCCGCTCATCGTCACATCAAACTCAAATCTGAGTCAGAATGCAGTGGGGCTGTTAAACGCACTGGTACCCAACCTTTTTAGTCTTGATTCCCCCCTAAGCTTTGTCTCATACTCAGAGTACCCCCTAATAATGGCACCATCTGTTTAAGGGTACACTGGCAATTATTACGACGTTATTAGTAGTATTTTCTTAATAAAATGTATGGCAATTTTATTTCTAAAACCAGAGGAGTTGCATTTGAATTTGTAGTTCCTCAACTCAAGGAATCTGAATCTCTTGCTTCTAGTCATATTTCATTGCTTCATTTTTTTTCCCCAGAACTATTTCCCTATGGGACATTTCTGTGGAGGTAAAATGGATTAATGCATACATTTCTAGCCCATCTGTGTGGGCTCATGGAATAGTTTCTCTTCTAATTTTTGCAGACTGAAAATGAAGGAAATGAGGAAGAACGCGTATTATTTCACTGCTGATCCTGCTATGAGATTGTCTTGTGAGAGGACTTCTGCAAATATATGTGAACAGGTGGTTTTAAGATTGTAGAATGTGATAAGAGAGACCGCTCTTCTTACTGATACCATTGTATTTGAATTACAACTAAAATCAGCTTTTTAACAATATTAATTTTAGCTTCCCCCATCTGTATTAAATTATCGGTGTCTTGATGTCTTCTGAAAGCTAGCAATACAATTTTCAAATATTCATAGATACATAACGATATATACTATATACACTATTAATATAAAAATTGTTTCAGTATTATCATTTATCATCTATTTCCTTCAATATATCATGCCTCAAAATGTATTATTGTGACAGGACTAACTAATAAAGGCACTACAAAGCATCATTCCAGTTTACACTTGTCAGATCCAGATCGTACAGTCCGGAGCTCTGAAGATGAGACGGACTGCAGATGTCTGTTCTCTCATTTCCTTCTCATGTTCGGCTTTAGCCCAGAGGACGTCAGTGAAATGATTAGGGCACATTTACTGTGTGTTCTCAATCATACTCTCTCCCATAACAGACCTGTGCAGGGAGTCACTGGAGTTTTCTAATCTTGGGAAATCTCACTAAACCTGTCTGTTAATGATGTAATTAAAATGCAAATGTAATCTTGACTGGCAAAACAAATTCTACCAATTACCAAACAGTTGAAGCTTATAGAAAATATAATTTGGGAATCAAAGAGGTAATTCTCCCTCTGCCATTCACTGGGGAAATATATGACAAATATTTAAAATGTTTGAATACAGATCTCACATATAAACGAGAAGAGATTTTGGAAGTAGAATCTGGAGTTCTGATTTGCTTTTTCTCAGATTGATTCTGTTGAGACTGTACAAATTCTAGATCTGTTTTGTTTAATAGGTCGGATAAATTGATTTGATGTAATTAATAAATTGTCACCGATAATTAGTATTTGCTTAACATTTACAGTTATTTGACTGTGTTAATTGATTGTATTTATTTTCTATGCTTTATTTTATTCAATGCATTAATTTATATTGTGCCTACGAGCACCGAAGACAGGCATGCCCAAACTGTGGCCTGTGGGCCAAATGTGGCCCTCAGACAATTTTTTTCTTGGCCCTCAGGTGAATTGGCCAAAATTACCTTGAGCAGTTTTGACTGCAAGTTTTTTGAAACTCTACCTTGATAAGAGAATATTTAATATTTATTGTGTGGTTTTGTGGATCTTAGCATGAATAAAGGACTGATAGCTCATTCTACCGTGTTAAACATGCATATATTTCAATTATTCACTGTACTGAGCACCAGTCTATGGCCCTTGATCGGCCCTCTGCTTCGTCTGTGTTTAGATATGTGGCCCTTGATGAAAAAAGTTTGGGCACCCCTGACCTAAGAGCTCAGTTGGTTTGTCCACTGATCTGAAAGTTGGCGGTTCTTGACATAAACCTCATTGGTTGGGCGGTCACATCCACTGACCCACAGGTTGACAGTGCAATTCTAGCTCCCACAGATGAATGCTGCTGTTGTGTCCTTGGGCAAAACACTTAACCCACCTTGCCCCCATTGTCTGTGTACAGTAGTGTGTGAATGGGTGAGTAGTTCCTTGATGTAAAGCACTTTGAGTGCCTTGAAGGTAGAAAAGCTCTATATAAAAATGTGACCATTTATTCTGTGCAGCACTTTAGAGACTTTGAGTTGGTAAAATGTGCTATACAGATAAAGTTGTATTGGATTGTTTCATTAATAAACTGCTAACAGTGCTAGTATAACATGAAATACAGTACATCTAGTTGTATGTAAAATCCCTCAGTCGTCCAGGTAGAATCCATGGCAAAAAAAAGGAGAAAATTTAATTTGTCAACTGGACATAGTTTATTTGGTTGAATACGTTTCGCAGCTCATCCAAGCTGCTTCCTCAGTTCTGGTCAGATGCTGGCGGACACTGCTTTATATCTGCCTGAAGGGAGGAGCTAATTACAATGAAAATTACTCTGAGACAACACATATTTAAATACAGTTTCAGTTGGTCAGGTGATTCAATATGGAGTTGTTTACAGTTTCTGTTAGTCATGTGAGTCTATTCAATATGGAGTGGGAGTGGGGGAGTAGTTAGCATATCCATTCAGGGCCATGATGGGTGTTTTCACACCTCTGGACCTGACCTGGCTAGTCCCATTGTTTTCCCAGTTTGTTTTGATTTAGGTTTGAGGATAGAGTTATAGATGGGAGACAAATGATGTCTGAGACCCCCATTTCTGTTCAAGGAAGGATTCTCTTTCTTGACAAAAATAGCTTCTTTAACTCCCCTCTCAAACCAGTTCTTTTCTCTGGCCAAGATCTGGACCTCGCTGTCCTCAAAGGAGTGGCCTGTGGCTTTTAGGTGGAGATGTACGGCAGATTGCGGCCCACCCTGGTTTTCCCGTCTGTGTTGATACATCCTTTTGTGAAGTGGCTGTTTTGTTTCTCCAATGTAGCGCTCACTGCAGTCTTCACTACACTGAATGGAGTAGACCACATTGCTTTGTTTGTGGCTTGGAGTTTTGTCCTTAGGATGGACCAGTTTTTGTCTTAAAGTGTTTGTGGGTTTGAAATAGACTGGGATTTCATGTTGTCTGAAGATCCTCTGTAGTTTTTCGGAAACTATGGTTTCCTTTGATGTGACCTCTCTTTTCACTTGTATCCCTACATCGGTAGCGGTGGAGGCAGCAAGGAGGAGACTACTGGAGGATACCAAGCTAGAAGAGAGAACCAAACTTTCACCCGACCAAATCTGCCAACTGCTGGAAATTTGTTTAAGTACCACCTATTTCCAGTTCAGAGGAAACTTTTACAAGCAAATCCACGGCTGTGCAATGGGCTCACCGGTCTCCCCTATCATTGCAAACTTATACATGGAACAATTTGAACAGAGTGCCCTGGCCTCATATCCAGGCACTCCACCCACACACTGGTATCGTTATGTTGATGATAATTTCTCAAAAATCAAAATTCAAGATTTGGAACCTTTTACTGCACATATCAATTCTGTAGATCCGAACATCAAATTCACACGTGAAGATGCCAAGGACAACACATTGGCCTTCTTAGATTGTGCAGTAACGATAAGAGAAGACCGGCGACTCCAGGTAGAGGTCTTCAGGAAGCCCACACACACCGACCAATATCTGCTTTTTGATTCACACCACCCACTTCAGCACAAACTGGGAGTCATTCGGACATTACAACACAGGGCCCAAGTGGTTCCTACAAGCACAGAGGGAAAGGAGAAAGAAGAACAACACGTGGAGAAAGCCCTCTCCGTTTGTGGATATCCTAAATGGGCTTTCAATAAAACGAAGAGAACAAAGAAACAGGACAACAGAGAACCAGAGCCCAGGAGAAGGGGTGTAACTATTCCTTACCTGGCTGGCGTTTCCGAAAAACTACAGAGGATCTTCAGACAACATGAAATCCCAGTCTATTTCAAACCCACAAACACTTTAAGACAAAAACTGGTCCATCCTAAGGACAAAACTCCAAGCCACAAACAAAGCAATGTGGTCTACTCCATTCAGTGTAGTGAAGACTGCAGTGAGCGCTACATTGGAGAAACAAAACAGCCACTTCACAAAAGGATGTATCAACACAGACGGGAAAACCAGGGTGGGCCGCAATCTGCCGTACATCTCCACCTAAAAGCCACAGGCCACTCCTTTGAGGACAGCGAGGTCCAGATCTTGGCCAGAGAAAAGAACTGGTTTGAGAGGGGAGTTAAAGAAGCTATTTTTGTCAAGAAAGAGAATCCTTCCTTGAACAGAAATGGGGGTCTCAGACATCATTTGTCTCCCATCTATAACTCTATCCTCAAACCTAAATCAAAACAAACTGGGAAAACAATGGGACTAGCCAGGTCAGGTCCAGAGGTGTGAAAACACCCATCATGGCCCTGAATGGATATGCTAACTACTCCCCCACTCCCACTCCATATTGAATAGACTCACATGACTAACAGAAACTGTAAACAACTCCATATTGAATCACCTGACCAACTGAAACTGTATTTAAATATGTGTTGTCTCAGAGTAATTTTCATTGTAATTAGCTCCTCCCTTCAGGCAGATATAAAGCAGTGTCCGCCAGCATCTGACCAGAACTGAGGAAGCAGCTTGGATGAGCTGCGAAACGTATTCAACCAAATAAACTATGTCCAGTTGACAAATTAAATTTTCTCCTTTTTTTGCCAGTACATCTAGTTATCTTTCAGTTGCAACACAACCAAACCATTTTAAAGGTGCATTGTGTCACTGGTGGAGGGTCCGTCAGATGCTTTTCCCTGTGAAGATGTTTGTCTGGAATGTTTTACAGCGTGGTATTAAACCTTTCTATCATCATGTAGACCAACCCAGCCCAAGTTACAGGTCAGATCTGTGGAGAGGCAATCCCGCTCAGTCAGAATGCCTGTTTTTCTAGGTATTTTTGAGCTATAAAACCACCTGTAATTTAATTAATGTAAATTAGAGCTGTTTAATGTCATACTGTGGAACATTCCAGGTAGAGCAATGGCATATCCTTAGAAAAAAGCAGGTCATGGACCCTCCACCAAAAAAGTTACATAGTGCACACGTTTAACTGAAGTGGGTCAGTCCTCGTATATCACCATGGAATGTTTATATATTTCAAATGGCACAGTTACAACTTCTAATAAAATTCTTGTTCACTTGTTATATATTCTGACATAGACTACTTTAAATTTACTTCACCAACTTCAACCAGACCTGACTGTAACAGCAGCAAAACTTATTTCACCTTAAATGTTCCCCATCTCAAGGAAGAAATCACCCCGAGCTAGAGTTAAATGAATTCAGCGTCACCAGCCTAATCTGAAGAGCAACCAGGCTACTGCTATTAATCATCTCTGCTCAGACATGGGCTTGTATTAAAAATTCCAGTGGAGTTTGAACTTCATCTACTAGAGGTACAGTAACTTAGTTTGTGTATAATGAGAATATGGGTGGGAAATTTCAGCTTCAGTGACATATGGTGTTTTATCTGACTAGGCTCGAAACGAAACGGCTATTAAAGGGGCTGAATCTGATTCTAAGTCAAATTTCTTTCCCCAGTTCAAATGTTTTGTAAAAATGAGCTATTAAATGTCAAAATGAGACAGCTGTGTGCTCTCTGCTTCTAATTATACATCGTTTTATTGTCCATGAACCAGGAAGTAAGGCTGGTACACGTTAGCATGCTAGTTGTTGTGAGCAAAAGTCTGCTCTGGTCTCTGAAAGCTGTGAAAAGCACTTATAAACTCATCACGGTGATTCTCGGAACGTGCTAACAAAGTGAAGTTTAGACTGCTGTAATTTTGAGACAATTAAAACCTGGTATAGCGCCTTTAAGAGCCCATATTTATAGTGATGGGATTCTGTAAAAATGATGATTAGACAAAATAAAAATGTAAAATGTGAATGATTTATTGTGATCAAATGGATTAAATCTTTTAACAGTTTCACCGCCCTTTAATACTGTCTGGGCCTGCTCTGGTCTAGCTTCATATAATATTAATGAAGCACAAATTAAGATGTGAATGGGCAGATCAATGTACTAACTGTGCTCAAAGATCAGCTCAGTTAGATTGTATAAACATAAACACTGTGCTGATGTCTCCACACTGTAAATGAATAGGGCTGCTAAAGGACTACGAGCTGGTAGAATAAGTGGAGCTTTTTGAAGTTGTTCCAGTTAATCCCTGTGGGTCTGTCTCAGTACAGAGGAGGGTCAGTTCTGCATAGCCTAATATAATAGGCCTATATATTCACTATCCGAGAAAAGCCATCATACAGAATCTCATTACTGTAGTGTAGTGTAAGTGACAAAAATGGGACCCTGTCTAATTGTCTTATTCAAAGCATCTCACAGTCTTCAGTTTTTTAGTGGCTCTACCTCCTTGTCAGTGACCAATCTTGTCTGATCTCAGAAGCCTAGACGATAGTAGGGCTGGGGGATATGGAAAATAAGAAAGTCCAGAGTAAACTGGTTTCATAATAAGCCTCGATTTAACGATTGTTCAAAATCTCGATTATTAAAAACCCAAATGAATCGAATTTGTTTAATGGCTCAGCCCTAAGATAGACAGTGTTAGACTGGTTAGTGCTTATGGGAAATTGCTGGGAATATTGGGTGCCAGTGGAGCAGCTTTAGTGCATACTGCCATTGTGTCTTTGAGCAGAACACTTCACCCACTGCCTAGTATGATTATAGTGTGTGAGTGAGTGGTTGGTGGTGGTCAAGGGTCTGATGGTGCAGATTGGCAGCCTCCCCAAGGCAGCTGTAGCTACAATAGAATAATGTATATTAATACATTATTGTCATGCTGTCAAACTTGAAGCATGTCACTTTCTGTGTTTTTTTTTTCTTTTTTCTGTCATCCATCCAGCAGAGGTTATCTGTTTGCATAGACCATCAAATTATTTATGAGAATGTTCCCCATATGTTGGAATGTTCCTCAATATAAGATTAGATTTTTTCCCTATAAATGAAGAGAATAACGGGATTATAAAAGATTACTGTTTCTTCAAAGAAGTTGGAGTTTTGATGGGAATATAAGTGGCTATTACATCTGCAAGATTTTAACAGCATATTTTATTATATCACCAAAAGGAAACCTGCAAATACACGCTAAAGGCTTCCCATAACGTCTCCATTTAAACCTCTTTTAGGTTGATATTATTGCTATAAGGAGATGACTGTGGCAACATCAGAGCTGATGCATGTTGGTCTTAAAAGTAGCATTTAGGGCAAGGATTAGCTGCATATTTTCATACCTTTCTAATTTAACCTCATGGCCTTGTAATAAATATATCCCAAAATTGCATATATTTCCATAATTTTAATTTATTTCATTTCTTCCAGGCAACTTTAAACCTATCTGCCTTAATATACACCGCAATGATACAAAGAGAGAGACTTTAACTGTCTGTACTATGGAGTGCTACTGACAAATCCAGTCTCAGACCTCATCATATTTATTCCATTTATAATTCAGTCGGCACAATGCCTTCAAAATTAGAGATCGAGTAATATGGGTAATGTTAAGAATCCAGAGAAATGCCGATAAGTTCCACTTATATTTTTGGGCCGGTTTTGAGCATTTTCCCTAAATTCTGTAATTTAAATGTGCTACAGTCTCACCCACAGCCCTGTTTTACTACAAACCCATAAGAGAGCTGTGTCATGTTTTATGCCATTATCTATTTAATAAAGTGCTCAAATAAAGAGTTGCACATGTCAGCCAAAACAAAATAATGGCCTCATCTGAAAATGTAAGGCCAGTGAGCTCAAAAGTGCAAATATTGGCCCAATATATCAGTCTGTCTCTACTTCAAATAACTGAGGAAAAACCTTAAACCATGACAAAGACACTTAGGTGTTTGAACACGTAGGCTGGTCCATGTCTTAATAAAGGATTTTTAATTGTACACTAGAGTGTCTGACTTTTTCCAGCTCCACTACCACTCATATTTCCACATTGGTATGTGCTAAATCTCTGTTCTTCAATAGAGGAAATAGTTTCCATACTAACAAGCCAGCTCTCTAAGCATTTGGGCTGTCTGTTCTTCTGTCCACAGCTTAAATTGGAAATCTGAATTTGTTTTTGGTCTAAGAGGAGAAGTGAGGATTGTACAGGATACCATGTCTCTATTTTAACAAACTTTATTGATCCACAAAACAAATTGCACAAGCCCACATAACACATTTCCATTCTCAATAATGCTTCCAACAAAAGTGTGCACTCAAAAGACTCTGACAGTGTCTGAAGAGCAGAGCACATTGTCTACTTCACAAAGTCAATAATTTCATGCTTCACTGGATCTTTTGTTGCACTTGGTTTTAGTCAGTGCTGAAAGATGCTCTCTCCCACAAGCCCTCTCAGTCTCTCCTCCTCCTCCTCTCATACAAACAAACAGCAACGCAGCCATACACATAAGCTCATTTACTCCTCTTGGCTGCACACTGTTTGTAGCAATTGTAATTATTAAGAATGGAAAACGAGAAACATTTTTTGGGCTTGAAAACATTAGCTTAGTTTTGCTTTGTGCATTTTGTTGCATTGGAAACTACGTATAGTTTTTAATGAGTTTATATGGGTATGAGGATACTTTCATTGTTTACTGTGATCAATTGAAACAAGTTTAGAGCCATGGCAGTGTGATTTAGGGCTGAGCATTGAATCAAGATTTAGTAATTTCTTATTGTCAGTAATATGCTTGGGTCTTTTAAATCAAAAAACCAAGGTGGAAAATGGTAAGATTAGAGTTAAAATTGATTTAAAAAGGAATGTTAAGGCAAAACTAACAAAAAGAGGCTATTGACAAGAGTTAACAAAAAGTGTTAACAGAGCAGTAATGTACAACTAATGGTAATACAGCGAACAGAACCAAAATGTAAGAATTACAGCTCAAAACAAACTGGTCTCTGACAAGTCACAAAGGACTACAAGTGTCTCAATTTACACAATCACAAAACTACACAGGAGACACAGGTTTTGTGTTTTCTGTCAGATCCAGCATGGTGTGTGCTTGTGTATGTCTGTGTGTGTGCGCTGCCTTTTATGTCTGAATCTTTGAGCTTCAGTGAACTTCAGTGAGCTCCAGGTGTGGCTGGTGACTGGTATGATCACTCCTTCACACTGTCACGTTTTGAGCCTCACCCTCCAGTTTTTCTGGGATGGGGCTCTGCTCTTGTAGGACTCCTGGAAGTGCTGCTGCCTGAGTTTTGAACGCTCTGGTACACACTAGCCCTGGCTCCTGATCTCACCCACCTACAAGTCAGCTCCATCTTCAGTTTTAGAGAGACACATAAAGACTTACACTTAGACTTAGACAAACGTTATTGATCCACAAGGGAAATTATATAAAGCACAAATAAACTAACCAACAACATGTTTGTGTAATCCTGCATAATTAGTCTGTTTACATCTCCAAAGCTCAAAATTCTCTGTTCTACCTTGTGACGTCATTAAGTGGTAGTTTTGAAGTTAGCGGCTATATTTAAGCTCATTTGAACTTACTTTACTTGTTGCACCTAGGAGTGAAGCAGTTTCAATAAGGCTAAAACAATAGCTGTAGCTTCAATGTGATACCAGGGCTGCAAATTATCCAAATGATTCAAGTGAGGGTGTAAGGAGTTTAAAAACACAGTGGAGCACTTCCAGTATTTACACTTGATGACATCTCAAGGTGGAGCGTTTTTAGTTTGAGAGAAAAACACAGCCTAAATATGCAGGATTTATGTGTGAAACGTGTCAGTGAGACAAAACTCCAGGTATGTTTTTGATGAGGAAGCGATTTAAAATTTTGCGTTATATGGGCCTTTTTAATGTTACTGTGTTTTGTTTAGCCAAAAGAAAAAGCGTCAACAGAATTACGAAAACATAAAATAAATCAAAAGCTTTTCATTCGGCCTGGATCAACTGTATTTTTGCCGCATTCTAGTTTTCTATCTCAGTGAGACATCCACAAATCTTCATTTCAAACAGTGAACCTGTTTACTGTTAAGTCCACACTGCATCATCTTCAACACTAAGCCCAGGAAATAATGAGAATCACTGGTCACATGGTCTCACAGAATTGAAACCAAATCCACACATAGATTTTATATTGCTGCAGGTATGTGTGATTATGAGGAGCCCTGCAGGTGGTCACTACAAATATAAACAATCCATCATCTCATATCTCACTGCCAGAAGAAAATACGCTCTTTTGGTCTGAACATATTTTCTGGATATTCTGTGTTTTGGTTGAAGAGAATTTGATGATTTGCAGTAGGGTATAGTAGTGTTGTCATAATACGAAAATGACGATTTCGATACTAAGGAATAGACTCGATACTCAATACCAGTTCGGATAGCAGTAATAAAAAAAGACTTTCCGTAGACAATAAACTGTAATTTTAGGACGTTCTTTTATATTACAATGTGGCCTTATATCTATGTAATCCCTCAGTTGTCCAGGTATGTTCCATAGTGGTCCATGGTTGTATACTTGTCTATGTGCTCTTATACTTGTTCTTGTACAGCTCAAGATCATTCTAAAGCTATTCAGGAAAGGTTCACTTCTGTTCAGTAAATGTGACTTTTTTTAGTATCGATACTTGCTCAAATGAGTATCTAGTTTCCATATTGTTTTAGTATCTGATTTTTGATGCTTTTGACAGCCCTAGACCTGCCATTATCTCACTGACAGACTGTGCCTTTCATTTCCAAATAGATTCTTTTTAAGTGTGTTGTTTACACATACTTTGTGTTTTTCATCCTCCATCACAAATCTTTGCAGGGAACATGTTGAATTTGGTTTAAAAGTGTCAGTTCCACCATGATCATATTTCAAGGTTTTCAGCAGGAACTTTAGTAAACATCAAGAGCTGAAATTGTTTATTTCAATAATAAAAGGGTCTTTTTTTTTATTTCATTTTTTTAACACAATGTTGCAACACAAAGTACAAGGAGAATAAAAAAAGGAAGCCAAAAAATCAAGGTAAATCACTATTGAGGACAGACCATTTAACTAATATTAGAATGTACTTTGAACAGAGTTAAGATGCAAAACAGTTTTGTTATAGTTTTACTCCTCTTGCACAGTGTTGTTTAATTATTTTTATTTTAACAATTATTTTTAATTATTTTTATTTTAAGTGGCTATGACTGTAATACTGCTTATGTTGTTCTAACTAGGGAGGCACTGATCCGATTCTAGTATCAGCACCAATACTGAGAAATATGCTGGATCGGATATCTGCATACAAATATCGGTTCAGTTTATATCCTGGTTGGACATATACATTGCTGAAATAAGATTTTTTACTGGTCATAGTTGGTTCAGAACGTCCCTTGTACAAAGCTGTTCTGTGGTTTAGCTACACAATACAGCTACTTTTAATTTTTTGTATAAAGGAAATAAATGCTGTTTTCAGTCTCTGCCGATACCCGATATCAACCAGTACCAGTGCAGATACTTAAAGCTACAGTATCAAAATCAGTATCCGAACTAAAAAAGCTGGATTGCTGCATTCCTTGTTCTAACTGTAGAAAATGCTACCTACTACCACATGAATAAAATGCAAAAGGTACATGGACAAGTTCAATAATTTCAGCTGTAAAACCCAATACTGTAGACTTTATCAGACTTTTCCTATACTAATGTGTGCAGTGATGTTATTTTTGTGTTTCTTCATTTGTATGTATTGCCTGAACACAAATCCTCCACAGTGGAATAGAACAACATGCATGAGTGCTTCTTGTTTGGGCAGATGTTTGAAAAAGTTTTATTTGACAGAACTTTGCCTGAGCCACAGCGTTTTTGTGTTCACCTTCAAACCCAGGCAGGCCTATGATTACAGACTCTGCCCACTGCTGCTCACAGGGCGTCTGGCTTGTTTTGATTGTCTGCCTCTCAGTTCAAATAGTCATTCTACTGTGTGCTTCCTGTGTAAAGTTTGGACAAAGCTTCTTCTCCTGCGCACAGATTCAAACACGTGTAATGTACAAGGTGTGTTTGTGAAGTATTCTCTGAGGAAACCTGTGCAAAGCTACAGTGGGAGTGTGATTTGGTTTTATTTGTCCATCTACTTTTTCATTTGTGCTGCTGGCTCTAGTCTTTCACCCAGGGCCAGGTGGGTGTTTTTTAATGTATTTAAAGGCGCTACCTGATTTTTACTGTGGTGGAAAACAAAACTAGTCTGCTATGAGTTTGTTCTCCTGCCCTCCGGTCACTGCATTTTATGTATTTAAGTGAAGCCAGTGAATTCACTGCAAAGTAATTTCCCCACAGGGACAAATGGTCTTCTGTCTATTATGTTCATTTTAAACAGTTTGCAGTGGTCCAAACAAACGGGATTTCACTCATGTGGCTGGACATTAAGTTAATAAAGCAACCAGCCAACTGACAGTGCTGTCGTATGTGTGGACCCGGTACCAAAGCTCCACTACCACCTCCTCCCCTCCTCTGCCCCCCTCACATCCCCACAGCTTTGCCTCCACGCACAGCACCAGGGCAGCGCTCATTATTGAGTTCTGAATGAGATTTACCTACACATGAGCCACTTTGCATTGTCCTTTTAAGGTTAAACGGAGGCGTTAAAGGGGCGTGGCGTGAGGTAGGATCATGCATGCTGATTTCAGCTGCTTGTGTGGTCTATGAAGAGGTTATGACCTGGAGCCTGATTACAAAGCATCTGGTTCTTTGTCATTACAACATGCAAAAACATGAAGAGAATGTGTTCAGTGCCCAGTGATGCATTTGTTTTCACTAAACTCAATGGGAGCTCATGATGCCCTTGTTCCACTGTGCGCTGCCATCATGTGGCTGTTAATTTGATAATAGTGGTTTTAATATGATAATAGACCAGGGTTCTGACTCAGAGATGCTCACGGGGCTCTGATCAAGGCTTATTTAACTGGTCTGTGGCACACTGTTTTAATGAGTAGATTAGGAGCCTAACTGTTTTATGTCTGAAACATTAACAGCTCAAATAGTTGTGAAACTGAGCTGGGCTGACTACATATGAAATGTCCAACATCCACAAAGCTCAAAGCTCCAGACGGAGCACAAACAGGTTATGTGCCCTGAAGGTGACTGCTGCTCTCACAGCAGGACACCAGTGGATCAAAGCAGCGCTGGGCTTTGAGTTCAAACGCACAGTAAACATGCTCCACATGTACCTGAATGTCCTAGAGCGAACAGAGCTGCAGACCTGCACCACGTTCACTCTGGGAGTCTGTGAAAGTCCTGAAGTGGGCCATCAAATAGAATCAGTAAACAGCAATAAAATTGTAGCTCAGACGAAGAATGGGACTTAATTTGAGTGTCCACACTCTGTATATTTCATGAGGTAATTAGAACGGAGGCCAAGTAGCTCAAGATGAGCACCTTGGGGATGGGACTGCGGATTCTAAATTTAAAATCCATAACAATTTCTGCTGTATTATTGTTAGTGCTTTCCCGCTCTACAAACCTCTCATTTCAGGGAAAATATACCTCCCAGAAATACTTTAAAATAATATTATGTCATCTCAAGAGTGTTTACAAAATTTGTCATCTGTCTGCTTGATCCAATTTTCAAAGATGCAGACTTCACCATCTTGCGCAGTGTTTATAAGTGCCTCCTGTTCATGTGTCTCTCCTCCTTCTGCCTCATACTATTGTGTCCTCTTTGAATTACTGTGGTTTTATCTCTATATATTTGACAATTAGCTGTAAATTCTATTAAGATTTTATAGTGTTTGGTGCATTTTTTTTAATACTTTTTATGAGCAAAAAGCTCCTTCATTGTGCTATAAGGTTAGAAATTTAAACTTAATTTATCTCAGAACTAAGGTGATATAAGTGAGCAAGACTGAGGAAGTTTGTGGAAATTTGTTTTGTCCCTGCAAGTACACTTTTAGTAAGAATTCCACGTACACTTTTACAAATGAAACTAGACAGTTTCCTTCTTTGTAGCAGACAAATCAACTCTGTCATCTGCCACTTTAACTGCTCAGTGCTTTCTCTTTTCATTTGGAGGCTTCACTAACCTGTTCAGTAATACCTGTTTGTAAGTATTTGCCACCACTGCATCTCTGACTGGAGCTCCTCAAAACAAGGACGAGATGAAACTGCCTCGGTGATGTGATGGCTGATTTGTGTTACATGCAAAACGGGCACACAACACACAAACGCACACACACAGTCAAAGGTTTGAATTAGAAGGCGTGTTCAGTGTTTTTTTTCTTAGCATTTACTACTGACTAGGGCTGCCAATCGTAACCGCTAGGGCTGTCAGTCTTAATCGCATTAACGGAAAGTCATTTTACTGGCGACTATTCTTTTGAGGGAATGAATCACACGTTGTCTTTGTCCATCAGCGCGCTCCACCTTCAGTTGAATATGAGGAAACTTTGAGGCGAGCAGTTCATCCAAAAAGTAAGTTTAGAGCGAGGCACAGGGTCACACTGGACTCTGCTGTCTGTGATTCTGCAGGCTTTGGTCCTGTCCTCCGCTGGTGCGTGTGTCTCTGTGTGACAGTGAGAATCTAAAATGTAAACTGAAAATAAATAACAAAAATAAAAAAATGTCTCAGTGCTTTTGACTGGTAGTGTCCACATACACACATGTGGGTTGAATACGAGGCATTTCTCTCCTCTCTGACTACAGATCAAACAGTGAGTGGGGTGAGCGAGACTCAGCAGTGATCTGGTACCTCTTGCTTCTCTTCTCTCCTTAAAAGAGCAGAAAACATCTGTGTAGCAAACCAGCAAACTCTCTCCATTGTGAACTCAGCGTAAACAACACTGTGTTTGTGCATTGTCGGTAGCAGATTCAATTTTTGTGTACAGTTCCATCACACAGAGCAAATGTTTTTAATAGTGCCTCCACACCACTAATGCCCTTGGTTTGTCCTTCAGAGAGAAATCACCCACTGACCCTGCTGACGCTCCTGTTTGTGTGACCCAAGGGCGTTCAATGAATATGAAATTAAGTCACAGAAAACAGAAAAGAAAAAAAAAAGTGTAGCAGTGCTAACTCTAGACTTTAAGGTGCACTGTGAAACTTTTATAATGGAGGGTCCGCCACCTGCTTTGTTTTCATAAAGATGTTTTTGCTTTGTCTAGAATGTTCCACAGTAGAGATTAAACCTGTCTATCTCAAGGGAGGTGACTATAGGCTACATTACAGGTCAGATCTGTGGAGAGGCAACCCTATTTACATAGAGAATTATTGTATTTTTGAGCAATAGAAACGCACGTAATGAATAAATGCTAGATAGATGTGTTTAATGTCATACCATGGAACATTCTAGGCAAAGCAATAACATCTCCATGGAGACAAACAGGTGACGGACCCTCCACCAGAAAAGTTGCGCAGTGCACTTTAAAAAGTCAGATACTGAAGCAGTAGTTTTCATGTTACCTTTTACCTTTAGTTCAGTAGAGATCGGCAATTCCAGGGCTGAAATTATCCAAATGATTATAGTGAAGGTGTATGGAGTTTAAAAACACAGTGGAGCACTCATGACATCATAATGTGGAACAGAGTGTTTTCAGTTTGAGAAAAGAACTCAGCCTAAATATACAGGATTTGTGTGTTAAACATGAATGAAACAAAACACAACTCCAGGTATGTTTTGACGAGGAAACATTATAACATAGATCAGAAAATAGTGTAATATGGGCTCTTTTTAAGGCGTCCTTGAAGGCATCACAAAGTCAACATGTGGCCCTGATCCTTCCAGTGGTTAAACACAATCCTCTAGTATTTGTCCAGCTGGGACTCGAAGACATGTGTTCTAGTCAAATGCCTGTGCTTTGGTACAGTATAACACAGTGTCTGTTTATTCTCTAGTCTCTGTCACTATGGACCATCACTGCACTTTACAGCAGCTGGAGAGACGCCTCTGACTGTGAGAGGAATGGTGACAGAACTCTCACTGATACTTGTTCTGCTGCTGTGAAATGGAGACAATGTTTACTTGCAGGATTTAAAACGAGTCAGGGGTAGGATTGCCAAAATATCGAACATCAGATGCGAATCGATACATAAACTAATATCAAAACTAGATACTCATTTGAGCAGGTATCAATACTAAAAAGTCCCATTCACAGGACAGAAATAGCTTTGGAATTATTTCGAGTTTTATCAGAACAAGTATAAGAGCACATAGACTAGTATACGCCCATGGACCACTATGGAACCCAGCTGGATGACTGAGGGTTTACACAGATTTAAGGCCACATAAAGAAAATACTTGTATTTAATGTTGAAACACATTCTGTTGTCTAATCATTGTGGTATCTGAATCGATATTGTGTATTGAGTCTGTTCCTTAGTATCAAAACTGACTTTGTATTTTCAGTATTGCAACAACACTAGTCCGGGGACCAGCATGGTGCTTGGCATCAATTGGAAAATGATAAATTCAGTTTTTTTTTGTTTGTTTTGACTGTCAAACTATGTTGGAATTCTGGACAACCCTCCATAGGCCTGCAAGATTAATAAAAATTGAATTGAAATTGCAATTTGAAAGTACAAAATCGCAAAGGCTACATAATTTCCACCACAAACATAATAATATGGTGTTATATTGCATAAAACTGTTAACCCCGTACATCAGGTCTGTAGAAACGTATAAAGTATATGTGATTCTAATGTTAGTTGGTCAGTTTCGGTGATTAAAATGTGAATTTGAACAGAATCCTAATCTCAATCGCACTGCTCATTAGAAAAATCGCATTATTTCGTTGTTTTTCTCTCATATCTTTAAACTCACAGTGTTATGCAAATACATTTTTTCTTTAAACATTTTTCTGCATACATTGTAGTGCAGTCAGATACAGATACGTCTTAGTGTTAAGAGCTCTTGCTACACCCTCTCATTTTATCAATAATCTTTAGTCAATCATGAATTTTAGTCGACTACAGTCCTACTCACGTGTATTGAACCTCTCTACAGTAGGTTCACTCAGGGCGAGGAACTTCCACATCCTGATTATAAAAGCAAACAGTAATCTCCAAGAAACAATATTTACCATCCGTGAGTCCACGCTGTCTCAGGCGTCTGAAATGGCTCAGGTGAGGCTTTAGTCCCATCAGGTTGGATTACTCTGTCATGTTGTATAGGCTGTGGACAGTGGGGTTACACTGGTGCAGATGGTGCATGTATTTGCATGTTTGTGACTAGAGATGCACCGATCCAGCTTTTTCAATTTCGATACTGATACTAATGCTTTTAGGTATCGATACCTGACACCAACCGATACCAGTGCAAAGACTGAAAACATAATTTATTTTCTTGTTAACACAGATAAAATAAGGCAAAACTGATCAAAATGTCTTATGTAGCAGTTATTTATCTCTCAAGTAACCACACAACAACTTTGTTTTACATAAAGGTTCAAATATTGTGAGACTTTCTGGGCCGACTACGACCAGTAAATAATCTTATTACATCATTGTGTATGTCTGATCAAGATATTTGGAAGCTGATATCCATTTTCAGTTTCGGCACCGATTTCGTCCCTAGAGCAGACTGATTCTGGCACTGATAGGCTGTGCTATGTTTTCATTTGCAAGTACACTTTTACATATTACCAGTGTGCAGCTGATGTCAACATGCCCTGGGTGTGTGATGCTATCTGAAGCACTGCTCTGTCACAAGCTCTTTAATCTGAACAGAGCTGACTTAGCTGGAACAACAGGTGAGCTGATTTGTGCTGTGAAACAAGCTTCTCACACATAAAATTGCCGTCACAAGCTAGTTAGTCACTCTCACCTTTTTGTTGAAAATCAAACACCTAAACAGGACCGTGGATGTTCATGAAAATGTGTGGTTTAAATCCATTTTCTTGAGTTTTCAGATTATCTTGCTAATGTGTCCATTATGTCACCATGGTAACTTCTAAACCTTCCACCATAGAGATGCATGCAGAACACCCCCAGCGTTATGTCTCTGCAAAGTATCTATTATGTGTACAGTGAAAAACAAGTTCACATAATGAGACTGCAATTGAAAGCTTGGATATATTAACACGCCTTCATTGTGAAACCATTTGTCCAGTGTTGATTTCAGCCTTGTCAGTTTCACAGCCATTAGATTCATATTTGAAGCTTGTCAAAATCTTAGAGCTGCTGCACACAGTAAGCCATAAAAAAAATATGTAATCTCCCCCATTGAAAATGCATTAGGGTCAATATTTCATCTGTGCCAGCCTCTAGAATAGACACATTCTGTTTACAAACAACGCGTGGTTCTAATCAGATTTATTTTTAACGTTGTGCTTGAAGCTGTTTTCTTATTGGTGTAGATGCTTCCCTGGGATATCTCCAGATCTGAACCGCCTAAATCCAAAATGACTCTGATAAAACTAAAACAGCTGTGAGGTAATAGGCATTTTAAGAAACCTGGCATTTTTTCATTTCAAAAGTACACGTCATACTAGTACAACCATAAAGTTGTGGGTTGTGTAACAGTCTTATACACTTTAATACATGAGATTTGCCTGATATATGAATAGTTCAGATGGTGATTTCTGGGTATAAGCGTACTTTATGTGTTTGCACCCACATCACAGTTAAGACGTAGGAGCTATTACTGCACTCTAAATATTACGATTTGACTCCACTCTTGTCCTTTCCCTTCATCTTTGGCATTGGAAGGGGCAATCGTGTTTAAATTAAGACAATTCTTCATTCATATGTAAATGAGCCCAGATGTTCAAACACAACAGACGTGCTGTGCTTGTTCTTGACAACTAAATGTGAGTGTAGGGATTGCTGCTGCCATGATACAGAAATGTCAAACACTATTTCGATAATAAGAAATCCAAATCATTTCTCTTGTGGATCGATAAAGTTTGAGTCTAAGTCCAAGTAATGATGATAAAAAACTTTCTTTAGACAACAGAATGTGATTTTCAACATTAAATCATAGTACTTTCCTTTATATTAGCATCTGGTCTTATATCTTTTGTAATCCCTCAGTTGTCCAGGTTTGTTCCATAGTGTCCATGGGCGTATACTTGTCTATGTGCTCATATATTTCTTCTGATACAGCTCAAAATCATATTATTCAGGACAAGGTTCATTTCTTCATTTTTACTAGCTTTAGTACCTGATTTTCTTTTGATAATCCTAGTACGGATGGCTACTTGTGTCTTGTCTTACGTTTTATACCTTGAGACTTCTAATAGTCTCTGCTGTCTCATTGTCAAGCTTGTTTTAATTGACTGCTTTTCATTACCTTCTGCGATGTGCAATGTACATGCTCCCTTAGGTGTGCAAATACATTGTCTGTGCCTGACAAAATGCCAACAATGATTTTCTACTTTGCTCTTGTCTTATTTTAATCTTCCGGAGATCAGTCATGATACAGAGGAACAATGTTATTCATAAAGAGGAAATCTGGGTGCATAGATGGATATCGCATCTTCTTTTCTTGGCTCTGTCCTAGGGTTGTATCGGAAATCAGATAATCGATACTAGATACTCATTTGAGCAGGGGTCAATATTAAAATGAATAGATTTAGAATGATCTTAAGCAAGTAGAAGACCACACAGACTAGTATACACCCATGAAACCATTATGAAACCTACCTGGACAACTTATAAAAAAATAAGTACTATGATTTAATGCTGAAAATTACATTCTATTGTGTATGTGTTTTTTTTTTGTTTTTTTTTTTTTTTACTGTCATTGTGGTATCAGAATCAGTACTGAATATCGAGTCTTTCCCTTCGTATGGAAATCGAGTTTGAAATTTCATTACCGACGACACTACTCTGTCCTCAACACAAGAAAGTCTGTTAATTTTATAAGAATTCATTATGTAACAGCACTATATTCTTTATATAGAACATTTAATTAATGGCTGGGAGGGAAGTATAGTAACAAACATTAAACTTTCTATTAAACTCATAACCCCTCCTCCTACTTTCTCAAAGATTGCTCCTTACCTACCTTGTGTTCCCATATAATTTTATGTTTATATATATATATATTAAAAAAAAACACTTCATCGACACTTTAAATTTAATGAGGCACAGTTGGCGCATCATCCGTAACCATTAACTGACCCATAAACAAAAGTAGTCTACAGGTTTATCTGAATTATAGTTTGTCTGTTCATTCATATTATGGTGCCAAGATTGTGATAATGAAAATAAACATTGCCAGTGCCAAGTGAGTCTCTGGAGGAGCCAAGTGTGCGTCGCAAAATGGACCATGGTTTGGGAATAGGACTGAAAAATCAGATGCTAATTGATACCAAAACTAGTACTGAAACTAGATACTCATTTGTGCAGGTATTGATACTAAAGGGGACAGAAAGTTCTATGTTTTAATGTTGAAAATAACAGTCTACTGTCTAAATATAGTGTTTTTTTATTCGGTATTGAGTATCAAGTTTATTCATTAGTATTGAAATCTGCTCCACCAGCTGATGTCATACGATTGTGTTCATCTAAACTATAAAATTTGCTTTTTATTAGTAAGGAATTAGATATTTTAATAGATTCCAAGCAGAGAGAGACACTTCAAGCAATACACTGCGAAACTCAGCAAAAATGTTATGACAAGACAAAGTAGGTGGGGTGTTGCTGGGAGAGTGTGATTGTGTGAAGAAGAAAAAAGAAGTGAATAAAATAATACAATAAAAATGTAAAATTAAAATTAATGCAATAAAAGCAATACAATAAACATCCACATTTACATAATAGAATTAAAAAAAATAAAATAAAAATACAGCATAGATAAAATGGTTCAGACAGACCCCAGGCAGTAGAGGACGTGATCAGAATTTATCTTCATTTCTTTTCGTTTGTGCCAGTCGTCTCAAGGCTTCTGTGGTTATTTTTATGTCTCTTGAGTCTAATTCCTACTGTTAAAGTGATTAAAACTATGACGGCACACTGGCCTGCCCCACAATCTCATCTCCTGCCCTAAATGTATTTGTGCTAGTTCTGCCTCTGGTGCTGCCTCACATCACACAGACTTCAGTGTTGTACAAATGTTTGAGAAACTAAAAATGACAAAGGGCGCCTTTGTCCCTGGATACTCACCTTAATTTCATTTCACATTTGTTAATTTCTCCATAATCAACTAAACTACTAAATATAACCATCCTAGGTTTGTTTAGTTCCATTAAGTTAAACACAACACACTCAAGTTACTTTAAATTGATTTTATTTGGTTAAATCTGTTTAATTTAGTTAAACATTTCAGACACTTACCTACTTTACCTGTTTGCTCCACATGGTCTGGAGACAAAAGAGGGGACGTGCCCTGAGACGGCCATATTTAAAGCCTCTGGTGGGAGGTTTTGGGACAGACCATGTGGAGGGGAGAATTGGTTTCAGTTCCTTTTGTTTGTTTGGTTTTATATATTTGATTTGGATGTTTTAGTGTTTATAGATTATGTTAAGCACTTTAATTTAAAGGAGACTTAGGCCCTTGTAGTAAATCGACGGGTTAACTTTAGACTTAAATGAAGTTGCCTTATTTCCAACCTGGTAAGAGATTGTGGACTTACCTGGAGGGAGGAGCTTCCTGTGGGGGAAATATAAAACCAGGTCAGCTCAGCCTCTCAGGGAGTCACATCAGTGTAGCCGGGTACACATGAGTTTTCTGAGTTTCATTAATTTCTGTTGCTTATGCCTAATTTTGAGCGCAGTCATTTTTTGTAACTATGTATTATTTTGTTGCCACGATACTACAGTGAATTTGGAATAAACCGTTAGGTCAGATGGAATATTTTCAGAGTCTGCCTCCTGCTTAAGACCACATCGGCCTGCTTCTCCACAGACGCACTGACCTCAGGCACATTCAGGTTTGAACGCAGACATCTTCTGATCTGGTCTTAGCAGCTTTCCAAAAATTTCCTTAATGTTTTAGTTTGGACAATCTCTCCGCATCAGACACTCCACACAGAATTTGTCAACATGCATTTTTTTCACTGTATAAAGAGATAACAATGTGTCCTAGGGTGACTCATGGATCAATCACAAAATTTGATTCAATTAAATTAATAAAAAACAATAGAAAAATGTCCTAAACATAAAATATACAGACTTGTAATCATTACTGTTAACAAAAAAGGCAAATTTCTTCCTTAAGTCTGAACTTTGCTCTAAATTACATGATTTTACTGAGAAGACTAACTGTAGACCTCTCAACTAGAAATTACTGAATCTCAGTCTTGATTAAAATTAAGTTAAAGGTTCTATATTACACAAAATTGAGCGTTAGGTCATGTTATCATGTTGTTATCTCATGCATACATGAAGCTAGATAATACTGCATTATTAGACTGTTCTCCAAAGCTTAAAATGCTCTGTTTTACTTTGTGTCATGTACCTTTTACCTTTTTAGTTCAGAGACTGGCAATTCTGTGGCTGGAATCATCCAAATGATTCTAGTGAAGGTGTATGGCATTTAAAAACACTCTAACTGTATTACCACATGACATCACAAGGAGTCTTTTCTGTTTGGGAGAAGAACTCAGCCTAAATATACAGGGTTTGTGTGTTAAACATGTGTGAATGAAACAAAACACAGCTCTGGGTATGTTTTTCATGAGGAAACGACTTTATAACATAGATCAGAAATTAGTGCAATGTGAGCCGTTTAATTGCACGACCTTTGTTTGCAATAGAACTCCTTTTACATACCGCATACCTTCACTGAATTATAACTGTTTGACAAAGCCGAGAACACAGTAGCAAAAATGACAAACAGCTGCTTGTTATTCAGTACTGCCCCAAGACACTTTCTTTCAAAATATGAGCAGGTGAAAAGATGTAACTAGAAAGAAATGGCACAAAGGCTTAGTTTTAGTTGGTTACTTTTTTGTATCCGCAGAGAAATTCATTTTCACATTTCAGAAGTACACCGCACTGTCGATGAAAACGATTCTTCTTAAATGAATAATGAGGACTAAGAAAGTAAAAGAAAGCTTCTCTTGACCCTGGCCCGTGTCAGAGGATCAGGATAAAGAATTGACCACCGTTTTATGCTTTAAAATACAGCAGAGAAAAGAACAGCAGAAAAGTGAATCGTAAAAAGTGGCAGTAGCAGTAACCCTGTCACAATAATTACTACGTTGATTTATTGTTCATTATATGAAACCTGGAACATTATATTTTGTGGCTCAGTATTTACTGTGTGGACAGTTTCTTTGCAATAGAAGTGAGATTTTAGTTATTTTTGTTGTAATACGAAAACATTTGAGCTGTAGAGGGTTGAATAAGTACATTTCATGGCTAGTTAATAGTTCATTCTGTTTTATTTGTTTCAGCTCATGACTTTTAATGATACTGTATTTAAAATGTTCACTGGGATAGTCCTGCTTTATTGTTGTTGTGAAAGAGGAATAAAGTAGTTTCAGTGTTATTGTTTATCGTAATATTTCTCTAGCAATAAAACGTGCTTCAAAATGTGTTACCAGGTGGTATCTTGTCCCAATATTACCCAAACCCTACTTAATTATGGAACAGTTTTTTAGGACTACTTTGCTACGATAATTTACTACAATTTGTACGTGAAGATAGATGAAACTTGTAAATACAGTACGTTAATTGTGATACAGAAAAATACAGCAAGATTAAAGTCAAAATATAAAGTATACAGATATTGTATAAGCTGCTCTTGATGTCAAAATGTGTCCACTGCATGGTGTTTGCATCTAATTAATGCTTTTTGTTTTCTGATCATCAGGAAGTGCGTGTTACCATGCTAGTTGTTATACTTGTAGCTTTACGACGGCAAAACTCTTCTGTCATTGCAGTGAATAACTAGGATGCTCAGAATCCATATGGTAAGTGAGGAATAACTATGGACCACTGCAAACCGTTGGATGAACTAGTTCTGTTTTCACGCTTTTAAGACAGTAAAAATCAGGTACAGCTCATTTGAATATATTTATATATTGAGTAGAGCTTTCTAAAGTCTGAACTATTATGCATACACTGGGATGACCCCCTCCCTGCTGTTTTGTATGGAGCCTTTATCCATCTCTCTCCTCACTGACCTCATTCATCAAAACCATCTTTAATGTGGTTAGTGCCTTGGTCCCAGAGAAACGCAGTGAGAAACAGTGCAGAATATAGATCAGGGGCCTCCAGAGTCACCAGTGAAGAGTGTTGGTGTGCACATGACTGTAGCTCTGCACCTGAGACTTTGACCTGCTCTAATCAATTTAACTTGATCAAGGTAGACCGTAACAGCAGAAAGAGGCTCTGCTGATCAGGCACTGTTCTGGTTCTGCCTCTTCGGTTAGTCATCAAATCCTCAAAAGACCTGTTCAAAAATGTTGTTTATGGGAGTCTATGGCATTGTCCTAACTGAGTAAATAATGTAGCAACCAATAAACTTACTATGCTGTTGTTTGTCTATGTTTATAATGTTGTTTCCTCATCATCGTTTTGTTTCATTCACACATTTAACACACAAACCCTGCACATTTAGGCTGTGTTCTTCTCTCAAACAGAAAATGCTCTTTTCTACTTTGTCATGTCATGTTGTAATACAGGAAGAGCTCCTCTGTGTTTTTAAACTCCATACACCTTCATTAGAATCATTTGGATCATTTCACGACATTTCATGACACGATGGAACAAAGTATTGACATTTATTTTATTTTTATTAGTCTAATCATAACTATAGTGTGATAGTTTTTACCCTTTTTGACAGGGCCACTTGGTAAAAGGAATTAAATGGAAAAACAACAAAAAAAAAAAGATATACAGTACATATGTCAAACTATATGCTTTCTTGAAATAAGTAGTCTAAGCTCTTACTTGCACTTTAACCAGGGCTTAGGAATTGTTCTAGGAAAAAAAAAAACATATAACATGGAAGTTTGACAATTATCAAGTAAAATATTAAAATATTATCTACCAGTTTTGGATTTTGGTTTTGTCGTTTTTAAGGACAAGGTTAAATTAAACGTATCACTCATCCTATAAAAAAGTACCAGCAGAGGCAGGATAATGCAGAGGATTGTCATTTTTAATAAATCCTACCCACAATCCCACAGGAAAATCCACATGGCTCAGATTCGGGCTTAGCATAATTCCAGCAGTCTGGTTCTAAGTGGTCCAAGTTTGTGGAAGTTAAATAAAATTTGCTCTTTTACTTTGTTATCCGTCAGTGATCTTTTGAGACTTTTAATCATGCTCACCCTCCTTGCATTTTACATTTGATGTTTTGGCATCTCATGCTCACTGTTTAACTTTATGGCTGGGGGTCCGTCACCTGCTTGTTTCTATGGAGATGTCATTGCTCTGCGTGGAATGTTCCCTGATATGACATTAAACAGCTCTACCTTACATTTATTAAAGTACATGTGGTTTTATAGCTCAAAAATACCTAGAAAAACAAGCTTTCTGGCTGTGAGCGGGGTTGTTTCTCCACAGATCTGACCTGTAACTTAGTCTGATTTGGTCTCCATGAAGATAGAAAGGTTTAATGCCATACTGTGAAACATTCCAGATAAAGCAATAACATCTCCATGGAGAAAAGCATGTGACGGATGCGCTACCAGAAAAGTAGCGCAATGTACCTTTTAAAATACATCCCATGTATTAAAAAAGACTTAACAGCAGCAGAAGTGAATCTTGGAAAAAAAAAAGCTAGCCATAAAAGCAACTCGACCAGTACGCGAATATAAGCACGCGGCTGTAGTGGACACAATTTGATTTATGGACTTTAAATTGTGCACGAGTTCTATTTCTGCCATCACAATCTGGGGAAATTTGAAAGGATGAATTCTGGGCCTCAGAGCAAGATGACTTTGTGAACAGGATTAATAAAAGAAGCGCGAATGAAGCAAAATACGACACCAGGTATATTTTTAATGAGGCGACATTAGAGCATTGTTAAAGGTCCTATATTACAAAAAATGACTTGTGAGCTATAAGCCATGTTATAATTTTGTTACCTCCTCAAAAACAAACCTGGAGTTGTGTTTTGTTTCATTCACACATGTTTGAGTAATCCTGGATTATTAGGCTGTCTACATAGCTCAAAATGCTCTGTTCCAACTTGTGATGTCATGTAGTGTTAGTTTTCAAGTTAACAGCTCCTTTTCCCTTTAGTTCAGTAAAGATTGGCAATTCCAGAGCTGAAATCGTTCAAATTATTCTAGTGAAGGTGTAGAGCTGTGGAGCACTTCCTGAACACAACGCTGTAAACAAAACACAACAACATTATAACATACATCATAAAATACTATAATATGGGCCCTTTAAAAGCTAAAAGTTAATTTAACATAATATGTGTCCTGTAATTACTTATTGTAGCTCTGACACAGCCTCAATCCTAAAGTCAATATCACAATCAGAGGATTATAGGTGCTGTTCAGATCTGAAGGTTGTCTGCAGACTGACAGTGGATGGTGCATGTTGATCAGCTGCACAGTTCTCATGAGGGAAGCACAGACTCGTGTGTGGAGGACTCTTCGATGAGTTTGTCAGAACCACTCACTTGGCCCTGAGTGAGCTCTGGAGAATCGTTCACTGATATAGACTTATTCTAATTACAGAGATTATTTTTAGGATTGAATATGGGCAGGATTGGGAAAGATACTTGGAGCAATGTGATGTAATGTATGTAGTATATATTCTGAATACTTTCACATTAAATTGCATTATATTCTAGTGTAATCACATTTCACTGTCTATTATGAATTTACTTACACATGATCACACCACAAGAGAAGTTTTTATTTATTTGTATATTTATATATTTTTGTCACTAATACTGTGGAGTTTAAAGACTAAATTGCATGATCAAGCACTGCCATGTATTGCTTTTGATTTTTAGGATTTGTCAGTTTTCTGAATACCTTCAAATGCCATTGTAACTATACCAGCTCAAACAAGCAGTGCATTTGTGAATAATAATGACAATAGAATATAAAAATAAACATACCAACCACTTACTGCTAGAGTCATAAGTCAACAAGGTTTCGAAGTCACATTTTTCACATTTCTAATTAGTTTGTAGAAAATTATCAACAAATGTCACATGAGTAACGTCTGTTTCTCTCTGTGTCTTTTAGGTAAGTTGCTGTTTCCTCTTTTCTCTCTTCTGGAGCTGATACAGAATTTTCTGGAGAAACTCACTGGTTCGTCTGCTGCAGGACTGGGTAACCGTGGCTGCTCCTTCAATATTAACTGTGCCAACTTGTTTTTTAGGAAGCCACTTTGGTATTTTTAGTGTTTTGCAGTCACACATTCAGATAATGGAATGGATTTTTACATGTGTACAGTTGTTCGAGGCTACTACAGAAAAGTAATTGTGAAAACGTTCAGAGGACTGGTACAGACTGTTTTGGCCAAAATGTGTGGGCTGTTTGTGGAGGCGCTGGAGCATAGCTGCTCTGTTTCTTATGGAGATTTTTGGAATTATTTTGAATGCTTTGATCACAACTTTATCCACAATGTGAAGGATGGCATAATGTCACAGCACTGAACCAGGGTTACAGTTTCAGAAGCCTTAGGACAACTTAAATGTGGTCAGTGAGTTATCTGCTTATTTATAGGGTAAATATGTATGTCCTCTGCATTTGACCCACCCTTCAACCCACTTGAGCTGCAGCATCAGGGACACATCTCCAGATCTTGAGCTAGGCTTGGTCAGGACGACCTTGGAGGATTTTAGAATCAGAATCAGAATGCATTTGTCATTTCAGTATAAGAAACTGTACTCATGTCCAAGTTATCAGCAGCATAAAAAAAACTTTGCAATAAATAGTTTAAAATATTCTATGTGAAGTGCAGTCTTTAAAACAACCCTCACCTATCCCCATTTTCTAAAGTGCTAAGTTAGTGCTATTTATTTATTTATTTATTTTTTACCTATTGTGCATATTGATGAAGGAAATCTGGGATTTCCGGAGGCACATCCCGGAGGCACATCCCGGACAGCCTGGAGGAAACTCGCCCAGACACAGAAAGACACATGCAAACTCATCTCAGTAAGACGGCGTAATCCTTCATTTGTCCAGCAGTGATTCAGTGTAGAAGAGATTTCATCACAAAAAGAAAGAGTCTAGATGATCACAGATGAAACCGGGAATCGAAACCAGAACCTTCTTGCTGTAAGGCGAAAGTGCTAGCCATTCCGCGACTATGCTACCAATGCGTCCTGTCCCCAAATACAATCATTACAATTCACCACAAACAAGAGATCTTTTAGCTCCCTAAACGTTTGCAGTGGTTTTTGCTGACACGTCCAATAAAGCCTCCCTCTTCCTGGTGTCTGTAATGCTCCAGGATTATTGCTCATAGGGCTGGAATCAAATGCACTGCGTCAAGGGCTTTCTGCAAGTTACTTTAATTTATGACCCAATTAGTTTTGGGCTTTCCTGCACTGTCACTGAAGTAGTACTCTGGGTTCTGTGAAAAGAGGATAGAGTTTGTCACTGTCAAAGCAGTTTCAGTATGGTCAGTGTGTTTTTCTTATTGTGTCAATATGTAGAGCTGTACTGTCGGCTCTACAGTTGTCTTTCACTTTTATAGCGATGTTTTTGTTACTATTATTATTAGAAAGTCTTGTAAATTAGGCCTGCCATGATAATTACTATATCTACTTATTGTTCAGTATATGAAAGCTAGAACAACATGTTTTTGGGCTTTATATTTATTGCTGATGAGATCACAGGACAATATAAATACAAACGGGGGGCAGCTAAAATTAAAATTGTTAAAATTATGTTGCAATACAGTAAGTTCTTTGTTATGTCAATCATTGAAAATACCAGGTTGAACATTCGTGAATTTACCTTTTGGATATTTCATGGCAAAGTACAATTAATCAATAGCTACAATCTAAAAACTTCTAGCACTAGTACATTTTGTTATTTTTTGGCAATATGATAAGATTTAAGCCATAAAAGGTTGAATTTATAACTTCTGTGAGTCATTACAGATGTCAGATATGTACTAAAGTGTTTCATTCAGGTTTTTATGTTTTTTTGTTTTTTTTAGTATAACAATTTTAGTATTGTAGGTTTAGAATTGTTTTATGGTTTAAATCTGCTCTTGGGTTATTGTGTCAGTGGCATAAATGACACAAATAACCCATAAATATCTCTAATCGTCTATATTTACTTCAGCAATATTTCAAACTTGAACATTTGTTTTGAACATTTGTTAGTGTGACAGGCCTACCAAGGTACAGGTATCATATAGCCGCTGTATCAGGTATAAAGTAATTAGTATAAACTTGGTTGAGTCCTTGTGTAAAAGTTTGATATTCCTTTTACATGTGTGTGGTTATTTATTTTTTATATGTATATGACTTGTATGTATATTGATCCTATCTTCAGCAACAGCCCCCATTGTCTGCTTATGTATGCAGAAAACTGGTATTTCATTGAAAAACCTCTTTTAGCTAATCATGATAAATGCTTGCGCTCCACTTTACCTTGACTTTTAAATGCATTATTAATGAACACAATTGTGAAAAACAGCCTAGGAACGTCTCAAGCGTAAAACGGTTACCAATCCTAACACTTAATCAATATGAATCTAATAAAGGTTCATTTCTCTCATGCATATTTCATTTCCCATGCTGAGCTGCCAGTTTGCTGGAATTATGATTTAATATGTCCAGAGATGGAAAGTGTGTATAGAGTATGTATAGTTTTTGGTGGGTGCACGGTTGGACAAACTTGAATAAACAAAACTGACTCATGTGAGCTTTTAGCCATGCTTGTTATAATGCTGTTACCTCCTCAGAAACATACATGAAATTTGTGTTTTGTTTCATTTACACCCATTTGAGTAATCTTTGCGTTATCAGGCTATCTGCGATGTGGTAATTTTAAGATTTACAGCTATTTTTAGGCCGTGTGTCTGAACTGCAGCTCTGTCGGGGGTGGCTAATTTTAGCATCAGTTCATTACCTCTCAGAACAGCTCGTGTCTTCATTAGAGTCTGTTTACCTGCCTGTTAGCAAAACCACTCAGAATCTGCACAACATTTTGTACTTGGGAAAAAGAATGCCAAGCGCAGGCCGAACTAATAAAAAGTGGGTATATTGTGTACCGTGGGTTCAAAATAATCCAGTTTTGCCGGTTAATTGCTTTTTGTAAATGGACATCCTTGACTTGATCAGCTTTACTGGGCTGTTGCGAATGGAAAAATATGAATAAAACATGAAATTGGAGTCAATTTTCTGAGCACTGAGACATGAAATGACAACAGGGTTACTCAAAGATGCATGAATCATCTCATAATGCAACTCAGAGTTAATGATGAAGGAAAAGCAAGGCTAAATGAAATATCATAAAACATTGATTGATTGAATCATATGTTCTACCAGCAGTGTTTCTGTTTACTAGTGATATACTTCACTCCAGTACATTCTGAAAAGAGAACCTTTCCATCTGACTAAGGTTGCTTAAACCAGTACTTTGTATGTTTATAACTCCAGTATACAGTATTACTTTTCATTTTAATTTTGCTTCTGGCATCACTGGGGATGTGTACATACTAACATGTACATTCTTACAACAATATAATAAATAAAGTGCACACTGTTGATGCATACATTTAAATTCTTGATCAGAGTGAATTAATCTTTCATGTAATGTCTGTCTATCTGAAAGAGAACATTACATTTCTTATAAAGTCCAAAGTACCTGGACTCTCCTCTTCCAGCCCATGGCACAGTCCATCTGTGGTGTGGGCTGCAGTGACGTGGGTTTGTGCAGGAACAAGGCGTTGAAAAGCCTTCAGTGCTTCTGTCTCCTCTATTTCCTCTGGGAGCAGAGCCCTGCATTTAGGCCAAAGCACCTCTTAAAGGGATCGCTGTCAAAAGGACTCGCTCGCTGTGGGCTCTGCTCCGAATGTAACAAGGACTGCCAGACAGGAGAATGCCGTTTGGGAAGAATTCATAGGAGCTCTTCTGGTGAGGGTTTAAAATGAGCTCAGAAAGAGGGCCATAAGGAACGCACACTGACACATTTTAAACCAGAGTTACCCTAAGAGAAATATCAGGCTGAATTAATCCCATCCATTTACAGTTTTAAAATGCAAGTTCAAAAGCATTCGATGGCTTTTCATCTTAGAATGCAGAAAATGACATATTTTTTCAGTTTGAATTACATAATTTATAAATTAGATCACCACCCAAATATTGCATTTATTGATATAAAGAATGATCAAGTGTTTGGTACAGATGAAAAAAGGGACATTGAGAATCAAAGTGGAGTAGAATGCTCTGGTTCATCCAGTAGTGTTCATGAGTCCAGTCTGTTATGAGATGTAGATCTGTGCGGTCAAACAGCTGCTGTATTGTACTGCACATGTACAGAGTGGAACTCTCTTCTGTTTCCATTGTGAAAGCGTGCTGCTTAGAGTTCACTCTCACAGGTTTGATTACTGGACTTAAAGGTTGTATAGAGGATTTTCCAAGGAAGGAGAAATCCAGCGACAGCTCCCTAAGTAGAAATGCCTCCTCCTTATACTTGCGCTGTTTGTTTACAGCTGGTGCACATTCAGAATCGCTGTTGTTGCTGTAACTATACTGTATGTTTTCAAATGATAAGCAGAAGTTTCCTGTCCAGAACCTCAGTCTAAAGAAGCATCAGTCTTTAGACCCTCTGCTTCAGTGCCGCCATCGCTGGAAGGAATCTCCGAGAATCACCTTAGTTTACCTTTGATCCTTTACCCCTTCTCTTCTTTCAGCAACCTCAAAAATGGCCTTTCTTTTGCGGCTAATTGGTCGTGGATTCTTGTCTGCCATTGCAACAAACTTTGTGCTAACTGCGAGGAAGCTACAGTTGGAAAAAGCCGCTAAGAACCGCTGCGTTGGTTGAGTAAACAGCGTCTTACGTCTGTGGAATGCATGAGAGGTGAACGTAAACCACGTAATCCCAGAGCGCCGGCAAGTCAGTTACTCTAGAAGCAAACAGAGTTTGACTGACAACCTAACAGCCAATAGATAACGAGGTAGTCATGTGAGATTCCACGTTGTATTTGTATATTCATGTAGATGTGAATATTGCCAAAGGTACCGAACACTTCCATGTACCCTATCGATGCAGTTATGCACATGTAACAGAAGAACGACTCATTTTATTCATGTTAGTCAGTGAAATCTTAGTCTTAATAATCAAATCCATGTCCTGACCCAGCAGATCTCTTATCCAATGTTACTGGATATTGCCATTTACTTAAAGCAGACCTATAATGCAAAATCAACTTTTCAGAGCTTTTAACCATGTTACAGTTTTTTGCCCTCATAATTTACTCACCTAAAGTTATATTTGCAGTGATTTGTGCATGTTTGAGTACTCTTACTGATCAACTGATCAACCTGTACTTACTTCACTCTCTAATTTTCTTTTCTTAATCAGTGAAATGCTTAGGATTTGGCAGTAATGAGTAGTCATTTTGATACAAATGAGGTGCTGACTTGAGTAATGGCTTTTATGGTGACCTCAGCTCCCATTTGGCACAGCAGTTTAACGTGAATCTTATTATTTTTTTTTTTCTTCATTTTTCAAAAAATATTGCAATTTAAAATATGCAAATTATAATGATGCACAAGTGTCATAGATTATAACTATCAAGCAGACACAAGCACAATATGCCTTCTTTAAGAGCTGTGACCTCCTTGGTTAATAACATTGGTCTGAGCAAGAGGCAGAGCTGCTTTCATGTTTTGGATAACTTGTGGTGGGAATATTATGGTTCCAAAGCAACATGACGCTGCATATAAATAGAGCTTTAATAATGCATGTGCCAGTAAATCTGTCCCACCTCACGACCAGATCTCATATTCAAATTAGGCATCGGGACTCACATCAGTTAGAAAAGTGAATGCCAAACAATTTCTCCGTAAGTTTTATATTTGCTCAAAAAAGACATGTTTTCAGCCCCTGTAAAGAGGTTGTACTTGTATTCTAGAAAACCATGTCATAATTTCAGATGGAGGGCAGGGGGCCTATATAACTATGGGACATTTACTGTTTTTGAAAGGACTATCCAAACTGAAAATCATTGAACCTTACAGCTATTTGTTGGGGATAGGGTCGACATATTAACATATTAAAGCACATTGCAGAAGATAGATGACAGCATTGTCCACATACTTTTTAATAGGATGGGCCTCTTAGGAACTAGGGATGTCATGATTATTGGGTGGTTGGAGGACCTAAAAATAAAATCATTTCCATTTAATCTATCGTCCAAAAAAGTATAATTAATGTACTGTTTTTGTCAGCTCATCTTTACTTTAATATTCAGGAAGTTTGATTTTTATAAAGCTGACCACATACTGTAACATTGTACATAAGGATTTCACTGCTGTTTGGTCATGTGTCAATAATCGTTACTAAAATTTGATATCCAAACAACCCTACTTTGCTCATGTAGGAAGACATCTAATTAAACCCATGTGTTTAGTCCTGATATTTGAGTCAGATGGTGTCAGTCTAAAATTGGCTACAGGCATCAGTGTGTGTGTGTGTGTGTGTGTGTGTCTGTCTGTTTGTGTGTGTCTATAGGTGGACTATTTGTAGCCTGTTGATAAAAGTAATGCTGGGGTTGTCACTTGAATCAAAACGGTCAAACTGTTGTCTTGGTGGTGGCTTTATTTCCCTGATGGCGTCTGTGTGAAGATGAAGCTCTCACCTGTCATCATAGAAACAGGAGGTGTCTGCTCTCTTCTGTTGTAATCTGCAGCGGATAAATGAGGATTTTACAAGGATGAATGTAGATTTTTGTTAATCTGTAGCTGGGTTTACACTGTGCGTGTTTACTTTTAATAAACTTTTTATGCACTGATACCTGAAATGCCTGACAACAGACTTAAACAAACATGCACGACTCACTTATAATACAACTTAGAGTACGTTATTGATGAAGGAAGTATGATGAACTAAAATATAATAAAATGTAGAATTTCCTTTATATATGCTCCCATCTTATTTCTGTCAGTTTACTAGTGATATCAGAGTAGGTTCATGCTAGTCAACTCTGAAAAGAAAACCTCCATCTGAGTTTGGTTGTTTAAAGGTGCACTATGTAACTTTTTGATTGGGGGTTTGCCAGCTGCTTGTTTCCATGGATATGACATTGTTCTATCTAGAATGTTGCACAGTATGACATTAAACGGCAGGCATTCTGACTGTGAGTGGGGTTACCTCTCCAAAGATCTGATCTGAAACTTGGTCTGGTTTGGGCTCCATGAAGATAAAACGATTTAATGCCATACTGAAACATTCTAGACAAAGCAATGTCTCCATGGAGAAAAGCAATTGACAGAAAAGTTTAAAATCAGTACCTTTTAAATCAGTACTTTCTAGTAGCACAATTTAAAAAAAAAACAAGCAGAATTTCAGCTCCTCTGTGCATCACTGTCATACATTGCACATCTGGTTACAAGCAGCGATTACCAGCTCAAGACTGCCACTGCTGCTGTGATTTATTGTGATGTGTTTTTAGATGCATCTTTTTATGTCTCTATGATCAATGTTGTGCCTTGTCAAAGAAAAGAAATCTGGTTGCAGGGATTTCAGAGATGTTTTTTGTTTATATTTGTTTATAGTTGTGAGTCGTACAGTCCCGAGCGCTGCTGAAGCCGATGGAGCTCAGCGTGTGTGCCGTAAAATCCAGCTGCAGGCGGATGTAAACACAGCTCTCATGCTAAGCTCGACATTAACAGTTGTCCTCTGGCCCAGGGCAACTAAAAGTTTTGTCTGGGCAACTGCTCTCCTCTGCCTAGTTGTCTGAGCAGCCAAGTGAAAATACAGCAACACAAGTCTAGTTCCCCATTAATAATAACATTATTTGGTTGAAAAAAAAGAGATGGACACGTCCAGTGTTTTCAGTGTCTCGCAAAACGGCCACAGTGACAAGTGCTCACTTCATGTGCGCTGCTGTGTGCATCAGTCAATGTTTTGTCTTTCCCATTGACTGTAAGGTAGCCTAATTAAGACAGGCATAGTATTACGCTGTCTTCTGCTCCGCAATCTTTGTCCAGTCAATAAAAAATGTCCCACTGTGTGGCCAGCACCACTCCACCTCTTTTTTCTGTCTCTCATTCAAACATCACTACCGCGCGCACATCTCCAGGAAACTTCATTAGACATTGGAACAAAGAGCGCACTCAGAGCTAAACCCAACCCAACATAAAGTGTAACTCCAGTGTCCCTGCCAGGAAAGGTGCAAATGTAAAAAAAATTACAGCTATAATGCAGTAATATAACGTAGCATATTATTAAGTGGAAAATTTATGATATATTTATTAGGCCTACTCAGTACAATCTCGGTAACAAGTTACAATGGCATAGGCTATTATCATGACCCGTGCTTTTAGGAATAACATCCACTGGGGCAGTACTAGGGCGTCTCCAAGCGGCCCATGCGCTCTGTGAGAGGGGTTTGTGTCACTGGAGCACCGCGTGGCTCGGTATTAAAACCGCCTCTCTGCTCCGGTCCTCACGGAGCCCTGTACGTGAACACACTATCCCACATCCCACTGAGACCCACTCAGAACAGTCCAACCTGTGTGCCTCAGGCTCCGCGTTGCTCCGTACCACACACGTTAATCCCATGTCTTCTTAACCCATTATGCAGCGATGAAAATCAAGAATGAGGAGCTAAACTTAAACAGTAGGCCTCATCCAAACTAACTCCACAGTATCCTGGCAGAAAACCAAGACATGTTGTAATTTTTGTAAGTGCGCAAAGGGTATATTTACAATTTATATTTTTTGTAAATTAATGACCAGTATTATTAAGAACATACTTTTCAATCCTTGAATTACTTTATAACTATGTTAAGTCATATTTTAAAACAGAGTAGGCTACTATACGTGGTTCAGTTATAACTCCAAATGCACACGTAAATGAACACACAGCTGATCATCTTGAAGACTGACGTGCACTTAAGTTTCACTTTTGTTTCTTGTATTCAGCACTTTATATCAAAGGCAGTGCATGGAGTACGTGCTCTTTTTTGATGAATAGCTTTACGCTTTTACTACGCGGTTACCTGGACAGAGAAGAATTATGTAGAACTTTACGCAGACTTGTTTGGATACATCTTTACGCACTCGCGCTCCACGCTGGACATATTTACCTATGAGGAGCATGATTTTGGTGGCGTTTTGGTTCATATTATCTGTAAATTTTACTTGGGCACTGCAGGCTGTGACAGGCTGTGGATTTATTATTACACACTTTGTCTTTGAGACACTGTAAACATCCCGTACTGAAGACTGGATGTTTTCGGGTGGATACAATTTCTCTTAAAATTTGCCCAACACGTTGCATCTGACACAAGGTGCTGTAGATTAGTGCATGTTTGGAGATATTATCTGTATATGCTAAAAGTAAATGCAGGCCTATGAATGCACTACAGGCACTGTCCTTGGAAAGTGCAAGAACCTCAGCTCTAAAACCAAATTTTCTGTGAGCAGTGAAAAAGTCTTAACAGCATTTTTTGTCCATGGGCAAGTATGTGTAAATGCTTAATGTCGAGCCCTGTCACGGGCCAATAAGCCTCTGACACGTCTGAATACTCCACACACCAGAGACACATTTAGTGACAAAAGCCTTGGACTTTAAGGGGCTATTTTCTGATCTATGTTATAATGTTTCGTCAGCACAAACATACCTGGAGTTGTTTTGTTTCATTTACACATGTTCAACACACAAACCCTGCATCTTTAGGCTGAGTTCTTCTCTCAAACTGAAAACACTTTGTTCCACCTTGTGATGTCATGTGGTAATACAGGAAGTGCTCCACTGTGTTTTTTAAACTCCATACACCTTCACTACATACACCTTCACTAGAATGACTTGAATGATTTCAGCCCTGGAATTGCCAATCTCATCTAAAATACAGGTACAATGTGGCTGGTAACTTAAACTACCACTACATGACATCACAAGATGGAACAGAGCATTTTGAGCTTTGGAGATGTAGACAGACTAATAACCCAGAATTATTCAAACATGTGTAAAAGAAACAAAACACAACTCTAGGTATGTTTTTTAATGAGGCAACAGCATTCTAACATCGCTAAAATCTCATGAGAAAACTTTTTGTGTAATATAAGATCTTTAAACAAAGCAGTGCTAAAGTTAACAGTCCCTACAATTTGCTAACGTATTTCTATAATGTTTTGGGAGTTTAAATGTGCTGTATGAAAAGATAGTGGGACCACAAACATGTCCAAACGCCCCTCCTCTGGCTCATGTCCATCGTAAACTGTGAGCAGGTCAGGGTCTCTAAACCACAGAAGCGTTGATTAGAGGCAGATCCTGGAGTTTGTGGAGATTTGACTGCAAGCCTCTTCTCTCCCTCTGGGCCTGAATGTGGTGATCTGTGTTTTGTGGTGTTCAGCAAAGTCATTTTCACTGCCTGGAGCCCATGACACCTTTCTACTGCTGTTCTAGTTTGCTGTTCGCTTGTAGCGGCCAAACTGCAAAGCTAATTTAGTGTGTGGTGAGGAGGTCAGTCTCCCCTGGGCGATGTGGTTAAGTTGTCATGGATACACTAAAGGTGCTCACACACTAGATCACCCAAACTGTGCTCAAACACGTATTTATTCCATTTTTATTTTAACATTTAACAAAACAAACAAACAAAAATACAAAACAAAAACAAAACCCTCTTATGCCCCACCCTTCTCTGCATACACGATATTAAATGATAAATCATCACCCCAGTCAAGTCTCATCAGTATGTCCAAGAAAGGAGTCCACATCTGTTTGAAGTCCAGTTGTTTCCAAGTAGGGCTGAACAAGTTGGGAAAAATATCTGATTGAACAAAATTGCGATGCTTGACAGAAAAATTGCAAAGTTCACATTTTAGACGGACCTAAAAGAACTGGGTTTGCAAATTGTGTCATTTCAAAATGAGATTTCAATTCATCTTGCAGCCCTAATGTAAAGCCCCAGTAAACAGTATGTTGCCCAGTGTCCATAGCAAATTATCTGTTCCCACACTACAGACCTTGGCCTGAGCCGGCACACACACATCCATGAGTTTTGCCAAGTGCACCATCACAGTAAAGAGTAAAACACCCGTGATGGGCCCCTCAGTGTGCTGTGGGCCCTGGTGCATCACACCTGCTGCACAGCCGAATGCTACGCCACTGCTCATGACCCTCTCTGTAAGGATGTAATATAATGAGTGCAGAGCTGATGAAACAACTTCTCACTGTTGCAGTGTTTAGAGCTGAGGCTACAATTACTACAGCAAATAAACAGTAATCACAATGAATTAATCATAATGAAGTACTTCCTGAGCTACAGCCTCTGGAGTGAAAAGGCAGAACATGCCTCATGTATCTCATTTTCTTAGCAACATAAGTATATGTTTACATTGTCAGATTTATGTTATTGTAGTAAGAGTTACTGTAAAATAAAGTGTGACCAAGTGACTTCACAAGTAGCAGGAGTGTGTTGGTTGAGTGGATTTCCAGTTATGGTTATGAGTGCAACTTGTGCATTTTGTGATATATTTGTATAAATTGCCCATAAGGCTATTCTCACAGAGTAAAAATTCTGTCACCATTAGATGACTTTCTCAATGGCTATTAATATTGCAGTTGTGGAATAGCCTCATTCCTCATGTAAAAGATGTACATTTCCTTCCTGATACGTTAGCCTAACGTTCATTCAGTGCAATCATCTCCTGCAGTGAAGGGTCCAGTCAGTTTAACCTTGACTCAGAGGAGAGCTCACACTCTTGTGTTACTGAGCATGTGGTGATTACCCACAAAAAATATTTTTATTCCGTGAGTTTTCTAGCACCGGACAATAGGCTGTGACCTACCTCCCTTGTTCTCATGCATTTACGAAACTTTGGTCTTTATTTACTTTAAATCCTGTGCTTCTATTGAAAACTAACCGTGTGTATGACTTCTTCTCAAAGGGAATCCATAAAACCATCATCTTCAGATCTTAAATTACCTCATTTAAGGACATTGTAATAGTGTATTTCACTTATCATGCCTCTATTACTTTCCCCTATAGGCAGGACCCATGCTGGTCTTCATAAATATTGGAGTTTCTGCTGTTTGGAGACATATGGTCAGAATACATTCAGCATAAAGATTTTTCATGACTGTAATGATGTTTCACATAAGGAGCAGATGGGGTGGGTGCACTGCTTGGATGCACATGAGGTAGCATTCATTCACAGTCTGCATGTATAGTCCTGACTCCTCATCTCAGCAGCTTCAGTCTGACCCTGCCCTTTATAAATGTAACACTGTGCTTTATAATCATTACCGTCTGCTTTGGGTCAATGAGGTCCATCTGTAAGAACCAGTGGAGACTATTATTCGAATTAGAAATGAACATATCCAGTCTTGTATAGCCATGGATGTATTAGAAGAACCTGATTAATCACTGCCCTGTGGAAGTCGTGGTTGCTCTTTTTGAACACCATTTGAACATCATAGACCTTTTTTTTTATTTAAAGGTTCTACATTACGCAAAATTGACTCTTGTGAGCTTTAAGTCATGCTAGAATGTTGTTCCTTACCTGGAGTTGTTTTCATTCACACATGTTTGAATAATCCTGCATTATTAGGCTATCTACATCTCCAAAGCTCAAAATGCTCTGTGCCACCTTGTGATGTCATGTAGTGGCAGTTTTCAAATTAACAGCTCCTTTTACCTATAGCTCAGTAGAGATTGGCAATTCTAGGGTTGAAATCATCCAAATAATTCTAGTGAAGCTGTATGGAGTCATCTTGCTTTATGAAGTCAGGTATAGTTATGAATTGGCAAACTCTGAATAAAATATTTTATCTTTTATCCAAAATCAAGAGATTTTCTTTTCAAACATTATTCATCATCTTTTTAATGCCATCCACCACTCTTATTTTACTGTTGGGCTTTCATGTCAAATTTTATATTGAATCCTGCTCAAGCATTTTTGGTAATATCAAAATTGCATCCATTATAATAATTGCTGTGCTTTGTGGTTTGGCGATGACAGAAGTGGAGAGATCTTTTTGAAAAATAAAACTTCAGCCTTGTGTTACCTGGGCTGCTTTGTTCTTTTGTTCATGATAATTTAGTTTGTGGATTTGTGAGTTGTGGAGAAAATATTCCTGCTTGTGTGTTTGTATAGGGTAATGCTCTGACAGTTTGTGAAATATGAATTATTTCCTTAAGCTTTTTTTTTCCTTATTAAAGCTATAATCATTGCACATTCACACATATCTATCCTCTTATTTCCTGACCAGTTTTGTCAAAATTGATAGTTGCAGTGACATCATGCTGGGGGTGTATTTCTGTGCATTTTTAATGGTGGTATGTTTATCAGTTACCATGGTGACACAATGCACACATACAAATAACTACCAAAAAAGTTTTTAGATGGTCTGAAAACTCATGAAAAAATACAACATAGATTTAAACAGACATTTTCAGGAGCCTGTGATCAATACAAGCGTTCATGGTCCTGTTTAGGTGTTTGATTTTCAACAAAAAATATGAGTGATTAACAGAAAAACTGTTGGATAATGCCAGCTAGCTTGTGACTGTACTTTTACTATGGGTTACATGCTGCCATTCGTCACTCCGACATTGACGTCTAATTGTCGGAGTGGCGGCACTTAAGCTTTTTTTTCAACATTCTGCCATTCCGACACACAAGGTAATTATTAAAAATATGTGGTCTTACTGGAATGAGTATCTATGGAGTACGAAAGCTTTCAGAAATATTTGTGTGCATAGGATAGAAATCCGTGCATATTTGGGAAATCTATGCATATTTGGCTGTAGTTGAGCATAAAATATATTCGTACTCTCAAATTAGTCCAGTCGTACATAAAATGTATTGTATGTATTTTATCCATTAGAATACGAATTGAAAAGTTATGACATCAAGAATTACAATCACAAAATGAAAATTTATGATTACGCTTTCTTCAGTATGAATATAAATTCACAGACGTGACTCTGTGAAAATACATCATCACTTCACAGACATTATTTATTGAGCAGAAAAAACATCGATCAATGCCGAACTTTTGCGCCGCATAGGGAATGGAGAGTTGTCGCAATGACTGAATGGAGGGGTGGGGATCTGTTGCAGTGGTGGTATGTCGGAATAAGGGTTGTACCCCACTTTTATGTGTGAGAGACATTTTTTAAGTGCAGGAATCGGCTCACCTGTTGTAGTTCCAGATAAGTCAGTTCTTTCAGGTCAGGTGCAAGTCTAACATGAGGAAAAGAGCTTCAGACAGAGCAGAGCCTACAGTTATTTACAGTCTCAGCTGCAAAGTATTAATAACCAGGTTTTGCATTGCGTACAATAATACAATAAAAGCACTTGTATTATTTCATATGAAGACTGACAAGGTGGTCGGTTGTAAAAGTGAATTCAAAATGAGGAGACGGAATAATAAACAAACAAAAACATTACCAGCATGAAAGTGACTGACACTTAATACAGTATGCTTCACTGACACTATAATAATGCCGACAGTGAGGACGACGATGCTGAGATGAATCATTAGTGTAATAGGAAGAGCTAATTGAGTGAATTTTTGACATAGTGCTTAATCATCTGCTTTCACTCAAGATGTTGTATTTAAAGGTCCAGTATTATGCAAAGTTGTCTCCTGTGAGCTTTAAGCCATGTTATAATGTTACCTCTTCTAAAACATACCTGGAGTTGTATTTTGTTTCATTCACACGTGTTTGAGTAATCCTGATTTATTAGTCTGTTTACATCTCCAAAGCTCAAAATGCTCTGTTCCACTTTGTGATGTCATGTAGTGGTAGTTTTCATGTTAACAGTTATTTTTTACCTTTTTATTGATGGATTAGCAATTATCTAAATGATTCTAGGTACTCCAGGTATCTTTTTGTTATTATTATTATTATTATTATTATTATTATTATTATTATTATTAATATTAATAATAATAATAATAATAATAATAATAATAATAATATCGATATTATTATTATTATTATTGATGATAATAATAATAATATTATTATTATTATTATTATTATTATTATTATTATTATCATTATCATTATCATTATCATTATTATTATTATTATTATTATTATCATTATTATTATTATTATTATTATTATTATTATTGATGATAATAATACAAATTAAAAACTAAAAAGCTATAAGCAACTCATCAAAGGGCTCAAATCATATTAAAATAAACAACACAAGAAATAAACAATAATAATGATGATTATTATTACTACATCCCTGATACCAGTGAGCAAATATTCCATTTCCTATTATGCTCCAATAATTTGTTATTCTCCATGGCAATTAGTTTTTCAAGATTGTACTGATTGTGAATTATGTTTTTAAAGTATTCCAAGGATACATTTGATATTGTTGAAGCCTTAAAAATAAAAATCTTTCCTAACAAAATAATTGTATGTAATGTAGAAAAGGTGTGAATTTCCCCTCAAACATGATGTTTCTGGGGGAAATTTCAAAAGAAATTTCCATTGACTGTACCCAAGATCGAAAAGAAACCCAAAACTTGGCAAATTAAGGACAAAAATAAAACGGTGAAACAGGTCTTCCTCTTCCCAAGTAACATTTCCATGAGATTGTGGCATTTATTTCATCTTCCCAAAACAAGCAGGCTCAGTGAGGAAAAAGTAAAGCACCAGTTGTATTAATAGTCCACTTGTAAATAATTTTGTTTGTGTTTTGTACCAGTAAGGCATTTATGGTTTCTCATATATCAATTTCATTTTCCAGCTTTTAGGAATGGCTGAAAGTAACTGATTAAAACTTAAAACTGTCTAAAGATACAGTATGTTGTTGTATTTTCAAATAAAATGTTAATTCCCCGATACATCCAAAATATCATTAACCCACAGCAATGGTTTACCTCCAATTGAACCACGCTTTGAGTTCATCTTTAAAGAATGCTGATAAGGCCTGCTTTTAATTGCAGGAAAAAAAAAAAAAAGTAAATCAGAGTAAATCCTATCAGTTTTTTCTATCTTCCTATTATAATTATATTCAACAGTTTCTTTAAAGTTTTCTGGAAGATGAATCCCTAGTATATCTACTGACCCATTGGTCCAATTAATTGGAGCTGGGCTGTTTAAAACAAAGTTGGTACCTTTTAGAGATCCAATTCTCAAAATTGGGCAGTAGTCCTGATATTTTTGAAAAGTTATTTAAACCCATAAAAAATGTTGCGTCATCCATGTACATCGTCACCTTGGTTTCGTGACTGTTTGGTAACAAACCCTTTAATTTCGGATTACTTCTTATTTTAGTTGCCAAAACCTCAATACATATGGATGATCTGTCTCAAAGATTGAAAAACTGAGATGGTGGGAGACAGACTCTATGCAGATACCTCATCTTTATGCCTCATACTCTGACAGCCTTCAACAGGGGCTTAAGTTTCCTCAGACTGTAGTGTGCAATATGAGCATGTTGAACTAAAGAAGTCATTTGAGAAGCAGAAAAGTGCCATTTACATGTAGGAGGCAAATGACTCTTTATAAAGCGGTGCTTTCACAAACTAAATCTGTTTTAATGCAAAATAAAAATACGATCCCCTCCTAAAGATATCTGTTTCTGCAAATGAAAAATGCACCACATTAAATGCGTTTTTTCCGTTCTGCTTGAATTGAATAAGAAACACGTATGCATTACATCTAGTTTTACTCTGCTGTCACCAACCTGGAAATCACAGATATTCTTATAGAAAAATAACATTTTGCCTCAAGCTGAGTGCCTCCACATTGAGCAGAGAAGTGACTATGTCTGTCACACCAGCTCCTCTCTCCTCTGTTGATTCTAATCAGGAGCTGTTTGGTCTCTGGTCTCTTGTGTTCTGTGGTGCAGAGACTATACCTGGATAATGTCACATTAACATAGTGTGTCTGTGTCATACTGTGTACAACTGCAAACATAGCTGGCATTTGCTTCTTTTTCTTATTACCTAAAATACAGCAGAATACTTGCCCAGCCAGAGAGATGCGCTTTGACAAAACTCTACAAAGATGAGTGGGTCTGAAACGGTTTCCCCTCTCCCCGATTTCAGAGGGTGTGATTGACAGGTGGATTAAGATGCATGGTCAGTTCACGTCAAAACAAACATGGCAGTTTACGCTTAAAAAGGGGTAAAAACAACAAAGTACTAAGAAACAGGGTGGATTATTGCTGAATCAACAAGCTGAGTACTAAACTTAATAAAGTTATGTTTTGTTCTGAATGATACAAGAATTTTCTAGGAGATGTCATCTGCATTTGAGAGACACAAGTTTGGACAGAGGTTTTTCACGCTCTATGGTCCGATCCCAGACCCTTCTGGATTCAAACAGAATGTAGAAGGGACTAGCAGGTCAGGCAAGCAGAATACAAGAACTTCTTCACATTTGTTGTTTCGGTATATTTTTGTTTAATCTCAATGATTGATTAATGATGTCCACACCAGCTCTAAAAGAAGGGGCTTCAGTGGAGGTGCCGTGCCAGCTGTTTATTTCACTTACTTTTTCTTCCACCTCTTCAAACATAACTGCTACAGAGGAATAAGTGCGTATAATGAACAAAAGGTGACAGTAATGGACCCATTTAGCGAGAGAGGAGAGAGAGAAGGGAAGGCCACAGCTCCAAGGCTTTAGAGTAAAAGTACTGCACATTTTTTGAGGTCAGAAAAGCACTAGTTAAATGCTATGGAACAGTGGCTGACATGTAAAAAGCAAAATCCTCAAACCTCTTTCTAATCGCGGTCCCTCTTGTTACTCACATCAGATTTTGTGGTTTGCAAGTCATTAAAATGATCTTAAAGGTCCAGAAATCAGATTATAATCAAATTTTGATGTGCGTGTAAACATACAGCATATTCATTGTCAACTGCACACATCTGGTATATTGGACTGAATGGTCCTATATTATGAAAAATTGATTCTTGTGAGATTTAAGTCATGTTAGAACGTTGTTACTCATCAAAATGTGTGTAGAATCCCTCAGTCATCCAGGTAAAATCCATGGCAAAAGGAGAAATTCAATTTGTCACCTGGACAAAATTTATTTGGTCGAATATGTTTCGCAGTTGACAGATTGAATTTCTCCTTTTGCTACTCATCAAAAACATCTCCTGGAGTTGTGTTCTATTCACTCGTTTGAGTCACTCTGCATTTTTAGGCTGTCTACATCTCCAAAGCTCAAATTGCTCTGTTCCACCTTGTGATGTCATGTAGTGATGTTTTTCAAGTTAACAGCCACCCTTTACCTTTTGTTCAGTAGAGATTGACAGTTCCAGAGCTGAAATCATCCAAATGATTCTAGTGAAGGTGTATTGGGTTTAAAAACACAGTGGGGCACTTCCTGCATTACCACATGACATCACAAGGTTGAACAGTGTTTCCTGTTTGAGAAAAGAACACAGCCTAAATGTGCAGGGTTTATGTGTTAAACATGTCTGTTAAACTTCTGAAACTAAACACAACTCAAGGTATGTTTCTGATGGGGAAACATTATAACATAGATCAGAAAGTAGCGTAATATAGACCCTTTAAAGGTAGTCATTGTCGATCTGAATCCCACCAGAAAGTAGAAGAGGGTCCTCAGTTTGGGTTGCCAGATTCAACATCTAAAACCAGTTTGTAATAATCCTCAAAGGGCTCTCTGTGATATAATAAGTATGACTAATAGCAAGTCATGTTCAGTTGATATTGTATATATTGTGTTTTAGGCCAGTTGGTGCTCATGCTATAGCTATTATATTTAAAGTTTACTTAAACACTTTGGGGAGTCTTTTGCTTCCACTGTTCAAAGTCAGGCTTGGGTAGACTTGGAGATAATGTTATAAATAAAGCCCTTTTACACTCTGCTGAAAATAATGTGATATTGGATTTTGTTACCGAGGCGACCACACCATGGCCCAGTGGACGGGGACTGCTGATGTAAACAACACAACATCTGGTCTAACGCTATAATATAGTTCCACAGCAGACACACAGCCCAAAGCATTTAGAACCCAATTTAGTAGCCACTGTGTACTGGTGTGTGTACACGTTTGAAATACTTTTGAACTTTGTGTAGTGATAAGGTAAATTCTGGACTCATAGAAAAAATGTCCCTGTCGCTCACAAATTTTGTACAAATGTTTAAATTTAAAAGTCACTGTATCTTTTAGGATGGAGGATCTGTTTGTCTCCATGGAGATGTTATTGCATTGACAAGAGCACTGGTTCCTAAACTTTTTGTATACGTGTACCCCCTGAGTTTTTGTGTATCCCTACTGCGAAGATAATGTGTGTTAACTCTGACCTATGTTATATAATTGAATATTTTTAATTATGTGAATAAACATGGTGAATCCGCACTTATCTTCAGTAAGGACTGTGACAGAGACAGAAGTTTTGCCGCCTCTCTCCTCCGGATGTCCGCTCTGCTCTGCGCTGTTATTAAATTCATAAACTCGCGGATGGGCGCATCACAAAAAGACTCAGATCTGCCTCATTATTTAATAGTTATTTCTGCCGCTGGACTTATTTTCTCTGCTAAAGAATAGGTCTGCTGTGCAACATGTAAACAACCAGTGCTTTGTGATGACATGTGATGGTATAGCTGTGCAGAGCAAAGCAACACTAACAGGGAAACAGAAATCTGAGAGACTGTATCTGAATGAACCTTTAAACAACCAGGAGGCCTGCAGCGTGACTATCAGAGCTGTCTACTGTAATGCCAGAGGTTTTTGCCCTGTAGCCAAGCTCATTCTCTCATCTAATGCCCATACATTATTGCAAAATGAATTCACACACACCGTCTTATTCTCTTTTCCTTGAGTGGAAGAATTGTCAAGTTGAAATTTAGAAGAGCATGAGTGGGCTGTTCTTAAGTACAGCTTTGTTAAATGTTATGTTTGGGGATGCTGTCATAGTTACCTTCACAGTTGTATTTAGTCCATCAGTCAGAATGTGTAATTGCCTGCTGTTCAGTAAATTTACATATTTGTTTTAAAAATGATTTGTAAAAATCTTTGTAAATTCTGTGATTTGTTGTCCCAGAAGATTACAAAAAGTTAGAAGCAGCAATTGGACTTGTTTTGTGTTTTGCCGGAGATGTTGTGATTTTAAAGGGTTATTGCTGCATTGCTTCCTTAAAAGCTTTATTGGCCTTTCCGTTGAAGAAACCAAAGCAAAGAGATGTGGAAATAGGAGCTGGCTTCTCCTTTCTGCCACAGTAAAACAGATAACGTTCTTGCAAGGAAATGGCAGCACATCAAAATGCAAACTGTGCCATTTGTTCAAAATAGCCTTATTTGAAATGTCAGAATATTGTCAAAGTGTTGCACGCATTCACAGCCTTTCCCACTGTGCTGTGATTGATTAACTTTCACACAGAGCAGTAATGTTTGTTTTCTTTGTTAAAGTGTTTTTTGCATTTTTTTTCTTAAATCAACTTTCTTCGCTACCAAACTGTGTATATGACGTTTTAATAGCATTGCCTGTTTCTAGATTGCAGTGTAAACTAGGTAAATGTGGAGCTTTCTGGTGGAAGACGTATAAAAACAAGTGTGTACTACAATTTTAAGTACTTGGTGACATCACCCAAGACTTGAAATGTGGAAACCTGTTTGACCAATCATATTGTTCCTTTTACTGCCAGACCCCGCCCAGTTTAGCAGCTCTATTTAAAATGTGGTTGCTAGCAGAGTTTAGGTGTTTAGTCTATCCCATCTGGACTTAATGACTTCCGACCAGTTGCTTTGACATCTCATGTCATGAAAGTGTTTGAGAGACTTGTTCTGGCTCAGCTCAGACCCCTGGTGGCACCATCCCTGGATCCTCTACAATTTGCCTATCAGGCCTGCATTAGTGTGGATGATGCTTTAATCTATCTTTTGCAGCAGGCTCACTCTCACCTGGATAGTGTTAAGGGCTCTGTGAGGATATTCTTCGATTTCTCCAGTGCCTTTAACACAATCCAGCCCTTTCTGATGAGTGAGAAGCTGCTCCATTGTATGTCAGCTCCTCCATTGTCTCCTGGATTACTGATTACCTGTCAGGCAGACCTCAGTATCTGCGACTGGGGACCACCCTGTCTGAAACTGTGGTCAGTAATGTAGGAGCACCCCCGGGGTGCAGTGCTGTCTTCGTTCCTGTTTACTTTGTACACCTCTGATTTCCAGTACAGCTCCGGGTCCTGCCATCTGCAGAAGTTCTCTGATGACTCTGTAGGGGTAGGGTGTATCAGGGATGGACAGGAGCTGGAGTACAGGACACTGCAAATTATGTGGAGTGATCCCAGGCAAACCATCTACTCCTGAATGTTGACAAGACCAACGAACTGGTGATTGACTTCAGGAGAAAGAGGACACCAGTGGAGCCCATTACCATCCAGGGCAAATAGTGGACTGCTACAAGTACCTTGGCCTCCATGTGAACAACAGGCTGGACTGGAGGGACAGATGTAATGCTGTGTACAAGAAGAGCATGAGCAGACTCTACTTCCTGAGAAAGCTCAGATCTTTGAATTTGTGCAGCGAGTTACTGGAGATCTTCTACCAGTCTGGGTGGCCAGTGCCCTGGACTTCGCTGTGGTCTGCTGGGGGAGCGGCACCAGTAAAAGGGACATTGGGTGAGGGACAGGAGGACACTGGACAAACTGCTCTCCATCATGGACACTCCTGCTCACCCACTGCACCAGACTATAGAGGGACAGAGGAGATAATACTCCCTACAACTGTACACCAACTCACCCACTGCGCCAGACTATAGAGGGACAGAGGAGCTCATTCTCCAACAGGCTCCTACAGCTCCGCTCAAACAGTGAGAGATACAGGACTACATTCATACCATACTCCATACAAGTGTACAACAACTCACCCTTATGTAACAGATAATACTCCCTACAACTGTACAACAACTTAATCTCAAGTCACGGATAACCTATGCCCTGTCAATCAGGGCATAGTCACTCTTGTATATAGCTGTGATTTTATAGTTAATTTTATAGTTTATTACATATTTTTCTATTTTATTTTGACTTGTACATATACATTTATTTTTATAATTATGTCTCATTTAACACCTGTCTCTTGCTATCTTTTTGCTATACCACTTATTTTTGTTACTCTCTGTTATTATATTATATTGTGATGTGTGAGCTACTGTATCCAAATAATTTCCTTTGTGGATCAATAAAGTTTGTCTAAGTCTAGGTCTCACGCTAACCATCTCTTAGCAGATTGCATGGGCTATAAGGGAATTAAAAGTTTTGAACCCCTGTTTTTAAAGAAAAAAAAAAAAAAAAAAAACTCCCATTCTGAATCCAGAGTACAAAAGATAAAAGTCCTGTCCCGCTCAGCAGAATACATCTTACCCCATGTATGTAGATATAATCCCTTTGACTGTGGTTTTGTGGTCAGTGGAGATGACAGGGCAGGTCAGCAGATCTATGGCTCTATTATCTGTCACTTCACCTCAGCATGTGTTGTGCTCTCGGGTCAGCTCCCAGTTAAACTCTGGTCTCGTCCCGATCACTGAGTCAGATGTAAAATTCACCCTCTAAAGCTGAGGACACAGACACCGGTCGCCTCACGTCCTGGCAAATCTGCAGAAATCTTGTCTGAAGCCTCACCATTCAATGTGTCTGCTTTATTATTGTTTTAAGATGTGTCCTGGTTGCACCCATATAATTTACAGTTGTTTTAAAGATGATCCCAGTTGGAAACGGTCACTGATGGTACAGGAGATGCCCTCAGCCCTGTCTTATTAGGTCCTGTCAGTGAAGTGAAGATCATGACCGAATCAATTCTCTTAAACTGTATGGTTTGAATCTGATTTTATTTGATGTTAACATTTGTTTTTCTTGCACCTCTCCTTCAGATATGACTTTTATTTTTCTCATTTTGATGGTTTATACTTGATACTTGATTTTGTCCATTAATTAATATTTTTTAATCAGATACATCCACAGTACTTTTATTCAGTTATTAGTTTACCAAAATGTGTGTGTGTGTTTTTTTTTTAACTTGTATGTTCTTACTTGTATTTTAATTGAAGTAATTACATTTTTAAGTGTCCGCCAGCATCTGACCAGAACTGAAGAAGCAGCTTGGATGAACTGCGAAACGTAATTAAATTTCTCCTTTTGCCATGGATTCTACCTGGACGACTGAGGGATTCTACACATATTTTAAAGTACTGTTACTCTTACTTGGGGACATTTTTGGCTACTCAGTGGCCACATCTCTTGACTGTTGACTGGGTTTTCTTTGGAACAGACAGATTTAAACAGAATAACATTTGAATCTTTTGAAGGGGTGCAGATTTGTGTGATTTGCCTGAGTGATTTGTCTTCGTAGCAGAAGGGCAGTAGCATTTTGTACAAGCTCCAAATGGTCTTGGATCCTTCCCACAGACTGCAGTATTAGAATCCAAGTGAGAGCTGCTTTCTCAAGGTCACCATGACTCAAGAACATGTTTGAGTTTTGATAAAAGATGGCCTGAAACTTTCTCTGAGTGCAGAATTATTTGAAGAATATTCAACACAAGAAAAAAGGAGCATAAAAAGGAGTGCGAGAAGGAAACAACAATACGCCTAACAAGATCTGAGAAAGAAAAGGCAATGCAGGAAATCCTAAACTCTGCAGTATCTGACAACTGTAAAAGGGAAAATCATGTCATGGATTGGGACTGGACCAAAAATAGTTGGAACAGAGGAACACAAGTACAAAAGATGGATACGAGAGGCTATCGAAATCAGGAAGTGGGGTGCACAGACCATCAACAGAGTCGAGGGGGCGTTTACCTTGGCTCACACATGCGACTCACTTCTCCACAGACCACCACACAACAATGGGTATGGTCAGTCTGATAGATCTGTCAGATCCATCAAACTGACACGCACCAGCAGTCAGCTGACACACCTGACAATGGCAAAAGTGCTACTGCTTATTTTTAGTTTTTTACAACGGTTCTCTTATTAGAAGAAAACACAAGGTTTCTACATAAAAAGAAGTCAAAATGAATATATATGTTCTATTTGTATATGTTCTATGTGTATGCCTTTAAACACAACTGTAAACCCCTGTCCTCTGTACAGCCCTTCCCTAACTGTGTAAAAATATTTGCTTAGTTAATGGGTTTATCTTGTTAGCATCTTGAGAACGTGACAGTGGCCACCCACTACTATATTGGACGTGAACTGTAAGAAAAAATGGTGTGGTAATATGTTGATGTACATTTGACTGATGGCAGAATTCAGTGTTGGTCAGATAATGATTCTCAGATCGATACTTGCTGCATATATTCTGAGTGTGAACTCCAGTCCCGGAATACAACAGAGGCCATTTTGTGAAGTGTTGATGGATGATATTGACTCAGTTCTATTGGATTTTCACTAAACAGACAGAATGTGCTGGGTTTATCAATGGATCTCCAGTGAGAGCGATGCATGTGTGTGTACAGTGCATTCCTTTGGTGGGCTATAATAAGATAACACGTCTCCAGGCACTTGTAAAGGAGTCTGCACTTTTACATGAAGGGTTTCTGAAACCAGCCCCAGTGAACTTGTCTGTAATATGTTGTGATATCTCGAATCACAAGTCTCTTTCCCTAAAGTTATTCTTATGATGCAGGAGTAGCTAAAACCACAGAGGAAACTACACAGATCGTGATCCTTTGCGCTGTTTCGGTGCGGACGACATGAAGAAATAACTGTTATTAAGCACTTTTAAATCATAATTCTTTAGATTATGACAGAACCAAGGGCCTGTCAAGGCATTTGAAAAGGAAAAAGTAGCATATTCATAATTTTGTTAGCCTCCACAAAATATCACAATAGCATACAGTGAGATGCATGTGATAGTGAAAATATCGTATAGCGAGATTTTGGATATTGTTACATCCCTAATACTATTACTTAAGCAGAAGTATAAAATAGTGGTCCAAGAAAATACTTTTGGGAGTATCTGATTTTTAATTTGAAGTTAATGTAATTTGAAGGAAAAAACATTAAATAATGCTCAAAATCTGGCATTTTCTAAGGACAGACACAACAATAAGGAAAAAAAACAAACTACATTATCTCGGAATGAGCATTGCTAGAAACACACTGAATTCAAATAATTTAATATGGTCAATATAAAGCTATTGTCAATTGTAGACTTACTCACTGTGGGAAAAATAACCAAAACTTTTACTCGAGTAATAGCCTACTGTTAGTTCAATGAAAATATTACTCTAGTAGAGGTTAGTATGCTGCTAGAAAAGTATTAAAATTTCTTACTCAAGTAAATGTAACTAAGTACTACCCACTCCTGGTCAAATGATAAAATATAGCTATGTATGTTTAGCCCAGCCCCACACAACCTCTAAAGCTAAAGCGATCCTTCTCCTGGTATCAGCATTTTACTCTTTCCCAATGTGTCCTCTGAGATTTTCCTCTTTGGTTTAGAAATCTAATTGACCTTTTTGTGTGTTTTGACTCTGGTTTTGGTGAATTGTAGCAAGGAAAATGTAAAATATTGTCCTAATCATTGTGTTTTGTTCAGTTAAGTGCGTCCTGTGTGCGCTTTTGTCCCACCCACAGTTTGGCATTCTCCAGCCTCTTGTGTGGTTGTTTGGTGAGCAGAACAAAACAGGCTGGGACATGGCTCCAGTTTAGAGTGTAGACCTCCTCATCTGCTCCTCTCTGTGTTTCTGATATCTGTGAGTCTGTGTCCTGCTGTCTGATCAGAGCCATAACTGAACTGTTTCCTCGTGGCTCCAGTCGGTCTGAACAAAAAGTCTGTTCAGCCACTCTCGCCTTTTTCCTTCACTGCTTTTTATTGAGCTCAGTGAAGCAAAGGCTAATATTTTCTGTCTGTTACAATAAGGGAAAAAAGTGTTAATGGACCCTATTTCTGGAAGGAAGGAGGTTAATAAGTCAGCATTAAAGAGTTGTTAACCTAGTAATTTATTGGCATTATAGATATGGCATCGAGATCGGAATAAGTATTGAGTATCGGCTTCCAAATACTGGCAATATGATGGTAGGGCCAAGAAATTGATGTAGTAAGTCTACTTACTGGTTGCTTATTGGTTCAGCTTGTCATGAGACCATGACAAGCTCAAATTTGTCTTATTTTATTTTTGTTTAAAGAAAATAAATGCTGTTTTCAGTCTCTGCCAATACCTGATATAAACAGATACCAGTGCAGATACTTCAAGCTATAGTATTGAAACTGGTATCGGAACTTAAAAAATAAAATGAATAAATAAAAATCAGTGTATCCCTAATTACAGACAGACTTAATTTGAGCTGGAACAAATTGTAATAAGGCTCTGGCAACTATTTTCTCTGATCTGTCAATTATACATTATTTTGTTTTGAAAATGTATTATATATAAACACAGACATTTCTCTCACAGCGCAGCCCCGAGCTGTCAAAGTGTAGGCCTGATCTAACTTCATTATTTAACTAAAGTGTCAAAATGTGATTATTTGTATTGTTTTATATTGTTTATATATTGGATTGAGTTAGACTGGCAGTATTACTTGTTTGCATTCTGGTTTTAACTTTGTATGACATAAATATAAGGACTGATTGAGAAATTCCTAAACATTTACATTATTATTATTCTTTTAGTCTTCTTTCAGGTTTGACTTGCGCCACTATTATTATTAAACTGGTTGGTCCAAACGGTCTATTTTAAAATATCGTTTTTGAGCATCCAACTTGTTTCTCATATTCTGTCTCATTTCTTCCAATTTATGCTTCAAAATCAAACTTTGTAGTTTTCCTTCCATCTTTGAATTCAGGAAACTAAAAGACTAAAGGAAATTGGAGCTGTTCTTTTATTCATATTCTAATGAGTGAACCTCCTGGTGGTTTAGACTCTGCTTCCCCACAGCTCCCTGACACCTTTATTACTGTGGATATGTGGATAGCACTTTCATTTATAGTCTTTTTTTTTTCTAACCAATTCAGTTTTTAAAGTGGTAACAAGTTCTCAAAATTAATAATTAAATAAATTAAAAGGATAATTGTGTTTGATGTCACAGAGTCACCACTGAAATCCACTGAAACGGTTTTAATTTGTCCGAGTTCATTCTGTTGACAGCAGATGAAAAGAGGGTAATTTACATTTCACTCGATCTGCTTCAGTTCACAGCAGTTAGATCCAAGCGAGTACTCCTATAAACAATAAAACAAGTCAAGTCAAATAAAAGCAATAGCATAAAATGGCAATAAATAAATAAAATGGACAGTTTTCATTAATGTGTACAAATTCTCGGTATACAAATCTAACCAAATTGTAACCAAATATTGGAGTAACTCTGGAATGAGTGGCTAAGAGGCTTTGAAGTCTTTATTAAATATTTTTATACTGTTTATACTATGTAATATTTAAATTGTATCATAGTCGTGTTGTGTAGAACCTTTTGACCCATTTATTATTACTCTTAACAATATGATGATATTGTATTGTGTATTATATGCTAAACCTTGAAGTGGGAGCCCAGGTAGATTTGCAACCACCATGGTAGAAGCTAATGAGGTTTTCAATAATAAATAAACCAATAATTGCCTAGAGCTACTGTGGGTAGGTTTTATTAGAATGGTAAAAGCTGTAGATGCCATACAGTCAGAATTTAATGCTCTTATTTCAATTAAAATGTTATATTTGTCCCAAGGGGCAGTTAAAAGCCACACACAGCAGTGACATTCACACACATAAAACCCATTAGTACAAGTAAATAAATATGCACACTCTTAAATTCACCTCATCAGTTCAAATATATAGACACAGTCACTGTTCTGCACACAATTAAGCAGTGACCAGTAACCATCATGCTTTATTATCATACATTTAGTGTGAAGCAAGTTAAATATGGGCTCACTGCAATGAGATTGGCAATGTATGTTTCAATAACAGAATACTGTTTGAAGTTCACATTTTATAATCATCCAGAAGAATTGACAAGACTGAAATAAAAAGTTGAATAAGTTTAATAAAAAACTTAATAAAATTGTGAGTTTATTAAACTTTTAAGGTTTTGTTGTGCCAAATCATATACAGAAATGAATTGTATGAATGTACAACTTAAGTGTCCACTTTCATCAATAAGTAAGCGCAAATATAATTTTGTTCAACTGAGAACAGTAACTTTGTAAAACTGAAAAAAAAAAAAAAAGCTGAACTAAGAGTACTATGTGTTGAGAATTGTGAATAAAGAGTTTTTTTTAAACAGGAATTATGAGTCAAGTCAACTTGACAAAATAAGCTTGAACAGATTTTTTTGCACTTTAGATGAGTATGCTTCAAAAAATGATTATAAGATTTGTTCCTGAAAAATTCTGCACTGATCTAAAACAAGAGAGAAACACATTAATAGCTCAAAGTAAACTTCAGGTTCACTCAAAAGTTTCTTGACATGTCCAGTAGCCACAGCCTCAAGCTCTTCTGCAGTTCGGCAAGTCTTACTGTGAATACTGCCTGAGCTAATTCATCCAAGATATCGATCTTCATAGTTCTATTATCTGTGTAGTCTTTGTTTGCCTTTTCAAGGCCTAGCTCCACATCATATGAAAACTGTAGAATCACAAATACAGATGGGCATGAAAAACTTTCACACTGTCTGTATCTTCACAGAACTCACGCACAATCTGGCAGTATCCAAGGAGGACACCTCTGAATCATCTGACTTCTGAGTAATATGTAGAATCGCTTCATCAGTCAGAAGTCAGTTATTGAAGTTAGATTGCAGGGTTCATTCCTAAATTTGGAATAAAAACATTCTTAAAGATAAGCTGGAAATCAAAAATGATTCAGAGATGTCCAATATCACAGAGCCGTACCAAAAAAAAAAAAGTAGACGTGAAATTAGTCACTAATATTAAATGCCGCCATGTTCTTTCCTACATGAAGTGGGAGTGGGTGAAGGTCATTGAAGTTTTCTGGCTCCAGAACTTCAATTACACTTTTTGCATAAACCTCATTATAGCATCTGTGATGCTTAATATACCAAGAGGAAAGCCTTATGCAAAGAAAGGACACCTTGTTGGTATTCACAATAGCAGAGAGTATTTGGACAAAATCATGCCTTCTTTAAAGTAAAAAAAATCCATGCACATCTACATCAGAGGCAAGAAACAGAACTTTTTGTGTTGGTATTTTTCCACTACTGGAACCTTTTGTAATGTCTCTAATGAACATGTTCACCTTTTTGCACTGACAATGGTGAAGAAAAGAGACTTGGGCCATTGAGGTAATGGGCCATTATCAGTTAATGTTTTGCTGCCAGAGTAAGAGGAATGTTTTTAAAATTACAGGCATCTCTGATCACACTTTTAAAATAGCAGTGCTTTGCCTCGACCCTTATGGTCCAAAGCTCAGCCAACGGCCCAAAACAGTGAATCAAGTCCGAATAATGTTCCATGTGGAGATGTTTAGGTTTCAACTTGAGGTTTGGGAATGTCTCTTGAAAAGTTCTCCATGCTCTAAAATCTTGCTTTCTAAATAGCATAGTGTGGTTTCAGAAAATGCAGTTATTGGGTGAAAGAAAGAAAAGCGTTACTCAGAACTTTTTGGACACCAAGTCTGCTCTGAAGCTCCATGTGATTTCTCAGTTCATTTGTAATGGTGTTATGCAAGTCAGTGGTTCTATGTTGGGAAAAAAAAGCATCTTTTCTTTGTATATCATTTTTGCTTACTTAACAAAAATCTACATAGATTTTCAGCTTGAAAAGCCAGCAAGACCATGTCCCCCCAGATTGTCAGCACAATAAACTGTGCCTTTTAAATGTGGTTGGACTTTGACAAAAACAGCATACAGCATACTATTTTATATCCTTGCACTTTCCTAGTATAACTAATTGTATTGAAAGTGTGCTCGAAATTTGGCAGGCAGATTTAGAATTGTCCAGTGAACAGCTGTTATCTTGTGAATCTTGTTGGAACTGCCAAGAGGATTACAAGCCTCAAACTCATCAATGTACAGAGACACAAAAATGCTCTCGCTGTGGGCACGTAACAGTTGGTTCTCTTTGTAATATTGCCCAATTCAGGTAGACTTACACTGGCCTGGCAAGTCATCATCAACAAAAAGCCGCTTTTTCAAAACATTGGCTCTATTTACAAGTTTTCAAGACCTTGTAACACTGGGACAGACACAAATGTATCTTCACTCCCTCCATCAAAGTGAAACCCCACAGGATGTACTACTTGAAAATGCTCTTTAAAATAAATATTCCTCTAATGTTCAGTTGATAGTGTGCCTTTGTCTGTAATAATCTGAGTTGATATCAATTCAGCCAGCTCTTCTATGACCCAGCTCTGCTAGTGTCAGGGAAGGAACAGAAAATGTTAGAATTACTTCTTTATTTATACCATTTGATTCACAAGGTCAATTTAAATAAAAGTGATCTAAAATATGTACATAAATGTATCTACAAAATAATAATAAACTAAGAAAACAACCTCTGCTTAACAGATCCGAGTTTTGGTGTCTTGAAAAACTAGCCACGTAGGCCTCTTGAAAACAAGTGACAAAATAAGGAACACATAACAAAACCAAACTGAGTGTCCTAAAATAAACACGAGTCACATAAACCTATAAGCAGAATCAAGTGACAAAATGAGAGACACACGAGAGAACTAAAAACTAATGTGTCTCAATCACACAAAGTTAGACTAACAAAACTAAATAAGACACACAGACAAAATGGCACACTGGCCACAAAGGCCAGCAGCCCAGCGTGGCAGAGGAGCAGTGCTTAAATACAGGTGTGGCTGCAGTAGGTGGAGTTGACTGGCCAGGTGCTAAGGCGCTGCACCAGACAGTGACAGGAGAGCAGCAAGAAGCCTGGGCCAGTCAGGGCACTCCACCAACAGCAGCACTCTCACAGTAGATTTACACGTGTGAAAAAAAAAAACAGGTTATACACACAAGATGAGGGGAACTAAACGCCAGGGGCCATAACAATCCTGTTTCCAAGTTAATATTTTCTGAGTGGCACTTCAGTGACGCAGGCTTGTGCTCTAATTCCATGTAACTAACAGGCTCCAATTCTGGTTCATGAATGTGTTCTCTGCAAAATCAGACAATTGATCAGGCCAAAGCTCTACATGACTCGTGTGCTCTGAACATGTCTCTGCGTTGTTTTCCAAATGCTGTTGATATGAAACACGTGCCAAATTTTTTAAATGAATGTGACTTAGGATTATGTGATAAATGGCTTGAGAATGTTGAAAGGACATTTAATTTTTAGATTGCAATCCTTAAAGGGGCATTTGACAGTGTCACATCTCTTCAAAGAAAGTTAATAATGCAACTAAATTTTTTTTTAGGGTTAGGGTTATTCAAATCCTCAAAGTAGCCACCCTTTGCTTTGTTGATAGCGCTGTAAACCCTTGGATTACTGCCAATGAACTTCTTGATAGAGCTTGTGTGTATCTTGTCAGTGTCATTAAACAACAAAAGTGCAAAGCAAATAGCTATTTTTTTTTCTATCTTTTAAAATCTAAAACATGCTATGAGTTATTTTAACTTGATTTTTTTTGGTTGCTATGTTCCATATGTGTCCATTCATAGTTTTGATCCGTTCAGTGAGAATCTACAATGTAAATCATTACAAACACAAATGAAAGTGACTCTCAGCTGGCCTGGGAATAGCTCGGGGTGCCCAAGAGGAGCTGGAGAAGTGAGGGAAGTCTGGGAGTCCCTGCTTAGACTCCTGCCCCCACGTCCTGGCCCCGGATGAGTGGAAGAAGATGAATGGATGAACTTAAATGAAAAATGTGTCCAAACTTTTGACTGGTTGTGTAGACAGTTGACCTTGGCCCGAGATCAATACATACTCTACCTGTGGTCCATGTTTTGTAGCAGTGGTAGTATGTGTGTGTGTGTGTTTTTTTAATCCCACACTGTTGTCATTTTAGAAAAGCAGTTCTGGCATGTTCAGCAGAGAGACACAGTGGTAGTGTGCAACCTCTATGTCTGTTTCAGTTAAAGACATTGTGATTGCCATTGAGTGTGTTCTTGTCTTATCACAGAACTCCAGCTGTTCTGCAGGGATCACCAGGTAAAAGGGACAAGAACTGTTAGTGTTATAAATGTGTGTGTCATGTCCCGGTGAGCGGCCCACATAATGCCTGGAGCAGACTGAGCAGGGCCAGGGCAGATGGTTCACAGTGGCGCACAGATAGCACCACCTGTGTACAGCACTGGGACATCAGAAAGTTGTGAGGTATGACTGGTAAATTGCACTAAAATGCAAATTGTGAGATTGTTGCATATTTCAATTGGTAGAAAACATGGACTCTCTAGATGCATGAAATCGTCTGATTGTATGTTTAGGCTATAAAATGTTGGCAGGAATTGATTAACAAGCTACCATTATTATTTATTATAAAAAATCATTTGGCTATATATTGATACATTAAACATGTTTATGTAATCCTTGAATGGCAAAACCAGAATTATATCACTTTTACCTCTCCCTCCGTCTTGTCTCAAGTCTACACCAGCTCAGATATGCAGATGTTGCTCTTCATTTTAACTGGTCGGACCATCTACATGAGCAGTGTCATACGTGTGTCTTATGGCTAACATTAAGCTACATGTCGCTCAAATTTAGTTGGAGTTCTAATTCTTCAGCGACAACGAAGGCGTTTTAGCGGGGCAAAAAATACGTTGTCTAAAAACACAACTATCGCAATAAACACCGTGTGTCGCATCCAGGAGCTTGAAGAATGACTCGTGATAAACTACAGAAAGTTTACAGCTGTGGGGGGATAAATATAAAACACTTTACAACATCAAACATCAATTTTTTTACAAGAAGAACTTCAGAGTAAAAAGACACACGCCGAAAATTAGATAAGTCGTCTAATTAACGCGCGTACTGCAGCCACGGCTTATCGCTGCAAAGCATCACCCTGCTGTCAACTTTTGCATAGTTTTAAAAAGTAATAATTAATTTGCCCAAAAATGATATGAATATATGAGGAATATAAACAGGTTGGTGTTTAAACGTGAGAATATACAGAGACCAGCATCGCGGGAGCAGCTCTGTTGTTGTCTGTTACTTGCCGTAGTCAAATTTGTTGCAGTGACCAATCAACTTCTCTCATTGATAGGAGAATTATTCAGCGTTTTTCAGTCTCATAATGTATATTTTCTTTTTTTCCTCATGAACAGCCATATTTGTTTTCATACAGATGAACCATGCATGTCTCTGGCTAATCCACCTGTCAATCATGTCATATTCATGTTATATGTTATATTTGCCTGTAACCAGACTCACATATTCAAGTACTGGAGAAGTGTGTATTCTGAATCCCAGGCAAACATAATCCTAAACAAATCCCTGTTTTCCTTTCTCTCTTTTTTTTCCTCTTGTTTTTCCAAACTGTGGAGACCAAAATAACACAGCTTTGATATCTCACCTGCAGAAAAAAGCAATTACAACACTGAAATAACACTGTAGGTAGGATGTTGTCTGATGATACTGAGATAAGCAGACAACAGTAATAGAATTATGTGAGGAAATTACATTGTGTCTTATACCATGTGCCTGTACCATATTGGATTAACCATTAACCCCAGTCAACAAAAGAATGCATTGGGAATAAGAATAAATCCTCAGAGTGAGACCGTGTGCTCCATCACTACCTCACGCTAATTAGTCTAGTGTTTGTGTTTCCTTCAATAAAGCAAATACTGACCTCAGAGATACAAGAAATACTACATTGTTTGTATTATAATGATCTGTTTTGTTTTGGCCACAACTTGTGTAGAGAACCTCTAACCTGTTAGTATTGTACATTTGCATATTGTTACAGCTCTATTACAATACAATACAGCACAATACTATTACTATTGTAGATATGCTACTTTTACCCTTTAAGATGCCCTGTCAAGCCTTTGGTGCCATCATTACTGTCATATTCCAAAGAATTAAGATATAAAAGTGCTTAAAGGTCTTATATTACACAAAATGGATTATTGTGAGCTTCGTGTTGCCTCATCAAAAACATACCTGGAGTTGTGTTTCAGTTTTGTTTCTTTCACACATGATTGAGTAATCCTTTATTAATCTGTCTACATCTCCAAAGCTCTAAATGCTCTGTTCGACCTTGTGATGTCATGATGTGGTACTTTTCAAGTTAACGGCTACCTTTTACCTTTAGTTCAGCAGAGATGGGTGATCCCAGGTCTGAAATGATCCAAATGACTTTAGTTAAGGTGTATGGAGTTTAAAAACACAATGGAACACTTCCTGTATTACAACATGACATAACAAGGTGGAACAGTGTTTTCTGTTTGACAGCAGAGCTCGGCCTAAATACGCAGGGTTTGTGTTAAACATGTTAAACAAAACACATCAGGTATGTTTTTGATGAGGAAACATTATAACACAGATCAGAAAATTTAGCTACTGCTATAAAGAAATGTGAGGCTTTTGACACAATACAATATCATGATTATTTAGTTATCGCTACATCCCTATTTTTTGTTAAGCTGTACTGTTAGCTGAATTCTTGTTCTGAATGCGAAATCATACTGTGAATAGACTGATCTGTCTCTCATGGTTGGTGTGGTGAACTTGACAAAAGAACAAAGCTGAAATAAACCGTACCCTGCTTTAGTATTTTAATTTAATATTATGGATCCATTACACTGTGATGTAATCCAGTTTTGACCAGTTATGTTGCCGCTTTGAACAGATGGGGGATGTAGTGGCGAGCAGTCACATTTGGTGTGTAATTGCTGGAGGCTTGTCTGAGCATTTGTGTGAAGCATTAAATGATAATATTTCAATTAGCACTGTCAACAATATGTGCTCATGTCTTATGGGGACATTGACGCATTACGCTATTTTCTGATCTGTTTATAATGTTGTTTCCTCATCAGAAACATACCTGGAGTTGTTTTGTTTCATTCACACGTGTTTAACACACAAGCCCTGCATATTTAGACTCTTTGCTCAAACAGAAAACACTCTGTTCCACTTTGTGATATTATGTAGTAATGCAGAAAGTGCTCCACTGTGTTTTTAAACTTGTTGCGCCTTCACTAGAATCATTTGGATGGTTCCAGTCTTGGACTTGTCCAGATTACTCAAACATGTATGAATGAAACAAAACAACTCCAAGTATGTTTTTAATGAGTTAACAACATTCTTACATCAAGTCAATTTTATGTCATATAGGAAAGGACCTTCAACCTAAACCTTTAAACTTTAAATCATATTGATGTAATAATAAAGGATTTTTTGGGTGGACTTTATTATCCCTTTAGGGAAATTTGTCCTCTGTATTTGACCCATCCTTCAGTCCCGCTGGTGCAATCTGTCAGGAGCAGTGGGCGCTGCAGTGCCGTGCCTGGGGACCAATTTCCAGATCTTAAGATAGGCTTGGTCAGGATTACCATAGCTAGAGGATGTTATCACCACTTTCCAGATAGGAAGTGAGCATGGGCTTATGGTTCCGTTAACTTACTTTGTATTTGTAAAATGTCACACCTCTCTGTAACTGCTGCTGTCATTTTGGTCTTAAAATTAGCCCGCGCTACATAATCTTTGTGTTTTTATTTTGTTATTTTGTCCGTAAATCAGTTCCTATTCCTGATATGGAACTCTGATCCAAATTTGGTGGCTTCATTTAACTGGATGGCCCAGACACAGGGAGAAACTTGTAAACTCCACATAGAAAAACATGGGTAGCCTGAGAGTTGAATCTGGAACATTCTTGCTGTGAGGTGAGAGTGCTAGCTCAACTTCATGATGTACCAGGTCTCCATGTAGTCCCCACAATGTGATAAACACCTGGCCACATAAGAGGCCTGTAAATGAGACTTCCTTCTCTGAAAAGTTGTCTTAAAAATCACTGTTAAGGCAACTCGATACACATGTGACTGAGTGGAACTTAAAAACTCTTAATTCCTCACTCAGACTCCTCTCAGACACCTCAGGATATGTATTTTAGATGTGTAACCGGTGAAGGACTCTCAAATCACTGCCCCTGTCCTTCGGATCGCTGAAGTAAGCAGATCAATTTCACTGAAACAAAGTAGAAAAACAGTCTTTGGAGCCAGAATAGGGAGATAAAAAGAGAGACAGCTCACAGGACGTATGAGCCCTGGGGTGTCTGTTTGTTGTTCAAGTGAAAAATTTCTCTAGCCCCTGTTTAGCAAAAGTTATGAATATTTCAGAAGTCTTGTTTTCCATTATGTATGTCTGGTATAGGAGCTTTATTTCTGTTCTTATTGATGATGACCAGGCCTGCATTGGTGTTAAGATGATGTTAGGCATGGGATGAGGAGTTTTATGTTTATTATCATGGCCAAAATAATTGTGATCATAGTTACATAGTTTTGCTTGACATGTTCAGAATGGTTCCTCTCTGTGTTTATACTAGGGCCCGACCGATATGAATTTTTTTGGATCCGATATGATACCAATAAAAGGACCTTTGGAAGTACCAATAGCTGATAAAACAGCCGATATATTTAGTGATCTAAAATTCACTGTAATTTTTAAACTGATTCTAAAACTTAGATTTTACTTTATTGGATTTTAAATTAGGTTTATTTAGGCTAAATTGACACTCAAACTTAAAGACAGTAGGTAGGCCCAATGGCATTTTTGCATGACATTCAAGCCTGTAAACTACCGCTTAGTCTTTAGCGGTTATTGTAAATGCGTGCACACTGCAATAATTAATTATATGTGTAAATGCGGACTATTTACACCTCTATTCACAGCTCATTTATATATCAGTACAGGTCCACTAACCTGTATACAGCCACTATAGTGATTTTACAACAGGCCAATGTAAAACAACAGGCTGTTTATGTGTTGTAGCTCACAGCAGCTGACCAATGAGAAACAATGAAAAGTAGCGTAAAAAACAACAGATTTCCAACACTCACTGCTCCTACAGATATGAGGGGCCGTTCAAGAGATTATTCATTCTGACCCTCTCACATACATATATTCTCCTCTCACATACGAGTCATTTCAACTATATATGGTAGTAGTAGTTAGGCAGGAAGTGAAATTTATAATGAAGGACCAGCACGACAAGGCCTGTCCTATTTCATGCAGCCCACAAATGCGGCCCGCGTTTCCATGGAGATCGGCCGTGAACGAGTATCCTTCGCTGCCTCCTGTATCCCATCATGCACCGTGTGGTGACAGTCAGATGTTCAAAAACACAGAGCGAAAAGCTCGTCCAGAGGGCAGAGAAAACATGTGAGTACACGCTTTTAACTTTAGGAAATCATCACTAACACAACTGTAAATGTAAAATATGGCCATAGCCCACAAAACTGTCAGAAAAGTTTGTTTTTAACTGTGTAAACCTCGGAGCTTTGAGCTAAAAGTTTGGCTAGTAGTCTGCAGCTAACATGATGAAAAGTCCGCTCAAACTTTCATATTTGGACAAATTTCCATCACACACTAATAATGTTTTAACTGTTTGGGGAAAAGAAGACCACAGAGTGATTAACGAAGCTACGAGGAGGAAATGCCACGTTTTCACGGACATGGGACTAAACACGTAAACACTTGGGGCTGGGTAGCTCGGAGGTAAGATAAAAACACGCATTATTACATGCATTAAACTTATATTTACTTGTAAATCACGTAATATAAGCCTCCAACGTATTCATTTCATTCTGGGAATACATTATCTGCTTTTTAAAATCCCCGCATGTTTGTAAAGAGAAAAGTAAATAATACTGCCTGAACAGGTAAGATAAGATGGAGAGTAGGCTCATTTAACAGATTTGTGCAGACGCTGGTGTAGATACTGACAGTGTCTGTTATGCCTATCACATCCAATAGAAAATGAGAAATGATTTTCTCATTTCTCATTGACAATGAGAAAACTGGCTTGTTCTCGACACCTCAGCTGAGCAGAACTTTGTTCGGTAGTGTTGCCCGACATCTTCACTCTGGTTATTTATCGGGGCGTGGTTTATCTGCTGGAGCCAACGGGTGCGTGAAAACCAGCTGCTGCTTTCTTGCCGGTGCAGCACAGTTTTGAGTCACAGCTGGTGGAAATGGTGAAAAAATACACATCTATACGACACAGCGCTCAGTGACTATAAAGACAGCCAAATGGCAAGAAATTTACGGAGGGAGATCTCGGACGAAAATCAGTGTAGGAAACTCTGGCGTAATATCCGTGACAAGTCTGTGAAAGCCAAAAGACGGGTCACCAAAAAAAGAGTGGTCAGGCTGGAGGATGAAAAGAAATGCCTTCGCTATATACCTCCCTGCAGTGGCTGGACTTCTTCATCAAACACAGGGAAACGTCGTGAGCGAGCGAGGCAGAGCGAATGGGAGGGGCAGTTCGGCAGTAGAACATTGTTTTGAAGTATGAAATGTCAGAGCCCAAACAAACTTTATTCTTGTTCTTATCACCTCAAGAACAAGAACACAGTTCTGATGTTTTTATGAAGTATGAATAGGCCTTAAAACTGCACAGGAGTTGTGCTGACCTAGACTACTGCCACCGATTAGGTATGGGGCATGTTGCACTGAAAACTCCAGTAATAATAAAGGGCTGCAAATTAATCATGTTCAATATTTAAATGTGAAAATATGCATTTCTCAAATTTGTGGGATTCCTCTGTTAATTTAGCTGTTTCGATTTATATAAACTACCTTTGGATCTGAATGTACATGCACTGTGAACCTCATTTTCCTCTAATAGTTTTGCAGTTTTCTTAATGTTTTCTGCAGATTTTCATTCTGCAGGACAGGATTTTCAACCAATCAGACGTAAGGCCCATTCTGCTCTTCCTCCTCCAGACGACAAGAGATGCGTCATACTGAGTGGTCCAAGTACACTAGGTCATGTCTCCACTGTCCATGTCCAGATTCACTGAGGAGGAAGTCCAGACTGCAGAAGACCTGTGGGGTCTCTGGTTGCATCAGGCCTCCCTCCTGCACATTCTGTCTGTTGCTGTCCCTAATGTGTCCTAATAGTGATATGTCCTTATAAAATTTAGGTTTAGCTTCTAATTTCTCGCAGAAGTAAAACTGTAAAATTGTAGTTGCTTTTCATCTTATCTGAGGAGCACCTAAACAGCTTTATCACTGAGAAAGTGTACCGTGATGAATGTGACCTTAAAACTGAAACCAAAAAATGCTCATAATAAGTTTATCTGAATGTTTTTCAGTCTGTACTGACATTTGAGAGATGTCACGGTGAGATGTGCCAGTTATCTGATGTCTCTTTTGATATTAACTAATTACATGTATTATAAGAATGTACTATTGTACGGCAGTTAAACTGTTGTAATCCTCCTGATCATATTTTGCAAAGATAATTTGTTCATTTTGGATTGTATGTGTGTAATGGGTTCAGTGTTTCACTATTCACATTATGACAGAGGATTTGCAGAAGTTCCTTTGATTGTATAATAAACCATCTTTTCTCAAAGGAAAGATTTTCTTTATAAACTGACTTGAATGCATTCTCTGTATAAATGTAATCCCTTATTAACATAAAAATATTTAATTAATAATACATATCCCATCACTGTTTTTGAAACTTTAAGGTAATTCAGCCTATTTTAGTATTCCAGAAATATAGCAGTTTTGTTTTGCAAAAGTTAAACATAAGATCTTGTTTTGTAATCGTTGTTATTGATCCGTGTGCATAATCTGTGTGGTGTGTGGTGTTAGCATTAGCGTTAGCAGTGTGTATCCGTTGGCTAGACCTGTCCCATTTTGGCACGGCCTTTGCGGTCCGCGGAGGCTACAGCCCTCGAATTGGGACACGGCTTAAGTGCACCCGCCTGGCGTTTCTCCATAATACAGTATGAGTTATGATTCGCCGGTCCTATTTGGATCAGGACATTTTCAGCCAATCACAGCTTGATAAATGCCTGGCCTTCTGTTTCCACTACACTGCTTCCGTTTCCACTATACTTTCTCTCACATACATACATTCTTCTCACACATACATACGTTCTTCTTTCACATGCGCACATTCTCTTTAGAGATGAAAAATATTAGTGTCTATGAAAGAAAACTCTAGGTGTGTGAGAGTAATACATATGTATGTGAGAGTGAGAATATATGTATGTGAGAGTGAGTATGTATGTATGTATGTGAGAGTGAGAATATATGTATGTGAGAGTGAGTATGTATGTATGTATGTGAGAGTGAGAATATATGTATGTGAGAGTGAGTATGTATGTATGTATGTATGTGAGAGTGAGAAGTGTGAATAATGTCTAAAAACAAGCAGTAGTTTTGTTGCTGGCTTACACTGTGCTGAAGTTCACTTCCATTTATAGTTAATATCTAAGATCAGACACAAGAGCATTTAAAGCCAGTGCCTCAGTACAGCCTCAGAGCGATGTTGAATTCGTACTTTTGTAAACGCACATGAGTCACGTTATGTGACTCTAGGGGTGCATTCAGGGGCAGTACGGTGTCATACACCCAGAAAAATTACACCGCAGATAAATATTGATGCAGATGCAGTGCCACATATTAGGACATTTATCTGTCTGTAAATTGGATTAAATGGATGTAATATTGATAGTCTAAGTTTATAACAAGGCATTGTTGGCCCATATTGGCTAGATTTATGCTGATAACCGATATGTCTCCAGATGCCCATATCGGCTGATAATATCAGCCAACCGATATATTGGTCGGGCCCTAATTTAAACAGATGGATACAAGTCTGGTCTCTACACTGCTTCACGTTTTAAGCCAGAACCAAACATGATCAGTGACCATAGACAGTATAAATGGACATAGCTAACCCTGATCATCATCCTAGTGTTTTTATTTTGGTATTTTATGTGTAAATTAATTCACATTCCTAATAGGCTCCAAATTCACCTCTGTAACTACTAGCATTGTAATCTTCATTTGACTGGAGCTGAACACTATGGGTGACGTCACAATCCACTAGCCCATTTCTTTATACAGTGTATGTCAGTGACTCGTTTGAAATGAACGAGATCATTAGTCAAGTTTTTCTGTACCCTGTGATATTTTTTTCCTTTTGTTTTTCCTGGTAAGCAGACATATTTGTTTTGGTACATATGGACCATGTGTGTCACTGGTTGACTAATCTACCTGTCAATCACTCCCATCTGAAAATGGGGAGAGGTGTGTATAAGAATACACTCCCAGGCAGAAACTGTGTAAATGTGTCATAGATATTAAACCTTTTTATTGTGGCCTTATACCAGGATAATTTTAATATTATTAATAAGTCCCATGTTTTATATTGTACATGTTATGTTGTTTATATTGTAAGTGGAAACAACAATTATCTTGAAATGAAAATGGCTTTTTCCTGGACATTGTGGTGTTAAAACGGTGATTGTTTTTATTGGCGATTATCAAAGATTATTATAGAATATACCACAAATGGTTATCAACCCTTTTTGTTCCACAATAAATTAGCCTATATAATTGTTTAGTTTTCCACCACTCGTGCTGATAACATAGAAGTGCAGGTGTCCTTGTGTACCTTCTTGGCCTCCTCCTGTACATTTTAAAATGACAGTCACATGATCGGCAGCTGTCTAAGAGGAGCTCTGAGCCATTTAAAGTCTGACTGGGGCAGACTGCAGCCCTGTGTGAATGTGCTTCACTCAGACTGGGGTCTTCCTGAGGCTACAGCAGCTCAGCACCAGCTCTGCTTCCTCTGATAATTACTCTGACTGCCGTTTCAAGATGCACATGTTGTTTATGAGTATTTTGTTTAAGTTTAAAGATTTTTATTAATATTGTGGAATTTTTGAAGACTGTGTAATGGAGATGAAATGTTGAGCCACACACTTTTTAAAAGACTGACACAAAATTAATGTTTCTCAAATCAAATTGGTCTGTCAGTGGCTCCTGCACTTGTTCAAACCAGTGTTGACAAAATGCCAAGGGAAAAGCTCAGTACAAAATTTTATACCACAATCATAATAAAAACAAAACATTAGAAAATACCCTTTTCAAAAAAGGTTCACATTTTGTCATTTAAATTTTTTTATTCAGTATCAGTACTTTAGTACGACAGAACTTGGTCCGAGCAGAAATCAATCCTCTAACCTTCGGGTTGGGGGACCACTGCTCTACCCAGTAGACACTGTCACCCCAGTAGATCAAAAAGTGTTTTTCTTAATTGAAATTCAGCCCCCATCATCTCACAATGTGGCTGATAGAAATGTCATTATGTTTTTAGACATAAATGAAAATCAGCTCCTACTGTAAAATCAAAATCAGCTCCTACTGTGTGTAAATGGACTTTATACTGTTCCCACATCAGCAGGAATCCAACAATGTGAAACAGAGAGGCCCGTTAAAACTAGTGGTTCTGCTCTTAACCAAATCAGCTCCATAAATGTAATGTATGTAACCTCATTTACAAGAGCAATGACTCCTCTAATGACCAGAACAGTCAGTGTTTTAACCTATGTCCCTGTCTTTGGTCATTATCTTAAACATACATCTTTAGCTGGAGCAGTTAACTATTTACTTTATACTCGTTTACTTTCTCTGTTCTTGACTTGTCATTTTATTTCCAAACTAAATAAAATTACCATATGTTTGAAGGTACTATATATAATGTTGTTAATGTTGGCTTTATACATTTGAATTGCTTTTTAAAGGTCAGAGTTCCATTATCCTTCCCTCGTGAACAAGACCCTGAGATACTTGAACTCCTCTGCTTGAGGCAGGGACTTCACCCTCCTGGAGAGGTCAAGCCACCTTCATTTATGTTCCTACCCTCACCTACGGCCCTTTGGGTAATGACCGAAAGGACAAAGTCACGGACTTAAGTGGTCAAGATGAGTTTTCTCTGCAGGGTGGCTGGGTGCTCCCTTAAAGATGGGCTGCAAAGCTCAGTCACACAAGAGCTTGGAGTAGAGCCGCTGCTCCTCCATGTTGAGACGTTGTGGCTTGAGTATCTGTTCTGATTGCCTCCTAGATGCCTCCCTTGGGCAGTGAAGGGATTATGTCTCTCGGTTGGCCTGGGAATTCCTTGAGGTCTCCTCAGAGGAGCTGGAGGAAGTGTCTGGGGTGAGGTAAGTCTGGGAGTCCCTGCTTAGACTGCTGCCCCCGTGACCCCAACCCTGATAAGTGGAAGAAGATGGATGGTGTTCCATAATTTTCTTTAGAAATTTTTAGAAAACTTTTAAGATACTGTTGACCTTTGACCTGTTTTTTTTTTTTTTTTTTTGTTTTGTTTTTTCGTAAAAGTGTGACGTCAGATGCACTGTTTCAGTCCCATTCAGAGTGTGCTGTTCAAACACAAATCCAACAGGACCAAAGGCTAAAGGAGAACAACACTGAGCTGTGAGGCTCCACTAAACCTCCATCAACACTGTGACTGCCCTTCATTTGCCTTTGACAAGACAGACTTCTATGACCTGTATGTGCTTCTGTCTAAATAGATTTGTGTGGCCTCTTCTAACAGATGTAATCTAAAATCCACTTTCAAATATTTCCCAATCACCCCTCCTCCGTTCATCTGTCGAGAGGCGACCAACCACCAATAAGCGACTACAGCTCACAGCACATTTTCTCTTTCATCTTTTACTTCAACTTTAGATCAACTGTACACCCTAACCTCCAGTCTCTTCTCTTCTTAACAATTTCATTTCAGTTTTAGCCACCAACACTTAAAGCTGAAAACAGTATTATATATATAAACATACATATGTGATATTACTCAGGGTATGTGCCTGTGGCAATGATTTAAATTAATTCATTTTCTACCTCTCCATAAGGCTCTTGAATACATCTGCTAGAACTGCAGCATTGGATTCTTTTTGACTTAACTAGTATCTTCACTACTGACCAACTGATCAAACGTACAGAACACAGGGCTACTTGACTATGATATTCTTTGGAGTTCTCTTGGATGACTGAGATATTGCACAGGTATTATCAGTTTCTCAGTGTCTATAAAATAGATTCTGAATTTGGGACAAAATGTTGAAATCAGCTTATCTTGAATGAAATGAATACCTATAATATCTCAGGGCAGCACTGACGTTTGGGTGGAAGCCAAAGTCAAAATGCCCAAATAAACCAAAATAAACATAGTGATGGCGATAGATGTAAATGAGTAAATTTGAGCACAAATATAAACAGTTTTGTATAGAGAAAACAAAATAAAAGACTTTAGTGCATTTATAGATGGGAGAAATGACTGCTATGTTTTATATTGTCTAGCTATAAAATCCAGTTTCACATACCCATTATGTTATCAAACGACCAATAAAGCAGCAATTTATACACACATCAAATATAATACAACAGGCCAACCCCCAGACCTATAGTGTGTGCAGAGACATGTACAGTGTCAGTATTTGACAAGAGGCAAAGATGAATCAAATTTTCATCGTGTCCATGTACCAGGTGACTGTCAGTCAGAAAGGAGCACTGCCAAAGTCAGCATTTGTTTTTGAACAAAATAAGCAGAGTACATCTGTATGCAACAAGCAGCTTCCACAGCAACAGTAACCCCTAGTGTGTCCCTAAGTCCTTAAGTCCCCCTCACACACACGCACGCACACGGGCACGCACACACATACACACACACACTGTGCTGTCCCGGATCTGTCAGACTAAGCACAGTTAAAGCACTGTGCAGTGATAGGCTGACTGCATGAAGCTGGTCACATGCTTTGGCCTCTGGCCTAGTGTGTTAAAAGTACACTCTCTAACCCTGTGTGTGTGTGTGTGTGTGTGTGTGTGCGCAAGCGCGTGTGCGCAAGCGCGTGTGCGCATGTGTGTGTCCTGCTCTAGACCTGAGTGAGCCTTGGACTGGCCTGTGTCTGTCTTGAGGCTCTGCTCTAAGTTTAAGAGGGTCTATCGTTTAGCAATGTTTACTACAATTTTATGTGTTTCAATAACAATACAACAATCTATGAGAATCAACTTTTTAGATGTTTTTGCTGATCTCCATTGATTGTGGGGGATTTTACAGTTGTGTTTAGGGAAGGCCAAGTGCTTATGGCTTTATTGTAGAAATACATAGTTGACGAACAGAAGAATGAAAGGAGAGAGGAGGGCTGAACTGAGAAAGTGACCAACATATGCTGTTTTTGCAAATGACATTTAAATACACACAAGTGAGGCTCATTTCTTAACATGGCATTCTGAGTAAAACATGGTTTTCTGTGACATTTATGGCTTTGTCCACTTTAATTTTTCATGCATTTTGACATCCCTGTCATATTCAGAGCAATGTCATTTAGTGAATGAAATTATCACACAGGAAGAAATATTAAATTGTAAATCCAACAGGCCCAATCCCCAATGAGCTTTAGAAAATGAGAGCATGAGGTCTGTCTGTGTAACATCTGTGACAGTCTCCTCTACATCCTTGTAGATTACACATGTTTTACACTTCATTTTTTATGGATAAAGAAACATTCAGTTTTCAGCACATTCAGTTTGAAAAAGGCACTTCATGAGTTTTTGTCTAGAACAACTCTGCAGTCGATTGAGAATATCTGAAGTTTTTGTGAGAGCGTTTGGACAGAGAAGGTCAAATTATGATTACGGCCCATATCCTGCTGTCAGAAGTGTCTAACCCACAAACCTTCATTTTGTCGTCTTGTTAAATCCACAGGACTTGGGTCTATGAGAAGTATTTTCCTGATGTGTACTCCATTCGTCGCTGCTAATTTCTTTACATTTGATTCTAAAAAGGCAGTGCTGCAAATTAGAGGTGTACAAAAATATCAATGATATTAAATTTGGTGAAACAATATTGTTATCGTGGAAGTATTTTTTGTTATTTTTTTAGCAATTTTTTTGTAGCAGCCCAACAATTTTAATGCTTATTTAGTTTATGCAATACACTCTCTCTCTATTTGATCATTAAAATAGATGTATTTCATATAACCTTTGCACAAGTAGTGGTTTAACAAAGAAATATTGTTTAGTTCTTAAAAAAACTGCAATATATCACAGTGTATCATGTGCAATATATATTTCATGTATTGCCATATCGTGATAATATCGTAGCGTGAGCTGTGTATATTGTGTATCATATCGAATCATGAGTTATATATATACCGCTTCAATCCTCCCTTGATGTTTTGGAGGACAGCTGTAGTGAAGGTAGCTGACCATTTCTGCAGCAAAGAAATACATTTAACCTATTTCAGGAACTCTAATAAATTGTTACAAGGGAAAGCTGTCACCATTTGCTGATTGCTTCTTTGACCTTCAACATCAAGACTAAAGTGTGTTTTGAAGGATTTCTCAGACTGCACCCTTGAGTCTTCTCTGACTGAAGCTCATAATTACTCACTATATTTAATTAAGATGCCATTTGTGCTGCAAGAAGAACCAATAGACATTACTATGGATTCTCTTTATTACTGTCGATCATTTGCAGTAGTAATTAAACAACATACATACAACACTGCTAGTTTGTACCAGACAAGATGAGAGATTCCCAGAGAGCTCTCCTTTACAATCCAACCAGACGCTATAAATATTCCACATGCTTCATCTGTCTTCGTCAAATTCAAGGATGCACTTCAGCAGTCCTCTGATTGCTGCAAAAAAAAAAAAAGCACATTAACATCCATCCAAGAAATGAGAGAGAAATGGTGTTTGGGGAAACCAGGGGACGTAATTGCTCAAATGTGTCATCTTATACAATGGGAGATGGTTACGTTATTGCTGCATACTTAAGAGATGGTTCTGCTCATTTTGTTGGAGTGAGTGTTCTCTGTGTGAGCAGCTACATGCTGTTCATATTTATCTTTGTTTCTTCACAATATCTGTAGGTTTTTAGTTGATGAATCCATTGAAAACCTTGATTAATCATTCTGTTTTGATTAGACTTCGATAAGCTTTATTGATCCGCAAGGGAACTTACTTGGACACAGGAGCTCACACATCACAATATAGTATAATAACAAAGTAAAAAATATAAGTGGTAAGAAAGGAGAACTTGGTGAGTGACTAAATTCAAGATTTTATATTTTGTATGTGCAAAAAGGCAGATTCAATGAGTGATTCCCAAGTCTTTTAAATAAATATATTGTTTCAGTCATTTGGTCTTCTGATAATTTATTTTAATAGATTATTTTTTTCAGACTAAGGTTTTGTTTGTTTCCATACCTGACAGTTTCGACTGCTCAGTAGTCGTCTTCCTCGGAGTGGTCACGTGATGTTGCTGTGACATGATTTAGATGTTAAGTTTTGACGCTATCTTCCTACCGGTGGAAGCCAAACTCCTATGCAGATGTAGTCTTGTGACAGCAGTTTAGGTTAGATACAGAAAGATATGCAATAGTTTTTTAAGAAATATATTGCAACAACACAAAGTTCTCTATTTTACAGAAGTGTACTGTTTTAGTAAGTAAAAGTAAAATTGAATTGAATAAAAAGTATATTGTATATTGTAAGACATTAGACTGGGCTTGGTCTTGTTTTTTTTTTTTTATTTATTTTTATTTTACCAAGTATCGTAAAAGAAGGAAATGTGCTTTATCGTTATAATTTAACTTGTGCCAAAAAGTATACTAAAATATCACAAATAATATCGTTTTTGCAATACAAAACATAGTTATCAAATATTGCATCTTCTTCTTATAGTTCAGCCCTATCGACTAGAGTCCTAATCTCCTCCTCACTGTACGTCCCACCATCTATTTGAGCTGTTGGGACCAGCTTATTGGCCTCATAAAAGTCTGTGTGTGCAGTCCCTGGGGAAGAAGGTCTCCATGATTTGAGCTCACCCTAGAATAAGACATGACAGATATGGCAGCATGCAACCTCATTCAGACCCCTATTGTGTTAAGGTGTTACAGTGGCTATTGTCCTCCACTGAGAACAATTATGCTAAGAGTTATTATGTAATTAAGCATGGTGGGTTTTTTAGGAACCTGTTAAGACCAGACTGTTTACTGAGGTCTGTCATGATAAATAGTATATTCATTTAGCGTTCATTACATAATAGATGGAACAATCATTTTGGGGGGTCAATATTTACTATGGGTACTTTTTCTTTGTACTAGTGGTGAACTTTTTGTTATTTTTCTATAAGAAAAAATTGTATATCAATAGGTAACAGTAAAACTGTGCACATGTGCACACACAGGCATCCCTGTGGGCCTGTGCATGCACAACATTTTTAGTTTTATCTGCATTCGTCCTGCTATTCTTTTGCCTCCCATAACACAGCAGACCAGTGTCTTTCTTGTGTGCTCCCATCCCACAACAGACCTGCTGATCTCCTCTCTCCTCCTGGTCGCTAGCTCCCACCTGAGGTACGAGTTTTTCTTTTCTTTCTTACTTTTTATTTAAAAGGGACAATGCATATTCATGAACATATACTTGTAAATACACCAGAATTAGCCCGAAGGCTACTTTACATCTGTAGTCCCTGGCAGGTCAAAGAGATAGAAACAACATAAGACAACTTCACAGAATAGACAAAGTGTCAATGACAATTCATAGGACAAACATGATAAAAACAGCACAATAAGACACAATTATGACATACAACACTAACATTTACACAGAAGCATAACATTAGTGATCAGAGATCTGATTTCTCTTAAGCCATGTGGTAGAGTCTCTTATCGCAGCTGGGATAAGTAAGAGTTTCCACTGCTGCTACTGCTAACCGCTCACACTCTCATCTCACGGGTGTCCACTGCATTTGGTCCCACACAGGTGAGTGTCTCATGGATTGTGAAATGTGTTTGTCATATAAAGTTATATATAAAAAGTAAAATACTTTTTGATTTCGATTTTAGCACTTTGCACACAGACATGGATTAAACCATTAATTAGGGATCAATACAAACAATACATGAAAATAATACTTAAGACAATACAGGACAACATACTTTTGATAATCAATACACAATTATATACTGAAAAAAGAAGAATAGTTCTATTTCCAATTCAAATAAATTGAAAGTTGTACCTTACAAGCCCTTCACAATCTTTGGTCCTCTTTCTTAACAGCTCCTGATCAATGTTTTTATACAATCGTCTGGAATTGTCTTATTATTGCAGGTAATATAGCAGTCAGTGCAGTTATTACAATCCCGCCCAGGGGACAATCATAGCCACTTGAGTCTCTTTGAACACATGGCTGCCGAGACACTCCATCTCTAATTGAGCTGTTATCTAAATCTGCATCAATAACAAAACCCCACAAATGAACAGTGCTCGTTAATCTATAATTTGCCAACAGAAATACTGGCTGCTGTGTGCTATAGCTCCAGGGATTTGAGACATTTTTACATCACTGCATCTCCTATTATTGAATGTACAATATTTGAGTGGTTTTAATATGCCAAAACAAAACAAGCATTTTGTCTTGTAAACATTACTAGTACAAGATGTCCCAATAGTTACTGTGAGAATAAACACATGATTCAACAATTATTCCGCATTATTGACAAAATGGCTTAACAGCAGTGAAGTCTTCTTTCATTACAATTATCTAACATGGTACAGTATGTGATCTACTTTATGTGATCAAACTTGGTCAGGTAGGGTCAGCAGATCCAGGTGAACACAACAAGAAAGGCCTCACTTTTACTCTTTGCTTTGGTGTTTCGGTTAGTGATGAAATGGCTCATTCCCTCAGTGTTTTCTCTGGAAGGTCTTCTGCCACATTTGCTGCCACATATGGTGTAAAAAGCCTGTAGCTAGCCTTTTGCACGGTCTCCATGGATACAGGAAAAACAAACTTAATTTCACACATTCCAACACTCCCTTCTGTTCATTCCCCCAAAGTATTTCCGCTGGAAGGTCTTCTGCCACATTATTAAAAATTATAAATTCATATTATATAAGCAGACACATAAAAAGTACTTTACATTAATTGTTCTTTGAATGGAAACTGTGTGAAATTGTGCTTCTAAAATTGGCACGATTATTATTTCTTAGCCCTTACGATTATATTGAGACCTGAAAAATTGTAAATATGGATTAACCAAATAATCTTGGCATCTCTAGCTATGAGAAATGCCTCAGCTGTAGAGCGGGAAACAGGTAGACAAAACTGATGGTGATCCCAAAACATAGTTTTTTAGTTAGCTGAAGATCCTTACGATAAATAAATAAAACCTTACCTCCCTATTTCTCTGCAGAATACCGGAGCACATTGACCATTTCTATTGAAAGACATCACTCATTTTTATTTTGCACATGGAAGAGAAAGGCCACCCAAGGACCTGAGTCATCTCCACCCGCAAACAAAGACACGGAAAACTGTGTAAAAGTCCCAGCCAGATTTCAGCTCCCGTCTGACAGAGAACATCAACTGTTCCATCAAAAGTCTGTTTCAGAGTGTCTCCTCTAGAGGTCATATCCTATAGCTTTTTATATTGAATAGTTCCCTGATAGACACAGTGCTGACTGACAGCCCAGTGGGACAGTGGCTGTTGGTAGTGTAGGTTTAATAGACTTCTCTCTGTGTTGGTGGCCTTAGTTGTTTGTGAGACTTACTGACCTTGTGTAAATCACTGGTTGCTCCTGGGGGATTCTCTGGGGGTTACTGCATTAAGTGTAGCTCTTCTTTTTTGGGAGTTGGCATAGGTCTGTGCCTCCGACTAGAAAAAGATTACCCTATATTTACTGCTATAACTGAATGTGTAATAACCAGCAAGATAACATAAAACAAGCAACATAATAGTTCGACTTCATTTATGACCAGTTATTGTGGAGCCAGTTAGAAAGTGCTGATATGAATCATAACAGAGAAAACGTGATCACCATCCCAAAGTGACCAAACAACAGTTAGTGCTTATGCCTCACAGCAAAAAGGTCCTGGGTTTGATTCCTGGTTTACATGGTCTCCCTGTATCTCTGTAGGTTTCCTTGAGGTGCTCTGGTTTCTCTCATCACTAAAACATGTACAATAGACTCCCCTCTAGGACCAAGACTCCCAGATTCAGTGGATTTCTGGTTAAGTAAAGAATAACAAAAGGCCCACGATTGTGTGTGGTTGCAAGCATAGACTGTACAAATGGACATAGCTAACCAAATAGGAAGTGTTTGTGGGGGTTCTTCCAGCTCCATCAACTCTGCCTCCAATTGATTTTACATTGAAAAACTGTCACCCCTCTCTCTGTAACTGCTGCAGTGAGCCTCATCATTTTGGTCTTAAAATGTTCGTATTAACCCACTCTACGTGATCCCCGTGTTTTAATTTTGCTATGTTGTCTGTAAATAAATTTCTAATCCTAATATAGAGCTGACTCCAAATTCGCCCCTATAACTGCTAGCATCGTGAGCTTCATTTGGCTGGAGCGCTATGGGAATGTAAAATAAATCTATAATGAATTGATGATTTTGTGTCTTTTAGGCAAGTTGCTGTTTTCCTGGAGAAGCTAACTAACAAGCTGTGTGCCTTTGACAGATAACACTGTCAATAGACCAGACTCCAGTTTAGTTTTTCTGGAACATAGTGGATTATGTTGTCAAGTGGTATTGTACAAAAAGAGAAAAATTGGTGATTTAAAGTGCATCTGGCAAGTCAGACTACAGTTTTCATCAAAATGTACTTGGCATGATTGTATAAAATTTCACAAAGAATTTAGCATAAACTGATAGCTCTGTTTAGAAAATTTGGCAAAAAAGTATTTTTCTTTTACCTGATATTTATTCTTGTCCATATGCTGCACTGTTCAGAGCCACAGTCAGGGCCACTTATTGTGCAACGTTTTGTAGCCCTGTAGCGTCACTCTACTGACTCAGTGTTGTTAGTTTTTGTCTACTGCAAATCTTTATAGCATAATTTATCTTGATCTTCTTGGTTTTGATTGCATGTTCCCATTTTTCTGCTGTTCTTAACCTGTGCATTGCAACGTTAATTTCCCCAAATAACTCTAATAATCTTATAACTGTTGCCCAGAAACCATATGTTAACAAGGGCCAAAGCTCATCTAATTTTGATTTGATGTGACAATAAAAATGTATGACTACACATTTATTTTATTTTAAATCGACAGAAAATGGTTCCTTGTGCGTAAATTGCCTTTGCATTTTGGACGGAATATTGTGTGTTGATATGAGAGGGATTCTGTTTGAAAACCCAAAGCACCCACAGGTCTGGACTGCACAAGAGGAGCCACTAAATACTACGCACTATTGACTTGCACACAGCTTTTTATGTTTGATACATTTATTTTCAGTGCCCTATTTATCTGATATATATAACAGCAGTAGCAGTTTTATATTTTGGAAAGTAGTGAAACCAAAACCGGTGGAATCTCATTTTTAGTAATCAATATCAATATCCTCAGAAGAGACAGGAGATATACTCTACTGAGAACACTGTACACTGTAGCAGAACACTGACGCCTTTGAAACCTATAGATATTTCTAAATGGAAGTCTGCTAAGGGTCATGGCCAATACCGATACCGATACCGATTGTTTAGAATCTCAAGGAACTGATGGCCCTTGACCTCTGCCGATATGTAGAGCCGATTTAAGGGTTTTTTGTTTTGTTTAGTACATCCACAACCTTTTTTCCCCTACAAACTGTGTAGAATCCAGTGTGGTCACATTTTTGCAGTACCCTTTTTGTACTTATGTGTTCAAACAAAACTTTATTCATATATTTTTCATGCATATTTAGGCTGCTGGTCAAACAGAATATCAACTTCTGCTGAAGATCTATGCCCGATAGCAGATTCGCTATAAAGAGCAAATATTGGTCTATCGCTGATGTCTATGTATACTTGTTTCTAGTTTGAAATTAGACAAAGTAAGATAACATTGTCTCTTTGTTCCTGGGAAATGTTTTCAGACCAAAAGCCATTTTAGCCATTCCAGAGTCTAGCGCAAGTCTTATACAACACTGCAGGAATCACTGGAAATCAATGACTTTATAAATATTTCACCTGCTGCTCTATGAGGCACTTTTCTTTTCACTGTAAAGCTGGTCTCATTAGCATGCTGGCAGCCTGTCTCTCTATATAAAAAGGTTGTTCACAAAAAATTACCCTTGATGCATAGTTCGGTATAGACTATATGCCTCACAGAGCTGAATTTATAAAGGTTGTGTTTTTTATTTTTTATTCTTTATTTTTTATTTTCTGGCTTGTATGGGCCTGTAAAATATGTTATTTTATTTATAGGCTACAGCTTTTTTGTGACATGGTAACTGAGTGACTAGAACTATTTGCCACATGGATTTTCTCTTGACCAACCAGTGCCTTCTACATTCTGGGAAAAAGGCACAGGAACTGGACCATAGAGTGTGTAGCACGTGTCTCTCAAATGCGGAACACAAAACACAAAATACCTAACTTTTTTTTTTCTTTACCTGAGATAAGTAATGGTTTGGTGCTTTGATTGTCATTGTAAGCAGCCATGTGTCTCTCTTGTTTATGACATTAACAGAGTATGCGTTATTGGTTAATCTGCCTGTCAATCACACCCTCTGAAATCAGAGAGACAGGATTTGACTCCAGATCCACTCATCTATGTAAAGTTTTGTCAAGGCGTGTGGTTCTGGCTGGACAGGTAAGGTTTTTCCGGACGTTTCCTCCAACTAATGTCGTCCTGATCAAGTTTAACTCGAGATCTGGAGATGGGACCCACCTCCTGACAGGCTGCCCCAGTGGCATTGAGGGATGGATCAAATTTCTCTACAGGAACAATGAAGTGTACCTTATCCATTGGCAGTATCTTCTTTCTTTTGCAATGTTCATAAATATACAAAAAAGTGAGACAAAGTTGATAATTAAATACATTTATCAAAATGGTTATGCACATCAAGAGCTTTTAGTTTACTTTGTTCACTTTTAATACTTTGTTGTTGTACCAGTTTTTCCCCCTTGGGGCAAAATCCACCAAGCAAGTTCATTTAGAAGAACAAATTAAATTACTGGCAAATGAGGACAACAGAAGATTATGAAAGAATTATAAACAGAAGGTGGGTGGCAGATGTGCAAATATGTAAAAATGAGGCTCATACTTCTGTGTAACAGTTGAATGGGTTTAAAGAGCTGGCATGATTCATCCTCACAAGTAGTGGAAAGAAAGCGAGAGAGAGAGAAAAGGGGAGAGGACTCCTAATCATCCTCACTAGTGTTTTAGCAGAAAGAGAAAGAAAGCGAGAGAAAGAGAGGACTCCTAATCAGCCAAAAAAGATAAATGGACTCTATACTGACCCCTGAACAAAAGGCTGCACTTGGCCACTCATCTTGACTGAAGGTCTTTGCTTTTTCTATACAAGAGATTCATCACTGGCCTAGTCTTTTATTTTATACTAATAAAGTGATGTGAAATCTAGGAGTGAAAAAGATCTTTAAAGGACACATATTATTTTGACCATATTATTTTTGTTTAATTCACACTTTTTTCATTTATCCATTAATCCAAAGTTGTCTTCTGAGTTGAGCACTTAACAATAGTCTTTTCACCTTTTATCCAGATTGTGGCGTCACAGGTTGCCAAGCATTTGTCATTTCATCTTTGTTTTCAAGCATACCTGTGGAAACTTGACATGATTTCAGTTTGTTCTTCTGCAAATCTTTCTCACCCTGTTTTTGACAAAGCCGCGAGGTATAGAAATGCAGTGTTTTGTATTATTGTCTCCATAAATTTAAAAGAAATAGCAGCAATCAGCAAGAATGTACCAACAAAACAATTTTACTGCGTAGGAATCTGTTACTTACACAATGTATTCACAGAGGTATAGCTGTGATTTAAAGATACAAACTGTATTAATTAAAATTGTCAGTACCTAGGAATGTTATCTATGAGTAACTAGTTATTAAAGGTGTGTTTGTGATGAGAAAACATAACATAGACCAGAAAATAGAGTAATATAGGCCCTTTAACTACCATCTAGAATATGTATCTATGAGGCTGCACTATAAATGTCTAAGAATTAACATGGTAAGAAGCTTAACTAGAAATAATCACCCCATATATCAGATTTTCCTTTGACATAGTTTCTGAAAATTTGAGTTACATAAAAAAGAATATCATTTGTAACGAGAAATGTGTTGAGATAAAATTAGAGCAGAAGTACTTCACAAAGAGACACTTGAAGTTTATCTGTTGATGTTGGTCACTGTGAGGAGAAAACCAGTGCACAGTGAGAGAAGACAGCCATTTGATTAGATCAGAGATATTCCCATCACATCGAGGGTTACCATGGAAACATGAACAGCCCTGAACAAACAAATCTAACTTCATCTGCTTTATCAGAGCCTGTGCTTTGGGACTGCTTTGTGCATATTGAATTCATACATCAATGTTACTCACCAAGGGGCTGCATTAATATTCTTATTTTAGTCTCCCAGTAGTCTCCCATTGTTTTTCTTATTATTAAAGCACATGTTCCAGGGTTGAACAGTGACTCTGCATGGGATTTAAAATTATTTTCTGTTTTGTCACTTTGAATTGTGCTACTTGGTAAATCAGTAAAAATTTGCAGTTTACAAAGTAGTTGCTTAGTATTGACTGCTAATGAGTTCACTCTTCCGGGCACTTGTCTTTCAATATACAGTCAAAAGTATGGACTCACCCTCAGATTCAGTGTGTTTTTCTGTAGGTTTACTACCTTCTACATTTGATATACATACAGAAGACACCAAATGAAGTAAGATGTATGGAATTCTGTAGCAAAGAAATACAAGTTTAATAATACATATTTTATAATCAAATCTTTAAAGTACCCACTCTTTGCTTTGTTGAAAACTATTTATTAGAGTTATTTACAACTACTAATACAACTTATATATATTTCATGTCTTCTGTATGTATCTAAAATGTAAAAACTAGTAAGAAAAAAATCGACTCAAGGTCTACAACCCATGTGTATTGTCAGTTGACAATTTTATTACCTATTTGATGGATATAACTTTGAAAAGAATCACCATAATTACACGTTTAGACATCCTCCTCATTTGAATGAATTGCAGCAGTTCTCTTTATGATTGCATGTTGTGTTAGAGAAAACGCCTGAGGTGGCTGAGTTTTCAATCCCCCCATCAAACAGATTGCGGCTATATGGAAAGGATCATCAGAATGTTTTTATTTCAAACAGAATATAACTAGGTGGAAAGTTGAGATGCTTTTGGAAAATTAGAGATTCCTTTTTGAGTTTCTTTTGTCTTGGTCCATAATGACACCCTCAAATGGTCATTAGGAGCCAAGATGGAGGCCGCTGAGAGTGGAGTTACCTCACACTGAGCTGAAGGTTTCCACAGAGCACTTTAAACTCCTCTCATCTCCAAAAACAACCAGCCCTATTTGTTGCTTTCCGCCTAGTATTATTCTGAATGCCAAAAGTCAATGTCGAAAACATGCGGAGAAAGCTAAAAGCCCAAATTTCTATTCAAATATTGTCAATGAAATCAAGTATTCCATGAAAACCTAAAATGAAAAAACAATTGGAAGTTAAAATAATAAAAGAAAAATGCCATTGCAAGGGAAAATTGAATTCTGGCAACTGGACTATTATTTTTGAAAGATTGAATACAACAAAAACTTTTGTCTAGTTGCCAGAATCCAATTTTCTTTTGCAATGGAACCTACGACTGAAGGATTATAAAGACATGTAAAAGCGAAATACACAGATGCAAATACACAAATTAAGTCTACCAGATTCTAAAGTGATCGGAGGCAACAGTGGCTCAATGGTTACTGCAGCACTTGAAGGTCCAAGGGATGATTCCTGCTCGGACCAAGTTCTGTCGTTGTGTCCTTAGGCAAGACACTGTAAAAGTGTGAAAGTGCTTTGTGGTGGTGGCGTCAGATTGGCAGAGACGGGAGCTGTGGCTACAATAGTACTTTACCACCACAAAGTATGAAGTCTGAATGAATAATGCAATGTAAAGCGCTTTGGGTGTCTTGAAAGATGCTACATAAACATTGTAGTTGACAGATGATGTTCACCACTGATATCATGCTAGACTTGAAATATAAATTATGAATACTAACTGTTCCAAGCTATTTTAAAACAGTTTCCCAAAGCCTCTACGTGGGCTTTGCTGAAAACTGTCTCAAAATCTGCTGATCCACCTGTTCTAAATAAGATGAGGCTCATTTTGATTCAGCTGTGTCAGACTTCTTTTCCTCTCTCCTTAAAGGCGGGCTATTTTACTTCTATGGGGTATTAACTGCTAATACGTAGCGCATCGAGATGACCATGTTACCTTTTTTTGTTGGAAAATGCTATATTCACCAAAAACGACTTGTTCCCCACGCTAAGTCACTCCCCGTTCAGAGTGCTCTCACTACACAACGAAAGAAACTACTGCACATCACATCAGGCCTGTCAAATAGCTGCGTACAGTTTTGTTTCACGTTTTTGTATATTTTTTGTATATTATGTTTTTGTCGAAGCAAGGGTGACATAGGCTTGTGGGCTGAGCATAAGGAGGGTTCGGATAGGGCCTGGGAGAGATTGCTAAATTACTCAGACATACATGGATCACATCTTCAACCTCTTCAGGCATGTTTTTGATGGGGCAACAATGCTAACGTGGTAGAAAGCTAATAATAAAAAAAATATTTTGCATAATACCCTCTCGGTAATCTCTGGGCATTTGGTGACTCTGTAATTCCCTGTGAAACTCCATTAGCGCAGACAGGAGCTAAAGCTAAAGCTGTGTGAATGTTAAGACTCTTAAGACAGTTAGAAGTGGGAGGAGGGACAAAGAGACGTATGTACAAGCTCTTGTACTCTTGTGTGGTATGTTGTTTGCAGACATATAAACATTTGAGGTGGTCCTTTTATACAAGATGGTTCCTTTTGTAGATTGAGACTTTACTGTTTTTTCTCGAAAAAACAAAAAAAAACACTAAGCATGCATTCAGCTGCTGTGAGTCTTAAAAATAGAACTAGTTCATTTTAAACTGTTTGCAGTGCTCCAAAGTTATTCTGCGCTTACCTTACGGCCTGTGTACACTGACTGCATGTGGTGCGGCTGCAGAACCACAAGACTCAGAAAGTCATTAAAACCAATGTGCCCTGCCTCACTGACCCCTGACCTCTGTGTCCTGCCTCACTGACCCCTGACCTCTGTGTCCTGCCTCACTGACCCCTGACCTCTGTGTCCTGCCACATTAACCTCTGACTTCAAGTAACACACTGTAAGTACATACCACACCACATTTGCAGTCAGTGTAACTCCGGCGTTATGCATTCCACACATGCTAACACACACTTCCTGCTTATAAGTTTTCATAAATAAATCACTTTATAACCAGAGGCAGACAGCACACAGCAAACATGTTTGACTTTGAGAGCTACAGTGCTTATACAACGCCTACAGACTCTTTAATATGATGAATCACAACTATTAGTCGTTATTTGACATCATGTATTATTGTCACGCTTTAAAGCATAAAATATAAAGCAGCACTTTTCCTAAATAAATAATGAGTCTGTAAAATGCCTTGTAAAGCCATTCAGGCCTCTGTATATTTAGTCTGAAGTTTTTTACTCTGACGTGAAACAGCCAAACATGACAAAGTGGAAAGGCTGTCACTGTAGCTGCCTTTAGCCTCCAATGTCCTGACACTAATTAACCACAGAAGAAGAATGGTGTTTCTTCTGTTGTTTATCAGCTGCCCAAACTTCTTTTATTTGGCATAATTAGTGTTTTGAGTTGAATGTCTTTTACAGAACACAATACACAATGGATGAACAAAAAGAAATTATACTTTCACATTTTTCAACCAGAGTGTTCACATTTTAAACGCGTCCAAAAGAGCTGTCAAAATGACTGAAATATGAACTGACAAACTAACACAATCACATTTCAGAACATATTACAGATCTAAACTATGGGACTAGGGTTTTAAGAATAAGAAAGGAAATTTTGTTGTTTATTATGGTACTTAAAAAATTGCAGCCTTTGCAATTTGTTAAATGTGATTTCGATTGCAGTTAGTCTGGCTACTCTAATAAACTAATCTTGCACAGCAAGATGGATTGTCTCAATATTTGTGAGTTCACAAACTCATGACAATCCATCTTGGTGTGTGCCCACTGTACGGTTAATTGGGTGGGTGAACCAATCACGTTGCAGCACTGAATTTTGTGAGGAAGCCAAAGGCAAAGCGCCCAAATGAACCAAAACAAACATGATGTCACTGACATACGGACCTCAGTCTATTTTAATACAGACCGTTTTGTTGGTGAAAAACATGCAGAAGGTGAGCACTTTGTGCATTTGTCAACAGAGAAGATGTCTGAGCTTTTCGGCTTGTTCCCCACCAATCAGATTCAAATAAGCACCATGACGCTCCACATTTTCTGATCAATTTCAGTGAGAGCCGTTCCAGACCGATAATGTGTAAAACTCTATTTAGAGTAACACGCATGTCAATCTGGTGTGAGCCAGGTTACGAATACACAGACTGAAGATAAACTGAAAAAGGTTACGTTTTTAGTAGGCTACTTAACCTCATGGAATCAGCATGGTCACTACAGATGTGCGTGGAATTCTGATCGACCCTGCATCAGTAATTAGGAACTTCTGTACTTTATATATACAAAACTACTCCCTTTTATATGTATTTAAACTAAAGTAAAATATTCAGTCCTGAGCCTCTTTGTGTTAAACTATTCAAACGGTTTCTCAGGCACAGGTTTGGAGTTTAAAACATCTGACCTCAAATGACTCCTTTAGTCTGAACTGTTTAATTGTATTGATCCAGCAGTTGTTTTCCACTTAACCACCAATTATTGAAGAAAACAAGTTTGACTGATACGCACTCCACAAGTAAAGTTCAAAATGAGGGAGCGAGTTTTTAGGAGGATATTCAAATGGTTAATGGGTTTCACAGACAGCTGCATAAAATATTGATTTTTCTAATGCTTTTTTCCCCCAGTCATGCCCAGTAAATTAAAGTGCATATGACAGGATATATTTATTTCACTAAAGCAAAGTTCACATATTCAAGATTTAACTAAAAAAGCTTGCCAAGTATTAAAAAAAATGTAATTGTTCTGATGACATTTCACTCTCTGGTTGGACATTGAGCATGATGTGATGCTTCAATAACTATTACTTAGCAACCGTAATGTTAAATAGTGATCTATTTTGTTAAATGAAGGTTTAATGTGTCAGAACATTTTCCCAGAATTTGTATTGAATTTTTAGTTTTGATAAGTAGAGGGACTGATGTAAAACTATGATAAACATTTACAACATGTACTATTCCACCAAACCTAGTACGAATTTTAAATACCCAATAGTAATAGTAATAGTAAACAGGACAGTGCAGCTATGGTCTGGTAGTGTGGTGGAGTGAATAGGCCAGTTGAAACAGGTGCATGTTGAGTTTGGATTTGAAGTGTGGGAGTGAGTCAGTGTTGTGGAGGTCAGGAGGGAGACTTCCAGAGCCGAGGAGCAGAGCAACTGAAAGCTCTGCTCCCCATGGTGACGAGACGGAAAGAGGGGACAGAGTGAGGGAGAGAAAGAGAGACGGAGAGAAACAGAGGGTCTTATCATGTCCCGATCTTGGCGCTAGCGCAAGTGCGGGGCATGGAGCTATAAACAAGAGACGTGCTGTGCCTGAATATCGGTGGAGTGGAGCAGACTGAGGGCGTGGTGTGGCGCCTTCAGTGAATCGTAAAAATATCAAACTAGTCCACTGACAAAACAATGTGTAACGTGCTCAAGGCTAATTTTATTTGGAAATATATTAGGATGATAAATGCTTAATATTCATAACATGTTCGTGTGCCGTGTGGGATATCGCTGCGCTATCCGGATGCCCTCCCGTAGCAGAACACAGCCCCTCGCCTGCTTCCTGTATCTGCTTTATGTAATATAGATTTCTTCATGTCGTCATTCTCAGCTCCATTTAATTTGTGACCAAATTATTCCCATTGTGCCGCTTTGGTTAGTTTATAAAGTTAGTCGCCAGTAGGTAGACTCCTATCAGAACCGTAGAAAACTGTGCACGGATTCATTGACAGTTCGGGGCTGTGACAGTGGAGCAGAGCAGATGCACGTCTCGTATGTGCTGCTGTCTTGGCTGCAGTGGTCAGTAGAGCTTTGTACAGTGGCTCAAGAGACGTATAGTGCACATGAGTACTGCTCTGTACAGACACCTGCGCATCCTGCTCTGTGCGCTCATGGTGCATATCAGTCACTAGCTTCACTTTGCTGCCTGATAATGAGGTAAAGATTGCAGATGGCAGAGATTTTAAATGCCACAGCGGTCATAGATTGGTTGAGATGTCATTACCATATATGCACCTGTACCATCCCACTCCAGCCAAAGTCCGACCTACCTGCCCTCTCGTTAACGCTAGCGCTAAGATCGGGGGCCAAGATCGGGCCCAGAGACAGAAAGAGATACACAGGGAGAGAGGTATTATTGATCCCAAGGGAAATTCAACTTTTGCTGCAGCAACATTTACAATGTGCTTCTCGCCTCTGTGTCTCAGTGCAGTTTAACAAAAGGGCTGGTCAGGTGGGGTCAGCAGGTCTGTGTCAGGGCAGTTTGAGGGAAGGAAGAGCCCAGAGGGGGTGGAGGGAGCGAGCGGGGGTGGCAATGTGGAGGAGCTATATGTCGGCAATATGGAGGGCTGTGAACGTGACTAATATAATCATATGATTCTGATAAGCAGCTCATTCTGGATGAATCTCACAATAACTTCAACAAATGAAAATAAAAATGTGCTGTTTTAGTGTAAACAAAATTAGCATATTTCCATTAGACTTGACATTTAGCTCACATTGTTTGAGCTTTGTTTTGGCTGCAGGAATCTTCATATAAGTATTATGCAACTACTGATGTGTGCGGTTAATTTTAGTTTACTCTTATTTCCTATTATCACAACTCAGAGTTTGTCCCATACTGTGCTGCAGGAGGAAATGCTGTCAGCTCACATCTGTTCAAGACTCTTCCTGGTGATACATACAGTTTTGCTAATTTTGAACTTGCCAAGCATTTTTTTTAACCACAGAAATGATTGCTTGTGCGGAAACTCATTTAGTATAGTGTAATTGCCACTGTGGTACTAGCATGAGGTGCTGTGTGAGACTGTTCTGTCTCTATTATATTCATTACTTTAATTATGTGAAAAGAGATATGTGAAGAAAAGATGTAGTCAAAGTGAATAAACTGAAGATATTAAAAGGATTTAGGGCAACAGATGCATGAAGTTTTAAGTTCTAGTTTGAAACGCCAAGTGACAAGATTCAAAGGCATTTCAAAGCAGCCAGTGTAATTGCAGTTTTGATTTAGCCACCTGTATTATTTGTAGTGGGAAATTATATTGCACCAAAGTGTATTATAATTAACGATTCATCACGACTTCAGTAATTTGATGAGGCTTTAAAAATCCAAGCTCACTCCTTTAAAAAAAAAAATTCAAATTAAAGTCTTAAAACTTAAAAAGCAAAATTAATTTTAGAGCATCCTAATTATTCACCGCAATGAGTTTATCAACGCTTTTCTCAGCTTTCAGAAACCAGAGTGGAATTTTGCCATCACAGTAAAGCTAACAACAGGCATGCAAACATTTATAAGTAGATGCAGACTTATTTTGACCTCAAGAGCTCCTTATACGACATATCTGTGGAGCTCAAATACAAAATCATGCACATTTTTTGATCTGTGTTATAATGACATACTCACACATTACACACAAGCTCTGCAGATTTTTATTCAGAGTTATTTTCTCTAACTAAAAACATTCTGTTCCACCTTGTGATGTCATGTGTCACTGTGTTTTTAAACTCCATACACCTTCACCAGAATTATTTGGCTGATTGCAGCCCTGGAACTGCCAATCTCTACTGAACAAAAGGTAAAGGGTAGCTGTTAACTTGAAAACTACTGGAACAGAGCATTTTAAGCTTCGGAGATGTAGACAGACTAATAATAAAGGCTTACTCAAACATGTGTGAATGAAACAAAGTACGTCCTCAAAAACAGGAGTTATAACAGCATTATAACATGACTAAAAGCTCACAAGAGTCAATTTTGCATAATCTAGGACCTTGCAGTTTTTGACATGTTAAAAGGTTTAAAAAAAAACAAAAACTAGAATTCACTGAAGAGGAAATCAGAATAGGTGTATGAATGAACCTTTGGTATCATATATGTAGCCGTACAGTGTCAAGTTACCGTACATAATCACACGGACTCTCTGCATGACACTGTAACTATAGAGGCTTCATAGGGGCTTATTTAGCTGCTCACATCTGGGGGCAGGTGCATAAAGCAGCAGCCAGTGTTCTGTGTTCTTAAACAGTGTATTAAAAAGTAAACAAAACCTCGGGACCCACTGGGACCTGTGGCGACTCTCGGGCAGGTAGGTGAGGAGAGGCAGTGGAGACTGAAAAGCCATGTCATTTATTTACAATGGTTCCCTTCAGTACTTCATATCGAGTGTTTAGTTCCTGACCCTGGTCCTCGGCTCAGGCTCTTGACACAGCGGTGAATGGCTGTGCACATGAATGAGGCATTTGCGGCCCTCTCTGCTTGTTATATGTGTGGACTTTGACCGTCTCCTCTCAACCCTCTGTTCAAACAAGACCACAGCTGGAGCCCTGGAAGACCCGAGAGGCAGAGGTGGAACAACTACTCCAGTTTGTTCATTAAAAGTGCACTGTGAAATTTTTCTGGTGTAAGGTCCACTAACTACCTGTCTCCATGGAGATATTATTGCTTTGCCTGGAATGTTCCATGGTATGACATTAAACATATTCATTATGGGTGTTCTATTGCTCAAAAACACAGTCACAGTTTTTTGTATTTTATATTTTTGCTCCACTGGAACAAAATTAGAGTCTATCTTTAAGTCTATTTCTAAATTATTATTTTTTTTTAGCCATTATCTATTATCTTGTTTTATTGCATGTTCCATTTTCCTGCTGTTCTTGAACTGTGCGTTGCAACACTGGAATTTCCCCACTGTGGGACTAATAAAGGCATATCTTATCTTATCTTATCTTATCTTATGAAAAAACTGACCCAGGTAAAAGTATTAAAGTACCCGTTTAAAAATGTACTTGAAGAGTAAAAATAAAAGTGTTTCGCTCAGATTTTGAGAGCTAATAAAGCTTCAAATGTTGTGATTTTGATAAATATTTGAGCTGAATTTTGTTCAACAGAAACAGTTGAATCATTTTTTTCTAGCTGTTTTTATTTGTATATTTTTGTTTGCTCAGACTAAAAATATGTTAAAAATAAACCCCTCAGCCTTTTCAGCTGGTCTCAGACAGTAATAAAAAAAATACTTTAAAAATATTTTACTTTTCAGTCCTGTTCAAAAAATGCAGTGGAGTAGAAAGTACAGATACCTGCTCTAAAATGTTGTAAAGTAAAGTAAAAAGTATCCACTGTAAACTCTACTTAAGTAAAGTACAGAGACCTAAAATTTACACTCAAGTACAATACTTTACTGCTTTTATTGCTGAGAGGATGGAGCTAAACAGCAGTCAGGATTCCACAAAACGATCTGTAAATAATAGTGCTGTAATGAGTTAATGCAAAACAATTTTAACGACATTAATTTTTTTTATTGCAAGATTTTTGTAATGAACTAGTGTTTTCATAAGCTGTGGCCACTGCTAGTAATGTAAGAAAAACTACAGGACCCAGCTGTAAAACTGGAAGCAGAAGAATTTGTACGAAACCGAAGTCCCGGTTGGAGGAGGTGGGCCAAAGCACGGCACGGTGGCTCATGTCCGTGCACACGCACAACTTCACTATACAAGCCTTGTGTGTGCGCAGATGTCACTCACACGAGGAAAACACAAAATAAAGTCCGCTCCAACATACAGTGAATCCGCGCTCACCTTCAGTAAGGACTGACAGAGAGTTTTGCAGCCTCACTGCTCTTATGGTGTCCACACTGTTATTATATTCATAAACTCACGGAGGAGCGCTTATCACAGCAGGACTCATGTCTGCCTCACTATTTAAGAGATATTTCTGCCACTGGACTTATATTCTCTACTAAAAGAGTTAGCTCTGCTGCGCGACATGTAAACAAACAGCGCCGTGTGTTGACGTCATCGGGCTGTGGCCTGGTTCGGTTGTGCAGGTGTGAGTGCGGGACATGGAACCTACACAATCGCTTTGACTGTTATGAAGAAGAGAGAAGCACTTCACTGACACTGTTGCAGAGCACTTCATGAAAGTAGACACAGAGTGGAACCTCGAATACAAAGTTGTCTCATTGACAATTGTTATGGTTTGCTTGTACAATATATCATTCAGTAATGCCTGCAGAGTGTATAAACAAAGGATTAAAACTATTGATTACCCCGGTAAAAAACTGTAAATGAATTTTCTCAGTGCTCAATAATGTTTCCCCAAATTCATATAACAAAATGAACAAATACAACAGAGATTGTGTGAAAGTTATTATTTTTCTCATCAAAAACTATATAAAGCACTGTTGTCTTTAGGGCTGTTCGGTGACAGACAATGGTGTCTTAGTCAACCTATTAGTTGACTCATTATTTTAATTTGAAGGATTTACCTGCTCAACAGCAGAAAGGAAAGGATATGGATTGCGAGTTTAATCTTCCTTTTTTGCATACAAGTACAGTTTCTTTGTACTTTTCTGCATAGTTTGTCCTGTACAGTTTAGTATTTTGAGTGCAGTTTGGGTCAGATATGATCACATTATAGATTTTGAAAAGTTTGAAGATCTTTTGTCAGGTCCCATTTTTAGTGGACCAATTGATGGACAGGACATGTCTTTACAGCCCATTGTCTTTTCTTGGCATGCCTCCACTGGCCTGTATCCTTGTATTAATTCTCTCCATTGTTATCCTACGCTAAGAGGAGGAATATGAGTAATGTAATGTAATACAATATAAAGACTGATCATCATCCCTATAGAGTGCTCCCTCTGTGTGCGGCTTGCATACAGAAAAACACAGAACACTTTACAGCAGAGTCAGAGCCACACAGCCCTGTTAAAGGTCCTATATTACTATATTATATACTGACTTTTGTGAGCTTTAACTCATGCTATAATGTTGTTACCTCCTCAAAAACATACCTGGAATTGTGTTTTGTTTCATTCACACATGTTTGAATAGTCCTTTATTATTAGTCTGTCTACATTTCCAAAGCTCAAAATGCGCTGTTCCACCGTACGATGTCATGAAGTGGAAGTTTTCAAGTTAAAGGTGCATTGTGTAACTTTTCTGGTGGCGGGTTTGTCAATGGAAATGTTATTGCTTTGTCTGGAATTTTTCACAGTACGGTATTTAAACTTTCTATCTTCATGCATCAAACCAGACCAAGTTACAGGTCAGATCTGTGGAGAGGCGACCCTGCTGTGTTTTGGTATTTTTGAGCTATAAAACCACCTGTAATGGAATAAATGTAAGGTAGATGTCATACTGTGGAGCGTTCCAGGCAGAACAAGCAGGTGATGGACCCCCCCACCAGAAAAGTTACACAATGCACCTTTAACAGTTTTCTTTTACCTTTTGTTTAGTAGAGATTGGACATTCCAGGGCTGAAATTACCCAAATGATTCTAGTGAAAGAGTCTCGAGTATAAAGTTCAAAATACACTTCCTGTTTTACCACATCACAAGGTGGAACAGAGTGTTTTCTGTTTGAGAGCAGAACTCAGCCTAAGGGTTTGTATGCCTAAAAATGCGTAAATAAACCAAACACAACCTCAGGTATGTTTGTGATGAGGAAACAACATTATGCAAGAGATCAGAGAATAGTGTAATATGGGCCCTGTTCACTCATTTCCTCCTAACGTCCTGCGCTTTGGCCTAAGGGACAATCATGGCAACAGTCCTCTTTGCTTTGTTGGCAAGACACCTGAACATAATAGACTGTATATGCATGAAGTCACTGGGGTGTCTTGGCATTTCCGATCTAGGTAAATCAGTTGAGATTTCTTACTGAACACGTTGCTGTAGTTTTGCTGATAGATTGACTGTCTGCCTGAGTCCTCCCTTTCCCCGATCCATTTTTCACCCAAATGCTGGTGAGATATTTAAAAAGTGCTGCAGTTTCCTTAATAGGCCATATGCATGAAGTCACCGGGCTGTTCTGACATCTGCGATCTGGGGAAATCTCAGCAAAACATGATAAATTAAAATGCAAATAGAAATAAATTACACCCATCACTTGGTCAAACTGCTCTGAATAGAAGCCAGGTCCCACACCAGAGCAGACTGCCCCAGTGGATCAGGAGAGGGGGAGATGGAGAAACAAGGTAATAGCTAATTCTGCCTCCTCCTGTTACCGTGGCCGGGGGAAATAAACTGGCTATTTTGACTGCAATATGAACACAGGTCTCACATACTAATATGAGGAGCAGGATATAAAAAGAACTGAACTGTCAGATGTCTATTTCCTGTTTGTAAGACTCGAATAGGGATGCACTGTTCCAGCTTTTTATGTTCTGATACCAATGTCGATACTTAGGCTTTAAACATTTGCCCATACCCAACCTATACTAGCGCAGACACTAAAAATATGATTCTCCACCAGAAAGGGTGTACCTTTAAACAAACAAATGGTAAAAAATGATCCAGATGGGTTTTGTGAATGTTATTTATCATTTAAAGTAACTACAGAAGTTCAATATCAGGTGTTTAGGTTGAACATTAGCCAGTAAATCATCTTAATACACCAAAAAATATCCTATTTTGGTCTATTTAGTCTATCGACAAAACCAGCATCTTGGAACCGATATCTGATCCATCAAACATGTCAATAATGGCACTGATATCCAATACCAGTATTGTGCTAGTGCATTCTTACTCTTGAGTTTGAGAGCAACTACAAACCTACATCCCAGTATTGTTACAGCTTTTCCTTTCTGCTGAAATGTTTCGCAATATACACTTATCTTTTAATCAATTCTATAACATTGTATTATATACTGTATATATATTTTAGGGTCCTATAGCCATCACTAGTTGAAGGCAGTTGTACAAGCTCCAGTCTGCTATTGGGCAAGTCGAGAGCATCTGGTGTTTAAAGCAGTGATCCAAATGACAAACGAGCAAAGCAAAATGTTGTGTTTGAAAAGTGAGGGGCTCATTTACCCTCCCTAAACCAGGAGTTATTTCAGCTAGTTTAGACTTGGCCGATGCCGGAGCCTGATAGGCCTGTGGGTATTCTGGCTCTATTGTCTGTCAGGTATAATCCAAAAGTGTGTGCACTGCTCCTTTGTCTCACTCCAGGGAAGTTCAATGTTGGACAATGACTTAAAGTTGTCTGAGCCTTTTGTCTGCATCCAAATCAGCTCAAACACAAGGAGACTTTATTATTATTTTTTTTATCTTTATTTGTTTAGCTCTTATCCTATAAAGCCAAAGTACCTCACACAGAGAATAAATCCATTAACAACAAACAACCTCAAATGACCATCAGAGTGTGCAAAAATAGTGTAATTAAAAGCTTGAAGCTGTTAACATGTTGTTAAAGTTTGAATCAAAAGCTAATCAGTAACTATATTGCACAAATTGTGTATCTGTTATGTTTCCTCAGCACAAACATACCTGGAGTTGTGTTTTGTTTCATTCACACAAACCCTGCATATTTAGGCTGAAGGCTCAAACAGAAAACACTGTGTTCCACCTTGTGATGCCATGTGGTAATATAGGAAGTGCTCCACTGTGTTTTTAAACTCCGCACACCTTTGGTAGTTACTGTATTTACATTAGACTGTGTATAGTGACTGACATTGTCCAAAAGTTCACCTGGCCACCGACAAACCTAAAATAAACAAGACCAGAGGATCATAAAATGCTTCACTCTTAATCTGATACTGTCATGTTGCCAAAGACTGCAAAATTATTATCTTCAAATTTTAAGCCATGTTGCGTTCCAATTTATCAGAATTTATTTTCACAGCTCTGACTTCTCCAATTTCAACTCTCTCCAGTTGTAACCCATAATCCCAGTTTTCTTAAAACTGTATCCGCCTACGCTAAAATGACAGTGACTTATAAAGTAATTTTGCATTTTGAAGTAGTATTTCCCTCTGTGATATTGTGTTATGAAGTAATAGCATCACAATATAGAGCAGTCATGATAACACATTTTAAAGTAAATATAGATGATAAACAGTAATATTGAAACTGATTAATGCCACTGACACAAAAACCCAAGAGCAGATTTAAATCACAAAAACGTTTCTAAATGTACAATATTGTAAAAATATAAAACAAAAAATAAACTGTACTTAGTACTTAGTTTGCATCTGTAATAGAAGAGTCAATTTATTAATTCAACTTTTTACAGCTTAAATCTTATCATATAGCCAAAAGATGAAAGAAGAAAATTACCAAAAAAAAAAAAAAAAAAGAAGTTCCAGGTTTCATATATTGATAAAAAGTCGATATAGTAATTATCGTGTCAGGCCTAAGTACTATAATATAAAGTGTATTTGGATAATTATTTGTTTGGTTCACAAAAGCAAATGCACATTTAGACATATGGGTAAAGACAGAGATCACAGTGACTCAAATTACACAGTCAATACTCATTCCCTCCACGGCACTTCTACTGTGGTCTGGAATGTTATTTAAAGCTCTGATGCCCAAACACAAGTCAGTGTTTGTCTTTCTCAGTATAATGTGTGCAGAATACAAAGTGGCGGCCATGTTGGAGTGACTGGGAGGTGGTGGGCTGGGACCTGACAGTGGTGGGTGCTGGGTGTCACTTTAAAGAAATGCTTCAGAGAGTTTTCAAATGGAGCACAGCAGGAGTGTATGCAGAGCAGTGGGAGCATTATGGAGGTCTGGAGCAGGAGCCTCATGGTTTATTGAACAGACTGTTGACAGTGAATGCATAAACACAGTGAGGCTGGACTGTGCAGGGCTGTAATCAGATACATTCTCATATCTCGACTGCGCTATGCAAGAGCTGGTCCATATGATAAAGGACATTACATGAAATCAATGTTACAGTGTTGGTTCTGCTCCAAATGTGGCCTTAAGGAGATGAATTTGAAACGTTTTGCTGTTTTGGTTTACTAGTGTCACTGTGGCCTCCCAAAATCCCATTGGGCAGTGATGGTGTTTAGAATATGCAGTCACTCCAGGGTATATGATGCAGGCTCTTTAAATTGATGTCACATTTAGGCCTGTCACAATAATACTATATATCGAATTATTGTTCAATATATGAAAGCTGGAACAATGGATCTCATTCATGAAACGTTCTTACAAACCGATTTTTACTTAAGGCCTTCTTACGAACATTTTTGGCCTTCACAAAACTTTTTCTTAACTGAAAATGTTCTTCTGGAAGAACAAACCTACGACTAGTCAGGAGCACTCATACAAAAAATTCTACTGTTTTAGAATATTATTACTGTCATAATTTAACAAAAAATTCTAATTCCTCCATGATTGCAACTTTTATATTTTCTTAAATTATTTCCTATAAACATATTACTATGTGATCCAATAACATTTCTGAGGCATTTTATAACGCATGCAGTCTATTGGCTCTAACAGACTTTATACAGGCTGCAGTGAAGTCTGTCCCAGCCCTGTGCGTGGTCACTGTGCTGGACTCAACACCCCCATCACCCCCTTGACCCCCCATGACCAGAGCGCACTCTTATGCACCCCCACCCCAGTCCCCCATGACCAGAGCGCACTCTTATGCACCGCCACCCAGTCCCCCATGACCAGAGCGCACCCCCACCCCAGTCCCCCATGACCAGCGAGCACTCTTATGCACCCCCACCCAGTCCCCCTCTCTCACTATTTACCGCGGGTCCGTGATCACGGAAAGCCCAATAAATACGACAAAAACGCCCTTATTTCAAGTCTATGACTTGAATATTTTCTCACTGAGTGTGTTGTGAGTTTGGACATTTGAAATTGCCGCTGAAGCTGTAAAACAATCGTAGTCTGTAGACGAGCTCCATCTGACTTCCTCGGTCACTCTCTTGCGCTTTCATGTGTCATAATGCCAAACCCATATTGGCCATATACAAGTTCAGAGTGGGTTTCTAACCAAATACATATTAATTTTCTATGTAAATTAACTGTAAATGAGCGTGGAGGTGTTTGTAGCTGGGTGTTGGTGAATTATGCGCAACTGCCACTTAAGAAGAAACTTGTGATCTTAAGAACGTTTTGTGCATCTGGCGCAGAGTTCTCTCAACATCTTCTTAAAGTGGAAGTTACAAAAAGATTCATGCATGAGGCCCAGTATTTATTTTCTTTGCACTACTGGGGAAATTTTGTGTTATTTTTTGGCTATATGATAAGATTTAAGATGTAAAAGGTTGAATTAATAACTTCTATGACTCATTACAGATGAAAACTGATCACTAACGTTTTTCATTCTGCTATTCATTCAGCTCATGATTTTTTATATTATAATATTATGTTTATTTTAATTATTAATGACAACAAATTCATATTATTAAAACTAATAATAATAATAATAATAATGAAAATCTGTATGCATCCTAAAATTCTGCTTCAGTTATTATGTTTTTCTTCCTTCACTTTCCAACCCAAGCCTACGATTATGCCTCCTGTTGACTGGGAATCAATTCTCATTTGCAGTAACAACTTGGCCATGATGCATCAGCTCTAGAGACATGGGGAAAATCTCACTCAACATACACACCACAAGAGCACAGAGCACGTCACTGTGGGGTAACTTTATTTATACCAGTAGAATGGGTTTGCAGTCCGAGTTGATTTCCATACACGTTCTCTGTTTAGTTTTAGTCGTTATTTGAAGGGACAATGTACAGAGGCATTAAGATAAGAAAAAACTGAGATGTTCCGCACCAGATTAGTTTCTGTCTGCAGTCCCTATGTATGCCCTTGGCCATTTCCTTCTCTCTGGAGACCAGCACTCTTAATAATAAACTCAATACCTTTCAGTGTCAAGATAAATCAATAATGCTTTGTCTGGAGATTGTTTACAAAGATTACAGGTTTTCTTTAATTCACAATGTGCAAAGACGTGGAGATGACCTCGTGGAGGGTAATCTGCTATTTACCAAAGGTTGTTTGCTCCAAAACGATCCATCACCTGTTTGTCTCCGTGGAGATGTTATTATTTTGCTGACTATTTTTTTATGGCATTTGCCTTCTGGGGGACAAGTAGGTGGTGCCAACAGGCCAATTTACTGGTCAGATCTGTAGACAAGGCAAGCTTACTCATAGTAAAAATGTATATTTTGAGCAACAAAATAAATGCTTGCAAGATGGATAAGTTGATATGATACTGTGAGACATTCCAGGCTAATCAATAACATAAAGACCCTATTGCATTATTTTCTGATCTACTTTATTAGACTTAGACTTAGACAAACTTTATTGATCCACAAGGGAAATTATTTGGATACAGTAGCTTACTCCTCATAATATAATATAATAACAGAGAATAACAAAAATAGATGGTAAAGCAAAAAAGAGCAAGAGACAGGTGTCAAATGAGACATAATTATAAAAATAAATATGTATGTAAAAGTCAAAATAAAATAGAAAAATAAGTAATAAAATATAAAATAAAATATAAAACCACAGCTATATACAAGAGACAAGAACGACAGTGCAATGATATGCTGATTGACAGGACATAAGGTTATCCGTTACTTAAGATTGAGTTGTAGGGAGTATTATCTGTTACATAAGGGTGAGTTGTTGTATAACTGTATGGAGAATGGTATGAATGTAGATCTCCAGCTCTCACTGTTTGAACGGAGCTGTAGGAGAATGAGCTATATATATTTATAATGTTGAACACACAAATGCTGCATATTTAGGCTGAGTTCTTCTCTGAAACAGAAAACACTCTGTTCCAACTTGTGATGTCACGTGATGAAGTGCTTCACTGTGTTTTGAAACTCCATACACCTTCGCTAGAATCTGGAATTCAGATAATTTCAGCCCTGGAATTGACAATCTCTAATTAAAAAAAGTAAAAATGGCTACCTATCGCTTCATGACATCACAAGGTGTAACAGAGCATTTTGAGCTTTGCAGATCTAGACAGATTAATAATATGGGATTACTCAAACATGTGTGAATTAAACAAAACACAAATCCAGGTATGTTTTTGATGAGGTAACAGCATTATAACGTGGCTTAAAGCTCACAAGAGTCAATTTTGAGCGATATAGGACCTTTAATAGGGACAAACAGGTGACATACGCTCCACCAGAAAAGTTACAGAGTGCACCTTTAAAACAGTGGGCCAGGAACATCCATCACATAGCCCCATTGTGAACAAAAATGAGTTCTTTCTTTTGTGCAGATAAATCAATGTTGTCACCTGTCACACTACCTTTTGTGCGCTTTCTCTTTCCATTTAGAGCCTCAGTAACTTGTGTTTGGCCTCGGGGCTCAGACTTCATTTTAAAGTTCTACCACAGAAAAATCCACAATACCTAACAGAAAGAACCAATCATATATTAAAAATGTTTTATTTTTTTAAAGTTCCTTGAGTTTTCTTTATTCTATATTTTCGTTGTTATTTTATCATACTGAAATATCTTAATTTTCATTTTTGGTTAATATTTTTCAATTATTTACACACAAAATTTGAATAATAACATTTATAACAAACAAGTGTAAAACTCTTAAATAAAATAATAAAAAAAAGAGAGCAAAGAACCCTGCTTGAAGGTGCATTGTGTAACTGGTGGAGGGTCCATCACCTGCTTGTCATTGCTCTGCCTGGAATAATCCACAGTATGACATTAAACAGATCTACCTTACATTTACTCAATTACGGGTGGTTTTATAGCTTAAAAATACCTAGAAAAACAGACTTCTGACTGTAAGTGGGGTTGCCTCTCCACAGATCTGACCTGTAACTTGGTCTGGTTTGGTTTAATGCCATACTGTGAAACATTCCGGACAAAGCAATGACATTTCCATGGAGAAATTTGAGGGACCCTCCACCAGAAAAGTTACACTATGCACTTTTAAAGGCACTGTACCTGATTTTTAGGTGGTCCAAAGTTATTCCTCACTTATCAGAGACCTGTACGAGACAGTTTAGCCTGCTAGTGCGCACTTCCTGATTGTTGGATGATAAAAGGCTTTCTAATTAGATGCAGACAGTACACAGCTGACTTTGTACTTTCTTTTTCTTTTTTAAAGAATTAGAAAAACATGAAAACCTGTCATATGCACTTTAAAAGTACAGTGTGTAACATTTCTAGTAGAGGATCCGCCACCAGCTTGTCTCCATGAAAATGTTATTGCTTTGTCTAGAATGTTCCACAGTATAGATTAAACCTATCTATCATGACAAAATCAGCACTACGCCACATTACAGTTCAGATCTGTGGAGAGTCGCCCCTGTTTACAGAAGGAATTATTGTATTTTTGAGCAATAGAAACACACGCAATGAATAAATGCTAGATGGATACGTTTAATGTCATACCATGGGACATTCCAGGCAAAGCAATAACATCTCCATGGAGACAAGTAGGTAGTGGACCCTCCACCTGAAAAGTTGAGCAGTGCACCTTTAAAATATAATGTCTGAGTAAATGGTATGTTTGCGATTAGCTTTCTGAAGCTGAGCCAAGAAGCTCTCATTTCTCACATGAGCAAACAACAATTAGCCTTATAATTCTAATTAGTACGACTGCCAGTGTTACACAATGTTATTCACAAAATACAATTAAAATCTCTTTGACCAAAACATCACTCAAGGGTGTCCAAGCATATGGCATTTTTGTGTTTTTGTATATTTATTTATTTGTCTTTCTGTGTAAGATTGTGTGTGTCTCTTTACCAGAGTTGGTTTTGAAGGCTGCTCAATCACCACTTCTCTGTTCTCACATTATGTCTAAGGACACTTCTGGTGTCCTTCAGAAAATCACATTTTTGGTCCTTTTGGATGTCCTTCTTTAGAGACAGTCTTTTGTTACTAAAGGTCTGTCCATGAATAAGACAAATATGTAATGACCATGGTTCCTTTCATTATACTACATCACTTTTCCTGTTTTCCTGTGACATACATCAATTTGACTAGATTGGCCTTCAGAGAATTCCGACAACATCTGGAAAAATGTAGCTCCAGATTGAGACATGCTTTTGGGGTGATCAGTGCACTATTAAGAAAATGCTCTAGGGTTGTTATGTATGTACGAATGTAGGCCTTTCTCGATTACTCGGTTGATGGTATATCTTAGTCAAACAAAATTTGTATTAGTTTATTAGTGTATTAGACTGTAAAGATTTAGATGGGACTCCAGCTAAAAGGAAGAGTTGGTGAATTAGCTGAAGATATTGTATTTTTTTTGGTGTTTAAGTGTAAAAAGGCAGATTAACACACAAATTTCATCTGTCTTTATACATTGTTTCCGTGTACTTTTTTCTGTTTAGTCTAATAAACACAAACGATAATCTCAAAGGAACGATATTTGCACTTCATGACTCTTCTGACTCTGAAGGCAAGACAAGAACAGAAAATTGAACTATTTCTACCTCCAGGAAGTCCTTCCACTTTGTTGGAATGCAGTAGAGTCTGGGACCACACCATACAGCAAATCAAACAACCGTCCAATTTTTCAGTCCAAATCACAGTGACCTATTTGTTACCTGACCAGCCAGTCCCTTCTACATTCTGTTTCCTATTTTTAGAACTCCATAATTTATTTTAGCTCAGACTTGCAGAGAAATCTCAGTCCTCAGTGGCATTTCTTTTTTCTTGTAAGCTGCCATGTTTTTTTTGACACAGACAGACCATATGTTTCTTGGTTAATCCGTTTGTCAATCACGGCTGTTGGAATTAAATAAATTGACTCTTGTGATCTTTAAGTCATGTTACAATGCCGTTACCTCCTCAAACACAAACCTGGAGTTGTGTTTTGTTTCATTCACACATTTGAGTAATTCTTTATTAGTCTGTCTACATCTCCAAAGCTCAAAATATTGTTCCACCTTGTGACGTCATGAAGTGTAGTTTTTTTTTTTTAAGTTAACAGCTACCTTTTAACCTTAGTTCAGTAGAGATTGGCAATTCCAGGGCTGGAATCGTACAAGTGATTCTAGTGAAGGTGTATGGAGTTTCAAAACACAGTGGAGCGTTCCCTATAGTACCACATGACATCACAAGGTGGAGTGTTTTCTGTTTGAGAGAAGAACTCAGCCTAAATATGCAGGGTTTGTGTGTTTAAACATGTGTGAATGAAAATGAACAATGAACAAAACACAACTTTATGATGAGGAAACTAGATTACAATATAATGTAATATAAAAGAATGTAGTCTGTGTTGGTTTATTAGATTTCAAAAGCTGTGCAAAATGCTTTTACTTTTTACACTTTAAGTACATTTTTTAAACAAGTACTCCAGAACTTTTACTTAAGTTGATTTTTTTTTCATGTGATACTTTTATATTTTTTGCTGCAGTATCTGTACCTCCACCCCATGTTACCAAACTTCTTCCACCACTCGTATTCAGAAACAAGGAAACCCTCTCTCCTTCAGGTCTGTGCTTGGACTTTTATAGATTTTAGAGTGAAATCTTTGATCGTCTGGAGCCTTTGTGGCGAGCAGCTTGAGGGAAGAGGAAAATGTTCAGTTCTTCCACCATGAGAGTGAGTTTAAATTGTATTGCCACACCATCGCACAGGGGGGCATCTGTCTCCTGGATGTGACACTATCTAAAAGCACAGTCCACTTTATAGCACAGGAAAAGTCCAATCCATTGTTGCTCTGGTCATATTCACATATTCGCAGAATAAATGTGTGAGCACCGGGCAGGTGACTTCAGTAACAGAACTGACTTGCATCATGATACGAAATGAAAAGGCTGCTTTGTCAGTTAGCAGAACGGCAGCTAACAGAATTTAAGTTTTAACATGATTTTATTTTAAAGACGGCACTTGACATACAATATATTAGACTATTTATTATACTGTTTTTTATGCAGCTGATAACCTGGACCTGAGTAAAACTGTTTCGTTTCTGTATATTTTTTAGACTCAAATGACAAATAAATTCTGATTGCTTGTGTCCATGGAGATGTGCCTAGAATGTCCCACAGTACAGTCATAAACTTAAGAAGCTCCATAGAGACAAACCAAAGTACAGGTAAGATTTGTGGAGAGGCGACCCCGCTCACAGGAAGAATACACATTTTTAAGATATTTTTGAGCAATAAATAACACCTGTAGTTGAATAAATGCAAGACAGATCACTACATTTTGTGCTGCAGAAATTTCCAGGCAAAACAAAGACATCTCAAGACAAAGATTTGTCTAAGTTTGGAAAAAAGAAGTTTAGAATTTTACTTCCTGGTTGAATGCAGGCAGCAGATTTGACATGGGTTACTTTCATAAGTGTTATCCAGCAACCATGATATAAACAAGTGCCAAGTCATGTCTAAATTGCATAATAGTTATGACTAGACTTGCGAATTATCTCTGCAGTTTGGATGGAATTTTCTGTGTAACATAACATAGGCATAGGTATTCTGTTTTAGAATTTACCACTATTTCTTCATTTTTAGACTTTTCTTCTTTATTTTTTCCACACAAACTTAACTGATGAAACTATGATAATCTATATATCTACTACATGTATGATCCAACATGTCATACTCACACAAATAAAACATGAAAACCTGTCATAAGCACGTTAATGGCTACACATTCAAAGTTTTTTTTTACCATTCGCGCCACAGTAAATATTTTTCTTATTAAAATGCAAAATAAATCTTTCCGAAGTTTCATCAGTTGTTGTTAATCTTTGCTCATGGGTAGAAAACTCAGCTCTGCCACTTTCAATGTAGTTATCTGCATAAAAAGAAAAGTATGAATAATTTATAAAAAGAAAGTCTGAGACCTCATAGCAGCTACAACTCCTACTGTATCCCTTGTATCGAGGGTTGTCAGCAATATCGAAAATCACGACACTGATCAATACTAAAACCAGTACTGAAACTAGATACTAATTTGAGAAAGTTTCAGTTCTAAAAATTTCACATTCATCACATTCATAGGACTGAAATGAACCTTTCCTGAATAGCTTGAGCTGTATCAAAACAAGTATAAACACATAGACTAGTATACGCCCGTGGACCACTATGGAACTTGATTGAGAGACGGATATAAGGCCACATGGTAATATAAAAGAAGCACTACAATTTAAAGTAAATAAAAATAAAGTAAATAAATGTTTTCATTATTACTGTGGTATCTGAATCGGTATTGAGTCTATTCCTCAGTATCGAAATTGAGTTTGAAAATTTAATATCGTGACAACACTACTTGTATCATGACCATGACCAGTGCACCTGAGGACATAGTGTAACATAACTTTGATTGTTATGTACACAGAGACTTCCAGAAAATGTGGATTACTGTTACTTGGATTTAGTAGCAGAGTTGCGATTGGCTGAACAGTGTGTGGGCAGGTGTCAGGCCATGTGTGAAACTGAAGAGAAACAAATGGTCTGAAATGAACCTTTCCTGACAAGCTGAGCGCCAGGCTGCCGTGCTCCGGCTCTGCTCCCGTGCCCTTTACCTCATGTGCCTTCTCATATTACTGCTTTGTTTCATCTGCGAACAGCCATGAAGTCAGGCCTTTATGTTTACTCAAGTATATTGAAAAAGTTCTTCTAGTTGTTCATGTCAAAGCTTTGTCAGAGTTCTGATAAATGGTAAATGGTCACATTTTTATATAGCGCTTTTCCACCTTCAAGGCACTCAAAGCACTTTACATCAAGGAACCACTCACCCATTTTCACACACATATTCATACACCAGTGTACACAGGCACTTGGGGTAAGGGTCGTTAACTGTCTTGCCCAAGGACACAACGAATGCTGTTAATTTGTCAGTTTGTGAGAGCTGGAATCACAGAAAACACTAGTGCTCCACTGTGTTTTAAACTTCATACACCTTCTCTAGAATCATTTGGATAATTTCAGCCCTGGAACTGCCAATTTCTGTTGAACTAAAGGTAAAAGATAGGTGTTAACTTAAACTACCACTACATGACATCACAAGGTGGAAAAGAACATTTTGAGCTTTGGAGATATAGACAGACTAATAATGCAATGTTACTCAAACATGTGTGAATAAAACAAAACATAACTCCGGGTATGGCGTGGCTAACATGGATAAAAGTTCAAAAGAGTGAAGTCTGCGTAACATAGGACCTTTAAAAAGAAGTATTAATTTTTATTTGTTGGTTAGTAAAGAATATCACTGTTTAAGAGGCAGAATATGAAACATTATTAACCCAAATTTATTAGGTTTGAGCGGCTCAGGTAGTGCACCATAAAACAGATTTACAGTGAATGTGCACATGCTCCCATACCTCATCAATAATCTGATTAAAGGAGTTAAATCTGGTCTGGCAGAGCAGCATAAACCCACAGTAAATGTGTATGTGAGGACTGGTGATTTCAGAGGAGTTGTACTTGAAGCAGCGTGCCTTCAATTACACTCACTGCTGTTTTTAGTTCCATCTGTCTCCTGCTGCTCTGTGCTCCACATGATAACCCAGTTTGGATGAAGGACTTAAGATCTGAAGACTTCTCATGGGCTCATGTCTTTGATGTATCTACACAAATCACTTTCTGCTGTTATTAGTTATAAGAAAGTAATTACATTATCATTTTACATGCCAAAAATACATGACACACTTGGATCAACCTGAGTGAATGAATATGGCTTCTTCTTTACAATGCACCATTCACTCCATACTCTGTGGTGGTCAAATATTTTTGTAGCTACAGCTGCCCTGGGGTTGCCTGGATGGTCCAGACTAATATCTCTGTAGTTTTTATACAGAGCTGTATCAGTCTGGTCTCCACACCCTCCATTGCGTCTCAAGTCAGAACCAAACATGACCGTGCAATTAGATTATTATTTATTTCCATGTGAAATGGAGGACCTCATTGGTCCGCCACCTGAAGTTTAGTGCTTCACTCAGTGATTCTGTAGAAATGTGATGTTTTTCAGTTCCCTGTGACTTTTTTTTTTTTAATTTCTTTTTTCCTTGTATTTGTTTTGATATGGGTGGTCCATACGTGTCCCTGATTGACTAATTCACCTGTAAATCATGGCCGTTTCTGGGAGGTTCACTGGTGACCAGACTTGCATCCTGGTGTAGAAGTGTATATTCTGGGTCTCAGGCAAGCTGTGGGGCAAACTGATGGAAGCAAGTCTGCAATCTGCAGCACTGTCCCTTTCAACCAACACCAGTCACACCACAGACCTAACAAGGTGAGTGAGGTATCTTGCTCAAGGACACAAAAAACAGTGTGCATACAGTAGCTCTAAATTTTGAACCAACAAAAAGATTGCTAGTAAAAGTAAAAGACAGCTGACCATGACATTTGTGCCTAGAGCAGCCCTTCCTAATTAGCAGAGAGCCAGACCACTGCACACTAAACGATATTACAAAGCAGATTTTTACGCCGTGCTTGGCTCGATCATTCATTTTCACACTGCAGTAGCCAATGACAATTAAATTAACATAATAATGTATTAATATGCAAATAACCACAGATGTTCAATTGACAACTGTGCTTACTTTTTACACAAGAGCTTGAAATGGGGAATTGTGGGATAACGTCTCAGTACAAAGTAGACAGTTGACTTCAATCATCACATAACTTTATTAACAAATCTTTTGTTGTCAAGAACCATAATTTTAGTTAAAGGGCTTGAACCTGATTTAAATTTACTCTTGTCAAGAGAAATACTCTTACCAACTTACACTGTATGGTAAAAACTGGCAGATAAGAAAAAAAAAAATCCATCCATTTTCTTCCACTTATCCAGGACCGGGTTGGGGGTGGGGGGTGATGGTGGTGGTGGTGAAGACTTCCTTCACCCCAGACACTTCCTCTAGCTCAGACATAGTCCCTCCAGTGTGTCCTGGTCTTCCCCAGGGCCTCCTCCCGGTGGGACATGCCTGGAACACCTCCCGAGGGAGGCGTCCAGGAGGCATCTGGAACATATGCCCGAGCCACCTCAGCTGGCTCCTCTCGACGTGGAGGAGCAGCGGCTCTACTCCGAGCTCCTCCCGTGTGATTGAGCTCCTCACCCTATCTCTAAGGGAGTGCCCAGCCACTCTGTGGAGGAGACTCATTTCAGCCACTTGTATCTGTGATCTTGTCCTTTTGGTCATTACCCAAAGCTCATGACCATAGGTGAGGGTAGGAACGTAGATTGACTGGTAAATTGAGAGCTTTGCCTTTTGGCTCAGCTCCTTTTTCACCACAACGGTCCGATACAGCGACCATATCACTGCAGATACTGCACCGATCTGCCTGTCAATCTCATGCTCAGTCCTCCCCTCACTCGTGAACAAGACCCCAAGATACTTGAACTCCTCCACTTGAGGCAGGGACTCACCACCCACCCGGAGAGGGCAAGCCACCTTTTTCCAGTCAAGAACCATGGCCTCGGATTTGAAGGAGCTGATGCTCATTCCAGCCGCTTCACACTCGGCTGCAAACTGTCACAGTGCACGTTGAGGATCCCGGTCCGATGAAGGCCTCAGGACAACAACATCTGCAAACAGCAGAGATGAGATCTTGTGGTCCCCAAACTGGACCCCTTCCGGCCCCTGACTGTGCCTAGAAATTCTTTCTATAAATACAATGAACAAAACCGGTGACAGGGCAGCCCTGGTGGAGTCCAACATGCACTGGAAACAGGTCCGACTTACTGCCGGCAATGTGAACACAGCTCCTGCTCCGGTCATACAGGGACCAGACAGCCCTTGGCAAAGGGCCCCGAACCCCATACTCCCGGAGCACTCCCCACAGAACACCAAAAGGGACACGGTCGAATGCCTTCTCCAGATCCACAAAGCACAAGTGGACTGGTTGGGCAAACTCCCATGAACCCTCGAGCACCCGATGGAGAGAATAGAGCTTGTCCAGTGTTCCGGGGGATGAAAACCACACTGCTCCTCCTGAATCCGAGGTTCGACTATCGACCCAACTCATAACCAGTCGGTAACGCTCAACCTCTCGCATGAGCTCGGGCTCCTTCCCCCCCAGTGAGGTGACATTCCATGTTTCCAGAGCTAGTCTCGATGTCCAGAGATTCGATCGTCGATGCCCCTGCCTTCGACTGCCGCCCAGATCTCCCTGCACCGACCCCTTTACGAATCCTCCTGCGGGTGGTGGGTCTACGGGAGGACGGCCCCACGTCACTCTTTCGGGCTGTGCCTGGCCTGGCCCCATGGAGGAAGGCTCGGCCGCCAGGTGCTCGCCATCGAGCACCTCAGGCCTGGCTCGAGGGTGGGGCCCCAGTAACGCCAAACCGGGCGATGTAACTGGCCTTGCTGTGTTTCTTATCATAAGAGCTTCTGAACCACTCTTAGTCTAACTCATCCCCCAGGACCTGTTTGCCTTGGGTGACCCTACCTTACTGAGAATCATGGGGAATCATCTGCCTGACACAGTCCCAGACACTTGATTGTGCAATTTCAAGAGAAGAGTGACAAAGCTTGAAGTAGGCAGAGACTGGAGGATTATAAGGAAACTGCTTGACACTATATGAGCGATTGCTGTTTTTCAGGGATTTCTGGTGCATGTGCAAGTTAAGTGCAGTAGGAGTGTGGTCTGTTTTGGATGTTATTTGCATGTCCTACTATAGGTTATAACATGGAACTACATGAAAACAAGGCCAGGCCTAATATTCCATGGGCTAAACCGACACAAAAGCCATGACATCGCCTGATAGTTTTATGTTAACTGGAACAGATAGCCCGACTGGCAGCGAAAGACAGGATCTTTAATACTTTCAATTCAGACATTTATTACATCAGATTTTCATTTGCTTGAAAATTTGGTATTTGGCATTATTCATTAGAGAGACATGTATAATCTGATGGAGGCTGTAAATTGGTTCATAATAAACAAGAGTCCATTTGTTTAGTGAAGTGAAGTTTACAAAGTGATTTATTACAGTGTACATGTACCACAGACTGTATGTAGTAGACAGCCAGAATATAACTACAGCATCTTTTACTGTGTACTCCCGCTAACAGTAAGCAGTACAGGCAATCATGACAACAGCGTTATAACAACAGTGTCTACAGAGCCTCATGTGACCGCTCGCTGTGGCTGATTTTTTTCCATTTGTACCAAAATGACTACACAACTCTACAGAATCTGGCTTGTATCATGGATTAAGAAAATTAAATTGGAGAACTAAGTAATTGGAGAGCAGTGGGCATATGCCAGTGGGGGTGAAAACGGGGGTTAATCAGCAATATGATATCTTGAAAATAAGCGATTTAAGATTGCTCCACGAATCACACCAGGGGAAACTATAACATGTTATAGTTTCACTCACCTGAAGTTGTATTTGGAGTAATTCGTGATCCTACCTGGACGACTAAGGTCTGCTTTAAACAAATTGGTAAATATCTCATAGCTCATACAGGTTTTTCATACTGTTTTTCTTTCTGTTTTTATTCTTCCCTTTACTCGAAAAACACACTTTACAAAACCCATCTTCTCTGGTTCAGTTGGCTCCTATTCTGTTTGTTGTTCTGTGTACCAGTGTACACAGCATGTTTTTAAATCTATAAATATGTAAATAGGGTTTGAGGTGCACAACAGTGGAGCCCTGCACAATGCTCTCCTCTCACCTGCATGTTTTTATACACAATGGGATTTCTTTGCACTGGAGCGTAACATGGAGAGTAGTCACATAGATACACAACTTCAATGCTTCTCAAACTTTTTCAGAAAACCTTTTTTGCATTTGTCAACATTTCACTCCCAATAATCCTCATCTGTTATTTCAGTGCCAGATTAAAGGCCCTGTAGAATCTTTTCTCCAAGTATTTGAACAAAATGTGTCTTGCCTCAGTACAGATATATTGGATAAGAAGCTCTTGAGGTCAAAGCAAGTCTGCTGCATTCTGTTTGCAACTAATTGTCTGGTAATCAGGAACTGCATTAGTATGCTAGTTGTTCTTAGTTTTACTGCTTTACTTTACTTGTTTTTTTATGTTTTTAAGACAGCTCTTTTAAGCATCTTGGATATACACACACACACACACACACACACACACACACACACACACTCTGTTTTATGGGCAGGTAGTCCTTTGGTATCCTCTCTGACAATGTTCTCATCAATCATTTGTATTCATTTGGGAGTAACTTTCACAATTAAAACAACCATAATTAATTTAAACTAAACTTGGTAATGTCCTTGTAATACCTTGACCTTGAACGCAGCACTGGCCTGGCCTACAGTCTCAGCTCTGCTCCACATGTGGTTCTGTAGTTGTGCCTCTGGAGCTGCCTCACATCACACAGAGACTTCAGACAGCGCTGTGTTTGACAGAAACAGAAGAAAACAGGACTGACCTCGGCACTTTGGGTTATTTCTTCACTGTTCTTCCATCTCACGGACTTGTCTATAATCCCTCTCTCGTACTGGAGTGGTCCATGGCTGGATGACCACAGGCTCCATTACTTGATTTAAATTCTGAAAATCTGCTCTGTGGGCCACTTGCTGACTATTTATTGTATTTCCAAAGAGCCCCCATTCAAAACAGAGAACTTAGTTTTTGTTGTGGGACCCTATTTCATAAAAAGAGGTTCAGTAAATCCTGGGTTTAAGACTTAACTCAGAGTCACAAAACAGGTTTGGAGCAGAGTTTGAAAACTTCACAGAACACAAGACTTTATAATTGGAGCACAGAAAACAGCATTCATCATGTAACGTGATAAATTAAGAAAAGGTCATGCTTGTAATGAATCTGAGTAAAATAAGTGTAAACTATAAATGAACACAAGTGAAATCACATATCTAGTGAAATCTATAAAAATCACCTGGTCCATGTGTGTGAGTCCAGTCAGAGCTCTTCTTCAGGAGTGCACTCTCGTTATACTACGGTTAGAGAAATAAGATGTTCCACTGTTACTGCAGCAACAGGCTGAACTTTCTTTGTGAAACAGGCTGGATTTATTTTAAAATGGGGCCCTGATGGCAAGATGAATGAGAAAACAAATGAACACAAAAACAACTTTACCAGTACTCCAAGTAAAAGGAGCAGAAAAGAAGTGGGGAAAGCATGTGACAATGAGAATATTCTGATTTTACTTTGATAAACTTCCATTTAGCCCACTGTCCTCTTCAGAAAACGAAAAGATTATTTTATTTGTTACTTTAATGTCAGTCACCCATCATATCTGCAAACACACAGCCTAATGCAGAGTGTACTAGACTGTCGTGTTTTAGCACATACAGACTGACTGTGTGTGTGTGTGTGAGAGAGAGTGACCTTTTCTTGTGTTTGGACACTTGTGCTGACGAAGGTGAACCTGGTAATATTATAAACCTATTTGATGAGTATTTTGCATTCCCACTGCTGCTTTGTATGCTGCCTGTGCCCTCCCCTCTCCTGCACACTGGTCATACTGGCCCTATTCTTCTAAAACACCTTTTTATTTCTGGTCCCAGAGCTGAGAATACTACAGAATATTGATCATGTGTCTTCAGAGAGTCACTATTGAACCATCATTAGTGCAGATGATGCTCCAACGCTTCAACGCTCCATTCTAATGACCTGACACAATAGACTTTATATGAGCAGTCTACTCTAGGGCAGCTGTGACTACACAAGTATGGGCTGAATGAGTAATGACCACAGTGTCGCGCTTTGAGCGGCATGTCAAGCTTTAAAGCACAATACAAATATAATGAATTAACATCTATCAAATAAAATGGTAGTTAGTTGCTAAATTGATTGATTGTGCATGTTGATGTGGTGTACAGTGGTTGCCTGTGTGCTGCATTTATAAGATCCATTCAACCAAATGGCCTTAAAGATCCTTTTGATTGAATAGATCAAATGACTCTTTAAGTATGTATACTCCAGGTATGTGGTTATATTTTGTTTCATGCACAAGAAACCCTTTGTTATTATCTCCAAAGCTCAAAATGTGTGTTAAACATGTGTGAATGAAACAAAACACAACACCAGGTCTGTTTTTAATGAGGTACAGTGCCAATGTGAGCAAGCAGCAATGCCTAATATAACTTTAGATTGATTTAGATTAGTTATCAGCTGTATACTGTACTGCTCTGTATATGAGGAACAACCACTGGATATGTCATCTTATAAAATGTTTAACCAAAAATCCCTGTTGACTAATGTATGTCTGTGTGTCTTTTAGGTAAGTTGGCGTTTCTTCTTCACACTCTCCCTTGGAGCTGACGCAGAATGTTGTGGAGATATTCACTGGTTCATCTGCTGCAGGTCTGGGTAAAGAGCTGTTTATGAAGGCAGCTGCTCCATAATTTTTTCAAAATAAGTGATGTATGTAATAGTGATAGTATGTGTGTTTGTTTTATTTGTGTGGTCTTAACTGTGTTGACAAGCTGAACATAACTCATTTGTTTTAAAGGGCCCATATTGCGCTATTTTCTGCTTTATGTTATAATGTTTCCTCATTAAAAACATACATGGCATTGTGTTTTGTTTCATTCACACACATTTAACACACAAACCTTGCATATTTTTCTCTCAAACAGAAAACACTGTGTCCCACCTTGTGATCTCATGTGGTAATACAGGAAGCACTCCACTGTGTGTTTTTAAACTCCATACACCTTCGCTAGAATCATTTGGATCATTTCAGCCCTGGAATTGCCAATCTTTACTGAACAAATGGTAAAAGGTTGCCGTTGACTTGAAAACTCCTGCTTCATGACATCATATTGTGGAACAGAGCATTTTGAACTTTGGAGATATACACAGACTAATAATGCAGCGTTACTCAAATGTGTGTGAATGAAGCAAAGCACAACTCCTTTTATATACATTTTTATCAGAAATGTCAGACTAGTGTAAAGCTGAAGTGACATTTTCTTGTGTTCTACTAGACTCCTGCATATACTTTACACTGTGTATTGGCATTGTTTCGTACTGTTATTGACAGGCACCATTTGTTAGTTCCCTTAGACCCCACAGAGCCTGTTCTATCTACTGGGGGCCAAATCAAACTCATTCCAGCCCCTAGTTTAGCCAAGGTTTACCAGGCCTGCCAAGAGCCCTAGTCTAAATCCCTGCAGCACTGAGAGCAAATGACATGTTTTGTATTCTCTGAGCTCATGAATCCTGACTCCCGCTCAGTAAAGAGACTGTCTGGGCTTCTTTATATGTGCCTGGTCCTTCTCACATTTAATGGAAAACACAGCACTCTATTCCCTCTACTGAGAACTGGCCTTTTAGTCATCTGCCCATGCTGCTATTGTGCTTGTTAACATGAAGCCACAGTATTAACCTGGGAGTATAGAGCGGGCAGGAGACAGCCCATGTGTTGTTCAGTGTGAAAGTATAAGTATAGATATAAAAGGCGTGATACTGGTAATGGACCTGATTTCCATTGGTCTAGTTTTCATTTATCAGTTCAGTTTCAGTTCAGTGGACAATATGGATCAGAACGGTGTGTTTTTAATTATGTGTTTGGTCATTTACTCTGTGTAAAGATGGATGCTCTTCATGTAATTTAAATTCTCATTTCTAGAAATCATTTGTGGCCATGGTAATAAATGTTCCACTTCAGAGTGCACTTTAAAAATGGACTAGTGATGGTAAATGTTATGTCTGTAGCAGATACACAGGCTCTTTTCTCACATCTCCAAAACTTGCACTACCTGTTTATCCAAATGTGGAGCCATTGATTTAACTGTCTGTCTCTTAGACCAACCTTGAGACACAATGTCAAAAGAAGCTTGGAGCTTGTTAGCATCAGTGGAACTGTGAGCTCACAGTAGACACCTCCAGCTCAGTGAGATCCACTCAATCCATGAAGCCAATGACACAGTGCACAGGGCCACACAGAGGATGCAGCTGCTCATACACAACTACAGGTCACTACACATATGTGTGATTCCACATGCGTGTGCGCATGTGTGTGTCTGTTTGAGTTATTTGGACACCAGAAAATGATCACTTGATCTCATTGCTATTTATGAAAACAAGACTCGACAGTGTTTGCCTACGCTGCAAGATTAATCACAATCAAATTGAAATTCCAGTTTGAATGGACGCAATTAGCAAATTGCAGAGACGGCCATACCATAAGTACCATATTTTTCTCTTCAAACATAATAAAGACTGCTAATCCTCTAGTTTAGATCTGTGCAAACTGAAATAAATGCCCCTCTTGTATTTAAGATGTATGTAAAATCCCTCAGTCGTCCAGGTAGAATCCATGGCAAAAAAAGGAGAAAATTTAATTTGTCAACTGGACATAGTTTATTTGGTTGAATACGTTTCGCAGCTCATCCAAGCTGGAGGAAGCAGCTTGGATGAGCTGCGAAACATATTCAACCAAATAAACTATGTCCAGTTGACAAATTAAATTTTCTCCTTTTTTTGCCCCTCTTGTATTATTTTCAATGCATAGGCCTATTTGCCAATTCTCTAGACACATTTATAATAGCAACAAAATTCAATGAATAAAACATAAATTGCAAATCTAACTGCAATCACAACTCTTGTCAGAAAAATCTGAAAAAAACAACTGTTTTTCCCAAACTGTTCAGCCCTCTTATTTGGCTCATAAAAATCACCTTAAACCCATCAGCCATAACAGTGAGTGCTATTATTACCGTGTTATGACAGTAAGATCTTTTAAATCAAAACAACAGTCGGTTTTATGCCAAAATTTGATGTAATTTATTTATACTCTCTCTCTCTGTCTGTGAAGATTTGTGAAGACGTCTTTATTTATGTGACTGATCTTTAATTTCCCTGATGGTGTTTGAGTGTAAGTGGAGCTTTCACCTGCCACCACACACACAAGAGGTGAGAGCTCCCTTCTGTCTGTGCAGGAGATAATAGAATCTCTTTTAAAGGGGAGGTGTACAGTGCAGATTGCTGTTGATCCCAGTCATAATTCTCTCTGATTAATGACACCAGAGCGGCTCATAAAAGATTTGTTGTGACAGGTTCAACAGAGATCCTGAACTCAAATTTTCACAGTAAAACACAACTGTCTTGAAGAATGTGTACAGCCATTTTGTGTAGTTGCATATGAAAACAATGTATTGAAATACATGTCACACAAGTCAGTTTGAAATATGGAACAAATCAAAATGTAAAATCTGAATGTTTTTTTTTTTTGTTTTTTTTTTAATGTTTTATTATTACTCCTTTTATTTCTCATTTTAAGGTCAATTTCAACTTTATTTATATAATACATTTACAACGAACCTAAGCCCAAAGTGGTTTACAGAACAGGACAGCTTAGAAAAACTAATCAATGTAAAAGATACAAAGTAGTAACACTAAATGTCAAAGAATAAACATGAAAATACAACAAAACAATAAAAAAAACAGCTCAACTTGTATTAAAAGGCAGTGCATAAAGGTGAGATTTATCTGTGGATTTAAGATATGTTATAATTTGGGCTGATCTAATGCTGAAACCAAACCATAAAGCAGAAAATATTTTAAATGTACAATATTCTTAACAAATATAAACTGCAATATTTTAAATAACTGAAGGCAACACTTTGTATTTAAAGTTATATCTAAAGTGGAGGAAATAAATATCTGATCCCTTGCAAATTTTTTTAGTTTGTATACTGACATGAACAGTCTATCATTTTAAAGAAAATAAATAAACTGATTTGCATTTCATTGAGTGAAATAAGTATTTAAACCCTCTAGCCACAAAAGACTTGGTACTTGGTGGCAAAACCCTTGTTTGCAAGCACAGAGGTCGGAGATTTCTTGTACTGTAATTGATGACCAGGTTTGTGCACATATCAGAAGGAATTTTGGTCCACTCTTCTTTGCAGATCATCACTAAATCATTAAGGTTTCGTGGCTGTCACTTGGCAACTCGAAGCTTCAGCTCCCTCCATAGGTTTTCTATAGGGTTAGGGTCCGGAGACTGGCTGGGCTGCTCCATGACCTTAATGTGCTTCTTCTTGAGCCACTCCTTCGCTGCCTTGGCTGTATGTTTTGGGTCATTGTCGTATTGGAAGACCCAGCCACGACCCATTTTCAGTTTCCTGGCACACGTGCCTTCTTAAGCAGGAGGACCTTGCGAGCACTGCAGGATTTTAATCCATTGCGGCGTAAAGTGTTACTAATGGTTTTCTTAGTGACTAGCTCCTCTCGTGTAGTTCTAGACTGTTTTCTCACTGTTCTTGTGATTATTGAAACTTGTGTGGAGCCCTAGACTGAGGTCGATTGATTTTCGAACAGTTGCACCAGGGTTAAGGAGACAACAGTTGTCTCCTTAACACTCAGCTTCTTGCTTATGGTTTTGTAGCCCATTCCAGCCTTGTGCAGGTCTACAATCTTGTCCCTAACATCCTTTGACAACTCTTTGGTCTTTCCCATGTTGGAGAGCTTGGAGTCTGATTGATTGACTGATTCTGTGGACAGGGGTCTTTGATACAGGTGATTAGTTAAAACAGGGGTCTAATTCAGGTGACAAGTTGATTAGGAGTGTCTCACTGGTCTGTGGGAGGCAGAACTCTTAATGGTTAGTAAGGGATCAAATACTTATTTCACATAATGAAATGCAAATCAATTAATATATTTTCTATAATGTGATTTTTTGTCTTTTTGATATTCTATCTCTCAATGTTAAAATAAACCTACCATTAAAATTATAGACTGTTCATTTTTTTGTCAGTGGGACCTACAAAATCAGCACTGCACTCCAAATTATTATGCAAATTGTGTTTGAGTGTCATAAAGGTAAAATATTTAGTTTTCCAGTGAAACTCATGGATAGTCTTGTGTCTCATACACATTATTAAGCAGAGCAACATTTTCAAGCAATATGAGAAAGAAAAAGGATCTCTCTAGTGCCCAAAAGCGTCAAAGAGTTGAATACCTTGATATTTCACAGAAACTTAAGCGTGATCATTGTACTTTTAAGAGATTTGTAGCTGATTCAAAAAACACATGGATTTGTGCAGATAAAGGCACAATGACGAAGGTTTCTGCCAGACAAATACATCGGCTTAAGACAGCAGCTGCTAAAATGCCATTACAAAGCAGCAAACGGGTATTTGAAGCTGCTGGTGCCTCTGGAGTCCCGCAAACATCAAGGTGTAGGATCCTCCAGAGGCTTGAAGTTATGCATAAACCTTCTATTCCTCCACCCTTAAACAAAGCTCACAAGCAGAAACGGCTCCAGTGGGCCCAGAAATACATGAAGACTCATTTTCAAACAGTCTTGTTCACTGATGAGTGCTGTGCAACCCTGGATGGTCCAGATGAATGGAGTGGTGGATGGATGGTGGACGCTCACCATGTCCCAACAAGGCTGCGACATCAACACAGAGGTGGTGGAATCATGTTTTGGGCCGGAATCATGGGGAGAGAGCTGGTCGGCCCCTTTAGGGTCCCTGAAGGTGTGGAAATGACCTCTGTAAAGTATGTGGAGTTTCTGACCACTTTCTTCCATGGTACAAAAAGAAGAACCGTGCTTTCCACAGCAAAATCATCTTCCTGCTGCAAGGAACACCTCTGCATCATCGGCTGCTATGAGCATAAAAGAAGAGAAACTCATGGTGTGGCCCCCATCCTCCCCTGACCTCAACCCTATTGAGAACCTCTGGAGCTCCTCAAGTGAAAGATCTATGAGGGCGGGAGGCAGTTCACATCCAAACAGCAGCTCTGGGAGGCGATTCTGACATCCTGCAAAGAAATTCAAGCAGAAACTCTCCACAAACTCACAAGGTCAATGGATGCAAGAATTGTGAAGCTCCTGTCAAATAAGGGGTCCTGTGTTAAAATGTAACTTGACCTGTTAAAATGTTTTGATTGAAATAGCTTTTGATTTCAGTAAAAAAATAAAAATAAAAATAAAAATAAATAAATAAATGGCCATTTTCAGTTCTTTACAACAATAACATGGTTTGAAACTCTATTGTGCGTAATAATATGGAACAGTGCATTTTAAGTTTAAGTTATCATTGGGAGGTTTTTCAGTAACATTCAAATTGTACTCTAAAGGTTGATGACTTGAAAATTATGATGACTGTCATTTATATTGACAATTTGGCAAAATCAGAGAAAAATATAATTTGCATAATAATTTGGAACGCAGTGTACTTATTTCCTCCATTGTATAATGTTGTATAATGAGTCATAGAAGTTCATATTTCAACCTTTTACAACTCAAATCTTGTAGTACAGAAAAATAACCAACATATTCCCACTTGTGCAAGGAAAAAAGTCTCCATGATAAATATTGACCCCCAAAAAGTATTGTTTCATCTCCCATGTATTGAATGATAATCAATTATATATTAGCATTTATAGTGACAGGCCTAGACATGAACAGACAGCACCTCTGACATGCAAAAGAGGGCCAATCCATTCATTGGATAGAGGATCTTCAAATCAGACAACATTTAAAACAACCAGGAGGATCTTAAAATGAATCCTGTAGAGTACAGAGTCAGACAGGTGTGATGTGCTCCTGTCTCCTGGTCCCTGTCAGCATACAGGCAGCTGTATTCTGGACCATCTGCACCCTGTTAATAGATGACTGGCCCAGCCCACAACATAAATGTCATTTTCAGAAACAGTATGATTTGTCTATGTGTGACAAACAAATAATTCAACATAACTGCATGAAAAGACTGAGCTACATTAAAGATGTTGACAGCTCAAAGACGTCTTGGGGGTATTCCATCAAACTCGCTTAACAAGTCTAGCCTTATCCTGAGATCCTGAGCTGAAACTAGCTCCATCTCCAACTTAAGCCTCAAGTCATTCCATGATAGAAATAAGCCCGAGTCTGACCAAAGCTAATTCAGGCCTGAAGTTTAAGCTGCCCTTTGTGCACGCTCCCGGTGACTATGGGAATGCCAGATCAGTGGAGCAACTCCATTACGGGAAATGGGCCAAACATTTTTTCATGATCTGACTAAACGAGAGAGGAGCTACAGCGCGCACCCGCAGAGTTTGATTTGAGCCACGGAACTTTTCCAGTCATTTTGATCTGAAGAGCGAGAGGGAAGACATGACTCTCCCCTCTTCTCCTGTCCTCTCCCCCTCCGGTCGCTCTGTGGACAGAGAGGAAGCTGACTGCGTAGTGGTTAATGTGGGCTGGGGAATGAAGTTGCCTCACTCCTTCCTGATGTATGGTAGTACATGCGGAGCTTAAGTTCCACTAAAAGTAAAGCTGTAACGGACCTCTTCACATGTAACCTAACAAGAAATGATCAAATCCACACCAAGGTGTTTGCAGTTTGACAGGGAGTGAGAGAAGAGGGAAGGAAGAGAGAGAGATAGACGTGTTGAAGGAGTGAACAGACAGAACCCACTGTCATCCTCAGAGTCCAAACCAGCGTTTGTCTGTGTGTAAAAGCTGCACTGTCCCTCACAACAGCCACATCTGCAAGATCATTTTAATGAAGTAATAGCTATAGGCTTTTATATGGTTTGTGCCTTTTTGATGAGTGCAGCGCCCACAGGCATGTGTGTCCTGTGCGTAGGAGTGTATGAACTGTAAAGGTCTCAAGCGACACGCGACTATAAAAGTCACTTTTTAAACTGACAAGCCTCAGTAAGCCAGGCAAATAAGCCAGGCTTTAACTTTAGCTCGCTTCATGGAATACCCCCCTGGTACTGCACATCTGTGACGACTGATCTGCATTTGTAAAGATGAACACAGGTGTGCTGTTTTGCAGAACCTGATTCTCTCTTGTCCAGGCACAATAGTCTAATATTCCCATGTGGTCCTGCATAAAACATGCATGTAGCACATACAATATTTAGAGGTACATGTAGTGTATACAATATTCAGTAATGTGATGGGACCAGAGTGCTGGAGCATACACCTGCAACATAAGGCAGCTCCCAGATAGATATTTGCCATGTAATTGCGTCAGAACAGGGTGGAAGAATAGAAGATGGAGTTATCAATGAATAATACAACAGGTATAGAAAAGGCCCTCATGAGTGGAGCAGGTATCAGTGGAAAAGGTGAAGCGTGAACTGAGGCAGTCAGAACAGAAGTGGTACAAAAAAGCTTTTAGGGCAATGCAGTTATCTGAATTCAAGATCCCCTATTCAATGTTATACTTATGCCAACCAACCATATCAGGGAAATGACTGTGTACAAGGTTCATGCATGACTAGTTTGTTTGCTGCAGGCAGAATCATTTTTGTTTTGATTGTTTTTGTTTGATTATTGCCCATGTTTGTGGTAGAAACTAGGGCTTGATGATATGGATTTATTTTTTTTAAATCTGATATGATACCGATATAAGAGGCTTTGGAGGTGCCGATAGCCAATAAAACAGCCGATATATTTAGTGACGTTAAAATTCACTGTAAATCTTCAAGTGATTATAAAACTTGGGTTTGACTGTTAGATTTTAAGTTGGGTTTGTTTAGGCTACATTTACTGTTATTTTGCCTCTTTACAGTAAGTAGGCCTAATGGGATTTTTTTGCATGACATTCAAGCCTGTAAACAAAGTAAGGAAATTACCGCTTAGCCTTTACCGGTTATCATAAATGCGTGTGCGCCCTGGTAATTCAACGCGTAAATACAAACGCGTAAATGCGGAGCTAACAGTGGCCAACGAAAAGTAGCTCTAAAACCAACACATTTGCAACACTCACCGCTCACACAGGCACCTCTCAGATCACCGATCTTCACAAATAAGTGACTCAAATCCTGACTAATGCTCGACCATAAAAAGAATATAATCCAGTATGTTGACATGAGCTGTATGTGTCCTCTGTCCTCTCTGCTCCACTTCGATAAAAACAAGCAGTAGTCTTGTTACTGGTCTAAACTGCACTTTGTTAACTTTTACTTATAGTCAGTATCGTGGATCAGACTAGAAGAGCATTTAAAACCAGCTCCTCAGTGTTGCACACATGGATCTATGGTTGCGCTCTGGTGTAAACAAGAGCATGTGTGCCACGTGACTCTGGGGGTGCGTTCAGGGGCAGTACGGCGTCAGACATAGACAAATTACTCCTCTGATAAATACTGATGCGGTGCCACATATTGGAACATTTATCTGTCTGTAAATTGGATTAAATGAACTCGATATAATGCCCACGTCGACTATCAGGGTTACATGCTGCTATTCTGACATGCCGCTATTTAAACATTGATGTCTAATTGTCGGAGTAGCGGCATGAACATTATTTTTCATGCGTCCCACTACATCAACTTTTTTTTTCATTGTCAGAGTAGTGGCACTTTACTATTTTTCAAACATTTCACTTTTCCGACATGAATAATATTAATGTGATAGCCTATTATACTCCCATATATCATAAGATGCTTGGGCCGCTGCAAAGCACTTGATCAGAGAATACTTCGGCCACATAGGACATTTTCCCACTAACTGACAGCCGTGGGAAACAGTCATTCATTTTAAAAAAGAGCGTAGGGCAGCCTTCGGGAAAATATCTAATCTAAAACGGAGGCTGCATGGGCCCTTTGTGCATTTTGTCATGCAGGCTATTTGTGGAGAACACCATACAGCCTAAATAAATAACCAATGAAGTTCATTGTGCCAGCTCAATGAGATGACACTCTCGCCAAATGCCATAATTAATTTTTGGAGCTTGGTCAATGCTCATATTAAACATCACTTGTATCCATAGCATTGTGTGGATAGTAGAATGTACGGATGGTAAAAGTAACTGAGAAGGATCCACCAATAATACTGCCTGACCAGCCAGTCCCTTCTACATTCTATTCGAATCCAAAAGGGTCTGTAACTGGACCATAGAGCGTGAAAAACCTCTGTCCAAACTTGAAACTGTCCAACCACAGCCGCTAATTTGTATCGCATGTCTCTCAAATGCGGAAGACATGTCCTCTCCAAAATTCTCGTATCATTCAGAACAAAATATAGAACCTGAGATAAGTAATAGGTGCTTTTATTGTTGATTCTGCAAAAAATTCTGCTGTTTCTCAATCCTTTATGTTCTTTCTTCCCATTTTTTTTAAACGCCATGTTTGGGGAGAATTGGGGAGACATGACACAGCTCCAGAGCCACTCGTCTTTGTAAAGTTTTGTCAAAGCGTGTGATTCTGGCTGGTCAGGTAAACAGTAGGACACAGTCTTATGTATAGAATCCATTCAAATAACTTTACTTGTTCAGGATGTTGGTCAATCTATGAATGCACAAACAACTGCTTTCTCATTTTGGCTCAAGTGAATCAAACGTGAATTATGGGATTTCATTACAAGGTTAAGGCACAGCTTTATTTCTTTACCTCCTGCAATCAATGAATGTGATAAAGTATTTGCTGGTTGTTTTTGGCTTAAAACATCTCATATTTGAACTTTTACTTACACAAGACTATCCCATAGTTACTTGAACAAAAAATAAATAAATATATATATATATATATATATATACAGATGCATGTATTTGGATTTTCTTTGATTGTGAGCTACTGTTAACATATGGGGTATTGGCCATAGACTGTATAAAGTAGTGGACTAAGGTAGTGTGACGTCACCCATAGTGTTCGGCTCCAGTCAAATGAAGCTCACAGAGACTAACAGTTATAGGGGCGAATTTGGAGCGGAGTTCCATATTAGGAATAGGAGTTTATGAACAATATAGCAAAATAAAAACACCAGAATCATGCAGAGTGGGTTAACACGAACATTTTAAGACCAAAATGATGAGGCAGTTGGAGAGAGGGGTGACAATTTTTTGAGTTGATGGAGCCGTTGGTGCCAAAAGAGTGTCCATGCTCACTTCATATTTGGAATGTGGTGGCTAGCCGGTTAGCTATGCCCATTTATATATACAGTCGGTGGTATTGGCACATTCATATGGTCATATGGACATCAAAACTGAAAAGGCTGCCTCTCTGCCATGCCTGCAGTGGAGAGATTCACATTTGCTCCTGTGCAGTGGGGATTCTCAGTGAATGCTGTGAGCTGTTTATATATTTAGGCACAGATTGTGAGCATGTTGTTAGGCTCTCTGTGAAATAGTCTTTTAATTTGTTATGAACAATCACATATGAATGCTCTGCAGACTCTAATGGAAACTCATTTAGTTCTCCCCGGGACATGATGTGAAGCAGCAAATCTTAAGGGACTGAACGCATCATGTCAAAGATCATCACAATTTGATCATCAGACAGCCTTTGTTTTATTAAAGTATTACTGTGACTTCTGCAGAGAATACTCAAAGACGCTGTTCAGGATGTGAGATCAGACCCATGCTAAAGGCTATAGGCTCATACAACAGTGATATTATAATGACAGTGTAATTGGAGGATTAAAGAGCCTGAATAAAAGAACACAGAGGGAGAAGATAAAGCTAAAGGAGCAGATGTTGCCCACAAGGGATGAGTCTTCTGGATTAGAATGTACTGAATGCTCTAATGACTGTTGTCACTTGCATATCGCACTGATTCTTGGATCTTTAAGGACACATGTTATGCAAAATTTACTTTCTGAACTATTAACCGTTTTATATTGTTTTCCCCTCATCAAAAACATGCCTCAAATTGTATTTTGTTTCATTCACCCTTGTTTCAATAATCCATTAACCCAAACTTGTCTCAAAAATCTCTTTGCATTTTGCCAGGATTGATGTGTCACAGGTAAAAATCTGGACTTCTTCTGTGCAGATTTTAAGTACATAAGCCATCACTGGACTCAAATTAACAAAACTTGGCTTGACTCCTGGTCTAAGATTTTCATTTGTTTCTTTTTAAATTGTTAATTGCTGTTGCTCACACACCAAGAAACACCAAGGTGGCAAAAAGCATTTTAAAAGGAAAGAAATTAAAGCCTTAACATTACGTAATATTGTTCTATAAATTAAAACTTCTTTGTTCAACTTACTGTAGGCACAACAAGTCCAAAGATTCTCACACCGTGGTGCACACTCATCATTAATATGTAGCATTAGCAGAATAGCCTCATCGCTCATGTTAAAGGTTCTTATTAGCTCCTGACTGGCTAATAAGTTAGCCTGACATTTATTCAGTGCATTCATCTCCTGCAGTGAAGGGTCCAGTCAGTTTAACCTTGGCAGAGAGAAGAGCTCACAAACTCTGAGCACTTCCTCATGTGGAACTGAGCAAAGACCTCCCACTAATTTAGGCGAGAATTAATATGGCTCTAAACTTTGATTATGTGCAAAAAGTGTGAGTTATGAGATTTCATTATAAGGCTAAGATAGAGCTGTAGTTTTTACCAGTGCTGAATGAACCTCAGACAACAAATTACATAAAAAAAACAAAACATATTGTATAGAAAATGTAGTAAAACTTATTATGTAATACAGAGTAATCAACAATGTATGTGATAATATAGCTAATGACACATATGCCTGCCTACATTTTAATATGGGCACTAAAGGGTTTTTCAGTCCAACTTTTGTAATGCATTCTCTTAAGGAATAAATAAACTTTTACTATTTTGTATACAAATCTGTCCAGTTACTGATATATGACCACTAGTGGCCTCAGTAAACGGTGCCTTACATTATAAAACCTTAATGCTACAGTATTTCAGAACAGCCACTAGTCTTGGACATAATCAAATATGCAGTTACACAGATATAAAGAGAGAGATATAAAGATGTGAGGGCCATTCTCTATCATTCAGCTCATGTGAGAAAAGGGAGCGTATTACCCTTATTCTAGAGGTTCCACCAGAACCTCCATCGTCATTCTTGACAACAAATAAGTTCTATACGCACAATAAAGCCGTTTTAAAGCCTGTGAATTATGGGATTTCATTACAAGGTTAAGGCACAGCTTTATTTCTTTACCTGCTGCAATCAATGAATGTGATAAACTGTTTGCTGGTTGCTTTTGGCTCAGAACGTCTCCTAATGTTTGAACTCTTATTTCTCATACTCATTCATGTTCAGTGGCGGATGTTGTGACCCCCTGAGAAAGACAAATGTCTCAATAAACCATTATCTTCTCTTATCTTACACAAAGCTTTTCCATAGTTACTTGAAAAAAAAGAAAAACAAAGGACTGCAGACTGTACTTGGATCACTTTTGTGTATTGTGGGGCTGCCAATCTTGACAACAAATAAGTGTTATATGGATTATAAAGCTATTTTAAAGACTTGAACTCTTTGCATAAATCAACCTTCTTCTCTCAGATCCTTCATTTAAGGACGAGTGATCTTACTGGCCAATAATTATGGAGCTAACATTTGTGACTCAGATCAACTGTGACCTGTTTTGAACCAACTCATACATGAAAAGTAGAGAAAGTTTCCTTCAAGCCAGTTCCATCAATTGAAAATAGTTTCTGGATAGGAGCCGAAACATGTTAATCACAAAAACAGTCCAGATGGCCACAGATGAAACTTTTTAAACCTTGATATTGATATTTGTATAGTTTATTTTTACTTGTACATATAGTTTTATATAATTATGCATTATTTGACACCAGTTGCTTGCTATTTTTGCTACTTATTTAGAATTTATTATAATATATTGTGATGTGTGAACCTGTGTGTCCAAATAAATTCCCTTGTGGATCAGTAAAGTTTGTCTAAGATGAATCACTCCTGGCTGAATGAAGGACTACCCAATGCTCTCAATGAAGCCATGCTAAAAAGCTGACTATGATGATTTTAATGACATCAAATGACCTTAATTTCTTTAGAAGGTCCTGCCTCTGGTGACATTTTTAAGAGCTCTTCTGTGTTTGATGAGAATCTTTCAAATTGTTCTGAGATATTTATACTAAAAACTATTCTGCTATCTGATTTTTGCTGTCTGTGCAATGTATCAACTCTCAGCAGGTGTGATTATAGCTTAGCGGCTCCATCCTACTCCCTTTTCTCTGCTTTGAGTTGTCTTCAGACAGATTGTTAGAAGACTGGAAATGCACACGCCTCATATGTGACATTTTACTAAAAACTCAACGGGAGCTCAGTCAGTGATGCATGTTTTTAAAGACATACGCTTTCACAAAACAGTTGTAGCTGTCTGTCACTCCCCCTCTCCTCTGCTCCTCTGCTTCTGTCTTTGTATAATCTAGTGCTCAGAACTGCTCTTGTTCCTGTGTCTTATATTTCACATTTGTAAGCCTCATGTCAGCTGTAGTAGTGTTGGCAATTAACCATTAAAAGCAAATATACAGCACAGTAAATGGGCTTCAGATGAGCTTTGTCTAGATGAAATAGAATAAAAATCTGAAGCCTTTCATATACTAAACAATTAATGATTTAACCGATTAGCAAAATAATCATTAGTGGCAGCCGTACTTCTTTCAGTCTATCCCAGCTTTGATATATAGAGCTCACTACCACCACCATGTCTGGAGTGAATGAAAAATGTAACTGTGTATAGAGGCATGAGAGGCTTCCACAAGTATTAAAGCAAAATATGCAAAATAGACTTTTCAGAGCTTTTGACCATGTCATATTTCTCTTTCTCATTCTCAGGAAATTGTTGAAAACTGACTCTTGTGAGCTTTAAGACATGTTATAACATCGATACCTCATCAAAATCGGAGTTGTGTTTTGTTTTATTCACACGTTTCAGTAACCCTTTATTATTAGTCTGTCTACATCTCCAAAGGAGTTAAGGAGAGATGTGCAATTCCACGGTTGAAATCATCAAATGATTCCAGTGAACATATGTGGAGTTTAAAAACACAGTGGAACTCTTTCTGTATTCCTGTTTTCTGTTTGAGAGAAGAACCCAGCCTTAATATACAGGGTTTGTGTGTTTTAACGTGTGAATAAAACAAAACACAATTCTGGGTATGTTTTTGATGAGGAAACAACATTAAAACATATTCTTTGCCCAGAATGTTCCACAGTATGGCATTAAAGTCATTTCTTGCACTGATTCAATTAAAGTTGTTTTTATTGCTCGGAAATACCTTGAAAAGCATGCATTTAGGCTTGCTTCTCCACAGATCTGACTTGCAACTTGGACTAGTGGTTCACATATTTATATTTATGGAGATGCCATTCTGTGTGATATCTTGATGAAGACAAGCAGATGGCGGACCTTCCATCAGAAAACATACACAGTGCACCTTTAAGTCATTTAAGATGAACATTGTGATGTAAAATGTGCAAATTATAATGTAATATTCCATAGGTGTTAGAGTATAACTATATAACAGGCTCAAGCACAATATGTCGACTTTATGTGCAAGCCACTATCATTGTATTTCACATTTTATGGTTTAAAATATTGTATATGTCTGGGGAAAAGTGAAGGCCTTTTAGTGTAGATGTTTAGGCAAAGATTTGATGGGAGTCAGGGAGGGCATTTGAGGACAATGAGATGTGTCTGTGGGAAGAGTAAGGAGGGTGACAGGAGCAGAGACCAAGTGAGACATGAGCTCCTCCTGTGCCTCTTCAGGTTTCCTCAGACTTCAGATGAACAGCTCTGATGTTCAGACCAGCTGCAGGTGCATTCAGGCTTCACTGTGGACTCAATCAGGGGTAAAATTAATCCACTCATGTGATCCTACAGTTGGAACCATTGCAGTAGTGTGTGGATATGTCTGTCTATCACTCACTTTTGTAGCTCTGTCTGTTTTTTTCGGGGAAATTTGGGTTTATCATTACCATCAAGCAACAATAGTATAATAAATGTACAGTGTAAGTCAGAATTTGGAATATCTGAAAACATTACATGTGTCTAGGGCTATAGTCGACCAAAGAAATTCTTGGTTGACTGCCGATCAGTTAGTTGACTAAAAAAGGGGGCGTGGCAAAAGCTCTCAAAACTATTATGTATCTCTATGTATCTGACCCATACTGCACTCATAAGACTACACCTGCACAGGAGTTCATGCAAAAATAACAATTTATGCAGAAGAAATTCTAGAAAATATCATGCAGTTAATCTTTTTACATATAAACACTAAATCATACCACATTTGAACTCACTAGTTTCTCATTTTATGCTATTGGCCCATATAAATCCTTATAATCTAAATATACTTATTAGTCAGTTTTGGGGTGTCCTAGTTTTGGTCGACTAGGACAACCCAAAAAACACTTATTTTTTTTTTATTTTTTATTTTTGTATCAAATAAACACAAAACTATTTTCACACTACTATACATTTCAATTGTAACAGATATAAAAGTGGTAGTAAAAACATCTATTGTGTGTCTGTATTTCATAAAGGAAATATGTTTAATTGTCTAAGTGTAGCGGGTTTCTCCAGACGAAGGAATACGATGATAGGCTGTACTTTCTTTCTCTCGTTTGTGCTTCAGTGTCAGTGTCAGGTAAACCTAAAAACACAAATACATAATGTGTTTTTATGTAAATGGATTTTTCCTCTTCACAACAATGGTCTCATATTCTCTTTTTATTGCATGCTATCCTGCACCTCAAAGGAAAGCTGACATCCTCATTATAACAGAGGTTGAACTTTTTTGGCAACACTTTATAATATCTATGCTAATAAGGCATGAAAAAATACATAAATGAATAGATAGTTTAACTGGCCCATATTACGGTATTTTCTTATCTGTGTGTTATGTTGTTTCCACATCGCAACCATACCTGGAGTTGTGTTTTGTTTCATTCACACATATTTAACACACAAACCCTGCATGTTTAGGCTGAGTTCTTCTCTCAAACAGAAAACACTCTGTTCCACCTAAAAAGTAAAAGGTAAAATACAGTACAGCACCTGCAGGCATACACTACCGGTCAAAAGTTTGGACACAACTCATTCAATGTTTTTTCTTTTTGTTTACTACTTTCTACATTGTGAATCCACACTGAATACATCAAATATATGAAGCAAGAGGTATTATGTATATCTTAATATATTCTAGATTCCTCAAAGTAGCCACCCTGCTTTGTTGACAGTGTTGCAAACCCTTGGCCTTTTCTCAATGAGTTTCATGATGAAATGGTTTTCACACTTGTATAGGTGGACCTAGTCAGTGTTCATTGGTGTAATGCCAAGTGTGAAAAGCAGTGATCAAAGCAAAGGGAGGCTATTTTGAAAATTAGAAAACATGAAACGTACTGTATTGTGTGTTGATAGCGGTTTTGGAGTGTTTCACTGGATCAAACCTTACAAATGCAGGTACAGGATCAGGGGACTTGAATTTTTGTAGAGATAAAACCCCTACAGATGGGTCACACCTGTGGTTCATGCACCAGCCCTGATGACTGCTCAAAAGAAGTTGAAACGCGTTGGCATGACAACCAATAAATACACTTCAGATCAGAGTTATTGCACACTTTTTGCTTACTACATTTATATCTGTATAAAAAATACACCAAAATATGTCCAAACTTTTGCCTGGTAGTGTAAGTACCGTTCTCAAAAAAATTCCAAATGACATTCCAAAAAGAAAACTCACCATCGGATTCCTCCAAATGTCACCTGAGCAACTTCTTTCATAAAAAAGCCAGAAAATTACTAACAGTAATGATCTCCTGTCAACGTGTCTCAGTGTTTTGGACTGTAATGCCCCTCTTCTTTTGTGTTTTTGCTATTTCACAGACTCATTTTCTCTTTATGCTTCCATTATCCTTAGAGAAAATGGGTTCACCTGTTTTGAGGAACTCGATGATGTCTGTAATTTGTCCATGCTCTGCTTTTATGGAGACATATGGTCAGAATACATGCAGCATAAACAGTCTTTAACAGAGGGCCACATAAGAACAGATGGAGGCTGGGAGACCGCTGTTTGGATACACACGGTGAAGCATTCATTCACAGTATTTTGCTCCATATGTACGGGCCAGAGACAGACTCCCTATTGACTGTCTAGTGTTGTCATTGTCTAGTTTGGCTTTATGCACATTTCTAGTCATGAAGCTACTGCCTCACCTTAAATAGCACCATTATACAATTAGTGACAAAGTATGTAGCTCTTATAAGTATTGGTGTTTTTTTAGTTATTAGAATGTGATGTTATATTCTCAGATGGGGGGGGGGATTTACTTATTGATTACAATGAAATGAAAATATGAATTACATGAAATATCCAAAGGTTGAAAAAAAAAAAGTTGAACCTGATCATTTCTATTTTAACTAGACTAGAGCACACTATATAATATATAAATGATTAATTACTGCTGTATTATTATTATTATATTTTTATTATTATTATTGTTATTATTATTGTTATTATTATTGCTGTTGCTCTCTTGAACTGCCACCTTACCGTGGTTAGGGGGTTTGTGTACCCGAATGATCCTAGGAGCTATGTTGCCCGTGGCATTATGCCCCTGGAAGGTCTCCCATGGCAAACAGGTCCTAGGTGACGGGTGAGACTAAGAGCAGTTCATGAACCCCTATGAACAGTCTAATACAAAGGATTGTGATGTTGCCCGGTATAGCGTAGCCAGGGCCCCAGCCTGGAGCCAGACCTGGGGTTAGGGCTCGAAAGCGAGCACCTGTTGGCCGGGCCTTTGCCCATGAAAGTCCGCCCTCATGTGGGCTCACCACCCACAGAGGGTTTCATTAGGGGTCGGATGTAGAGGACTAGGCGGTAGTTGAGGTCAGAGGCCTTGACAACCTAGTGCTTGGGCACAAACCCTGGCTGTAGGGACGTAGGAACGTCACCTTGCTGGTGGTCACCTTGCTGGGGGGGAAGGAGCCTGAGCTTGTGTAGGAGGTTGAGAGGTCTAGATATAGTCAGGCTCACCTCCACGCACAGCTTGGGCTCTGGTACCCAACTTCTTGAGAGGGGTTGGACCCTCCATTTTTCTGGCGCTGCCCACAGGGAGCAGCGGTGGGCTGGTGTGAGCTTGCTTATAGCCCCAGAGCTCAGCCGCTATGTGTTGGCGTTAACCCCAGTGAATGAGAGGGTCGCGTCCCTGCGCCTTCGGGTTGTTGACAGGTTTCTCACTGTGGTGTTGGCCTATGAGCCGAACAACAGTGCAGAGTAGACGATGCACCAACCGGGGACTCCATTGTTCTACTGGGGGACTTCAATTCCCACGTGGGCAATGCCAGTGACACTTGGAGAGGAGTGATCGGGAAGAACGGCCTTCCTGATCTGAACCTGAATGGTGTTCTGTTATTGAACTTCTGTGCTAGTCACATGTTCGAGCACAAGGGTGTCCATCAATGCACTTGGCACCAGGACACCCTAGGCCAGGCTAGGCCTGGGATTCAGGCATCGTCAATGATGTGGTCGCTGTATCGGACCATTGTGGTAAGGAAGGAGCTGAGCCGAAAAGCAAAGCTCTCGATTTACCAGTCAGTCTACGTTCCTACCCTCACCTATTGTCTTATTCTTTGGGTAATGACCGAAAGAACAAGACATGAATACAAGCGGTCGAAATAAGTTTCCTCTGCAAGGTGTCTGGGCGCTCCCTTAGAGATAGGGTGAGGAGTTCAGAGTAGAGCCGCTGCTTCTTCACGTTGACAGGAGACAGTTGAGGTGGCTTAGGCATCTGTTCCAGATACCTCCCTAAGGAGGTGTTCAGGGGAGGCCCTGGGTCACGCTGGAGGGACTTTGTCTCTCGGCTGGCCTGGGAACGCCTTGGGATCCCCCTGGAAGAGCTGGAGGAAGTGTGTGTGGAGAGACTGTGTGATCATACATTTAAAAGGGAGAATAAAAAATAAATAATAAAAAATACACATTCTTAAATACATAAATATTGCTATTGTACTTAATAGCTGTTCACTTACTCAACAGAAGTCTGACCATGATGGTTTTTAGTAATCTTAAGGTAAATCATATTTACTAATACAGTTAAAGCAAAATATACTCTATTTTGGAATAAGTCAAGTTAAGCAGTTCTTTAAAATCTCTTTACATCATTTATAGCCTGTAACATTTGTCATCTGCATTTTGACTAAACTTTCAGTGTCGCTGGGGCAACCTATAAGAGTACTAGTGCAGTACTGAAACTGCCCTTTGCCTTCCACAGATGTACGTCGCAAGGAGGGTGGATTTTCTCCAAATGACAGAATGACCTTTCACCCACTGTCAGAATCATCATCATGAGTGACACGTGTGGTTGTTTACTTTGAAGAAGAAAAAAAAAAACAGGCTTTTGATGCTTCTGTATATCCTGAATTTGAACAAAAACATGTGCCTCTTTTATCTCTGTACCTGAGCTTCTTGCTTTTCCTCTTCCTGGTGCCCTTCTAAATTGTCACTTTTACAGTTACTTTTCTTTTAAGCTGTTATGTAAAATTGTATATTGAATTTTGCTTTGTCATTTTTGAATCCACCATAATTGCTTCCATCATAGTAATAGCTGTTCTCTGTGCTTTGTGGCCAATGACTGAAATGGAGGAATAAGTTGAAAAGAGCCAAATCAAATTCAGCATTGTGTTACCTGGGCGGCTTTGTTCTTTTGTTCAAAGCTTTCTTCAGCGTTTTTGTTTGTGGTTTCACTGGATTGGTTGATGGCAGAAAATCTGTGAATGTATTTCTGTATAAAAGATATCTGGTACTGGTAGTTTTTGAGAGAAACAACTCTACAAAAATGAAATTGGCTTTAGACCACAAATTAAGTAAACTATATATTATTTTTATATATTTAATAGCTGTGTGTCCAACCATTCTTAGCTCTGTTGTAGCTAAAACACTCTGTTCCTCCTTGTGATATCATGTGGTAATATAGGAAGTGCTCCACTGTGTTTTTAAACTCCACACACCTTCACTAGAATAATTCGGGCATGTGCACTGCTTTAGAACAGTGAAAGGAGTCTCATTTTCTCCCAAAGTACTTTTAGTGTAAAAGCACTTTTACAATATACTTGTTGCAGTTCAAAATATGTTAATAAAAAAATGCAATCAAATAGCAAGGCTGCAATATTTTAAGCACCATAATTTCTTCCACAAACAACAAAATATCCTGTCTTATTCTGCATAAAAAAACTGCTAGTCCCGTAGTTTAGATCTGTTTAGATCCATGCAAACATGTTCTGACATGTGTGTTAGTTTGTCAGTTCATAATTCAGGCTTTTTGTCAATTCTTCTGAACATGTTTAAAATGTGAACGTTGAACAGAATCCTCTGATGGAAACATAAACCACAAATGTAATTACAATCATAATATTTGTCAGAAAAATCACAATTCAGTATTTTTCCCAAATTATTCAGCCCTAGCCTTAAGTTTCATATGCAATGAGTCTATTGCTCATCATATATCTGTTGTGTTCCTTACTTTAAAAACAGTATTACAAGTGAAAACTGCACTGGCATGAATCTGACTGGCACTTCAGCATAGCCTGCTTCATTGGCACCACCATTATGCTAATGCTGAAGGTGACACAGCTGAGATGATCCATTAGCGTAATGGCTACAAGCTAATTGAGTGAATTCCTGCCAAATTACCAGACAATTATCTACCTCCATGCAGAAGACTTTCCCTCCATGTTGTTGTGTCAGCGCTCTGGTTGGATACTGGGTTTGGTCCATAGCTGATGTGAGAAAAGATGGGAATTGTCTAAAGAGTTTTTGTGTTGATAAAAGCTCAAACTTAATTATGATACAAAAGATCATGATGGACTTGATTTTCAATACTGATTTTTATACAACAGTTATAATAACTGAAATAATAATAGACTCACATTTTCAATGCTTTCTTTATGTTAGCATGTGATCTTTTTCTAGATCTGATAAAGATCAAGATCATTCTACAACTCTTGAAAAGGTCACATTTTCCCCAGGTTATGCATTTTTTTTGTTCAGTATTGATATTTCTCAGTTAACTGTCTAGTTTCAATACTAGTCTTCCTAGTACTCCATCTGATATGCAGTTTTGGTGTACAGTTTGTGTGTTTAGATTGCGTTAAAAGCAGGTTTACACAGTACATACGTCACAATATATTGTTTTATCATTAAATAAATGATAGATGGAACAATAGTGTAGCTTTTTAACAAACTTGTACATGCATCATTTTGGGGGGTAATCCTGTTTTAGGGTTATTGTGTGACATAAACTAATTTTAATATTTGAACTATATTGTCTATATTTTCTTACTGTATATAACGCACTTCAACATTTGCTACTGTGACAGGAAAACTCGTACACTCTTAAGTGGAATTTAGATTTGCTGTATGACTCTCTCTCCTTTATTGATTCTAATCAGGAGCAGTTTGGTCTCTGGTCTCTTGTGAGTGTTCTGTGGTGCAGACTACACCTGGATAATGTCACATTAACATATTGTGTCTGTACAATAGGAGCACAGAGCTGTAGTCAGGCTTGTTCCACTCCCACATGTGGCTCTAATGTTAGCAGGAGCAGGGCTGTTTCTTCTCACAGGCTAAGAGAGACTCTGCTACATTAGAAATGTACTGTCTGCACTCAAAACAAGAAGGGCAGATACAGACATGGGATATCTTTGATTTCAGACTACAGTATAGATTTGCAATGGCCTAAAGCAAAAACCAGAATTGAAAAAAACAAACAAAAAACACTCCTGCTTAGAAGTTTATTAAAAAAATAAACCCTTAAAAGTTTACTGTGTAACTTCTTTGTTGGGGGGTCATGCACCTGCTTGTCTTTATGGAAATATTATTGCAATTTGCATTTCCACAGTATGGCATGAAATTAATCCAAGTGCTCCTTTATTTGTCCTATAATGGAGAAATTACAGCGTTCAATAAAGAGGATAGAAAAAAAAGCACTCAAAAACACCTTAAAACGCATATATTCATACTGTGGCTCTCCACTGATCTCACCTGTAACATGACCTACTCATTTCCATGGAGATCGATGAGTAGAAAAAGCAATAACATCTTCATGGAGACAAACAGGCGGCAGACCATACACCAGAAAAGTTACACAGTGCACCCTTAAATAGGTGCAACTGTATAAACTCACAAGGCATACTATTTTGGTCTAAAAATCCTCTACCAAAACAAAGTACTGTCTCTCAGTCTGATAATAAGATAACGTGGCAAAAGGAGAAATTCAATTTGTCAACTGGACAAAAGTTTATTTGGTTGGATATGTTTCGCAGCTCATCCAAGCTGCTTTTTCAGTTCTTAAATACTGAAGAAAGCATTGAGTTACCTGCATATTTCTGTACGAAGAGTGTTGTTCTGAGAAACCATCTACGGCTCAGCGCGTATTTTTCACCTGGCAGCTTTGGGAGTAAACATATATTTTAGACTTCCACCGGCTCAACATCAACCACCACAAATGTCAACCTGTCAGCTACAAGTGGAGGAGCTGCATCAAAAGCGGCAGCCGTGTGGTGATAACAGTGCAACATCTAATCCTACATCAGGCAAACATCCAGACAGGTTACAACTTTGGGCTGTACATAAAAAGTCAACTTTATTTTGATCAGAAATAAGAAGAAAAAAGTTAGTTTCAATCAGTGCTAAAACTGGTATCGAAACTAGATACTTATTTGAGCAGGTATCGATTCTACAAAAGGTCACAGTCACAGGACAGAAATTAAGCTCAAGTATTAGACCACAGAGCCTAGTGTACGCCCATGAACTTCTATAGAACATACCATGAATGAGGGATTACATCGACCTAACACCCCATGATAATATAAAGAAAGTACTATGACTTAATGTTAAAAAATGTCATTCTGTTGATCTGACCTGTAACTTGGTCTGGTTTGGTTTCCATGAAGATAGAAAGGTATTGTATTAAACCATACTGTGAAACATTCCAGACAAAGCAATAACATCTCCATGGAGAAAAGCATTTGATGGACCCTCCACCAGAAAAGTTACACAATGCACCTTTAAAGCGTCTGTTTGTCCATCTGCTTTTCATTGGACTCGTATTCAGAGCTGTGTTCAGTGAGGATTCTGGTGTATGGCCATGTCCACTCTCTAAAGAAAGACTTCAGTATTCACAGTCCAGCTCTGAGCACGGGGCTGTGGGACTGGGGATTATGAATACATTTAGGATCATTGTTACAAAACTGTGAAAAGTTTCTTTGATGGGAAGTTAATTGCTGTGAAGGTTAGATCACAAAGGCATTTCCTGGACAAAAAGATCAACAGCTGAAGCCATAGTTCTATCTAAATAATGTGGTGTTTTTGGATTTGTAGAATTTCAAGGCAGCTCCAATTTAGTTAAGATCACTGTTTTGACCAAATAAGTTGAATACCACACTGTGAAACAATACGATTAAAGCAATAGCATTCAGACACAGTGCAGCTTTAGCTAGATTCATGAATAAATCCTTCATAACTTAAATAATTCCCTGTCTTACTGCAGTGTTGGTGGCAGCATTAGAGTGTCCAAGTCCCTGTATAAAGTAAAGAATAATCTAGTGTATGGGTGACTGGTGCAGTGCAGTTAGTGCCTGTACCTCAGTGTAGTCTCTGCAGCAGATGGGGAGGTGAACTGAGAGAAACTGTGGATCCCAAAGTCCTGGTGCTGTATACGACATATTAGCGGTGAGGTTCTGTACAGTTGGGTTGTCATTTTGTCAAAACCAAATGGGATTTTTTTCCCCTAAATGTGTATTTTCTGGGAGGCATCCAGGGAGGTTCTAAAACAGATGAGAGAATTGTAAGCACCTGAAGTGACTGAGCTCTTCACCCTGAATGCCCCCTCTCTCCCTATCTCTCCCTCCCTCTGTCCTCTATTTATGTTTGTCTCCCACCCTCTCTCTCCCTTTGTCTCCTTCTCTCTCCCTCTTTCTTTCTCTCTCAACGATTCACAAGAGGGAACCTGGGACTGTTGCTTGCCAGTCTTACAGAGCAGTGATTTCCAAAGTGAGCGTTGTGAGGCACTGTGCTTGGAGTTGCGAGATGATTTGAAAGATGCCATTTTAAATTAGGAGACTGAATTTAATCTTTTTTATTGAACACAGTATGTTTTAGTGAAATTTGTCATATAACACAGTAAACTATAAAAATAAATATAGTTCCAGTTATAGGTCCAATTCTTATAGGTCCAGTTGGATTCTTGTGAGCTTTAAACCATGTTATAATGCTAATACCTCATCAAAAACATACCCGGAGTTGTGTTTTGAGTAGTCCTTTGTTTGAGTAATCCTTCAAAATGCTCCGTTCTACCTTGTGATGTCATGTAGTGGTAGTGTTCAAGTTAACCAGTACGTTTTACCTTTTGTTTTGTAGAGATTGGCAATTCCAAGGCTGAAATTATCCAAATGATTCTAGTGAAGGTGTATGGAGTTTAAAAACACAGTGCAGCACTTCTTACAGTACTACCTGACATCACAAGGTGGAACAGAGTGTCTTGATTTTTCGAGATGAGAGAAGAACTCATGTGTGAACGAAATATAACACAACTGTTTTTGATGAGGAAACAACATTATAACATAGATCAGAAAATATAGTAATATGGGCTGTTTAAACTTGATGTTTTGCAGCTTGATGTTATTACATGAGTTTTATTTATTTCACTGTGGGGGTCCCATATCAGTGGCGTGGCCTAAAACATTATAGCGTACAAAACAACATGGCGTACATACTCCTACTCCTCCAGTAAAATGTAAAGGGGCTTTCTAGTCTTTCCATCCACGCACCAGGCAAACATGATGATAATAGGTTGTCATGTGACACCTCCACACATCAGTCCGTGTTTTGTCTGTGAACAGGCTGCTCTTTATGCACATTCATCATATATGTCATGTATCACACCCAGGGCCTGATGGGAGACAGCTGAGAGGAGCTGCTCTGAAACAGCCCTTTGTGTCAGCCACATATAAGGCCTACGTACAGTTTTATAACACTGAAGCTCTGCAATGTCCTCCTCCAATACGCACCAACACATCACATGCTTTTGAACAGTGAAGGTCCAATATTATACAAAACCTGAGAAAGAGTTTAAAGTATAACTAAAACTATCTATAATTTTCATCAGAAGCTCACACGTAGCACAAGCCTGCAGAGGAATAATAATATACTTGCCAGACACAGAAGAAATCTTAAATCTTGCTTTTTCTGAAGGTGAGAACGCCCCGCGGCACAGTGGATAAGTGGATAGCACTCACACCTCACAGTAAGAAGGTTTCGGGTTCGATTCCCACTCTTTCTGTGCAGAGTTGGCATGTTTCTCCCCGTGTCTGGATGGATTTCTTATGTGCACTCCAGTTTCCCCCATCAACCCTAAAAAATCCTCCAGCTAAGTCCGTCCTGAACAAGTATAGCTAAAGATCTGGACCCTGTGGTTAGGCCTCTCACGATAACAAATTTTGAAGCATGATACATTGCTACAGAGAAATATTGCAATAAGTAATAATATTGAAAATACCACTAACACAAAGCAAGATAATGCCAGTAACCCCATTTTTAAACAGACTATATATTTGAATAATAGAATTTATTCTACTCTCTTACCATATTACATAAAAATGGCTCCACACTTTTGCAAAGAAACTGTACACATGATAAATATTGAGGCCCAAAATACAGTATATTGTTCCAGCTTTCAAATATTGAACGATAAGTCAATAGTGATTATCATGACAGGCCTAACTGTGGCGCCCACTGAAGAGGAGCAGTCACACACAAACCCTGCATTTAGGCTGTGATCTTCTCTCAAATGGAAAACATCTTGTGATGTCATATGGTGTGCTCCACTATGTTTTTAAACTCTATACACCTTCACTATAATCATCAGGAGGATTTCAGCCCTGGAATTGCCAATCTCTACTGAACAAAAGGTAAAAGGGAAGTTCAAAACTACCACTGCATGACATCACAAGGTGGAACCGAGCATTTTGAATTTAGGGGATTTTGATTGACTAATAATAATAAATTACTCAAACATGTGGAAAGGAAACAAAACACAACTGCAGGTATGTTTTTGAGGAGGTAACAACATTCTAACATACCTTAAAGCTCACAAGAGTCCATTTTGTGTAATATAAGACCTGTAATTAAACCAGGACACGTGTAATGGCACAGGGGGGTAGCTTTAATGGCTGCTCACCCACTTTGTGTAAAAGTGTTTCACAAGCTGCAGTAAAGTCACAGCTCAGGCCAATGTCAAGACGATAGGTTTATTGACGACAGTGATTTAGAATCCTTATCTGGAACTGAGTCCAAACACTGAGCCACAAGACAAAGACAAAGTTAATATGTTGATAAATTATAATGGATTCTGAGTTTGCCCACCATGAAAAGTCAACAGTATAACCTGATTGTGATGGCTTTGAAGGAAGTGCAACAGCGCCCCCTCTGCATCTTAAAGGTATTAATGGATAAACTTGGACAGACTTTATTGACCCACAAGAGAAATTATTTGGACACAGTAGCTAACAAATCACAGTATATTACAACCACAAATGGCAAAAATATAAATGGTATTAATAAATTTTATGTAAAAAAAGCAACAGACTGGTGTCAAGTAAGGCATAATTATATAAATGTATGTGTAAAAACAAAAACTATATTCTATATAATGATACAAATATAGGCTGAAATACTTTCTCCAGTCATGTCACTCTGTTTCAGTAAGTCCATCCACTAACTTTATGTCCTGCCAAATGAAATAGATGTTCTAATTGTTCACTGAATACATAATGTGCTCTAATTATCAGAATCAGAATCAGAATCAGAAAAGCTTTTATTGCCATTGTCAGTGAACACAATTCACAGACTAGGAACTTGCTTTGGTGATAAGGTGCAACATAGAACACTGAATAATAATAATAATAATAATAATAATAATAATAATAATAATAATAATAATAATAATACAAGTAGAGATATCACAGTTAGAAAGGATAATAATAATAATAATGATAATGATAATAAAGTATCACTATTTGAATAAAGTAAGAGCATGCAAAAAGATTAAGATATATAATAAAAATAAAAATATTCAAGTATATACAGAGCATCAGAACAACAGTGCAAACCGACAGTGCAAAAGAGCAAGTGACGTGACATGACTTATTTAAAGTGACTGGTATTATAAAGTGTCCTTAGTACAGGTGTTATAAGTGTTCATAAAGTGTTTATGAGTCCAACGGCAGAGGGGAAGAAACTGTTCTTATGGCGAGAGGTTCTGGTCCGTATGGACCGTAGCCTTCTGCCAGAGGGAAGTGGCTCGAATAGTCCATGTCCAGGGTGAGAGGGGTCAGCTGCTATCCGGCCTGCACGCCCCCGAGTCCTGGAGACGTACAGGTCCTGGAGAGATGGAAGGCTACAGCCGATCACCTTCTCAGCAGAGCGCACAATGCGCTGCAGTCTCTGTCTGTCCCTGGCAGTGGCCCCAGCGTACCACACAGTGATGGAGGAGGTGAGGATGGACTCAATGATGGCCGTGTAAAACTGCACCATCATCTGGGCAGGCAGCTTGAATTAAACTGTATTGTACCACTCACTGTCACTCTGTTAACATTTTAGACCAATGCAATTGTTGACTTGGACACATGTAGTCCACTTCACTGTGTTTAACTTCTGTAAGTGACACTTCACAAAATTCTCAGCTCTGATGAGGGCCGAAGAACAAAAACAAAACCTTGATTTTGATAGCACCTGTCTCAGTCTCAAGACACGGGCTACGTTATTGTTTGTGTTGTAGCATTTAGCATTATGTTATTCTCTAAGAAAGTCAAATCTCAAACTTTGACGTGGCTGTGATCTCATTTCTCCATGCATGTCAGAAACACTTTTTATTCTAATCTGCTAATTAGAGTTGTTGGACAACTTTACACAACCCAATTTACAAAATTATTCATCATTTCCATATTGGCATTGGATCAGTTTCTTTGTGCTCTTTCTGTGAGGCCAGAGATAACCAAAATCTGTTCAACCAGAAATGGACAAACTGCTGCCCAGACCCAACGATAATGGCAGTTTTGTTTCTCTAATTAAAAGATTGCAAACTTGGACACACTCAATACTCAGTGTGGTCACACACAGCAGTCAAATGAGACTAAACTCATGTTGCAGTGAAATGTACTGAGTATGTGCCCTTCACTTTGGCTGTAATGATTTTAGAGGAAAGCCTCCATTGTGCCAAACAACACATGCAGCCATTTTACAATCTGGCTCTGATAAACAGAGCGTGTGGATGCTTTTAAACCTGGTGCCAGTGCGATTGCTATGCACAATCAATTGAGTAATCCAATCTAAACTGGCCAGTGTAACCGCTACATAAGCAAGAGGAATACATTATATTTTGTAGTGGTAGTTTAAATAGAATAGTTCCATTCAATGTATACTGCTATTGCATTCCAACACATCTGAATCAGTGATTATGAATAAAAGACTCATGTGTAATGCTGCGTGTGCCATTTACTGTTGCTTTGGCCTTGTTTGTCTAGCTCTCTTTCCAAGTAAACCTCCGACACAGAGCAGCTGGACATCTGTCCCAGTCTCAGTCTACTCAAACTGCAGAAATTAATGTCCAAATATTCCCTCTCTGCAGTTTTGGACTATCACACCCTTTATTACTTAAAGTTCAATGTTGCTGAAAAGCCCAATATGACTAGCCTGGGAGCAGTCTGTTTGTTTCTGTATATTCTAAACAGAAGAGTTCTCAGTCTGGTCACCACCTCCTCTGTGCCTCAGGCCAAACTTTCTTTATTTCAGTGACACATGGGAAACAAACAAGCTCATTGATCATCTTTCATTCAGAACAAAATCAAACTCCTCTAGCAGCATTTAGTGCTTCACTTATACAATATCTTTCATTCAACTGTTCTTCTACTTTTACATTCTTTTTTACTTGCAAACAGCCATGTTTGTTTTGATACAAAGGACCATGTGTGTCCTTCACTGGCCAGTCCCCCTGTCAGTCACACCCGTCTTTTCTTGGGGAGATGGAATCAATGTCCAAACTCAAGATGGATGCACATGCAAATGAACCAGAACGCACAGCTGATCCTCACATGCACTGACATAGCTTAAGTTTCACTTTTGTTTTCTCCATATATATGGCATTTTATACCATCGGCAAGCTACAGATACAGCTGATAAATAACTTGGGAATTACGCCATCACCAGGGCCGAGGAAGAAGAAGGTGTTGGAGTTTGGTTCATATTATCTGTTTAGCTTCAGCTTTACAGGGACACTGAAACTGTGACTGGATGGGATTTATTATTACGCACAACACTTTGATGTGTTTTTATATATACTGTATTTGTGCAAAGTGCAGCCCTGACAGGTGAACACCTGTGCTAATTGTGCCAGACCCCTTGGAAGATAGTATCTCCTGTGGACCGCTTGGGACCCCTAAAACGGGCAGTATGGCTCCCTTTATGCAGCAGCCCTATGGAGGCTTTGAAGACGATTATTTTGATGTCATTATTTCAGTGTGTCATGCCATTATTTATTTATTTATTTTTAATAAATATCAAATTGTTTGCCTGCTCACCTCACAGCTTTGCTTCTGTGGTATTGCTTTTGTAGCTCCTTTCATTCTAAAGTCATTGACAACACATTGGCAACGGCTGTTTATCTGAATGTACCTCCATAATGCGTTTTATCTTCCATTTGTGCCCCATAATGGGATCAGAGCTACAGGTGGGCTGCTGTGCATCTCCAATACACACATCTACTTTACATTTACAGGGCAGGAGTACTGTCAGGGCAGGAGAAAAGGAAACCGGAGGGGGAAAAAAAAAAAAAACTCGCTCAAAGACGACAAATTTGCACATTTCATTGAGACTTGGCCAAATGTTTAATGAGAAACTGTGGTCACTAACCGTAAGTTTAAATCCTCACTCCAGCTTATTGACTGTGTAGTAGAAAATCCTCCATCTGTGCGCTGTTAATTAAAGGTGCACAATGTAGTTACAATGGTTGAATGTGATCAATACAGACCCAAAGACACAAGCTGTGGTTTGGTCTCTGGTTTGTTAATTTTTAAAGGTGAGCGGCCACGCAGAGGTATTTGAGCTCCTTTTCTCCCAACTCTGTGTAATGAGACTCTAAACATCAGTTGCCATGGAGACGAGTTCATTAATGATTCTTCATTGTTGTGATGACATACCAGACACTGCTGAGATATTTACTGTGCAGAGATGGCATTTAAATTAGACAAAGATTTGTTTTGAAGGCTTCTTGTTGATAAAACTGAATAGTCTGACATGTGAAGAGAGCATCAGTATTTGCTGCATGTCAATGTCATTGTCATAATCTCGTCTTTTATATTTTAACGATGCGCTGTGTCATTTTTCTGGTAGAGTGTCTCTCACCTGCTTGACTCCATTTAGACGTTACTGTTTGTTCCTGGAATGTTACATAGTATGGCATTTATTTTAACTCTCTCCATGGAAACAAAGAGGCCATATCATCAGGCCAGCCAGTTACAGGTCAGATATGTAAAAATGCATGTCTTTGGGGATAGATAGAAAATATATTTGTTTAATGCCATACTGTGGAACATCCCAGGCAAAGATATATCACCATAGAGATATATTGCGATAAACAATAATATTAAAAACTACTGAAGTTAATATAGTAATTATCATGACAGGCCTGTCCGTATAGTTTGTCTCCAATGTCCTTTTTTCAGCTCATACTCATTGATGCTTCGAAGTACTTAAATTAAAAAATAAAATAAGAAGGATTGCGTTTTATTAGTCATTCTAAATCCAGTATATACTGACTTGACTCTGAGAATATCTTACGTTGCCTTCTGAGCTTCTGGAGCTAATTGGAAACTGAAAATGCCCAATTGAACAGAATGTGAATAGAAACCTATTAGCGGAAATCTGCCATCAGACAGCAAGAGCCACACTTTCAGCACTAATAAAAGCTAGTGACAAACTAAAGGTTCTGTGCTTGTTTGTTTGAGGTACAGAAGATTGCAAACACAACGGAGATGCTATAGAACCGTTTTTGTGTTTTAACTGCATTATAACATGACTTTGCATAGTATAGAACCTTTTACGAACTGAGCTCCACTTGTCAAAGAAGCGATGTGATTAACTTAATTTCAACATCATTATTGCTTCTTTTTCATTAATTGCTTGAGTGAACATGAACATTTTGACTGCCCTAATGTGAACGTGTGGGCGGATGAAAGTGGAAAAGCGTCCAGTTCTCACAGGAACATAATATCCCATTAGTTTTTATGTCTTAACCACACGACCTCTGCATGAACCAAACTTCTACCTCATCTTCTGTGACGTGTCCTTGAAACATATGGTAATGATGGTCCCAGCTAAAGAGTGCCACTGATGGTATGAAAGTACACCTGTTATTACCCTGGCTGTGGTGACATCTGCAATACTTTTAGCAAGGCAAATAACATCATTATGTTGGCTCCTGAATCTAAGAAGCACTGGAAATGTATGTCGACTGTGCACTGACTGGGCAGACTGGGCTCTTTTGAAAATGTATTTTGATATTTGGGTGCTGTCACACACACATCAAATTAAATCAATCAAATTTCATCTGGAAGAAATGGGGACTATTAATAATATCCAGGGCATCAATTATTTTAAAACATTTGGTGTAAGTGTGTGTTTGCCACATTAGTTTTCTCTTTTTTTGCGTACTTTTATTGAGTGAACAATAAGAAAGAAATCATCTGTTTACATGACATTTCAATAATCTGATAACTCCAGACATCAGGTAATGATCAGACTTTTGGTGTGTGTGTGTGTGAACACAGCCAGTGCTGAAGTTCACTATCAAATAAAAGGCCAATGCAGAAGAAAACACGTATACAATATATTCACACATCTGATTGTTTCACTTTTCTTCTGCTCAAGTTCTGGGCTGTGATCAGGAGAAGGTTTGATTCCTTTTCGGAGTTCTGTCATTGTGTCCTTAAACAAGACACTTCACCCACATTGCCGTGTGTGTGTGTGTGTGTGTGTGCGTGCGTGCCAGGATGATTGGTGGTGCAGATTGGCAGCTTTGATTCAGTCAGTCTGTCCCAGGGCAGTTGTTGCAGCATTGGTATCTCACTGTCACTGTGTGGAGTGAATGAATAATCACTACAGTGTAGCTCTTTGAGAGGGTTTGACAAGCCTGTAAAGCGCATAACAATTGTAAGGCGTTATTATATTATCAAATGTATCTGCATAAAGAAAAAAACAACAAAACAAAACACCAAATCCAATAGTTGTGCTAGACTATATAATCAGGTTTTTGTACAAGATTAGCCATGCTGCCAGCAGAAGAAGAATGGAGACCAAACATGTCTGTTGGTATTAGTGGATAATAAGAACAGTGCTCCTAAACAAATTCAGTGTTTGTATCAGCAGGACTGTAGGGCGTTCAATTTAGCTGTGTGGAAATAATCGAATCAGCGGTAGTGAATGCCTCTCCCCATTGTGCTGCCGAATCAAACAGCAATGAAAGCTACAGCTTAGAACTGCATTATACCCGTATGCAGAAGAGAATACAGGTTATTTGGTGTGAGGAGTGGAGGCTGCTTTAAAGGGAATGATGTGTGTATAGATCAGAGTTGAAGGTCAGCACACACATCTTTTTACTTAACGGGCCAATAATGTGCTACTTTCTGATCTTTGTTGTAATGTTGTTTCTTTATCAGAAACATACCTTGAGCTGTGTTTTGTTTCATTCACTCACGTTTAACACACAAACACTGAGTATTTAGGCTGTGTTGTTCTTTCAAATGGAAAACTCTGTTCCACATTGTGATGTCATGTGGCAATACAGGAAGTGCTCCATTGTGCTTTTAAACCCCATACACATTCAAGAATCATTTGCATCATTTCAGCCCTAAAATTGCCAATCTCTACTGAACAAAAGGTAAAAGGTAGCTGTTAACTTAAGAACTACCACTTCATGACATCACAAGGTGGAACAGAGCATTTTGAGCTTTGAAGGTGTAGACACTCAAATAATTAAGAGTTGCTCACGAATGTGTGAATGAAAGAAAACACAATCCCCTGTGTGATGAGGAAACAACATTATAACTGAAATCAGAAAATAGTAATATAGGCCCTTTAATTCTCACAAACAGAGGGAGAACATGCAAACTCTACACAGACTGGCCCCAACTAACCTAGGAGCCGAACCTGGGACCTCCGTGCTGTGAGGTGGCGCAGTTGTAAACTAGCTCACAGTGTTAACCTTTGTCGATACTTTCTTGTAACTATTTCTCAAAAGGAAAACACAAGTAACTGTGACATTCAGTGAAGAATGTCACAGTCACTGAATAAATGTCCCATTTACTGCATATTTCAAGTCCAATCCATTCTCCTGACAGCAGAGGAAATTGTGTTGAGGTCATTTGCATATCAGCAGATCTGCAACACTCACAGATGTTAGATCAGATTAGGAGATAGATTTGAAAGGTCCCAAAAGAAAATTGTCTTGTTGAAGTTCTACAGAGATGTTTGGGGACAGGGCAAAGAATGACAATGAAAAGTTTGATAAATAGTTTAAAAAGAGGCTCTTCTGTTTGTGTGGTAGTACAGGCAGTATTTGCATTATACAAAATTCTAAATAAATAATTTTAGTTTATATGGTTACATTCAGTCCCTGTTAAGTTTCACCATCCTGCACCATGACCAAAGAAACTGATTGTGGGACACTTGCTGAGCTCTGTGCCAGCCTTAATTTTATTACTGCATGTCTCTCTTCACTCTGTTATGTTACTATAGAAAACACAATATCCAATTTTGTCAACTCGACAGAAGTGTTTTAGAGTGATGAAATGTTATAATTCATCCTGGCTCATGCCAGATTGATATGTGTGTCACTCTGAATTAATATCAATCTGAGATGGCTCTTGCTGAAAGACTTTGGAAAACACATAATGTCATGGCGACTATGTGAATCTGATTGGTCGAGGCGTCACAACAGGGGAACAAGCTGAAAAATCAAACTTCAGTGAAATCCAGCTGAGAGAAAAGCACATACATCTTCCCTGTCCACAAATGCTCAAAGTGCTTACATTCTGCACAAAAATAGTCTGCACTAACACTAAAACAGGCTGAAGTACGTCTGTCGCTGTCGCCATGTTTGTTTTGGTTCACCTGGGGTCTTTGTGTTTGGATTCCCCACAAATCTCAGTGCTGCTCTGTGATTAGCCGCTCACCACCTTTTGGGCTCTGTCGCACCAGAGGGCACCAAGATGGATTCTGGTGAGTTTATGAACTCACAAATATCACGAGAATCCATCTTGCTGTGCAAGGTTAGTTATTTGTCACTAGTCACTAGTGAAATGAGTAGTCTACCCTGTCCGAGCCACAGCTGTTACTGGACAAACAGCAGAGGGCAGAGACTGATAATGGCCATAGTGGCAGTGAACTGGAGTGCAGCCTCTATGCCTGTTTGAGTTGAGGGCACTGAGATCATTGTTGATGTCAGAATGTGTTCTTGTCTTATCACAAGACTCCAGCTGTTCTGTAGGGATCACCAGGCAAAAGAGACAAGAGCTTAGTGTTATAAATGTGTGTGTCATGTCCCACATAATGCCTGGAGCAGACTGAGCAGAGCCAGTGCAGATGGTTCACATATTACCACCTGTACACAGCACTACAGCCTCATATATTCTGCATGAGCTTATTTAAAAGGTAGACATTTTTTAGCCTGAAGCAAACATGGACTCTCTGTTGGAACTCGAAGAAGTCTGAGTTATTATAATTAGTCAGGTCGTAATTACTGATGCTACTGTTGTGTGTGTGCAGGGTCCGTTAAGTTGACAGGGATTCATCAGCTTTTCTAATTAAAGTAAAAATAATGAATGCAAAAGCTGCTGAGTTGTGTGGTTGGCTGGTTGTACAACAGTGTCACGTAAGGTATGTGAACCTTCAGTAATATTTAATGTTCTGTTTTGTAAAATTCTGAATCTTGTATCCCCTCATGTGTCCATAGATGCTTACTTCTCTTAACTAGCTTACAAATAATATATTAGTCCACCACCTGCTTGTCTCCATGGAAATGTTATTGCTTTGTGGAGAATGTTCCACAGTGTAAATTAAACCTATCTATATAGGGAGACAAGCAGGTTACAGCACTACTCTACATTACAATTCAGATCTGTGGAGAGTCGCCTCTATTCACAGAAGGAATTATTGTATTTATTTATTACAGAAAGACCCGCAATAAATAAATACTATAGATAGATATGTTTAAAGTCATACCAAGGAACATTCCAGGCAAAGCAATAACATCTCCATGGAAACAAGCAGGTGGCATACCCTCCAGTGGAAAAGTTACGCAGTGCGCCTTTAAGGTCAAAATACATCTCCTGTGTGCGCTCTACAAACTAATTATAAAGCCTTTTATTGTCAGATAATCAGAAAATGTGCATTAGCATTCTAGTTGTTGTTAGCGTTACTGTAGTGGCTGGTCTATGAAAGTTGTGAAAAGCACTTATAAACTCATTGTGGTGCTCAAAAAGCAAAAGTTAAGTGAGAAATAAATTTGGACACTACCCTTGGACCACTTTATAATGAACTAGTTCTGCTTTACATGTTTTAAGACGGTAACAATGAGGCTGTTAAGATCTAATATCAGTGTGCAGTTAATTCTAGTGTGAAAAGTTAGTGGAAGACCTTGATGTGACTTCCTCACCTTGGATGATAAAATCATGATTATTCAGTCAGCATGTTTTCCTTCTCCCTCCATGCTGCATTAACATAAGAACAGTGGGCTAATTCAGTGATGCTGAGCAGAGCAAAGGTCAAAGTTCTCTTTCCAACAGCTTCCATCTGAACACAACACAATGTGTGTCCTCACTTTCATTTAAATGATGACATCTCACAGGGGGATTGCCGAGTCGGGCGATAACCTTTTCTGTTATGTGGAAACTCATTTGAATAAAAGTCATAAAAAGGTAGTTCAAAAACACTAATACGTCTTCCTGGAAGCAAAAGGCTTATTTTCAGATGAAATGAGTCTGTGCACACAAGTTTATGAGCCTGCTTTATTGGGGAATTTTTTATACCTCATTTGGTTCAATGTATGGCTAACATTAGCAATTCAAAGTGTGTGATGGAAATGAACTTTTTGCAGCTTTGTGTTTACACCATGCAAACAGAAGACATTTTGAAGTAATACATGACAAAATGCTTTGTTTGAGGAAGCCCAATATCAAACACTATCTGTCATTACATTTACATGCACAGAAAAATCCTCTCTCTAAAGGCCACTCTTGTCCCCGTCTACATGCAGGTCAAAGAACCAAATAGGTGCAAATGGGGCTTGGTGCTTGTAGTAAGTTAGCATAAGCACTAAAACTTTGCAGCTATAATTACAAATAAAAACGGCAATCACACATGTCAGCACACTTTTAGCAGAAATGGATAAATGACATCTAATTTACGGTGAGCATTTATTTTCATACATGCCACTAACTACATTATTCACAGCTTATTTGCTTTTTACAGCACAAACAAACACATTGAAGCTCCATTTTCAATTTAACAAAGCAGTGTTACGACCCCAGCTCAGTTAGGGTCAGGGAGGTAACAAAAACCAAGACGGAAAATGGTATAAATAAAGTGATAATTTAATGAACAGGAATGTAAAAGGTAAATTAACAAACGTGGTGTAAAATATGTAAACAAAACAACCTAAACTAAGAAATAAAATAATACGATTTGCAAATAACAAGTTTTGTGTCAAACGGGTCACATAGGTTTATAAAAACAAGTGACAAACTAAGGGACACACAACACACAACAAAACCACAAAAGTCCCTAAACAAAAGTCACTTAAACCTGCAAACAGAATCAAGTGACAACTAAAAAGACTAAAACAGAACTAAACTAAACTAGTGTCTTTATGTGAGACACTAGACACAAGGTTCGACTAACAACATCAATGAGACACAGACACAAAATGGACACAAAGACCAACAGCCCTGAACAGGTTGGGCTGATCTTCTTAAACAGGGGGAGGTGGCTGCCGGTAAGGTGGGACTGGCCTGGTGTAGACATGCCCCACCAAACAGGGACCAGAATGCATCAGCCAACCATGACCAGGCAGGAGAGCAGTCCACCAATCAAACAAAATCCCTAGGGACAAGCAAACAAATTAAACATACACAAAACAAGACAGAGAACTGCACGCCGGGGCCGTAACAGCAGAGTGGACCAAAACAAAACAACCTGTGCTCTGTGAGAGGCTGTACATTGCCGTTGCTGCTGATCTAAAATTAGTGAGTACACAAATGCCTGTTTCTTACGCAGTGCAGTGAACGCCTCTGTGCTTAATGTAAATCAGACTTTGAGATTAGGTCATGGCACCTCAGTCGTAGTTCCCAGGTTTTCATGCATTTTGTAAATTCAGTTTAAATCAGAGGCCTCCAAATTGCTGAATTTTATTTGAATTTGAATTTATTCACGGAAAGCCCCTTGAGATGCAGCATCTCGTTTCCAAGGGGGACCAAGAACATACAACATATCACATACAAACACATAGTTCCACAACAACACATAAAACAAGATCATTAACACAAACGCAGTGTTATAGAATCCACAGCAGTGACAGGCAGTTTTCAGGTAAGTTAACAGAGCCATTCTACAGGAGCTGAGAGAAGTTAGATCATCAGTGATGGAGGCAGATTGTTCCAGTCTGAGGACGCCTTTAAACGAAAGAACCTCTGATACGCAGGATGGGAGGCACAGTAAATGTTATATACTGAGAGTATCAAAGAGAGTAAATTGCAGTAGACTGGGCAAGAAAACATTCCAGATATGATGGAAAATCCAAAGAAATACATTTAAAGATAAACAGAAACCAGTGGTACTGTCGTCTTTTTTCAAAGCTGATCATATAATATATAACTCACAGTGATGAGTTCTATATGGACATTTTAAGATGAATCTACATAATGTGTTGAACAATACATTTAACGATTTAAGATGTGTATTTTTGCTATAAATTTAATTAATTCTACCACTATAACCTCAATAGCATTGTGATGAAGACTTGTATTGTCTGTATTGACCACCAGTCTTTGACCCATCCCTCTGATTATGGTTCAGTATGGCTCAAAAGTTTGGACACCCTGGTTTAAATTGTGCTAGACCATGGTGGAGTTATCTGTTTTTCCTGGCGTGCATGTAAATGTAGTGTGTGTGTTACTGGAAGCAAATGGAGTGGCTCAGGTCTGAATGCATAGCTACATAGATTGGATATGTCCATTAGTAACCTGCAGATGACATGTGTTTAATAATACTGTCCATAAACAGCCTGAGCCCCTGTGTGCCTTAGTACTGCTAACTCATGCACTGTGCAGATGGAGCAGTTAATGCAGAACACTCATGTGACTGTTCAATAGTCTGGCCGTAATTACTGGGGGCCATTTGTGTGGCGCACCCAGAGATAATATTTCAATTACTGCTATCAACTATTTGTGCTGCAGGTCTGAGACACAAGGCTTTTAAGTCAAAACTCAGTAAGGAGGAGCTACTTTGGATTAAACTGTGTATTTGGTGTATGTGTGATGCATATTGATCTAAACTAACAGAGGTGCAAGCTCATGTGGGTTTATGCAGCAACTAATTGTACAGTAATTATATGTAAAAGTTGATGGTGGAGCATACTAAGTACTCTGCTCTGCTAAAGTATACATTTTGGGTATCTGTACTTAAGTACTTTTTACTTTTACTGTTTGAGACCTGCTGAGGATTTTTTTTTAAACACATTTGTAGTTTGAACAAACTAAAATGTACAACTAGAAATAGCTAGAAAAAAGAAAAAAAATCAATAAAATTGTTTGAAAATTCAGCACAAAAGGGCATCAAAATCACTAAATTTGAGGCCTATAAGGTCTTAAAATCTGCATGAAATTCCTTTTACGTTGTACTCTCAAAGTGCATTTTTAATCTGGTACTTTAATACTTAAAGTAGTTTTTTTTTCATGTGATACTTTTACTTGAGTATTTTTTGCTCCACGATCTTTAGTTTTAACAAAAGTGAGTATTTCTTCCACTACGGGTAAAAGGGCAGGTTAAACTCCAAACTGCAGATAACTCATTCCATGCCTTTTTCTTTCATAAAGTAATCTTTGATATTATTGTTTATGGTTTTACTGCATTTTAATAAACCACTTCAGTTTTGTTATTGCTGCAGGCTTATTCAACAATGTATTTTTTTTATTATTTTTATTTTACTCATTCTATTTCCACTTAACCTGGAGTAAATTTTAGTCGCACTGAAAAGAAATCTGAATTCTCTTCAAAGCTGTTTGTGCTTTATCGCACTTTTCTACGCTCATTTAATTAAATTGAAACTTATTTATAATGCTCCATGCTTGAGTGACACTCCTAATTGTCTTGTAATTGGTTAATACACAAAATGACTGTTTCTCATTAATTAAAAATCGGTTGAAATTATGCTAATCCATTTTCCCAATTCCTCCTCGTCAAACAATTTATTTAGAACAAAACGGCTAATTTTGCTTATTGAAATTCACTGCCTCCCCCATCATCCTTCAATCTGGTTCATAGAAATGTCATTTTGTTTTTGGAATAAAACAATAAAATAAAAATCAGCTCCTACTGTGTTTAAATGGACTTTATACTGTTCCCACATCAGCAGGAATCCAATAATGTGAAACAGAGAGGCCCGTTAAAACTAGTGGTTCTGCTCTTAACCAAATCAGCTCCATAAATGTAAGAAGTGTAAAATCCTCATTAACCTCATTTACAAGAGAAACAACGCCTCTAATGACCAGGACAGTCACAATGTTTTAACCTGTGTCCCCGTCTCTGATCATTATCTCAAATGTGCATATTTAACCTGAATATAACACTACAGTATTACTATCGCTCTCTTTTTTTAATTAATTAAAAAAATAAAATAAAAATCATGACAAATTACAAATTAAATTTCTCCTTTTGCTATGACAAATTACAGTGAATCAAAATTATTTAACTTTGAGCTTCTCTGTGTCATGCTTCCATTTGTATGTGAATTTTGGTTTAATCTAAAAAAGTAAACAGTGTGTGTCTGTTCCATATAACCCAAGTAGATGTATGTGTTTTGACGTAAACTAGACTGAAATGGCTCAGTCTTTTAATGGCATTTTAGGCATGGATCTATTAAAATATCTGGTCCACAGCCAAGGCATTTTTCCCATAGAGCGCAATGTAAACACACAGTGACCCTTGTTGGAGAGGGTCAAGAGCACTATTGAGCGTGGTCTGTGGGCTGCGCAGTCACTGGACGTACCCAACCGCTAAAGGCTAAACTGGTGAAACACGCCACTGAGCTCGACCTATCGACTCAAACTGACAGACATGTTTGAACTTTAAGGATTGGTTTGAAGCATAAAAGTCTGTGCTCCAATCATGTCATCATATATTATAATAACTCAATAACTCCGTTAATAGAGTGTTACATCAGTGTATGAATGTCTGTGTGAATGGGTGAGTGGTTCCTTGATGTAAAGCGCTTTCAGTGTCTTGAAGGTGGAAAAGCACTATATAAAAATTTACCATTTATAATAGATAATTTATCATTAGTAGTCAAATATTTTTTGATAGGAATATACTTTGATGAAAACTTTGTTTACTGCTTTTATTCTGAGTAACTTTGGTTTCTTCCGTGTATACAATGTCTGGACATACTGTATGTAAATGTGCCTGAGTCATTATCCTGGAGCTGTTTGTGTGAGTCTGCTAAAAGGTCAGAGAAACATCTGCTGCTGTTATTGCACAGATCTGAGGCTGCGGATTATGGCATCATGAGTCTGAGCGATCAGAATAATGAGAAGCACTTAAACAAAAGCACAAAGTGACAGAACTCTACAGAAGAGGGTTGACCTTTGACCTGCTGTTGTCTCTTCCATAAAAGTTAAATGTCAGATGCCCATTCAGAGTGTGCCGTTCGAATCCAACAACAAAGGCTAAAGGAGGACAAGACTCCTTCTGAGCTACTGTATGTTTTAACACAATTTGAACACAGAGAACTGACAAAATAATTTTGCACAATTTTAATTCCTCTTTGCACTTATTTAGTAGAATTATTTAAAGGTTCTATATTACACAAAATTGGGCCATGTTATAATGCTGTGACATCCAGAGTTGTGTTTTGTTTCATTCACACTTGCTTGAGTAGTCTGGTTTATTAGTCTACATCTCCAAAGAGCAAAATGCTGCTTCTGGAATGTTGCTTCTGGAGACGTACATTTCCCTGGAGTATTTTAGTTCATCAGAGAGTAACTTTTTTTTAAGATAATGCCTTATACAACACATTTGACAGTAGGCAGTAGGCTGACAGTAGGATTTCATATTATTCATACAGTAGCAGTCGTTTTTCCACTGAACCTGTCACCTGTCTTATTTACAGTGTTTCCCAAATTGGCTGTAAGGGTCCTCTTCCTCACATACACTGAAGGGAGCAATACTCTGTAAACTTTTTGAGAAACCCAGAGTGGTGTTAACTTATGATTCACTATTTTGCATCTAAAAAATTAGTGCACGTTGATAGGTAGAGAGATAGAGAGATAGATACTTGATTGATCCCAGAGGAAATTCAAAGTTCGGCAGCAACAACATAAAAACAAACATAGCAACACAGAAAAAATATTTAAAGGTCCTATATTAGGCAAAATGGACTCTTGTGAGCTTCAAGCCATGTTAGAATGTTGGGTCCTCATCAAAAACATACCTCAAATTGTGTTTTGTTTCATTCACACACTCATTCATTCATTCATTCATTCACATGTTTGATTAAACATGTGTAAACAAGTCAGGGGGCATCTGTGAGCAGCAGTGGGGCTGTAGCTGCTGGTGTAATCCTATTAGCAGTCGCACAGTCCAACAGACCAGAGCGACTGCTTTAAAACAGACCAGTGAGGCCAGAGGAAGTGCTTTTCTAACAAACTACTGTCTGATCACTTGTCTTCTCTTCAATTTCACACATTGTACTCGATTCCTTTCATGTAGAACCAAACAAAAGAATTCAAATATTGGTTTAAAGTGCCTATGACAGTTTAGGCTATACAAATTTTACTAAAATACAGTTAAGAACATTGTATTTCAGATTTTTTTTTGCAAAAACATTCACACTCGTTTTCCCAATTTGGCCGTTTTTTAGGTTTAAAATTTTACTTCTTGGTTGAAAATCGTGACAATGCACTAGGGAATTCAATAACTGTGACTTGGCAAAACTCCTCAGATTTACACATATAAGAAAACTCTTTTATTTAGCTGAAATCATGTTTAAAGTATCAGAAAAATGTGTTTCTTGTGTAAATTGTGCTGAACTTTTCGATAGAATTTGCCGTAGTGATGATCCTTCATGTGTTTGGAGCGCTCTACGTCTTGTAATTTTCAACATATTTTTCAACTTTTCTTGGCAAACTTCTTTTTGATTGGTGTAAAACTATAATTTATATTTACAAAAGGATTATTCCACCAAATTATGCAAACTATTTGAGAATAATAAAAATCTGTCATAAATGAATTGGACTGTCACGATAATTGCTATATTGACTTATCGTTCAATATGTGACAGATGGAACAATGTTTTTAGGGTTTCAATATTTATCATGTGTACATTTTCTTTTTTGGACTTTTTTGTTATTTTTTGGCTGTATGATAAGATTTACGCCATGAAAGATCAAATAAATCACTTCTGTGTCTCATTATAGATACAAACTAAGTTCTAAGTGTTTCATTCTGCTATTTATTTATTTATTGCATCTTATGATTTTCTAACAATATTGTAGATTTAGGGCGGTAATCCGGCATAAATTAGTTTCAATATTATAATTTATCTTCTAAACTTTCTTCAACAATTTATCGCGCATCAACATTTGTTATTTTGACAGGCCTAATTCTGAGTAGTTCTCAAGATCAGTTTTCAGATGAAGACAGTGTACACAATGGTAATGTGACATGAACACAACCTTTAGTCTAAACAGTGTTTGTCCCATTTTCAGAAACTGTTCACTGTCATCGAGCAGTTTCTTTTGGTGCATCTGTACACAACAAGCAGCTTCCATGGCAACAGTAAGCCCCAGTGTGTCTTTAAGTCTCCCAGAGCCGCACACACGCACACAGAGACTGACCTGAGTCTGAATAGAGACTTCAGGTCTCAGAAGTGTGTGTGTTCTCCTGGAGTTGTCAAACTCAGCACAATGCCCGGTGGTTTATGGTGAATAACCTTATAAGCACTGGGACAATATAGATAAAAAATGGTATAAAGCCGTAGAGCTCAAACTTTTGCTTGTAGTGAGTGAGTAAAAGTAAAAAGTGCTGCGCTGGTCGAGCTTATGTGGCATTTATAGATACGGTGGCCCAAAGCGACATCGATAAGGGGAATCATTAAAGGAAGAGACACGCAGCTTCGATGGATAGCTAAAAATATAAAAACAAAACCTCTCATGTAGAACTGCCTCTTCCATCCCTCCTGCTGAAGTGGTTGTCCTGATGGAGCTGACATTCTACTCTGGAATTATTGATCTTCTCACGTCTTATGACTTTAAAAAGTAATTGCTGGGTACTGTATATAATGGGATTTCTTCGTTTCTATACAGCTTACTTTATCCGTGCTATATAACATTTTGTACAAATGCTCTCCTGCCCCAAAATGTCATAGTTCTAGATGATAGAGCACAGCAATTTGAGCAAGATGGTGATTGTTAAAGATAGACATAAACAACAGAAGTAACCATAGCTTCTGGTGTGACCTGTAAACTGGAGCATGTGATTCTAGGGTGACTCTGAACAGCCAAATAATAAAAGAAGAAGCTGAAATAGTTCAGATAACAGCTGTGAGATGCAAGTAAAAGATGAGAGAGCCACAGAAGAGGGAGGAGAGTGAATCCAATCCAAGTTTATTTGCAACGCACATTTTATAAACAAGACAGTTTCCAAAGTGATGCACTTAGTAATATAAAACATTTAACTCTAAAAAGTTAGCAGAATTATGTTCCAGACAAAAGGATCTAATAAAAAAAATAATAATAAAAGCAGTGCTAAAAAGAATAAAACAGACAAAATAAATAAATAACTAAAAGATAGAGCACCACAAAATTCACACGGTGTTAAAAGCCAGATAATAAAAGTAGGTGTTTTTCATGGCTCCTCTTCACACCAGTCTCGGGACTCTGGGGTCAGATTTGGAGCTGTCGACCAAAAGATGGATATCAGGATTCCTCTTAGTCTCCTCCTTCCTCTGTGCATGGCCACGACATCAGTCACACTGCTTCTATCGGCCTAATCCACATGTGTCTGCCTTTGAAGTGGCTCTTACATGATGTTCCATGTTCCAAATCACCAGAGATGACAGGGACAGGAACATTTCTATTACATGTTTTCACCCATTTTATTTTACTTCACTGTTTCAGCGTGGAGACACTCAAAGAGAAAGTATTACTAGTTTTATTGAATGAGTTAGCTTTGGTGCTTTGGGTCCTGGTAGAGGTGAGGCGAGGATAGGGAAGGGGAGGATGAGAGGATGAGATGCCGAGGTGGTGCTGGGAAGGAGGTGGGAAGGAGGTGAAGCGTGGCACAAACCGAAGCGACCGTGCAACTGCAATGGAGGTTTAAATTGGCCATTCTCTGCTCTGATTTAATGAGGAGGAGGTGTGGCGAGCAACGGGGAGGAATATTTGGAGAGAGGTGATGAAGGCTGAGGAGCAGGTAAACTCAAAAGAAACAGTGAGGTAGATGGGAAAGAAGTTTGGTATTCCAGGCTGAATTTACACTAGCTCTATTTGTATTTCAGCTTGAGCTTACAGGGTATTTTATAAATGCCTTATCCAGTTCCATATCCACCACTTTTGCCTCTAAATGTTACTGAACTTAAAAAAACGTGAAATGGTCATGGTAAATGGTCACATTTTTATATAGCGCATTTTCACCTTCAAAGAACTCAAAGTGCTTTACATCAAGTAACCACTCACCCATTCATACACACACACACACTCGTACACCAGTGTCTCACTTGTATACAGACACTGGGAGCAAGGTGGGTTAAGTGTCTTGCCCAGGGACACGACAACAGCATTCTTCACCCTAAGAGCTGCTTTTACAATGTAGGCTTTTTACCTTACCAATAACAATGAAGTTAAAAGAGTGACCGGGAAGAACTAAATACTGTATATCTGAGTTATTCAATAGTCCGTCTTTTCTCCTTGGATAAGTTTGAACTAAAAGAATGTAGGCAAGAAGTGTTGAACTGAATACACATGGGTATTCAAAGGTTAATCAAATGCATGGCTCCAGCAGGCTTTTACATTTGCTTCACAGAGTGGCATTCTACTGTGAAAAGTCATACAACCTGGTTCTACACGCTCTGACATTTATGGTTCCTGTCTCAATCATTTTTCTATTTGGGCATCTTTTTGACGCCCCTGTCAGAAGTTTGGAGATGCAGCATATGAGAATGTCATATCATACATAAAATTGGATTATCTTTTTCTGGTGAGTGAGGAAGTAGCAGGACAAAAAACGCTGCTTATAGGAGATGAACTGGATTGGAGCCACGCAAGTTGGTACAGTATTTTAAAAACCTTTATTATCCTTGATAAAACATGAACAAAGACTTGACTCATAATGAGCAAATAGTTTATTAAGAATGATTCCTGCTCTGAGGACTACTTAATTAAGGGATTAAGGACTACTTAGCAGAGTTGCATTGTGTAACTTTTCTGGTGGAGGGTCCGCCACCTGTTTTCCTCCATGGAAATATTATTACTTTTTCTGGAATGTTTCACAGTATGGCATTAAACCTTTCTATCTTCACGGAGACCGAACCAGACCAAGTTACAAGTTAGATCTGTGTAGAGGCAACCCCACTCACAGTCAGAATGCCTGTTTTTTAGGTATTTTTGAGCAATAAAACCACCTATAATAAATGTAAGCTAGATCTGTTAAATGTCATACTGTGGAACCTTCCAAGCAGAGCAGTGACATTTCCATAGAAACAAAAAGGTGATGGACCTCCAAATGAAAAGTTACATAGTGCACCTTTTTAGGGATTAATTATTAATATAGTATTAATATTAGGAGTTACCTTGCATCATTCATAATAATAAAGTATATGTTCATTATAAATTAAGTCAGTTCCTGCTTTGTTAAGGCTAATTAAAGTGTAGTTATTATAAAGCAAGTTATATATTCTTTTTTGTTTGTTTTGTTTTTTTGTTTACTTTTTACTAAAGTAAAACCTTTAGTTAAATCTTAAAAATATGTTCTTAACTGTGTTTTAGTGAAATTAGTTGTCCAACCTGTCATAAGGACTTTAGTTCCATACTGTGGGACATTCTAGACATTGAAGACAAGCGGATGGTGGAGCCTCTACCAGAAAGTTACACAGTGCACCTTTTAAAGTTAAATGGAATATGGTACCGATAGGGGCTTGTTGCCTCTTTCCTAGTGTGCAGTGTGCCAAGGAAATTGCTTGACTTTAGAGTCTGGTGAAAGGATCTGTAGCTAATTTCCCCCAGTCTGGCCAATTTATCTGAAGCATTGGTTCAGGGCCCTTTGCTGTGCAGCCTTTGAGAGGACTGTTCTAGAGCGTGTGGTCCAAGTCCTCACTGAAGCCTATTGTTAATGAAAGAAAAAAAAAGGGGGGGTCCTGGGTCCTGGTGTTTTCCTGGTCCCCCTTGGGCCGAAAGCAACAAAGATGATTAGTGATAGAACTTTCGGCTTTTTCTTTGGATCCAAATCTTTTGGATGCGTTTATTTCAAAGAGCTGTTCAAAAAACTGGCTCTTTTTATATTTATTTATATGACAGAAGCCAATGTGAGAAGCCATTTTAAAAACAAACTAATTACAGAGAGAAATGACCAAGGCTCAGATTTGTTTAAAATGGTTCAAACTGGAAGTGTGTTTGCTCATTGAACCGTTATCAAGTTGCCAGATATGTTTTTTGGTGCACAGAGCTCTCACTTATGTTGCTGATCTGCTTCTGTGCTGATTCAGTGTTGGTTCAGTGTTAATCAGTGTAAAAATGCATAAAAATGAGAAAGAGAAATATTTGGTTCTTTTCAAAAATGAGATCCGGTTCCTACAGTTCACGCTAAAGAACCGTTCAAAAGAGCTGACTCGTTCATGGACGCCACATCACTAACGGAGATATTATGATGGGTTTTCTGATCAGATTTCACAGCTCAGATCGCACTAAACAGTAACAGCTTTAGGATTTAATATGAACAGTATTAAAGTCCCGCCTCAGGGAGAGCACACTGTCAGAGCCACTTGAGTCTCATTGAACACATGGCTGAGACACTGACACTCTAATGGAGCTGTTTTCTAAATCTGCATCAGTTATGAACTTTCACAAATGAACACTGCTCATTAATCTATAAAGCACCAGCACAAACACTGTCTCTGTGTTACATCCATTAGCTGAGGGACATTGGAAAACGGTGGTTTGCATAAATTGGCAACTGCTCATTTTGCAATTCTAATGTCAGAGGATTTCACTGTCCACACTGGAACATCCCTCCATTTTCAAAATGCCAAAATAAACATGTTAACAAAATATGTCCAGAACAAGAAGAGACAGGCTCAGCTGTAGAACGAGGGCGAGAGCTGTGAACGGAGGATGAAATAAGCACATGCAGAGATATTTTCTCATTGTAGGTCGTGTTGCTGAGCCAAGAGGCTGGAGTCACATCCATTCATCTGTGGACTGCCTCTGCTCTGCCTCCTCACTGCTCAGACTGTTTCTCTGCATGTTTGAACAACAATGAAACCAAACTCTTTGTTACACACTACACCTATGTAACTTTTCTTTGAAAAATCTTCTTGTGTTTAAATAATGCTTGTTACTCTCGTCAGTGTTGTATAATAAGATCTGGAAGATGAATCCAAGGTGGCGCTGAATTGTTTTCAGTGGCCTGTGTGATGTCAGAAATGTGCTGTTCTGACCAATCACAACACAAGCTTCCAGAGCAGAGCTAGCGCAGGCTTAGAGCAGGGCTAGGCTAAATCTTACAAAGTTAATTTTAGGATTTAACTTTCAAATTCAAAAAAGTTCATATTGTAAAAATACAGAAGAATCCCTACAAAATCCAACCTTTGAAAAAGCTATGGATGCCCTGTCAGCCGAACATTGGCAGTTTGATTCCACAAAAAATGCATATGGGAGAATTCTTTCTGGGCTGGAGCTCCCGGAAGCTGCAGCACCTATGGAGCAGCCACTCATCGATCTCGCTCACGGACAGAGGGGGAGTGTCTTATCCAGTTCTTATTATAGATCCAAGGTTATATGACATTGCAGACATGGTTATTCATCTCCCAATAAAAGGTTTGACTGTCAACCTTGACTATTTGGTGAAGTCTTCTTTTAAGTAAAAGTGACATTGTACATTTGTATGTGACCTTTCAGGTCTTTTATCTGCTCTGATCAGGAGCTTGATGACTGATGACATGAGACTGAGATACAAGAGTTGGTGAAGGGCGTTGGAGACAGAGAGATGGCACCGCTCTCCACCTCACAGTGACCCTTCAGTAATGGCTGCTGCACAGTCAGCACAAACACAGGGCCTTAAAGGGGCTGCACAAGCTCCTGCTTTACTGCAGTGTTGTTGTGGAGGGATGTGTACTTCTGTCTGAGGCAGGACACACTCTGATCATGTGACTGATCTGTGGCGCTCTGAGCCAGGCAGCTTCTACTGGAGCTCACAAGACAAGACTGTGGGTCAGAAGGAAAAAGAAATAATCTTGAGTGTGAACTACATTATCAGGTATCTATACAACACTTGTTATAATGCACTCAGTCTGGCTTTTTAGAATGCATTGTCCAAAAGCTGGAGCCTTTTGTCAAATCCTGATCTGTTTCATTATGCAGCTGCTGTATCACTGAGAGACGACTCACTGACAGCTCTGAGAGGAGATCTGTTCTGTCAGGTTGTTGTTGTCATGTTCTTGTCACAAAACAATCTTCTTCAGTTTGATTTGTAACAGTAAAGTGATCTGAGTGCTCAGAGGAGGACCATTGTTTCCTGGTGGTCACTGTGATGTTAAAACTTTATCGGACTTGTTCACGTAACAGTTTAGTGCCTAATTACCCTGGGTTGGAGGAACAAAACAAAACAAAACAACAACACATGTAAACTGATGTGATGTGAGCTAAAGAGCTATCTCATTTAACACAGTCTTGTAGTGCTGCTTTAAAATCAGTAGTTATTATGGTCTTAAATTAAGTCTTTTATTTCAAAAACTCATGGTTTCTGCTCATCTTCTTGAGCTTCTGGTTGAGCCCTGCATAGTGCAGCCATGAGGAGATGAGACACACACAATACATGAGGTTCTGAGCCTTTAGTCTGAGGAGACTCTGTGGCATGGAGCAGCAGATCTGAGCTGTATGATGTGGAATCAGCCCATAATGTTAAAGTCATTAAAAACCATGTGGATAATTACCTTAGGGACAACTATAGGATCTGTTTAACCATGGCGGCACGGTAGCTGAGTGGCTAGCACTCATACTTCACAGCAGGAAAGTTCCGGGTTCAATCCCCTGGTCGCCAGGGCCTTCCCGGGCAAGAAGGTTCTTGATTCGATCCCCGGGTCGCCCGGGCCTTTCTGTGTGGCGTTTGCATGTTCTCTCCGTGTCTGAGTGAGTTTCCTCCGGCCACTCCGGTTTCCCCCATCAAACCTAAAACACATGCGCCAGGGTCTACAGGTGGAAATTAGCTCTGGTGCTACAACCTGCACAATACATCTCTCCTGTTAAGGTTAATGTAGATTGTGCACTGTCACTTTTCCACTGCATTATATTACTACTTTCTTGTAATTAGAGTAGTTTGAAGTTTTCTAAAGTGAAGAGACATTTTTCACAAGGCAGTGAACAGTCCCTTTATTTCAAGACCCTTTACGTGAAGCTCCTCACATCACACAGGGCAGACCTTGTAACTGTTTCGTTCACAGTGTAAAACTGCAGACTGTGAAGAGTCACTGCTGATGATCAGTCTGTGACACAGAGCATCAACTGTTCCATCAAAAGTCTGTTTCCTCTAGAGGTTTCATCTGCTCCTTTTACACAATATTAAAAAGGTGTTGTGTAAATCACTGGTTACTCCTGAGTCTTGGCTGCTTCAGGTCACAGACTAAATCTTCTCCACTGAAAGCTCCTCTCAGAGGACATTGTGTTATGTGAAGCTCTGCTGAGGGACCACTGACCTCTGCTTAGGCCTGTGCTGTTGTGCATTTAACAGTTTCAGTCAGAACCTTCAGAAGCACATTTAGAGGAGGTGAGTTTATCCCAAGCTGAAGCTGTTAGTATAAAAAAAAAAGGACTATTTTGATGTGAGGGGCGCCTACAAGATGGCAAAAAGATGTTATTTTCACTGGAGAGAAAATAAAAATCACATGTGGACAGTTTGCTTTGTTCCTTACCATCAGGTATCACCATGTATTTCTCTTTTACGAAAGTAACTGTATTCTGAATTCCACTAAATCAAAGTTGTTGTTGTTTATATATCTATATCTATATCTATATATCTATATCTATATCTATATCTATATATATATATATATATATATATATATATATATATATATATATATATATATATATATACACATATATATCAGAACATGATGCAATAAAGATCTGAATCTTCATTTGGAATACTTCATAATGATGTCTGTCTCTCTCTCTGTCTCTTTTAGGTAAGCTGCTGTTTCTCATCTTCAGACTCTCTCTTCTCCTGGAGCTGACACAGAATATTCTGGAGATACTCACTGGTTCATCACGACTGGGTTACAATCTGCCCTCATCAGTGAAACAGGTGGAAATGTTCCTGCCTCTTGGGCCAGTGTTTAGTAAAAGATTGTAGATACAGGTTTACGTGGACCGTGTTGATGGAGAGGAATAATAAATGTGATGGTTTGAATTCAGCTCAGGGCTCTACTTCACATCAGTAAGAGCTGTACCTGTTTACGTGGTGGTAAAGTATTGGAGGTGGGTGGCAGAGGAAAGGCAAAGGCAGCAGTGACACGTTTTGTATTATTGTTTTTATTTATCATTTATTTCTCAAAGTAAAAGATGGCCTTTATTTTATTTTATTTTTTAACCAATAGGCTTTATGCATAATAGCCCCCAGCAGCCTCACTGTTAGCGTCACTAATTCCTGTCCAATTTTATATCTATGAAGTTTTTGCCTCGTTGTGAGAAAAGATGAGGCGGTGAACAGGGAACTGCAGGTGGATGTAAACAATTAAAACAAATATTTCAGTAGAGGACACGTCTGTGTTTAGAGAGATGCTTTGGTCTCAGAGCTAATGCAAATGCTAATTTTGAGGCATAATAAATATGACAACAATGCCACAAACTGAAGTATTCTACATATAACATTAATTGGGTAGTCTTTATTTTAATTTTATTTATTTATTTATTTTTTATTATGTTATGTTGTTATACAATTTTAATAAAAGTGACTGTTACCTTTGAGACATAGTGAGGTAGCTACCATGCGCCTTCGGACAGAGCCTACTGGACTCTTACTCATATCAGTCATTGTAAAGTAGATTTAGTGTTTTGATTCACTTGCATGTACTGTGAATAATCCATTGCACATTTTGTTTAAAGTGTTAAAACATGCAGATGCTATAATGCTATAATGTAATAGAGCCTTTTTTGGCTCTGTTGTTAGTAACAGTTCCTCCTTAGAGATAACCCACCCAGGCCAGTCTATTAGCAAAACAAATGTAATCACTCACAAATGAGGAACACTGCCTTATGTTGAAGCATTATGCAGATAATTATGCGATGGCAAATTAGCAAATACTGTATGTAAAATCGATGTTATTTAAAGAAAATGAGATTCTGTTCCCTGCAAGATGCTGTGTATACTCTGATGAAACATACATTATAAACAAAGTGAGAAGTGTTTGGCTGCCAACAAAAGAGAGGATTGTCATCCCTACAGCAAAGCCTCTGTAGATGCATCTGGTACATTTCTAAGCCAAGACGTTGTTGCTTTTATGTAGAAATCACTACTGCACAGCCATTTCCTTCTGAAAAGGCTGAGAAAAATCTAATGTATAGTGGAACACACAGGAAACAGTGCAATCATATTCATACAAAACTGCCACCTCCTGAATGGTCCACCTGAATCTATCATTTTAACTTTCTACTTCCATTTAAACCTGCATTATTTACAAGACATGTGCGATGATTTCTTTGAAAAGCCCAAGCACCTGTAGCATTACAACTCTCCAGATACAACAACAATCAAATCTCTTTCATCTCCCCACAGCCAATCACACGTCAGATTTCCAGCATTCACAAACTTTCCTTTGTGAGTGTCCTCTGGTTTAAGCTTAAACCCACAGAGAGCAGATAAGAGTCTTTTTCCAGGACTCCAGCACCAGGACATTGGACCTTCACATTTAGTGCAGATTAGAGTGGGATTAATTCTAGGGATATAACGATATTCAAATCTCATGGCATATTATTTCATTATTAATATCCTGGCATAATATTTTTTGCAATATTGTGGCGACACTCATATTATTATAAAAGGGCTCACACTATAGAGCTTTTGCCTACAAAAATAAGCATCACAGCCATATTAATCATTTACCTTCATTTTTCAATACCTTGATAGCTTTTTTTAAAGCTTAATGATAAGAAGAACTGCAATGTGAACAGCCTGGTGGAGAGGTAAAAAAAAAGGAATGTCAAAACAAAACTAAACTATGTTTAATTGCATTGCAAGTTTTAACTTCTTCTGTAAAGCGTTTTGAATAAGGCCCTACTTAAAGTGTTGTGCTCTGCAAATAAACTTCCCTTGCCTTGTCAATAAATAAAACTGTGCAGTGAAAAGTTTAAAATTTTTTTTTTTTCTGTCAGTATTAGAAAACAGACGTGAATCACTGGCATACCTTGTGCTGTTATAGGGCAGAGCTGTTGCTCTGAAATCTTTTAGCCTGGACTGGACTTTATTTTTGATGAATTTGTGGAAGTCCACATAGCGTTTGTATTTCCTGAGGATATATATGCTGTGTATCAGCAGAGCTAACTCTACTAGAACATTGTTGTTCATCTGACTCTGTCTCTTTTTCTCCTTTAGCACTTGGCAAAACCAAAATGCATCTCAGATCTAAAAACAAGCAGATGTAAAAGCAGTGGGGCAATGAGCATTCCCTGTCTATGCTCATTCTCCCTTCTTCGCAATCACCACCATCCATGTGTCACTCTGCTGCTGTTAATGCAGGTGTGGAAAGTGTGGAAAGTATGCAGCATGCAATCCTATTGGCTCAAACGGATCTGACCAGTGATGCAGCACAAAGGATAATGGGTCATAGTCGTTTTTGGTTTTTCCACTGACACCAACTCCAAACTATTATTTTGGACACAAATATATCCCGTTTAATAATGAGGTCTGGACTCCCTTCTACTTCCAGACCAGTGCTTTAAAGATATCTTAATATTTAATTATTGAAACTTCAAACTCAGAGAATACAGAGAAATTGTGTCTGTTGAGCTAAGCTTCCATCAAATTTCAAATGACACCTGAGACCTTCCACTGTGGGACTGACTACAGCCCACATGAGCACGATTTCAGCCTTCTGCTCTGTCTTGCACTTAAATGTTTGAATAAAGAATCACTTATCAGAAGACTTAACTTCATTGGATTATTGCGTCACACATAAATGTCCTTTTGCTCTGGGCAGGTTCAGTGTAACATCAAGGGACCATACCTCTCAGGACCAAAACTTTGTTCTTAGTTTTAGTTTACATAAGATTTAACTTTCCTTTTGTTGAAATGAATTTCCTTTATTTCTCTGATATTGCAAGTGAACTTGTTTCTGTGTATTCCAAGTGGATTTCTTTGACAAATCCTATTAAAAGTGTGGTGTATTGATTTGTTCAGTAAATGCATATCTGCAGGTTTATCTCACACTGCACCACACAGAACAGACAAACATAAGACCTGTACACTCCTCTCCAATGTGAGATAGATATTCATCCAAAATAAGTCTAAATCTAATAATGAAATAAGCAAGTATTTATACTTCTTTGTATGAGCAGTAGGGCCCAAACAGAGGTTTGTGAATCTGCTTTCTTCTGAAATTAATATTTGGAGTTTGGTCACAGTTTATCTTCAGGCTCATTTCGTTGCACCAGTAATGAACAGAATTCAACATAATCTGAAGGTTCATTATCACTTAAGGGATCATTTATTTAAATCCAAGATAGAATTTTTTAGAGTCATACAGTTAAACATCAATAACCATTTGTAATAGCTGAAAAGTCCCAAAAGCTTTCTCAAAATCTACAAAACAAGCAAAAGTTCTCTTTCATCCACTGGAGACTTATGATAAACTTTATCTATTGATGTTGGTCATAGTGAGCACAAAGCCAGTGCACAGTGAGAGAAGACACTAGACATCAGAGCAGATCACACTGAGGGTTACCATGGAAACATGAACAGCCCTGAACAAACAAATCTAACTTGATTTGCTTTATTAGAGCCTGTGCTGTGGGACTGCTTTGTGCATATTGAATTCATACATCAGTGTTACTCACTGAGGGGCTGCACTGTCATTAATATTCTGATTCTGTTTTTCTTATTATTAAAGCACTTCTATCTATCTATCTATCTATCGGTCTGTCGGTCTGTCGGTCTGTCGGTCTGTCGATCTATCGATCTATCTATCTACACTGTGTGTGTGCGTGTGCGTGTGCGCGTGTGTGTGCGTGTGTGTGTGTGTGTGTGTGTGCGTGCGCGTGTGTGTGTGAGTTCTGCGCAGTATCTTTCCTGTTCCTAGGGATCTGCTGTACCACTCCTCCAGTTTGGGGGTTACAGCCCTGAGTGCTCCAATCACCACTAATGCCTTCACCTTCCAGGCCTTCTCCAGCTCTTCCTTGAGCCCTGATATTACCATCGCTTGGTGTTGCAGTGTCCACCACCACGGCTTTGTTCTGTTGCTTATCCAACACCACTATGTCTGGTTGGTTCGCCATCACTGTTCTGTCAGTCTGTATCTGGAAGTCCCACAGGAGCTTGGCTTGGTCATTCTCCACAACCTTCGGGAGTGTTTCCCACCTTGACCTTGGAGTCTCCAGCCTGTACTCTGCACAGATGTCTCTGTACACGATGCCCACGACTTGGTTGTGTCACTCCATGTATGCTTTCCCTGCCAGCATTTTACTCCCTGCAGTTATGTGCTGGATTGTTTCAGGAGCCTCTTTGCACAGTCTACACCATGGGTCTTGTCTGGTGTGGTAGATCTGAGCCTCTATTGCCCCATGTAGGGGCTTGTCCTGTCATGATGGTCCCTCCAGCACCTCTTCCGCTGAACTTCACTGTCTGAGACATTCTCTGAGCTTCGATGTTTCATCCTGGACAGTGGTTCCCCCACTCATTAGTCCTCAGCCTCCTTCCTTCTGGCTTGCGTAGAGTCTCAAGGTGCTGGATTTGAGAGGGAACCCTCCATGCATGGTCAAGAGCTTTCGTGTCTTAACATCTGTGGTCAGTATCTCCTTCTTTGGCCAGCTTGTGATTCCTGCTGGGTATCTGATCACTGGCAGGGCGCTGCTGTTTATTGCATGGGCCTTTTTCTTGCCATTGAGCTGGCTTCTTGGGACTTGCCTTACTCGTTGCAGATATTTGGCCGTAGCCGCTTTCCTTTTTGCCTCTTCAAGGTTGCCATTTGCTTGTGGGATACCAAGGTAGGGGATCCAGACGTATGCAGAACAGCAGTGGGGACAGTGCATCTCCTTGGTATATGAAAGCATGCATTTTGTTCCTAAGCAAGGTTAACCTTCACCTGTTCTCACATACGCTAAATTTAACAGTTGTGGAAACACTTGGTTGCAACCAATACTTCGCAAATTCTGACCTTGTCACCTTCTGTTATTTTTGGCTTACAAGGAAATCAACAAAACTCCATATATGTAACATACTCTGGTTATTTTTTTCTCTCCAACATATATATAAATACCAACTGGACCTCCTAGAGGCTTGATTTTATCCATGCATGTTTTCTGTGTACCTCCTGCTTGTAACTCCCTTAAATCTGGCCAGATAAAGAACTTCTTTTACGACTCTACCTGGTCTATTGTCTCTTACTTTTTCCACCCGACTTCAGTATATGCCACATTTGATGGACACTTGTGCACGTGGCTTGCCATTGGTTTCAAGGGTGGTTTTCCACAACAGCATCTCATATCAGCTCATTGTTTCAGTGATGGGTGTTGTGGGGATTGCTCTCAGTGCTGCATTCACATCTTCTAATAGACTTTCAGATGGGGCTGAACGATCTATCGTTTTAGACCGAAAATCGCGATCTCAGACAACACGATTTTGGGATCGTTAAAGCCGGTTTTTTGCAGCGCTCCTAACTGACCCAGGTTTTGTTTCGTCAACTATTTCACACATGTACGTCGCCTCCCTGCCGCGCTGCTGAGCTCACCAATCAGAAGCGGCAGCACAGGTCACGTGTTCTCGACTCCAGCTCACCAATCAGAAACGGCAGCACAGGTCACGTGTTCTCGACTCCAATCGGTGTAGCTGGTCATCAATTTCAGAAATGACTTTAGCGGGACCAGAAGCGGAGTCTGGGGTTTTGAACCCAAAGAAAAACAGCACGTCGGTCATTTTTCTGTATTTCGGGTTTGAGGCTGCAGACGAACATCAGAAACAGGTGCTGTGCAAAACACGTCGTGCTAAAGTTGCCACATCCAGTGGAAACACGACCAATTTATACCGCCATACGCGCATTTGCATGACAAGTGCACGGCGAGAAAGTCCAGTGAAACGTCTAGTGCAGGGGTCGGCAACCTTAAATACTCAAAGAGCCATTTGGACCGTCTCCCACAGAAAAGAAAACACCCAGAGCCACAAAACCCTTTTGACATGTAAACCAGCGCTACCCAGCGAGGGAACTACAGGCAAAACTACAACTCCCAGAGAACAACATGCGCACCATCCTCCACTACAGCTCATAAGCGCGAGTCTTAAGAGAATTATTTACACCTTTCAGTCTTTTCATCACAACAGTAGCAACATAAATAAAGTGCATGAGTGAAATAAAGAACTGCGCTGCACACGTACGACCTGCACACACGTATAATCTCTGAAAAGTTTAACATGAACCATCTCCAACGCGATAGAAGCACAGAACAGACTCACCATAGGCAGAACATCCCTCAGTCACAGAAAGAACACGCATATTCCACTGAGTCCTGCCCTTTAGTCCGACAGAAGCTGACCGCATCAGCAGCACAAGGAGCGAGCCGTTTTTTCAGCGCTTCTAGTTTATGCAAATGAGCCATGTGGTTTTAAGTTTCGCTTCTGTAAAACGTAAACAAATGTGCGCAAAGCTGCATTAAACACATTATTATTTGAGTCCTCCTCGTAGGAAATAAAAATCCATTCTGCACGCAGAATGTAAAGAAAAGGTGGTGAAAGAGCTGGAAAATGTGGAGTATTATGTCACAACTATTTATCGGTGGTCAAGCAGAACAACTGAGCCATATTTCTTTGCTCTACTTAAGTTGAGCCACAGACGGCTCTTTTAGTTCTTCAGTTGTAAGAACTGCTGTTGCTCAAGTGCTCAATGTACCCTGTGTATAGCATGTTTCTTTTTAATAAATAGGCCATTTGAAATAAATTCTTGACTTTAGTTTTCATTCTTGCATTACAGTTATGGAATTTAGTGTTTGAATGGTATGATGCAAGTTTCTGTGATGCTTGCGAATGTTCATGTGCATTGAAAAAAATCGTGAAATCGCGATATCTGCCAGAAAAATCGCAATTCAATTTTTTCTTAAAATCGTTGAGCCCTACTTTCAGATGGTATTTCACTTAGCTTCTGTAACTGGCATTGAGGTTGCCTTATGTTCATTTGGGCCATGGTCTTATGTGACGGAGTAGCCCCGTCAAAGCCCGCGCTAACCTAAGTACGCCCAAACAAACCCGCGCTAGCCACTTACCTGGCTTCATTCATTCTGCTCCATTTCTCGCTCCCCGTCCGTCCGCTCCGTTCTCCGCTATATTTACCGTCCGTTCACCACCACAGTTGTCTCGGGTGCACACGAGTCCACTGTTAAACCATCCATGTCCATAATCCTGTTTTCCAACAAACTCCAAACCAGTATCCGTCTCCCGTTCGCGAGCCGCACTGTCAAACCGAGCGCCTCACGCACTTCCTATTTCCGTCATCATGCGCGGGACATTGGCGTCTGACGTCATAGTGACGTCATCACGAAATATAATTTGCGGCACTAAATTAGCCATATTATTCTTCCTGGTTCTGCAACAGGCGCAGAGACATGGCCACGTTGCACAATGTATTTTCAAGTATTTTTTTGTATTTTTGTTATTACTGTTAATTCTGGTTTTAGTGTTGATAACCAGTATTTTTGTGTTAATTGGCTTGGGGGAGGAGCCTTGGTGGATAAAAGGGGGCCACTCTCTCTCCCTCAGTCAGTCTGGGCCAGGAGTTGTACATGGAAGGTAACACCCTGTAGTTCTTATGATGCATATTTCTGCTGTTGTGTACATGTTGTAAATACCTTTTTGTTTCACTGTTTGTATATAGCACTCTTCAAACTTTTCTTTTTGGGATTAAATAATCAAAAACATCCGTCTGACTACGCCATCGTCATTTAGTCGATAACACTTTAATAACACCACTTTTTATGCAAGCTACATTGCAAAAGAGTATGTTTATTTTTACTCACATTAATTGCATGTATACTGAACCATTCAGGAGTCAAATTAGAGCGACCTAGACCATATACTTTATTAATATTTGTATAATGGACTGTATTTGACACCCTCTTTGTATAAGCAGGGCTACTGGTTTCTACTCCTATACCTTATTTATACAGCTGAGCCTTCAGGACTGTTATCTATGTAATTATTATAATGCATTTAGAAACCCTATGAGTGACACATGACAGCTCTACACATGTGCAATGCACTTACTACACAAATTGTACATTCATGAAGTTCATGAAGAGATACTAACAACAGTGCACTGGTCAGACAGGTGCACTTATTATAATACAGCCTGATGTGTCACAAACGTCCCCTTAAACACAGCTCTGCGTTAGAATAGCACACTCGCACTCATCTCTCATAGATGCAAAGATGCGTTTCTGAACAAACGTCCCTTATTTCCCTGAAGCGGAGCAGGTCCAGAACATATACACATGTTCCTCCACACGTGTGTAATAGTGCTGTTATTCTACTGAAACTGTTGCTTCTTCATAAACACACAGAGACGAGGCGGACACCTTACTGCCCCAGTCGCTCTCACTCCACTGCTCCGCCTGGATCATCCATTTTCACACAAAATAGCCCTGAAACTAGCTCACTGTTTCATTAAAATTCTAACTAACATCTAATCATTACAAAGTGAAGCTACAAAAAGTGACTTGTCGCTAAAAGCATGTTATTTTTAGACACTTGTGTTGAAAGTTACTGCTGCTGTTGTTGTCTCCTGCCGCACATGCACACTCACTGGGAATTGCCGCACATCTCCGGTTCCCATCAGGTTCCCATGGATGATGATGTGGGTTTATTCATCGCTGTTTTGAGCCAGCTGTCGTCAGTACGCATGCGCAAACCTCTAAAACAACCAGCTGGTTGTAAAAGTGCATGTAGAAAGCGTAGAATGTAATGACTGTAAGCCATGCTCTCAACATGTGCCTCCAGGCCTCCGTAGAAGGGCAAAACAACACAAGTTAAGGGGACGTTAAGACCTTGTTTGGCTAGGCGACGTCTGAGCCGGCATCTTGTAATTTTCATTGTCTCTCGTCATTGTATGAGGTGGGCATTACCGCAAAGGGTCTGGCCCAAGGACTCATACTGGGTTGCTCATTGCGCCCGCAGGGGGGGATTCGAACCCGGGTCTGAAGTGTGGCTCTAGCATCAAGTCACAGTGATGCTGATTTCAAAGCCCCAGCAACGTTCAGCACTGTGGGGGAAATACAGCACCAGAAGATCATTCACATTTTCTTTACATGAGTCATAGAAGTTAGTAGTTGTTTGTCATGTAGTTTTCCTTGTATCTGTTTGTGAATTTGAGGGCAGTAAAGTTTCTGACTTGTCTTGAATAATTTACATTTTTATGACAAGGCAAACCAAAGGGCAGCTCTTGATTCAGAGACAGCACAATCTAATTCCCTCTTCCCTTTTGTTTGTGAAAACAGTGAAAGTGGTTTATAATAGACTATAATCTACCTCTTACTTCCTCTTGTGTCTAATTATGACTCAAAATAAGAAGGAAAGAACAACTGATGCTGAGAACAGATAAATATATTCAGAGCGTTTGACTTCTTTTGCTTTGGGCTTTCCATTTGGGGAAACAGCAGGTTTCAATGCAAACCCTGTGTGTTTGTCTCTGAGCAGACAGGGCTCTCATAAGGAGGGAGAGTTACTCTGAGAATGCTGTAATTAGAACAAACCTGAATATTGTGCCTCTGGCCCAGTCACAGGATCTGTATAGTACAGATCAGTGCCCTGTGCACAGCACTACTTTGTGGAAGAACTCACAGTTCTCTCTATTGTACAAAGGGACTGTGTTTTGGAGTGTGTCCACTGGAACAGCCACAGTCTAATTAGACCAGACTCAAGTCATAATCAATGTCCAGTGTTATTGGAGCTGTTGACTTCAAGATTAAGCCAGATGCCCCAACCTCTGTGAGAGGGCAGTGAAGAGCTGAGCCCAGCTGTTTTTTTTTTTCTCTAAAATATAAAATCTCCATGAGAATATGGGGTCACTGTTGCTGCCTCCCTTGAGTTTGGGCTGTGATGTTCTAATATGGCTCTATAAAGAAAGACAAAGTAGCTCAATAGTTTGAGCTGTCCCATACTTCACCCATATGGCAGTTGGTGATGGGTAAATGTCATCGTCCAGGAGGGACATAACTCAGTGTGATTCTAATGGAGCATAAGAGCCAGTGTTACCTCTGTGTGGACACTTCCCTTTCTCTCCTCTCCTCTGATTCTGTCTGACACTTTTTATGGGACCCACCACCATAAATGTGTCTTTATTGCCAATCCATCACTGAAATGTATGTGAACTCTTTTCATTCACCTTTTTGTATTGGTAATTTCTGCTCAAAGAGTGAACTAGTTTTCCAGTTAACTGAGTGACAGATTGGAGTCTTATGGAGATTTACATAGAGAGTCAAGAAAAAAGAGAGCATTAAAGCACGTTCTTGTGTAAAAAGTTCAAATTTAAAGGTGCACTACATAACATGTCTTGTAGAGCATCTACCACCTGCTTGTCTTGTATCTCCACTGAGACAAGCAGGTGGCGGACCCAGAAAAGTTCCGCCTTTAAAATTTGTAGTTTTTGTGCTTGCACTACTTGAACAATAATTACAATACATTAAATTATTATAGCATTTTTTGGACATTTTAAACCGCATTATTCATTCACTCCACATACGCTTGGGAATTACTATTGTAGCCACAGCTGCCCTGGGGTAGACTGATGGAAGGCTGCCAATCTGCACCATCGCCCCCTCCTACCACCACCAGTCACTTGTTATTCACCACAATCACAGGCAAAGTGGGTTAGGTATGTGTCACCCTTAGTTTACTTAGTTTAGTTTGGAATTACATAAAAGTAAAATAACTACTATTTGGCAACAGGCAATAAATTAATACTATACACATGATATGCAAATACACAGTTCTGCGTTCTAGCTGAAGATATGAGCCCTTTTAAAAGTGTGAGACAGTGATTTATGACAGTCTTAAGAAGCAGAGCTGCTGTAGTGGAGAAAGGTGAAGCCCTCTCTCTATTTATAATCTCTTCTGCTAAGTGTGGGCCTGTATTCACTGCTTTCCTTCTCCTCCCACAGACTTCTGCTGTGGCTCTGATGAGAACATAAACTCACTCCAGACATAAATCCACACAGCCACACTTAGTGTAATATCGGCCCTATAAAGTTAAATCTGTTTTCTGTTTTATGTTACAATGTTGTTTCCTCATCACAAACATATCTGGAGTTGTGTTTTGTTTCATTCACTCATTTTTAACACACAAATCTTACATATTTAGGTGGAGCTCTCTCTAACAGAAAATCGTTCCACCTAGTGATGTCATGTGGTAATACAGGAAGTGCTTCACTCAGATCATTTGGATCATTTCAGCCCTGGAATTGTAAATCTCTACTAAACTACAGGTAAACATGACATCACAAGATGGAACAGCATTTTGATTGGAGATGTAGACAGACTAATACACAAGGATTATTCAAACATGTGTGAATGAAACAAAACGCAGGTCCAGGTATGTTTATGATGAGGTAACAACATTATAACATGGCTTAAAGCTCACAAGAATCTATTTTACGTAATATAGGACCTTTAATCAGAGGCAGCAGGCGGCTCAGAGACATCTGAAAAAGGTGATTTCTCATAATCCAGCTGTAACTTTATGCATCCCTCTTCCTTTAATATTTTTCTCCTCTGGGCTGTACTGCTTTACATGTATTCCTCCTCATAATATAGCAGCTGTTACAGTATAAAGACTCATCATCCCTCACTAGAGATCGCTCCCCCTTTATGTCCCCTGCATACAGAATAACACAGAGTATACAATAGTGTGACTTCAGTGAGATTTTACTATCTCATTAGACTTCACATGTGTGAAGTCACTGGAGTATCACTTATGATGGAAATCTAAGCAAACCTGGGTAAATTGCACTAGTGGATTATGACAATGGGAAACAAGTTAATAGCTCATTTTGCTGGCTCTAATTTCCATGGCCTGCAGTTAAAGGGCCCATATTACACTATTTTCTGATCTATGCAAATCTCTACTAAACAAAAGATAAAAAGTAGCTGTTAACTTGGAAACTACAAAGCTACTACTTCATGACATCACAAGGTGGAACAGAGCATTTTGATCTTAGGAGATGTAGACAGACATCATAATAAAGGATTATTCAAACATGGGAATGTATTGAACTTCTATTAACTGCGGGAAGCTGGAATAATATATATTTGGGTTTCAGTGTTTGTGTACATTTTTGTTGCAATAGTAGGGAGCTTTTTATGTAATGCAGTAATATTTGCGCTGCAGAGGGCTGAATAAGTAACTTCTATGGCTAATTATCAATTCATTCTCTTATTTACTTTTTGCAGCTCATGACTTTTAATGATATTGTGTAGGAGGCATAAAGTAGTTCCTCTGTAGCAATAAATCATACTTAAATTTGTTATTGTGACCAGCCTGGCGTACACTGGTGTGTACGTGTTTATCAGTAGGTGAGTAGTCCCTTGATGCTAAATGGCTTGAGTGAAAAAGCTCTGCGTAAGTGTGACCAATTATAGTTCTTTGTGCGAGTATAGAACTGAAGCATGTCCTGTGATTGGAATAATGTTTTCTCTGGGAGTGCATTCAGTCAGTTGTTTGAGAGTTCCCATTGTACTGAGTGCCTGTGGTTTCCCTGGGAGATTGGCTGTCTGACCCCCTCTACTTTCAACTGGCCGACATTATCTGCGGCTCACCTCTGCTCCGCCACTAAAAGCTGTCTTCATTGAGCTAACATGGAGGGAGCATCCACTCTTTTAGCCCATTTGGCCCCGTGAGGATAAAGGAACACTGAGGCTCTTCTCCTCTCCTGTGTCAAAATGTGGACTGACTTCTGAATCTGTGCGTGCTTAGAGGAGAATACTGATAAGACTGGGAGAGTTGCTACTTTTACGCCAGAGTGGGCACTAGGGGCTGAAATTCATGGCCATCTAAAGACATATTCTGCTGATTGATTGGCCAACTAAAAAGGGGGCATGGCTAAAGGTCTCAAAACGATTATATATCTGTTTGACCAAACTGTTTTCACAAGCTTACAACTGCTCAAGAGTTCATGCAAAAACAACAGTTTATCCAGAAAACGTACTAGGAAACAGTGCATTTATATAAAGGCACCTTAAATTTATGAATCACGACTACAGCAGCTCAGTTGGTAGAGTGTTTGTCCGCTGATCCGAAGGTTGGCGGTGCGATTCCAGCTCCCACAGATGAATACTGTTGTTGTATCCTTGGGCAACTCACCTTTCTCCCAGTGTCTGCTTATATTGGTATATGGATGTGCGTGTGAATGGATGGATGAGTGGTTCCTTGAAGTAAAGTGTCATTTACCATGAGTTTATTCTGGCTTTATACATATAAATACCAAAAAATATAAAATCTTCAGCTAATTCACTCACTCACGTCTCCTTTCTGGTGTTGTCCCATATAAATGATTACAAACTAAATAAAATGATTAAAATTACGTCCTACCGCCCCAGTGAGCACACCTCTCAATGGCTAACAGATCATTATGAGCTGGAGTATTTGTAACGTATTATTACCAGACACTTTTCATAGCAATCAACTCAGGGCAGGAGGCGGGTTTGATCTTAATATTAATGAAAATCTCAAACAGACTTTAAAACATGATCATATCTTTGTATAGCAGACAAGGGGAGCACAGCCTGTCAAAATATTGTTGTTAAATCAGTTTTCTAATGGAACATTTTGGCAATATGAAGGAAGCAGGAGCCTTACCTATACTGCATATGTTCACCCACCATTAACTGAAAAAGCAACGTTATTTATCTTAAATGTTTTGTAGATCTCATCTGAGGAAAAAACCGACCTGAAGCTAGAGTTAAATTAATCCAGCGTGATTAGTTTAATCTGAAGAGCAACCAGGACGGTGCTGTTATTAATCCTACTGTGCTCAGACATGTCCTTGTATTTAATATTTCAGCCTGTGTGGACTTTGAACATTATCTAGTCGGGATACAGTAACTTAGTTTGTGTGTAATGAGGAGATTAGGAGTTATCTGCTGTAGGGCTGTATCAAGCCACTGCACAAGGAAATCCCACTAGGACACCAGAGTAATTATCACTATGCTCAAGAATTCTCCAGAAATACACTATACTGCCAAAAGTATTCGCTCACCTGCCTTGACTCGTATATGAACTTAAGTGACATCCCATTCTTAATCCGTAGGGTTTAATATGACATTGGTCCACCCTTTGCAGCTATAACAGCTTCAACTCTTCTGGGAAGAGGTCCACAAGGTTTAGGAGTGTGTTTATGGGAATCTTTGACCACTCTTCCTGAAGTGTATTTGTGAGGTCACACACTGATGTTGGACAAGAAGGCCTGACTCTCAGTCTCCACTCTAATTCATCCCAAAGGTGTTCTATCGGGTTGAGGTCAGGACTCTGTGCAGGCCAGTCAAGTTCATCCACACCAAACTCTCTCATCCTTGTCTTTATGGACCTTGCTTTGTGCACTGGTGCTCCACTGCTCTAAAGTCCAGTGGAGGCGTGCTTTGCACCACTACATCCGATGCTTTGCATTGCACTTGGTGATGTATGGCTTAGATGCAGCTGCTCGGCCATGGAAACCCATTCTATGAAGCTCTCTACGCACTGTTCTTGAGATAATCTGAAGGCCACATGAACTTTGGAGGTCTATAGTGATTGACTCTGCAGAAAGTTGGCGACCTCTGCACTATGCGCCTCAGCATCTGCTGACCCCCGCCCCATCAGTTTATGTGACCTACCACTTTGTGGCTGAGTTGCTGTCATTCTCAGTCGCTTCCACTTTGTTATAATACCACTGACAGTTGACAGTGGAATATTTAGGAGCGAGGACATTTCATGACTGGACTTGTTGCACAGGTGACATCCTATCACAGTACCACACTGGAATTCACTGAGCTCCTGAGAGCGACCCATTTTTACACAAATGTTTGTAGAAACAGTCTGCAGGCCTAGGTGCTTCATTTTATACACCTGTGGCCATGGAAGTTATTGGATTTTGATTATTTGGATGGGTGAGTGAATACTTTTGGCAATATAGTGTATTTAAGATCTGTTTCGGGAATGGGAATAGCTGTCAAGCCAAGCTAAGCCACTTACTTTATATATAGCACAATTAAAAACAACAGCATTGTCCAAAGTGCTTCACAGATTTAAAGTGTGCATGACAAGTTCCGATGATTCTCTAATTTTGATTTACTTTGGTGGGATAATATCTGTTGTAAATACATTGAAAATTACAGGAAGTAGAGTTATATTTTAGCGAGCTCCATATTGATGAAGTTTGTAAAGTTTGGATGGAGGCGTGAACGAATCAAAAGAGAGAAAGTGAGGCTGTTTCATTAGAAATCTGATTGTGTGGATGTCATTGTGATCGGCACTTGCATCAATACGGTAAGAAACATGGTGCAATGCAGGTGCCTTCTGCTAAAAACAAGCTTAAAATAAAAGCAATGTTGGCGACATGATGTTCTTGTCTTGTTTTGGTGTTTATCAGTTTGCCATTTCCAGAATAAAGTCTGTAAAAGCAGGTAGTTTACTGATATTGCTTGTACACAAAAACAGACGTTGTGGGGTCATTTAAACTTTACGGATGCCCCTATTGTGTTTTGGTTTGAGATGGACCCTGAGTAACAAACAGTAGGTGCTGGGAAACATTATAATACAAACAGAAATCCATGCCCGATTCCCTTTATAACCAAAATCTGAATGAACTCTATCTGTAGAAGGGAACCACAAAACGGCCATCTGGACTAAGTGATGCTTTGGACACTGGGTTTGTCTCTGTTCACTGTCCAGTATCTGCAGTACAAAAGGAGACTCCATTAGAAAAAACTTGTCAAAGGCAGTAAAATCCACTCACTGAAACCTTTCCACAAAAAAAGTGAATCTGTCAGAGCTGAGAGACACCAGCAGGAGCCTTTCTGATGGATCTTATTGTGAATGTAATAGCCCCGTCTATAAGATCATATAAAGAGAGCACTTTTGAACTTTTGTTAACATGAATGGTTTGATTGGGATCTCAGTTTTTAAAAGAACCATTTTTCTTTCTAAATTTATGCTTTTTCACACTGATTTATATTGAAATAACGTGTATAGAATCCCTCAGTCGTCCAGGTAGAATCCATGGCAAACGGAGAAATTCAATTTGTCAACTGGACAAAAGTTTATTTGGCCGAATACATTTCGCAGCTCATCCAAGCTGCTTCTTCAGGTCTGGTCAGATGCTGGTGGACATTGCCTTATATTTGCCTGAAGGGAGGAGCTAACTACAATGAAATTACTCTGAGACCACACCTATTTGTTTACAGTTTCTGTTAATTAGGTGGGCCTGTTGGTGTAGTTAGCATAACCATTCAGGGCCATAATGGGTGTTTTCACACCTCTGGACCTGACGTGGCTAGCCCTATTGTTTTTTCTGTTTGTTTTGATTTAGGTTTGAGGATAGAGTTATAAATGGGAGACAAATGATGTCTGAGACCTCCATTTCTGTTCAAGGAAGGATTCTCTTTCTTGACAAAAATAGCCTCTTTAACTCCCCTCTCAAACCAGTTCTTTTTTCTGGCCAAGATCTGGACCTCGCTGTCCTCAAAGGAGTGGCCCGTGGCTTTTAGGTGGAGATGTATGGCAGATTGTGGTCCACTCTGGCTCTCCCGTCTGTGTTGGTACATCCTCTTGTGAAGTGGCTGTTTTGTTTCTCCAATGTAGCGCTCACTGCAGTCTTCACTACACTGAATGGAGTAGACCACATTGCTTTATTTGTGGCTCTGAAACGTATTCGACCGAATAAACAAAGTTCCACCACTAAAAGTCTAGGGATGCACCAATTCAGCTTTTTCAGTTCTTACACCAGTTCCAGTGCTATGGCTTTAAGTATCTATTGACGTCACAAATCAGCTGATACCAGTGCAGAGACTGAAAAGCAGCATTTATTTACTGATTAAATGTGTTATGGAGCTGTTATTTATCTCTCAAGTGGACACAAGTAAGGGACAGTTGGATTTTGTGAAATGAGCTGTATGTTTTTCCCATATCCATGGAGACCGTACAAGAGGCTAGCTAAGGAAGCACATTTGAGATGCTACAGGCTTTTTTGTTTATGTTTCAGCAAATGTAGCAGAAGATCATCCAGAGGAAATACTCCAACACTTTGAGGAAATGAACCCTTTCATCACCAACTGATGAACGGGTTCATTTCCTCCTCCTCTGTGTCCTGCAGCATCACAACAGTGTCCAGGGGGAGCCAGGTGAAAGGCCTGGACACTTTTGCTTCTTCCTCTTCTGAGACGGCCCTGAGACAGATCTGCTGACCCTCCCTGACCAGTCCTCCTGTTAAACTGCATTGAGACCTTTGACTGACACAAAGGTGACTGAGAAGTGCAGTGTAAATGTTGTTGCAGCAAAATTTGAATTTCCCTCAGGATCAATAAAGTATCTCTCTCTTTGTGTAAATAAAAGTTCAGACATTATGAGACTTTCTGGGCCAGCTAAGACCAGTAAATAGTCTTATTACATCAATGTACATGTCCAACCAGGATATTGGCTAAACTGATATTTTTCAGTATTGGCGCTGTTATCGGATCGATGCATCTCTATAAAAGACTGTGCTGTATTAAGTGTAACCAACTGTCCATGGACATTACTGTATCAGATGGATCCTGTGGTACTCTTAAGTGCACATGAGCTGCAGTAAGATTTAAGCATCTGAACTCACTGTGATCTCCAGTCTCCTAATGTCCCATAAGGGTAATATTACAGCTCCATTTAAACCTCTTATGCCTGATATTACTGTCAAGGCCGCTCATTACCAAAGAGCTGACTCAGACAGTGTTAGGAAAAGCACTGAGCATCACAGAGCAAGGATTAGTCAATGACGCCATAATCCTAAAAGAGCTTTCACTTTTTATGTTAAAACTGATGTGTGCATGAACTTGAACTTAAAACATGCCATTCAAAAACATTTTTCATGCCATTCAAAAACACATGTGCCTCTACAGTGGAAAGTTTTGAACAGCTTCCGGTTTCAGCCGTGAATAGTTTCATTTGAGCATTTGTAATTGAAAATATGTAGTGTCTCTATAAAAATGGAAAATAATCAGATGAGTGAGTGCCATTTATTTCAGTATATTAAAAGCACTGTTTATTAAGGTAGACACATTGTTCCAAATGGGATAATAAACCTCTTTAGTGTTTCAATGCCAACGCTCATTGGGCCCTATCTTGCCCCCGATCTTAGCACTAGCGATAACGAGGGGGCATGTACAGGTCGCGCTGTACTTTGCTGCTGGAGGCTGGAGTGGGATGGTACAAGTACATATATGGTGATGACATCTCAACCAATCTGTGACCGCTGTGGCATTTAAAATCACTGCCAGTGTGGGTAAGGTCTGCAATCTTTTCCTCATTACCAGGCAGCAAAGAGGGGTGTGGGGAAAATTATATATGGGTACAATAAAACGGCTCTGAAGCCCCACGATGCAAGTATGTGTCAGTAGAGACACCAGGAATATAAAATTTTGGATGTGCCATGACAGAACTGGCTGGGTTTGTGTTCCGAACACTCCGCGTGCATGTGCGCCCCTCTCCCACACATGCACCCCTGTAAGCCCGTGCACGTGTACACACATTGACCTTTTTAGTTTTCTCTGCATTCCTCTGTTCGTTTGCCTCCCATGCCACAGCAGGCCCGCTGACCGCTGCTCTCCCCCTGGTCGCACCTGCTCCCACCTGTCCCGGCAGTCCACCTCCGCATCTTTCACCTGAGGAACATGTTTCCACTGCTGCTACTGCTGACCGCTCACATTCTCGTCTCACGGGTGTCCACTGCATTTGGTCCCACAACAGTGGATGTCTCGCAGACTATGGAATACGTTTATTGTCATATAAATGTTTCTGATATTACAGCTTTGTGCACAGACATGGATTAAACCATTTACACATGGGGATCTACTGACCGCTGCTGCCAAGAGAGCAGCACATACGAGACTTGCGTCTGTTCCGCTCCGCTGTCACAGCCCCGAGTTGTCAGTGAATATGCGCGCACTGATCCCTGTCAGAGTCCGGCCGCTCCACGGCTCTGTGCAGTTTTGTACGGTTCTGATGGTAGCTTACCTACTGGTGACAAATTTTATAAACTAACCAAAGCAGAACAATGGGAATAATTTTGTTGGAAATTAAATGGAGCTGATGAAATCTGACATTGCAGCACTGGGACAGGGTAAGAAAACACTTTTTAGGACAGCGCTGTAAATGGCCTCATGTAAATGAGCAGCTTTTGTACAGATCGTGATCAAACCAAATTATAGAGCAGTGCTAAGCCGATGCAGGACGTGGGCGCGGGGCTGTGCTCTGCTGTGGGAGGGCATCCGGATGGAGCACGAACATGGATGGATGGCCCACACGGCACACGAATATGTTATGAATGTTAAGCATTTACCATCATAATATATTTCCAAATAAAAAAAAGCCTGTCACATGTCACATGTTGTTTTTCAGTGGACTAGTTTGATATCTGTTTTTACGATTCTGGCAATTCACTGAATGCACCACTTCACTCCCTCAGTCTGCTCCACTCCACCTGATATTCAGGCTCTTGTGCTAGCGCTAAGATCTGGGGCAAGATAGGGCCCATTGTCTGTATTGTCTGCCCACACAGGGGCAGCAAGTTTAATACAATTTAAAATATATATTTTTTATACATCTGCCAATACAATAAATAAAAAAATAAATAAATAAAAAGGGGAACACTTCGTCTTAATAAAGCATGAACAACACTGACACTGCCTGCTTGTTTCCATGGAAATCTTGTTCCTTTGGCTATAATTTTCCACAGGATGGCATAAAATGTGTATCTCCATGGAGAATGTTTGGAAGTATGGTTTTAACTTTCCATTTCTGTAACATTTTCTGGGGGTAGTATGTGGTAGTAGTAAGGAGTAGGTGGTCGTAGTAGTAGTAGTAGTAGTAGTAGTAGTAGTAGTAGTAGTAGTAGTAGTAGTAGTAGTAGTAGTAGTAGTAGTAGTAGTAGTAGTAGTAGTAGTAGTAGTAGTAGTAGTAGTAGTAGTAGTAGTAGTAGTAGTAGGTAGTGGTTTCCATACTGTACCTTAAGTAATAAATAAGCCTGAATCATTCATAAACTATTCGTTCAGCTATTTGTTTATTAAGGCTATGTAATGTGTGTTTGCAAAGAAATTCTACACATGACAAGTTTTGAGTCTAAAATATATTCTTCCAGCTTTCATATATTGAACTATAAGTCAATGTAGTAATTATCATGACAGGCCTAACTACACATACATTTATGCAAATGTATTAATCCAGCGCAATTTGAAGTCAGTAATGTTTGCCACCCCCTTTACCCGTACCCCATCCACTTATGATGTGCCTGTGTGTCCTTGTAAGATGTTTGTGATGTTGTTCTAGAGAAATCTAATGTGTGGTTATTATAACATGTCACCAAAATATGTCTGCACTTTATTAAGTTTAATTTCTGCGATTAATGAAACTCTTCCAAACCAATGGGTGGTGGTAAAACATGATAGGCCTGTGGGTATCCTGGCCTTATTACCAGAGTTTGTCTGTGTCAGTGTGAAACCCACAGCTGCACTGCTCCATTCCTCTCACTCCAGGAAGTGAAATGTGGGCTGTTGTCTGGTCTCTCTCTGTGCCTCTGTAATCTAATGTAGCCCTGGTGCTTTGTCATAGGAGACAGGCCGACAGAGGGATGACTCAAGTGCTCTCACTGTCCAGACCAAGTCCACACTGTGACTGTGAATGAGGCTCTGAGAGGTCTCTGGATCTTTGTGTGTGAATGGGTCTGCGGTTCCTTGATGTAAAGCGCTTTGAGTGCCCATTTGAGTGCTACTGTATATAAAACATGTATGGAATTTTTACTATCTTGCAAACTTGGAAAAACGGAAGTACTTCATTTTAAATGGTTTGCAGTGGTCCAGTCTTATCCATTCTGAGCATTTTGTTTTTCATAACGCTCGTTTATTTTTGCCATCATGGTAATAAGAACAAAACTAGCATGCTAAGAGACAGTAGCTCAGTTGGTAGTGTGTCCGTCCACTTATCTGAAGGTTGGTGGTTTGAATCTCTCTTTGAACAAAAACATCATTAGTTGAGAGGTCAGATCCACTAACCCACAGGTTGGCGGTACGATTCCAACTCCCACAGTTGAATACTGTTGTTGTGTCTTTTGGCAGAACCCCCCAGTGTCTGTGTGAATGAATGGGTTCCTCGATGTAAAGTGCCTAGAAGGTGGAAAAGGAGACCATTTACCATAAGCACGCACTTCCTGATTCTTGGACAATATGAAATGTTAAGTAAAAGAATGAAAGTACTTGTTTAAAAATGTACATGAAGAGTAAAAAGTATTTCGCTGAGATTTTGAGGTAAGGCTTTAAATGTAGTAATTTTGATAGATTTGTGCAGATTTAGGTGGTAAATAGCAGCTAAATTAATATTGTTAAGTTACAAATTTAGTTACTAATAGAAATGCACAGGTTTGATATTTGTGAATTTACCTTCTGGATTTTTCATGGCAGTACAATGTAATCAATAGACAGACTTGCAATTTCCTTTTATCTGGGAGCATGACATCACATTCTAAAATCTGAAAACCACCGTTCGGTCAGAGCCTACATAATGTCCTTTCTTACTGATGTTTTTGCTGTACAAAGCGGCGGCCGTGTTGGAGTGACTGGGAGGTGGTGGGCTGGGACCTGACAGTGGTGGGTGCTGGGTGTCACTTTAAAGAAATGCTTCAGAGAGTTTTCAAATGGAGCACAGCAGGAGTGTATGCAGAGCAGTGGGAGCATTATGGAGGTCTGGAGCAGGAGCCTCATGGTTTATTGAACAGACTGTTGACAGTGAATGCATAAACACAGTGAGGCTGGACTGTGCAGGGCTGTAATCAGATAAAGTGATGCTGACTGGGGTCTCCTGTACCCCCATCATACCTCCACTGGACTACAAGGTGACATAGGTTTCATCCATTATTCGGTGTTGGGAAGGAACTTTGCAATATTTAGGTAAGTTAAAGTGACTTAAATAAAAAAAAAAAAAAAAACATTGGACTTTATTTGAATAGATTCAGCTTGATCTACCAATGGAATAAATGTGTTTTTCTTAATTCAAGAAACATTACATTTTGTTTTTTTATTTTAATTGCAAAGAGCTATTGTTTTTCTTATCTTAAGTGTAGCAAGATGTATTTTTATATTTTTAGTACAAAAACTCTTGTTCCGTTGGTAGATAATTTTACTCAAATTTACTGAAATCATGATAAAACATTCTTAATTCAAGTCATCTAAACTTGGCTAGATTAGTGTATTCTGGTACATTTACTTTTACATTTAGTGGTATTAAGAATAAGGATGCACCGATTCGATACTGGTATCAGATATCAGCGCCGATACTGAACATTTTGCTGGGTCAGATGTCGGCTTCCAGAAATCGATTCAGCTAATATCCTGGTTGGACATATAAATTGACGTTATGAGACTCTTTCCTGGTTGTAGTCTCAGTGTTTGAATATTTTATTTGTGCAAAGTATTTCTGCAGTTACTTAAACAACATATAGCACAAATCTTTAGAAGACCTCAAAATACTTTGAACAACTGTTAAATATATACTTTAATACTTATGTAGATTTTTTCGTGTGGTACTTTTACTTTTTTGATCTGGTATCTGTACTTTTACTTAAGTAACAAAATTGAGTACTTCTTCCACCACTAATAAAAACAGTTTGAATAGATCCACAGAAGCAGCATGTCATTTTATTAAATAACTTTATGCACCAGAATTATAAATGAAATCTACACCTGCTCTTTATGTGTGAGACATGCAGCCTCTGAGGGGTTTAGTAAGTGAAAAGAACTTCTGGAACCGTCCATCTGTACATGGGGATGAAAAGGGAGACATAAGAACACAGATTTGGCAGTTCATATTGAAGATTTAAAGTATGAATCTTTCTTCGCCTTTAAATACTGCCATCATTGTCTTTATTAATGTTCTAGTAATTCACTGGACAGTATGTGATGGGTACTAGGGGTGTGCTAAAATATTCTAATATCAAAATATATCATGATACTAAATTTGGTGACACAGTATCATTATCGTGGGCTGCTGTATTGAGTATTGTTTAGTATATTTGTTTAGTTATTTTGACAGTACTGCAATTTTAATCTTTGTTCAAAGAAAGGAAACTTGTCTATGCAATAGTTGCACAGTTAGCGGTTTAACAAAGAAATACTGTTGTCAAATGTATTTGGTAGAAGGAGTAGTATTACTATTAGATATGATATTAATATTGATGAAACACTTTCTCATTTTCAAATGTCATCCTTTAAAGACGTCACCCTTACAAGGCTTTAAGGCCAAGTCCGCACAGTGCTCTCTCCTCCCGTATCTGTAACATGCTTTAGATGATGGAGAGGGATTCTGATTCTTTCTCATTTTAAATGTCAGATGTTTAAAAGGAGCAGACATGATGACAAAAGCCCATTTGAAAGATCTGTCAATGTCAATGCTTACTTGAACTCAATCTCCTGTTTTATCTGATACAAGACTTCAGAATGACGGCCCTGATCTTCACATACAGTACATTTAAGCTGTTTCTGTCTGTCTCTGATAAAGTGGACAGATTCTCTATTATATAAAGCCCTATTACTGAATAATGGAGTGCCAGAGAAGAATACAGTGTCTCTGCATCAGTGGTGGAAGGTAACAAAGTAAAAATAAAGAACTGTACACAGGTATACCTTTTGGGTATCTGTACTTTACTTAAGTATGTTTTAAAGTGGATACTTTTTACTTTGACGTCACTACATTTGATGTATCAATGCTTTCTACTTTACATCCACTGCATTTTAGATCTGGGCTGAAAGGTGCTTTTCTTTATGGTTTGAGACCTGCTGAAATGGCTGAGATTTTATTTTTACCACATTTAATCTGAGTTAAGTCTCAAGTTTGAGCAAACCAAATACACAAATACACAAAAACAGCCCACCACTGCTCTGCACAGCTCCAATTACAAAGTACAAGAGGAGTATCCGAGGTTATGTGGGCAGGGTTTGTTCTTGTTGGTTTGAACTGAGCTGTGTGATTTGTAGAGCACATCTTCTTCAGTATTTACTAGAAATAAGTGCAACAAAAGCTCCAGTGAGGCGTGAAATCATTGGCTTTGTGAAGTTGAAAAACTGCTTTGTTCCTCAGTAACTGCCCAGGAGCTGTTGGGCCTCATGTATATACAGTATGTATTACAGATATTTACAAATATTTATTTTCTTTACTGAAAATTACTGTTGTGTGTATTATCCACGTGTGCACAGATTACACAGATTACTATGTGATGTTCAACATTATTATTATCATTTTTCCCACTCAAGCTTTTAGTCATGTTAGAATGTTGTTATCTCATCAAACTCATATCTGAAGTTGTGTTTTGTTTCATTCACACATGTCTAGTTATTCTGCTTTATTAATCTGTCTACACTTCCAAAGCTCAAAATGCTCTGGTCCACCTTGTGATGTCATGAAGTGGTAGTTTTCAAGTTACCAGCTACATTTTACCTTTTGTTTAGTAGAGATTGGAAATTCCAGAGCTAAAATTATCCAAATGATTCTAGTGAAGGTGTATGGAGTTTAAAAACACAGAGGAGCACTACTTCCGTATTACCATATGACATCACAAGGTGGAGCAAAGCCTCACCTCCTATGCATTATATCGACAAGTACTGAGAGATTTCGCTGTTTTAAATTACAGAACTCACCACAAATCATAAGAAATCTCTCTAATGGGGTAAATAACAATATGTATCAAATATATAAAGTATTATTTTATTCTTAATGACACTGAGCAGTTTTTTATTATTATTATTTCGAAAATGAAAGGCACTGCCCCACCTGTCTCCCCTGACCACACGTCGCTGACATGGAGCTGTTTTCCTCCTGAATCTGAAGTGGGGCATTCTTAACGTTTTCTTTGCTGTGCTTTGTATTGTGAGGGTCCTATTGATTACGTCGATATTCAATTTGATGTTGTATCGAGTGTTGTTGCATTGTTAGGTGACAGTTAAGTCAGGCATTCATGCATGAGCTTCATTGATTTTTCGGGTCTTTTTTCTTTTCTTTATTTTTTTTAAGCTGAATTTTGTATTTTTATTTAGATTTCTGTCTTTTTACTGCTATTTTGCATATCACCATATTGACCCTGGACGATAATGATTATTGATTTTTTTGATACTATTGAGCCTACTGCATCACCTTTAACAGTAAGCCCACCTAATGAAACTGGCTGGCAAGTGTTCTCCACATTTATTGAAGCATCAAAGTGGAAAGCAGAAACCCTTACCTTTAGCTTGTAGACATCATCAATCAATCAGTCATCTGATTTCGAAAAATTGTCCAAACACATTTGAAACTTTAACGTTTTAGTTAACATATGCACTACCGGTCAAAAGTTTGGACTCACCCTCTCATTCAATTCGCTCAGTACTTTTTTTCTATGTTTACGACCTTCTACATTTCGTATACAAACAGAAGACGTCAAATATATGAAGTCATATGTATGGAATTATGAAAACGTTTTATTTATTTATTTTTTCAATATTTTATAACCAAATCCTTAAATTACCCACCTTTTGCTTTGTCAAAAAATATTTAGTAGAGTTATCACATTTTTTTTTCTTTTGTCTTCAGTATGTATATCAAAAAAGAAACAAACATTGAATGAGAGGGTAAGTCCAAACCTTTGACTGATATGAAAAGAAATAACTGTGCTGCTGAGAACTACAGTTGTCACAGTCTCCCATTATTAATAAAAATAAGGACTTCAAGCAGAAAAAAACAAATGTACATTCATCTGCCATTATCTTCAATAATAACAACCTCATTCACCAAATGTACATCCTTTCTCATGGTATATGTATGTGGTATTTCACTAGTCTGTGTAAGTCTAACTTTTCTAGGACGGTCAGTTTTATGACATTATTAACAGAGGATAGGACAGAGGAGCTGCTCCATAGGTCTGCTGGAGCTGGAGCTTGTGTGTGGCTGTGGTTGCCATGTCTTATTATCACTCTCAGTGTGAGTGGTGTGATCCCTGTCATCTCACCTCTGCTTTCCTCAGTCTCTTCTCTCAGACCTGGCAACATGCTCCAGTGATCACTCCACAGAGAGAGAGGCCTGAGGCCTGCCTCCTCCAGAACTTTGAACAAACTTTCTATCTGCTCTGATCTGTTTGTGGTTCATTTCTCACAGCTCCTCAACTCTTTAACCTGTTCAGCCTTTCCCTCTGTGAGGTCACTGACTCACACTTTCTCTGTGCCCTGTCCACTCTCACTCATGGACTTGTCCCAGTATCATGTGTGTCCTCTTCTCTCCTGTGTTTGTCCTCCTCCATCAGAGCATTATTGTGCCACAGGATGGTGCAGTGTTTGGGGAAATGGAGAAGGGGCGTTAGGGCTGTGCTCTTAAACTGCTCTCTGTGAGTATGATAAGGGCACACAAGCTGTAAAAGGCTGTGGCCCTGTCAAACTGACTGATGACAAAGTCAAGCTTGTGGAGTTAGCAGAGCAGAGCTCCCCCTGCTGGCTGTGCTGATACACTTCTCTAGGTTTAAAGTGGAGACAGGAGAGGGGCCGTCTCTCTGTAAGGCTGTAAAGCAGAGATTAGGCCACAGTGCAGCACACACACGAGACTGAGAGAGGTTAAAGACACAAGCTCCAATGTCATGTGAACACACACAAACGTAATGAGAGGAGAGAGCCCAGAGGAGGAGGAGCAGTGCAGCTAGTGCATGTTTTCTGCTGGAGGTTGAAAAGATACAAGTCTGTGGCTAAATGGAAGTGACCAGGACCTGACAGGACTGCAGTGAGACCCACTGAAGAATGATGTCCCCCTCACAGGGCTGTGCAGGGTCATTTCTGCTCTTCACAAAATTGACTCAGAGACAAATGAGACCAGTGAAAACACTGCAAAAGGAAGAAAATTACATTACGTTCTGTTTGCTTAGTTTGAATGTACAGATCAGATTTAATTTGTTCATCTTATACAATACTGCTTTGCTTGCATTCTGCCAAATAGATTTAGTTATACTGGGGAATTGTAGATTCAAAAGATGTAATATGTAAGTATTATACTTTTGTGGTTTGTGACGGTCCTTTAGGTACATTTTTTATTTTTTATTTCAAATTCCTTTAAGTCAGAGAGAAAAGTAATTTGTGATATGGTAATTTAAATACTGAGCTTTAGTGTACATGATCAAAGGGTATTAACCTCATTATAAACAATAATCAGCCCACAGAATCAAATATTCCCTCAGCAAACAGTGCAACACAACAGCAGGTTATTAGAATAGATGGTCTGTGTCACATAAAATCATACTTGAGTCCATTCAAACATTTTCTTTGTGGCTTGTGGAAATGCTTTCTTCACATTTTAATATATAAAAAAGAGTGAAAACATTCAACATTCATTTATGCATTGTATAAATAGTCCCCAGTAGCAGCAGTTCCCTGTACAGTGCATATGGGAAGAGGAGGCTGTTTGAACCAATGAAAACTGTATCCTCACAGTCTGGAGGAGGATTCCAGCACAGGAACGGGATCATTTTTTTCAGTTCAAATTAAAGAAACTTAACAGTTTAATTTTTAAATGTACTACTACTCATTCCATGAATGTCATACCATGAAACATCCCAGGCAAAACAATAACATCTCCATGGAGACAAGCAAGTGCCATACCCCTCACCAGAAAAGTTACATAATGTCCCTTTATCTGAAAAAGTTCATTGTTTAGGGAGAAAAGAAAAACTTTCCTCTTATTTATTGATAGATCACTGAGCAGAGGTTTCAGGTGCAGCTTTCTTTTATTGTAATGACTTCTAGATCAATATGTGTCCTACATGATTAAAGACTGATCAATTCACCTCTTAAACTTACATCTCCCTTCCCACCCCAGTCTCCAGTCTGCGGATAGAGATGTGTCCAGCCCCGCAGAGACACTTTCCCATCATGCAACATTCATATGACATGAATAATAGAGGCTGTACATTATGATGTAAGTGTGTCTGGTGGCTGCTCTCAGAGAAGTGGATGAGAACAGGAGAGTGAGTTTAACCCTGTGATCCTCCTGTGGAGCTGAGGCTGCTCCAGCCACAGGCCAGACTCAACTGCTCTGACAAAAGGTCTGGACTAAGTCAGAGATGATTTACTGCTATTGTCAGGACCTGGCTATCTGTGTAAGAGCATGCTCAGTGATATAATATATGTAGTGAAATATAACTAGGGGTGTACAAAAATATTGATATATCGTGATACTAAATTTTGTAATACAGTATTGTTATCGTGGGCTGCTGTATTGATACATCGCCAAGAGTATTTTTTGGTAACTTTTTAGCAATTTTTTTGTGAATACACTACTATTTAATTGCTTATTTTGTGGAAGGAAACTTGTTCATGCATTACACTAGACATATTCACTTTTGATGATTAAAATAGATGTATTTCATATAAACTTTTCACAAATAGTGGTTTAACAAAGAAATGTTGTTGCTTAAATGTATTTGGTTTTCAAAAACAGCAATATATCAGAGTATTATTTGCAATATAGCAAGTATCGCAATATCGTGATAATATCATATTGTCTCAACAATCACAAAGGACCTTGTGATTCCCAGCCCTAAATATACAAGTATAAAAAATAAAGTCTTGATCAAAGTTTCTGTACAAACTTTGAACCGTTAATCTGTAATGTCAGTGGACTCTCACTTACTGTCTTTAAAGTGAGAATGCTCTCAGGCAAACCTTGACTTGTGCTAAAACTGGATTTGATCAGAGCTGTTGAGGTGTTATTTATCTGCACATCCTCCCACATAGAGCAATAATCTGATTAAAGGACTTAAATATGTTCTGGCAAAGAAATCAGCCTGGCACCAACCCACAGTAAATGTGTATGTGAGGACTGGTGATTTCAGAGGAGTTGTACTTGAAGCAGCGTGCCTTCAATTACACTCACTGCTGTTTTTAGTTCCATCTGTCTCCAGCCGCTCTGCATTCCACATGATAACCCAGTTTGGATGGAGGACTCTATCTGAGGACTTCCCATGTGTTTGTGTCTTTGGTACAAGGATACATGTTTTTTATGTGTCTACACTCAGCCCTTCACAGGAACTTCACATATTTAAACGTAATACAAATCGCAGGTGGTATCGTTATAACCAGGGATGGGACAAAATCTCGTGCCACAAGATCTTGTGAGACAAAATTGTGACAAGATTGTGCACACAGAATGATCTTGTAAGATTTTTTTCCCCCTGAATTTACCTTTTAGACTGAAAAAAAGAGTTAGGAGCTGGTGAGTTACACAATTTGAGAAGCTGTAGTTCCAAAAACCAGTACTAGCTAAAATAAATGAAAAATAGAGAAACCAAAATTATGAACTGGATTGCACTACTTATTTATTACAAATTATGTCGAAATCTCATCTTGTCTTGTTCTTGTGGACCCAATCTCGTGGTGTGTTAGTCCTTTCTTTAAGCAGTGAGTCTTATCTGTGTGTCCACCGCTCACAGGTCACAGCTCAGAGCAGCCCTCTGTATTATTAACACTATCTTGAACACTCTCTGCTTGAGTAGACGTTTCCTCGTGCAGGATTAGGGAAAATCAAATGAACCTAATTTGTCATAAATATGTAAATGAGCCCAGATGTTGTAGCAGTTACGGATGTGCTGTACTTGTGCACTACTTTATTAACATGGGCTCATCAGGAGATTACAGTGGAACATGTCATTAGCAAATGTAGACAGAAAAATGTAAATAGTGCTTGTTGTAATAGTTATTGTCAGTTATTAAAATAGAACTAAACACTTAATCAACATTTTTTTCCTACTAAATCGTATATATTGTATTTTTTAATTGTATTTTTTGAGTCAAATTTGAAGCTTTGTGTTAAAAACTGAGTATGTGCTGCCTCCAGTGGCCACTATAATTTCAAGTAGTATGTGACAATACATAGGTCACACAAGACCCTGATTAAAGTGCAGATTAAAGTGTGGATACCTGTTAGACTATTCACACTATCCCTTTTACCCCAGACCGCTCCTACCCCATAAATCTCTTCTTTAGTGCTCCAGGTGCTGCCCAGTTCAGCAGCTCTATTTGAAATGTGCCTGTGGTTGGAGTTTATGTTTAGTCCCATTTTACTCACCATATCAGATTAACAAAATGATCCTGATAATTGTATTTTGTCTATAGTTGGTTATACTTGTCCCCTGAGCCTGAATGAACACACTGCCCTGGCACTTTCTCGGCATATTTTATAAAGCTTCTCATCCATTGAAACCAGTACTTGTGATCATGGTTTTAGAAGTCTGCTGTTCATTTGAATTTTAATTATTAAGATATTTTGGAAACATCTAAAGGAGCAGTGAGACAGGTCACTTTAATCATTCCCATAATCCCACAGGAGAATCCGCTATGCTGGGAAAAGATTTGGAGCCAATCGCTGTCATTTGTTTTGGCACTTTAAGATCTTATTTCCTCTAATGAGCTCACAGACTTTTTATTCAGCCCCTCACCCATGTCATCTGCAATTTAAGCTAAAGCTGGATAACTATTGCATATTGAACAACTCTAGATGTTATTCTAGCTCAGCCTGTCCTGACACAGCCACAGTCTCAAGTCTTAACACTTAAAGAAGGAGAGGATCATGGGTGGATGGTGCATGTTGATTAGATGAACTGTTCTCAATAGGGAACCACAGACGCGTGTGAGTTTGTCAGTGCACTGTAGGACTTAAACCACACACTTGACCTTGAGAGAGCTCCACAGAATCACTTATTGAGTATTTATATTTTTATATTTAACAGAACTATGGATGTTTCTTGATTGTTGTCATGGTCATTTAGGTGAACATATAATGAGAGATTATAAAGTGTGTGTGGTGACATGGTGGTCAGTGTGTACCAGTATGTGCTATGAACTAGCGCAGTACATAATTTTCAGTTCTGATACCAATATCGATATTTTTACTTTAAATATCTGCTGATACCTGATATCAACCAATAGCAGTGTAAGGATGGAAAATGGCACTTATTTCCTTAAAACACAGTTAACTGATTACACCAGAGATCCAGTTGTTATATAGTGTGTTATGTGTTATTTATGCTTCAAATTAATACTGAACAGCTATTTGATACCAGTATCGGTATTGGTGCATTCCTAGTACATATGTGGAAATGTGATGTGCCAGAAACTCTTGTGAGAGAACATTTACAAATCCAGTACAGTGTGAATATCAGTGGCTGCGGTTACATGTACAGTAGACATGGAGCTAAAAGGTTAATAAAATGACATGTAAATAGCAAAATCTTTTTTTTTTTTAATAATGGTTGATTTCTCACATCAGTTTTTGTGGTTTGCGTGTCATTTGAGTACTATTAAAGCAGGACTATTATGCAAAATCGACTTTTCAGAGCTTTTAACCATATTATAGTTGTTTCTCCTTCTCATTTACCCTCTCGAAGTTGTATTTGGAGTGATTTGTGCAATCTTTAATCGCTTATTTTCAAGACACCATTTTACCAACCAACCCCCATTTTCACCACCACCGGCATACGCCCACTGCCCTGTACTTATTTCATTCTTCAGTTGTGTTTCCTTAATCAGTGATTCATGTAGGATTCGGCAGTGCCACATACTCATTTTGATACAAATAAAATAAAATCAGCTACTCACTAGCCTGACCTGCAGCTGTCCCTCTGAGCTGCTGAAAACTTTACAGCTCATTGTTGTGATGACGTTTATATGTTTTTAATTTTATATGAACATTGCGATTTAAAATGTGCAAATTATAACCTAATGATCCACGAGTGTCAGATTTTGGTGTGCAATGTTATAGGCCTTGGTTTTAACGGATCCTTTAAAAAGGGTTGTAAATTAATACAGGCACAGCGACATAATTGATGTCTGTCTTTTAGGTAAGTTGCTGTTTCCTCTTGTTCAAACTCTCTCTTCTTCTGGAGCTGATACAGAATGTTCTGGTAGGACTGGGTAACCAACCTTCTTTTTCTCAGAGTGAGAGGAGGCACTGCCCCTTTTCTTTAATGATATACACTCCGGAAAAAGGGAGAATGTGAGGAAGCTTTCATTTGCTTTCATTTGTGATCATCTGTGGATTTGTCATGATCAGACCTGTTTTTAAAGCTAAAGAAACAGCTGCCGATGCTCATTTCATCACAGTATTTGCACCACTGGCAGTCTCAGTCCAAGCAGGACCCATAGGCTGCTGGACAAATGTTCAATGACAAAAGCGATTTGCTCCCTCACTGATCTGTTGACGTTCAAATGATCGGTACGATGACTCTTTGGCTTGAATGTGTTGAGCTTGTGTGTCTGCTCTGACTGACTCTGTGGGCTGTTTGTGCAGGTGCTATAAAGTGGAACTACCCTTTTAGTACCACAGTTTTTAATAGAGGTTTCCCCAAATGATCTAATTCAAACATCCTCCTCCACAACCTGTTTTCCTTCAAGCAGGATAAGAGAGCAATGTAGTCACATTTTTGCAGTACGCCTACCTTCTTTATGCATATGGCGGTAGCTGGTTGGGCCAAACAAAATATCGGCTTCTGCTGGAGAATATTAGGTTGATAGCTGATAGACTGAAAAATGTAAATATTGGCACGATATATTGGCAGTCTATATTTTTCTCTGCAATATCGACTTTATATATAGATGGACATAGCTGACCTGCTAGCTGCCATGTTCCAGATTTTCAGTTTTCATGGTGGTGCTTCTGGCTCCATCGACTCTGGCTCCAGTTGACTTTACATACTTTACAAATTGTCACATCTGTCTTTGTAACTGCTGCAGTGAGCCTCATCATTTTGATCTTAAAATGTCCATATTAACCTCCTCTACATGATCCTGGTGTTTTTATTTCGCTATTTGTCCTCAAACAAAATGCTACTAATATGGAGCTCCAAATTCACCCCTATAACTGCTAGCCTCATGAGCTTCATTTGACTGGAGCTGAACACTATGGGGGACGTTACACTCTCTTAGTCCACTTCTTTATACAGTCTATGGTCTGACCATTTTGAATACTTTTGTTGAAGCAGATTTGATGTAGGATGCTCCTCCATTTAACCACCAGGAACTGACCTTTCAGTACTTCATTATCCACTGCTGAAAAGGCATAATTTGCACAGCACGTAGCCACAATGTAAAATGAAAATATTTGAGAAAAACTGTCATTTGCGTCTCCTTTTTATTTTGTGTCCAAAGCAGTTTAAGCACTGCCGCAAGGTCTGGCCTTTTTATTCAGAGATGGCCCTCATTATAATTACTGCATGTACACAGTTGCTGAGATGACTAGAAGCACTGGACCAGATTATAACAAGAGACGGTCTCTTCTCTGTCTGCAGACATCCATGCAGTACTGGTAGCTGGTAGTGACTGTAGATGAAATGTTTAAATTTTGTTGTATTTAAGAAATGATTTGCCACAGCAGATCAGAGACAAAAGACTCATTTGGAAGGACAGTTCATTATGTAATTTAAAGGTCCCATATTAAGCTAACATTCCTCTTGTGAGCTTTTAGCCATGTTATAATGTTGGTGCCTCATTAAAACATACTGGGCGCCGGGTTTGTTTCATTCACACATTCGAATAACCCTTCATTATTAGTCTGTCTACACCTCCAAAGCTCAGAATGCTCTGTTCCACCTTGCGATGTCATGTTGTGGTAGAAATTGGAAATTCCAAGGTTGAAATCATTCCAATTATTCTAGTTTTCAGTTTGAGAGAATATGCAGGGTTTGTGTGTTAAACATGTGTGAATGAAACAAATGTGATGAGGAAACAACATTATAACATTACATCAGAAAATGGTGTAATATGGGCCCTTTAAAACAAAGTGAGACATGTTTTCTTCATATCTACCAAATGAAAAGACCAGTCCATTTTAGACGCTTTCAGAGATCAGCCAAATTAAAGAAACAATCTGAAACATCTTACATCAGTTACATAACTCCCTCTCCTCTTCTTTTGCCCTCAGACACACACTTTAATTCACCCTCTACCCTCACATTGTGTATTTATCGGCTTGAGTTACTTGTTTGTCAAACATTTAGTCTGAGAAACAGAACACCACAGTGACTGAGCGTGTTGGGGCAGCTGTCAATCATCTGCGGAGCGAGTGAGTGACACGTGTGCACAATATGGCTCTGCTCCCTCGACACAAGGCTCACACAGGCTCACACACAGAATCATAACTCTCCCTCTCCTCTTCTCCCTCCTCTTCATTCCTCTCTTTCTCTTCGTCTCCCCTCATCTCCTTCCCCTTCCTCTCCCTTCTCTTTCTCCTCCTCCTCTCCTCGTCCCCGTGGTGTTTGTGTTTGTGAGAGTTTGAAATCACAGCAGTGCACAGATTGATTGACAGTCAGAAGCAGCAGGGACAGACTGTGTGCAGGATTTTCCTCGTGTTCAGAGTGATACAGTACAGACAGAGTGAAAGAGAGAGGGGCACAGGGAGCGGGAGGAGACAGATATCACAGATCGTCGCTTATCCTCTTGAGTCTCCAGTGTCTCAACCCTGGAGTGTCCAGATTTGTACATATTTATCTCTTTATTCGTAATATCAAAGAAATTAATGTCGATGTTGACACTAAAATAATTGTGGCTTTGGTAAACACTCTTACACAACTCATTTACAAACTTACCTGTTTTTTTTTTGTTTTTTAAATGCTCTCTTTATTTGTAATTTGTGTAACAAAGATAAATCAAAGGTTTCAAAGGTAGTTGTTTTTAAAATCAAGACAACCTGATTCTTGACTATTCCCAAGCATATAGGGCCTAAAAGTGTTGTATTTTGTGACTGTGGATCAGCTGTGTGCAGAGTGACAGCCTTTCTCTGTTCAGATCAGCTCCTCTGTCCCTGAAAAAAGTGGTGTGTCCAGTATTTATGAGCTCAGAGTGTCCTCACGTCCCCAAAGAAACTGCCTTTCCATAATTTTCAGCAGATTGCAGGTTTGATGGGCACGGAGCGCGTTGTTGTGTAAAAGAGAAGCCAATCAGATATCGTATCTGAAAATGACAGCAACCTTGAAAATGCCCAGAGCTAAACAAGGTTTGGCCCGGTTAGTACAGGGCTGGGAGACAGACAGCTGGGGCCAGGTGGGGCGGCAGTGGCTCAGTGATAAGAGCCTTTTCACACTCAACCCAAATAATACTACTGTTGTGTCCTTAGGCAAGACACGTTACACACTATCTGTAGAGTTAGAGTACAAAACAGCATGTATATTGCAATGCGCACTGTCCAAACCAAATAAACAAACAATACTAGTAATAATCAAACAATGGGGATTTCTTAAAACTCATTTTAACAGCCCCTTACGCATATGGTGAAGAAGTTAACTTTTAATATCCACTAAACAACAACATAGAGCCCTTGCCTTATTGTCTTGTTTTTTTTTTAAAGAATTCTCTGCCATAGAGTCACAAAAGCTCTGAGAAATCCTATGTATATTATTTCCTTTTGTTATGGAGTCAGGAAACCAAACACTAAAATACATTTCTTCCACCCTCTTTAAATCCTGGTACAAACTGTGCCTGTTTTTAAGGGCTGTTCTTGCTCCACTGACTCTGATAGCTTTCTTTGTGTGTTGTGTCCACTCACTCGCACTTTTAATGATGCGAGACAGAGCCGGGACACCACCAGAGGCTGACCACATGGAGGCGCTCAACTGGAAATTTGCAACAAAAACCGTCTGAATGCAGCTCCAAATGAGACGCTTTCACAGCCTTAAGACCACAAGAATATGCTCTTACAGCTCACAAAAGGGGGATAAAACCAAATCCAATGAAGTTAAAGATGCATTGTGTAACCTTTTTGTTGGAGGGTCCATCACCTGTTTGTTTCTGTTGATATGTCATTGCTCTGCCTGGAATGTTCCACAGTATGACATTAAACAGCTCTACTTTACATTTATTAAATTACTGGTGGTTTTATAGCTGAAAAATACCTAGAAAAACAGGCAATCTGACTGTGAACGGGGGTTGCCTCTCCACAGATATGACCTGCAATTTGGTCTGGTTCAGTCTCCATGAAGATAGAAAGCGATAACATTTCCATTGCGAAAAGCATTTGACGGACCGTCCAAGGTGGAACAGAGGATTTAGAGCTTTGGGGATGTAAACAGCCTAATAATGAAGGATTAGTCAAAGATGTGTAAATGAAACAAAACACAACTCCAGGTACGGTTTTGATGAGATAACAACATGGCTTAAAGCTCACAAGAGTAAATGTTGTGTAATATAGGACCTTTAATATGCTCACTTTATCATAATGTTCTCTTTTGGTTACATACGCTTGGCCGATTCAGAAAATGGAACTTGTAGATAAAGCTAATGTATTTTACTACGGGAATGACCAATAAGGAAGAGAGAAAAGGTAAGAAGTATCTCTCAATGTCTGTAATGTATGATTATAGCAAACCATGGATAAGTTTGTTACAGAAAGCAGTGATAAAAACACACTTTATTGATCCACAAGGGAAATTATTTTGACACAGCAGCTCACACATCACAATAAATATCGTAACCAAAAGCAAAAATATAAACGGTAATAATAAATTCAAAATAAGTAGCAAAAATAGCAAGAGACTAGGGCATAAGGCAGAATTATTGCATACAAATATATCTCAGCTATATACAAGAGGCCGTAAGGAGAAACAGTGCAAAGATCAAATAATGATTGACAGGACATAGGGTTATCTGTTACATAAGGGTGAGTTGTTGTATAGTTGTAGGGAGTATTATCTGTTACATAAGGGTGAGTTGTTGTACAGTTGTAGGGAGTATTATCTGTTACATAAGGGTGAGTTGTTGTACAGTTGTAGGGAGTATTATCTGTTACATAAGGGTGAGTTGTTGTACAGTTGTATGGAGTATTATCTGTTACATAAGGGTGAGTTGTTGCACACTTGTATGGAGTATTATCTGTTACATAAGAGTGAGTTGTTGTACACTTGTATGGAGCTGTAGGAGCCTGTTGGAGAAAGAGCTCCTCTGTCCCTCTATAGTCTGGTGTAGTGGGTGAGCAGGAGTGTCCATGATGGAGAGCAGTTTGTCCAGTGTCCTCCTGTCCCTCACTCCTCACTGTGACAAATGTCTCCAGCTCACAGTCGATCACGTGACCAGCTTTACGGATTACGGCAGCCAAACCAAGGCTTGTGGAGGTGTGACTGCAGGCCTCTTCTTTTCCTTTGGGTCTGAATTAGCTGAACATCACAAAAGACAGATCACCACAGTCATTTTCACTGCCTGGAGCCGATGACACCTTTCCACTGCTGTTCTAGTTTGCTGTTAGCTTGAGGGGGACAAATAGCAAGGCTCAATTAGTGTGTGGTGAGGGGGTGAGTCTCCCCTGGGCGATGTGGTTAAGTTGTCATGGATACAATAACGGTGCACTCACACAAGGTTTGAGATCAGTTTGGTATTCTTGGCTTGGTTAGCTAACGTACATAAACATTCACACAGACAGTGGCTCCCTCTTTTCTGCATCACTCGAGGAAAAACTAAAACTAAAGCACAAATTTTAATTGAGCTCAAGAATCAGTCATTTCATATTGTCAATGATACGCTGGGGTCTTTTTAATCAACAAGACTCCAGCCAATTCTTTCACTTAATGCATGTGGTTTGTTCAGGCTATTTTATGTTCTGTTTTATGTTGAAACCTTTGGATAAACAGAGCATGTCTATTCAATTCTATAGGTCTACATGATTTAAGAGAGGACAGTTCTCAGTTCTAATGAGTCCATTCATTTAATCACAAGAGTTTATTATCAAATAGTCTAATGACTTTCAGATTCTTTCAGATAGTGGAAGTGTGCAGTCTCTGTGTGGACTTTGCTCTCTGTGATTGACAAACTAAATAATGAGGCTCTGGGGAGGGCAGCAGTTTGCAGAACACACAGATAATTGGGAGCTCATTTGTAGCAGATTGAACATAAAAACACAGATTTTTCTTGATTTGTGATTTGACGTTTTTATTCTCACATATGCAGGTGTTCAGGATGTGTCTTATAATCAGCCATGTGTGGGTAAAACAACCATGATAATAACAACAGTACCAAACTAGATGAATATATAAACTGTAATTCAAACTTTGGGACATGGGAGGCATTCTGTTGCAAAGAGAAAATAAAATGCATAATGTTTTCATTATCCTGTCAGCTGTTGTTTGAGATGCAGCACTTTCCCTTCACTGAACCAGTACAAAACCTTTAAGAATATAATTATTCAAGTAAAGTTTGATCTTATAAACTAAGCCTAAAATGATTTCCTGATGAACACTGCCACAAATCAAAAAAATAAAGTTATATTAAGAATAATAATCTCACAATTTAGGGACTGGGTGTGTTTATTTTCCAGCCCTGCAGTGGAGAGGCTCATTGACTCTGAGCTGCAGGGAGCGTTAGGAGCTACAGTAACTGGCTTTTTGTCATCTTGGTTTGGTTAGTGTTTTTCTGTTTTCTGCCATCCACTCTTTTCATTATTTGCAGTTGTTCCAGCGTACTTATTAAAATAATTGTTTCGGTTTGAGACCAACGTTTGCTCCGGGCCGCCATCTCGCAGTGCATCAGAAGGACGACCCAACGAGCATACGCCGAACGACTGGAATTATTTTTAAGCGGAATAAACATTTACATGATCCAGGAATAAATTAATTAAGCTTTAAAATCGGAATAAACCACCCACTTAATTCGGAATTAAGTTTAATTCCAAATAATAATTTTCATTAGTTTGTATGTTTTGTTTTTTTTTTAAAGCAGAATTAATTTTTATTCAGAATTAAATTAATTAATTTAATTCTGAATTTAAAGCTCTCATGTAAATGTGGAAAATGACAGTGTGAATGGAGGATTAAAGGCACAGAGGGAGAAGAAGGAACGGCTTCTCTAAAAAGTAAAGCCTACATCATATTAATCTTGCTTGTTTAAAAATATGATTACCATTTTCTTTTTCATTTTAATACTGTTTTATTTGGGATTCTATTTGTCCCACTTTTCTTATCTAAGTGGGTTCATGTGTTACACAACCAAGCCATGCAGGAACAGCTTGGTGTCAGCTCTTTGGCAAAGTATAAAGAGACCTGCTAAAGCCACGGCGCTTTATCGAAATCATTTGATTCTTTTCCCCAAGTTATTCTGAAGGGAGAATGAGCTGCAGTCAGCATTTGACTTTTCTCACTAACCTTAGATTTGAGACTTTTTAAGGTAGGATAGCCTGCGTGTGCTTACTGTTCAAGAAAAGGAAACACATACAGTATAGATGAGACAAACACATGTTTTTCTCATTCTCAGCATGTCTCACTATATTAGTATAAAGGTCAGTAGCTCAGTTGGTAGAGTGTTTGTCCACTGATCCAAAGGCTGGTGGTTTGAATCCCGCTAAACTGCCAATCTAAATGAGAGACTTGTGTGAGCCTCATTCAGCTTTCTGATTGGCTTTCTCAATGAGAAACAAAACACCCTGAGCTTGATGACGTCACCATGTAGTGCTGTTTGTCTGGAGTCTGTAGCGCTCACACCAATCACTTTAGGGGCTTTCTGTGCTTGGACGGGGCTAATGTTACCCCTAAGTCCAAAAGTTCCACACTTGACTTTATTGAGAGCCACATAACCAGGACATGTGTTTGGTATGAATAGCAGAGGAACACACTAATAACATTAATATTTAACAATCAATGCATTTGATTTCCACTAATAGTTTAATATTTTCCATGTGAATGCTTGTTACTGACCAATTAGGAGTCCATTCAAGCTCTAAAGCTGTTTCCTATCTCCTCTATTGCTTTGTTATTGTCCTGTGTGTAATTGGTCCAGTCTAATTGTCACCTTCTTGTATCTTTGTCTGACACAGAGATGTCTGGACACTCTGCATAATAGAGTTCAAACTGAATGTGAGCCCCTCATCAGCAGAGTTTTGTGAGGGACAAGTCTTTGGACATTTATGCCTTAATCCCAGCTGCTCATAGACTACAGCCAGTGGTGGAAAAAGTACTCAATTTAGTTACTTGAGTATCACACATAGACAGTATAAAGAAGTGGACTAAGTGAATGTGATGTCACCCATATGAAGCTTGCGATGTTTGCGGTTACAGGGGTTAATTAAGAGCCAGACTCTATATTATGAATAGGATTTTTTAATGAACAAGTTGGCGGGAAAAGAACACCAGGATCATGTAGAGCGGGTTAATACCAACATTTTAAGTAAAATGATGCGGCTCACTGCAGCAGTTACAGAGGGAGGGACGACAATATTCCAAGTCAATGAGAGCCAGGGTCAGGTCAGGAAGAGCCGCATGCGAACTTCCTATTTGGAACGTGGCAGCTAGCACATTAGCCATGTCCATTTATATATACAGTCTATGGTATCACATATGGTATCTACTTAAGTAAAAATATTAAAGTACCTGTTTAAAAATGTATACAAAACATTATACAAGTATTTTGTGCAGATTCTGAGGTGTTATAAAGCTTCAAATATAAAGCTGTTACAAATTTTAAATTTAATTTTGTTCAACAGAAACAATGATTTGATAGTTTTTTGTTTGTTTGTTTTTTTCCCTAGCTATTTGTCTCTGTATATTGTTTTTGCTCAAACTACAAATATGTAAAAATAAACCCCTCAGCCTTTTCAGTAGGTCTCAAACAATAATAAAAAAAATACTTTTTTACGTCATAGTGATGTGTGGGTCGACCAGTGAGTGGATGGGTCAGGTTTCTTAATAAGAACTATAGCTATAGATAATGTGGCTGTAAGCATCACCTACAGTATACTTTGGAGCCCTGTTTAATTCAATAAACTGGCCCACAGGCACCTGTGTGTATTTAGCTGTGCAAAGAGGGCAACTTTATCCCTTAAGTGCACTTTGACTCACAGCTCCAAATGGTGTTCTGTGCTCAGGTTATCAATATAGATTTAAACACATGAGAGCTACACCATAAGGGTCCAGCAGGAAAAAAAACAAGTAATGGATCATAGACTATGTGGGCATTGAATAATAGCAATTATACCACGGTCAATTCTGTATCGCTGGTCTGCGGCCATTACTATGACATCACCATAGCAACTGGTAAAAAATGTACTAAAAACTAGCTTCATTTTAAACACGGAAATAACTAATATTTGCACCATTTACAGACAGTGAACAGGTGAGGCATTTCAGTTTGTAGTCGTGGTATAAGCACATTAGACAAATTGGAGCTGTGCGTTCTGCAGTTTTGACACACTTCACGGAGAAACACCATCTACGACTCTGCATCGTGTGTGAAAACTACATAATGTACGACTCCTTGTTTTTAATGCTTACTAAAATGAGACTCTGGAGACAACAGAGAGATATTATTTCATTAGACTTAGACAAACTTTATTGATCCACAAGGGAAATTACTTTAATGTAATTTACTTACATTTATTTACTCTGTTAATTAGAAATAGACCAATATATCGATTGGTCAATATTTTGTTTTGGCCGACGTGGCCGGCCGACTTAAATGCAAAGACATAACTGCACAAAATGCAATTACATCAGCTCTCTTATAGGTCTGTGGTAAAAAAAAGGACTGTGGCTGAGTTTGTTATATATTTAAATAACAAAATTTGGGGAAAATGATCAAAATCAGCCTTACATATCGGCTCAAAAAATATCGGCAGAGCTTATTGACCATCAGTTTCTCTGGATTCTACAATCAGCCGTGAAAAAAAAAACAAAAAAACATATCAGTCGATCTCTACAAGTTTCAGGTTTTTGTTTATTTTCGTCTCCACAGAAACAATGTAGAAATTTGGCTCAGAGCAGGGGTCAGGAGCATTACTGTACAGACATGACATGACATAACAAAAGATAACAGAAAAAAAACACTAAAAACACAATCACACCACATACTTTCCTGAAAGAATTCTTGTTTTTCTTTTGAAACATTACTAATTTTAATGCTCAACTTTTATGTGTAATTTCACCTTGAATTTTCTTTATTTGAAAGTATAATAATAGCTTTCCAAAGGCTGAAACTGAGAAATCATTTAGTGCGGACTTAAAAACCTGTGTTACCTGGGCTGCAAGTATTATTTCTTTCTTGTGGTTTTCAGTTTGTTTGGACCTTGTTTTTTTACACAGAGAACCACACACAGACAGTTTGTGATAAGCATGAAGCACTGTAACATCCAGACACTGAAATGTTTGCTCCTCTCTTGTGAACCAGGAAGTAAATAATGCATGTAGGATCTCAGGGTCAAACCTTCTCTGACAGAAACTTTAACGCTTTAAAGGTCATATATTATACAAAATTGACTCTTGTCACCCTCCAGCTATGGTAGAATATTTTTACCATCTCAAAAACATACCTGGAGTTGTGTTTTGTTTTTTTCCACACATTTTTATTAGTCTGTCTACATCTCCAAAGCTCAAAATGCTCTGTTCCACCTTCTGATGTCATAAAGCGGTATTTTTCAAGTTAACATCTACTTTTTACATTTAGTTCATTAGAGATTGGCAATTCTAGCATAACATACATCAGAAAATAGAGTAAAATGGGCTCTTTAATTCGTTCTGCTATCTACAACCATGCTAATTTGGTTCTATTAGCATTAGCCCTGTGAAGCTCTGTGAAAATGAGCTTCACAGGACTCTGTTAGTAGTGCAATGGGAAGAAGTTAATTGAGTGAAATCATGTTTAATTGTATCATGCTTAATCCTCTTCCTTCACTCCAATGACTCTGTTTCAACAAGGCGAAGATCGACGTGTGATGGCTACGGAGTCTGTGTTTGCCCAGAAATTCTGCTAGTCACCAATCTGTATTCTCACATCCCTTACCACTTTTAAAAATAATTCTATCCAGCTATGAAACTGTATTAGAGCTCAAAATAGTACAACAGTACATTTTTAGATGGGTACTTTAATACTTTTTACTTTGAAGTATTATGCTCCAACAGGTGCACTTTTACTTAAGTAACAAAACTGAGTACTTCTTCCACCACTGATTCAGATCAGGAGCAGGTTAGTCTCTGGCAGAGTCCTGCACGGGTCTGATTTTCACAAACCGCACTCACCCGTACCCGTCATACTTTAAACCGCACCCGACCCGTTTTCCGACAGAATTGAAATTAAAGTTCCGCACCCGACCCAACCCGCAATAAATAAACCCGCCACCCGAACCGTACCGAACGAAAATAAATCAGAGAGCCAAAATGAAACTCAAAAGTTTATTGCCATGACAGTAGGCGAAGTGAAATGTTAAAGTTCAGTAGTCTAAGGCGTTGCCAACTGAAAACGTTGCCTAAACAGACTAATAATAATAATAATAAGAAAAACATGTAGCACAGTGACCTCTGAACTCTATTTCATACAGTGGGCAGCCGTGCGCACAGGACATCGCGTGGTTTGAAAATGAATGTGGCAAAGATTTCTGGGAATGCGGGCGTGCTGAAAAAACAAAACAAAACGTCAGATTTTACATTTATTTTACATTTACATTTACAATCATGGAAATGAGGTTTTGCAGTTCACTACAACCGCAGATTAGACCCGTGCTATAGCTCTTCCGACCCGACCCGAACCCGCATCCGACACAGCGCAACATTTTCCACCCGTTTCATGAACATTTGCGGTTCACCCGCGGGTACCCGAACCCGTGCAGGTCTCTAGTCTCTGGTCTCTTGTGAGTGGGCTGTGGTGCGAAGAGTTCACCTGGATAATGTCACATTAACATAGTGTGTCTGTAGTCAGCCCTAGAGGAGTTCTCACGTATATTTTGATAGTTTGAACAAAGCAAATGTTTTGTGATATCAAAAAACAATAATATGTACAACAAAAACAGCAATGTCCAGAGAGTTCAGATAAAGAAAAATCTATTCTTTGACGTTTGGGGTCCTTATCCGTTTTATAAAAGTTCAATAAAAAGTTCCCAAGTCTTGATGAACTCCTCTCGCAGATGTGATAAATTGCATCTCTTCAAGATACAAACAGGATTTCATATCATTTAACCAGGAAGGTGTATTTTTAAAGTAAAGCAGCAATAGAGCACAACGATGTAATTTTCTGATTCATCATTGACATTACCACTGCTTCTGTGTACCAAGTGACTGCATGACCGGCCATTTTTTTGGTGAATTTGGTGAATGGGAGGTAATTTATGTATTTTTTGAGAAAATCTGCCATAGTGTCATGATACGAACATTTGATTTTGATATTAAGAAATATGTTTGATACTGGAGAGCAAAAGAAAAATTCTGTTCTATTAACTGAACAGAAGGTTTATTTTCAGTGAAGACTTTTCACAGCCTGTCCAAGCAGATACTCAATACCAGAAAAATGCAGTAATAGCAGGCGGCAGTAGCTCAGTTGGTAGAGCGTTTGTGATTTGAACCGCCAACTTTCAGATCAGCGGACTAACGCTCAACCAACTAAGCTACTGTCGCCTCAGGTTGGTGGTTCGAATCGCTCTCTCGACATAAACGTCATTGGATGAGCGGTCAGATCCACGGACCCACAGGTTGGCGGTGTGATTCCAGCTCCCATAGATTTACTATGCATTTACCAATTTCGATCCCACAATGATAATAAAAATACATCAAATGACTGTGATTTCCAACACAAAGCCAATAGTACTTTCTTTATTTAACCAGGTGGTCTACTTCCGATGAACCTCAAGACCATTATCATACTTTTCAGGAAAATTGTTAATGCAGTTTTTATTTTGTATTGATACATTGTCAAATGAGTATATGATTTTTAGCACCGATTCTTATCCAATGCCAATACAGCTCTAGCTACCACTAAAGTAAAGAATGACAGGACACTAGAGCCATGGGTGTAATCAAATAGGAGCAGTATATAATATGTGAGGAGGGTAGATTCACTGTAGATTTACATGTGGAAAAAGACAGAGTATTCCAGTCTCAGAGGAAGTGCTGCTCCTTGTTTGTTTGCGTAGAATTCATTTTTCTGTCCCAATTCCAACTGCAGTGACAGAACCTCCCTGCACAGCCCCTGACAGGCTGACCTTTAAAGCTCTGAGTTATTTGAGTATTCCTTTTTGATTTCCTCACTCCTCACGCATTGTGCTTTGGGAGTAAACATGTATTTTACAGAGCCCTGTTAGCTCAAAATAAACCGCTGCAAATGTCAAATTGTCTGCTACCTATAAGTTAAGGAGTTCAAAAACAACACCTCTGGAAACAGCAAACTACTTGTTATGTTAGAAATACAGTTTACAGTAACATTGGGCTGACTTATACAGCTCTCAATCCTGGATGAAGGTGTGGGGTTGTACTTGGATATTTTGTAATAACTACACATTTAAGGGCCCATATTATGCTATGTTCTGATCTATATTATGTTTTTTACTCATCAAAAACATTCCTGGAGTTGTGTTTTGTTTCATTCACACATGTTTAACACGCAAATCCTGCATATTTAGAATGAGCTCTTCTCTCAAACAGAAAATGCTCTGTTTCACATTATGATGTCATGCGGTAATACAGGTATACAAATGCTGCACTGTGTATTTAAACTGTACACTTTAGAATCATTTGAATAATTTCAGCCCCGGAACTGCCAAACTTTGAAGCTACAGAAGCTAAGAAGAGTTAAAGAAACAGCGTGCAGCATGAAACTTATATCCACACGAAAACACATGCAGTCTCCAGTGCGGGACGTTTACAGTGTCTCAAAGTCAAAGTGTTGTGATAATAATAAATCCACATCTAGTCAGTCTGCTGTGTCCTCGTAAAGTTAAAGCCAAACTGAAAACATGAATCAAACTCCACCAGCATCCTCCTCCTCAGTCCCCGTAAATGCGGTGTATATATCCAGTGTGGAGCGCTTGTATGTAAAGATGCAGCCAAACGAGACTCCGTCCAGGTAATCACGTAGTAAAAGAGTAAAGTTATTTATCAAAACGAGAACATGTGCTCCGCTGCAATATCTTTGCATATATGGCGAAAACAAAAGTGTCAATCTACCTGAGGATCAGCTGTGTGCTCTGGTTCATTTGCATGTGCATTTGTTTTGAGTTATATTTGAACATTGATCAGTGTTGATCAAGAAACAGCTGTCCAGCGGCTTGTGGCGTTGGCCTACATCCATTGGGTGTGTTTTGCGAGACCTGTGTAACGCCCAAAGCAGCCTGGGCCCATTGTAATGTAAACACCACCAGGTGGGGGTGGCCCCCTCCAAACTGTTCCACCCTGGGCGGCCCCAAGCGAACCGTGCCAGTGGAAATGAGGCTATAGTCCAAAAATAGTGTAATATGTGCCTTTAAACTTTAGATATTACTAATATTAGGCGTAGTCTTTTGTTACAAGGATTGCATGTGATCAGTACAGACCAAAAGATATAAGATGTAGTTTGGTCTCTGTTGAGTGGCTGTTACTTTTGTATAGTCATGTTCAGAATATAAAGACAGACTTTGAATGAACACAAGACCCCAGAGTTGGCTCAGCTCCACAGATCTCTATCTGCAAACACACTGAATGAACTCCCTGGACACCGCGGTCACACCTCTGACTCTGCTGGATTTTCTGTTAAGCTACATTCAGCTGACAGCCCCAAAGCGCTGTGTCAAATGTGCTCCCAACACACTATCGTCCTGCCCACGTTTCCTCTTTTCATGTGTAACAGGAAATCATTCTCATCTTCATGGCCTTACAATAGTGTTGTCACGATACTAAAATTTCAGACTTGATTGTTATACGGAGTAGACTCGATACTCAATGCTGATTCCAATACCATGATGATAATAAAAAAAACCACTATTTATTTAGATGATAGAATGTCATTTCCAACATTACATTTCTGTACTTTCTTTCATATTACCATGTGTTCTTATATCTGTGTGATCCCTCAGTCATCCCGGTATGTTCCATAGTGGTCTATGGGGATACACTCGTCTATGTGCTCTTACACTTGTTCTGATACAGCCCAAGATCATTCTAAAGCGATTCAGGAAAGGTTAATTTCTGTCCTTTAATGATTTTTTTTTTTTTTTTTTTTTTTTTTTTTTTTTTTAGTATCGCTTAAATGAGTGTCTAGTTTGGATACTATGTTTTAGTATCGATTAGTATCTGATTTGAAATATTTTTGACAACCTTACATTATAGTGCAGACCTTGTAATGACACTCTTGTGGTCCTCACACTCACAGGTGAGGTGTGCCCAGTGTTAAAGAGAGGCACAGCAGAAGCTGCGCCCCCTGCAGGAGGACGAGGGCTCTGCTCCTGACACAATCATTCATCTGTGTTTACCAGAGCTGTACAGGCCGCATACATCGGAGAGATTGTATCTGAATGGGCCTTTAAACAACCAGGAGGGCTGCAGCGTGACTTTATCAGAGCTGTCTATTTTACAGCCAGAGGTTGTTCCAGGTGCCCTATAGCCAAGTACATGGTATGTTTTTACATCTATAATATAAAATTGTTACACACGTACACAAACTCCTGAATGTTTTTAAGCTGCTCTTAAGCACAGCTAATGCCCTGTTCCAACCTAGAGCGAATTAAGCAAAAAAAAAAAAAATCGCATCAAACGCCCCCAGTTGGATGCTTAATTTTTTTAATTACTCGCTTTATTCCCATGTCCAGGATGCTCGAGTTTGGGAATTTGGTCACGCAAATAAATTTGCTCTATTCACACTGTATGCTCCAGTAGGATCAACTGTGGCTGCGCGGTGCCCCCTGTGCCTGTTGTTTTCATTTTGAAAAATGGCGGACTTGGACTACACCCAGCGGGTTACGGTGCGTTATTTAATGTGGCGGAGACATGAACCAAGGCGTGTGCAGTGCCGTTTTTGGGTCCAATCCTCCAGCGGTGCTCTGAGTTTGGAGAGTTCCACCATCTCCTCCAAGAACTGCATCTGGATGACGGCTGTTTTCAGCAGTACTTTCGCCTGTCCCAGGGAGATCTACCAGAACAATGCTGTCACTGCATCTGGTTGTTTCAAGACCTGCTGCTTTATTCAATTCTCTGATCAGCCCGATACATAAACACTGCACCACATAAATCTCTATTACAACAGTATGACATTGCACAATTGCAAATCTGGCGTTTGTGCAGATTTGTTCAATTCACGTATTCGCGCCACTCAAAACGCGCAAATCGCGCTGCAGAACTGTTACTCACACGTCAATGCGCCTTTCCATAGGGTTAACATGTAAATCACTCACTTTTGCCACGCCAGACGCTTTCAGTGGTAACAGGGCTTTCTCAAATGAATACAATTTTGCACCATGCTCCTCCAGTTGCTCCACATGTTTTCCGTGTTCACAAAATGTTTCTTTCATAGTTTTCTTGAGATGATTGCTTTTTAAAAGAGTTGTACTTTATTGGGCATTTTACACTCAGCTCCTGCTGACTTCACAACAGAGTCTTCTGTCTAAGAATATCCTGCCTTGCCCTCTAACTGCAGCTAATTGAAAACTGAAAATTCCCCTTGGACAGAATGTGAATGGAAACCTATTAGAGGTAATCGGCGAGCAGGCAGCAGTTTTTCCCCAGAGACATGCCGCCAACGCTAATTGAAGCGAAACGTGGAGTAAAAGCTGTAATTCTAAAGGCTGTACGCTTGTTTTGTCACTGAGCTTCAAGGAAAAGCAAAGCAAATGTTGTTGTGTTGTGTTGAAAATATTGTTAGGAATTGGAGCATTAAAGTGTTCAGAACGGCTTTCTTAACTCCGACACTTAAGAATCCAAAGCAAAGAGAGGTGGGAAAAAAAAACTGTTTCACTTTTTGTCCATATACAAACAGCATTTTCACAGGAAGATTAAAAAAACTATTAAAATAACATAAAAATAACCAAATATCATCAGAGTTTAAAGGTGCATCGTGTAATGTTTTTGGTGGAGGGTCCATCAATTGCTTTTCTCTTCAGAGATGTTATTGCTTTGTCTGGAATGTTTCACAGTATGGTATTAAACCTTTGTATCTTCACGGAGACCAAACCTGACTGAGTTACAGTTCAGATCTGTAGAGAGGCAACCCCTCTCACAGTCAGAATCCCTGTTTTTCTAGGGGTTTTTTTTGAGTTATAAAACCTGTAATTTAATAAATGTAAGGCAGAGCTATGTAAAGTCATACTGTGGAACATTCCAGACAGAGCAATGACATATTCATAGAAACAAACAGGTGACAGACCATCAACCAAAAAGTTACATAGTGCACCTTTAAAGTGACTCGCATCATTTCAGCACTCCTGACATTTTTTAAGTTATAGAAAGTATTCATTATAGAATTTCATATTAGAAAACATGTCATAAAATTCACTACCAATCACATCACACAGTATACCATCATATCAACAGTCCCGATGTACTCAGATCTCAGTACACCCATGACAGTTCACTCAGTGGCCTTTAAATTAAATGGAGCGTGATCATGGAGCCATTTTGGGGACCAGAGCCAAGTGTTCTTCCTCCAGCAGCTGTGTGCCCACTGCGAATGGTGCTGCTGGATGTCACCACATACTGACTGCCATATGGCTCTGGCTCCTCCACTGCCAACATAACACATTTAGTATGAATATATGAAGCCAATTCTGTCTGGCCAACTGGAGTAGACTAGATGAGAGGAGACCGTACATTGTTATCGTCATTAATTACCGGTGAATTTCAGTTGTATGTTTCTTTTTAAGTACATGTCCACCTTTATGCGTGGGTGGCAATGAAAGGACCATTGTCATCTGAAATAAGACTTGTTTGTGTTGTTTTTTTCTGCATCTGTGTGGAGGAATGTTTGGAGCTTGATATTCAACCAAAACATAAAACTCAATGTCTTCTCTTTCAACATTGTAGAGAAGGTTTCAGTGGTGATCATCTGAACGCTAATGGACGAATAAGGGATTATTTCATTGTATTAAAGGTCCTATATTGCACAAAATTGACTCTTGTGAACTTTAAACCATGTTAGAATGTTGTTATCTCCTCAAAACATGCTTGGACTTGTGTTTTGTTTCATTCATGCATGTTTGAGTAACCTTTAAGTATTAGTCCATCCACAAAATCCTCTGTTCCACCTTGTGATGTCATTAAGTGGTAGTTTTCAAGTTAATAAAATCAAGTTTACCCTGAAAACACCTGAAACAAAACACAACCCCAGGTATGTTTTTGATGAGGAAACAATATTCTAACATAGATCAGAATATAATGTAATCTGGGCCCTTTAACCTTTGACAGTGAAGTACAATATGGACATTTGTGTAATCCCTCAGTCGTGTAGGTAGATTCTGTCACTAAAAAATGTACTTCTGTCTATTGGAGATAAGTTTTTAAGAGTGAATACATTTTGACACTCATCCAAGTATCTTCTTCTTCTCCTCCTCCTCCTACCTTCTTCTTCTTAGGTAATCAGACATCCAATTGAGACAACTCGTATTTCTTTTACTTTTCTTTTAGAGATGCTAATAATCTGGCCAGCATCTCGAATGTAGAATGCAGAAAATGTCATCTTCTCCGTAATGTTTTAATAATGGGCCTAGTTGCAGTGTGTCCCCAATGGTATAACGGCATATCTCACATATCTGTCCCCGTGGCATTTCTAATATCTTTAGCAGAGAAAGTAGCTTCAAATTAGATAAGTGACCACTCTATTCCCCCTCTGCACTCGTCTATTGTAATCACACACTTCTGCAGTGCTCCTTCCATCAAATTCAGTTGACACCAGCCATAATCATGTTTATTTAGGTTTATGTGCACTGTGGGGGATTAGCGATTAGAGAACAGCCATCATACTGTAGTTCGCATTAGGCTAATGACTCCAACTATTTCAGTGCAGGACTGTAGGCAATTTGATTTAGCTGTGTTGAAATAACTGAATCAGCAATATATACAGTACATGAGAAACTATGGTGTATGGGATTTTCATGAGGAGAAAATTGTTATTTAAATCTCTCTAATTAATTCCTAGCTCTAACAAACTCCCTTGGTGCATTGCTGGTATTCACAGTTATGTAATATTGTAATATATATAGAGGTGGGACGAGACACAAGATTAGGTCCACGAAAAAGAGAGAATTTGGTATAACATAATAAAATAATTGTGCGATCCTTTTTGCAGGTTTGGCCTAACATTTTTTATTGAATATGTGTTTTGTAGTAATAGACTTACTTTTTACAACCACAGCTCCTCATGAAATGTACTTTTCCTCATGTGTGCGCAATCTTGTGAAAATTTTATCTCATGAAATCTTTTGGGATGAGATCTTGTCCCATACCTATTTATTTATTTATTGATTTATTTTTTTTTTGCCACTAACACACCTTTAGAACAGCTTTTTCAGGCAGATAACTAAAGCACCACCAAAGGACTGCCAATCCACTTTTATCCCAAAACACTGATGCACGTGGCTTTTTCTTACATTGTAACGTAACACATTTTCCAGGTAAAGGATGCTTTCAGTGATCCGTGGAAATATCTTCTCCAAACGAAGCATTTATGTTGGTTGTGTTAAAAAAGGATGTAATGCATGGAGACACTGGAAAAATTTCATGTTTGGAGTTGTATTAGTTAAAGAATGCAGAACCAAGGACAGATCCCTGGGGTACTTTACATGTGAGCAGTAAGTGCAATTTTTGTTTCAAATCAGAATAAAAATTTTACTTTTTCAGATTATGGAACTAGATGATATAAATAAATGAGCATGTGACATAAACATTACATTCTGGCGCTTCATGTTTTGGCCAGGTTCTGAAAATACTTGCCTGACCAACCAGTCCTTTCGTTACTCTGTTCTTCAAACGGTCCAACCACAGCTGCTAATTTGTAATGTGCTTCTCTGAAATGCAGTAAACATCTCCTCTTGAAAATTCTTGTAACATTCAGAACAAAATATATCACTTCTTTTACCTGAAATAAGTAATAGTTTGGTGCTTCGACTGCTGATTCTGAGAAAATCCACGCTGTTTTTCAGTTGTATATGTTGCTTTTTTCCCTTTTTTACATCAGCAGCCATGTTTGTTTTTAACGAAAATGGAGCATGTTTTTTTCTGATTGGTTAATCCACCTGTCAATCACACCCTCTGAAATCAGGATGTGGTTTCAGAGCCACTGGTCTTTGTCAGGTTTTGTCAAAGTGTGTGGTTCTGGCTGGTCAGGTCCATGAGCACATGAATGAGCTTGGGCTAAGTTGAACTGACTTTCTTTGAGCCTGAACCAAAACCTGTTCATTTCCTTAGCTTGTGTGCACTTTAGAACTGTTTCCTTAGTAGAAAATACAGAGAAACACATTGAATATCATCACAGAGAGGACGATGATGAGCAGTAATTATTATGTTGAACTGCGGAGCGCTCAATGTGTGACTTTTTGTTGAAGACTCTGAGATCATTGTTGATGTCAGAATGTGTTCTTGTCTTATCACAGGACTCCAGATGTTCTGCAGGAATCACCAGGCAAACAAGACAAGAGCTGTTAGTGTTATAAATGTGTGTGTCATGTCCCGGTGAGTGGCCCACATAATGCCTGGAGCAGACTGAGCAGGGCCAGGGCAGATGGTTCACAATGGCGCACAGATAGCACCACCTGTGTACAGCACTGGGTATGAAAAATGAATTAAATGCATTTGAGCCTGAAGCAAACATACACACTTTGAGAAATGTATGAAGTATTATAGTTAGTTAGATAGTAATTAGTGAGGCTACTGTGTCTATGTGTAGACTCCATTAAAGGTCCTATATTACACACAATTTCCTCTCGTGAGCTGTTACCTTCTCAAAAACATACCCAGAGTTATGTTTTGATTCACACATGTTTGCGTAATCGTTTATTATTAGTCTGTCTATATCTTCAAAGCTCAAAATGCTCCGGTCCACCTTGTGAACAGTGTGTTTTCAGTTTGAGAGAAGAATCAGGTTTGTGTGTTGAACATGTGTGAATGAAACAAAACACAACTCCAGGTATGTTTATGATGAGGAACATTATAACATAGATCAGAAAATAGTGTAATATGGGCTCTTTAAGCTGTCAACTTTTCTACAAGAAGTGAAAATAATTCTTGCAAAAGTAGTCAATGGTTCGAGGCTTTGGACAAGGATACATTGTTATAGTTATTATGAAGGATTACCACAAAAAAGAATATGTATTTTATTAGAATCTTTAACTAGTTTTGGTCTGGACTACCTTAGATGGAGGGTTTTATCTATTGTTCATGTTTTGGCTCTTGGCATTTGCAGTGTATTAGTTTCTGTGTACATAGAACTGAGCAGTCGAGAATACATTAAATGGAAGAATTTGCTTCTTAATTTAAAAACATGCATTCACAATTCTGTGATGTCTGTGTTGTCTCCAACTGATTGATAAAATTAGAACAAGACCTTGATGTGACAATGTAAAGAAACTGTTTTGAATAAAAAGTCATAAAGCTTCACAACACCAATAATACATCCTCCTGGCAGCTCGGTGTTATTTGCAGTCTACACACTTTTGTATACACTTCAGATTGAGCTGTCGAGCATGCATTAAATAAAATATCTGATTTTTACTGTCTTAAAAACGTAAAGAACAGAACTAGTTTATTTTAAAGAGATACACTATGCAGTATTATTAATTTATTACAAATTTGATCCAACTGTGTTATGTAATTAATACTTATCCTGCAAGTTACTACTGAACAGCTTTGTATGAAGAAAGGTTCAATCATTATGAGACGTCAAGCCAGACAATACATCAAATATAAGGCCCAACCAGGATATCGACTGAACCGATATCATGAAACTGATATCCGATCCAACAAAATGTCCTGGATCAGCGCTGATATACGATACCGATACCAGTATTTCAAACTGTTTGCAGTGGTCCAAACCTATTCCTCATTCACCTTAGGCATTCCAAGTAGCCTAAGAATTCACTGTGATGAGTTTATAAGTGCTTTTCACAACTCTCAAAGACCAAAGCGTTGTCATGAAGGTCGAGCAACTAGCATGCTAATGCACATTTCCCGATTATCGGACAACATTTTGCTCAAATGGAAAAAAATCAGGTACCGAGCCTTCAAGTTAAAAATAATTTCCTTCTTGGTTTAAGAACATGCATTAATACTTTCTGTGAACTGTCATCATCTGCCTGTTAGTTCTATATATGTGCATCCGTTTGGAGTCTCAGTGGACCAAGATGGCTCTCACTGATGTGGAAATCCATAGATCACTTACAGTATCCATAACAGCCGGAGAGCCCCAGTGTGCTGCTCTAGTATTGCTAACTCATGCACTGTGCTTTTGAACAGATGGAGCAGTTAATGCAGAACACTTATGTGACTGTTCAATAGTCTGGCTGTAATTACTGGGGGCCGTTTGTGTGGAGCACCAGAGATAATATTTCAATTAATGCTATCAACTATCTGTGCTGCAGGTCTGAGACACAAGGCTTTGTGGTGGAGTCCTGAACAGATCCAAGAAAACAGAGAGTCTTCATTAACTTTAAAGCTGTCATTATATTCACCTTTTAAACAAAGTCAATAGAGACGTGATGGAGCAGGACTTGAGAACTCATCATTTCTCATTCAGACTCTGCACAGACACTGAGGAGCTTCTTTTTAGATGTGTAACCAGGGACGACACTAAAATCACTGCTCTGAACTTGTGATGGATGAAGTGAGCAGATCAATATCGCTGAAAGAAGAGTTTCACGGACAAAAATGACCAGATAGTATAAAGACAGACTCTTGGAGTTAGTGGCCCTTGGAAGTTGTATATCTTGTGCAACAATTTGCAATTTCTGTTACGTGTGTTGATTTTGCAATAGTGAGTTGGACCCATTATGCAAAATTTACTTTGAGGAGCTTTTATCCATGTTATAATTGTTTTCCTTTCTCCCTTCTTGGATTTAGAGAAATTCTTGCTTTATTGATTACAGTGTTGTTCTATTTTATTTTCTTAAATGGTGATACATGTAGGATTCACCAACATCATGTAAATAAATAAATACATAAATATACTGCTCGCTACCATAGTCCAATGAGGTTCATTTGCTCGCTCCCATGATTTGCACCTTGTGACAGGTGCAAATCAGCAGTTTCCAAACCCAGAAGTCAGTGGACTCATTTCTTTTATGAATTATTTTTCATCAATGGCAATAGGAGATAAAAGCTTGTATGACTTTTTATCTTTTTTTAATAAAATGATAATGCAGTCACCATTGTCATTTTTGCAATGATCCTCACATTTTCCACTTAATTATCAATTTTCCAGAAGTAGAGTAGAGAGGGTGGGTTGTGGGTTTTTTTGTTGTCTGTTTTTTTTTTTTTTTTTTTTTTTCCCAAAATTGGGAAAAAAAAAATAATAATAATAATACAAATGAATTATGGCTACATCAAATTACTTTTTTGCAACTACACTACTGTTTTGACTACAGCAACAGACAAAAAGATGTAATTTTATTTTAGATGTTTAATAGGAAATATCTGACCTGCTGTCTCCTCTCATAATGAACAAGGTGAACAGATAATGCTCCAGCACATCCCTCTGAATGCTCTACTCTGTGCCGCCCTCAAATTACCTTCAAACCAAAATGAGAAAGATGTTCCTTCTGGCCCGCCAATGTCCTTTTATCTTTCTAAAAAATAATGTAATATAACAAAATTCTCCTTGAGTTTGAATAATATTTCAATATAACTCAATTTTAATGCAGAAAAATGACAGAAAATGATCCCAGCTGAAATGCCTCCATTACTGTGGGCTTTTACACATGCTGCCTCAGAAAGAAAACCAGGGAAAATGAAAACAAAATCATTTGCCACAACATGTTTATGCTCCCATCAGAATAATATTTTGTGCTACCATTAAATATGTGAGTGACAATAAATGGACCTATAATAAGACCTCTGTATGTTTAGGGTGCTCCCATAGAATGTATAAAGAAGTGTGCTAAGGGAGAGTGACGTCATCCACAGCATTCGGCTCCAGTCAAATGAAGCTCATGAGGTTAGGCAGTTAGAAGCCAGGTTTATATTGGGAATAGGAATTGATTGACGGACAAAATGGTGAAATAAAAACACCAGGATTATGTAAAGCGGATTAATACGACCATTTTAAAACCAAAATGAGGAGCCTGACAGCAGCAGTTACAGAGAGAGGGGCAATGTTTTTTCAGTATAAAGTGAATTGATGAAGCCGGAAGCACGCCCATGCTCACTTCCTATTTGGAACATGGTGTCTAGCAGGTTAGCTATGCCCATTTATAGTGTATTTGTGCTCCATTTTATTTATTATGGTAATGTTTTATTTGTTGTTTGACAGGTTGTTCCTGAAATGTAAGCTTTGTTCTCTGAGGTATTCACTTTGTTTTCTTTTTGTGTATAATGTCTTCTGGACATAGTGTATGTAAATATGCCTGAGTCATTATCCTGGAGCTGTTTGGTATGAGCCTGACTTAAGGTCAGAGAAACATCTGCTGCTGTTATTGCGCAGATCTGAGGCTGCGGATTATTGAGTCATGTGTCTGATCCATCAGAATAATGAGGAGCACTTAAACAAAAGCACAACGTGTCAAAACTGTACAGAAGAGAGCTGACCTTTGACCTGTTGTTGTCTCTTATAAAAGTGTGGTGTGAGATTCATTCAGCTGTTTCAGGCCCATTTAGAGTGTGCTGATCAAACACAAATCCAACAGGACCAAAGGCTAGAGGAGGACAACACTGGCTGTGAGAGTCCAGTAAGCCTCCAACAGAAAAGACAAATGAAGGACAGCCATCTCTCTCAGACTTCTATGACCTGTATGTGCTTCTGTCTAAATGAGAGACTTGTGTGGCCACTTCTACCAGATGTAATCTAAAATCCACTTTTAAATATTTCCCAATCACTCCTTCTCCACTCACCTGCAGCCATCTGTCGAGACGAGCCAACCACCAACAAGAGACCACAGCTCACAGCTCGTTTTCTATTTCATTTTTCTCTGTTTTATAATGGTACATCCATAACTGTGACTTTTTAATATATTCTATGAATTTGTTAAGGCTAAGGACTTGTAATGCAAGTACTTAAGGCTTTTAGTGCAAAAATATTGAACATAATAGTGTTTAATGTGATTAGTGTGTGATTAACTCCTGTCCTCAACACAAATGTGATGAGGACAGGAGCAAAGCGCACTAACAACCATAATCGAGTGTTGACAAAAATTACATTTTCTACTTGAAATCTCCACGTGAAAAGCTTTACCTCATTTCTAAATGGTAAAATCACACTCATCTCATTCACACAGATTTAAAATCTTGTCTTTTAAAGGCCATTACAGCAGAGATGTGTAGTTTATCAGATTGGTACAGTCATATCCTGGAGTCAGGCCTGGGGCGATCACTACAGCCCTGAGGGAAGAGGACAGCAGCCCTCCCCCTGAGAGACACAGAACCACAGAAACAGAGACACAGAGACAGAGACACAGAGACATAGAGACACAGAGCAGAGACAGACACAGAGACATAGAGACACAGAGACAGAGCACAGAGACAGAGCAGAGACAGAAACAGAGACAGAGCACAGAGACAGAGCAGAGACAGAAACAGAGACAGAGCACATAGCTGTCTGCATTTGGATCAGTGCAGACAGTGCTCGCTCACACAGACACCCACAGTCACAAACACAGACACACACCTGTGTGCTCTGCAGGCCTGCTGCTGCATCAGGCTTGATTTCAGTCTTGCATCATGCTCTCTCTCTCTTTCATACTTTCCCTCTCTCTTTCTCTGGCCCTATCAGCTGCTGTCAGGTGAAGTCCACTCACAGTGTTATCTTCAGTGTTGTGATGCATCTTGTACAGAGCATGTTCTTTTATCTCACCTGGAGCTCCACACTGTGAAGAGACACCACATGTTTCTATGTGTTTCAGATCAGCTCTGTTCACACTATGATCAGCTCTGACCTGATGTGCTGTTTTGGCAGAACACCGGAAGCTTCAAATAATGTCAAAATCTGGAAATGGAAATGAATCACATGTGTTTGCTCCTCTAAAGGCTCACACGCTGTATCTGGCTCAGCAGATGTTGAGGCTCCTGAAGCTGTGTCACACTGATTCCTGTTGTTCTAAAGCAGAAAGCAACAACATAAACAATAATAACAGTAAAACACTGTAGTGGCCAGAATGCACACCAGGTCACTTTGTGGCACTGTCACTGTGTTTGTATGTTTAGGTCGCTCTTAAGACCTGTAATTATCGATACCAGGGCTGTTTCTCAATCCCCATACAATTTCCATAAATGCAGTGCATTTTTCATACAGCCTGCTAAACCTACACACGCTTAAGTTTTTAGCAGATGTTGTGAATAAAACTTTGTTTCCATTTCCTCACAATGAATGAGCTTTCTTTATCCAATTATATAAACATATGAGGACAAATGCAGCAGGCTTTTCTGTAAACTAAACTTTGAAACAAACTTTTGTGGCTCAATCTGAATAGTGAATAAATTAAAATAGTTTAAGATGGATATTTTATAGCATCATTTACTTATTTATTTGTATACTTTTATAATTCTTTAAATATGATTTAACAGCATAATTGGTCTAAATTTGCAGGGTCACTCATAGAAGCTAATTGGGCAATATTTGTATATATTTTTGAAAATAGAATTAGTTTTTATTATAGCAAACAGCCATATGAATTTTATTTCCTGTGTTGTCATCATGTCCACCTGGACCAAAAGCTGAGAGTCGAGGGTGTCCACGAGGGTGTTCCTCAAGTCCATTCTCTGAGTCTGCTCCACGAGTCTGAACCCGGAGTACACGAGGACAGAGTCTGCAGACTGAGAAAGAGCCCTGGTGTTGCACATGATGAGGAACAGTCTTTTGACTAATGTAGGGCAGTGTGTCCCTATGCCACACAAGCCACTAGGAGGCGCATTTTAAAAAAGCATTTCTGACACATGTTCACGGATCAGCCAAATAAATGAACATTTGAGGTTTTTCTGGAGGTTTGGGCTCATGTTAGAATGTTAGAAATGTCTTTTAAATTGAGCATCCTGCAGTTTGTGTCGCATAGAGACACACTTCCTCTACAACACTTTTCTACGAAGAGATGCTGAAGCTGTTCTCTTTTTCACAGACCTTGTGCTGACCTTGTGACAGTTTTTCCAAACTTAAGTTGAAACACAACAACAACAAAAAAAAAACATGACACAAATGTCTTTTTAAACGGATCAAACCCAAACAAAATTACTTTGTCAAGCACGAAGGTAAACACAGTCGCAGTACTCGACAATAGTGCATGTTTGAAGATGCACTTTGTTGCACACATGTTTCTGTGTGGAGAAGGCTGAATCAAGCTTTTACCCAGTCTACCACAGTTAGTTTTTTAATCCACAAATGCACAAAAAACTTTCCTCAATTTATCTTCCAAATCCAAATTGTCTGTCTAGCTCTGTCTGAATCAGTATCATCCTACATGTGGCCTTCAGTTTGTTTTGGATCATTTGGTGCGTCTCGCAATAATCAGTCTGACCCAAACCAAAACACAGTGTACAGAGTTATTGCTCTGATTTACCAGTGGATTCAAGGCTAAAGGATCAGAAAGAGCCATGAAATTTGATGTTTGTGAACAATTATTGTGAGGATTCATCTTGCTGCAGAAGATAATGTAGTACAGAAAATTAGATTGATATCAACAGCTGTGAAAAACCCTAATGATTTTTAATTTTTTTTGGATTAAACACACCCTGGTTCCATGTTGAAATGGTGCTCAACGCCCGTGTCTTTACAAGTCTCACCATTATTTCATTTTTACAAGCGGATTTGATATTCATTACAGTCTTTAAATATTAACGTGTGCTGAGATTTTCATAGCAATAATTTCTGACTCTGTGGTGTCCATCATATACCATATATTTACAGTGTTTCACAAAACTGTTTTCTTGGTACTGGTCCAGATATTCAGTTAGTGTTTAGGCCTGTCACAATAACACATTTTTAAGTGTGATAAAGTTAATAAACAATAATACTGAGGCCAAACTATAAAGCAGAATTATGCTCAAAAAGTATTCTAAATGCACAGTATTGTTGAAATATATGAGCTGCAATAAATAAATACTTATAACATTTAAAGGTGCACTGTGTAACTTCTCTGGTAGAGGGTCCACCACCTGCTTGTCTCCATGGAGATGTTATTGTTTTGTCTGGCATGTCCCGGTGTGGCATTAAACGTAGCCATCTTGCATTTACTGAATAACACGTTTTTTTTTTTTATTGGCTTAAAAACTTGTGTGAGTGTGAGTGGGATTGCCTCTCCCACAGATCTGACATGTGACTTAACCCTGTTGTGTCAACTGCTGTCTCCATAGAGATAAAGTGTGATAAGTGGAATACTATGCATACTATGGAACATTTCAGGGAGAATCTCCGTGGAGAGAAGCGGGTGACAGACCCTCCACCAGAAAAGTTACACAGTGCATCTTTTAAGTAGTTTGTCATAGAACTTCAAGGTAAAAAAAAAAAAAAAAGTTACTTAAACTTTACTTTTTTGTAACTTTCCCTGAACCTTACAGATACATAACATAGAATATGATTTATTGTTTTGTAAGTGACAGCTTGGGGCATGTTTTGTTCTTTAGTGTCAAATACATCACAGTGGAAGAAGGCAGATAAGGCTGATTCCACTTCATGCTTTGTCGTGATACATTTTAAAAAGCTTAATGGTTAAAAGTCCCATATTACTCTATTTTCAGATCTATGTTATTATGTTTCCTCATCACAAACATACCTGGAGTTTTGTTTTGTTTTATTCACACGTTTAACACACAAACCCTGCATATTGAACAGTTATTTTGCGCTTCATGCACACACCCTCCTCATGTAAAGCACATGAAGAAATGCATGCAGCTTTTAAGTTAAAGGCACTTGATCTGGCTGTCGAAGACGGAAATAGAGCTGCTGCACGTAAGCTTGGCATCAATGAGTCGATGGTGAGACGTTAGCGACGGCAGCGTGACAAACGGACTCAATGCAAAAAGACGACAAAAGCTTTCAGACGCAATAAAAGCAGATGGCCCGAACTTGAAAACGTTCTTTAAGACGTGGACAGCTTACAGACAGGTACGGCCTATATACAGTTTGTACAATTTTTATTTATTTATTTTTTCTTTTAAAACTTAATTGATATACGGCTTATATTCAGGTGCGCTCAATAGTCCGGAAATTATGGTAATGGGACCTTTAAGAATAGGCATTCCTGGTAAGGTTAAGGAATACTGTATTGATTTCTTTGGGCAAATTTGACTTCTATATTTGACTAATCTCCAAATCTTAAATTAGGTTTGGTCAAGATTACTTTAGCTGGAGGCTTTTACTTATTGTGCATGCTTTAGGTTGAAACTCAACTCTCAGAGAAATCCCACCAACACGATTCTGAACAGAAAGGCCCCTTGCCACTGGAGAGTTGAACCCAGGTCCTTCTTGTTGTAAAACAGGAGTGCTAACAGCTCAGCCACTGTGCTGCCAGAAATAGTGTTTGTTATGCAGCCCTCCCAGTCCAAAAGAACTGTTCACTGCCATTGTGCAGAGTGCATCTGTATGCACCGAGCAGCTCACACGGCAACAGAAACCCCCAGTGTGTCCTTAAGTCTCCCCGAGCCGCACAGACACATACACACAATTTTCTCTAATTGCTGTTAGTTTTGCCACTTATGTCCTAATTTTAGATTTTTTGCACAGTGTAAAAAGTGAAATATAGGAAGGATAGCCATAATACTTGAATGTGTAATCTGGTTTGGACTTGAATGGCAGACTGCTGGTAGAAATCTAGATGAGGACGTAGTCAGATTGGATATTTTGTTGTGTGTAAAAGAAATTATGTTACTGAAATAATAGTTTAAATTTGTGCACTTAAAAAAAATCTCTCATACATAAAATTACGGTCACAAGCTGGGTAGCATTAGCCAACTGTTTTTCAGTTAGTCACACTCATCTTTTTGTTAAAAATCAAACACCTAAACAGGACCAAGGACACTGTGTTGTTTAATGCTATTTTCTTTTTTTTCTTGCTTTAGACAATCTATTGATAGTTATTTTCTTTGTGCGCATTGTGTCACCATGGTAACTAATGAACATACATAGATCAAAGTATCAATAATGTCATAATGGGACTGAGTGGAGCAGGAGAGAGAAGTGAACAGGCCTGTGTCGGCTCTGTGCCTCTGCTTTAGTTGGCTAACAGAGTTTACCTTTTATTATCCGTTCCTCATGTTTACGGTCTGCATCATCACACAGATGATCAAATATTTACGCTACACATCTGGAGAAGGCTAATTATTTTTATCTAGTGAGTTATGAGACATGCAGACTCATCTAGACAGAGTACAGAGATCTTGTTTGTTACAGAATATGCCTCAGTATGTCTCGGATTCACAGAGTTCACATCTGTCTCTGTGCCCCATAATGTTACACCCCACCATAACTCCTGGCCGTAAAATAAGTCACAATAATGACTCAAAGGTTTGGTGTGGTCGTCCTAATGGAGGAGACATATTTTTTCGTAATAATTTCTGGTGTTATTGATCTCCTGCGCCTCATGACTTTAAAAAGTAATTATCAGGTTATGTGGTATAGAATGGGACTTTCCTGCCTTATACAGCTTATTTAATGACTACTATAACTCCAATCTCCAGCTCTGAAGAATTACAGTTCTACTTGAAACACTACGCCAACACACAGCTGTCGAGCTAATCACAGCTTTTGGTTAGTGACCTGTAAACTGTAGCTGCACAATTTTGGAAATGTATTTTATTGCGATTTTTCTGTAGAGAGATTACTTTTACATATTTCTAAAGTAGGATTCTGTTCAGTGCATATTGTAAAATACTGCATGAGCATTAAAGGTCCTATAAAATTGACTCTTGTGAAATTTAAGCTATGTTATAGTGCTGTTACCTTGCCAAAAAAGTACCTGGAATTGTGTTGTTTCATTCATTTGAGTAACACTTTATTATTAGTCTGTCTACATCTCTAAAGCTCAAAATGCTCTGTTCCACATTGTGATGTCATGTAGTGGTAGTCTTACAGCTACTTTTTACCTTTAGTTCAGTAGAGATTGGCAGTTCTGGGACTGAAATCATCCAAATGATTCTAGTGAAGGTGTATGGAGTTTAAAAACACAGTGGACTGTCAGTTCCAACTCACAGTTTATTAAAGTACAGAAAAGTTACAAAAAGTTCCCCACTTCAATTCAATTCAATTTATTTTTGTATAGCCCAAAATCACAACAACAGTTATCTCGGCGGACTTCACAAAATTGTTAATTTAGCAGACAGACAGAGATGTCAGAGAATGAAGCAGAATAAGAAACAGTCATAAATCAAAATACAGAATGTCCAACAACAAGCAGGCAAATGGATACTTGTCCCAGCATCCCCTGTCCTTAGACCCTCCTTCTCGGCAAGGAAAAACTCCAAAAAACCCAGTGGGAAAAAAACGGAGAAACCTCGAGGAGAACCACAGTGAAGGAGAGATCCACTCCTAAGGACGGACAGGCAGATGAGGCCAGGACGTATCCATTGCAAGTAGAGTTGTAAGTCTGTAGGCCAAAGCTATTGGCAGAAGGAAACTACTAATCTAGCAGGACGAGGACAGTTAATCCAGGACAGGGAAGGAGAGGAGGGGTCCAGGTCCTCGACACTAGGGGGCAGCAGCGGTCCAAACTGGAACAGCAGCATCTGAAACAGTTACACTCCCCAAAAGGGGAGTGGGACAGGGACAACATGTGAATAGCAAAGAACAGACTACGAATGAACTAGTAATTGAATATTCTTAACAGTAGGAGGAGAAAAAGTAGGAGAAACCAGAGGACAGTGCTCAAGTTGCCATACTTTCCCCAGTAATATATCTCCTAGAGCAGCTTAACTAGGCCTATGGGTTTATATAAGGAAAAAAGTAGTCATGGTAAATATTCACCCCAAAAATGATTGTTCCATTTATCATGCACTGAAAGACCGAATGAAGTCGATATAGTGATTATCGTTTAGGTAGGGTTAAATTTTTATGAAGTAGCTCCTCTTCACAGTGGGAGCAGATTTGGAGCTGTAAACCAAAGCCCCCTCCTGTGTGCCGAGAGTATAAACAGACATCAGTCACACGGCTTCTATCGGCCTTGTCCACATGTGTCTACCTTTGAAGTGCCATTCCAAATCACAGGAGATGACATGAACCACAACTCTGCTCAGGGGTGGCCAAAACCTGCTGAACATAAATGTATTGAAAATGCATTTAAAGGATCATTTTGGAGGCGCAGTTTTTAATTGTAAGTGCCACTACACATTCAGTCAGATCAGCCTGCATGATTTATTTTTTAGCAGGTTCAGGGTTATAGATTAACTCTCCTTTCATAAATCACAGAAATTAATTTTGGCCATTGAAATGTGTCTGAGTTTGTTTTGAATATCAGGTTTTCGTTTGGAAGGTGAAGGACATCGCTAAAGATGTTATAATATACTTAGCAAAAGGAGAAATTTAATTTGTCAACTGGACAGAGTTTATTTGGTTGAATACGTTTCGCAGCTCATCCAAGCTGCTTCTTCAGTTCTGGTCAGATGCTGGCGGACACTGCTTTATATCTGCTTGAAGGGAGGGATTCTACACACGTTATAATATACTGTTTTCTGATCTATGTTGTCCTCATCAATAAACAAATCTGGAGTAGTGTTTTGTTTCATTCACACATAAATCCTGCATAATTAGGACGAGTTCTTCTTGCAAACAAAAAACACTTTGTTGTGATGTCATGTGGTAATACAGGAAGTGCTCCATTGTGTTTTTAAACTCCATACACCTTCACTAGGATCATTTGGATAATTTCAGCTCTGGAATTGCCAATCTCTAATGACATCACAAGGTGGACCAGAGCATTCAGAGCTTTGGAGATGTAGACAGACTAATAATACAGGATTACTCAAACATGCGTGAATGAAGCAAAACACAACTGCAGCTATGTTTTTGGTGAAATAACATCATTTTAACATGGCTTAAAACTCACAGGAGTCAGTTTTGCGTAATATAGGACCTTTAATAAAGTATTTGTTCATTATGAGGCTAAGTTATTATAAAGCATGTTTTTTTTTCTTTTTTTTTCTATATTTAAACACATATTCCTGAAAGATTAGGCTCCTCATGCACTTCTTCCATTTTAAGGCCCCAACATTGTGCAACTTTTAACAAGAAACGGAAAGTTGTTATTTACGTGTGTGTGTGTGTGTGTGTGTGTGTGTCCGCATTTCCGTCTTACTTGTCTGCAGGAGACTGTCTGAAGTCTGTCAATTATTTGAAGACGCCAGAGCCAAGTAAACCTTTGAACTGAATGCCATGGACATTTTGAAGGTTTCAATAGGCTGTGAAAAAGATGGGGACATTTTGTACAAGAGCTCTTGGTCTGAGGAGAGTGTCTGAGGTATTTGAGAGACAGTTTAGACAGGTTTAGGTTACTGTCAAAAACTGCTAACCATGATGCCTTCTACTCCATCCAGAACATGCTTATTACATGTAGCAACGATTAAAGGTCCTATATTACGCAAAATTCACTCCTGTGCACTTTAAGCCATGTTAAAATGTTTTTATCGAATCAAAAACATACCTGGAGTTGTGTTTTGTTTCATTCACAAAGTAGAGTAATAACCCTGCATTGTCTACATCTCCTGCACGGTTTACATCTCCAGAGTTCAAAATGCTCTGTTCCACCTTGTGATGTCATGTGGTGGTAGGCCTAGTTTTCAGGTTAAACAGCTACCTTTTACCTTTTATTGAATAGAGATTGGGAATTCCAGTGCTGAAATTATCCAAATGATTCTAGTGAAGGTGTATGGAGTTTAAAAACACAATGGAGCACTTCCTGTATGACACAAGATCATGAGCCTAAATATGCAGGATTTGTCTGTTAAACATGTGTGAATGAAACAAAAAAAACTCTAGGTTTGTTTTTGATGAGGAAACATTAACATAACAGATCAAAAAATAGCGTAATATGGGCCCTTTAGACATTGCCACCACATAGGTCACCAATGTTCCCTTTTCATGCTATATTTTGCAGTTACTAGAATATTACTTAAACTATAGCTGGATTTTCAAGTACTGTAGAAAGGATTTGCATTTCATTTCGCAGCCTGTCCAGTTTATCTGAAGAATTGGCTCGCTGATTGCTTCACAAGAAATGAGAGCATGAGGTAAACGGTGTTTTGGGAAACCAGGAATTTGCACATATCTAAATGTTCTCATAGTGATACATTATATTCATTGCTTCCTTCTTTATTTTGGACTTCACTTGTCACACAGATGCCGTATTTTGACTGTTACAGCTCCTTTAAACCAGCTTACATCATGTGTTAGAAATGTCATCTTCACTTCTCTAAGCGATCTGTCGCTGCTGCAGCTGCACATATTTATCTTTGTTTCTCCACAGTCTCCTCCTGCTTGTGTCTCCTCTTCACTGTACGGCCCACCATCTATTTGAATTGGCAGGACCAGGTTAAGGACCTCATAAATGTCTGAATACACAAGGAAGGATTTCTTTACCACAAATAAACAAAATGAATGAATGAATAGATATGAATCAACTGAACTAAAGTTAAGAGGTAGCTGTTAATTTGAAAACCACTTGATGCCATCACAAGGTGGAACAGAGCATTTTGAGCTTTGGAGATATAGACAGACTAATAATAAAGAGTTTTTAAATGCAGCATTGATTTCCCATTGAGGTAAAAACTTTACTGCTTTATAAATAGGTAAGCTTTTCAAACTCTTGTGGCCTTGTTTCCTCACAGCTTCTGGTGTGTTCAATCTGCTGAAGTGATATTATTGTAGGTAATATGAACAGTATTAAAGTCCCGCCTCAGGGAGAGCACACTGTCAGAGCCACTTGAGTCTCATTGAACACATGGCTGAGACACTGACACTCTAATGGAGCTGTTTTCTAAATCTGCATCAGTTATGAACTTTCACAAATGAACACTGCTCATTAATCTATAAAGCACCAGCACAAACACTGTCTCTGTGTTACATCCATTAGCTGAGGGACATTGGAAAACGGTGGTTTGCATAAATTGGCAATCGGCATTTTGTAATTCTAATGTCAGAGGAGTTCACTGTCCACACTGGAACATCCCTCCATTTTCAAAATGGCAAAATAAACATGTTAACAAAATATGTCCAGAACAAGAAGAGACAGGCTCAGCTGTAGAACGAGGGCGAGAGCTGTGAACGGAGGATGAAATAAGCACATGCAGAGATATTTTCTCATTGTAGGTCGTGTTGCTGAGCCAAGAGGCTGGAGTCACATCCATTCGTCTGTGGACTGCCTCTGCTCTGCCTCCTCACTGCTCAGACTGTTTCTCTGCATGTTTGAACAACAATGAAACCAAACTCTTTGTTACACACTACACTTTCTGTATGGAAGACATCTTCCAAATACTGTTGGCGTTCCACGTGTGGTTCCTCTGCAAGAGTTTGACTGCAGACCCAGACCGCTTGACAAAGTCTTCTTGTTGGTATTCTATCTATCTTCTAATTTAATGAAAGGATGACAGTGTACATTTGTATGTGACCTTTCAGGTCTTTTATCTGCTCTGATCAGGAGCTTGATGACTGATGACATGAGACTGAGATACAAGAGTTGGTGAAGGGCGTTGGAGACAGAGAGATGGCACCGCTCTCCACCTCACAGTGACCCTTCAGTAATGGCTGCTGCACAGTCAGCACAAACACAGGGCCTTAAAGGGGCTGCACAAGCTCCTGCTTTACTGCAGTGTTGTTGTGGAGGGATGTGTACTTCTGTCTGAGGCAGGACACACTCTGATCATGTGACTGATCTGTGGCGCTCTGAGCCAGGCAGCTTCTACTGGAGCTCACAAGACTGTGGGTCAGAAGGAAAAAGAAATAATCTTGAGTGTGAACTACATTATCAGGTATCTATACAACACTTGTTATAATGCACTCAGTTTGGCTTTTTAGAATGCATTGTCTAAAAGCTGGAGCCTTTTGTCAAATCCTGATCTGTTTCATTATGCAGCTGCTGTATCACTGAGAGACGACTCACTGACAGCTCTGAGAGGAGATCTGTTCTGTCAGGTTGTTGTTGTCATGTTCTTGTCACAAAACAATCTTCTCAGTCTTCAGTTTGATTTGTAACAGTAAAGTGGTCACTCAGAGGCGGTCTCCTAGGGTCAGTCAGGTCAAACAGCTCTAAAGAAAGTGTCAGGGCCCTGCTCCTACATCATATACTGTGACAGTCACACAGTCCAAGTCACTATAGGAGCACTATAGGGGGAGTCTGCAGCTCTGTTCAGCTGCTCTGTAACAGAGATCTGACAGAGCTAAAGGGGGTCCACGTCAGACCCCAGCTCCAGAGAGATGGACACAAGCAGAAGAGCATCTAACTATCTGCTTTAACAATGTTAAAACCATAACAAGCCCTGTTGTTTTTCAGGGACAACTATAGGATCTGTTCAGCCATCCTCACACCATCTCCTTCCACCAACACTTTTCCCCTGCAATATTTAATTAATAATTAAAGTTGTTAGAAACAAACTTTTCTAAAGTGGGCATTTTTCACAAGGCAGAAAAAACGTCTCTTTTATTCATGAAGCTCCTCCCTCACATCACCCAGGGCAGACCTGGTAAGAGTTTCATTCACAGTGTTAAACTGCAGACTGTGAGAGAGTCAATGCTGATGTTTAGTCTTTGACAGGGAACATCAACTGTTCCATCAAAAGTCTGTTTCAGAGTGTCTCCTCTAGAGGTCACATCCTATAGCTTTTTACATTGAAGAGCTCCTGACACAGAGCTGACTGACAGCCCAGTGGGACATTGGCTGTGTGTGAGACAGCAGCTTTAATAGACTTCTCTCTGTGTTTGTGGCCTTAGTTATTTGTGTGACTGTTGACCTTGTGTAAATCACTGGTTGCTCCCGGGGCTTGGCTGTAGTGTCGTAGTACTCGAGACCAGTCTTGGTCTCGAGACTGGCCTTGAGACCATTTTTTATGGTCTTGGTCTCGTCTCAGGCTCGATAGCGTTTGGGCTCAGTCTTGTCTCAGTCTTGAAGACCCTTGGACTCAGTCTTGTCTCGGACTCGAGGTCTGACACTCGACGAGTGTGATCATCTGTCATTACGGCCGCGGGCTGGTTCTTTACAGACACTAGACTGACTGTGTCAGTAGAAAAATCTACTGACTTATGACTTTATTTTTATGAATTGTTACATTAATAAAATAATCTGAATTGTTAAAAATTTTAGTAACAAGTTACTCATAAAATCCAGAAGCCTGTCTCTTTATGACTCTTTATGTATGTCTGTCTGTCTGTCTGTCTGTCTGTCTCTGACGTCTGTCTCTTTATGTCTGTCTGCGTCTCTTTCAGGTAAGTTGCTGCTTCCTCTTCTTCTTGTCCTCTCTCTTCTCCTGGAGCTGACTCAGAACTCAGAATGTTCTGGAGACGCTCACTGGTTCATCTGCAGTAGGACTGAGTAAAAAACTGTGTGTGTGTGTGTGTGTGTGTGTGTGTGTGTGTGTGTGTGTGTGTGTGGTTTTTTTTTTGTTTTGTTTTTGTTTTTGAATGGTAAATAGTTTTAAATCAGCCGGAAATGTTCCTTATGGAATATTCGTGCGTGAGCTGGTTTGGTCAGGTATGATTTCATGGGGAAGTGCTATCGAGTATTGAGAGAACAGAAATACAGGTACTGAAGTGCTTTTCCAAGAATCCATGTTTTGTACATGGGTTGAGTCCAGCTGAGGGAACTGTGTGTACATGGAGAGACAGATAGCAGGAGCTTTAAAAGGGCACATATTTTGTGAATTCAACTTGAATTGGCTTTTAACAAGGTTATACCAGTTTTCCCCTCACCATAAGTCTACTCACAGTTGTATTTCCAATTATTCAACTGTGTTTGAGTAATCCAGCATTATTCTGCATTTGAGGCTTGAAGTTTGTTTTTTTTTTGTTTTTTTTTAAAAAGCTGTCCCCACCCATATGTCTACTATACTTGCAATTATTGAAAAATTGAGACTCATATAGGGTTCTTCTTAAGCCATTTTAAAATCAGTATTGCAGTTTACAGTGAACAAAATAAAATAAAATAAAAAATCAGTGTTATCAGTGTAAAATAAATTATTCAGTGTTCTGTGTTGCACCTCATCACCAAAGCAAGTTCCTAGTTTGTGAATTGTGTTCACTGACAATGGCAATAAAAGTTTCTGATTCTGAAAAAAAATAAAAAACATGGAGTTGTGTTTTGTTTCATTCACACAGGAAACATTATAGATCAGAAAATTGCGTAATGTTAGCCCTTAATATGAAAAACCTTAAAAAAGCATAGTATGTCTTCTTTAAAATAGCAGCAGGTTGTGTTGGAGGTAGGCAACAGGTTAAAGAAAAGTTCCACATTATTTCAGGATTTTGAGAGCCAAATGTGGAGCCACAGTCACATCTCTAGGGACTGCACAAGGTGATGGAATCCCAGTCTAAAATTCACTCCCAAAAAATAAATATGACTCCCCTTTTTCCATTCAAAAGAAATAATATTTTGTTTTGAATTGTTAATCTCTATGGCAACAGCCTTCATTTTTCATCATTCTGAAACCCGTGGGTAGCCGCAATGATGACCATTTTATATTCATGAATTCACAAGGCCATTGCTGCTTTAGAAACTAGCTGTAAAATCATACATTCGAGCGGCACTCAAACCATTTGCAGGTTTTGAACAGGATCAAAATCTGGTTATTTTTGACATAATTTCTGAATTTGTATGTTGCCTTCCTCTGTGCACAGAAACAAATCAGGAATAGCTGGCATCAAGAGACAATTGTCCTTCTTCACACGCTCAGGTTTCGACATTTTTTCTAATAATCTGGGAATTATCTTCACTAACTACATGCTTAATGAACCAAAGCAGTATTTTATTGCCTTATTACTTTCTAAACTAGTCTAATTAGCCCCTTGTTAGCCTCTATCTCATGATTCTAGCTTATTTGTTATTATTAAAACCCCTTCAGCACAACCCAATGGATTTTTGGTCATATTAAAGTATGAAGCAGATTTTATGATTAGAATTTATTTGTATGTTATGCATGCAGGCAGTTTGAAAACAACAGAACACAATTGTAACAATCAAACATCAAGGTCGCACCAATGAATAAATTATAACTGTACAGCAGGCAAAGAACAATAGTTATCCTTAAAGAACACATATTGTGCTTGAGCCTGTTATATACGTAGCTATAATCCACTTAACCTGTGGATCATGTTATAATTTGCACATTTTAAATCACAATGTTCATCTAAAATTACTTAAGAAAAGAAACAAGTCAGCTGATTTCCGTGTTATTTTCCATGTCAGCTGATTTACTCTATGGATAACTGCAGATCACACCAGCGAGCAATGATTGTTTTTTTTCCTTTGTACCAAAATCAAAATCACAACACTGCTGAATCCTACATGTATCACCGATTAAGAAAATTAAGTGTAGCGGTGAAAACGGGTTGATCGGCAATATGGCGTCTTGAAAATGAGTGATTAAAGATTACTCAGACATGCATGAATCACTCCAAATACAACTTTGTAACATAAATGGTAAGGGGAAACAACTATACTATGGTTAAAAGCCCTGAAAAGTTGATTTTGCATAATAGGTGTGTTTTAAGGCTGTTGTGTGAGTCAGAGAGAATCCGCCCAGGCCAGTCTAATTAGAACAACAAATCTAATCACTTGTAATGAGCAGCGCAGTGTTATACTATAAAGTCTTTTGTAAACATTTGCTACAGAAGGTGGGTGGCCAATTTGGAAATTATGTAAAAAATCATTGTTCTTTCGTGAGGCTGAGAGGCTGTTCTCTGCAGTCACGCATACATTGTGATTAGAGATCTCATGTAATTCAATTTGAGAAGTGTTTAGCTGTAGAGAAGATTACACAGCACTGATTCTGCCTATAGATGAATAGAGCAATTTCAGTGTGACGCATCGCTGCAGAACAATTTTACAGGAGGCAGAGGAGCTTTAAAGAAGACATATTGTGCTCGTGTCTGCTATATAGTTCTAATCTATGACACCCGTAGGTCATTATGTTGTAATTTAAACATTTCAATTATTGATATTGATCTAAAACGACTTAATAAAAGAAACAAGTCCGCTACCTTGTACTACAATGACTACACAACGCTGCCAAATTCTGCGGATTCCAGCTGAGAAAATAAAACTGGAGAGTGAAGTAAGTGCAGCGTAGTGAGTGTACTTGTGAAGCTAACCGTAAGCACTGCTCTGTCTGAAGCTCTGTTACTCGATTTAGACTTTAATCTTTTGTGCTTTATTTTAACACAATCTTACCACAAAAAGCTGACTTGGTTAACTACTACAGGTGAGCTGTTTTGAGCTGTCAAACAAATCTCTCACACATAAAATTAGAGACACCAGCAAGTTAGCATTAGCCAGTAGTTTTTCAGTTAGTCACTCTCACCATTTTTGCTGACAATCAAACTCCTAAACAGGACCATAAACGTTCGTATTCATCACAGACTCCTGAAAATGTGTTGTTTTAATCAATTTCATATTTTTTCTTGAGATTTCACACAATCTTAAAATGTTTTTGAGAGTGTTTGCTAATGTGTGTGTTGTGCCTCCATGGTAACTAATGAACATTCCAACGTAGAGATACATGTAGAACACCCCAGTGTCACTGCAAAGTATAAATACATGTGGCGGTGAAAACGAGGGTATAAAGGAGTACAGGAGTATAAAGATTGTTGAAACATGCAAAGTTAAAAGCTCCAATTAGTCGATTTTGCATAATAGTTCTCCTTTAAATACACTGTTTGAAAAGCCAATGCAAATAAGGACAAAATAATCATATTCATGCACCACTTCAGGAATCGTTTCTCATTTATTTTTCTAACTGAAAAGACACCAATATTTACAGCGAACACATTTGCTTTGATTCCTTTGAAAAGCCCAAGCACCTATGGCACTCCTGTTTACTCTCCAACAGCAACAATCAAATCTCTTTCATCTGCCCACAGCCAATCACATGCCAGATTTCCATCTTTCTTTCCCTTTTTGAGTTTCCTGTGGTTTAGAGCAGAGCTTAAAGGTACACTGTGTAACTTTTTGGTTGGCGGTCCGTCATTGATCTACCTTGAATGTTCTACTGTATGACATTAAACAGCTCTACCTCACATTTGTTAAATTACACGTGGATTTATAGTTCAGAAATACGGCTATTCTCTCCACAGATCTGACATGTAACTCATCATCAACTGTCTCCATGAAGATATAAATGTTTAATGCTATACTGTGAAACATTCCAGACAAAACAATAACATCTTCATGGAGGAAGGCATTTGACGGACCCTCCACCAGAAAAGTTACACAATGCACCTTTAAGCCAACAGAGAGCAGATAAGAGTCTTTCTCCAGGACTCCAGAAGCAGGACGATGGACCTTCACATTTAGTCCAGATTAGAGTGGGATTAATACTAGTGTATCTGATGAGAGAATGACTTTCTGAACTAAGAAGCTGCTGTTGAGGTGGTGAGAATCCAACTATCTTTATGAAAACACTGATCTTCTGTCATCTTAAATAGAACTCTCCAACTCTCTTATTTGTTCTTTCTAAACTGAATTCCAATACTGCTCCACTGGCTATTTTTCTATTTCTCTGTTGCAGGTGCACTGTAACTGTTGGTCCACCACTACAGACATAATTACTTGGCCTGGAATGTTCCACACTAAGATAAAACATAGCTGTTAACATGATAACTTGGGAGTTTTAATGTTTAGTTCAGTAGAAATTGGCAGTTCCAGGTCTGAAATCATCCAAATTATTCTAATGAGGCTGTATGGAGTTTAAAAACACAGTGGAGCACGTCCTGTATTACCACATGACATCAAAAGGTGGAACAAAGTGTTTTCTGTATGAGAGAAGAACATGAAATGAAAATCCACACCAAAGTTTTTGTAGAGGTGCAAATGTAAAGAGCAGCAACTTAAAATAGAAAAAGGCATAGCCAAAACACTCCAGGTAAGTTTTTGATGAGGAAACGACATTATAAAAGAGATCAGAAAACAGCATAATATGGGCCCTTTAAAGAAATGCAATTCTTTAGAACATTGTGTGTCCTGCTTGTCTTTGAACTGGTGGTCAAATCCACTCCTCAAAGAGAATAAATATTCAGTGATTTAACGAATAATTGATTTGAATCTTTTCCTTTCAAACAGAATATAACTGGGATGTTGAAAGTTAAGACACTTTCTATTAGAGAGTCTTTTTATAGTTTCTTTGTGCAGCTTTTGTCTTGCTCCATAATGACGCCCTCATGGTCATTAGGAGCCAAGATGGAGGCCGCTGAGAGTGGAGTTACCTCACACTGAGATGGGCTCTTGCAAAGTCCTTTAATTTTACTCTCTTAAAAAATATTGCTTTGGTTATCTCTTATAACTGAACTCTTCAACAGGCCAAAAAAGAATGAAATTAACCAAACTGTTTTCTCCACTGGTGGTACAGAAAGGTGCTGAGTCACATCTACTATTGTTGATCCTTTGAAATGTCCCTCCTCACTGTCCAAAGAGACAAAGCTAAAGCCGTGTGTGAATGTTAAGGCTCGTACAGTTTGAAGGAGGTGAAGGGACTTTGAGCTTCACAAGAATCTGTCAGTGATATTTGTCCAAGTGTGTCCTCAGTGTGTCCCCCTCTGAGGACTGTGTCTTGTCTTCATCATGTGAGCTGTTTGTTTCAGACCTATAGATTAATAGATTAAGTGTAGGGGCCCTTTAACAGAGGAAGAATACACTGTCAGGAGGAACATCACAGCACGTCCAGTAGAAGTCTAGTTTAGTTTAGTCTTTATTTGAAGGGACAAAGACATTAATTTTATAAAAACAGAGATGTTCTGCACCAGATTTTAGCAAAAAATGCATCTGCTGACCCACAGGTTGGCGGTGTGATTCCAGCTCCCACATACTCTCTTGTGTCACTTAACCCCCTCGCCCCCAGTGTGTGCGTACACTGGTGTATGAATGTGTGTGCGTACACTGGTGTATGAATGTGTGTGCATACACTGGTGTATGAATGTGTGTGCGTACACTGGTGTATGAATGTGTGTGCGAATGGGTGAGTGGCTCCTTGACGTGAAGTGCCTTTTTTATGTCCAGGTTTATCACATTGTGTCCTGAGCAGAGCATATAGGATTTATAATGTTCATTACAAATATTACAGATACAAAAGAGGCCTTTCTCTATGTACGCTCACCACATATTGAAACTCACTGCTGTATCATTGTGCAGTGTCTCTTCTCCATCTGTTTTGTTGCTTTATTCTAGCCCCTGCTCTCTCTCTGTCTCCTCTGTGCCATTACAGTCTCTGCTCCAGATGTGCATGTTTCACTCAGTCTCACTGGTAAACAGTAATTACAGACCTATTCCCTCCACACTCACATCTGGAGGTGAAGGTGAGGTAAAGACAAAGCTCTCAGGTCTAATTCTTAATTAACATCACATTTCTTAAGTTTGTGTGAAGGTCACTCAATAAAACTATGAAACAAAAAGGAAATAGTTAGACAATTAGCATCCCTGGTCACCATTAAGTCCAGAGAATTCTCAGATAAATTAAAGTTTATAGGAATATAAAGGACCAAAAGGGCAATATACTGTATTCAGTTGCTCTCCAACACACCATGTTTTATTTAAAAAAAATCCTCCATATTAAAGTAAATACAATGAATTACTGATGTTATTGTTATTATGTATTGTTGCTGCCTGAAAAATGAATTTCCTTTGGGATAATAAAGTATATTTAGAGCAGTTACCACCACACCAAGACAGTCCAGTGTCCTGGCACAGTTCACTGAAAGAAGGAATGACTTGTTGATAATAGGAGGGGACCTGGACCCTCAAAAGTACTCAAAAATATGTCTTTGGTATTCAAAAGTGGAATCCAGTTAGAGTTATTGTTTACGTCAATGTTTATCAAACTCTAGTACGTGAGGTCCTTCAGGTGGTACTTTAACAGCTCTTCACTTTGTGGGTTTGCCTAATTTAGAGTTCATTTCATCCACTTTTTTGCCCACCTTTGGATCATTTCTTGTTTGGGACAGCAGTGGAGATGATGTAGTCCACTTTTAGACCAGTTTTAGCCCTGCATTAGACCTGGAATAATCCTGTTATTTACTTTATTTAGATGGTACTCAGAAAGCCACCTATTTTCTTTGGTCGTACTTGGTGCGAAAAGTAGTTTGCATCATTATTTTCCACATAGTGCTCCTTTATTAATGGTTGAGACCTGTCTTAGACCTGGTTTAGTTTTGCTGGAGTTTTTTACTTAATTCAGAATAGGCAAAGGCTTAAAAAGTAGCATCATTTTGATCTGAAGTGATTGAAGATGGATGTGAGTGTTCTGTCTACTCATTTCATTTAGTGGCGCTTATTTGATGGGACTTACATGGCTGGTCTATAGATCTTTTCTTTCATTTTCTCATTAAATCTAAACTTAGCAGAAAAACCCTCATAGTCCTTATGGTGGTATGTTTACGTGCTGTGCAACAACTCCCCATCGTGTTCATTCTAAGCAAAGAGAATATGTGAGTGGTGGAAGCTGAGTGAAAATGAATGACATGAAGTAAAGGATAAAAGCCTGTCTCATCACAGTGTACAGAGAGAGAGACAGAGGAGCTCTGAAGTGTGGCTCTAGCATCAAGTCACAGCATTTACACTGATTTCAAAGCCCCATCAGCTCTCAGCACTGTGGAGGAAGTAGAGCACCAGAATGTATAGATTTATTTACATGGAAAATCACTCAGTTTCTTTACATGGGCATCCAAACTGTCACAGAAGTTAGTAGTCTGTTGTTTGACATGTAGTTTTCCTTGTCTCTCTTTATAAATTTGAGGGAAGTAAAGTTTCTGACTTGTCTTGAATAATTTACATTTTTATGACAAGGCAAACCAAAGGGCAGCTCTTGATTCAGAGACAGCACAATCTAATTCCCTCTTCCCTTTTGTTTGTGAAAACAGTGAAAGTGGTTTATAATAGACTATAATCTACCTCTTACTTCCTCTTGTGTCTAATTATGACTCAAAATAAGAAGGAAAGAACAACTGATGCTGAGAACAGATAAATATATTCAGAGCGTTTGACTTCTTTTGCTTTGGGCTTTCCATTTGGGGAAACAAAAGGTTTCAATGCAAACCCTGTGTGAGTGTCTCTGAGCAGACAGAGCTCTCATAGGGGGCTGAGTGACAGACGAGCTCTGCTCTGAGAACGCTGTAATTAGAACAAACCTGAATATTGTGCCTCTGGCCCAGTCACAGGATCTGTATAGTACAGATCAGTGCCCTGTGCACAGCACTACTTTGTGGAAGAACTCACAGTTCTCTCTATTGTACAAAGGGACTGTGTTTTGGAGTGTGTCCACTGGAACAGCCACAGTCTAATTAGACCAGACTCAAGTCATAATCAAAGCCCAGGACTAAGCTGTTAACTTAGGACTAAGCCAGATGCCTTGCCCTGTGCGCAAAATAGCTGAGCTTATTATTAATTGCTGTTTTTTTTTTTTTTTTTGCTTTTTTTTTTTGCATTAAAATATCATGATGGACTTTTATAGGCACCTTTAAATCCTACGGAAATATCCACGTTTTTGTTACTTTGGTGGACTCCCAGTTTGTTGGTGTTGCTTAGATATATTGTAATATTTCAATGTCATGTGGCACAGGATGGATCACATGCGAGCACAGGGTAAAATAAAGTACTTTACTTGACCTTATGAAATGGAACAGTAAATAAAGACAAAATCCGGTCTTTATCGGTCAGAGATGTGTGCTGACATAGGACCGTATGGCAGTCGGTGATGGTTAAATGTCATGGTCCAGGAGGGACATAACTCAGTGTGATTCTAATGGAGCATACAGTAGAAGCCAGTGTTACCTCTGTGTGGATACTTCCCTTTCTCTCCACTCCACATTTTATGAGACCTGCAGTGGTCAATCTGTTTTTATTGCCAATACATCACTGACGTATTAGCAGTTTTTACACACTTTTCATTCCTTTGTTAATCGTCAATCTACAAGTTCAAACAAGTATATTTCCCATTTAATTACAGCTGCAGACTCAGGACTTATGGGTTAAGAGATTCAATAAAAAACATTTGACAGTTAAAGTCTGAGTTGTAGCTTTACAACAAATCCACCTTCTGTACTACTACCACTGCAGCAGCTGTGTACAGTGTATTTAGACCTATCATGATAATTACTTATTGTTCAGTAAATGAAAGCTGGAACATATTTTTGGTGCAATATTTATCATTTGTACTTTTACTTTACTTTTTGGCGATATATGATTTAAGCCATTAAAGATTTAATTAATAACTTCTATGACTCATTACAGGTGCAAACTAAGGATGTTTCATTCTGTTGTTTATCAAGATTTTTATCAATATTGTACTTTTAGAATCATTTTTGTGGTTTAAATATGCTCTTGGGCTATTGTGTCAGTGGCATAAATTGGTTTTAGTATTATCATCTGTATTTACTTCATCAATATACATTAATATACTTAAAATTTGCTATGGTGACAGGCCCAAGTGTAATGACTCACACACTGGGAAGACATACCTGATCTCTTCTGCTAAGTGTGGGCCTGTATTCACTGCTTTCCTTCTCCTCCCACAGACTTCTGCTGTGGCTCTGATGAGATCATAAACTCACTCCAGACCTAAATCCACACAACGGCACTTAGGTTAGGACTTTAATCAGAGGCAGCAGGCGGCTCAGAGACATTTGAAAAAGGTGTGATTTCTCATAATCCAGCTGCCTTTTACTGTTCCTAGTGCACACAGAGGAGAGCGCTTTGGACCTCCATGTTTTTTGAGAATCTGAAGAAGGGATGCACATATCTGTTTTTTTTTTCAGTTCTGATACCGATTCCAATAATATAGTTTAAGTATCTGCTGGTACCTGACATCAGCCAATACTAGAGACTGAAAACAGCATTTATTTCCTTTAAACAAGAATAAAATAAGACAGAACTGCTACACAGCCGCGTATCCCTCAAGTAACCACAGAACAACTTTCTGTGCCGGTTATGACCTATAAATAGTCTTATTTATATCTAGTCAGGATATCGACTCAACTGATATTTGGAAGTCGCTGTCCGATCCAGCAAATTTTTCAGTATTGGCGCCGATATCCGATGTCAGTACAAGTATACACGTTAGATTTGTGGAGAGGCGAGCCCACTCACAGTAAGAACAAATGTTATGATATTTTTGCATAATAAATAACAACTGTAGTTCAATACACAACAGATTGCTTTAATACCGTACTGTGGACAATTTAAATCAAAGCATTAACATCTCCATGGATACAAACTGGTTGCGGATCCCGTTGCGGAAAAGTTACTCAGTGCACCTTTAACTTTAGTAGGGTTGTTTTAGATTTTTGTGAATATGTAAGATGATGTCTCCTCATTGCTTGTCCCTACTCTCTTGCTGCTTCTATTGCTTTTTTCTGCTCAGACATTTTCTTGTATTGAATATTTCAGCCTGTATGGACTTTGAACATCATAGTTGCGTTAGAGTAATGAGGAGATTATCTGATGTAGCGCTGTATCAAGTTCTGACATCGCACAGGAAAATCCCAACAGGACTCTGAAATATGCCGTTACTGAGCCCTCATCATCTTCGACGGGATTAATAATGAAATACATACTCTAGATATGGAACACCTGGTGGAAGATAGTGGAGAAAAGTAACAGCTGTACAGCAGATACTGTAAAACAAATTGAGATCGTGTAAATATTAATGTTGCCTCATAGAGCAGATGGATCCTTTTAACTGTTTTAGTACCATTGAGATTGAATTTGGATGAACTGAGACTGGGAAAAGTAGGAATAGGAATATATAGCCATCTGGACTAAGTGATGGTCCGGATACTGGATTTCTAGACTGTCTCTGTTCACTGTCCAGTATCTGCAGTACAAAAGGAGACTCCATTAGAACTACTTGTCAAAGGCAGTAAAATCCACTCACTTTCTGCAAAGAACCATAAATCTGACACCAGCAGCGATGGACCCTACTGTGACTGGAACAACCCTGTCTGTATAATCCACACTGTACTATCATAATATTACAGAATTCTACAGTATATATCAATGTGCCAAAGCAGTCAGACAGAGTTGAAATGATCAAATACATTTTATGCATTTCACCATGTTTCATTCATAGACTGTATATTTAAATGGACATAGCTGTTCCGCTAGCTGCAGTGTTCCTCTCTCTCTTTAACTGCTATAGTGAGCCTTTTTGGTCTTAAAATGTTTATAATAACCTCCAGTACATAATCCTGGTGTTTTTATTTCACTATTTCATCTGTAAATAAATTCCTGTTCCTAAAATGGAACTCTGCTCCAAATTGACTGGAGCTGAACGATTTGGGTGACGTCACACTCCCATTTTCCACTTCTTTATACAGTCTATGGTCATAACAAAGACCCCTCATCATTAGCTTTCTCAGAGCTGTATCTTGATTGACTTATTTATGTTTGAGTAATACCATATTGTCCTTTGAGGCTTGAGTGCTCAAAAAATTACCATTTTCACCCATATTCCCTCCCACTGCACTGTATTCACCTGCGGTGATTCAAAAAATGTTGCCTCAGGGTCATATAGGGTTAATAAATGTCACATAACCATTTTCTTTACAATAAAAACATTTTACAATGAATAAAATGTAATATAATTATGATACATGTATGTTATGATGTATGTTATCATGTAATTTTAAATAACTTCTTTAATACTAACACTTCTGATAGGTGATATGCTGCTTAAAAAATACAAAACACAAACACAAAACACCTGATTTCCAGGTGATTATGGACTATAAAACATAATTACTGGTGCAGTCTTTGTAGCTCTAAGTGCAGCAGTAACATTTGGGTATCTGAACTGGCAGTGAACTCTCACACTCCAAACGCCCCATAAGGATAATATTACAGCTCCATTTAAACCTCTTAAGGCTCATATCACTGTCATTATGTGGCAGCTCTGGCATTTGTGTCCCCATGATACAGCCCAAGTGCTGATTCACACGTTAGGAACAATATCACAAGGATTGGCTGAGTGCTAAACCATATGGCCATGACACTAAAATCCTAGAAAAAAAAAAGGTATAAAGTTTAAGAACTTATTGGTGATGAAGTGTATTGAATTTGACACAAGCTACTTGAAAACATGTTTCCCCTACGTTAAAATATTGCAAATAGAGACACATTAATTTTGTAATTGAAAAAATGCACAATAGATGTAAATTAAAACAACAATCTGATGAGTGATTGGCATTTGTTTGATTCAAATGAGAGCGTGGTGTATTGCAGACATTCACTGTAGCCCACACAGGGGCAGGAAACAGCTCATGATTTACAATGTGAAGCTTAAACACAAGAATGTCAAACTGCCCGTCAATCACTGCCATTGGAAATTTCTAACATTGTTCAAAGCTCATAAAAGTTGATTTTTGCATAATATTTATATAATATATTAATTATTGTTCTAATTTATGCTCTCAAGAGGCTAAGTGGTTGGTGCTGGTCTCTCTCTGTGCCGCTGTAATCTAATGTAGCCCTGGTGCTTTGTCATTGGAGACAGGCCGACAGAGGGATGACTCAAGTGCGCTCACTGTCCAGACCAAGTCCACACTGTGACTGTGAATGAGGCTCTGAGTTCAGTTGGTGTCTGCAGGCAATTGGTGAGGGGCTGCTCCTCCAGACAGAGTTACTGCACTGAAACAAGAGCTAGTTAGAACACCATGTTGACTTTAAATAGCTTGAGATCGGATATTCTCATCACATTTGGGAGAGTATTTGTAAGTGTATATATTTAGAAGTTGTGGTTTAAGGGTTTGTGAGTACACTGTTAAAATGATGCATGAAGATTGTCTTGATATTTGGAGTCCTCGTTACCTTGTGTTGACTCTTTCTATTTGCGATCATCCTTCCGTTGTCCATGTAGGTTCCATCCATAGACTCTATTAATATAAATGGACATAGCTAATCTTCTAGCGTTCGCGTTCCAAATAGGAAGTGAGCATTGCATTGCTGCAGTGATTTTGGTTATTTTAGTCTTAACATGTCTTAACCCGCTCTACATGATCCTGATGTTTTTATTTCACTATTGTTCCTATGTAAATTTCTATTTTTAATGTGATACTCGGTTCCAAATTCGCTCCTATAACTGCTAGCCTCATGAGTTTCATTTGACTGGATCACACTCTCTTAGTTCACTTTGTTATACAGCTTATGATTCCATTGCAAAGTTTTATTCAACCAACTGGACAAATGTGAATGGATGTGAATATGTTTTGCAACTCCAAGTAGCGTCTTCATGTTCTGACATAAACAACTAGGGTGTGTTCCAGTGTAGTTTTGGACCCTATGGGACAAGGATCCATATACATGAGGTCAAAAAATCACTGGAATCTGATGACAAAATCTCCCCCGGCTGTTATGTACACACGGGTGGCACTGACATGCTCTGCCCTCCTCTGCCCACACCAGGATGCCCTCCCGTACCCTCAGCCCATCATAACTTGGCGCAGAATATCGGGTCGGTGTAAAAGCAATACATTTACACAAGGCTTTTTACATCAGCAGTTTAAAAATGATGTCAAAAGTTCAATGTTCTGATAGTAAGCCAAACTTTGCTATTGGGTCACTTATAAAGTTTTTTTTTCTGGCCCGAGTCCAGGTCATAGCAATATTTTGGAGTGTTTTTTAAAGAACGGCAAGAAGACCAGTGTTTCTTCAGATTATTAGGAACTTGTCCAAATTCTGCTCAAGTTTCTCGTGTCCTCGATAAACCTTAAATGATACATGCAACACCAATGATAACTGGTACATTCTGTGTCTTTTTATATTAACCAAAACATGTCAGACATTCAGTACTCTGTCAGGTGTTCTTGTCGTTTTTCTATCAGACTTGCAAAAAATACAGACTCATGTCCAGTCTGTATTTTGGACCTGACCAGCCCCACAAGTACTGTGAGCATGTCATAGTCACAGTCACAGTCACAGTCACCAATCACAGGGTATTTCACAGAAAAAGCCCTGATCAATAGCAATGACATTTTAGCCTGACAACTCAGAGGATATATTGTGCTTGTGTCTGCTATATAGTTATAATCTATGACAACTGTAGATCATTTTGTTATAATTTGCACATTTTAAACCGCAATATTGATGTAAAAAAACTCACTAAAAGAAGAAGAAACCAGTGCGCTGACTTCCGCAGTAAAAAAAACTGCATTCCCCAATGGGAGGCGACGTCACCCTCTGATGGATAGCTGCAGCTCACACCAGCGAGCAGCAAATATTTTTTCATTTGAATCAAAATTACTATGTGACGCTGTCGAATCCTATGCGTGTGCTAGAGTGAAGTACGTTGTAAATGATGAATTACCAATGAGCCCCTTCGTTTCAAATGCGTCACTGAAATAAATGAATCTGCACGATCATGTTTGGTTCTGGCTCGAGACACGAGAGAGCCTTTCTTTTGTTCCCATTGTTAAAAAAAAAAAAAAAAACACTTTGGTCTGGTCTGGTCCAACACACTTATATTGTACTTGTATGACCATGAAGTCTACCCATGTATTTTATTTATCGGCCCATGTTTTCCTTGGGTGTATTCAAGAAAGAGCTAACTACAAAAACTGGCAACAACAAATGTCAAGGATCTGTAAATCAGAGATGGTGTGGAGGAACGTGCAGAGAATTTTAAAGATCAGGTTTGTCTGTTGTATACACTTCTTGTACTTCGCTAAGATTTTACGCAGTCCTTTATAAATTCAAAACTAGAAAATGCCAAACAGTAATATTGTTAAAACTATACAATAAATGAATATATAAATTCTCCAGGAGTGTGAATGCTTTTTAGGTGTTTTGATAAAGTGAACACACACACACAAACCCATCCATCAGTGAGTGACAGGTTTTTACCTCCTCTGTCCAAATGTTGAGAAGGAGAAATGAAAAGGTGTGAAGACTGCAGCAACTCCAGAGATTAGACCACAGACTGCATAAAGAAGTGGACTAAGGGAGTGTGACGTCACCCATAACGTTCGACTCCAGTCAAATGAAGCGCATGAGGCTAGCAGTTATAGGAGCGAATTTGTAGCCAAGGTCCATATTAGGAATAGGAATTTATTTACGGACAAAATAAAACAAAAACAACAGGATCATGTAGTGCGGGTTAATACAAACATTTTAAAACCAAAATGATGAGGGTCACAGCAGCAGTTACAGAGAGAGGAGACAATATTTCAGTGTGAACCCAAATAGAGTCGATGGAGCTGGAAGCGCTCCCATAAACGCTTCCTATTTGGAGTATGGTGGCTAGCGGGTTATCTGTGTCCATTTATATATCCAGTCTATGAGCTAGACAGGATTTAGCATTGGTTTATTCTGCATCCATGTCAGACAGCATCACACAGAGAGAGGGGAGAGAGAAGGCTGGAAGAGATGGTGTCAGGCCTGGCTCCAGGAAATTCTATTGAGCAACTGAGACACAACAACCAAACAAACATAGGGCCAGGAGGCTGTCGATCAATCACTGTTGTGTCCTGAGCAGGATGAGCCCAGATGAATGCGAGTTGACGTCTGTGTGTGTGTGTGTGTGTGTGTGTGTGTGTGTGTGTGTGTGTGTGTGTGTGTGTGTGTGTGTGTGTGTGTGTGCAGTTTGTCTGTGAGTTTGTGAGGTCTGGTCCCACAGGTGTAACAGCTGTAGCCGTCCATCACTGTCAGGACTCATCACAACATTATCCTCATAAAAGATGAACCTGCTGCTGCTGTTAAAATAACACCTTCAATCCCCCAGACAATGTTTAAATTAGTTTATCGGGAATTGTTTTAGTTCAGTATAAAGTTCATGTTCAGTTTGTGACATTATTAACATACTTAGTGCAGTGTAACTTTTCAGTCTGCCACCTGCTTGCCTCCACAGAGATAGATATGTTTAATTTCATACCGTGGCCCAGTAATAAATTACTGGGCTGCTCAAGCTCAGTTGGTTAACTCACTTCCTTCACCCCTTTTTACTTCCTTCCTCCCCCTTTAGCTCAGGGGGATGTAATCTCAAGGTCTCATGCCCTTACACAAGTGTGAGCATTTGTCTGTCTTTCTCGTGACGCTTCGTGCAGAATACAAAGTGGCGGCCATGTTGGAGTGACTGGGAGGTGGTGGGCTGGGACCTGACAGTGGTGGGTGCTGGGTGTCACCTTAAAGAAATGCTTCAGAGAGTTTTCAAATGGAGCGCAGCAGGAGTGTATGCAGAGCAGTGGGAGCATTATGGAGGTCTGGAGCAGGAGCCTCATGGTTTATTGAACAGACTGTTGACAGTGAATGCATAAACACAGTGAGGCTGGACTGTGCAGGGCTGTAATCAGATAAAGTGATGCTGACTCCTGTACTCCCTCATACCTCTGCACTGCAAAGTGACACGTGCACAACAATGAGGGACATATTACAATAAGGGTGACCGCTTCATAGCAGGAAGAGCTGCGCTTCTCCACATCTCTGAATAGAAATGAAAAGTAAAAGTATATTTATTACAACGTGAGACCTGCTTAAAAGCCTGAGGGGTTTATTTTTGACTCACTTTGAGAAAATATATACAAATAAAAACAGGTAGAAAAAAACATTGATTCATGTTGTTGAACAAAATTCAACACAAATCTGTTTCAAAATTAATACATTTGAAGCTTTATGAGACCTCAGAATCTATGTGAAATACTTTTTACTGCTTAGGTACATTTTTAAACAGGTACTTTAATACGTTTACTTAATTAGAATATTTCATGGGATATGTTTACTTTTACTTGAGTTTTTTTTTTTTTTTTTTTTGCAATATCTGTACTTTTACTTAAAGGTGCATTGTGTAACTTTTCTGGTGGAGGATCTGTCAAATACTTTTCTTTGTAGAGATGTTATTGCTTTGCCTTTCTATCTTCATCAAGACCAAGCCAGACCAAGTTACAGGTCAGATCCGTGGAGAGGCCGCTCACAGTCAGAATGTCTGTTTTTCTAGGTATTTTTGAGCTATAAACCACCTGTAATTGAATAAATGTAAAGTAGAGCCTTTAAATGTCATACTGTTGAACATTCCAGGCAGAGCAATGACATATTCATAGAAACAAGAAGGTGACAGACCCCCAACCAAAAAGTTACATAGTATATCTTTAACCACTGCACCCAGCTCATGCTTTGTGATGCGTTCTAACCCTCACTTTTGGAAACCACTGATTTAGAGAGGAAAATATGTCATTTTACTAAACAACAATCTGAGAGGTGTTTGTGCAGACGTGTAGGAGATGTTCACCTGCTGAGTGTGTGTGAGCTCCACAGTACATGAGTGATGTATGCTGTAGTGCTCTAAAGGGCCTGTTCCTGACTTTGAACCACGAATCACGAACATGTTTTAGTTTAAACTGTTGGCCTCGCCCACTTAGTCCTTTCTACCACTCTGATATTGCATGACGCGACACAGAAGCAACTGTTTACAATAGTCACATTGTTGTTTAAATGTGGTTCTCATCCATCTCTGCTCGAAGATCTATCTTATAATGCTCTTCTAGGAAAACAGCCGTTGAGCCGTGTTTTGTTTCAATCACATGTTTGACACACAAACTGTGGCTGAGGTCACTTTTCCACCTTGTGATGTCATGTGGTAATACAGGAAATGCTCCACCGTCTTTTTAAACTCCATACTATTACAGCACTGGAATTTCCAATCACTACTAAACAAAAAGATAGGTAGATAAAAGGTAGCTGTTAACTTGAAGCTTTGGAGATGCTGTTACTAATACTAATAATAAAGGATTTACTCAAACATGTGTGAATGAAACAAAACATAACTCCAGGTATGTTTTTGAAGAGGTAACAGCATTCTAACATGTCTTAAAGCTCACAAGTGGTTTCCCAGGTTTCAAACAATGTATCCCATACCTGAATGGACAAAAACTGGTGTCCCTGGTCCAGTTGTTTCTCTATTAGTTATTACCCAACAAAATGCTTTGCCAAATTCATAGGTTATGACTATTATTTAAGATAAGATAAGATAATATAAGATAAGATAATCCTTTATTTGTCCCACAATGGGGAAGTTGCAGTGTCACAACGCAAGTTACAGAAACAGAAGGAAAATAAGAGCATGCATCAAAATCAAGATAAATAATAATAAGTATTTACAATCAACTAAAAAAACACAACACTGTAAGCTAAGCTAAAAGGCACAGGAACATTGCACAATAAGTGTTTTTGATTCAGAGATGATTGTGTACAGTGCAGTGATGGACGGTGGTGGTTAAATAAATAAGTAGCAGGTAAAGTGACTTTAAATAATATTGCACATTGTTATTATTACTATGGAGATGACATATGGTTGCTATGGGGATGACACATGACTAGCATTGATCATTGTACAGTCTGACAGCAGCAGGAGGGAAAACCTGCGAAATCTCTCTTTAACACAGCGAGGGTGAATCAGTCTGTCACTGATGCTGCTCTCCAGAGCAGACAGGGCGTCCTGCAGGGGGTGACCCTCATGGTCCAGCATAGACATGAGTTTAGTCAGGACCCTCTTGTCCTTCTTGATGATCTTGTCCAGTTTCTTCTTCTCCCTCTCTGTGACACTGCTGCTCCAGCAGACCACACCGTACAGGATGGCTGATGCCACCACAGAGTCATAGAAGGTCCTCAGGAGTGGCCCCCTCACTCCAAAGGACCGCAGTCTCCTCAGGAGATAGAGCCGACTCTGGCCCTTCCTGTACAGTGCATCTGTGTTATGAGTCCAGTCCAGTTTATTATTTGAATGAGTTTTAGTGAGTTTTGCTATATTGTTTATCTGTTTGTTTTTTACTCTGTACCAGGAGTCTGCAATAAAGATACTGTATCTATCTTTTCTGAGTCATTTGCATTGACAACACACAGCATAAAATAAGTTAAATATAAAATTTTAAGTAAGTACAGACTCTTTAACAAGTGAAAAGGACTTGGAGCTGTCTGTACTTGGAGATGAAAAGAAGATAGATGAAAAGAATACAGTTCATGAAGATCAAGTATGCATCTTTCTTTGCCTTTAATTACCACAACATTTCTTTTAATCTTCTAATAATACACTGAGTAATATGTGATGGGTAGTTTAACATTGCTGCTTTATTGACATAAAAACCTTTCTAGGTTCAAATAATGAATTTTATGATCAAACAGATAAGTGTTAGAAACACCAAATATTTTCTGTCACATCTGATACAAACTTCAAAATGACTGCTCTGAGCTTCCCATGCATTTAAGCTGTTTTCCTCTGGTGTCCAGATTCTCTCTCATATAAAGTCCTACTGCTGAATACTGGAGTGCCAGAGAAGATTACAGTGTCTCTGCACAGCCCCAATTACAAAGTACAAGAGGAGTAAATGAGGTTATGTGGGCAGGGTTTGTTCCTGTTGGTTTGAACTGAGCTGTGTGATTTGTAGAGCACATCTTCTTCAGTATTGACTAGAAATAAGTGTAACAAAAGCTCCAGTGAGGCGTGAAATCATTGACATGGTGAAGTTTGCTCTCTGCTCCTCAGTAGCTGTTCAGGAGTCATTGTTTCTAATGGCTCCTCTTGAGTGCACACTTTAGTTAGACATATTGCATGTTATGTTCACAGCAGTACACAACAATATCATTAAGAGTTGGTAGATTCTTGGTCAGAACTACCTTAGCTGGAGGAATTACGTACAGTGCATGTTTTATAACCTGGCTCATGCCAGATTGATATGAGTAACACTTTGAATTGAGTTCTACACATTATCAATCACTGAAAGTGATCAGAAAAGGCAGAACATCATGATGACCATTTGAATCTGATTGGATGAAGCGTCACAACAGTGTTTTGGTTCATTTGGGCAATTCGCCTTCGGCTTCTACACAAACCTCTGTGCTGCTCTATGATTGGTCACTAACCCCCTGTTGGACCCTATGGTACCAGCGGGGGCTGGAAACTGGAATGTCGGTGGAAACCTAACCAGATATGGGAAGAAACTTGCGCTCTCTGCAGAGATTGCCCAGATGGACTGAAACCTGCTGTGAGATGAGAGTGCCACTAGGCCACCATGCTGCTGTTTTGTAGTACTTCTGTATACATGTTGTTTTGTACAAAATCATTTGAGATCTTATACCAGCACCACACTGGACCCCTTTAGTCAATCATTTAATCAATGCACTGACCATGTCATGTAATGTAGCCCTGTATTGAACAAGCATTGTTTTTTCCCATGTATTCTTTAGATCAGCAACTGACCCAACAGATCTTGGGTGAATTTCAATTTCATTCTAGTTTTCTCTCTCAGTGAGACATCCACAAATTTTCATTTCCAACAGTGAAACTATTTACTGTCTGACACAACCCCTTGCCATGAGCCCCCAAAATAATGAAAAATCCTGGTCACATGATCCCACAGAATTGAAACAGAATCCGCAGGTTGCTGATATTAGAGCAGGTATGTGTCATTATGAGGAACAGCCCTGCAGGTGTTATTGTACATGATTGAAGTGTCAAAGTGGGGAAACCATAAGTCTTCCTTAACTATGTGTATTACAAAGACTAAACAATCCATCATCACATCTCACACGGTTTACTGAAACGGAGTCTATGTGGTCTCAGGTCTGAACACATGCTCTAAAAGCCTCTGTTGTTTTGGTTGATTGTTTATTGTTAAATATGGAGGAGTTGGCACTGGGCTGTTGATGGATGTCATCACAGTCTCCTGATATTTCACTAAGGTTTGAATTGTTGAAATAGAATGAGCTGCACTATAGAAACCACATTGTTTTTCATCAGTTCCAGGTCATAGTAAATATGGATGGTTGCAATAATGATTTTAGTTCTTTTATGTTTTGGGTTTCTGTTACTTCCAAAATAAGTTGTACACCATTTCTGTAGACATGACAAAATAAATCTGTTCATATACAAGTTCCTGAGTTCAACAGAGCTTTCAATCACTCTGAAAAAGTACAATTATTTTATGAGAATTGTTCTGCAAAATGGATGGATATGATGTTTGTCTAAAAATGTATAAATCATATTTTGATTAACATATATCAATATACAATCATGTTCTTTTTGCTGTCAAGGTGCAATCATCTCAAATGATAGAAGTGGTACATTATATTAACACCTTTCTTAAAGTTGGACTAAACACCTAAACTTCACCAACAATTGCTGTCCAAATGAGCTGTGAAACTGGGCACTATCTGGAAGACTAAAGGGGAGAGTTACCAAAGTCTGCTTGTTTATGTACAGCGACTTGGAGCTCCTGTTTTTGGAACATCGCTTGCAAATTGTAATGCTGGTTGCAATTTTTGAGCGCTCTTGCTCTTGAGCGGCATTTTCATGTAATAAAATATTTTCAGCTTTTTTCAGATCTATTTGTCTGCATGGAGATGTTAATGCTTTGGTTTAAATTGTCCACATTACGGTATTAAACTAATCTGTGCAAAAATATCTTAAAAAAACAACTATTTTCTGTGAGTGGAGTCGCCTCTCCACAAATCTAACCTGTAATTTGGCAAATTTACATGTAGATTCATAAGTTACACAATGCACCTTTAAATTAATGTTATTTTTTACTAAAACGGCAGAAAAAACTAGGAAGAGTAGCGAATTCTATTAAAACGCCACATAGTTCAAAGAAAAAGTTGAGTAAGTTTTTAGCCCACTTTAAATCTTTTCTGCACCACCTCCATATTTCCATTTGCTTCATGTGTACTGATGTGAACACAAATCCTCTGCACTGGAATGGAGCTGCATGCATCAGTGGAGCCTCAAGGTGCAGAACTGGACATCCTCCTGTTCAAAACACTTTTATTTTGAGTTACTCTGTTTTTCTCCCTTCACCTTCAGGCCTATGATTACAGACACTGCCCACTGCTGCTCACAGGGCGTCTGGCTTGTTTTGATGTCTGCCTCTCAGTTCAAATAGTCATTCTACTGTGTGCTTCCTGTGTAAAGTTTGGACAAAGCTGCTCCTCTGTTAGAGAGGAGATGTGTAATGTTCAAGGTGTGTTTGTGAAGGATTCTCTGTGGAAACCTGTGCACGTCTACAAGAGTCGAGTTAAAACAACAACAATAAAGTGGATAAATTCACCCTCTCCTGTCAGTCACTGTGCCTGGGATCCAGAATACACAGTTCTTCAATTCTTATCAAGATGTGAGCCTGACCATCGGTGAATCTCCCAGGGTTCAGATGATGATTGACAGGTGGATTAGCCAATCAGGAGCACGTATGGTCTATCCATATCAAAACAAATATGGCTTCTTATGAGGAAAAAAAAAAAGAAAGAACTAAAAATGTCACAAGGTACTGAAAAACATCACAGATTTTCGTTATCTGAATCACATAGATAGAAGGATAGATACAGTAGATGGATAGATAGATAGATGGATGGATAGATAGACAGATATATACTTTATTATCCCAAAAGAAATTTGTATTTCAGGCAGGATACAGTACATAATACAACGCATAATATAATACTTAATATAAATGAATATACATTTATCAAATTATAGTAAAGCATTCAATGTTGTGTGGTGCAAATGACTTCCAGAGTCTGTCCGTAGAGCAAGGCAAGGACAACAACCTGTCCCCAAAGGTGCTCTCCTGTCCGGTGATGGTGCTGTGCAGGGGATGCTGTGGGTTATCCAGGATGAACAGGAGCTTGTTTAAGGCCCTCTTCTCAGCCACAGATGTGAAGCTCTGCACCCACTACAGGCCTTCCTCACCGGCTTATCCAACCGCACGGCGTCCTTCTTCTTGAGGCTTCCTCCCCAGCAGACCTCAGTGTTGAAGCTTCTCTTCAATAAATGTATTAGAATATCAGCAGGAGTTTCTGGCAGGTGTTAAAGGACTTCAACCTTCTGAGAAAGTACAGCCTGCTCTGTCCCTTTCAGTAGAACAGGTCTGTATTCTCCGACCAGTCCAGTCTGTGGTGGAGTTGTAAGCCCAAATACTCCTTACAAACTCCACAGTGTCATCCTCAATGGTCACAAGTTACAGCTGTGGCCTGCTCCTCCTAAAGTCCACCACCATCTCTTTGGTCTTTGCAGTGTTTACCTGAGGGTGGTTAGCCCTGCACCATACCACTACGTCCTCAGTGAGCTGCCTGCTCCTCTTCATCACCATTCTTGATACACCCTACAATGGGTGTGTCATCAGAGTACTTCTGCAGTTCTGAGTTGTATCTAAAGTCCGACATGTACAGGGTAAACAGAACTGGTGACAGCACAGCCCTCTGTGGAGCACTGGTGTTGCAGACAACAGTGTCAGAGATGTTATCCCCCAGTCAGACATACTGAGGTCTCCCAGTGAGGAAATCTGTAATCCATCTAATCCACATGTGTCAAACTCAAGGCCCGGGGGCCAGATGTGGCCCGTCATGTCATTTTATGTGGCCCGCGAGAGCTTAAAAGTTTTGAGTGTCTAAATTTTAGACACTCAAAACTTTTAGAGCAACAAGCAAACATATGTTTTCTATGCAAATGTAATTGTCACTTGAATAAGTTATAATAAATAATGAGTTATTTAACATTAAGGAGTAGTTACATTTATTTTACATTACATTTGATTACATTTAGTTACATTTATAAGTTACATCTGGCCCTTTAAGGACAGCCATTATGCTGATGTGGCCCTCGGTGAAAATGAGTTTGACACCCCTGATCTAATCAGAGAAGAATCCGCTCCCATCTCGACTAGTTTGGTTTTGAGCAAAACACTAAACTGTTAATCTGAGATGAAAGGTAACAGATTTTGTTTGTAAATGATAGAACTAAAAGCTCTGTTTGAATGAAAATGTAATGCTGATTTAGACTGAACCCATAATAGTTTTAGTCAACCAAAAATATATGTTTATTATATATTGCTTCATACAGACATGTTCTTTGGGTGTTAATTTAAGTATAGTTTAATTTATTCTACAAAAATATCAGTACTTTTAGTTAGTTTTGGCCAATGAAAAGTTATGTCATTTTGGTTTTATTGATCAAAACATATGACATTGACATTGAAATGAAATATTTCAGTTGACAATATTAACACATCTGTCACTATTGTCAGCCTCTGTTTCATGAGGCCAGTACATTGTTTTGTTGGTACTTCCAGGCTTTTGTAATAATTCTGTAAATCTCTGTGTATCGACTTTTGGATTGAAATACTCCCACAGTGTGGCTCTAGACTACATTTGAGTGATGTATTCCTTTTATTCAGTTTAGCTATATAGGCATTATGTGGGAACTTGCTTCAAATTGAATTGATCTAGTGGTCCCCAGTGCTGCTTTCTGAAAGCAATTTTCTTATTGCATTGCATTGGTTTGTCTGTAAGCTTATTTTGTGTTTATGCTTGCATACTTCTCATTCACCAAAATGAAAATATATTTTGTAATATGTCTGCAGTTTTCCACTATTCTCTGTTCTGCTAACTTTTATAGAAAAACAAATATCAAATAAAAGATGAAATGGCAGAAGATGTTCATGAGATGCATCTAACGTGATTACGCTGCTGTTTTTCATTGTATAAAGATCAAGCAATCTTTTGTGAAGACTTTTATGATACACAGATGAGTTTATCAGTTGTTTTACACTTTCTTGTCCTCTCCATTTCATCCCTCCTTCAAAGCTGCAGGGGCAACTGGTCAGAATCTGTGCACCTATCTAGCTAGGATTTAAAACAAAAAGGCAATTGTTTGAACATTTTTTTTTTAATGTTTATAGTGAGCTCATCCTGAACCTCACACAGCATGATGGATTCTCACTATATCTGTGGACTAAATATTCAGAGAGGTTAGTGGACGTGAAAGATTCAACCAGTCTTTAAATATTCGGAACAGACCAGTCTTCAAATATTCATCATGACATCTTTTTCCCAATTGCTTTCAGCGAGAGCTAGATTAATAAATATGTAGAAGTCAATTCAGAGTGCTACACATATCAGTCTGTGTGAGCCACGGTACATAGTCCCAGCAGCCTCTGGTCCACATCCAGACGCTAAGTCCAACATTATCTCTTTATTAACGTTTTAATGACGCAGAACTTGGCACAACATGGACTTGATCTGGCACAAGAACAAAAGAGATTTAACTTTTATAGACAGAAGATCTCTGTGTGTGTGTGTGTGTGTGTGTGTGTGTGTGTGTGTGTGTGTGTCTGTGTGTGTGTGCTCAGTTTTATTCAATGTCTGTCTTTTTATGTGCGATCCTTCACATCAGACTTTATCTTCCATTGTGATAGAATCAGACGTCTTTATCTGTCTCCTGACCCAAAGTTAAAGAGATGCTTTTATCTGTTCACCCACATGAGGTGTGCAAAGACACTTTTATCACTGAAGCCATCAAAAGGAGGATCACAGTAAAAACTCACATCACCTTTGGTTCATTTCACTCTAATACAGCAAAAAAGTGATCATTTTGTTTAAATGTAGAGAGAAACACTTTAAGTTTAACAGAGGGTGAGTAATGGCAGTTGTGAAAGGGCTAACTGTCTGGTGAAGAATTACTGGTAATGAAATGGTCATGTCCCTTAAATGGTCATGTCCCTGGGTGAGTTCCTGCCACATGTCATGTAAAACACATGACTGTGCTCTCTCTTCTGTTACTGCAGCTCTACACACTTTTCCTAAACATGCGTTTACTTATTTCAGCCATTTGTCAGCTGCTCACAGCCGCGCTGCTGCTGCCTTTGAATTGTCCATGGGCGCAGAGCTGGAGCTTGTGTGTGGCTGTGGTTGCTATTTCTTATTATCACTCTCAGTGTGAGTGGTGTGATCCCTGTCATCTCACCTCTGCTTTCCCCGGTCTCTTCTCTCAGACCTGGCAACATGCTCCAGTGATCACTCCAGGCCTCTCTCTCTGTTTGTGAAGACCACCCTTCCTTCTCCAGAATTCTGAACCAATGTACTATCTGCTCTGACCTGTTCATGGTTCATTTTTCACAGCTCCTCAAGTGTTTAACCTGTTCAGCCTTTCCCTCTGTGCCCTGTCCAGTGTCCCAGTATCATGTGTGTCCTCTTCTCTCCTGTGTTTGTCCTCCTCCATCAGAGCATTATTGTGCCACAGGATGGTGCAGTGTTTGGGGAAATGGAGAAGGGGCGTTAGGGCTGTGCTCTTAAACTGCTCTCTGTGAGTATGATAAGGGCACACAAGCTGTAAAAGGCTGTGGCCCTGTCAAACTGACTGATGACAAAGTCAAGCTTGTGGAGTTGCCAGAGCAGAGCTCCCCCTGTTGGCTGTGTTGATACCCTTCTCTAGGTTTAAAGTGGAGACAGGAGAGGGGCCGTCTCTCTGTAAGGCTGTAAAGCAGAGATTAGGCCACAGTGCAGCACACACGAGACTGAGAGAGGTTAAAGACACAAGCTCCAATGTCATGTGAACACACACAAACGTAATGAGAGGAGAGAGCCCAGAGGAGGAGGAGCAGTGGAGCTAGTGCATGTTTTCTGCTGGAGGTTGTAAAGATACAAGTCTGTGGCTAAATGGAAGTGACCAGGACCTGACAGGACTGCAGTGAGACCCACTGAAGAATGATGTCCCCCTCACAGGGCTGTGCAGGGTCATTTCTGCTCTTCACAAAATTGACTCAGAGACAACACTGCAAATCTGTTATTTCAAAAAAATGTGACAACATCATCACTATAGGTTCTGTCTGTCTGGACTTCATAAAGCCAAATGTTGTTTTGCTTGCATGCTGCCACTTGCATATGAAGTGTAGTAATTGGAACTATTTTTCCATGAATTCACTTTTTTATTTCAACATAGCACAATAAGCAAATATGTTTTTGCAGTTGTTATAGTCCTTACACTAGTTTAATTTTCACATCTGTCTTTCCAAACACTGCAGTGCTATTCCCTGTTTTCTACATGATCTGGAGTTGCTCTCTATGTTTGCATAAAAAACAGTGAGGTGAAATCCAGGTAGCCTCTTTCTGTTTGGTTTTGCAGACATTTGTAGCATTTGATGGAGTGAAAACATTGTAGTTTCTTCAGTGCATAGTCTAGTTCCCTGTGCTGCTTGAGGGAAGAGGAAAATGTTCTCAGTTCTTCCACCACCATCGTACATGGGGGACTGTATCTGAAGTCACTGTCCACTTTATAGCAGAGGAAAAGAAGGTGATTGTATTTCTCTGGCTATATTCATATTCTATCCCAGTGCAGAGAGGTTAGGTTTGTGTGAGCACTGCAACTGGCTGCAGTAACTAGAGAGTTTGTATCATGTACAAATCCAAACTTCCTCCAACAAAACTGAAAATAAACTTAAAAATAAACATAAATATAGTTATGATGTCCCAGCAGCTTCAAAAGAGGAGGTTCAATCCATTGTTGTGTAAACTATATTTGTATTGGAATTTGTTTGATCATGTGTAGGTAGGTATTGGACCTTAACCAAAATAACTAGTATTTTAAGGTCCCATATTACGCAAAAATTATTATTTTGAGCTTTAATTTGCTTTGTTATAATGCTGTTACCTCATCAAAAACATACCTGGAGATGTGTTTTGTTTAATTCACACATGTTTGAGTAACCATTTACTTTAGTTTGTCCAAATGATTCTACTGAAGGTGTAAAGAGTTTAAAAACACAGTGGAACACTTACCCATTTGAGAAAAGAACTCAAACGGAGCCTAAATATGCAGCATTTGTGTGTTAAACATGTGTGAATGAAATGAAACACAACTCCAGGTGTGTTTGTGATGAGGAAACAACATTAGAACAGGTCAAAAAATAGTGTAATATAGGCCTTTAAAAACAGAGCCTGGGATGTTCCTGCATTGACGGTCACACATCTGTCCCATGTCTCACTGATTCTCTCTCTCTGTCCACTTCCTACACCTCTGTGGTTGATCCTCTCTCACATCTACATGCGATGCTGTGATGTCGGATTTTCTTGCACTTCTTGTGTCCATCTCATCATCGTGCGCTCAAAATGCGTCTTGCTGTGTGGTTAAAGAGGAACAGCTTGGACACAGTGCTGTGAGAGGGGAGGTGCTAGTGCTTGTTCATGCTAGACTAGCAGGAGGGAGAGGTTTGGAGATGGCACATAGAAAATACCTTTAAAAACATGCATTCATACTGTAACTTGGTCTGATGGTGCCAAATCCTTGTGTCCATGGAGATACTTCATGGACATTGCAGAATATTCCAGGTAAAACAGAAAACAATCTGACATGTTCCGGTCTCCAGCAACTCAGTGTTTAACCCTGTGATCTCCCTCTGGAGTTGAGGCTGACAGCTCCCACCAGCCAGAGGCAAGGCGTGACTCAACAACTCTTCAACAAGGTCAAAAGGGTTTCAGTTTCAGCGTGCCTATTGATACTTTGCAGTGACATCATGCTGGGGGTGTATTTCTATATATTTTGTCACAATGTACACATTAACAATAACTACAACAACAAAGTTTTTACAAAGTTGAATTAAACCACACATTTTCAGCAGCCTGTGATCAATACAAGTGTTCATAATCCTGTTTAGGGGTTTGAATTTCAACCAAAAGGTGAGAGTGACAAACTGAAAAACTATTTAGGTATTTTATGTGTGAGAGACTTGTTTAACAACACAAATCATCTCACCTATTGTAGTTCCGGCTAAATCAGCTCTTTCTGGTCAGATTGTGTTAAAATAAAGATCAGATTTAAGTCTAATTTGAGTAACAGCGCTTTAGACAGAGCAGAGCCCCCGGTTAACATCACATCCCCAGAGCTGCTGAAAAGTATCAGTAGCGTATAGTAAACAACGTGCAGTATTAGGTTACAGATATTAATAATATCTAGAGTTATTACTTCAAATGTACAGCAGCTTTGTCAACATTATTAAAATAAATTGAGTATAATACTATTCTCAGGTGAGTTTTAACTTGGATTAGATGTGAGCAGAGCTGTTGAGGTGTGTCATTTTAAATAGATTTGTATCTTCTCACGTTCCCACAAGGAGCAATAATCTGATTAAAGGATTTAAATATGTTTTGGCAAAGAAATCCGTCTGGCACAAACCCACAGTAAATGTGTATGTGAGGACTGGTGATTTCAGAGGAGTTGTACTTGAAGCAGCGTGCCTTCAATTACACTCACTGCTGTTTTTAGTTCCATCTGTCTCCAGCCGCTCTGTGCTCCACATGATAACCCAGTTTGGAGGGAGGACTCTAGACTTCAAGACTTAGATGATCTACTGAAATTCTTAAAGCAAGTCTTGTTATCATAGTTTTAATTGCAATAGTGTTTATTTAATTGGCCAATAGAAAAACTGTGCATTAAAGCTCAAAGATGTACTGCAAATACTTTACTGTTAGTGTCCTTGGGTTGCTGTTGCTATCTTGTTTCTGTTTCCAAACCAAGTGCCAAATCACATTTGCACTAAATTACAGTACAGTTATAGTGAAAACTGTGGTGCTGACTTTGCAATACAGTACAGAGCAAATCCAGAAAACAAGATAAATGGTTTGGCTGAGTCTGTTTTTAGGGAATGCAGTCTTCCATTTGTCTCAATTTATACTTTACAGTGACATCATCTGGGGGGTTCTATATGTATGTATATGGCATAATGTTCATCAGTTACCATGGTGACACAATGCATGCAATTGCTAACACTGCCAAAAAAGGTTCAAAAGAGTCTGAAACTCAAGCGAAAGTAGAAAATGTAAAATGTGGTCAATACGAGCGTTCATGGTCCTGATTAAGAGTTTGATTTTCAATAAAATAGTGAAAGTGACTAACTGAAAAACTTTTGGCTAATGCTAGCTAGCTTGTGACAGTAATGTTATTTGAGAGAGACTTGTTTAACGGCACAAATCAGCTCATCAGCTTACCTCACTCTGTCTGGTGAGATTGTGTTAAAACAAAGCTCAGATTAAAGTCTAACTTGAGTAACACAGCTTCAGACGGAGCAGAGCCTACAGTTAGCATCACACCCCCGGGGAAGGTTGATTAGCTGCAAAGTGTCAATAAAAGTATGAGTGAGTGTTGGACATGCCCACAGCAGTCACAGGTCATTAGCAGGGAGCAGCCTGCTGCTTTGTAGATATCTGAAACATTCCACACTTGAATATAGATGTTTCCTCGTGCAGAAGCCAGGAACATCTAATGAACATAATCCTTCATTAATATGTAGATGAGCCCAGATGTTGTAGCAGTAACAGATGTGCAGTACTTGTGTTGTACAGCTCAGTGTGAGGAAGTGCAGAGGGACTAGGTCCCAAACACGAGAGGAGAGACACTTTCAAAACGTTTTTTCAGCGCTCTGGGTGTGTTTGCTGCTGTGTACACAGGAATATGTAAATAGTGTTTTCAGCTCTCATCATAACAACTGTAATTTTCCAACACACACTGCTCTTTAGCACTTTTACAGTCATTTAAATACATTATTGTCTGAGCAGTTTTACAGGGAGATGGAGGGTGAAACCTGCTGCTATTCGTGTGTTTCAAGCTCCTGCAGCCGTCCGCTGTGGTCATCACAATCAAACAATTCAAATAAAAAAATGTATAATATCTGAATGGAGAAAGGTCCACACAAAGTTCTTCAAATCAGGAAGTAACTGTTTGTCTGAAACCCATGAATTGATACTTTGTGGCGACATCATGCTGGTGGTGTTCTACGTGTATCTTTAATGGTGAAATGTTTAGGAGTTACCATGGTGACACAATGCACACATTAGAAAACACTGTCAAAAATGTTTTAAGATTGTCTGAAAACTCTCAAAATGGATTTAAACAGCACATTTTCAGGAGCCTCAAATTGTGTTAATATAAAACTCAGATTAAAGTCTAACAGAACTTCAGACAGAGCAGTGTCTACAGTTAGCATCACAGCCCCAGGGAATGTTAATGACAGTAGCTGCAAAGTATCAATAGGTGGTTTTCAGATTGTGGAATAGAGGCACTTTTCTCTATTGATTACAATGTACTTTCCATTAAAATATCCAAAAGGTAAATTCACAAATGCTGAACTAGATCATTTCAATTTATTGGATTACAGCAAAAAATCAGGTTTTTTACTATTTTAATTTTAGCTGTCCCCCATTATATTAAATAATATTGGCCTATAGAATATTGTGATGTAATCTGAACCCATCTAATTTAGTATGATAATTGTGACCGGAGTCTTTGAGGTTGTGTTTATAGCTACAAAAACACATTGATCTTATTCAGGATTGGAGACGAATAAAATGTAAATGGAAACAACTTTTTGCCACTATAGTAATTTAATTCATAATTGGCCAGATTACAGCACATCACTCCCATTATTCTGATGCATTTTCAGTTGGTTATTTCTTCTTGCGTTGTGCCAAGTGTAACATTATTTTTCATAAAAGCAAGTCATGTAGTGCCAAATATGCATCTGCAGAGGAGCTCAAGGTTCTGCCATGTAAATAGTCTCAAATTGTTTAACAGAAAGGGTCCTTTTTGTACGTTTTCAATCATTGTATGAAATATTCTGCAGTACCATTGTAGCGTTGACCTTTTCTTTTGTAATTCCATATTTTTGTGAGTCATGATTTGAGGTCAAATTGTGCTTAAGTGAAAAAGGCTAGAAGGTATTCAAGAATAATGTAGGAATCCAGAGGAGTTGAGCCAGTGTCAATACATTCCATTTCTATTCTATAAAGTGGCTTATTCTCTGTTTCTGTGTTTTGTGCTACTGCGGCTTTTCTCATTTTTAGTGGGTCTCTTTGTATCTTTTCTATCATCTCCATGAAGGTGTTAATGCTCTGCCTCGAATGCCCCACAGTATGGCTTTAAGCACGTCTTGCATTTATTTAATTACTGTTATTACAAGTTTTTATTGATAAAGATCCTATATTATACAAAACTGACTATTGTGAGCTTTTAGCCATGTTAGAATTGTGTTACATCATCAGAAACATACCTGGAGTTGTGTTGCATTCATTCACACATGTTTGAATAACCTTTTATTATCTGTCTGTCTATCTCCAAAGCTCAAAATGCTCTGTTCCACCTTGTGATGTCATGTAATAGTAGTTTTCAAGTTAAAATGATCTTTTGTTCCGTAGAGATGGGCAATTCCAGTGCTGAATTTATCCAAATGATCCTAGTGAAGGTGTATGGAGTTTAAAAACACAATGGACTGCTTCCTGTATTACTACATGACATCACAAGGTGGAACAGAGTGTTCATACCGTGAATGGCCTTTCCACAGATATTTACAGACCCATAAATTTACATAGTCCACCTTTTGTACATCACACTAAAGGTTGCAAATTGTGCTTGTGCTGCTATATATTTATAATCTACGACACCCATAGATCATTATAATATATCTACGTTATAATTGTTATAATTTGCACATTTTAAATTGCTATATTAATCTAAAATGACAAAAAAAAAAAAACTTGTTTGCTGACTTCTGCATTAGAAAACTACGGTGTAAAGAGTCGGCCACTCCTATGGATAGCTGCAGATCACACTAGAGATAATTTGTACCTAAATGATTATGTGTCTTGAACATAAGCGATTAAAGATTGCTCAAACATGCACAAATCACTCCAAATACAACTTTGAGATGGTAAATGAGAAGGGTAAACAACTATAACATGGTTAAAAGTTGATTTTGCATAATAGATCTGCTTTAAACATTCGAATGGACGCTAGACTTTGCCTTTGTTTTCCTAATGAACAATTCCCAGTTAATAGAACATGATTTACTCTAAGATGGTAATGTCCTTGTAATACTGTGCCCCTGAAAGCAGCACTGGCCTGGCTTACAGTCCCAGCTCTGCTCCACATGTGTTTTTGTAGTTTTGCCTCTGGAGCTGCCTACATCAGACACAGAGTTGAGACTATAGTACTGTGTTTGAGAGAGACAGAACAGCCCACAGCACTGACCTCTGGCACTTTGGAGTTGAAGATGTACAGCTTTAATGGTTTGATCTGAATGTCTCCAGTGGCACAGATACTTTTCTTGATGTTTCACTCATATCTACTGGGGAATACATATGTTCCAGTGAATATGGTGACTTCAATGCTTTAAAGAGTCTATATTACACAATTTTCTGATCTATTTTATTTTATTTCAAAAACATACCCGGAGTTTTGTTTTATTTGCACATGTTTAACACACAAACTCTGCATTGTGTTATCTTTGCAAACTTCCACCTTGTGATGACTTGTGGTAATACAGGAAAGGCTCCACTGTGTTTTTAAACTCCATACACCTTCAATAGAATCATATGGATAAATTCAGCCGTGGAATTGTCGATCTCTACTGTACAAAAGGTAAAAGACGCTATTAACTTGAAAACTACAGCTTCATGACGTCGCAAGGTGGAATAGAGCATTTTTAGCTTGGGAGATGTAGACAGACTAATAACACAGGATTACATGTGTGAATAAAACAAAGCACGACTTTTGATGAGGTAAAAACATGGCTTAAAACTCACAAAAGTCAATTTTTACGTAATATAGGAGCATTAAAGAAGCAGTGGTGGTGCTGTTCAGATCTGAAGGTTGTCTGCAGACTGACAGTGGATGGTGCATGTTGATCAGCTGCACAGTCCTCACGAGGGAAGCACAGACTCGTGTGTGGAGGACTCTTAGATGAGTTTGTCAAAACCACTCACTTGGCCCTGAGTGAGCTCTGGAGAATGGTTTATTGAGTTCGACTTGTGTCTGTGTTGAATTTATGGTCCTGTTGGTCCTATAGGGAAAGCCATAATAGAGAGATTTTTTTAACCTTTATTTTAAAAAGCCCCATTGCGATTACTAAACTCTCTTTCAAAAGTGTCCTGGCTAAGACATGCTCAGATCCGTCAAAATATCAGCATACATTTCAGACAACTGCAAGTATTTGTTATCTAAAAACGGTTACAAACCATAGATCTCATTTTCATATCTTTTAGCATTAATATAAAGGGCCCATATTATTTATTTGTTATTTTCTGATCTGTTCTAATGTTGTTTTGTCATCCAAAACACACCTGGAGTTGTTTTGTTTCATTCACACATGTTTACCACACAAACTCAGCTTATTTAGGCTGAGTTCTTCTCTCAAATAGGAAACACTGTGTTCCACCTTGTGATGTCATGTGGTAATACAGGAAGTGCTCCACTGTGTTTTTAAACTTGTTACGCTAGAATTATTAGGATAATTTCTGGAATTGCCATTCTCTACTGAACAAAAGGTAAAAGCTGTTAACTTGAAACCACTACATGACATCACAAGGTGGAACAGAGCATTTTGAGCTTTGGAGTTGTAGACAGACTAATAATGCAGGATTACTCAAACATGTGTGAATGAAACACACATGTTTTGGGGTAGGTAACAACTTTAAAACATGTCTTAAAGCTCACAACTGACAATTTTGCAGTATCTGTGGAAGCCATTAGCCCAGTACAAATTTGGCAATACAAATATGGCCAGTGTCACTAAGCAACTGTGGTCCACGTATCTGATTTTAAACAGTGGAATGCGTTGAATGTAAAATTACTTTGACATATTAATTTAGTTCTTTTCTCTGTCTCTTTTAGGTAAGTTGCTGTTTCCACTTGTTCAGACTTTCTCTTCTTCTGAAGCTGACACAGAATGTTCTGGAGATCCTCACTGCTTCACCTGCTGCAGGACTTGGTAACAGTGTTAAAGCTGTATAGTGAAAATGAATAAACTTTAGTATTTTGAGCTATACTCTAGATATTCCATTTTTACAGTGCACATTGTTGTGTCTTCTTGTTATGAGTCATATCCTATTAGAAAGAAGAATCATAAAATAGTCATGTTTTTGCATCTATCTGAATTGGGATTTAAAGGTGTCTTGTGTAACTTTTCCAGTGGAGGGTCAGTGTCACGGGTTCGTACAGTCAAAATAGGAAAAAACGATGGCTCAGTCGAAAAACTTCACTTAAGTGTTTTTTTTTTTATTCGCACCACAGCTTAACGTGCACAGTGCAATATTTACAGTGAAACAAACGTCCAAAAAAAACAGAAGTATTTACAGCAACACTCACAGTATGCCAGCACCCACATAGTCAGGCCAAGGACAGACACACAGACTGAGCAGAGCTCCCCTTAAATACCCTGTAGCCCCTCCCCCCGGGCTAACCAATTAACAAAACAGGGTTTAAGGCATAAACATAGGCAAAACTATACTCCTGATAACTGAACAAACTGTCATTCAACATAATAACAAAAATACTTAAATAACCCCTCATATGGCTAGACTTTAATTACATAATAAACTTACAAAAACAGAATAAACATATAAATTAATATGAATGGTTTAGTCCGTGGTCAGGTGACCTCCTTTAGCGCGCCACTATGCGCTATTTATCGCACGACCAGGAAGTGCCCCGGTTTGGCCCCTGAACCAGAGAGCGGCGTGGAGACAGCGGAGGGTGAGGAGCGTGTGGACAGGTAGGCGTTGAGTGTGCACCCTCGAACGCACCACGGGAAAACAGTCCAGGCAGCGGGAAAACAGTTTATGGGAGTTCAGGACAGCGGGACATGTAAGCGGTCCTGCGGGGAAGCGGTCTACCAGAGCTTGGCTCCGCAAAAACCAGGGGAAGCGCTCCGCGCGCTCTGCCGGCTAAGGCGCGCTCTCGGGCCAGAGAAAGACGCGCCGGTCGGGGAATGACGGGGCTACTACGGGCGCTCCGTCACAGTCAGTCAAACGCTTTTCTCCATGGGAATGTTATTGCTTCCTCTGGAATGTTTCACAGTATGGCATTAAACCTTTCTATCTTCACCAAGACCGAATCTGACCAAGTTACAGGTCAGATCTGTGGCGAGGCAACCGCGCTCACAGTCAGAATACCTGTTTTTCTAGGTATTTTTGAGCTATAAAACCACCTGTAATTGAATAAATGTAAGATAGAGCTGTTTATTGTCCCACTGTGGAACATTCCAGGCAGAACAATGACATCTCCATAGAAACAAGCAGCTGACAGACCCTCCACCTTTACACAATGCACCTTTAACACTGATTTGCATAACTTTTCTTTTCTCATATTACTCGTGGAGTGTACCGCAAACTTACCCAAATTAGCCTCATTTCCCTTTGAATATATTTTCTCAATTTCTTATCTCAACCCAGGAAATATTAGCAAAGCTCTAGTGTCTGAAATAGCTTCTTCTGAATTTCCTCAGTTAATTTTTCATTGAAGTTCACACTGCAGTTTCACTATGTTCCTGGACAGTTGTGCCATATAAAGGATTATAATGTTGTTTCTTCATCAAAAACATCACCGGAGTTGTGTTTTGTTTCCTTCACACATGTTTAACACACAAACCCTGCATATTTAGGCTGAATTCTTGTCTCAAACAGAAAACGTGGTAATACAGGAAGTGCTTAACTGTGTTTTTAAACTTTATACACCTTCACTAGAATCATTTGGATAATTTCAGCCCTGGAAGTGCCAAGTTAGCTGTTAACTTGAAAACCACTGCTTCATGACATCACAAGGTGGAACAGATCATTTTGAACTTTGGAGTCGTAGATAGCCTAATAAACCAGAATTACTCAAACATGTGAATGAAACAAAACACAACTCCAGGGATGATTCTGATGAGGTAGCAGCATTATAACATGACTAAAAGCTCACAAGTCCATTTTGAGTAATGTACCTTTAATGATTCCTACATATTTCTAGTGTTTTGCAGTTACATATTGAAACAAACGGGATGTATGTGGGCAGATGGGTAAATAAAATGAGGTTGTATGGTCAAATGTAGAGATGTACAGTTTTTTCTATACTAGTAAATAATGTTGTCTTGTGAAAATGATGGTACACAGACTGTTTTGGCCTAAATATGTTGAGTTTGTGTCTCTGCTTTGACTCTGTAGGCTGTTTGTGGAGGCGCTGGAGCACAGCTGCTCTGTTTCTTGTGGAAATTTATACATACAGTTGATACATGCATACATTTTAGTTTTAGTTTATCTATTGTTCAGCCAGTTGGACAACACGTACTTTTATGCCCAGTGAAATTTTTCTTCTTGATTCAATGCACGAATCAACATTTTGTAAAAGATATGATTTTCCTCACAGCAGATCTGCAGTTCTGTTGACATGTCCAATACATTCTCCATCTCTGTAATCAGTAATATTACAGAGATGGAGATCTTTCGACCGGAATAATTACTACATTTTGACAATGGTCTACTTGATAATTGATAGTTGTAGAATTTTGCGTTCCCTGCATAGTCTTAGCAAGGACATCTCTAGTTCATTGTTGACACTTCGCTGTGGTTTTAATGCACACACCTATATTGTTCATTATCTCATGTCTGGAGTGGTCAGATAATTTAAATGTGATGTAAACAGCAAAGGCAGATGTGAGTAATCTCCTTTCTTTCTGTCCAGGTAAATACAGTCACATTGCCCTAATATCAGCTTACATTGTCTTTATTGGGAGAAACAACCTGTTTTTAGACTCCTTCATACAGACCTCCCCATCTCCTTTGTCACATTTCACTACTTTTTCTTAAGCTCTCCCCTTCTCTTCTTCCACCTGGTGTTTGTGTTTGTGGCACAGATTGAGTGACAGGAGCAGCGGGGACAGTGTGTGTGCAGGTGTGATACAGTGGATATGACCAGAGAGTGAGAGGAAAAGAGAGAAAGCGAGGGAGAAAGAGAGAGGTGAGGAGAAGAGACGTCACAGATATCACAGATAATCTCAGTGGTGCGACAGTGCAGTAGTTCAGTTGGCAGAGTGTCCGTCCACTGATCCCAAGGCTGGCGGTTCGAATCCCGTTCAGGTCAGATCCACTGGACCACAGGTTGGTGGTGTGATTCCAGCTCCCATAGATGAATCCTGTTATGTCCTTAAGCAAGACCCCCTGCTTCCACTGGTGTGAGTGTGCATGTGAATGGGTTAGGGTTCCTTGATGTAAAGTGCACTGAGCGCCTTGAAAAGAGAAAGAACTATATAAATTTGACTATTTCTTTGGCATTAAATCTTTCTGTCCTCATGGAGACTAAACCAGATCAAGTTACAGGTCAGATCTGTGGAACACCGCTCACAGTCAGAATGCCTGTTTTTCTAGGTATTTTTGAGCTATAAAACCACCTGTAATTGAATAAATATAAGGTATACTTATACTGTGGAACATTCCAAGCAGAGCAATGACATATCCATAGAAACAAGCAGGTGACAGACCCCCAGCCAAGAAGTGACATAGAGCACCTTTAAAGAAAATTATGTTATATTGTCTAAAATTGTCGATTTATTAACGATACCAAAATTAGTAGCAAATAATATTTATTTTCCTGAGTATCAAAATTGAGTTTGAAATGTCTTGTTATTAATCTTAATTGAGGTATCACAATTATTTGCTATGTTCTGGTTGCTTGATAATTCTGAGCTTCACGTTGTGAATATTGATTGAATGCGTCTTCTAGTCAATCACTTTGTCGATTTGGGCTCTCAAACCTGAGAATCCTTTAGCTCTCAGAGCAGCTTGTGTCTTCATTAGAGTCTGTTTACCTCCCTGTTAGCCAAACCTCACATTATCTGCTCCTTTGTTTTGAAATGTGAACACAATCACATCTCCCCAAACACTTAGAGATTAGGGGTTGCCTTTAGCGAGTCTGAGAAGAAAACTTTTAATCGAAAAAGGATGCCAAAAGTATCAAAAACATTAGAGAAAAATAATAATGAATACAGATTTATGAATAGGAAAATACATGTTCAACTCAAATATCAAAGGTACCGCTTTGTTGTAAGTTTGTTGTAAAAAAAAAAAAAAGCGTTTTAATGTGAGATTATCAGGATGCTAGTTTTTAGCTTTACTGCCTTGATCTTTGAGAGTTTAGAAAAGTGTTTCTAAACCCATTGTGGTAAATAATTAAGATGCTTGGACTGCATAAGGTAAGTGAGGGTTAACTTTAGACCACTGCAAAATTAACTTTTTTTTTACATTTTAATAGAGTAAAAATCAGGTACAGTGCTTTTCTGAATGATTAGTAGTTAACTACTACTACTATTTAATTAACTAACTACTATTTAATTAAAGGGCCTGTCTTATGTTATTTTCTGATCTATGTTATAATGTTGTTTCCTCACCAAAAACATACCTGAAGTTGTCTCATTCACACATGTTTAACACACAAATCCTGCATATTTAGGCTGAGTTCTTCTCTCAAACAGAAAACACTCTGTTCCACCTTGCGATGTCATGTGGTGATACAGGAAGTGTGTTTTTAAACGCCATACACCTTCACCAGAATCATTTGGATGATTTCAGACCTGGAAATGAAATTCACTACTGAGCAAAAGATAAAAGATAGCTGTGGTCATGAAGCAGTAGTTTTCAAGACATCACAAGGTGGAACAGAGCATTTTGAGCTTTGGAGATGCAGACAGACTAATAATAAAGGGTTACTCAAACAAGTGTGAATGAAACAAACACAACTCCAACATCCTGAACAGATGCCCGAGCCACCTCAGCTGGCTCCTCTCCACGTGGAGGAGCAGCAGCTCTACTCCAAGCTCCTCCTGTGTGACTGAGCTCCTCACCTTATCCCTAAGGGAGTGCCCTGTCACTCTGCGGAGGAAACTCATTTCGGCCATTTGTATCTGTGATCCGAGATTGACCGGTAAATCGAGAGCTTTGCCTTTCGGCTCAGCTCCCTTTTCACCACAACGGACCACATCACTGCCGACGCTGCACCAATCCGCCTGTCAATCTCACGCTCCATCTTCTCCTCACTCGTGAAAAAGACCCCGAGATACTTGAACTCCTCCAATTGAGGCAAGGACTCTCCACCCACCCGGAGAGGGCAAGTCACCTTTTTATGGTCAAGAACCATGGCCTCGGATTTGCAGGAGCTGATCTTCATCCCAGCCACTTCACACTCGCGCCCCAGTGCACGTTGGTGGTCCCAGTCCGATGAAGGCCTCAGGACAACATCATCTGCAAACAGCAGAGATGAGATCCTGTGGTCCCCAAATCTGATGCCGACTCGTGTCCCTCGTGGGGTCCTGTGGGGAGTGCTCTGGGAGTATGGGGTTCGGGGCTCTTTGCTAAGGGCTGTCGGCTCCCTGTATGACCGGACCAGGAGCTGTGTTCGCACTGCCGGCAGTAAGTCGGACCTGTTTCCGGTGCATGTTGGACTCCGCTAGGGCCATTTTAGGTGTATATTGCATTTGTGGTGATTCACATGAATAATAGTTTTGTTTTTATAACCCTGAGGATGTACTGACAGGAAATAAGATTCCTTACCACAAACAGACCAATTTTCTGCTTTCAGTTATCTATAATGTTCAAAGTGTATATTTTTAAACGCTTCATCAAACAGACCCTCTAGCACCATTCTCACTTAATTTCATGTGCTGTCAGTTTCCTAGCTACAGATGTCAACTTGTGTTTTTTTGGAAATCTTAAAAAAGAAGAAGACAAATGGGGCCAATGTGCTGGCGATGCATGTGTATCATATGTCAGTGTAAAGCTGTGGTCTTAGTATGGGGTACTGTCAAGACACTCAAAGGCCTTCACTGATGAACTATGGATCTGTCTCCAGGATTTCCTCTGGGCGCACTGGACTGTTGTGCAGCCAAAGCACGTTTTATGCAAATGTAACCAGGCCTGTCACTGTAAAAGACAGAAGAATAGCTTTTGAGTAAAGATTTATTGGAACTCCTACTGTGAATGCTCCTGTTTAAACTGATTGGAGAAGTGGGTCAGTAGAAATGTACAATCACAGCTCTGTTTCGATTCAGTACAAAACATACTGTACTGAATCGATACAGACTAAAGAAGTGGCATAAGTGACGTCATCCATAGCTTTCAACTCCAGTCAAATGAAGCTCACCAGGCTAGCGGTTAAAGGAGTGAATTTGGAGCCAAGTTCCATATTGGGAATAGGATTTTATTTACGGACAAAATAGCGAAATAAAAACATACCAGGAGTTGTGTTTTGTACTTCCTGTATTACCACATGACATCACAAGGAGTGTTTTCCATTTGAGAGAAGAACTCAGCCAAAATATGCAGGGTTTGTGTGTTAAACATGTGAGAAAGAGACAAAACTCAATTCCTGGTATGTTTTCGATGAGGAAACCACATTATGACATAGATCGGAAAACGGCGTAATATAGGAACTTTAATTCAGTGCTTGGGGAGAAATAACAATTTTCTGCTTATAGCTGCTTTTTCTCGTCTTGCTTTCACCGAAACAAACTGAATAATTTTAAGTCTAGTTTAATAATAATTAGAACTTTTTTTTTAAATTAACCAACTTGTGCAGAAGAAAAATAACATTTCTTTTTCACTTTTTAGCCTAATATTTCTTATTTTGGCACAGTTACACAAGTAATAAAAGTTTTACAGCCTTTGTTTATATGGGCAGCGAATGATAGATCAAACGCATAAAAACTGTATCTCAATAAGCTTCCCTCAATCCTGACATTTACTTTTACTACCCGTCACCACAGAGACCACAGAGTAACATTAAAAAGCCCCACTCTATCTAGTTATACTTTATTTGATGTCAGAGGTGGCTGTGTTTGAATTAAGAATCCATCAAGGCTTCCCAGTGTAATTATGATATGATTAGCTGAGATGTTATTGGATATTACCATGCACTTAAATTCTGTGACCTCCTTGGTTAATAACATTGGTCTGAGCGAGAGACAGAGCTGCTTTCATATTTTGGATAACTTGTGGTGGGAATATTATGGTTCCAATGCAACAACATGACGCCGCATATAAATAGAGCTTTAATAATGCATGTGCAGGTAAATCTGTCCCACCTCACGATCACATCTCATATTCAAATCAGGCACCGGAACCCTCCTTCTACATCGGATAGAAAAATGAATGCAAAATAGTCTCATGAATCTACTTCTGTGTAAAGTTATGCCACGTTGTCTGCATCTGCAAATTTGTTCTTCGGTGCGGAGAAACCATGAAATGACTTGGTGGCTGCAATCTTTTAAGGAATTATATTAAACTTGGGATGAATTCATAGATCATTGGTAGAAGAGTGTCTACAGGTAGCAATTAGGAACCAACCATACGAGTCAGTCTATGGGCAGTATGAGAAAGAAGCATTTCCGATATGCCATTCACTAGCAACGACCAGTGTACTGTATATAATGAGATAGATTTTTACTGGTGGATAATATGATGATAAGATGAAGTAGAGGGGGCTTCAGGTGGTCAGCCCAGGCCATAGAAGACCCCCTTCTGCAGATGTCTCAAGGCTGAAAGACAAACAAGAGAGGGGGTGGAGGGGGGGACGAGATAGCTGAGACAAACTGTGTTGATGTAATAGGCTGGTACAAATAGTCCTCTGGGTAATTGGAGGTGTGGTTGACGGGAGCTGTGGTTCGCTGAGGAGGAGGAGAACGAGGTCCTGTTCTTCAATCTCAGTTAATCATATTAGCTCCATGTTTCAGATATTTGTCCCTACGTAACTGTCTTGTCTGTTTTTCTGTCCAACCTTGAAACACAATGACACAAAGGGAAGCGTCTCTGTGCTGTGACTCTTGGAGCTTGTTAGCACCAGTGGAGCAGACACCTAAATCCATGAACCCAATGACACCAGGGTCACATCTGATACATGACAGAGCTCACTCCACATATGTCTGAGCTGTGCTACTACGAATGAACCATGTGTTTTGTCCTGACATTTAAGTCAGATGCTTTCAGTCTAAACTGTCTGTACATCTTAAATTGTGTGCCTGCTTTTAAGTGTGTGATGGACTCCTATAGCCTCTGTGAGTTCATTGTGTATTCACTGTGGTATGGGGCCACAGAGAGGGGGATTATAAGCGTAGCAAAAGAAAATTCAATTCTGTCAACAGGACAAATGTTTTGGAATGAAGATGTTTTACCACTGCACTGAACTGAAGACATCACCTGGAACATCTTCACTCTAAAACTTTTGTCCAGTTGACAGAATTGAATTTTCTTTTGTTATGGATCCTACCTGTACGACTGAGGGATCACGTCGACTAATAATAAACCTCAATAAAAGCCACAGCTAGGATCTTGAATGTGGCTGATACTGTCAGAGTGAATCCTGTGGGTGCTGGCTCTCTCTGTCCTCTCCAAATCCCGGTCCTCTCACAATAAACCTGTAGCTGCTCAACATTAGGCGCACAAAGGGACCAGAGCACACAACCACTGCAGCGCTCGGCTCAGATGAAGATATTTGTCATGTAATTGCATCAGAAAACTGTGAGCAGCATTAGAGCAATGATGGGACATTCACTATAGAATAATACAATCATTTATTAAGGCCCTGCACTGAGCCCAAGCACTAACAGAGAAGAGAGAAGCATCACTGATAGGTGTAAGGCCGTGGAGAATCAGAGACTTGTGAATCTGAACTTTCTGGTGTGATATTTGTTGTACACAGGCAAAGACTGCTACTTTTTGAAATGGAATGGGATGTACTATAATAAGAAGCCATCTATTCTGGCCAAATATACTGATTATGTTTTTACATTGCAGGAAATGTCAGGCAATATAAACTCACACGTGTTTTGTTTGGTTTGTTTGTCAGTCACTATTGACATTTATCTATGGGAGATTAACAACAAAATATTGTATCTTTTGAACGAGGAAAAAGTCCTCAAAATGCCACACATAACAGGAAGCTGAAACCCATAGACATTTTAGGGCTCTACTATGTGTTCTCCATCAATGCCTTTTTTACCTGCTGGTTTTTTAATTCTTATTATTTCGGTCAGCATAGAGAATGAATGAGAATTATCATAACGTAACAACAATAAATTATCATAACCTAACACCAATAAAGAGCTACATTCTGCATTTATATCATACAAAACCATTTTCTAATTTCACTCAGTCTATTATCAAAAAGCATCTGGGAAAATCATCAGTGATGTCTTTTGTTATGGTTTCAGGACAGAATAAATTGCTCCCACACTTTAAAAGCATCTCTTTAAATCCTGGTACAAACTGTACCTGTTTTTAAGAGCTGTTCTTGCTCCACTGACTCTGATAGCTTTCTTTGTGTGTTGTGTCCATTCACTCTCACTTTTAATGATGTGAAACAGTGCTGGGACACCACCAGAGGCTGACCACACACAGGAGCTCAACCAGAAATGCGATACAAAAATTGTTTGAATGCTGCTCCTAATTAAGTCGACCACCTGCCTGAAACTAGTCGACGTAATCCTTGTATGAGAAGCTTAAATTCATCCACTGTACTTTCAGATTGCTAATGACTTCTGGATGGCTCTGTGTACTATATATGTGGATATGTTGTACTGATACGTTGCAGCCGATTCCATCAACATTCCCTGGGGGTCTGATGCTAACTTTAGACACTACTCTGACTCTCATAGACTTTAATCTGAGTTTTATTTTATTATAACATAATTTTGCCAGAAAGTACTGATCACAGGCTCCTGAAAATTCACCAGTCTTTAATAATTACTAAACCCAAGAACTCACTGTATTACATAGTCTGCATTTTAACAATATTCATTTTATCTGCACTGGGTTGTACTTTGTTAGTCATTAACTTAGATCAGATACTGATACAGATAAACAAAACTTTTACATTTTCATTTCGAAACACATTTTTGCTCATGATTGCTCATTTAAATTTGATGCAAAGTATCACGTACATTTACAGTACATCCCCTGCTGTTTGACACTTGCTTTAAATGTTAAGTATGCGCAGCTCACAAACTGAACCATAATCTGCGTAATGTGAAAGAGCTCATTTGGAAACTGAAATGTCAAGTTGTTTATCTAACACAATTATAGACCGAAGACCTCTGTTCCCCTCTGTGGCAGCCTGATAGAGTTTCATGGCTCTTTAAATGTAGTTTTTACATTTTGTACTTTAGGCCTTGGTGACAAATATTCTTGGTTGATTAAATAGTTACCAGGGGTGGTGCCAGGAGGCTTGGTTGGGCGATAGAATGGCCATTGCAGCTCCCATAGCCCCCTCAAAGATTTCTGTTTCCCATTCCCATTTTCACAGGACATGCAATCTTGTGAAAAACAAAATAATAATAGTCGTATTGTGACTTTGTGCTAGTCTTTGCCTGTTCAACTAGTATGTTTGTCTACAGCACTTTTGCCCGCAATTTTAAAGGTGCACTATGTAACTTTTTGGTTGGGGCTCTGTCACCTGCTTGTTTCAATGGATATGTCATTGCTCTGCCAGGAATGTTCTACAGTATGACATTAAACAGCTCTACCTTACATTTATTCAATTACAGATGGTTTATTACTCAAAAATGTCAAAACAGGCATTCTGACTGTGAGCAAGGTTGCCTCTCCACAGATCTGACCTGTAACTTGGTCTGGCTTGGTCTCGATGAAGATAGAATGGTTTAATGTCATACTGTGAAACATTCCAGACAAAGCAGTAACGTCTCCATGGAAAAAAGCATTTGACAGACCCTCCACCAGAGGCGCCGTCCCTGATAATTACCTTCACTTTGCATTATATCAGCATAAGCATAATTAGAAAATCGACTGGATTTGGATTGTATTTTACTACTGTCACTAATTCAGGAAGTACAGACAGTTGTGAGGTAAGAGGTATGAGTGCTGTGATTTTGGGAGGGAAGTTTGTTAGAGAAAAGAGGGATAAATCCACAGGATAGTATTGACTGATCCTGGAGCTTCTGGAGGTGCGACTGCAGGCCTCCTCTTTCCCTTTGGTGATGTTCAGCAAATTCAGACCCAAAGACAGAACACCACAGTCATTTTCACTGCCTGGAGCCGCTGACACCTTTCTACTGCTGTTCTAGTTTGCTGTTAGCTTGTGGGGGACAAATAGTAAGGCTTGTTTAGTGTGTGGTGAGGAGGTGAGTCTCCCCTGTCATGGATACGCATGTCAGAAACAGGGATATGATCATCAAGTTTATCACAGAGTGGCTCGCTCTCTTTCCCCCATCAACCCAGAACAGGCACAATAAGTAAAATCCTCCTAAGATAGTCCTGACTAGTATATTGAGTATATTCAGACTTTTCAAATAGATTTTTACATTTACATTTGGTTAATGCATTTTTAACCAAATAAAAGCTGGTTAGGGTTATTGTTTGTATTGTGGTGAAGAGGGAACTGAGCCGAAAGGCAAAGCTCTCGATTTACCGGTCAATCTACGTTCCTACCCTCACCTCTGGTCATGAGCTTTGGGTAATGACCGAAAGGACAAGATTGTGGATAGAAGCGGCCGAAATGAGTCTCCTCCACAGATTGGCTGGGCGCTTCCTCAGAGATAAAGTGAGGAGCTCAGTCACACTCCTCCATGTCGAGAGGAGCCAGCTGAGGTGGCTCAGGCATCTGTTCCAGGTCCCTCCTGGACCTCCCTCTGGAGGTGTTCTGGGCATGTCCCATCGGGAGGAGGACCCGGGGAAGACCCAGGACACGCTGGAGCGACTATGTCTCCCGGCTGGCCTGGGAACGCCTTGGGGTCCCCCAGGAGGAGCTGGAGGAAGTATCCGGGGTGAAGGAAGTCTGGGAGTCCCTGCTTAGATTGCTGCGCCCGTGACCTGGCTCCAGATAAGCGTAAGAAAATGGATGGATGGATAAAAGTTAGAATATGGTGGCTAGAGGCCTCTAAATAGAAAATATGTTTGAATATGAAGTGTATTATTGATGAAAATTGTTATTCTTTTTTGACATTTAGATTTAATAATAGCATAGTCTTGTTATGAAAGTATTTTTGTGTTTTAGAGTCTGTATCATCCAGATAACATTTATATTAGATAGATTATCAAAATAAGATTACGATTTTTTTTAAATAGTCGACAATTCATGACTAGATGATCATTGCAGCCCTAGTCCTGACCAATTCCAGGTAAAGATGCACAGCACTGCTCCTCACAGGTTGCCCCATGTGGCATTGAAGGATGAGTTAAAAGCAGTTCCCTCACCAACACCAAGTGACTGTAAGAACACCTGAGCATATGAGATAGGCCATTCTCCATCTCTCAGTGTGACAGGAGCAGAGACCACCATCTGGAGAAGACAAATGAGACGTGAGCTCCTCCTGTGCCTCCTCAGGTTTCCTCAAACTTCAGATGAACAGCTCTGATGTTCAGACCAGCTCCGAGCAGCTGGATTCAGGCTTCACCGTGGACTCAATCAGGGGTCAATGAATCTACTCGTGTGATCCTGCAGTGGAATAAAACCACAGTCCGTGTAGTGCCGTCATGGCTGGGTTTGACAGTTGTTATGGAGTCGCTATCACACAAGTACAGCGTGTCTTCTCTTTGAGCTGATACTTTGCGGCTGATATCATCAAAATCCCCTGGGAATGTGATGCTAACTGTAGGCTCTGCTCTGTTTGAAGCTCTGTTAGGCTTTAATCCAAACTTTATTTTAACACAATCTCACCAGAAAGAGCTGACTTGGCTGGAACTACAAGAGGTGATCTGATATGCGCTGTTGAACAATTCCCCTTCAAATACCATTACAGTTAGCCAACAGTGTTTCAGTTAATCATTTTTGTATTTTTTCTTGACTTTTCCTAAACTTTTTTTTTGTCAGTGTTTACTAATGTGTGCGTTGTGTAACCATGGTAACTTCTGAACATTCCACCATAGAGATACATGTAGAACACCGCCAGCGTCACTGCAAACTATCAATATCTCTTTCTTAGCTGTTTATTGTGCAAAAAAATCTTATATCTTATCACTAAAGGTATAGCAGCCATAAACAATCCATTCAGATGTCATGATTTTCCTATGAACATTCACGACAATATGAGGCAGCCATCTTTCCTCTGTTATTTTCACGTGTACATCATCATAATGAAAAGCAATGCACAAGTGTTATTTAAAGAAATGAATTGCTGGAATTTATCATATACCATCACTGTACAGAAAGTAAATCTGATAGCTGTTCATGAATCTATACTGAAATCCTTATGGCATTTAATGATTGAGGCTGATTACTGTGTGTCATAGTCATTCTTCCCTCTTTTCCCTTCTCCTCTACCTCTATGTACACTGCAAACAATTAAATCTATATCTTTTTTTCAACTTAAATGAGTTTTGTTTTCCTTATCCTGTCTGGTAGATTGGTAGGTAATTTTAATAGATGGATAGATAATTTTATTTGGCAAGGGAAATTTACTCTTATCAAGACAAACATTTCTTAATTCAAGTAATTTGAACTTGAGTTGAGTTTACTTTTTGCATGTATATATTTGTTATATATTTCAGTCTTCAGCCACATATTTCAATGTCATTTTTAAAGGTTAACGACGCTCTCAAAAAAACAAGTGAAAGGAAAAAAATAAAATAAAAAGCTGAACGTGTACTCATGAACAGAATTCAGTCAACTGATACAGCAGGCGTACTATAAATGGATTATCTGTATATTTGTGTGTAAGATAAAGCAGATTTATTGAATATTTTTCCACTAAATCATGTGTATCTGAGGTGGATCATCTCTCCATCTTTAAGAAGTGCTTGTTTTTGCTTTAAAATAAACAATAGTATGTGTTTGATCGATCTAGGTTCTTGACCTTTGGGTTGGTAGGTAGGTGGTGAGTCCTGCGTGTGTTTGTAAAAAAATGATCTGGAGATTTGGATTTAATTTGTTGGAGAAACAGTTTAGCTAAAAATAACTCCACTGAAAGACTTTTTTATCCTTTCAATTTGTCCCAGACATTTCAATTAGTGTCAAATTAAAATGAAATGTCTGGATGTTAAAGCAGAGACAGTGTCACAGACAAGCTTACAGAAGCACATTCTGGGCCTCAAAGTCCACTCTAAAAGACCCATTAGAGGGCTCTCTACATTTATTTCAATGTCTCAGAATGTGAGCGATACTTATGATCTTAAAAGAACAAATTATACGTTCTTGTGGTTGAATTCCTTTTTAAACATGCCTAGTATTTCACATTTTCTAACTTAAAATAATGTCTACATTTGGAAAACACACTTTATGAACTACACGTCTGTTTCCAATGAGGCATTTAGATATTAGAGCGTCCCCTGCTGTCAGCAACAGGAATGAACAATGGGGAAATAAACAAATGAAACCATCAGGTGACATGCTATGATAACAGAGCCATGTGCTCATTGTGAACACAGTTTGACTGTAGAATGAATCCAGGGATGGTTTGGACCTCACAAAATACATCTTTGTGTATGTTTAAGTTAAAAGTAAAAAAAAAAAAAAAAAAAAAAAAGTTAATTTAGCAAAATAGGTGTCTTTAAAGTTATCTTAGTTGTTCACTAGTCATGAATATCTCTCTTTCCTGCTGAATCTTTATTTTTCTCTTTTGAAACTCTTTTTAATGCTCAAGTTTTGTGAGTAATTTCACGCTGATTTTTTTATTTGGCATTTCTAACATGAGTGCTTCCATTATAATTTATATGTTCTCTTTGTGGTTTGGCAGGAACAGAAATTCAGAAATTGTTTAGTGACTACTTAAAAGCCCTACTTAGCCAAAGTCATACTGGTCTACTTTTAAATTTACACTGACTCATTGTGAAACTAAAATGCCATTAGAGGTGGATATCTGACAAAAAAATACTCTCTTCATTGACTCAATTCGTTTCGCTATGCACCATGCTAATTTTCATTGAAATGCATTGAAAAAGTTAACTGAATGAAATCCTGTTTAATTGTATCACACTTAATCCTTTTCCTTCACTCCAATGACTCTGTGCCAGCAAGGTGGAAGATTAACATGTGATGGCTACTGAGTCTATGTTTGCCCATAACATTTTAAACATAAATCTATACAGTAAATAAGACTGTTTTCTGCATCTGTGCGACTGTAGGTGTAATTTTGAGGCCAGCTCCCCTCTCTCTTTCTCTCTCTTGATTCTAATCAGGAGCATTTTGGTGTCTGGTCTCATGTGAGTGGGCTGTAGTGCAGAGACTACACCTGGATGAAGTTACATTAACATACTGTGTTTGTAACAGCAGACACAGGTGTGTAGTCAGGCCTGTTTCTCCTCACAAGCTTAGAGGGACGCTAACTTTATTACATTTTGTATCACAAACCAAACCAACTTTATGTTTAAAGCACTTTAAAAATAGCTGGTCAAAGGGCCGTACACAACATCATAAAAGACAGTGACCTGCAAAAAGTCCGAGTTCATGTACACTACAGCATCATGAACCTAAAATAAAAAGAAGAGATGCATTTTTACAAATGATTTGACATTGACATTTGCTCCAGGAACATTAACATTTCAGAGTAGACTAAAATATGAACTAATGCAAAAATACCAGGCATTTCAGAATATATTTGTAGAGCTCTAAGTAAGCAGGTACAAGATTTTTCTATATTTGATTTGATTGTGGTATACAATCAAATCTGTGACCTTTTACATGGACCTAAAGTGACTCACAGAAAGAATAAACACTTTGAATAAAGACTAATAATATAAAAGACATAGTATTCCGACCTCAGAGGAAGTGCTCCTTTGTTGAGTAGAATTCATTTATCCATCTCAAATCCCACTGCAGTGACAGAACTCTCCGCTCGCAGCCCCCTGACAGGCTGACCTTTAAAGTTATTTGAGCATTTTCTCTGTGATTCTTTTTTTATTTCCTCACTTTTCATGTATTGTGCTTTGTATTTTGTCACTGCAAATGTCAACTTGTCTGCTACCTATTGATACTTTGCAGAGACATCACACTGGGGGTGTTCTACATGTATCTCTAATGGTGGAATGTTTAGAAGTTACAATGGAGACTAATGCACACACTAGCAAAGTTTTAAGATTCTCTGAAAACGTAAGAAAAAATACAATATTTTCTGGACCCTGTGATTAATCCGAGTGTTCATGGTCCTGTTTAGGTGTTTGATTTTTAACAAAAATTGAGTGAATAACTGGAAAAACTGCTGGCTAATGCTCGTTACGCTAGCTTGTAATTTTATGTTGTTTAACAGCACAAATCAGCTCACATGTAGTAGTTCCAACCAAGTCAGTTCTTTATGGTCAGATTGTGTTAAAATAAAACACTCTAATAAGGTGTCAGACAAAGCAGAGCCTACAGATAGCATCACACCCCCAAAGAATGTTGATGACATGAGCTGCAAAGTAACAATTAGTTCAGGAGTTAAAAAAAACAACACTGTGTTCATCTGTATTCACTATTTTACATTAGAAGCACAGAGGCAGTTTATCGCAACATTTAAATTACGTCATAGTTCTCGGTTAAAGGTGCATTGTGTAATATTTCTGATGGAAGGTCCGTCAAATACTCCAAGTAAATGTTATTGCTTTGTCTGGAATGTTTCACAGTATGGCATTAAACCTTTCTATCATCATGGAGACCAAACCAGACCAAGTTACAGTTCAGATTTGTGGAGAGGCAACCCCGCTCACAATCAGAATGCCTGGTTTTCTCAGTATTTTTCAGCTATAAAACCACCTGTAACTGAATAAATGTAAGGTAGAGCTGTTTAATGTCATACTGTGGAACATTCCAGTCAGAGCAATGACATATCCATAGAAACAAGCATTGGCCATTATTTAAGTAAAATGTAATCAGGAAAATCTGGCCCTCACCCCCCCATCTGGGATTATGACATCACATGTCATAATCGGACCTTCCATCGGAAATTTTACACAACGTTGTGATAAACTGCCTCCATGCTTCTAATGTAAAATAGTGAATACAGATCTGAAAACCACCAATATGGAAAGCGACTGCGTGCAATAAAATTATGTTTAGGCTTTGAAACTTATTTTGATCCCCTCTACACATATTTTTCTCAGAACATGAACGTCACTTTTTCATATTGATGAAATGAAATCAAATCATGCAGAATACGCATATTTATCTTTTTAATGGTTTTATTTTTTTATGTATAATTTAATTCTGTCGACACAATTATTTTAACAATGAACTACATTCTAGGCCAGAGAAGCAGATAAAATCTCTGAAGTTTTACCTCCAGATCAGCTCTCACAGTCCTCCTGTTTCCACACTGCAGTGTCCTCTGCTCCTGTACCTGTCCTGTGTCCTGAGTGTGTCCTCTGCTCCTGTACCTGTCCTGTGTCCTGAGTGTGTCCTCTGCTCCTGTACCTGTCCTGTGTCCTGAGTGTGTCCTCTGCTCCTGTACCTGTCCTTTGTCCTGAGTGTGTCCTCTGCTCCTGTACCTGTGTCCTGAGTGTGTCCTCTGCTCCTGTACCTGTCGTGTGTCCTGAGTGTGTCCTCTGCTCCTGTACCTGTCCTGTGTCCTGAGTGTGTCCTCTGCTCCTGTACCTGTGTCCTGAGTGTGTCCTCTGCTCCTGTAACTGTCCTGTGTCCTGAGTGTGTCCTCTGCTCCTGTAACTGTCCTGTGTCCTGAGTGTGTCCTCTGCTCCTGTACCTGTCCTGTGTCCTGAGTGTGTCCTCTGCTCCTGTACCTGTAGCATTAAAACATTCAGGTCTAACATTGGCCACAATTAAGCAACCTTTGTAAGACTTAAACATGCTGGACATAGAATCGTAAATAAGTCACGTTATTGTTGTCAAATTTGTGTTTGCAATTTGAGCAACCCCTCTCAGATCATTTTTTCAGTGTACCTTAACATGTTTTATGAGTGTTTTGCTCCAGTCGCTTCAGTGTTGAATGTTTATTTGTTTACCTAATATTTAATACTTTGTTGTGGTCCAAATCTCCATCTTTATGAAATGTTGTTGATACTGGGGACATGCACTGATCACAAGGACAAAGGTCTTTATTGGGTTTAATTCAATGGAAAATTAAATGACCTATTGACTTTCATTTCTGACTCCTGAGTTAAAGCGGCTTTTTGACCAATTTCCACTGCAAAAAATAAAATAATAAGTAAATTCAAATTACTTAAGAAGATTTCACTTGATTTAAGTAGATTTCACTTGACAAGTAAAATTATCTACCGATGGAATAATTATTTTTTTCTTAATTCAAACAACATATGATTTAATTTCTTATTTTAAAGGTGCACTGTGTAACATTCCTAGTGGAGGGTCCGCCACCTGCTTGTTTCCATGGAGATGTTATTGCTTGGTCTACAATGTTCCACGGTATAGATTAAACCAATTAAGAGGGAGACAAGCAGGTTACAGCACTACGCAACATTACAATTGAGACGTAATGAATAAATGCTAGATGGAAAGGTTTAAAGCCATGGAACATTCTAGGCAAAGCAATAACATCTCCATGGAGACAAGTAGGTAGCACACTCTCCACCAGAAAAGTTCTGTAGTGCACCTTTAAATTTAAAGAGTTGATGTTTTTCTTATCTTCAGAATAACTAGGTGTATTTTTCTATTTCAAGTACAAAAGTCTTAAAATACTTCCACTGGCAGATGATTTTACATGTGAAATGTACTCAAATTAATATAACATGTTCTTAATTCAAGTAATTTTAACTTTAGCAAGGTTTTAGTTTTGTAGTGTGCCTTTCACTGGACTGTGAGCTGTGTTCAGTGAGGATTCTGGTGTATGGCCATGTCCACTCTCTAAAGAAAGACTTCAGTTTGTATTCACCACAGTCCAGCTCTGAGCATGGGGCTGTGGGACTGGGGATTATGAATACATTTAGGATCATTGTTATGCAACTGTGAAAAGTTCTTTGATAAAAAGTTTTTCTCTGTGCTCGCTTGGACTTTGGTTTGGGCAAAACTGTCATAAAAGTTGGAAACAAGGAAATTTCGCTTTGGGTGCTAAAGATTACATAATTTCATTCTTATCATGTAAAATCAAGTCAGTCATTTGAGCTCAAAATTTTGCTTCTTTCACAAAACACCCAGCACCTGTGTGACCTGAACTTTAATCACAATATCTCGTGTTTTCAGCTTTGTGATAGTGGCCTCTTTTAAGTGAAAATACTCAAAACCGCACTGGGGCACATCCACAAAAGAAAATAATGAACTGTTTCGTAACATGTTTAATTGACCTCACACTGGGAAGGCTCTGCTTTGTGGTGACTTTGCATCAGACTTCTGGTTCAAGGCAGAGTTATTTAATGAACACAATGGTTGGACATAATTGACTGAAAGCCGTGTTGATAATCTTACAGGCTTGCATGCACTGACATCATCTCCACTTAAGTTTGAGCTTTGTGAAAATCTAAAACAAAATGCCATTAACATTGTAATACATGTTCATAATATTGCGTATTTAGAAGGTGAAAGCTTATTTAAAAATAAGATGTATTTCCAGTGGGATATGCATGAAGAATAATGCCAATTTAAAGGTCCTACATTACACAAAATTGACTCTTGTGAGCTTTAAGCCATGTTAGAATGTTGTTACCTCCTGAAAAACATACCTGGAGTTGTTTCGTTCACAAATGTTTGAGTAACTCTTTATTATTAGTCTGTCTACATCTCCAAAGCTCAAAATGCTCTGCTCCACCTTGTGATGTCATGTGGTAGTTTTCAAGTTAACAGCTCCTTTTACCTTTTGTTCTGTATAGCTTGGCAATTCCAGAGCTACAATGACCCAAATGATTCTAGTGAAGGTGCGTGACGTTTAAAAACATAGTGGAGCGCTTTCTGTATTACCACATGACATCACAAGGTGGAACAAGGTGTTTTCAGTTTGAGAGAAGAACTCAGCCTAAATATGAGGAACTACATTAGAACACAGATCAGAAACAGTGTAATAAGAAAACAGTGACAAGAAGACACGGATAAACTGTCTGCCAGTGCTTGTAAAAATCGAAATATGTGTAAAGTGTGTATGGCGGCCGCTCTAATGACCACAGACTCACTATTCTAAATAAAGTTTGAAGAGCTGTGCAGTAAAGCATCACCTCAGAGCAATGTCAAGTCCCTGTGTTTATTGTTCGCGGTGATTGAGAAGTCTTATCTTGAACTGTGAGTACAAACATCCAGGTGACACAATAAAGTCAGTTAATACATTAGAGTAGATTCTGCGTTTGCCCACTATGAAAAGTCAACAGTGCCCATGCTCTCTTATGACCTGAAGGTGATGGCTTTGAAGGAAGTGCAACAGCGCCCCCTCTGTAGCTTAGTGGTATTTATCGTTACTAAAATACTTTCTCCAGATGTGTCACTACATTACAGTCCATTCACCAGTATTATGTCCTGCTATGCTAATGGTTCACTGAATGCATAAATGTGATCTAATTACCGTGAAAGAATTAAACGGTACTGGCCCACTTACTGTCACCCTGTTAGTGTTTAGATCACTGGGCTTGATCATGTGACACCTATAGTTAGCATCTCAATTACAAGTGCTGTATGCAAGTGGCTTTTTTTTTTCTACATAGTCCTTTCTTCTTTTAGGACTCATTTACAAACTTTAGAAAGTGCTATTTATTTCTCCATTTCCTAACACAAATAGTCTGTCTGAACACTCCAGTGCTCCCATGACCAGTCCAGCCCTGTCACTCACTGACCCTCTCCTCTGAGTCTCAGCCTCATGTGCACATAAGGGCTCCTGTCTCTTTGTGTGTTATGTGAACACTAATGAATGTTTTGAGCTCATGACAACAATCTACCCCCCTTAAACTTTACACTAGTTGATTTATTTCAGATTTTCTAACTTAAAATAATGTCTACATTTGGAAAACACACTTTATAAACTACACCTCTGTTTCCAATGAGGCATTTAGGCATTGGCGCTCTCTCTGCTGTCAGTAACAGGAATGAACAACAGGGAAATAAACAAATTAAGAAATTAGGGAAAATGCATGCTATGCTGACAGAGCCATGTGCTCATTGTGAACACAGTTTGACTGTAGAATAAATCCTGGGATGGTTTATGGACTCACTGAAACTGTGCACGAGATGTCTGGATTTTTACCTGTGAAGCAACAATCCTAGCAAAATGTAAACATTTTGAGTGCTCAGAGAAAATTATTTTGGATTAATGGATTAATGAAACAAGTGGGAATAAAGCAAAATAGAATGCGGTGTATGTTTTTGATGAGGGGACAAAAAAAAAAAAGCAACTTTGCATAATAGGAGTTTAGAGCAATGTTATTCATTCTTTCATTTATATAGTCTTTTATTTTATTGGTGTGCATTACAGTTTTCTGTCCATGATTTGCAGTTCTCATGAAGTTGGAGTTAAAACCTATATTTCCCTTACCCAACATGTGATGTAAATCCATAAAATAGCAGATGTTAAATGTCAAATACCCCACAGCCTTGTGATATTGCTTATGTGGTTGACAAAGTGGTGGCTGTTATCAGAATGCAGCGCTGTAATCTCTGTAATGTGTTTTATCTCCCAATTGAGTCCCATAATGAGATCAGAGGCACTGGGCTGCAGGGCCTCGCTCACACGCACATCCACATCGTCAGTGAGAGTCAAAGAGAGAGGACAAAATACACAAATATGATACATTAGAATTTTTATTTCACCAGCTTTGCAGAAATAAGAAGAAAACGTGAAAGAATAGTGTCTATACCAATTTTTTTCATGTTTTTTTGCCCAACCACAGATAAATTGTAAAAGCAGTTCTTAGAGACCACTGTGTGCTAATGTGAGTTCTAATGACGTGTTTTATTGTCAGAGAATCAGGAAGTACGCTGTTAGCATACTAGTTGTTGTTAGCTTTCTTGTGGCAACAAAACTCCGCTCTGGTTTCTGAAAGTTATGAAAAGTGCTTGTAAAAGTGCCACCTGTGTCCATATTGCACCATATTTAAAGGGCCCGTATTATGCTATTTTCTGATCCATTATAATGTTGTTTCCTCATCAAAACATACCTGGAATTGAGTTTTGTTTCATTCTCAGTTCCTGCACTTTTAAGCTGAGGTTTTCTCTCAAATTGAAAACAATTGGTTCCACCTTGTAATGTCATGTGGTAATAAATGAAGTGCTCCACAAGCTCACAAGAGTCAATACTGTGTAATGAAGATCCTTTAAAAGTGCAGACATGTGATCAGGACAGACCCAAAGACATAAGCTGTGGTTTGGTCTCTGATGAGTGTCACTTTTGCAGAACAATGTAAAGAGACACGCATGTATTTGAGCTCTTTCTCTCTGAATCTAAACATAATTTGCTACAGAGATGAGTTCATTAATGATTCTTCATTGTTGTGGTGACATACCAGACACTGCTCAGACATTAACTGTGCAGAGGAGGCATTTAAATTAGACACAGATTTGTTTTGAAGGCTTCTTGTTGATAAAACTATGAATAGTTTGACATTTTGAAGAGAACATCAGTATTTGTTCCCTGTACATGTCATATTTTGATCATCTTTTCAGTTTAGCCTTGTCTTTACAGTTTCAAGAATATTTTTTACTGGCTGTTATTTAGTCAAGAGCTCATACATAATAACTTGAGTTCACTTTTGTATGGATGCTGCCTCTGACTGCAGAGACAAGCTTTTGGCAAACAAAGCCTCCTGTTTACCATACTCCATACAGCTGTACAACAACTCGATAACCCTATGTCAACTCAATCACACTTACATTTATATAATTATGCTCTTCGTTATTATAATATATTGTGATGTGTGAGCTGCCATGTCCAAATAATTTCACTTGTGGATCAATAAAATGTATCTAAGTCTAATGTGAGGAAATCAGTGTGCACTAATGACACTAATAAATGGCTGCTGTACTGTTCCAGAGCTCAGTGATGTGAGGCTGACAGGAGAGAGGCCTAAACATTTTGAAACTCAAACTCATTCTCATTGTCCCCTTTTTCTTATTCCGGAGCGCCCAAACTGGATTAAACCTGTTTTAACTTGGCATCTTGAGAAGGTCAGTGTCTGGAGACATATAATTGTTATGTAAACAGTGAAATTATGCAAAAAAGCTAGCCTGGTAAATCCAGAATGACACCCCTCTGTAATTTTTTAAATACAGATTTATATCAGTCTGGTCAAATGTGATCATGTAATCAAATGTGTTTTTTGTTTTTTTTCAGTGATGCATGTGAATCGATGGAGCTCATTGGTCACATATCATTTACAAACAAAAACTAATTTATCTCACCTTAACAGTTAACACTTCACTAATTAATTTTTGCAGAAATGTTTGCAATAATCCGATCATGATTGGGTTATCCGGTTATTGTCGTTCAGTTACCTGATTTTTACTGGCCGTGTAAGTATAGCCAGTGGCACTAGAACAGCTTCTAGTGTCAGAAGAAAAATGTCCCCTGACCTTTTCCCTGACCTTTAATGACACTGTTGTGTCATTAAAGGTCAGATGTGTCTAGTGCTAAAGAGAGGCACAGCAGAAACTGCGCCCCCTGCAGGAGGACGAGGGCTCTGCTCCTGACACAATCATTCATCTGTGTTTACCAGAGCTGTACAGAGCAGAGCCACGCCAACAGGGACACATACATCTGAGAGATTGTATCTGAATGGGCCTTTGAACAACCAGGAGGACTGCTGCTGTGGGTTTATCAGAGCTGTCTATAGGTTTAGGTCTAATAACAGAGCTTCTTTTAACAGCCAAGTATGCCCATCTTTTGGAGATTTAGAGCTAAAACAAAACAAGGAGAGATTAAAAATAATTTCACTCTTTTGGCCAACAACTCCTTATTCAAACTGCACACACATTTTGCTGCCTTCTCAGAAGCCTTCTCAGTGCACTAGACATTTACAAGGTTAAATGTGCTCATAACATTTTATATTAGCAAATAAAAATAAACATTCCACTGATTCATATTGCAGTTTTATTCTCAGCATATATCTACTGTCCCATAGCAGATCTCAGTCCACCCTGTATGACAGTTCACTCAGTGGCCTTTAAATGAGATCAAGCGTGATCATGGAGCCATTTTGAGGACCAGAGCCAAGTGTTCTTCCTCCAGCAGCTGTGTGCCCACTGCGACTGGTGCTGCTGGATGTCACCACGTACTGCCATATGGCCCTGGCTCCCCCACTGCCAACGTAACATATTTAATATGAATGTATGAGGCTCATTTTTCTGCCCTGTTAGAGTGGACCAGATGAGCGTAGACCATACATTTTACAAGTCTTTAATTAGTGGTGAATTTAAGCTCCATATTTCTTCTTGAATACCTGTAATGAATAAACCATTACCATCTTAAAAAAATGCTGCTTATTGCTTGTCTAGTTAGTACTTTTCTAATCTCTCTGCAGAGGCTTAAGTCTATAAAAATGTAGATATATTTTTACATTTCATCTCCTTAATTTATTTATATGGCTTTATTTATACAGACGGAGCCCAATGAGAGTACCAGCCTCTTTTTCATGTGCGCCCTGATTAGGCAGCACAAACAAAAACAAACAAAACAATAATGACCACTGCAGGTCCATTTAAAACTTTAAAAACAAGTGGACGTGTGACTATAAATGTCTGTCACCAGATATTTATTTATTTTATTATTGTTTATCATGATAAAAATAGTAAGCAGTAAAGATAATTGCCATTGTCTCACCAAAATGTGCAGAAAAAAAGATATTTGTCTGTGATGTTTTCTTCTAGATCATTGTTGTTTTCACTTATAACAATACTATAACATTTTAAATATGGAACCTATTCATAACATTAAAATTATAATTATTCATATCCATAACATTTTTAAACTGTCAACAACTTGATATTATTTTGAACCACGCCTACTCAACAATCCCTGTCTTCTGAGGAGGAAGCAGAGGCTGGGGGCTCGGAGGTGGACTCATCTAAACTCACTGAGGGTATCAATAATATGGTATAATCACACACTACAATCTGAAAGTGTAGCTGTATTTTGAGTGGAGCATTCAGTGTGGTATTATGGAATCCTCTGGAATCCCATTGCTTCTTATGTTTTCAGCCTCAGTGGATCTGTCTGGGGCCTCTGTCACATGATAAAATACAGCTACACCACAATCTACCACTACAATCTATGTGTTTAGCCCCGGCCTCCACACAGAGCCTCTGGGAGCTCAAGTGATTTTTCTTCTGGTACCACTCTTTGCTCTTTCCTCCAAATGTCTCCTCTGAGATTTTCCATTTTCTTTGTCTAAAAGTGACCGATGTGGGGGATGTTTTTACTGTTTGTTTCTTAGCTCCTGGTTTTGAAGAGTTGAGCTGAACTTCAGTTTAGATATAATTGATGTACGAAGGAGCACTGTTCAATTACCTGGCAAATCCTGGATCTCTCTGTTATTGATAGAGAGAGATATCAGTCTTGTCCCACTCTCTCTGTTGCGTCTCAAGCCAGAACCAAACATGATCGTGCAATTAAATTTTATTCAGTGACATGTGAAATTAAGAAGCTCACTGGTCACCCAACATTTCAACTAAAATGACCTTTCTTTTGCATCAGATTCAGTGGAGGAATGTAACAAAGTAAAAGTGTAAAGTACTGTACATAGGTTAAAAAAAAAAATAAAAATTAGGTATCTGTACTTTACTTAAAGGTGCACTGTGTAACTTTTCTGGTGGGGGGTCCCTCACCTGCTTGTTTCTATGGAGATGTCAAATAGTATGACATTAAACAGCTCCACCTTACATTTATTCAGTTACAGGTGGTTTTTAGCTCAAAAATACCTAGAAAAACAGACATTCTGACTGTGAGCGGGCTTGCCTCTCCACAGATCTGACTTGTAACTTGGTCTGGTTTGGTCTCCATGAAGATAGAAAGGTTTAATACTGTACTGTGAAACATTCCAGACAAATCAATAACATTTCCATGGAGAAAAGCATTTAACATACCCTCCACCAGAAAAGTTACACAATGCACCTTTAAGCACATTTTACTTTTGTACTTTAACTCCACTACATTTTTAACTGGACTGAAAATAAAAGTATTTTTTATTGTGTCTGAGACCTGGTGAAAAGGCTGAGGGGTTTATTTTTAACATGTTCATAATTTGAACAAAAAGTATACAAGTAAAAACTGCACAAACAATCAATTCAGTTTAAGTTTTATCATAGTTCAAAAAACTTTTACTTTTTACTCTTTAAGTACATTTTTAAACAGGTATTTTAATAAATTTTCTTGAATAGATTTCATGTGATACATTTACTTAAGTATTGCTTAAGTATCAAAATTCTTCCACCACTGACCAGATTAACAAAGTTTCTTCACAGCTGTTCAAACATTGTTCTATACTATGACAGCGAGTTGTTTGTACCTGTTTTGAATCTCGCAGAGACAGAGATATGCCTGATATGGGCAGTTTATAAATGTATCAGCTCCATTAGCAGCATGGAGGGGCACGGCTGCTGTAACTCCCATGCACTGTGCTTTTGAACAGATGGAGCAGTTAATGCAGAACACTTATGTGACTGTTCAATAGTCTGGCTGTAATTACTGGGGGCCGTTTGTGTGGAGCACCAGAGATAATATTTCAATTAATGCTATCAACTATCTGTGCTGTAGGTCTGAGACACAAGGCTTTGTGGTGGAGTCCTGAACAGATCCAAGAAAACAGAGAGTCTTCATTAACTTTAAAGCTGTCATTATATTCACCTTTTAAACAAAGTCAATAGAGACGTGATGGAGCAGGACTTGAGAACTCATCATTTCTCATTCAGACTCTGCACAGACACTGAGGAGCTTCTTTTTAGATGTGTAACCAGGGACGACACTAAAATCACTGCTTTGAACTTGTGATGGATGAAGTGAGCAGATCAATATCGCTGAAAGAAGAGTTTCACGGACAAAAATGGCAAAACAATATGAAGACGAACTCCTGGAGCTAAGGACTCTGGGAACTGTACTATATACAGTACAGATACTAGAGCTAAAAAGTGCCAGATGAAAAATCAACTTGATTAAAAGTACTGAAGTACCTGTTTAAAAATATAATTGGAGAGTAAAAAGTGTTTCACACGGATTTGGAGGTCTTATAAAGCTTCAGATGCATTCATTCTGATAAAGATTTGTGCTGAATTGTGTTCAACAGAAACATTTTTCCTTGAATATTTTTGTTTGCTCAAACAATGAACATGTTCAAAATAAAACCCATCAACCTTTTCAGCAGAAATTTCAGATGAGATTATAATTAAAAAAAAAAAAAAAACTTTCACATTTCAGTCCTGCTGAAATATGTGGTGGAGCAGAAATTACAGATACCTGCTCTCAAATGTAGTAAAAGTAAAAAGTATCCACTTCTAAAAGTATAGGTACCTAAAATGTATACTTCTATACTGTAAATCTGCATTGTGCAATTTTTCTGATGGAGGATTCCTCAAATGCTTTTCTTCATGGAGATGTATTTGGTTTGTCTGCAATATTTCACAGTGGTCAGATCTGTGGAGAGGCGACCCCGCTCACAGACAGAATGCCTGTTTTTCTAGGTATTTTTGAGCCATAAAACCACCTGTAAATGAATAAATGTAAGTAAGATCTGTTTAATGTCATATTGTGGAACATTTGAAGAAGAGAAATCTGTAGAATATCTATGGAAACAAAAAAGTGACTGACCCTTCACGAGAAAAGTTACATAATGCACCTTTAAATACAGTACTTTTTTTTTTTTTTTGTACGTTCCACCAAGACTTAAAATACTGTTTAATTCACCTGCAGTTTATTTTAATCAAGTTGAACACAATCATAATTATCTTCTTTAAAGCTCATTAAATTTAATGAATGCCTATTTGATGGCTCTTTTAATTATGATATAATACAAAAATGCTAGTATAACGACCTACCACCACTATCGACTTTTCCTGATTTTTTTATTATCTGAAACATGCATTTTTAGCTGAAGCACTATCACTCAAAACAACATTATATCCAGAAGACAGTGCTCACAATTTTCCAGAAAACATGTCTGCGAATCTTTCAAAACACTGAATCCTCCTCCTGGAATACGAATAAGAGATTTCAAATTTGCCTTTTTCCATTTTAATGCAGAAAAATCACATCGACATCACCTGCAGGGAACAGAAAATGATCTCCATTACTGTGGCCCTCTCTCTGGGCATTCACACACACTGCCTCAGAAAGAGAACCAGGAAAAATGACAACAAAATCATTTCAGCTTCAGTTTCTGCCCACAACATGTTTAAGCACCTACTAGAATAATGTTATGTGCCATTATGAAACATGTGAGTGACAATAAATGTGACTATAATAAGACTTCTTTGCGTGTGTAAAGGGCCCATATTACGCAAAACATACCTGGAGTTGTGTTTTGTTTCATTCAGTCCTCGGCCTTAATATGCAGGGTTTGTGTGTTAAACATGTTAATGAAACAAAACACAAATCAAAGTATGTTTTAGGAAATAAAATTATAACATAGATCAGAAAATAATGTAATATAGGCCTTTTAATCTCACTAGTTCTAAAATAATAAAACCGGTAAAGTCACATAATAACAGACAATAACACACAGCAATAAATGAATAAAATCAGTAATAATTAATCTAATAATTCGTTAAAATCAAACAGACAGAGAACCACACAACTCAAACAGTGTTCAAGCCAGAGAACAAAACTCTAAAGATGAGACTTAAAACACTCACACAAGTACTAGTTACTCTTTCAAATGAAACTCAAAACTCATAACCATCTCTTCATCCTCACCTCGCATGCATCCTCCTCTCCACAAGTGCACAAGAGTGCTCAGAAAAGGAGAGCCACTGCTTGGTTGACATCGATTGTTTTTGCAAAGTTTGCTCTGACTTTATGTGGAGAAGTCACTGATGTGTGCTCCCAAAGGTTAGCACAGACTAAATAAAGCACGTCTCCCTCACAGTCGCTGCTCCTCTACCTCTGCTCGTGTTCATTTTGTTAAAAAGAGACTTCAGCGTTGCAAAAGTCCTATTCAATAGCTGCAATATGGGATATAACACATGAGCACTACGCTGCTACTTTACCAGATAGTGCCTGATTTATCAAACATTTGTTAAACAAACAAAAAAACAGACTAAAAGAGTGGCAGAAACTGACATAGTTAGTATTTGTATGTAACCTTGCACAGCAAGATGGATTCCAGTGATATTTGGGAGTTCACAAACTCATCAGAATCCATCTTGGCGCCCGCCGGTGTGATATGGCCTGACAGGTGACCACAGAGCAGCACTGAGGTTTTGCCAAGTGCTCAAATGAACAAAAACAAACATGGCGACATCGATAGACATACTTCAGAATTTTTAGATAGTGAAAAACATGCAGGAGGTAAGCATTTGTGCATTTCAGGTAAGCACTTTGTGAATTTGTGGACAGGGAAGAGGTGCTTTTCTCTTGACTAGATGTAACTAAAGTTTGAGTTTTCAGCTTATTCTGCTGTTGTGACATTTCCACCAATAAGATTCCAGTAGTCAGCAGGCTGAGTCTCAGATGTAGCAGGGGAGGAGGCCATTCCCAGAGATGATGTAGCCTTTATTACAGAAGAACTGCACTGTGGACCCCACTGCAAACCGGCTTCCTGTGACCACCTTACGACCGTGCTCTACGTTTCCTGGGTCTTGGAACACAACACATAGCGGTACACATATCCTTAAGACTTTTATAAGAAAGGAAACTAAAGAGTGGCGGAGTAGAAATGTCTTTATTCTTCAAAAACTGAAATGGGTTTCATTAAACTAGGTCCAGACTAGATCTAATCAAGGACTATTCCAAGCGTAATAATAATCAAAGTAACTTGTACTTTATTGTAGGAACACTTGTCCTCTTCATTTGACCTGTCGTTCAATGTCACTGGGGTAAACTCATTGCAACAGTGGATCTACTAAACTGTTTAGTAGATCCACTACTAATATTGTGCATATTTTGCATATTTACAGTACCATGACAAACAAAAATAATAAATGGGGAATTTAACCTGTGACCTTATTGTTGTGAGGCTTAGCATTTTGATGAGAGATCTAATCCAGACCTTAATGTTACTGGAAGTAGAACTAAACCTTTGCTAACTTGTCCCAACAAAAGCAGGATAAAAACACAAATACAGGAAAATAAAACCAACACATGAGATACAAAATAAGCCAACAGACCACATTTTGAGAACCACTGTCTTATATAATCCCAACATTCTTTTCACCCCTCACACCTTCCTCACACTTTGGCACGTCAGCTCCACATGAGATCCCATTAGCACATTAGTATCTCGGAGCCCACCAGCTCGTATGCTGATACTGAGAGGTGACGACGGTGCTGTGGATAAGGTCAGGGTGTGATGTCCTCTTCCAGCCATTACTAAGAGAAGCTTTTGACAGACCCTCCACTAAAAGTTACACAGTATACCTTTATTATACACATTTGTCTGTGGTTCTTAATGGTAGGAGAAAAAAATAAAAATAACAGAAGAAGGCTGCTGAAATGAGGTTGCTAGAACTGAACTCGCTAAACTGTTAAAATGCTGCTGGCAACGCGGGGGTGGAACTTTTTAATTAATACAGTCTATGTAGTACATCAATTTTTGAGTTTTCTGCATTATACATATGATCAAAGAGATCAGTAACAATAAAGTTTCAAGTAGAAACTACTGATATACTGGCAAGATATCTAAAAGTGGAATTAAAAAATATCAGTACTTTATCATGAAATGTTTTTAATCTAATAATCACATGTATGTATGTTAAAAATGTATCTGTACATATTTTCTTTTCAATCTGTTCAAGCTGGAAATAATAGAGTCTATGGCAAAATGACTTATAATAGAGGATTTTCAATTTATTTTTCAAAACTCTTATCAGATCAATGTTATGAAAGTGTAGAATTACTTGGAATCGGATCGAAACAAAAATCTCTGGTGCTACTTGAAAGATCTATTTTACATTCCTATTACTCTATCCCAGTTGTGTCAAGATAATTACATGTGAGCTGTGGGCCCTGATATAAACATACAGTATACTAGTATAGATTCCATATATTGAGAAATACTCACAATGACAACAAACGTTTAACACATCATGTTATTTTTGTCTCTATTTTCCTGAAAATAGGTAATTTATTCACAATCATCACTTGTTTAGTCTTTAAGCGACGGTTTATCAGATTGGTACAGTCATGTCCTGGAGTCAGGCCTGAGGCGATAACTACAGCCCTGAGGGAAGAGGACAGCAGCCATCCCCCTGAGAGACACAGAACCACAACATAGAGAGACACAGAACCACAACATAGAGAGACACAGCACAGAGACAGAGAGACACAGACAAAGAGACAGCACAGAGAGACACAGACACAGAGACAGCACAGAGAGACAAAGACACAGTCAGCACAGAGACAGAGAGGCACAGCACAGAGACAGCACAGAGAGAGACAGAGACAGCACACAGACAGAGAGACACAGACACAGAGACGGCACAGAGACACAGACAGCACAGAGACAGAGAGACACAGAGACAGCACAGAGAGACAGAGACACAGAGACAGCACAGACAGACAAAGACACAGAGTCAGCACAGAGACAGAGAGACAGCACAGAGAGACAGAGACAGCACAAAGACAGAGAGACACAGAGACAGCACAGAGAGACAAAGACACAGTCAGCACAGAGACAGAGAGACACAGCACAGAGAGACAGAGAGGCACAGCACAGAGACAGCACAGAGAGAGACAGAGACAGCACACAGACAGAGAGACACAGACACAGAGACGGCACAGAGACACAGAGACAGCACAGACAGACAAAGACACAGAGTCAGCACAGAGACAGAGACAGCACAGAGAGACAGAGACGGCACAAAGACAGAGAGACACAGAGACAGCACAGAGGGACAGAGACACAGCACAGAGACAGCACAGAGAGACAGAGAGACACAGCACAGAGAGACAGAGAGACACAGCACAGAGAGACAGAGAGACACAGCACAGAGACAGCACAGAGAGACAGAGACAGCAAAAAGACAGAGAGACACAAAGACAGCACAGAGAGACACATGGACAGACTCAGCACTCTGTGTATCTGGCTCAGTGCAGACAGGACACTCTCCTCCTCCCTCTCTCTGTCTTTTTCTGTAATGCGCTCTTTCCCTCCCTCCCTCCATCCCTCTCTCCCTCTCTCTTTCTCTGGCCCTATCAGCTGCTGTCAGGTGAAGTCCACTCACAGTGTTATCTTCAGTGTTGTGATGCATCTTGTACAGAGCATGTTCTTTTATCTCACCTGGAGCTCCACACTGTGAAGAGACACCACATGTTTCTATGTGTTTCAGATCAGCTCTGTTCACACTATGATCAGCTCTGACCTGATGTGCTGTTTTGGCAGAACACCGGAAGCTTCAAATAATGTCAAAATCTGGAAATGGAAATGAATCACATGTGTTTGCTCCTCTAAAGGCTCACACGCTGTATCTGGCTCAGCAGATGGTGAGGCTCCTGAAGCTGTGTCACATTGTTTCCTGTTGCTGCACAAGCTCATGGACATCATATTTAAGGCTGATGATTTACTCTGGGATCTGCAGTATAGACTGTGTTCATTCATAATTTGATGATGCCATGATTTCAGATGAAGGAATTTAAAACATTTACATTATAGCACCCATCCTTGGAAACTTGGGTTAGATTTACAGACCCCGAGCTGATTGATACAGTTTGATAGCCAAAAGTTAAAATAATGATAGTAATTATTTTGCCTCTAGTTCCTCCTCCTGTCCACCCACTTCTGTGACCCTGCTCATGTACAGCCTCTGCAGTTATAAATGTGCTGTTATGCTCTGTTATACTAATGGTTACATGGAGCTAATGTTAACAAAAGCACAAATTCTCTCTCAAACGCTGATTTGAAAGTAAAAAATGGAATAAGAATGTCCAAGGTCCGAGTTCTGACCTTCGAGTAGAAATGTAACGCAGCATAACTACGGAAGAAACATACAAACTGATGATACAAAAATGTTGAACCTTCTCATTAGTTGTTAGAAATTGGCTTCACAAACTTGTCATATTGTAATTGAGTACAGTTTAGCCATGTAGTTTACTTTTACTTGAGTACAAATTTGCACTATTCTTTCCATTCTTTCTTTTGGAGCGAAGAAATGAAAGTGAGCAGTGGCCATGGCTTAAGCACACTGCCCTGGAGCCTGAAGAGCTCTCAGACAGGTTTATTAGGAGCCCCAGACTGCACATGTTTGACCTTTCCTCAGTTAAAGGAGCTCATCATTAAGAACTCAAGGTCAGAGCAGCAGAGCACAATCAGCTAATGACAGAGGGGGACATTCTTCACTGCTCATTAGCCCCAGTACAAATCATGTCTCACTTTTCAGACTCTCCTCACTGTCACTGTCTTGGGTTTCATCTTCTTCAATGGAAAGAAAACCAGCTCATTTCAAACAGTTTGCAGTGATCCAAAGTTATCCTCACTTACCTTATACATTCTGACATTCTAATTATTCACCATGAGTTCAAAACAGCTTTTCACAACTTGCACAGACCAGAGTTGAGTTTTGCCATCATGCTATCAGACTTATATATACTTTGTAATGCCATCGCACTGGGGATGTTCAACATGTATCTTTAATGGCGGAATGTTCAGCAGTTACCATGGCGACACAATTAGATCATCTGTAGGTGTGAAAGGCTCCACACTCAACCCAGCCCCAGCCTCAGCTCCTCTTTATTTAGGACGCAGAAAGCACATAATATATAGCATATTATTAAAAAGACACAATATTACATAAAAAAGAGATACATATAAGCAATATTAAAATCTCTATTCACTACAGTATACAGACTTAAGTGCCAATGATGCCATATTTTAGAGGTAAACCTCACAGAGCTGACCTCAGGAGTAAAGCACTAAACAGTATTCGAAGAGTTTACGTCTATAATATTGTATTGTTCAAAAAAAGTCATTCTTCACATCTTTGCTAACCTTTTTTAACTTTCTCTAACCTTTAAAATATCAAAACATGGATATAAGCACATGAAGTCTTCCATATTTAGAGCCTTTCATGTTCACAAAGCCTTTTTTCTCCCCCTGGTGAGCGTATACTGTATAATTGCTTGTTGTATATGCATTTCTATATTTACTCATAAAAGTAACATAACCTCTTTTACAGTCTAGAGTCTGCTTTCAGGGATCTTTCTAGCAGAATGCCAACACAGTTTGAATATGTTATCTAAATTAACAGTAGTTCTGAATTAAGATTTTAAACTCCCACAATCCCCTGCAGCGGCCCCAGGGCAGGCTTCTGATTAAGACTTGTAATTTTCCGTCTCACCCACAAGCTCACAGAATCACTGCACCTTTTTCACTTTTTCACTTCCACCTCAAATCGTACAGAGACAGAAATGGACCAAGTCAAAGCATCATTAACCTTTTAACTCGAGCCTTGTAAAACATCGAATAATTGCTCAAGAAAGGCCACTGTATAGAATGGAGTTTTAAGTTTAAAAGTCCTATATTACATAAAACAAAAAAAAATGACTCTTATGAACTTTAAGCCATATTATGTTGTTAGGTCATCAAGTTTTGTTTCACCCACACATGTTTGAGTAACTGTAGAGACTGGCAATTCCATGGCTGAAATTATCCAAATGGTTCTAGGTGTATGGAGTTTATAAAAATAAGAAAATATTAGACGTGTTAGATGTGTTTGGACGTGTACTTACTGATTTTAGATCAGCAGAGATGACACACAGCCTGTTGTTTTGATCCGCAACATTAAAGTGAAAACTTGGAGCGAAGTGTTTATTTGAGCTGTGTCCAAATAATTTGACTTGTGGATCAATAAAGTTTATCTAAATCTAGATAACAGACACACCTGAATGCCTCGTAACTCCCCATACACACGTATTTAGTTCTTTTACCTGCATGTAGTGGTCATACAGGTTTTGGGGCAAAGACAATTTGATTTTTGAATTCCCCTCTTACCTCGGCTCAGTCACTCAGCCTGGCCCTTGAGTGTTGCTTTTAAAAGACCTATTATTAGAAGCAGGGGTGGAGGAAGTCAAGATCTCTACTTACATTTTGTTTTATTTAAGAGCATTTTACCATAGTCCTCAGGGATGTCATTTTTTATGGGAATCCTTATTGCATAAAATGTCTTCATTAAGATTTTAGTGGAAGTAGCTCAAGAAAATTCTCGAAAGAAGGTTTCAAGCTACCATCCGTAATTAGACTGGTCGTCCCTCCACTGTTGTATTCTCACATATCACCACTAAATGCTGTGTGCTATGTAGATGCTTTGGCCTGACAGAATAAAACCAATCAAATAAACTTACGGATGTTAGTTTTAAAGTACAGATTTTAGAAAAGTATTTTGATCATGTGATGTTAAAATATTCTGAAATAATAGTCTGAATGACTTGATGGATTCTGTAGAAATATGGGTCTGTTCTGTGAGTGAATATTAATGATATACCTTTATATTCCCTTTGAAAATCTTTCCACTGCCTTCTAAACATCTCTGAAAGTGAGATCTTCCATTTGTGTTTCTGCTGTTGATGGATTCACTCTGACTTTACCTAATGTCATGTTTGAGACAGTAGATGATGTTGTTAAGATGCAGGAGAGACACCAGCGTCAATAGCCATGCAGAGAAAGTGCTTTTCTGTTGGTAATTACAATCCCAGCCTCAGATCAATGGCACTACTCCACAGGAGCCTGCTCACAGTGTGTTTGTATCAGAACACACTCTGAAGGCTTCTGATTTTAGCATCTGTTGCACGTTTCAGATCTAATAACCTATAATGCACCAGTGTCTGTCACATGGCTCTGTCATTGGTCTACTTTCTTAGATCTTTTTCATGAAATCTCTTTGTTCCAGAAGTGATGGAAGGAGAGAATGTAGTTGTGCTCCTTGCAGACTGTGTAGTGATACAGGTCCATTGTGTAACTTTCCTGTTGGAGGGTCCACCACCTGCTTTTCGCCATGGAGTTATTGCTTTGTCTGAACATTGACATTGTGGCATTAAACCTTTCTATTATCATGCAGACCAAACCAGGCCAAGTTACCAGTCAGATCTGTGGAGAGGCAGCCCTGCTCCCAGTTAAAGTGCCTGTTTTTCTAGTTTTTTTTTTTTTTTTTTTTTTTTTTTGAGCAATAAAACCATCTGTAATTGAATAAATGTCAGGTAGAGTTGTTTAATGTCAAATTTTGGAACATTCAATACGCAGCAATGACTTATCCATAGAAACAAGGTGGTGACGGACCCCCAACGGAAAAATTACATAGTGCACCTTTAAAAACACCATGATTCCAGTGTTTGAGCTCCTGCCTGATCTTCCATACATGACACCACTCAAGAGGATCACTGGAGACAGAGTTAGACCTTTCCATATTTAGCAGAGCTGTGCACACAGCATGGAGCTGATATTAACCTTCTGTCCCATCTATTCATGATTATTCATACTGAGCCACTCATCCACTGAAGATATGTTATGCTTATGTCACACTGAATTGAAAGTGACTTGATTTTTGACTGTGACTTGTACGTGTACAGTGACACTGTGAGGCATTGCAGCCTAATGTAGAAGTTTCCACAAGTTACACTGGGGACAGATGTAGGAAAAAAGCATTGAGGTTTCTTGTACATTTGTGCGTTTTTTGCACTGCACTGAACATATTTCTGTTTTTATGGTACATTATATAACTTTATGAAAAAAAAGTGTTATTAGTAAGTGTTTTCATCTATGAAAGAGAAGTGCTTTGTTTTTGCTTCTAATAGAAATGGCTCTCGAAGCTCTCCACCTTTGTTATGTCAGAGCCTGAACCAGAACAACATGTGACTAATCAGATGTTAAGGTTTATCCAGAGTTAAGCCCCACATGAGGCTCTATATGAGGCTCTACTGGACACAACAGGTCAAGCAGAGAGCCAACATTCTGACAAACAAGTCCAAACACAAGTAGAAAAAACAAAGCAAACATGAGGCAGTAACTTCCTTGTTCTGTAATAAGAGTGTTCCACAGCTGTTGAAAAGTGCATTAATGAGTGCATTTGCCAAATGATCTTAAGAGTAATATTTCTGCTCATATCAAGAGATGAAATAACAGCCACATAGTGACAGTCTCTGCTGTTTTTGTGCATAAAACACACATTTATATTTCTCCTATAGTATTACATCTATCATAAAAACAGACTTTACAAAAATACTGAGAATAAAATTATCTTTCAAAATCCCTTGTTTATGAAAAGACCTCCACACTTACTGAACATTGGACTCTAAAAACATTTGTCATAGTAGCTCATACCCCAGACTAAAAGAACTGCTCACTGTCATTGTGCAGAGTGTATCTGTATGCAACAAGCAGCATCCACAGCAACAGTAACCCCCAGTATGTCCTTAAGTTTCCCCGAGCCACACACACACACACACACACACACACACACACACACACACACACACACACACACACACATAAACACACGCTTACACACACATACACACACAGTTTGAACTAGGGGGTCAACAGTTTTGGAAAAATATAATTATGATTAACTTCTAACTTCAAATGAACTGTCCTGATAATTGTGCAGTGAGTGTGCTGGTGTGTTACGTTTGCTTTTGTGCGATTGTTGCTGTACTTTTCCCTGTCCTGAAGACTGTTTGACATCAACCCGCTGAGGGACAGAAGATGGAAATTAGCCACGTTGACTAGAATCATTACATACTTAACTGTTCATTAATATGTGCTGTCCCTTTACAAATACAATAACACATTTTCAAAGTACAAAAACAATGGATTGCACTTAGATTTGTGACTTACAGTCCTATACACATATACCTTGGAGGAAAATTCTTTTTCAATAAATGCAAGTAAGTACAGAGCGGCTTCAGAGCTCTCAAAATTCAAATGCAAGACAATACGAGATGACTCCAACATGCATGAATCAATAGAAGTGGAACTCTGTTTAAGTTAATGATGAGGGAACACCACTGTAGTCAAAAGCTCATAAAAGTCAACCTTATATGTCCCCTTTAAAATATGTAAGTGCTGGATGTGACTATACATTTTGCCTAATGAGACAGATATGCATATTGATATGGAGACAGCTAAATAATTAACTAGTAGTACATGAATACTCAATGCTTTTTTTTGTTTTTTAAAAAAGAACAATAACCCTGATGACAGATATTAAAAGATATTGTAAGATATTACACAGTGTTTTTATTTATTATTATTATTATTGTGATGCACAGTTCGTCTCTGCCCTTGTGGCCAGCGGTCATTTGTTTGAGCCTGTGTTATAACTCAGTGGCCATAAAATAAGGCACAGTAATGACTCAAAGGTCAGCCCTGGTTGTCCTGCTGGAGGTGACATTTGTTTCTTAATAATATCCGTCGCTGCTTTGGCGTTATTGATCTCCTGCACCTCATGACTTTGAAAAGTAATTACCGGGTTCTATAATGAGACTTTTCCTCCTCTACCATATAACGCTGCCTCAGACCACAACAAATATACAGTACTGCTATATCTTTGAAGGCAGCTACAGTGAAAGCGCAATCATCCGATCAGAAAGCAGAATCAGCCTCACATGAGTTTTATTTGGGTTGCCAGTTTCAGTGCTGAAATCCAGTTGGTTTAAACCTAAAAGGACTCTCTCTGATCAGAATCCTCACTACCTCTTCTGAGCGTTCACAGCAGGCATGATCTGTCCACATACTGAGGAAAAAAAAGTAGGTGTCCTCTATAATGCAGGTGAAGGCACTGGCAATCATACCTGACCAGCCAGAACTACATGTTTTGACAAAACTTTACAAAGATAAGTGGATCTGGAGCCATATCTTGTCTCCCTGATTTCAGAAGGTGTGATTGACAGGCGGATTAATCAGAGAAATGCATGCTCCGTTTACATCAAAAACAAACATGGCTGCTTGCACATAAAAATGAGAAAAAACTACATTAAAGGACTGAGAAACAGCATGGGTTTTCAACAGTCGAAGCACCAAACTATTATCTCAGGTAAAAGAAGCTATAAGAAGCTGTAAAAGTAAAAAGAAAAAAACAAAACTACAAATATGCTTCACTGTGGAGTATCCTCCTGGCCCTTGGAGCACCACCCAAGATTGTCGCCCTACTCAAGCTGCTTTACAGCAACGCACAGAGCTGTGTCCGCGTTAACGGCAAAGGCTCTGACTGGTTTCCCATCTCCAGTGGCGTCCGTCAGGGCTGTGTGGCTGCTCCCGACCTCTTCAACTGCATCATTGACCATCTGATGCTCAAGGTATGTGAGCGGGTCCCCGGAGTGTCCTTTGGCAACTACCACCTGACTGACCTGGAGTACGCTGATGACACCACTCTGCTCAGCACATCCTACAGCCAGCTGAGAGACGCTCTGGGCATATACAGCGAAGAGGGAGGGAAGCTTGGCCTCCAAGTGAGTTGGGCTAAGACCAAATTTATGCATGTCGGTGATGGGCCAGATCCACCCCCCCTGCAGCTTGGCAATGATATTGTAGAGCCTGTCAAGTGCTTTGTGTACCTGGGGTCCATAGTGACCGACAACGGAGACCTAAATCCAGAGATCAACCGCAGAAGAGCCCTGGCAGCATCAGCCCTGCAGTCCCTCTGGAAACCACTCTGGCGACATTCTACCATCTCACGCATGACGAAGCTCCGGATATACAATTCCACCGTACTCTCCATCCTGCTGTATGGCTCGGAGATATGGCCTCTGAACAAGACTCTGGCTGCCAGAGTAGATGGCTTCGATAGCAGAGCTCTCCGCACCATCGAAAACATCAGGTGGCCCCAGCGACTTTCCAATCAGGTGCTCAGAGCTCGCACGCGCCAGCCCAGAGCATCTTGCCTGGCTGCGCAACGCCGCACCCGCTGGTTTGGTCATGTCCTCCGCCTTCCTGCTGACCATCCCACGAGAGCCATCCTCCAGTTTGATCCAAAGGCAGCAGGCTGGAAACGACCATGAGGCAAGCCCCATACCCGATGGCTTGACGTCATCGCGGGCGACCTCCAACAACTTGGAGTCACCGTGGAGGTGACTGGTTCATCTGGTCGGCTCAACGCACGGGGACGGGACGCCCCCCCCTTCGCTGGAGCCCTAAGTAAGTAAGTACAAATTAGCAGCTGTGGGTGGATCGTCTCAAGTTTGGACAGAGGTTTTTCATGCTCTTTGGTCCAGTTCGAGACCCTTCTGGATTCGAACAGAATGTAGAAGGGACTGGCTGGTCAGACAATCCAGGCTCAGTTGTGATTGTGGTAGCTTTTTTTTTTTTTTTTTTTATGATAAGAAAGAGGGCTACATACAGTTCCTTTAACACCAGTTGTCATTGTGCAGTAGGATTTTCTTAACTTCTCCAGACGGTTACATTTATCCAATCAAAAACTTTGTTCTTTCCTGTTGTTTTCACAGTGGCAGTTATTTTTTTTCACTCTGTAATGAGTCTCCATGAAAACATTCCACATCAGTGAGGAGCCCCCTGTGCCCCCCATAATGTCAGATTGTGCTTAATGAACATCATGATGCTTCAGTCATCAGCCTCTCACTGCTGCTATGAGAAACACTGTAGAGCTTTGACACTTTCTTTCTTTCTTTCTTTCTTTTTTTCAGTTTAAACGTGCACTATGTCACTTTCCTGGTTGGGAGTCCTTTACCTGCTTGTTTCTCATTGAAATGTTCCACAGTATGACATTTAACAGCTTACATTTATTCAATTACAGGTGATTTTATAGCTCAAAAATTATTAGAAAAACAGGCATTCTAACTGAGAGCGGTGTTGCCTCTTCACAGATCTGACCTGTAACTTAGTCTCCAGGGAGAAATCGGTGCATTTGATGGACCCTCCACCAGAAAAGTTACACAATGAACCTTTAAGCTTTTGACCCTTCCTAGCGCAGCAAACCTATTTTATTATTCCATGCAATGTCCAAATTCAGCAACATTTGTTATGTATCTAATTCTACCCATTGAGAAAACTTGTAATTTCTGAACCATTGCTTATGCACATGTTTTGATGTAAGAAAACACTGACTCAAAGAAGAGAGGTGTGCAGTGTTGTTTATCAGACTGTACACATGGGTATTTAAAGGTTAATCACATGCATGACTTGAGTGAGATTTTGTATTTCTGCTGGTTCTACACGCTCTGACATTTATAGTTCCTGTCTCCATCATTTTTCAATTCGGGCATCTTTTTGACGCCCTTGTCAGGATGTTTGGAGATGCAGCGTATGAGAATGTCATATCATGCATAAAATTGGATTACATTTAGCTGGAAAAACAGGTGCTAAAGTTTCTATCTGTTTGTAGCAGTGTTGGTCAGATTTTGGTCATCTGAGAAGTATAACAGCTCAAACTGCTACTAATTACATATACGCTCCCAGTCCAAGTTTTTCTCCTTTCTACATTTGTCAAGTTGTAGTGTATTGTTTTGTATCCTGCCCTTGTATATTATTATTTTTTTTTTTTGGCATAACATCCCCTCTTTGAAAAATAATCTGATTATGGCATTTCACTGGCTTCAGTTACATTATAAGTTAGTGTACGTACGGAAGTTTAGAGGTGCTGAAAGCTTCATTCCTCTTTCCTTTCCATGTGTTAGTTCACAGTTTGCTATAGCGCCAGGCTGATGAGAAGATCTGTAGCTAATTTCCCCCAGTCTTGCCAATTTATCTGAAGCATTGGTTCAAGGTCCTTTGCTGTGCAGCCTTTTACAAGACTGTTCCAGAGCATGTGGTCTAAGTCCTCACTGAAGCCTATTGTTAATGAAAGGTCAGAACTGGTGGGTGTTAGATTGTAGTGAACAGATACTGTTAGAGCTTTGTGCTCTGCTGTGTGGTCCATGAGATATAATGAAAAAAGGAATGCCCAAGAGAAGGCTGTTACTAGACTATTACTGCACCAAAGGAAAAATAAAAGGCTGAATACTGCAGCAGATGGGTACAGTTGGTGTTAGGTGCCATCATGTGTAAATTTGATCTGAAACAATTAAACCAATATGTTTTATAGCATTTTCTTGCACTTTCTATGTGCACGAAAAAAATCTGATCATTACAACAGTAAACAGTCACATCTGATACGAGTGCACCAATCCAGATTTTTTAGTTCTTTCGATACTTAAGATTTAAGTATCTGCTGATACCCGATATCCACCGATACTAGGGCACAGACTTATAATTTAGAGAAATATCATTTATTAAATCATAAGGTAAAAATAATCCAAATGTGTTTTGTTATTAAGGAGCAGCTTTGTAAAAAATATAAGTTTATAGACCTAAATGGGATATCATCTGAATCAGTATCTTGCAAGCCGATATCCAATGCCAGTATCATATTGGTGCATCACTAATTGAAAAAGGATATTATGCAAATTAAAAAGTTATTTAAAAAAATTTAATTTGTCTTTCAAATAAAACAATTACTATAAAAACCCACTGATTAACTGATACATGTGACACTGTTTTTTGATGGTCAGATTTCTTTTGTACATGCAAATAATCTCATTATTGACTGGCCTTGTAAATGTACCCACTGTGTCCTTGGATCTCCTCTGAAGCTGATAATTACTCATTGTATTTAATAAAGCGGAAATTCTTCCTGAAACTAATCATAATGAATGGACCAATTTTGTCCATTATTTGTGGTAGTAACAAACAGCAATTCTACTCGTAAATCAAATTAGATAAGGGAATCCTCCGCCTTTGACCGCCATGCTAGCTAAATTAATTTTTTTGAAAAACCTTTTCTGCCCCCCTTCATCCACAAGAAATTAGCATAAGAAATTGATGGTGTTTTGGGGAGACATATACAATTATAAACAAAACCTTATAGACTGAGGCATATTGGAAATGCTGCACGATATAACTTTTCTGCCTGTATCCATAGAGTTCTTATTTTTTTGTCTGAAATGTTGCACAGTATGGCATTCATCATACTTATCTTGCATTTACTCAATTACAGGTAATCTGTTGGTTATTTTCCAGTTTTCTATGTTATAATGTTTCCTCATCACAAACATACCTGGAGTTGTGTTTTGTTTCATTCACACATATTTAACTCACAAAACCTGCATTTTTCTTCTGAGTCTCAACCAGAAAATGTCCCTACAGGGATAATAAAAGTACTATTAACAAAAAACAAAACACTCGGTAATGTGGTAATACAGGAAATGTTTCACTGTGTTTTTAAACTCCATACACCTTCACTAGAATCATTTGGATAATTTTAGACCTGGAATTGCCAATCTCTGCTAAACTAGGAAAAAGGTAGCTATTAACTTGAAATCTACCACTACATGACATCACAAGGTGGAGCAGAGCATTTTGAGCTTTGGATATGTAAATAGACAAATAATAAAAGATTACTCAAACATGTGTGAATGAAACAAAACACAACTCCAGGTATGTTTGTGATGAGGAAACATTATAACATAGATCAGAAAATGGCGTAATATGGGCCCTTGAAAACATGCATTCTTCTTGTGAGCAGGTCATTGCCATACTGTGAAATATTCCATGCAAAACCATAACATCTCCATGGAAACAAAAGTTGCATAGTGCACCTTTAATTTATATTATGATTCACATGTCAAAAAGCGGTGGCATTTTGACTTTTACAGCTCCGTTAAACCAGCTTACTTCATGTGACCCCATAGAAATGTCATCTCCACTTTTATCTTTGTTTCTCCTCCTGCTTGTGTCTCCTCCTCACCGTACATCCCACCATCTATTTGAACTGTCAGGACCAGGTTAATGGACTCTTTGTACAATCCCTGGTCCCTGGAGAATGAGTTTTCACTGTTTGGCCTTGGAAGCTGGAAGAGAGACCAGCTTTGGTTTCACTGTAGTTAATTTGTGAATTTTCTGGCAAAATTTAATCTGTGTCAAGGTGTTAGTGCTAATGGGCTGGGTTCAGATTCAGAATCACCTTTATTGTTGCATTGTATTGCAGTTTTAACATCTAACGAGTGTGGAATCAATAGAGATACATATAACAGAGAAATTATGTTACAGAGGTAGGTATGGCACACATTATGTTCATTACATTTACATTAATAAAGTGCATAATAAAGTGCACATATTTAAAGTGCCTCATTTAAAGTGCAAATTTAGGAGTGTGACAGCCCTGGGAATTATATTATATAACATATTGACATCCAAACTTACGATTAACAAGTCATTTGGGACTGGCTCCACAAACTTGCCATATTAATCTAATCGCTGTTAGTTCAGTTGCTCATGTGAGGGTAGAATTCAGGCAAAATTGGACCTGTTTGTGTTAGTGAGTAGTTTTTTAGTGTGTAGTGTGTAGTTTTTTATTTATTTGATTGGGACAGTGCATGTTAATAGACAGACATGATACGACATAAATGTACTGGTAGATAGAGACATGCACATCCCATAGAAACTGTGACTGCGTGCTGAGTTCAAAGACAAAAATTGTGCAAAAGAAAAAACAGATCCACACTGCAGTTCTTTGGAGCTCCCAAATTTTTATTTTAATGACACCAAGGGTCAAGCCCTTCTTCACACAACATAAATGCAAACACACAGGATTATAGCCAAGAGCTAACTTCTCGCTACATTTCATTATTTGTTTGGGACTGGTGCCACAGACTTGCCATATTAATCTTACGGCTCTTTAACTCACAGAAAAACAGTTTGTTGTGGTCCAAAGTTACTGCTCACTTACATTATGACTTCTGAGCATCCTAATTATTCACTGCTATGAGTTTAGTTTTCAGTTTTCAGAGACCAGAGCATAGTTTTGCCGTTGCAGTAATAATAACAACAACTAGCATGCTAACCTTGCACTTCCTAATTATCACTTCTTAATTAGATATAGACAGCATACATTGAACTATTTTGACCTCAAGAGCTACTTATAGAATTTATCTGTACTGGGCAAGACATATTTTGCTCAAATAAATGAGAAAAAGCTGGTACAGTGCTTTTAATGTAACATGGTAATATATATAATAAGTATTCCTGATTGCTTTATTACAGTCTATGTGTGAAACAAAATCACATTCTTTTGTGCCCTGGACAACTTAATCATTTGCAAGCTTTATAAAAATTGAACTCTATTGGAAAAGTCAGTTCTAATTTAGTGGGGCTCCTGGAAAATTATTATTATTATTATTATTATTATTATTATTATTATTATTATTATTATTATTATTATTATTATTCAAGACATTTAGTAAGCTCTGGGGTCCTGCTTCTGATCTGCTGTTTTAATACAATCTGCTGAAGTGATATTATTGTAGGTAAAATGAACAGTATTAAAGTCCCGCCTCAGGGAGAGCACACTGTCAGAGCCACTTGAGTCTCATTGAACACATGGCTGAGACACTGACACTCTAATGGAGCTGTTTTCTAAATCTGCATCAGTTATGAACTTTCACAAATGAACACTGCTCATTAATCTATAAAGCACCAGCACAAACACTGTCTCTGTGTTACATCCATTAGCTGAGGGACATTGGAAAACGGTGGTTTGCATAAATTGGCAACTGCTCATTTTGTAATTCTAATGTCGGAGGATTTCACTGTCCACACTGGAACATCCCTCCATTTTCAAAATGCCAAAATAAACATGTTAACAAAATATGTCCAGAACAAGAAGAGACAGGCTCAGCTGTAGAACGAGGGCGAGAGCTGTGAACGGAGGATGAAATAAGCACATGCAGAGATATTTTCTCATTGTAGGTCGTGTTGCTGAGCCAAGAGGCTGGAGTCACATCCATTCATCTGTGGACTGCCTCTGCTCTGCCTCCTCACTGCTCAGACTGTTTCTCTGCATGTTTGAATAACAATGAAACCAAACTCTTAGACTGTTACACACTACACTTATGTTGCCACCTCTGCAAGAGTTTGACTGCAGACCCTGACCTCTAGATAAAGTCTTCTTGTTGGTATTCTGTCTAATTCTAAAGGATGACAATGTACATTTGTATGTGACCTTTCAGATCTTTTATCTGCTCTGATCAGGAGCTTGATGACTGATGACATGAGACTGAGATACAAGAGTTGGTGAAGGGCGTTGGAGACTGAGAGATGGCGCTGATCTCCTTCTCACAGTGACCTTTCAGTAATGGCTGCTGCACAGTCAGCACAAACACAGGGCCTTAAAGGGGCTGCACAGGCTCCTGCTTTACTGCAGTGTTGTTCTCGAGAGACATGAGCTTCGCTCTGAGGAAAGGACACACTCCGATCATGTGACTGATCTGTGGAGCTCTCCCTGCACCATCACTTTTCCACTGCAGTATACTACTACTTAATTAGAGTTGTGGACATTTTTCACAAGGCAGAGAAAGGTCCCTTTAATTCATGAAGATCCTTTATGTGAAGCCCCTCCCTCATGTCACACAGGGCAGACCTTTTAACAGTTTCATTCACAGTGTAAAACTGCAGACTGTATGAGACTCACTGCTGATGTTCAGTCTGTAACAGAGAACATCAACTGTTCCATCAAAAGTCTGTTTCAGAGTGTCTCCTCTAGAGGTCACATCTGCTCCTTTTACTCAGCACCTTTATCTTTTTATACTGAAGAGTTCCCCAGTAGACACAGAGCTCACTGACAGGCCAGTGGGCTGTGTGTGAGACAGCAGGTTTAATAGACCTCTCTGTGTTGGTGGCCCTAGTTGTTTGTGTGACTGTTGACCTTGTGCACATCACTGGTTGCTCCTGGGGCTTGGTTCAGGTCAGACTACATCTCCACTGAAAGTTCCTCTCAGGGCACTGCATTATGCAAAGTTCTGGTCAAGGTGTTAGGTGTGTGAATTTATTCATTCATTGAGGATTACACATACAGTACATGTAGAGCCCCTTTACTTTGTATCACATTTATCAAGGGACAATTTCAGACCATATTCACGGAGCCGACCGAGTACATGGAGAAGGCAGGTTTTGTGTTGTTCAAGGGTTAGAAGACTAAGATTTCCTTAAGGATGATGTCTCCCATGCACTTCTCCATCAGCCTTTGAAACGTGCTGGGAGCTTTTGTTATGCCCTGGGGCATCCTATTGAACTCTCAGAAACCCAGGGACATACAAAGGCTGTCTTGTGCTTCTCTTTCTTGTCAACATTGCTCTTGAGGTCTAGGACCAAAAACCACTTGATCCAGTGAGGACCAAAAATGCCTCCTCTAAGTTTGAGAGTGCATAGGCGTCTTTGATCGTGCTGCGGTTTAGTTTGCGGTAATCCACACAGAGTCTTCCACCTCCGTTTTTCTTTCTCACCACCACTTTGAGTGAAGAAAAGGGACTCTCAGACTCGCGGATTATGCTTGCTTCACTCAGTTCCTTCAAGTGCCTCTAGATCCGGTGGTCTGATCAGGCGGGGTCTGTGTTTAAAGGGTGTCTCATCACTCTGTTTTATCTGGTGCTTTACTTTGCTTGTGCAACCAAAATCTGTGTCATGTTGTGCGAAAACTTTGTACATTGCACTGAGTTTTTGCGTGATTCTGTCTTTCCATTCATTTGGGATTGGAGAATCGGCAAAGTTCAAGTTTAACGGGGCAGGTTCACTGGACTTTGACTTTTGTGACATTTGGATCTGATTGGCTGACACAACTTCCTGAGTTGCATGAATTTCAGCGATTACACTTTTTGCAGGAATGACTATGTCATGTGTACTTTCACAGCGCAGCCCAACTGGGAACTTTTAAGGTTTGCCTGGAAGGGTAAGTAAACAGTTTGTTACTAGGACACCACCTGGTAGGGAGGATGTGGAGAGTGACTCAACTACAACCCACTTGTCTGGTGTTTTGATGTTTACATGGACTAACCCCTCTAAGACTCGACACTGACCTGTGGGTTTGACTTCTGACTCTTTCCCCGACAATCTGACTAGACAGTTATTGTTTTCTTTCTGTTTTTGTCTCTGCTATAATACACTAAGCACGACTCTGTAACCATAGGGTAAAGCTTGGGTATTGGCAATGGTTTGGGAGAAGCTCTCATAAACAATGTCTAAAGTGTTAGTGCCAGTCAACAGAGAAGACTGAATATTGGAACGTGTGTCTGAGACAACTAAGGCATAGGTGGACACACTGATTTCAGAGCCAAAACAGTATTTTGGGAAAGTAATATCAACACTAATAAATAAGAGACAGTTTGACCATTCACAGCCTCGATTTCAAGCTGCTTGTTTATGTTGCTTGAAAAAACAATCTCTCTAATCTCTAGATTAGAGATTGTTTTCATAGAATGATTGGGACACACTGGTCACTTGAGACCCGGTATCAAGAAGACAACTGCATTTTGGACCATTGATTTGCACTTGAGCTGTGTACTTAGCTCCTATTAAACCTTTGGGCAGTTTTGCAGTGGCTGATTTGTTGTGAAGGAAATGCTTTTTGAATTTGCAAAGATGCTTTTTGTTGGGACTAGTTTAATCAGAAGCACTCATTTGTTCCGCAATGAGAGCTAGTTTCAGTTTAAAGGCTGGTTTCGGTTGTTTTGTTTGCCCCACAGTAACTGTTTTCTTTTGACTGGTTTCTCTTTGCAGCGACTAGAGCTGAGTTTGGGTCATTGGAGCAGATGGAGACAATATGGCTGTCTTCACCGCATTGAAAACAATACCAGGGCTTTGGTCTGTTTTTCACAACTGGTGGGGTTGATTAGTTTTGTTCATGCATATTGGGGTTGGTTTTGGTCTTGTTATTTGCTTTTGGATTGTCTGCTTTCTTTTTGTTAGCACTTGGGGGTTTGAGTCTGGCAAGATGGGATTTTAGGTCTGTGATTTGTGCTTTTAACTCTTTGCCAAGGTTGTTTTGGGAATGACTGGTGGTTCAGCTTTTTGAGCTTTCATCTTTGATAGCTGATTCTGAAGCTCAGTCATTTGTGCTCGCATTTCACTAAGGGCAGTTTGGCATTGAGGGGTCAGGAGAGTCAATGTTTGCTGCCATGGCGTGTGAAGCTACTTTTGGTTTCATAGCAGCAAAGTGCTTTTTCATTCCGCTTTCTTTGGCTGTGTGCTTATCGTCTTCTACTCTCAAATGTAAGAGTAGTTCTGCAAATGGGGGTGAGTTTTCTTTCCTTCTTTCTAGCTGAAGGTCTGCTAGAAGGGCATTATCCCAACACCCGCAACAGAACTGACGTAACAGGTGTTGGTCTGTCTCACTGGCTGAAACACCACCTCTTTTTTGAGCTTTAGCAAGAGCTGTCTGTAATCAATGGAGATAATGGGATGGCTTTTTACCAGTACCTTGGAGTGTATTGTGTATTAAGGAACTTGGCAAAAAGCTCATCACCATCCTCTACTGTGCCAAAAGTTGAATTGAGGAGCTCAATGTAAGCGAAAGGCAAGGCTTTGGGGCCTAAAAGTTTGACTACTTGTGGTGCAGGTGGCACAAAACTAAAATCTTACGAGAGCGGTATAAGTCAGACAGATCTGGGTTTTGAAGGACAAGCTCAACACTATGTGTCGAAATCTACCAAACTGTCTTAGGCGAAAGGAGTGTGATTCCTTAGACACAACTTTTTGCACCCCTGGGTGAGTTATGAAGCTTTACAAAATGTTAGAAGCTTGAATTTGTTGTGTTGGCAAAGCAGGTTCAGTTTCAGTTACTTGGTCAGTTTCACTATGGGTTTCAATAGTGATTGGGGAAGCACTGAGACTTTCAAGTTGTTCAAGTTCATTTTGTTCGATTTCACGGGTTATTGACTGACTGCACTTGGCAATATGCTCAAAAACTCGGGGTTGGGAGGAGTTTGGAGAGGCCATGGAGGAGGACTGTCGGACGGCCTCAAAGAAATTCTGGCAAACCGTCCGACGCCTCAGGAGGGGGAAGCAGTGCTTCACCAACACCGTTTACAGTGCGGGTGGAGAGCTGTTGACCTCAACTGGAGATGTTGTCAGACACTGAAAGGAATACTTTGAAGATCTCCTCAATCCCACTGTCATGTCTTCTGAGGAGGAAGCAGAGGCTGGGGATTCAGAGTCAGTGAGGTGGTTGGCAAGCTCCTTGGTGGCAAGGCTCTGGGGGTAGAAGAGATCTGTCCTGAGTATCTTAAGTCTCTGGATGCTGTGGGGCTGTCTTGCCTGACACATCTCTGCAACATCGCGTGGTGGCCGGAGACAGTACCTCTGGACTGGCAGACCGGGGTGGTGGTCCCTCTGTTTAAAAAGGGGGACCGGAGGGTGTGTTCCAACTATAGGGGAATCACACTCCTCTGTCTCCCTGGTAAGGTCTATTCCAGGGTAGTGGAGAGGAGAATCCGACTGATGGTCGATCCTCGGATTCAGGGGGAGCAGTGTGGTTTTCGTCCCAGCCGCAGAACACTGGACCAGCTCTATTTTCTCAATCGGGTGCTCGGGGGTTCATGGGAGTTTGCTCAACCAGTCCACATGTGTTTTGTGGATCTGGAGAAAGTATTCGACTGTGTCCCTCATGGTGTCCTGTGGGGAGTGCTCTGGAGTATGGGGTCCGGGGCTCTTTGCTAAGGGCTGTCCGGTCCCTGTATGTCCGGAGCAGGAGCTGTGTCCGCATTGCCGGCAGTAAGTCGGACCTGTTTCCAGTGCATGTTGGACTCCACTAGGGCTGCCCTTTGTCACCGGTTCTGTTCACTGTATTTATGGATAGAATTTCAGGGTCCGGAGGGGATCCGGTTTGGGGACCACAGGATCTCATCTCTGCTGTTTGCAGATGATGTTGTCCTGATGGCTTTATCGGACCGGAACCTCCAACATGCATTGGGGCGGTTTGCAGCCAAGTGTGAAGCAGCTGGGATGAGGATCAGCTCTTCCAAATCTCGACCGGAAAAAGGTGGCTTGCCCTCTCCAGGTGGGTGGAGAGTCTCTGCCTCAAGTGGAGGAGTTCAAGTATCTCGGGGTCTTGTTCACGAGTGAGGGGAGGATTGAGCGTGAGATTGACAGGCGGATCGGTGCAATGTCTGCATTAATGTGGTCACTGTAATGGACTGTTGTGGTGAACAGGGAGCTGAGCCTAAAGGCAAAGCTCTCGATTGGTCAATCTACCTTCCTACCCTCACCTATGGTCATGAGCTTTGGGTAATGACTGAAAGGACAAAATCGCGAATACAAGCAGCCGAAGTTTGAGTTTCCTCCGCAGAGTGGCTGGGCGCTCCCTTAGAGATAGGGTGAGGAGATCGTCACACGGGAAGAGCTCGGAGTAGAGCCGTTGCTCCTCCACGTCAAGAGGAGCCAGCTGAGGTGACTCAGGCATATGTTCCAGATGCCTCCTGGACACCTCCCTTGGGAGGTGTTCCGGGCATGTCCCACCGGGAGGACGCTCCGGGGAAGACCCAGGGCACTATTCTCTACTTTTAATTCTCTACTCTGTTCTATACTGGTGGATTGACACATTTTAACTGCAGTACAATAGTACATTCATATAGTATGTGTAATTAGTTACTATCAAAAGAGACATCAGATAACTAGCACATCTCACCATGCATGACATCTCTCAAATGTCAGTATAGATTGAAAAAACATTCAGGTAAACTTATTATGAGTATTTTTTGGTTTCAGTTTTAAGGTCATATAAGGCCACATTTATCACGGTACACTTTCTCAGTGATAAAGCTGTTTAGGTGCTCCTCAGCTAGGATGAAAAGCAACTACAATTTTACAATTTTACTTCTGCGGGAAATTAGAAGTTAAATCTAAACTTTATGGAGCCATCACTATTAGGACACATTAGGGACAGCAACAGACAGAATGTGCAGGAGGGAGGCCTGATGCAACCAGAGACCCCACAGGTCTTCTGCAGTCTGGACTTCCTCCTCAGTGACTCTGGACATGGACAGTGGAGACATGACCTAGTGTACTTGGACCACTCAGTATGACGCATCTCTTGTCGTCTGGAGGAGGAAGAGCAGAATGGGCCTTACGTCTGATTGGTTGAAAATCCTGTCCTGCAGAATGAAAACCTGCAGAAAACATTAAGAAAACTGCAAAACTATTAGAGGAAAATGAGGTTCACAGTGCATGTACATTCAGATCCAAAGGTAGTTTATATAAATCGAAACGGCTAAATTAACAGAGGAATCCCACAAATATGAGAAATGCATATTTTCACATTTAAATAATGATTTCAATATGAGCATGATTAATTTACAGTCCTTATTATTACTGGAATAATAAAGCAACATGCAACATACCTAATCGTTGGCAGTAGTCTAGGTCAGCACACCTCCAGCACAGTTTTAGCTTTACTTTGTCATCTGCATTTGACCCATTTCATGAATCATCAGCATCTTATCAGCCAACAGTTCTGTGGCCCCAGCAGTGTTGTGTCCTCATACAGGAAGCTGCAAATAAGAAAAGAAAATGAATATAAAACATTTCAAACAGTTTTCTCGTTGTTATACTATTGGATGTGATAGACATAACAGACACAGTCAGGTAATATCAGTATCTACACCAGTGTCTGCACAGATCTGTTAAATGAACCTACTCCATCTTGAATCTAACCTGTCCAGGCAGTATTATTTACTTTTCACTTTACAAACATGCACGGATTGTAAAAAGCAGACAAAAATTTGCTAAAAAAAAAATTCAAATTCACTACCACAGCTTCCACCAGATAGTTTTACATTGCACAGATTTTTCTTAATAAACAATAAAATACATTTCTTTCACTCACCAAATCCCGTTTATCAATATACAAAACGTCTCGACACAGGGACAGCTTGGAAAACAAAAATATCTTCTTTATACCTTCTTCAGTTAATAAAAAGCCTAGACCAATCCGGTTGGTTGTTGCTAGTCACATGGGTCACGCAGCAATGTGTTTTTCAAAATAAGAGTCTAACGACATTTTAAAATGTAATTAACTAACGAATTTGCATACTTTTTAGGTTTTAACATATTTTTAAATGAAATAAAATATTGCAGTTGTTTTTAAGGAATAATTAACCATATTGACATATTTAATTACTTTTCATTTCAATATTTCAATATTTATTACTGTCCGTATTATCATGCTTTTACTTTGATGATCACTGTTGACATTTGCAAACGCAACCAAGGTTATCAGTCTGTAAAAATGTAAGTTTTGTCTTAGCTTCATATACTTATGTCCATCATATGTCAGAACAGTGTAACAGGACCCTGACCCAAATGTATGAAACATGCTTTTCACTGAGGCTAACTGTACAGATCCAAATGTAAGATGGCATTACATTGAGTGAAAAATCCTCTTGTTATTGTCCCTCCATAATCAGAGCAGATAACACCCCCGGGAGGTCAGCACAAGTGTATCTCCGCTGTCTTGATTAATGGCTGCCTCTGATACGTGCAGTCAGAGTGTGGATTTGCATCCATTCATAATTGAATACATTGGTTATTCATGTCTCATACTGTTCAGATGGCTCTGACTTCAATCTTACTTAAATAGCTTGTGCTCTAAAGGGATTAGATGTTTTTATATAATCATGAGCTGTCTGTTTCTCTGTCTTTTAGGTAAGTTGCTGTTCCCTCTTCTTCAAACTTTCACTGACGCAGAACGTTCTGGAGATACTCAATGGTTCATCTGCTGCAGTACTGGGTAACAAGAAGTCTTATCTCTTTGCAGTGTATTTGTTGAGGGGAGACTCCAAATAAGTCAAACTCTTAAAGCAGATGACAATGTTCAGAAATTAAAATATCTGTTAAGTTTGGTAAAATATAGATTTAATCCCATGCAAGCCATAAAAGTACATAACGTAAAGGTTTTGGATTTATTAGAATAAGTTGCTGAATTAGATTTAAGCTTAACAGTGGCTGAAGTTTTTAAATAGCTACAGGTTGTGTGGTTGTGTGAAGTGTTGGAGGTGGGTGACAAGTTAAAGAAAAGTTCCACATTATTTCAGGATTTCTCTGAGAGTTGATCCTGGATCTGAGCTCCTGACAGCAGGTGCCCTGAATATACAGCTGATGTATCGAGAGCCAAATGTGGAGCCACAGTCACCACCCAAAGCACCCACAGCTCTGTAGGGACCGCACAAGGTGATGGGGAGTCACAGTGTCACTTTATTCCCACATCCTTCTCACAAAATACAGTGTGATTTTTTTCCTCAGTGCCCTGGTTGTTGCAGTACAAAACAGCATTAGCAGTTTTACATCTATGAATGGACTAAACTATTGATACTTTGGAGTGACATCACGCTGGGGGTGTTCTTCTTATATACCTATGACAAAATGTTCAGACGTTACCAATATGACATAATAGACACTGCCAAAAAAGTTTTAAGATTGTGAAAACTCCAGAAAAAATACTAAATGGATTTACACAACACGTTTTCAGAAGCCTGTGATCAATACGAGCGGTATGGGTTCTAATTAACAAAAACAGTCCAGACAGAGCAGAGCCTACAGTTAGCATCACAAACCTCAGGGAATGTTGATGAAATCAGCTGCAAAGTATCAATAGCAGTGCTGGAAACAAGCAGCGCCCATATGTTCTAGTAGTCAATTTTCGAAGCCGATGATTTGCTGAATCAAACAGCCTCCTCCAACTGGATGAACTGAATTCTCTGTTATCTCTGACAGATACGAGCTTAATCAGCAGGCTGCCTCCATTAGCACAGAGCATGAGGAGGGCTATAGAAAGCAGGGGGTGGTTAATGTGTATGTGTGTAATAACATTTTCCAAGTGAAAGATGCACCCCATTTATTGTTTGAAATGAGTTTTCATTGTGTCTCTGTAATCACTCAGGTGGCTAATGCTATTCCTCAGTCATTGTGACATTTAGGCTTGTAATTACAAGCACGCTACCGGTGTTTAGCGGTCCCATTTACACAGAATGGACGTGTTTCGTGAATATTGCCCTGTAGATATTGTTTAAAGAAGTGTGAAAACATGAAGCACAGATGTTATAATCAGATTCTCTTTATTGTTGGTTTTGTTGTGTGTAGCACTGTCTCCTCTGAGAGAATCCAGCCAGGCCAGTCTATTAGCAAAACAAATGTAATCAATCACAAATGAGGAACACTGGTTTATGTTTAAGCAATATGCAGATTGTAGCCACTGGAGGAGAAGAGCTAATTACTACACACTGTATGTAAAATCATGACCATTCTGTTCCTGCAGCATACATACTATGTATATTATGATTAAACATGCACTATAGGTGTTTGGCAGCCAACAAGAGAGAGGATTGTCGTCCCTACAGCAAAGCCTCTGCAGATGCATCTGGTACATTTCTAAGCCAAGACGTTGTTGCTTTTATGTAGAAATCACTACTGCACAGACATCAATCATTTCCTTCTGAAAAGGCTGAGAAAAATCTAATGTATAGTGGAACACACAGGAAACAGTGCAATCATATTCATACAAAACTGCCACCTCCTGAATGGTCCACCTGAATCTATCATTTTAACTTTCTATCTCCAGTGAAACCTGCATTATTTACAAGACGTGTGATTTTTTTCTTTGAAAAGCCCAAGCACCTGTAGCATTACAACTCTCCAGATACAACAACAATCAAATCTCTTTCATCTCCCCACAGCCAATCACACGTCAGATTTCCAGCATTCACAAACTTTCCTTTGTGAGTGTCCTCTGGTTTAAGCTTAAACCCACAGAGAGCAGATAAGAGTCTTTTTCCAGGACTCCAGCACCAGGACATTGGACCTTCACATTTAGTGCAGATTAGAGTGGGATTAATACTAGTGTGGTTGTTAAAGTGTGGCTTTGTGAGCTTAGACGCTGCTGTTGAGGTCTGAACTTTCTCCTTCCAGATCGGTGTTATAATTGAAACTTTAAACTCAGAGACTGCAGGGATCTTGTTTCTGTGTATATAGTGTGTACAATTTAGATTTACAATTAATCTACTAAACACGAATGAACAGAGTCTCCAGATATGAGGTAGACATGTTCAAATCAAAAATGGTACTTACAGATAACCATTGTAATGTTGTAATGTTGGGCAAGTTGTTTGGTATAATTTGGTGTTTTGGGTTGCCAGTTTCAATGCTGAAATTCAGTTAGTTTAAACTTTAAAGGACTTTCTTTGATCTGAATGGTCACGACCTAAACCTGAGCTCCTGTAGCCAATCATGACTCAGTGCTAGTGCAGCCTCTGCACCTCAGTGAGGGAATTTTGGAGGTTCTGAGCTTCACATGAGCCATAGTCTGTTCATATACTGAGAGACTAAAGGCCGCCACACAGTACAGAAGAATTTGCCCGATTTAGGCTATGATTTGCTTCTCCCTGAGACCGGGTAAACATGACCCGACTTTGTGTGATTTTGAAGCTGCTGTGCTGCTCATATGTGTGCGATTCCGAGCTGCTGTTTCCTATTGTATACAGTAACAGCAAATAAAAGAGAGCGTCAGGGGCAAACAGAGTCACGGACACGCAGGAGCAAGATACAATCTCAGTATAGCGAAAGTATATTACTCACCTCTCAGAAAACAGCACTATTATTCCAGTTTGAAGTGTACTTTAAACATAAAAAGGCGAGAGTAGTTCCTTACGTGTGTCATCCAGGCAGCGCACGGATCGGGGTGAAGCTACAGATTAGCGATTTCTAGGGTTAGGGTTAGAGACTCTGCTTCCTGTGTACTTTATCGCCAACCTTCTATGCATTAAAAATCATGTATTTAAAGCATTTCACCACATTTCACAAATAATAATAACACAGTTTGGACTTGCATCTAAGATGGAAGTGCAATGCTCTGATCTTTTGAACATTTCAGAGTCTCAAAGCGAGTGGTTTTACACTAAATAGGAAACAGCTGACGAGAGGTGTGCTCACAACTTTTAGGCCTGCAGTCTTTGTGATTGGAGATTTAACATCTCATAAGACTCTCCTCGTGTCTGTGGTGTGCGCTTTTTGTTGCACGTTTAAAAATCTTTTAAGATCAAATAATCCTGTAGTGTGTGGCGGCCTTTAGACAAACTTTATTGATTCACAAGGGAAAGTACTTGGACACAGTAGCTCACCCATCCCAATATATTATAATAACAAAGAGTAAAAAATATAAATGTGATAATAAATTCAAAATAAGTAGCAAAAAAGATATCAAGAGTCTGGTGTCAAAGTGAGAAACTTGAGAAAACAGATTTGATTATGACTGTAGTTCCTTTGATAGAGCAAATGCTACATACAGTTTCTTTAAAGTTTGTGTTGAGGTCTGACATAAAATTAAAAGTATTACTGATGCTTATGCAATTTAAATTGTTACGCCAGAGCACAGTGAGAAAAAACACTAGAGCAGATCAGAGGACGCCCATCCCCACACTGAGGGTTACCATGGAAACATGAACAGCCCTGAACAAACAAATCTAACTTGATTTGCTTTATTAGAGCCTGTGCTGTGGGACTGCTTTATGCATACTGAATTCATACATAAGTGTTACTCACTGAGGGCCTGCACTGTCATTAATTGTATTTTCCCAAAGTCTCCCAGTCGTCTCCCACTCTTGTATATTATTAAAGTGCTTGTTCCACTGTGAAACGACTGTTTTTGGTATCACTGACTAACCATCATATGTAGCATATGTTGCTTTGTATAGTGAAAATATAATTAAGATTTCCTTTTCACTTCTCTACCTGTGCTTCAAGGAAATTGGCTTCTCTAATGTTAACACCAACAAATAGTATTGTAATCTTTAAAGTAACATTAGTTGGTAGACAATAGATTTTAAAAAGATAATTGTTGAAGTATCAAAAGAAGAAAGAAAATATCTGGGAAGAAAGGAGAGATGTGTTCTGAATATTTGAAATCCCTTTTGTCTTGGTCCATAATGACACCCTCAAATGGTCATTAGGAGCCAAGACGGAGGCCGCTGAGAGTGGAGTTACCTCACACTGAGCTGAAGGTTTCCACAGAGCACTTTTATCCCCTCTCACAGCAGAAATATAACAGAACTGTTCACCAGGCCAAATGAGAATGAAATCAACCAAACTGTTTTCTCCATTTGTGGTACAGAAAGGTGCTAAGTCATGTTTGAACATCTGCTGATCCTTTGAAATGTCCCTCCTCATTGTTTAAAGAGCTTGTGCACCTGCGCTGTATCAGGCTCACTTTGACTCAACTGTGTCTCAAACTTCTCTTCCTCTCGCTAAATGTTTGATTCTGGGGATTCCCTGTGAAAGTCCATTAGCATAGACAGAAACTAAGGCTAAAGCTACAAGTGAATGTTAACACTACAGTAAGAGTAACCAAAATATTGTGATATCATCTCAAAGATCTCACAGTAATATCGTGAGCTGTCACAAGATATCATACTATAAGCTCCTTTGCTTGTTTTATAGTAGCAACAGCTAATAAACACAAGGAACTACATACACCATGATCCATTTCAGTGCAGACAACAAGAAGACATATTTTTCAGGGTATTTTAAAAGCAAAATGCATCCTATCAACAATTCTATTAGCCTCTACAATATTACAACAAATATCTGTGAAGTTTGGCTATCACTACATCCCTAATGGTTTCTCACATTATATCCTGGGCAGGGCTAATAGAATTTATATAATGTATATAGCAGCAGCTGACACTGCTGTATCATTGTGCAGTTCTTTATTCTAGCCCCTGCTCTCTCTCTGTCTCCTCTGTGCCATTACAGTCTCTGCTCCAGATGTGCATGTTTCACTCAGCCTCACTGCTAAACAGTAATTACAGACCTATTCCCTCCCCACTCACATCTGGAGTGTGCATCTCTCCAAAGTATCTCTTCCGATGTCGACTTTACACCTGACTTGTTTTTTGTAAGTTAGTAAATTGTGTTTATCCTCCCAAAGAGTATTTTGAAAAGGTTGTAATTTGTGACAAAGAGAGACTGCTGTGTGCTGTCTGCAGCCAATAATAAATTATTTTCTTATTTCTTATCAATCTGGAAGTTTGAACCAAAAGTAAAGCAAAAAAAAAAGCTTACTCAGATTACTGAGCTGTGCATGCGCCTGAAGATGAATGACCACTAATGACGTCCTCTAGAGTTTGTGAGATCTATAGGGCTACGCGTTACACACATTTAAACACCTACAGTGAAGGTGGTGAGGCCACTGCTTTCAGGTCTAATTCTCTTCATTAACATCACATCACTTATGTTTGTGTGGAGGTCACTGAAGCAAAGCATGGAAAGAAACAGTTGAACAAGTAGCATCATTAGCTTCCAGTGCTTGTAGCCCAAATGTCTAAAAGACTCACAGACTCAGGTCGCCGCCTATACAACAGCTCACCTCAGAATTCTCCCGTCTAAGCTGTTTAATTGTATTGATCAGGCTGTCTCTTGCTGCTCGCCTGTCGATTACTTTCTCCCTGACTTAAGAAAAAAAAAACAAGTTAGAGAGAGGCAACAAAGTCCCAAAGCACACAGAGTTTCTTTTACAAGGTCATGCAGTACAGACTTGTTCATTTGCTGTTACTTACTCTGAAAAATAATGGAGTCATTTATCAAAAGTCTGTCATTTTTTGCACATTTCCATAAACTCTTTTCGGGCACATGTCCAAACAGCTGATTCATGCTCCTGGAGACTGGTTCTTATTTTATTCACAACTGAAAAATACACAAGACTGTAAATGACATGTCCTTGTAGCATTAATCTTTTTACACTTTTAGAGAACACAAAATTATCACATATGAATTTTCTTTTCTTCATTTGTACTGCATTGCCAATATTTTGTAAATCTTTTTTGTTTCAGTATTCCTTCATTGTCCTGCATTTGAGGCATGAGTGTTTTGAAAATACCTCTTTTCACCTACCACCTATTTCCGCCGACTGCTCTGTACTAACTTGCGATTCCTCAAATACATGTAGTGTGCAAATATTCTGTTCAGTCCTCCATGTGTTTAATCTGGTCTAGATCTTTACCAATATGTTTATGAAACAATCTTCACTGAGAAACATGTTAAACAAGATGTCATTTCCTAAATCCATGCACAAAAACGTACTGTTAAAAACATACTGTATGTCAATGCCTCTATAGCTGAAATGTGTTGAAATGCTGAGCTAGTCCCTTTAGGCTCATTAATTGTATGTCTCCAATTCCGAGCAAAGAGAATGTGTGAGTGGGAGAAGTTAAACTGAACTGAAGTGAAGGACATGAAGTAAAGGATAAAAGCCTGTCTCATCACAGTGTACAGAGAGAGAGACAGAGGAGCTCTGAAGTGTGGCTCTAGCATCAAGTCACAGCATTTACACTGATTTCAAAGCCCCATCAGCTCTCAGCACTGCGGAGGAAGTGTAGACGCCCACCGCTAAATATAACTTACTATCACTTGCAGTCTTTTTATATTAGCATCTTTACTGCCAGAGTTATGTCTCTATCTTACCACTCTGCTGGTGATCTCACATGCAACTTAAATTAAGTTTTGCTAGAAATGTTCAAAATTTGCTGTTGAAATTTAAGCAAAGGAGGGAAAACATTGTATAATATCATTGTAATTCCCTCTTTCCATCTTGCTTGTGGGTAAACTGTTAAACATTGTTTCCTGAGCCTAATTATGACCTAAATAAGGAGGAGAAGAGAGTTGAATAATATTTGAGTTCCTTATCTGAAAGCTTTCTACATTTGCATAAACTGCAAGTTTCAGTTGTGATTTCCCAATGGAAGTTTATGTTTGTCTCTGAGCAGACAGGGCTCTCATAAGGACGGAGAGTTACTCTGAGAACGCTGTAATTAGAACAAACCTGAATATTGTGCCTCTGGCCCAGTCACAGGATCTGTATAGTACAGATCAGTGCCCTGTGCACAGCACTACTTTGTGGAAGAACTCACAGTTCTCTCTATTGTACAAAGGTACTGTGTTTTGGAGTGTGTCCACTGGAACAGCCACAGTCTAATTAGACCAGACTCAAGTAATAATCAATGTCCAGTGTTATTGGAGCTGTTGACTTCAAGATTAAGCCAGATGCCCCAACCTCTGTGAGAGGGCAGTGAAGAGCTGAGCCCAGCTGTTTACACACTCAATAACTCACTGAGGTAGATTATAATACACTGACTCACATACAAGCTTTCAATATTATTTTATAATCCAAACAATATTCAATGTCTCAATGACACCTGAGGCACTAATTTAACAGTAATTTAACGATATTTTCTCTAAAATAAAATCTCCATGAGAATATGGGGTCACTGTTGCTGCCTCCCTTGAGTTTGGGCTGTGATGTTCTAATATGGCTCTATAAAGAAAGACAAAGTAGCTCAATAGTTTGAGCTGTCCCATACTTCACCCATATGGCAGTTGGTGATGGGTAAATGTCATCGTCCAGGAGGGACATAACTCAGTGTGATTCTAATGGAGCATAAGAGCCAGTGTTACCTCTGTGTGGACACTTCCCTTTCTCTCCTCTCCTCTGATTCTGTCTGACACTTTTTATGGGACCCACCACCATAAATGTGTCTTTATTGCCAATCCATCACTGAAATACAACCAGTTTGGCACTTTTCATTCACCTTTTTGCATTGGCGATATATATGTTTAATTAATGGAATTGTTGTTTTCCATTTTTATTATAATGGCAGCTGGGAGACTTTGCAAGAAGAGTTAAGTTCAGAGTTATCAGAGTCCAGAATCATAAATACAGTTACATAATATTCACACGGACACAGGGTTGGTGGCTTGGAGATCCACTGACTCCAAGGTTTGCAGTGCAGTTCCAGTCCCCACAGATAAATGTTCATGTTAAGTCCTATGTTGTTATGTAAACTGGTTATGAATGTATGTGTGGTCCCAATGAAAGATATTCTGACGAAAAATACTAAGGAAAATTAATTCATGAATTAGTGACTCAGAACCTATAGAGTAGTTCGAGCTGCAAGATTAACTGCAGTCAAATTGAAATTGCAGTTTGAATGGACACATCGGCAAATCTAGAAAACTACATTTTTTACGTACCATGTTTTATTCTTTTTTTTTCCATAAAAACAAAACAGTCTGTTTTACTCTGCAATAACTTCTAATCTTATAGTTTAGAACAGTAAAAACAGGTTCTGAAATTTGATTCTTAGTATTAATTTGACAGTACATATGTCAGTGTTTTTGCCTATTCTTCTGGACAAGTTTAAATTGTGAACTTTTAGCAGAATCCTATTATTAAAACATAAATTGCAAAGTGATTCAGTGACAATGCTTGTCAGAAAAATCACAGTTAAATAGGACTGGGACGAGACACAATTTCCAAAATATAAGATGAGATTCAACATTGAGTCAACAAGAACAAGACAAAATGAGATTATGACATTATTTATAATAAATTAAAGGTTAAGTAAACAATTTCGGTCTCAGCATTTTATTTACTTTATTTTTTTTATTTTTATTTTTTTTGTAGCACTGCTTTTTGGATCTAATACTTCTAATCAAGAAATGTAACTCGCCAGCACTTAATCCTTTTTGTCCGATCGAAATTAAAAAAAAAAAAAAAAAAAAAAAATCTCACAAGATAATTTTTCTCATGTTTCATAGTCTTGAGACAATTAAATTCCCCCAAATTTTCCCAAATTATTCAGCCATAGAAGTAGTACTTTTTTGAATGCAAATATATAAACAAATAAACTGTACAAATACTATGTAAAGACTCTGCAGCTGAAGATGAGCCCTTTTAAAAGTGTGAGACAGTGATTTATGACAGTCTTAAGAAGCAGAGCTGCTGTAGTGGAGAAAGGTGAAGCCCTCTCTCTATTTATAATCTCTTCTGCTAAGTGTGGGCCTGTATTCACTGCTTTCTTTCTCCTCCCACAGACTTCTGCTGTGGCTCTGATGAGAACATAAACTCACTCCAGACCTAAATCCACACCACACTTTGATTAGGACTTTAATCAGAGGCAGCAGGCGGCTCAGAGACATTTGAAAAAGGTGTGATTTCTCATAATGTAGATAAGCTGAAGCCAGCCCTCCCAGCACAGCCATTTGAGTGTTCTTTTTTTCTCCCAAGTAAATAAAGTATAGCTTATTATGCGACGTAAGGGAGCACATGAATGAAAATGTGTGGCTGATGGACAGAAGAGAAAGAAAGAGGAGTAGAGGAGAAGACGAGAGGGAGACAGATGCAGTGCTTATCGGTGTCAACTGCAGGTAGTACGCTAAAGCATGGTAACACATAAAGTACAATCAGGCTGTGTGTATTTTCCCTATAAACTCAGTACGAAACATAAACTTACTCTGTTTTCTCATCTAGATCATGTTGTTTCCTCATCAAAAACATCTGGAGTTTGTTTAACACAGAATTTAAAGTTCTTCTATCAATCTGATAACACTCTATTCCACCTTGTGATGTCATGTAATAGTACAAGAAGTGCTCCACTGTGTTTTTAATCTCCAGACATCTTCACTATAATCATCAGGATAATTTCAGCCCTGGAATTGCCAAACTCTACTAAAACTAAAAGTAAAAGGCAGCTGTTAACTTGAAAATCATGACATCACAAGGTGGAACAAAGCATTTTGAGCATTGGGGATGTAGATAGACTAATATTTCTCAAACGTGTGAATAAAAAATAACACGACTCCAGATTTTCCAACTCTGGTTTTGAGGAGGTAACAGCATTGTAACATGGCTAAATCTGGCAAGAGTAAATTTTGAGTAATATAGGACGTCTAATTTCGCAGGCTTGGTTGGTTTAGGTGTTTAGGTCTTTGATTTTCAACAAAAAGATGAGGGTCATAACTGAAAAACTGTTGCTTGTAACTGTAATCTTATGCACATGAGACTTGTTTAAAAGCACAAACCATTTTACCTTTTGTAGTTCCATCTAAATCAGCTCTTTCTCATCAGACTGTGTTAAAATAAAGATGAGATTAAAGACTAACAGAGCTTCTAACAGTGTAGTGCTTCCAGTTAGCATCACGCCCCCAGAGAATGTTGATGATCAGCTGAGATCATCAGGAGGAGATGTTCTGGACATGTCCTGCCAAAAGGCCCTGGGGAATATGAAGGACACGAGCTGGAGCAAGCGTCTGGGGAGAGGGAAGTTTGGGAGTCCTTCCTCAGATTGCAGGCCCTCAGACAGAAGAAAATTGGATGATAAAGTGCCTGGATGATAAAGTGTTTTTCTGTGTGGATAAATTTGTGAATTGGAGTGAGGAAAACAAATTAACACTTTATTCTTTTTGATTAGTTAGTTTGTTCTTTTGTTTAATTTAATCTGAAATAAAATAAAACAAAGCAATTCAACTGAGGCATATTTGGGCCTGTCACGATAATTACTATATCAATATATGAAAGCTGGAACAAAACATTTTAGGGCTAAATATTTCTTAGCAATAGTGGGGAAATGTTTGCCATTTTTATGTAATAAGGTAAGATCTGAGCTGTAGAGGATAGAATAAATAACTTGTATGGCTAAACATTGGTCCATATCTGTTTCAGCTCATGCCTTTTAATGATCATTTAAAAACTGGTTTACTGGGATTTTCCTGCTTTGTCCGTAGCTCAGTTGCCCCCAATGTCTCAGTCGCATTTGTCCACTGATCTGAAGGTTGGTAGTTCGAATTCCGCTCTCGACATAAACATCATTGGCACAGGTTGGCGGTGTGATTCCAGCTCCCACAGATGAATGCTGTTGTTCGGCAAGGCACTTAACCCCCTCGGCCCCAGCGTGTGCGTTGTACATCGGTGTATGAACATGTGTGTGAATGGGTGAGTGGTGATATGAAGTGCTTTGAGTTTCTTGAAGGTAGAAAAGTGCTGTATAAAAATGCGTGACCAGTGGCATAAAGTAGTTTCAATATTATCCTTTATCACAATATTTCGTACTTCAGATTTTGTTATCGTGAGAGGTGTGGGCATATTTGTGTTACAAAATCTTTTGAAGGGTGTTCGGTTGTGCTGCTTTAGCTGTATTCCTCCTCTGATGTATCATAATGTGGCAGCTGTTACAGTATAAAGACTGATCATCACCCTTCACTTGAGAGCACTCCCCCTTTATGTCCCCTGCATACACAATAACACAAAACAGTGAGTTTGCAGCCGTGTCAGAGCCACATAGCCCTGTTCACTCTTATTTCCTTGTTATGTTTTGTGCTTTGGCCCAAGGGACATCATGGCAACAGTCTTCTTTACTATTTTGACCGGTGAAAAGTGCTGCAGCTCTCATAGTGGCTGTGCATGCATGATTCCACTGGGGTGTTGACTTCTATGATCTGGGGAAATCTCAGCCAAACATGCCTGTTAATGATGAATTAAAATGCAAATAGCAACTCGAGGGGAAACACAAATTACAGCCATCACCTGGTTCAAACTGGTCCAAATTGAACCCTTATCCCAAACCTGGCAATATTGCACCGATGGATTAGGGAAAAAATATAATATGGGACAAAGTAATAACTTATTCTGCCTCCTTCAGTTACAGAGCACTGGGGAAATAAATGGACAATTCTGAGGAAATGTGATGAGCTGATGGTGCAAGTTTTGCATCAGTGGGGGAACTGCAGCTTCTAGAGGAAACCAGGCCAGCACAGGAAGAGAAAACTCCAAGCAGACAGTTCCCTCTCAGTCCTTTAACTTGATCCATGGAATGCAAGCAATATAATCCGAACTTGAGATGGACCAGCCACAGCTGTTAAATTGTAGCACACATCTCTCAAATGCAGAAGACATCTCCTTTCCAAAATTCTCGTAACATTCAGAACAAAATACATATACTCTCACCTGAGATAAGTAATAGTTTGGTGCTTCGATTCTTCATGAGTCTCTCTAATTGGAAAATCCGCCTGTCAATCACGCCCTCTGAAATCGGGGTAACATGATACAACTCCAGATCCACTCGTCTTTGTAAAGTTTTGTCAAAATGTGTGGTTCTGGATGGCCAGGTAAAGAATAATAGCCAACCCACTATGCTTCTATGCAAAACTCAAAAAAGATGCAAACGTAACTGCAGGATCTCTGAATTCTTCGAAAATTACAAGGACTCTTAAGAAAACCTTTATAAAATCGACGATGGCGGCGCTCTGTACTGCTGGTCCCATAAACCAGCGATAAAAAAAAAATCCATATATTTGTCCCTCAGTGATGATATTTCAGTATTCCAGTGTTGGGTTGCCTGATAAGCCAATCTTTTCCACCTTCAGTTCGATTCTAGAAGGTTCTGGATCTGGACCATAGAAAATCACCACCAAACAAACCATTGTCCTGACTTGGGACAGTCCAATCACTACTGCTAATTTGTAGCATGCCGAAGACATCTTGAAAACATTCAGAACAAAATATATCTTCTATGAGCTGAGATAACAGCTTAGTGCTTCATGTTTCTCAGTCCTCATGTTTCTTTTTTCTTCTAATTCTAATTTTTATTTCCATCAAACTTTGACCTGAACAGTTGTGACTGACATTCAAGACGTCAATCACTAACTCAAATTGGGGTGACAAGGTCCAGGTCCAGACCCACACGTGTTTTTGTCAAAGCGTGTGGTTCTGGTTGGCCTGGTCAGTGTTAGGTCTTTAAAGCTTCAACCTCACCATTCATCTTCATTTCAGTGTCATGACTATCATTAAAAAATGTTACAAAACGTTGATGGAAAAAGCAATGAAAAAATAACAGTAACAATAACACAAAAAAGTGTGTCCACATTTTCTCTGATTTTATAAGAAACCTGTACTACATTGTACTGAAAGGGCTGTTTGGCACGCAGGCGTGTAGAGCCTTCTGAGAGATGAAACCCCAACCCTTCACCTTCAGTGCAGTGTCCTGACACACAGTGAAAAATGACGCAACAGCTAAATGAATCCAGTGTGGCTAATCTGAACAGCACCAGGGCTTTTGCTGCTAGTACTTCTCTGCTCAGTTATGTCCTTGTATTTAATGTTTCAGCCCATTTAATAGGTTGTTATTTTTTGTATATGTATTGTATATTTTTTGTGTTGGCATATATCTGTAACAATAAGTTATATTGTATAATAATAAATAATAATGTACACAAGCTGAGCGGCTTTAAAGTCTATTCTCCGAGCCACAGAAGCCAGTGCAGAGACCTGAGCACAGGATTTATGTGCTGCTCCTACTTCCTGGTTCAAGTGACCGAGGAGGTCATTACATTTAGTCAAACCTACTAAAGACAAATGCATGGACAAGTCAATTAACTATTTAAACTCAAAATTCTATTCAGTTTAAGGGCTTAAGCAGAAGTAAAACGAAAATGTGATCCAACATTTTCACTATTCACTCACATTTATTCTATGAATAACATAATTGTACTGTACCTCCACATAGACCTGTACTTGCTTTTAAATCACAAATTGCTAAGCAGCTAAATCCTCTCTCATTTCCAGGTGATTATACGTTATAAGCGGTTGAACTCACAGTGATCTCCACACATTCACATCACAATGGCCCCATAAAGATAATGTTACAGCTCCATTTAGACCTCTTAAGGCTGGTATTATTGCTATGGCAGAACATTTGTGTTCCCATGACATTCTCAAATAGCTAACCTTCATGATTAGCTGTGTACATTTTACTTTGCTGAACCATAAGGCAAGGCATTATAATACTCAAAAGCATAAAAAGTGCATATCAAAGGCGGTCATGTTCTTCTCTATTATTTGCTTGTAGAAGTAGTACCTGCAGTATTCATCTTAGTTTTACGTTTTACATCAGTTAAGTGGCAGTTTGTGGAAAAAAGTACAAAAACACAGGGTGTCGCAGTGATTTCTAAAATGGAAAACCTTTACCTGAGTCATCAACACCGACAAGACAATTCCATCCAAAATGCAGCGGGCAGTTTATGCGTATGGAAGGCTTTTTTTTTTTTTTTTCTGTCAGCTGAAACCTTAATTTAAGAAAATAAAGATGTTATTTCTTTTTATTAGTTTGTTCATAAGCATTGTGTAATTTAGTTAAAGGTGTGCTGTGTAACTTTTCCATCCATTTATTGACTTAAAAACTTGCATTCTTACTGTGAGTGGGTTCGCCCCTCTGCAGATGTGACATGTAACTTGGCCCAGCTGCTGTCTCTGTAGAGATAAATGAGTGTATGGAATATTATCAGCAACATCTCCATGGAGAGAAGCTGGTGACAGACCTTCCACCAGAAGTGCTACAGAGTGCACCTTTTAAGTTTTGGCTCCTTCTCTTGTTAACAATATGGTTGCTAAATAACAGTTATGGAATTGTCCAACCAGGAAATAAAATATATCAAAATATAATAGGCGTATGTTTTAGTTTAATGAGTAGTCCATCATCAGTAACCTTTAACATTTACTTTAAATGTCTTGACACTGATTGCTGGACCAACTGTACTGAACTTGACCCAGCCCATTCACAACCATGTTCCACCTACTCTGAAATTACACAAAAGGAGACACAGACTGAACCTGGAGGCTACTGTGGAGTGCGCTGTGTCTGACCTTTTCTACAGTTTGTCAAATATGTACAATGGCCCTGCTTTAAAAGGAAAATGATCCGACTAGGCCTTTATTTGAATATTCTAATGAAAGCTCTCTTTTATAATAGGTTAATAAACTGGACCTCTCTTTTCAATGCCGGTATTCATTTTTTGTGTTGTCGGCCCACACAGGCACAGCCAAATTAGGTCATAATTTGCAGTGACAGTGAAAATGTGAATACACCCATTTTACATGTTGCACCGAAGCTTTGAAAGTTGTTATATCAATTTGCTGTTTTTTCCTTAGTATTTTATGGCTGTCATGTTTTTCACCACCACAGTATAAAACAGGGAATTAGCTTGAAATGACAAAACAAGGGACAACGTCGCTGCTTGCTTGTCTTGGTTGTTGGTAAATTTTCAACACCAACATTATTCATATTTTACTGTGGATTTTAATGTCTCTGTACTGGAAAAACAGGAGCTAATTTATAATAATAACTGGCATAGTTTGGTCATGTGGTCACTTTTCCACCTTCAAGGAACCACTCACCATTTCACACACATTCATACACCAGTGTACGCAGACTCAAGGTGGGTTAAGTGTTTTGCCCAAGGACACAACGACAGTATTCATCTGTCCTTCAGATCAGAGGACGAACACAATTTGAGCTCCTGTCGCCCGATATAAAGCGATGTTCACTGCTATCAAAGTATACTGCAAGCTGTGTGTCCATTTTCATTAACGTTAATAATTAGCCTTAGTAAAGCATGAACAAAGACTTTATTCATAATAAGAAGTTCATTTTAAACAGTTTGCAGTGGTCCAAAGTTACTCCTCACTTATCTTATGCATTCTGAGTGTCCTAATTATTCACCATGATGAGTTTAGAAGCACTTTTTACAACACTCAGAGACCAGGACGGCGTTTTGGCGTGATGTTAAAGTAACACCCACTACAATGCTAATGCGTATTTCCTGATTATCTGACAGCAAAACACTTTATAATTAAGTGGACAGACAGTATATAAACCTCTAGAACAACTTATAAAATCAGAAAATTAAAAAAAAAATCATTAAGGTGTAAATATTATATGCTTTGCTCACATTTTGTCTGATGCTTTACATTTTTAATAAAGTTGGTAGCAGAGGTTGAGATCTGTACCAAAGTTAGATCTTGTGAAATGTCTACGTTCACTTTGCTAAATCATTGAGTTTAGTTAATTCATGATAGGCCTGTGGGTATCCTGGCCTTATTACCAGAGTTTGTCTGTGTCTGTGTGAAACCCACAGCTGCACTGCTCCATTCCTCTCACTCCAGGAAGTGAAATGTGGGCTGTTGTCTGGTCTCTGTCTGTGCCTCAGTGATCTAACAGGCCGACAGAGGGATGACTCAAGTGCTCTCACTGTCCAGACCAAGTCCACACTGTGATTGTGAATGAGGCTCTGAGGTCACTTGGTGTTTGCAGACACTGGTGAGGGGCTCCTACTACAGATAATGACTGCTCTTACGAACAAGACACAGGCTAGAAGTTAAAACGCTGCGCTAACTGTGAACTGAATTGAAAATTATTCTCTTCGCTTCTGGAAGAATAGATATTTATAACCATGTTTAGTAGTTGTTGTATGGTTATTAGTTGGACCAAGGGTTTACTGGTCCGATGATGTTGATGAGTTTCCTGTACTTTGTATTGCCTAGTGTTGGATCCATGTATATGTAATAATCATAAGTGATTAATTTGTACAGATACTGGAGCAACCATTGCTTATATTAATTTAAATTGCACTGTTCAACTTTTGTGATGAGTGGTCCACCACATAACCAGTTACTTTGGAAAAGTAATCTAATTACTGATTACTCCCTCAAAAAGTAATCTAATTACTACTCTAATAACTTTCTAAGTAATTAATAAAAGTCATCAAACTACTGATTACAAAGTACTTCTATTTTAAAAGGAGCTTGCAACCAATACTGCAATAAGAACTTTATTGTGAAGTGCAATTCTTGCAGAGGTTTGGAGTGGAGTTTTTCGCTGTCGAAACCATCCTTCTTCCACTACATAATTGACAATGGACCACAATATTCTTTCCATTCGTACCGACTAAGATATGTGAGTATTTCCAACTATAGAAAGCACTTTTCTCCCCATGTTTGCTGCATTTGTTTTGCTTCTTCCACTAACTGTTTAACCTTCACGTCTCTACAGACGATGTCACTAATCTGTGTTACTTAGTAGCACATAATGCGTTACTGCCCGACACTGCTCATAAGATTGTATTACTTTGCTTGGAATGTTCCAGAAGAATTATATACTGAAAGACAGATTCCAACATTGAGCAGGGCAATACATTATTTTTTATGTCATACAGTGAAAGATTTCAGGTAAAGCAATAAGGAAACTTGCAGGCGGTATACCCTTCACCTGAAGTGTTTCATTAATAATTAAAAAAAAAAAAAAACTAAAAAAAAAAACCCTTCAGTGTTCGAACTACATTTTTCAAATGCCCATGCCAGAGAGTAAACACACACACAGTAAATATTGTATAAGTGCAGTCTTTTGTTTGTGAGCTAAACAGTTGCTAGTAAACCATTTATAAATAATGAAAAACAGCTTGGCCACAGTTCTGCCCTGGGTAATATTATGGGATTTATTATTGCAGAAGAGAAAAGTGAACAGAATGAACAGAACAATGTTTTCTTGAGTTTAAATGTTAACATGTTGCTCACACAAAGTCTATGTGCCCTTGATAATTATTTATGTTTGTATCTTTTATCTTTTTGTAACTTTTTTAGACATCTCCCTTGTGTCTCATATTATTTTCATTCATCTGTGCTCTATCACCACAGCGACTGGCTGGAGCTCCTTGCTAAACTGGCTGTAAAAATTGATCAGTAATCTTCCTTTTATATTGCTTTCTATTTTAGATGCTTATTTGTTTTTGTGGAAGCTCTGGATATTTGGCTTCTCCTTTTTAAAAATATTATCATACATATTCAGCAATATAAATTTGAATTTTAATGAGTAAAAGTTTGTTCTGAATTACTTTTAAATGTTGCTGTGTTGTGTTGTTTCTAAATTATGCATTCTAATGATATAATTATGCACTACCAAAAAAAAAAATCATGCAATAATTTATGCACATGGAATATTATTATTCTCTGTTGCTGCCCTACGCTCACTCAGTCTCTTAAAATCCACATCTTTAAAACTTTTAAAAAATTTTACTCCTTATTATTATTATTTTACTTACTAGTACACTGTCTTAGGGTATTTTGAAAAGCACTTTGAAAATGTATACCATATTTAGGCAGTAGATGTGTCAGTGTTTTAATGCAGGAATAAATAAAATCATAGGTCAATACAAATTGGGGAAATACTTAGTTGAGATGTGATATAAGGTTGATACAAAAGGATAATGCATGTGCTGTGGTCTACATTAGTTGTTCTCGATTACACACACAAACATATAAAGCAGTAAATAAGATATAGTCTAAAACAGCCATTCCTAAAGTCTGTTATGCTGTGCCCCCCCAACAATGCAAAGATCACACAGGGCCCCTCTAATAATGTTCTCCACTGCAAATAAAACTGTGTAATCTTTTCTCCTTAGATTTATTTGTTAAAACAATGCATTTCTGTGGGTGTAATACTAAAATAAAGAAATAAAAAACAAATATCTTATGTAAAGTTGATTTAACACTCTTTTCTTTCTTGCTTTGGGAAACATTGCTCTAAGATATGATCAATCAACCATCAAAGCATTGACAAAGTGCCTGAAAGTTGATGCGACGCACACTCACAAACACATTTTTTGGCTTGTGGACATGAAGATAAGAAGGTGTGAAGTGATTTAAGGTGATTTAGCATTGGTATATTCTGTGTCCATGTCAGACAGCATTAAATAACGAGAGCAGAGAGAGAGAATGCTAGAATAGATAGTGTCAGGCCAGGCTGTAGGAAATTCTATTGAGCAGCTCAGACACAACAGCCAAACAAACACAGGGCCAGGAGGCTGCCTATCAATCACTGTTGTGTCCTGAGCAGGATGAGAACAGATGAATGTGATCTGACGTGTGTGTGTGTGTGTGTGTGCGTGCGTGCGTGTGTGCGTGCGTGCGTGCGTGCGTGCGTGCGTGCATGTGTGTGTGTGTGTGTGTGTGCGTGTGCGTGTGTGCGTGTGTGTAGAGTCTGTGAGGTCTGGTCCCACAGGTGTAACAGCTGCATCTGCCCATCACTGTCAGGACTCATTACATAATCCTCATGTGAAGGGTGAAGGATGATCCCAACGGCGGGTAGAAAATACCTATGAGTAAAATGATCCAAAACTCCCAAATCTTAGAATTAACAATTATTTTGTCAGACAGGAGAATTTGTTTACCTGCTTTGGCTTTTTCCTATAGCCTTCCTCAGAAGCGTTAAGTGATGGTGTAGTGACGTGTCTTGTAGGCTGTTTTACTTGGTAGGGGAAACTTACGTTCCCTACTGACTGGTGCCTTCTGCATCATCCATCCCATGTTTGTGATGGGGTGTATGCTCCCTCATCACGATTCATGCTCCTTGGACCATGTTTGCAGATCTTGATGACCTCTCTGATCTAGTGCTGTTATTTGTTGCTTTCGGCATGAATGACCGAGGCATCGCTCCAGTTCATAATGTGGTCCAGCAATAGGCCGAACAAAACGCAAACTGAAAAACAGACGGGCTGAACACAAACAGACTATAAGGACCTGTAACCCTCTGTATCCTTTGACCATGCATTACAAAGTAGCTAACCATGGCTGTAAAAGCCTAAAAATCTGTGGAATTGAACATATTAAAGAAACATTAAGAGGAGGAGACAGACTGACAAAACTACTACAGAGAGAGTCCCACTGGATCTACACTCTCAAGGCTACCCAATGTCCAGGATTCAATGGAGAGTTAGATTTCTCCCCCTTCCTTTAAAACCACAAGCTTTAAAGGTGCAATCGGTTCCTATTTTTAACATCTTCGTCTTCATCAAATTGTTTAATATTAGCCCTCTAATATATTATAGAAATTATACTTGTATCTGTAGCACTTTTGTATTTTTTGTACTATATATTTTTGTATTATGTATTTTTCTATGTATTGGTTGTTGGGAATTGTACTATTTATATCTTGTAGTTTAAATAGCTTGTAGCTAAAATCTGTTCAGCCTACATGTCCCATTATGCACCACAGGACTGTGACCTGCACCTGTTACTTTAAATCTGCACTATGATAGCCATCTCGAGTTTGCTCCGATGAAGGCCGAAGGGCCGAAACGCACTGACGTGATTTTAACTTTATCTCCCTTGTGGTATTAAAAGCTTTTAATTATTTTATATTTTTTGAGTGCCTCAGCATTTCCAACTTTGTAGTCCATAATGTGGTTTTGTCACTTTTGCAGTGGTTGGATATCTTTTGTCAGCCAGGAGAGTTTGTTTACCTGCTTTACATGTTTTGGCTACTTCCTGTATCCTTCCCCATCAAACAGACAAACTAGTTATGCTGTGAAGAATAATACCAAACCCAATACATGACATAAAGAGGTGCTGAAATGCACTCTAGAGGCGCAGAGAAGTGAAATTAATGCAGAAAATGCAAATGTAAACTGGAAGTGGCCCTATACCAAACTGACCCCTACCAAGGCAGCCCCAACTGTGCCGTGCCAATTGTAACGAGGCTAAACAGATCACAACAGGAGTGTATGCAGAGCAGTGGGAGCATTATGGAGGTCTGGAGCAGGAGCCTCATGGTTTATTGAACAGACTGTTGACAGTGAATGCATAAACACAGTGAGGCTGGACTATGCGGGGCTGTAATCAGATAAAGTGATGCTGACTGAGGTCTCCTGTACGCCCTCATGCCTCCACTGCACACCAAGGTGACACATGCATGACACATGCATGACACTGAGGGACATACTGTATTACAATACAAGTGACTGCACATAGCTGTAATGTGCTCATCTTTCATGATTTTCAACCACACTTTACATAAGGATGTGTCTTGACATAAATTGTTCCTTGGTTTCGACCTCTGATGTGTGTGTGACTGGCGTTCTGACAGTTTTCATTTCAATGCCAAGTCTGCAGCTGGCCTCCCACAGATAACCCTGACAGAAAAGACTTACTCCGATGGGTCAAACCTTAAGGGACGCTGCTATAGTTCTGTGTTGATAGAGGCTCTGCTCCATCTTAGCCACTGGGGGAAAGATGTATAATGCATAATGATAATATAATGTGTCAAAAGACATATTATATTCTTACTCATAAAAAACGGAGGTGTTCACTTTTTGTGCAGTAGAGATTGGCAACATTATCCAACTGATTCGAGTGAAGGTGTATACAGTGGAGCACTCCATGTATGATGGGTTTGTGTGTTAAACGTGTGAATGAAACAAAATACAACTCCAGGTATGTTGAGGTGATGAGGAAATTATATGAATTACAACATGCATCAGAAATACTTCTTAAAATAAGCAGTAGAGGTGACTAAGTGCATACTGACTGCTACCTTTAAAGGTGTAATTTTATAAAACATGTTCTGAAAACTGAGTGTGCTGTAGAAACATAAAAGAGATATGTGTATGTGAGGCAAGCTTATGTTCTGCACTGCTTTAACAAGTGAGAAGGACTTGGAACAGTTCGTTTGTACATGGGGATGAAAAGAAGAAAGATGAAAGAACTGAGTTGGCAGGAGTTCTATTGAAGATAAAGTATCCATCTTCCTCTGCCTTTAAGTTCCACCATCATTATCTTTATGTTGTAATAATACACATATGTGAGGGGTGGATTTTCACGGTGGATTTTCATGATCAAACTTTGTCAAAGAAATGTTTGAAAGGTATTTTGATTCTGAGGCTTTTTGGATTTTAAATGTCAGCAGTGTAAAAGGAGCAAATGGGACAAGTAAAGCCCATTTGAAGGTGCTGTCAGTGACAATTATCACCTCAGCTCTATCTCCTGTCATATCTGATACAAGACTTCACAATAATGGATTCTTAGCATTGTTTGTCTATTTTCAAACTTGTTTTCCTAAAAATGTCAAAACGTGCTTTAAAACAGATATGGGGCAAGTGGCCAGTTTAATGCAGCGTCCATATAAAGTCCTGCTAAATACAATACAGATATATACCCCTATTTTTATAAGTATCATCATGCTTCATTTTGGGTAATTTTATCAGTGCAAGGCAGCAAAGGATGCACATACCATTATAGCATAATTTCTAAAACTGTAAAAAAATCTTTTGATTGACTGAGGGCTTAGTCAACGAGACATACAAATGCAGAGTTCAATGAGAAAGAAACTGAAATTTGACCAGAAAATGACTTGGTTTTCACAAATGTTACAGTTATAATACCCCAGTGTGTACTAGATTTGGTTCTGTTTACTTCACCGTTGGGTCGGTTCCACGTGAGGGTCCATCAGCTTGCCTCACTTGTCTCCATGACAACACGTTTCAAGCAAAAAGAGCCCAGTAAATACACACACGCCCTTTTCCCTGGTGCTATGGTGGTCTTTTCTTTCACCTGTGGCTAAATACACCCTGACCTCACCTGCACAGATAGAGGCAGGAGGAGACGTGTCGCTGATATTTGATCCAAATGTAATTCTCATACAAACGTGTCAAACACCAGCTCTGGAGCGCCCATTCATACAAATCTAGATGATCCAAGCACTGTTTAGCGGAGCTGCTCTGAGAACACCTCTTTCAGGAGCTCTCTGAGGGGCTTTAATGACAATTAGAATGCAGCTGTTAAGTTGAGTTCACACCGGACTCACTGTTCTCGAAGCAAATGCTCTTTTACATCGAGCTAACTTGTGACAGTGTGAAAATGACCCTAGACAGTTTTGCTATGTCAGTGGCGATGTGTATCCTTGCTAACTTAGCCACATGCTACCCAACTGGAGGACACATGTCTGTGGAGGACATGAACACTGGAAAACAGCGGGCAGTGGTTGATGCCCTGGATTCTTTACAACGCCCACATCAGACCAGAGCAAGGCATTTGAGAAACAGTCAGTGTCTCTGCACAGCCCCAATTACAAAGTACAAGAGGAGTAAATGAGGTTATGTGGGCAGGGTTTGTTCCTGTTGGTTTGAACTGAGCTGTGTGATTTGTAGAGCACATCTTCTTCAGTATTGATTAGAAATAAGTGTAACAAAAGCTCCAGTGAGGCGTGAAACCATTGACTTTGTGAAGTTTGCTCTCCACTCCTGTTCAGGAGCCATTGTTTCTAATGGCTCCTCTTGAGTGCACATTTTTGAAAGAAATATTACTGTGAATGGGAATGCTTTGTGCTTTGTGTCATTAAGAGTTTGTGATTTGTCTTCTTTTTAAACTTATTTTTAACTACCGGTGTTTCATTGTTGAGTGGATTTTCATAAAAAATGTGCACTTTGTAGTTTTTTTTTTATTATTATTATCAATCATGCCCTCAGGAATCAGAGAGAGACAGGATACAGCTCCAGATCCACTCTTCTTCATAAAGTTTTGTCAAAGCGTGTGGTTCTGGCTGCTCAGGTAAATATAGTAGTAGTATCTGAGAATAGGGCTGACATCCTAAAATCATTATTTATTGTTGAGTCCTCCTTGCATTACCTTCATTTTGAAACCTGGTCACATAATCACACAGAATCGAAACAGAATCCACATGGTGCTGATTTTAGAGTCGGTACTGTGTCTTTATAAGAAGGAGCCCGGCAGGTGTTCACCACATTTAAGCATTTAAGAGTCAAAGCAGGAAGCTGTTATCTTTCTCAACTACCACTGAAAGATCTATCATCTCATCCCTCACTGCTCGCTAAAGCTAAATTGTTGTTAATGGTTATTTGAAGTCTGAACACATCCGAGAAAGGCCCTGTTGTTTTGGCTGAAGTTAAATATGATGGAGTTGGCAGGGAACACAGATCGATGTCACCGTATTACTCCCATTATCCCAATGAGCATTGATTGTAGACTGTGGTCCTGTTGTTTTGACCATTGATAATTCAACGTTCAATCTTCCATCGTCTTTTCCACAAAGTATCACATGAGCAATAATCTCTGTTTCTGTTTTCAAGTTAACAGCTACCTTTTACCTTTTGTTTAGAAGAGAGAGGCAATTCCAGGTTCCATGATTCTAATGAAGGTGTAGGGAGTTTAAAAACATATATCTTATCTGTATGTAACTAATGTGTCTTGTCTGTTTTTATGCATGTAGCTTATATTTTTTTTGATGGACAGGTGTTGAAAACTAGCACTTGTGCTAAAACAGTAAAAGCAATGCATCTGGCTTTTCATAAAAACAAACAAAAAAAAACATAGTGGAGCACTTTCCTTTATTACCACATGACGTCACAAGGTGGAACAAAGTGTTTCCTTTTTGAGAGAAGTACTCTGTGAATGAAACAAAACAAAACGCCAAGTATGCTTTTGATGAGGAAACAACATTATAGCATAGTTCAGAATCTACCATAATATAGGCCCTTTAACTGCAAGGAAATGCTGAAAAGGCTGCTTTCCCTAACATGTCTAACAATTGCTTGGTTTACAACTATATTACCAAAAGTATTCACTCATCCTTCCAAAGTCTGAATTCCATCGTGGTACTGTGATAGGATGCCACCTGTGCAACAAGTGCAGTCGTGAAATTTCCTCACTCTTAAATATTCCACAGTCAACTGTCAGTGGTATTATAACAAAGTGGAAGCGACTGAGAACAACAGCAACTCAGCTACAAAGTGGTAGGCCACGTAAACTGACAGGGCGGGGTCAGCGGATGCTGAGGCACATAGTGCAGAGGTCGCCAACTTTCGCCAAAATAACAGTCTCTTGTTATTTTTGCTACTTATTTTGAATGTATTATTACCATGTATATTTTTGCTCTTTGTTATATTTATTGTGTTGTGTGAGCTACTGTTTGCAAAAAAAAAAAAAAAAAAAAAAAATCCCTAGTGGATCAATAAAGTCTGTCTCAGTCTAAGTCTAAGTCTAAAAGTATATGTTAGCCATTTATATAGCAGCAATTGGCAATTATAGCTTCAAGATTTTAGTGCCAATGTCATTCAGCTTTTTGACCTGCATGTAGAATGGGACAAGAGTGTTCTGACTGGTTCTCTGGAGAAAAGAGACAGAAGTTGGATTAAGAGCCTACTCCAATTTACTGGCGCATGTAAGCTGATGTCTGTCCCCTGCTGCTTACAGGGAGTCTGGCTTTTTATGTCTGGCTCACTTCAAATAGGCGACTCATTTTACTGTGTACTTCCTGTGTCTTTGAACTCTGTTGGAATTGATTTGTTGGATGGGTATGTTGGGTCTTCATAATAAGTTTTAATATGTAATGATTTCCTTTTTTTTAGCAGTAATATTTGAAGGGGCCATATTATGCTATTTTCTATCTATGTCATAAAGTTGTTTCCTCATCAAAAACATACCTTTAGATCTTTATTTGTTTCATTCAGACATGTTTGACACACAAATCCTGCATATTTAGGCTGAGTTATTCTCTCAAATAGAAAACACTCTTTTCCACCTTGTGATGTCATGGTAATACAGGAAGTGCTTCACTATGTTTTTAAACTCCATACTGCTTCACTAGAATCATTTGGATAATTTCAGAACTGGGATTGCCAATCTCTACTGAACTAAAGGTAAAAGGAGCTGTTAATTTGAAAACTACTTCTTCATGACATCACAAGGTGGAACAGAGGATTTTGAGCTTTGGAGATGTAGACAGTCTATTAATAAAGGATTACTCAAACTTGTGTGAATGAAACCAAAAACAACTCCAGGTATGTTTTTGATAAGGTAACAACATTATGGCTTAAAGCTCACAAGAATCCATTTTATGTAATATAGGACCTTAAATCCCAGTGCAGCCTTCAGGTAGCATATTTGTTTTTGGACAACATTGCTTTTAAGTTATATTTCCATTTGTTTGCACTCTTTTGGCTTTTCAGATGTCTACAGTATTTCATCATTTTGGTAATAGCAATCGTATTTTTTATAGAACTCTGTGACAAATATTAAATAAAAGATGAAATGCTGAAATTTCGTAAACCACTCGAGATGCTGTTTCGCATGAAATGAATATCCACACAGCTCACAACAAGATTTTTATATTACACAGATGAGAGCATAAAGTTTGGAGTCAAATCTCTGTAGACAAGAAGACAAACAAGTAAAAAAAATATTTATTTAAAAAGGAAAAAAAAACAAAAAACTTTTTTCCTGATTTCCCATCTTCCACAGAGCAAATGCGGTCATCACTGCACAGAACTTAATTAAACATAACTATTGTTTGGTCTTCTAGATCACACCACCTCACCGTCTGGGCTTTTTACACTCACCTGGGCACTCTTATTGAAAATGTAGTAAAAGTAGTTAGCATTTATAACCCTTCCCAATGTCTTTTGCACACATTTGTTGAGTTTAACATTGTATGCCTTCAAGGAGCTTCCACTTGTAATTTATAAAACTGAAGCTTGATGATGGATGAATTTCCTGCTGTCTGAGCTGGAGTTGGACTCACAATAGTCACTACAATCAGAACATTGTTCATTGTGTCAGTGTTTTCTTGCAGGCGTTTCACCTGCCCTGCCTGTGTGAAGTGCAGCTATTTGTGTGGTATTGGTGGTCAGAGATAATGTACTGTGAGCTGGATTGTCATATGGTTTGAGTTTCCAAACTGACCACTTCCATCTTGTACACGTCCCTCTGATCTGTTTGAATGCGCACAACTTTTGGTGCAGAACCAAAGGTTTACAATTTCCAACTGAAAGTATGATTTAATCTACTAATTTATTAGATAGATATTTATTGTAAGTAGTTTATATCATAGCATTTTGTTGTTCAGCTCATTGGCTGCTGTGATTGACTAAAACTTTTCAAACATGTTTAATAGGCTCGTTCCAAATCAATATTACAGAGTGAACCTGTTGTATCAGTCAAGTGGGACAGAGAGGCAGTTTCTGTCAGTCTGGAAAGGTTAGAAAGAAGAATGCACCGATTTGGAGTTCTGAGTTGTCCTTGAGAATGCTTCCTTTTGCTTCCTTTGTGTAACATTGAAACATACAGGAGTAGAGCTGGGGATGTAATATTCTTTTTTGTCTTGAGTGTGAGTGAGCTCACCCCGAGGTGAGGAGCGCACTCCCCATGGCCTCTGGTCCACATCCAGCCTAAGTTCAACATTATCTCTTTATTGACGCTTTAATGACACAGATCTTGGCATAACATGGACTTGATCTGGCACAAGAACAGAATCTGTTCTGAAGTAATCTAATTTTTATAGACAGAAGATCTGTGTGTGTGTGTGCGCACGCACATGTGTGTGTGTGTGAGTGTGTGTCTACGTGTGTGTGCATGTATGTGTGTGTGTACATGTGTGTGTGTCTGTGTGTGTGCTTATTTTTATTCAGTATCTGTCTCTTTATGTGCGACCCTTCACATCAGACTTTATCTTCCATTGTGATAGAATCAGACGTCTTTATCTGTCTCCTGACCCAAAGTTAAAGAGATGCTTTTATCTGTTCACCCACATGAGGTGTGCAAAGACACTTTTATCACTGAAGCCATCAAAAGGAGGATCACAGTAAAAACTCACATCACCTTTGGATCATTTCACTCTAATGCAGCAACAAAAGTGTTCATTTTCATGTAAATTATTAGAACCACTCGAAGTTAAACACTGGTGAGATATAACATTTGTAAAGTATTGTAAAGTCTTCCGGCTGGTGTTGAAGTATAGAATTAAACACTTGATTCAGTCCCGCTTATTTTTATGACACATGTATGAAAGGGCTCTGTACTAGCAGCCACTTCATGTTTTCCTCTAGAGAACAGGTGGTTTGTTCTGACCCTCATGAAACCTCCAGGGCCACTTTTGATGTTCCTCTTGAAAGATATTGTGTATAAACATTGTCTTTTGTTCCCGCTGTGCTAGATATTTTACATAACTAGTTAAATGTGATGAGTTTATAAGTGAACAGCAAATACTTTCAAAATAACAACTAGCATGCTAACCATGCTCTTCTTCATTATCAGACATTAAAACCCTTTATAATTAGATGCAGATAGTGCACAGCAGATATTTTGACCTCAACAGTTGCTCATCAATCAATGTCACTTTATTTGTCCCAGAAAGGCAATTTAAGCACATTGAGCAGTAAAATACATTAATAATAGAAAACTCAAACACAAGTGTCAGTGCAGCTCTGCAGGTAAGGTCATCACATCCAGTATTAGGGCAATGTGAGGGGGGTAACAGTCCTCAGGACAAAAGTCTCTGTGTCCTGCACACTGGGCATTACAGGGGGAGCCAGGCGAACTCTGAAGACACAGGAAAGTTCTTCAAAAAGCCTCAGTCTCAGTCCGCTCTGTTGTTTCGGTCGGTCATGAGACAGGCCATTCCCTCTGGATCAGGGCAGAGTAGGCCTCTGAAATCTACCAGGAGTGTTTGCAATGAAGCGGCCCATCATCTTTCCGCCAACCCTCCTTTTCAGATATCACATAAATTCCTGTATTCTGCTGCATTTTAGTCATTATTTTTGCCAATAATAATAGGCGTATTGTGCTACAATAAATTGGTGAGATCTCATGCTTAAAACTATCCATCAAACAACTGGCCTATACTTTTCTTTTACATATTATGTTCTAATTCAATACATAATTTACACCTAAAAATCAGCTAAACTCATTGTTGCTCTGGACAGGGCAGCTTTTTGTCATTTAAAAAGCCCCATTACTTTTGCCACATGCATCAAACAAGCCCCAACACCGGTTCGCAGAGGCTGCAAGCCACCCAGGAACTCCCGATGTCTCCCGATTCTCACTCCACCACTGTTGTGTATCGTCTTCTGCCCTATTTGGTGTAGAAAGTCTGTTGCATTGTTGTAAAAACTCTGAAGCATTTCAGAGCTAGCTGGTTAGTAGAGCTATCTCTGTACTAACTCTGTCCATGGATACAGGAAAAGCAAACTGTTCAAATAACACAATTGAACAGTCCTTAACCTTAGTTGGCCAAAATCCCAAATTGTTAAGTTAAAAAATGTAAGAATTTCATTTTATTTAAGTTTAACTGCTGAGTGTGCCAGCCAGTCAGCCACAAGAGCAGCCAACCACAACACATTATACTCGTATATACATGGAAAAAAATCTGGTACAGGGCCTTCACTTCAATAAATGAAAAACCCACAGTGATGGAAAAGAAAGCTGTAGTGAAGAGCTGCGTCACTGCTCTCACAGTGCTACACTAAATAACTCCAGAATACAGTGTCCCTGAAGACATAATTCCAGAGTCAATATGTCGTCTGTGGGCCTGACCAGGACACAGTCCTGTGGTATTTGTCCAGCTGGGACTTGAAGACATGTGTTCTAGTCAAATGCCTGTGCTTTGGTACAGTATAACACAGTGTCTGTTTATTCTCTAGTCTCTGTCACTATGGACCATCACTGCACTTTACAGCAGCTGGAGAGACGCCTCTGACTGTGAGAGGAATGGTGACAGAACTCTCATGAGATCAGAACTGACATTAAATTTATCCTGCAGGGAGAAATATATGCCTTTAGAAGCAGTAATTATACTATTTTCATGTAGCTGTGATTGATATGTGGGTGGCCATTAGTCTGTTCTGGGTGATTGCCAGGCTTGGCCCCCTGTATACATCCATCTTTAACATATTAATTACACTCACTCATGTGTACACACATTTGAAGTACACTCACATGTGTAGACACATGTTTTTGTTAGTCTCACTTCTTTACTTTTTTAATTTACCCTATATACAGCTCTATACATTCTGTCAAGACATTACTCATTCCTACCCATTTATCACCTGACTGTGGTATTAGAACTGCAGCCTTGAATAATGTGAAGCAGAGAGGGGAACAGGGGCATGTGTTACAGCCTGGAGACTTTCTGCAGGGGCCACTTTGTGTTGTTGCTCTGTCCATTCGCTCCAGTGGTGTAGAAGTCCACAGAAGGATCTGATGCAATCTGACTCTGGTGTAATCCTGAGTCCTTTGTGTCTCCAGGTGAAGTGTGATGTCTCTACGTGAGCCACTATCACAGGCTGTGACAGGACAGAGGAGCTGCTCCATAGGTCTGCTGGAGCTGGAGCTTGTGTGTGGCTGTGGTTGCCATGTCTTATTATCACTCTCAGTGTGAGTGGTGTGATCCCTGTCATCTCACCTCTGCTTTCCTCGGTCTCTTCTCTCAGACCTGGCAACATGCTCCAGTGATCACTCCACAGAGAGAGAGGCCTGAGGCCTGCCTCCTCCAGAACTTTGAACAAACTTTCTATCTGCTCTGATCTGTTTGTGGTTCATTTCTCACAGCTCCTCAAGTCTTTAACCTGTTCAGCCTTTCCCTCTGTGAGGTCACTGACTCACACTTTTTCTGTGCCCTGTCCACTCTCACTCATGGACTTGTCCCAGTATCATGTGTCCTCTTCTCTCCTGTGTTTGTCCTCCTCCATCAGAGCATTATTGTGCCACAGGATGGTGCAGTGTTTGGGGAAATGGAGAAGGGGCGTTAGGGCTGTGCTCTTAAACTGCTCTCTGTGAGTATGATAAGGGCACACAAGCTGTAAAAGGCTGTGGCCCTGTCAAACTGACTGATGACAAAGTCAAGCTTGTGGAGTTGCCAGAGCAGAGCTCCCCCTGTTGGCTGTGTTGATATCCTTCTCTAGGTTTAAAGTGGAGACAGGAGAGGGGCCGTCTCTCTGTAAGGCTGTAAAGCAGAGATTAGGCCACAGTGCAGCACACACGAGACTGAGAGAGGCTAAAGACACAAGCTCCAATGTCATGTGAACACACACAAACGTAATGAGAGGAGAGAGCCCAGAGGAGGAGGAGCAGTGGAGCTAGTGCATGTTTTCTGCTGGAGGTTGAAAAGATACAAGTCTGTGTCTAAATGGAAGTGACCAGGACCTGACAGGACTGCAGTGAGACCCACTGAAGAATGATGTCCCCCTCACAGGGCTGTGCAGGGTCATTTCTGCTCTTCAAAAATTTGACTCAGAGACAAATGAGTCCAGTGAAAACACTGCAAAAGGAAGAAGAAAATGACATTACCCTCTTGTCTGTTTAGTTTTGATGCGTTTTCATCTACCCAATGTAAACAGTTTTCAATTTTCCTTTGTTGTTGCATGCTGCCACTTAAATTGAAGAGATAGGAACAGAAGAATTAGGAACAGTTTTGTAAAGTTACAGTAATATGTATTTGTGTTATTTTTGTTATTTATTTCTATACTTGGACAAGCAGTGAGGTGTTATCCAGGTAGCCCCTTTCTGTTTGTTTTGCAAACATTTGCAGCATTTGATGGAGTGAAAATATTGCAGTTTCCTCGGTGCAGAGTCTAGTTCCCTGTGCAGCTCGAAGGAAGAGGAAAATGTTCTCAGTTGTTAGACCATGAGAGAGACTTTAAATTGTACCCCACACCATCGTACAGGGGGATCTGTCTCCTGGATGTGACTGTATCTAAAAGCACTGTCCACTTTATAGCACAGGAAAAGAAGGTGATTATATTACTCTGGCTATATTCATATTCTGATATTATGTCTGTGTGAGCACTGAAGCTGACTGCAGCAAGAATGTTTGCATCATGTGCAAATTTAAAGGTGCATTGTGTAACTTTTCTGGTGGAAGGTCCATCAAATGCTTTTGTACATGGAGATGTTATTGCTTTGCCTGGAATGTTTCGCAGTGTAGTATTAAACCTTTCTATCTTCATGGGGACCAAATTTGACAAACTTACAGGTCAGATCTGTGGAGAGGCAACCCCACTCACAGTCAGAATGCCTGTTTTTCTAGGTATTTTTTGAGCTAACACTGTAATTTAATAAATGTAAAGTAGAGCTGTTTAATGTCATATTGTGGAACATTCCAGGCAGAGCAATGGCATATCCATAGAAACAAGGTGATGGACCCCAGCCAGAAAGTTACAGAGTGCTACTTTAAACTTAATCATTTTAGATCACTTACATATTTATACTGAGACTGCTTTTCTTTACAGATAGTAGCCTCTTAAAATTGGCTTTTCAGAACTAGCTCAGAGCAGTGGATATTTTTGTGTCACTGGGCAAGACACCTACTTTGCCCCTGTATGAATTTGTTTGGTAGGGGTTGTTGTGTTGGTTAGAGGAACCGTAGGTCATACATTAGCACCAACACTGTAAGTCTACTCAGGGCAAGTGTAACTTAGGCCCAGTCTCAGTTCTCTTTTGTACCCCTCTGTCTTTGTCTTAGCCCTAGCCCTCGCCCTAACACTCTGTCTTTAAACAGAGGGTTAAGGCAAAGGGTGTGTTTTAAACCCTTAGAAATGGGACACCCCTTTGCAGTCGCAACAATATGACATTATTTTTAAAGTTTTAAAGTATTGTGCTCCTTTTGAGTTTGTGTTAAATAAACTTTGCAAAGTCTTTTTTTTTTTTTTAATTACTATACTCTGTACATATGTAAATCAAATTTTAATCAACTGTAACACAAAATTAAAATGTGCAAAGAGGTAGAGTGCAAATTTTAAAAAGAGGTAGAATAGAAATTTTAAAAAAGAGGTAGAGTAGTACAAAAAATATTAAATAACTAGAAAACAGTGCAAATCTGAACTCTGTAAACAAACACAAAAAACTACACACACACACAAAAAAAAAAACCTACATTTTATCAACTAATTTCTCAAACAGTCCCAAAAAACGCTCAGTTTTCTCTTCATTCTCCTCGTGCCTTTTCTGCTCCTTTGCGGACTCTTTTTTTGAGGAAGTCCACCACAACATTTTTGGACTTCCTTGTCCTCTTTCTGGGAGAGGGAGATTGAGGAGGAGGTGCAGCCACAGCTACAGCTGAGGACTGAGCAGCAGGTGAGGACTGGGTGGCAGATGAGGATGAGGATGCAGAGGACGGAGCTGCAGGGGTGGACGGAGTTGTAGAGGATGCCTGGTACACACAAAAAAGAAAACAAAATGAATACATATAAAAAACATATATAGTTGTTCTGGTACCTACAAATATTATAGAATGTAATATACCTTATATTTTATTTTCAAATTCTCCCACTTTTTTGAAGCTTGTTGGGCTGACACAACTCCAACAAGTCTAAACAAAATATAAATGTGATTAATAACATGTCATTTTTAATATAAATAGGGGATAATTTACAAGGCGAAATGAAACAATAATATTTTAGGCCATGCATGTTCGTAATACTTTACACATTCTACCGTAACAAGCATATAGTTCTAACCGGGCATGTTACGATAAGCCGTATATGTCAGAAAGCGTAAATGTATACCTACAACTTTTCAAAAGTTACTACAGTTTTATACAACTTTTTATGAGGTTCTTGAGTGCAAAATGCTTACATTTGTGCGAGTCCTTTGGCGCCATGTTGCTTTCTGCTGCGTCTTGCGTTAAGCCACGCCTATCCCCTTTGCGCAAAGGGTGCATCTGCAAAAGCTCTGCTAAGAGGGGTGGAACAGCCCTTCTTCTTATCCCTCGCACTTACAGAAAAGATTATTGGGATACCCCTCTGTCTCTCGTGAACGCGCACAAGAGCGAGTTAGGGCTAAGACAGAGGGCGAAGGGGGAGAATTGAAATTGGGCCTTAATGCCACCCAAAACTTTCAAGATGTTCTACATCTTCAAAATATCCTCTTATGAATAGACAGCAGTGTATACAGCAAAATCAGTAGGTTCTTCTTCATCCTGATATTGCTGAGTGGAAATGCTCTCTAATGACCCAATGATCAATATGTAGTTTTTATTTATTAAAGACCTTCACCTCTTAAAGTTACAAGCCGACTGCCGTCTCCAGTCTGCAGAGAGAGATGTGGCCAGCCCCACAGAGACACTTTCCCATCATGCAACATTCATATGACATGAATAATACAGGCTGTACATTATGATGTAAGTGTGTCTGGTGGCTGCTCTCAGAGAAGTGGATGAGAACAGGAGAGTGAGTTTGACCCTGTGATCCTGAGGCTGCTCCAGCCACAGGCCAGACTCAACTACTCTGACAAAAGGTCTAAGAGATTTATATTTTCTGTATAGTACTATAGTGTAAATAATTAAACACCTTACTAAGATTAATGGACAACCATGTTTTTAGTTATGAAGATTAATTGGTGTTTTCTGCATTATTATATTTAATGTAGAAGATTTGTCAACATTATTAAAATAAATTGAGGAATAATATTCTCAGGTGAGTTATAGCTCATGCCAGGACAGATTTGATCAGAGCTGATGAGGTGCCTTAATTTGAACATATTTATATTAATGTAGGCGCTATAACTGATTAAAAGAGTTAAATCTGGTCAGGCAGAGCAGCATAAACCCACAGTAAATGTGTATGTGAGGACTGGTGATTTCAGAGGAGTTGTACTTGTAGCAGCGTGCCTTCAATTACACTCACTGCTGTTTTTAGTTCCATCTGTCTCCTGCTGCTCTGTGCTCCACATGATAACCCAGTTTGGATGAAGGATCTTCATGTTAGACGAACATGTCTTTGGTGTATCTACATCCAGGCTCTTCACAGGAACGTCTTAGATTTTTTGTAGAAATCAATCACAGGTGGTATTATTTAAACTGAGATTTACACAGGTTTGTTTCTTTAGGCCAATGTGTAAATAAGTGACATCTTCTGTGGCACCATCTGCCTTAATAAAGACTGCCTGTTAGTCCTTTCTTTGAGCAGTGAGTCTTATCTGTGTGTCCACCGCTCACAGGTCACAGCTCAGAGCAGCCCTCTGTATTATTAACACTATCTTGAACACTCTCTGCTTGAGTAGACGTTTCCTTGTGCAGGATTAAGTAAAATCAAATGAACCTAATTTGTCATAAATATGTAAATGAGCCCAGATGTTGCCCAGTGCCCAGTGACAGATGTGCTGTACTTGTGCAGTACAGCTCAGTGTGAGGAGGTGCAGAGGGATTAGGCTCCAAACACAAGAGGAGAGAGGGACATTTTATCATCAGGTCATGGGCTCATCAGGAGATTACAGTGGAACATGCTATTATACGATCAGCTCAGTTATCAGCAGTAACACACACTCAAAACCTTATTCAGGCAGAGCCCTGTGTATACCTGTGTTTACTGTGGTATACACAGGAATATGTAAATACTGTTTGTGGCTCACAACACGACAACTGTAATTCTCCAAAAATGGCTCTGACACACTGTTCTTTTTCAGGTTTCAAGACCAAGTTTCTTTTTTCCTTTCTGTTTACATTCACTGAAATCTGCCATTGCACCATCTGTGTGTTAACAGAGCTATCACTGCGGGACTGACCCGAGGACCTGAAGGTCCCCAATAGCACAACAAGCTTTCTGGTTGTTTTAGTTGGACCAATTCCTCACATTGAATTCTCTCCAATGAATATGGTGACTTCAATAAAGAAATGCATAAACTGCAGAACAATGTTTGGAAACTCCTGTACTCATAATGCACAAACTTCTTTTCTTCATAGTTGTTTCTGATGCACAATGAACCTGACATTTCTGTTGATAAAAAAAAGGGCACTTTAGAAATGTTCACTGTTGTCCCAAAGTAATGATGCCTGTTGTCCTGAATACATACTTCTCTAATACTTTATGGAGATGTGAGTCTGGTCAGCACTGAATCTTCCTGAGTTTAGATGGGCATGATTGACAAGTGGATTAGCCAATCAGGGACACACTGGTCTGTCTGCGTCAAAACAAAAATGGCTGCTTATGTGGAAAAAAGAAAAGAAAGAATATCAAAGGGGATTGAAAAACATTACCAATTTCTATAGAATCAATGAGCGAATCACTAACCTGAGGTGAGAGAAATATCATTTTGTTTGTAAATGATGGGTGACCAATGAGCTCCTTTCATATGAGTCACATGATCATGTTTGTTTCTGGCTTCAGACATGACAAGGGTGTGGAGACCAGACTGATATCATCTGTATAAAAAATACAGAGAGGTCTTCTGGATTTGCTGGAAAAAAGTAATGAAATAGAGGATTTAAAGTTACAACAGTTAGAATGATTTGAAAAACCAATTCCTATAATCCAATCGGAAAGTCCATACAGCAGAGATTTTGGAATCAATATTTCTCTTACTCGTGGTTACATTTGCATTGGCTTCAGGATTGCTTTTAATCTCATTGATCTTTCTTTTTTAGCATGTCCCTAATCCATGTAAACTACAATTGAAGTGAAGTGATGTGAGATATTTCAAATGACTTCAGTGGTGCAGAACACGAGCTGTCCTGACACAACCAAAGTCTCAATCAATAACACTTAAAGAAGCCTAGGATTATTGGTGCCGCTCAAATCTAAAGGTTGTCTCCAGACTGACAGTGGATGGTGAATGTTGATTACTTTTCTCGCCGGGAAGCAGACATGTGAAGGGCCCACTTATGAGTTTTTTAAATTAACACTTCGCTCCAGAGATGATCTTATTGAGTTTTGTTATCTGTGTTGTATTTAAAAATAGCTCTGGTCAGTTGTTAATGGAGATAATGGACCTAATTTATAAAACTTCTGTACGGCGATACCTGTGTGTATATTTGGTGTACAACCAAAATGAGGTCCTCTCTGAGATTTATCAAAAGTGACGTGAGCTCACAGGGCACACAAATCGTACAGCAGCACTAGGGATGGTACAAGATCTCGTGCCACAAGATTATGCACATATGAGAAAAAATATCTTGTGATATTTGTTTTCCAAGTGTTTACATTTGCATTGGAGAAAAAGAGATATGTACTGGTGAGTTACACCTCTTACAGTTCCAAAATGTAATGCTGGAATTGGAACAAAAATAAAACTGGAAACTGAATTGCAAAATGTATATATTAGGAATTAGGTCAAAATGTTGTCTTGTCTCGGTCTTGCATCCACAATCTCAAATCTCATCTAATTTTGTGGATACAGTGTCTTGTCCCATGCCTAGCATTTCAAACCAAACTGCACCAAACACCAAACTGCACAGGAAAACAACCTGAAACTACACGAAACATGTTGCCTCTTTGGTTTTTTTTTTTGGTTTTTTAAATCACTTGAGGCAACACAGGTTCTGGGGAAAGTGTATGCAGCGTATACATAAATATACACTTAAAAATACACAGTTTTCACTGTGATTGTAGTAAATGAGGGACAATAAGTTGTTGTTAAAAAGGAGCAAACATGGTCACTCCTGCCACAAACTATTTTCTAGGTAAACTTTTTCAAACGTGTAGATGCATTACAACATGTACCCTACTTTAATTTCTTGTGTTCTTTTTAAAGACAATAAAGTAGGAAGTGTATTTACCTTGTTGACGTGTTTCTGCTGCTAGTTGCAAGCCATCTTCCAAACTGTCACCGGTGTTGGTGGTGATGTGCTCTATATCAGTTGTTATTACCTGTCGGCGTGGTCACCCTGATGGACCTGGCAGCTAGCAGCTAAAAAACATGTCAGCAAGGTAAATACACCTACTGTACTGTCTTTAAAAAGAACCCAAGAAGCTAATAAAAAGACAACAAAATGAACATTTTTGGATATGTAGTCATTTTTATTTTCCCCATAGAGAATTTCATCTTCTGTATTTGACTTGACTGTGAAGAGTGCCTCAGGGTGACCTGTCTGCAACAGTTGGCCATAGACAGCATCTGAGGACCCATTTCCAAAACTTGAAACAGGATCTTGAGTCAGAAATACCTGTTGTACCTACTGATACGTGATTTTATGTATTTTAAGTTTACCTAACCTTTTGACTGCTAACTCATCAGTGGTGTAATACTTTACAATTGTTAATAAGCACTGGTGGAGTGGTGTTCTGCATATATATATATATATATATATATATATATATATATATATATATATATATATATATATATATATATATATATATATATATTTTTTTTTTTTTCTTCTCTCTCTAATTGAGTATATCTTGGATCAGCCCACATCCTTCTTATGTGTTTTGCTGGTACATTTGATATGATGCAAAATGTAGTCATATAATGTGACCTCTACTGTTTCGATAGACCATAAGCCTGTTACGACCTGTTGCTAAGACACTATTGGGTTCTCATGTTGCCCTGATTATGCAGCAGTAACAAATGGAAACAGTGAGTGCACAATGCTATTGTCCAAATGAGATTTTCAGCCAGTGATCTGCTCTCACACTGCTTTGTTGACTTTCAGATGGCTGGTACACAGTTTTGGCCTAAATGTGTGGATCTTGTGTTTCTGCTCTGACTGACTCTGTAGGCTGTTTGTGGAGGCGCTGGATCACAGCTGCTCTCTGTTTCTTATGGAAATGAAGGCATACATTTTTGTTCAACAGTGGATCTCATGCTGTCTACGGTTTGTTCAGACCAGTTGAACAAAACATTTGCATTATGTGACAACTGTATGGCCTGTTCCACATCCCCACAGCCAGATGCTGTGAGAGTGATGTGATCGGGAAGCACAGCCTCCCTAATCTGAACCCGAGCAGTGTTTTGTTGTTGGACTTTTGTGCTAGTCAGTTTGTCCATAACAAACACCATGTTCGAGCACAAGGGTGTCCGTCAGTGCACATGGCACCAAGACACCATAGGTTGGAGGTCGACGATCGACTTTGTCGTTGTGTCATCTGACCTCCAGCGGCATGTCTGAGACACTCGGGTGAAGAGAGGGGCAGAGCTGTCAATCGATCACCACCTGGTGGTGAGTTGGATCCGCTGGCAGAGGAGGAAGCCGTAAAGACCTGGCAGACCCAAGCGTATCGTGCTTAGTCACATGGGAGGAACTCGGAGTAAAGCCGCTGCTCCTCCATGTTGAGAGGAGCCAGCTAAGGTGGCTCGGGCATCTGTTCAGGATGCCTCCTGGACGCCTCCCTCGGGAGGTGTTTTAGGCATGTCCTACTGGGAGGAGGCCCCAGGGAAGACCCAGGACACGCTGGAGGGACTACATCTCTCGGCTGGCCTGGGAACGCCTTGGGGTCCCCCCGGAAGAGCTGGAGGAAGTGTGTGTGGAGAGGGAAGGCTTCACTGCTCAGACTACTGCCCTTGTGACCTGGCCCCGGATAAAGCGGAAGAAAATGGATAGATGGATGTATGGCCTGTGTGCTATGTCAAAGTTGCCATTTCGAAAAGCAGTTTTATTCAACCAATATTTATGGCCCAAAGTAGAAGTAGGGTTCATATTACTTAATTTTCTGAACTGATCTGTTATTATGTTGTTTCCTTATCAAAAGCATGCCCAGAGTTGTGTTTTGTTTCATTCATGCATGTGTAACACACAAACCCTGCATATTTGGGCTAGGTTCTTCTCTCAAACTAAAAACATTCTGATCCACCGTGAGATGTTATGTGGTAATGCATAAACCTTTACTAGAATCATTTGGATAATTTCAGCCCTGGAATTTCCTGTCTCTACTGAATAAAAGGTAAAAGGTAGATGTTAACTTGAGAACTAGCGCCTCATTACAAGGTGGAACCCAAGCATTTTGGACCTTTGAAGATGTAAACAGACTAATAATAAAGGATTACTCAAACCTGTATGGATGAAACAAAACACAGCTCTGGGTATGTTTTTAAGGAGGTAACATTTTAACATAGCTTAAAGCTCACAATAGTCCAATCTGCCTTTAAATTGTTACACTGTAAAATAAAACCAAGTGTTCAGTGGGTAAGAGGATGTAAGTGCATGTATGTGTGTAAGGGCTCATGTGTTCATCAGGGAGTGAATTTCACTGCTATTTTGCCTCCATCAATAACACACAAATGCCTGAATGTGAAATTAAAATATCTGAGCAAAAAGCCCATTTGAGTTACCCCGAGTACTGTGTTCAAGGCCAGTCTTTTGTAAAGGCTTCATTCACAGAGGACCTCATAACTCAATCTCTTATTTGGTTTGGGCTTCCTGCATGATCAGATGTGTGAGGACGTGGTTGTTTTGTTGATTTTTGTTGAATTTTTGTTCATCCACTCTGTTACATTTACTTGAGTAACTTTTTGTAATTGTACTTCTCGAGTACAAGACACCAAACTTTTATTCTGACACATGGGTAATATTTTGTTTGAAGTAACAGTACTCCTACTTGAGTACAATGTTTGGTTATATTGATAATATTAAATTATTTTAAAGTGTGTGTTTTTTGCACACACATCTTTCTTATTTTTATAATATTTTGAGCATTTTTAGGGCCTTGTCGTTCCAATCACATGAACTTAAATAAATCACTGTACTGTCTTTTGTACTGTACTGTAACTTTTAATTAAGGATGCACTATGCAACTTTTCAGGTAGAGGGTCCGCCACCTGATTTTCTCCATGAAGATGTAATTGCTTTGCCTGGAATGTTCCACAGTATGCCTTAAAACATATCTAGTGTATTCGTCTCTCCACAGATCTAACCTGTAACTTGGCCTTGTAGTGTCACATGCTTGTTTTTTTTTTTGGAAATTGATATGCTTAATGCTGTGCTGTAAAAAATTCCAGGCAAAACAAAGACATCTCCATAGAAACAAGCAGTTGGCCGACCCTTCACCAGAAAAGTTACACAGTGCATCTTTAAGTAGTTTCCCTAAGTACTTTTTTACTCTTGAATGCCACTTTGTATTTTTACTTTTGAAGCATTACTCTTACTTGAACTCAAATTTTGCCTATTCTACCCACCTCTGCTATAAAACCAGGTAGGATTCTCGTAGATGTTCTGATGTCATTTATAATATTCACAATGCACAATCAGGTTTATGTATAAGATGATTTAGCTCACAGCAGAACTCTTTCGCTGACATGTCCAATAAAGCCTCTCTCTTCCCGTATAGTGGCTTTAATGCTCCCGGGTTATTGCTCATGTGGCTGGAATAAAAGGCAGCCACTGGAGAACTGTCTTCTTGTTTGTATAATTTATAACTTAATTACTTTTGCCTCTAGAGGAAAGCAGACAGCTGTGTAGGCAGAGTCTTCCCCATACACAGTGATTAGTCTTAAGATCGGTTTATGTTCCCGATTGCAACACATTTGCAACACACACTCGCAGGTTGCCATGCTTTGTGGGGACATTACACAGACTTTAATTCATTTCCTGGAGATTAATATTAAGACGAAATGTAAGTATTGCCTTTCTAACCTTAACTTAACCCTTACTGGTCAGTAGGGCTGAACGATTTTAAGAAAAAATTGAATTGCGATTTTTCTGGCAAAAATTGCGATTTCGATTTTATCCACGATTTTTTTCAGTGCACATGAACATTTGCAAACATCAGAGAAACTTACATCATACCATTCAAACACTAAATTCCATAACTGTAATGCAAGAATGAAAACGCATGTGGCTCTTTCATCGTTCTGTGGTGGCTCCCTGTGACTTTGGAAAATAATAATGAGTATTTAATTACATTGTATTTTTATTTTAGTTTGTTCGTTTTTAAATGTAAATCTAAAATTGTAGATAATGGTAATCTTATAACATTTAAATAAAACGTTTTTAATATTTTTGTCGCTCAAAACATGCGTCAAAGCCGAGACTGATAAACAATGTACACGCGATAAAATGATGACGGAACACAGAAGCAGACGCATTTTTGGTTCTGCGGGTGGATAATTAAAGTTTGGCTTTTTATTTCCTACGAGGAGGACTCAAATAATAATGTGTTTAATGCAGCTTTGCGCACATTTGTTTACGTTATACAGAAGCGAAACTTAAAACCACATGGCTCATTTGCATAAACTAGAAGCGCTGTCAGCTTCTGTCGGACTAAAGGGCAGGACTCAGTGGAATATGCGTGTTCTTACTGTGACTGAGGGATGTTCTGCCTATGGTGAGTCTGTTCTGTGCTTCTATCGCGTTGGAGATGGTTCATGTTAAACTTTTCAGAGATTATACGTGTGCAGGTCGTACATGTGCAGCGCAGTTCTTTATTTCACTCATGCACTTTATTTATGTTGCTACTGTTGTGATGAAAAGACTGAAAGGTGTAAATAATTCTCTTAAGACTCGCGTTAAGAGCTGTAATGGAGTTGCCGACCCCTGCACTAGACGTTTCACTGGACTTTCTCGCCGTGCACTCGTCATGCAAATGCGCGTATGGCGGTATAAATTGGTCGTGTTTCCACTGGATGTGGCAACTTTAGCACGACGTGTTTTGCACAGCACCTGTTTCTGATGTTCGTCCGCAGCCTCAAACCCGAAATACAGAAAAATGACCGACGTGCTGTTTTTCTTTGGGTTCAAAACCCCAGACTAAAGCCATTTCTGAAACTGATGACCAGGTACACTGATTGGAATCGAGAACACGTGATTTGTGCTGCCGCTTCTGATTGGTGAGCTGGAGTTGAACACGTGACCTGTGCTGCCTTCTGATTGGTGAGCTGAGCAGCGCGGCAGGGAGGCGATGTACATGTGTGAAATAGTTGACGAAACAAAACCTGGGTCAGTTAGGAGCGCTGCAAAAAAACGTGGCTTTAAACGATCCCAAAATCGTGTTGTCTGAGATCGCGATTTTCGGTCTAAAACGATAGATCGTTCAGCCCTACTGGTCAGTGATTTTGGTCCTCACAAAACGAAAAAGCTCATGAATCGGTTGTGTTCATGTTCTAGAGTTTGGTGAACATTCTACCAATAGAGATACATGTAGAACACCCCCAGCGCGTCCCTGCAAAGTATCAATACAACACTACGTGAGGTTCACTGTTTTTGAAAGAAATATCCAAACTTATGATCCACTAATGTTGAAGCTTATCATTGTATGTTAGGAATTGGGTCCACAAATCTGCCCTACTAATCTTAAGGCTTAAAGTCAATGACGTCTTTGGGGTTGAATAATGGTACCACTTTCTAAAATCATGTTTTATTTATTTATACAAACAGCGAAGACATTGAACTTTGTGCCAGTTTTTGTTTCATGTGGATAGACCCAGGTCAACAAATATGCAATCTGAAAGTTAGATTTCTGACCTATCCTCCAGCTCAGTTTTAAACTATAGGGCTTCAAGACTGTTGTTATATTTCCCTGTATAATATTACATTTCTGCACGGTTGCATAAGTGACCCCCCCTTACTCCCCCCGTGTGTCTGTTTATGTTATTCTTGGAACTCTGCATTTCAAGGATGACACCTCCTGTTCATTGTAGTTGCTAGCTTTGAAGACCTATAGCTTTCAAACAAACTTCTCATCCTGTGTAGAGCCTTGTTGCACAGTCCCAGGCAGCAGACAGACTACTGAGAGGCCGTGTGTCTGAAATGCAGCTCTGATGGGGGTGGCTAATTTTAGCAGCAGTTCATTACCTCTCAGAACAGCTCGTGTCTTCATTAGAGTCTGTTTACCTGCCTGTTAGCGAAACCATTCAGGATCTGCACAACATATTGTACTGAAGGATGTGAGTGTAAAGCAATGTGAATGAAGTCAGTGAGAAGTACTTAAGGGGTAAGTGATATGACAGAGTAAATAATATGACAGTTTATGTCGTGCATGATCATGGTTCATGTATATGTAGGATACTCACTTATTGCCTTGAAGTTGTAACTAAAATCATCTGCTTCTTCTGAAAGTTCGTGTTTCATTACAGTTAAATCCACAATCTCATTAAATCTCAGAAGCTAAAATGGGTCGGCCTGGTTAGTACTTGGATGGGAAACCGTTGGGAATAACAGGTGCCATAGTGGATGTGCATGACTGTGGTGTGAACGAGTGTTGGTGGTGATTGGTGGGGCTGATGGCGTCTTGTCAGTCTACTCTAAGGCAGCTATGGCTACAATGGTATTCTCTGAAAATGGCAAAATTGCACACCGGCTTACATATGATTTCTAAACCAAACCTCTCTCAGACAAACACCATAAGTCATCCGAGTCAAGTTTAACTGTCTCACAGAGAGAACAGACGTGAGTCCAGCAGGTCTCTGTCTGTCCAAATCTCACCTGGGAGATGCTTTAAGTGTTAGGCACCAGATGGAAGGGCTTTCACACTAAACTCCACAGATTCAGAACTTAAAAGCTGGCTTCTCCTGCGCCTGTTTGTCTTTGATTCATCTCTCTCTCTCTTTCGCTCTCCCTCCATCTCTCTCCTTCCCCCCCCCCTTCTCTTTTTCTCCTCTCCCTCTCCCCTTGTCCTCTATCTCTCTCTCACTCTTTCCTGGAATTTACACCAGGAGCATCAGCGACATATAACATAGGCAGAGCTGCATAAGTGTGTACTTTTAAAAGCTTCCATTTACACCAGAGGCAGCAGAGCTGCTCCTGTGACACCAGCTCTGTGGATTCTCACGTTTAAACACTTGAACTTTTTACATTGCTTATGTATTCATTGTTGATTGGATGAATTATGTTTTAAATCACAAAACAAAAGTTGACAACAAGAAAGAGACGATGCTTCGCAGCTGTAACCCCCCTCCTCCTCTCTCTCACTCTCTCTGCTAAAAAGCCTGGAGATGCTCCGCTGATGCTGAAAAATTAGAACTCTAACCTAATCTGATCGGCGTGTAGCGTAATGATGTTGGACGAGTGTGTGACTCTGCTGGTGTAGATTGTCTGACCTGTTAAAATGGAAAACGATACCTGTGCGTATGCTGCGCTTATGCACTGTTACTGCTTTAGTGTAAATTGGGGGTTGCTGTCTCTTTCTCTCTCTCGCTCTCTCTCTCTCTCTGCCTCCCTCCCTCCCTCTCTCTCCCTCCTTCTGTCTCTCTCTCTCTCTCTCTTTCCCTCCCTCTCTCCCCCTCTCTCTCTCTTCTCGCCTTCTCCTCTCCCTCTCTCCCTAGTCTTCTATCTCCCTCTCTCTCCCTTCCTTCTTCTCTCTCATTCTCTCTCTCCCCCCATTGCTCTCTCTCTCGTCTCGCTCTCTCCTTCTCTCGCTCTCCCTCCCTCCCTCTCTCTCCCGCCTTCTGTCTCTCTCGCTCCCTCTCTCTTTCCCTCCCCCTCTCTCTCTTCTCGCTTTCTACTCTCCCTCTCTCCCTAGTCTTCTATCTCCCTCTCTCTCCCTTCCTTCTTCTCTCTCTCTCCCTCTTTCTCTCTCTCTTTCTCTCTCTGTCTCCCCCTCTCTCTCCCTGCTTCTCCTTCTTACTCTCTCATTCTCCCAGAGTCTTCTCAGGGGCACATGGACTTGTTATGTCTCAAGATTGTGTTGAATACAAACTTTCTGTGTGAGCGCACACCCAATCAGCTACACGCTGCATTTCTGTCCAGTCTGTCAGTGTGAATGAAAGTGTTAGACTGGATTAACTCAAGTTTGACATGATAATCGCTCCATCTGTCACAGCAGGGCGCGCCAATAATGACATAAAAATAGAATCAAATGTAGAATCTAAAACAGTGCTACTGCAGCTACCATCAAACCATCAGATAAATATCAGATGTGGATGCGACATAACTGCAGACATTAAAGGGCCTATATTTTACTGTTTTCTGATATAAAGCGCTTTTCCACCTTAAAGGCACTCAAAGCGCTTTACAACAAGGAACCACTCACCCATTCGTACACTAGTGTATGCAAACACTGGGGGCGAGGTGGGTTAAGCGTCTTGCCCAAGGACACAATGACAGCATTCATCTGTGGGAGCTGGAATCACACCAGCCAACCTGTGGATCAGTGGATCTGACTGCTCATCCAGTGATGTTTATGTTGATCAAAAATATACCTGGAGTTGTGTTTTGTTTCATTCACACGTTTATCACACAAATCCTGCATATTTAGGCTGAATTCTTTTCTCACACAGGAAACACCCCACTTCCACCTTATGATGTCATGTGGTAATTCAGGAAGTGCTTTACTGTGTTTTTAAACTCCACACACCTTCACTAGAATCATTTGGATAATTTCAGCTGTAGAATTGCTTATTTCTACTGATCTAAAGGTAAGGTAGGTAGCTGTTAACTTGAAGACTACCAAGTCATGACATCACAAGGTAGAACAGAGCATTTTAGCTTTGGAGATATAGACTAATAATAAAGTGCATTACTCAAACATGTGTGAATGAAACAAAACACAACTCGAGGTATGCTTTAGATATAATACCATTCTAACATGGCTTAAAGCTCACAAGAATCCATTTTGTGTAATATAGGACCTGAAGGTGAGCATGAGTGTGGCTGCAACTGTCATGAATCAATACTGTGTGCGTGTAGTATTCCCCTGGTCCTCTCACATTAAACTTGTATGTAGCTGCTCAACATTAGGAACACAAAGGGACCAGAGCACACACCTGCTGCACTGTTCAGCTCAGATTCAGATATTTGTCATGTTATTGTATCAGAAAACTGTGAGCAGCATTAGAGCGATGATGGGGACATTCACTACAGAATAATACAATCATTTATTAAAGCCCTGCACTGAGCCCAAGCACCAACAGAGAAAAGACAAAGAGGCGTGTGAAGAATGGAGAGGCTATGAATGTTGTGTATGGTATTTATTGAACTCAGGCAAAGCAGGAGATGAATTACTGTACTTGCCAATACTGAGGGCAGTGTCACAGTCACCAGTAGCCCAAACAACAGAATAACAACGGAATCTGGGCAACTATATGACACCACAAAGCATCTATTCTCCCCAGGGATGCATCGATACCCATACTAGTATAGAATATCGGTGCTCATCCGGGAAAATTTTCAGTATTGGGTATCGGATATCGGTTCAGTCAATATCCTGGTTGTATTCTTTACTGACTTACTTGAACTTTAAAGCTGTTCAGTAGTTACTTGCAGGATACATAACAGGTACATAGCACAGCCAGATCAATTTTGTAATATGTTAACTGTGTTTTGAGAGGGAAAAATGCCATTTTCAGTCCCTAACTATTTGTTAATATCGGATATCGGCATAAACAGATAGTATCAATATCGGTGCTGGAACTAAATATCGGAATTGGATCGGTGCATCCCTAATTCTGACAAGCAATACTTATATTATTATGTGACTTTTCTGTTGGATCGTACGTCAAATGCTTTTCTCTATGGAGACATTATTGCTTCATCTGGAATGTTTCACAGTATGATATTAAACCTTTCTATCTTCATAAAGAGACCAGACCAAGTTACTGGTCAGATCTGTGAAGAGGCAACCCCACTCACTCTCAGAATGCCTGTTTTTCTAGGTATTGTTGAGCTATAAAACCACCTGTAATTGAATAAATGTTGTTTAATGTCATACTATGGAACATTCCAAACAGAGCAATGACATATCGACTGAAACAAGCAGGTGACAGACCACAGAGTTACACAGTGCACCTTTAGTATATTTATGAAATTGTCAGGGAAACTATCATACGGTCACTCAAGTCAACACTTACAGCAGACCTCCAGTCTTTGGCCATCCTCTCTGTCCTGTGTTGTTTTCAGCTGGGTGTGATTAACTGAGCAGTGACAAACTCTCTCACCCTCTGTGTCTTTCTAAATCCTGGTTCAAACTGTGCCTGTTTTTAAGGGCTGTTCTTGCTCCACTGCCTCTGATATCTTTCTTTGTGTTGTGTCCACTCACTCGCACTTTTAATGATGTGAGACAGAGCCGGGACACCACCAGAGACTGACCACAGGGAGGCACTCAACCGGAAATAGGCTACAACAACTGTCTGAATCTCCAAATGAGACTCTTTCACTGCTTCTAATTAAGTCGAGTTGAGATCTTATTAGAAATATAGTTAAAAGGCCCATATTAGGCTATTTTTTGATCAGTGGTTTAATGTTGTTTCCAAATCAAAAACATACCTGGAGATATGTTTTGTTTCATTCACACATTTAACAATAATAACGCAGGATTACTAAAATATGTGTGAATGAAACAAAACTCAAGGGATATTTTTGAGGAGATGACTCTATGATGATTCTAACCTGTCTTAAAGCTCACAAGAGTAATTTTTGCGTAATATAGGAGCTTTAAACATAAAGACTAAAACTGAAGAACGATAATGCAAAATACCCTGTTATTGCTTTCTTAAATGTGTAAAAGGTGTTCATAAATGGAGCTTTTTTTTCCAAATTGTGAATAATAATCTGCTTAATGCCTGTGACCTGAACATGCATTTGGATTCATAAATGTCAAGTTGTTTATCTAATCCAGTAATAGACAGAGGACACGTGCACCCCTCTGTGGTAGCCCAATGGAGTCTGTACTTGTTTGTTTGTTTTTCACAATTATTAAGGGCATTTTACAGTGACAGCAGAAAAACTTTAAATCACGTTATCACCATTTTCTATATGCATAATATCTGCATATTTAAAGGGCCCATATTGCGCCTTTTTCTGATCTTCTCTCCCCCTGCTATTTACTAACATTATACAAACATTTTAATAAATTCAAGGATGAGTGGTTCTATTCTTAAAGGTGTTCTGTGTAACTTTTTGGTTGGAGGTCCGTCACCTGCTTGTTTCTGTGTCATAGCTCTGCCCAGAATGTTCCACATGTTCCTGCCTTACATTTATTGAATTACAGGTGGTTTTATAACTCAAAAATGAAAAAAATAATTTAAAAAAAGCATTCTGACTGTGAGCGGGGCTGCCTCTCAGCTCTGACCTGTAACCTGGTCTGGTTTGGTGTCCATGATCATAGAAACATTCCAGACAAAGCAATAACATCTCCAGGGAGAAAAGCATTTGATGGACCCTCCACCAGAAAAGTTACACAATGCATCTTTAAATGACATAGATGCAGGGACAGAAACCCAAATAGCGGGACTGTACAACCAAAAGTGAGACTGGTGGCCACCCTATATAACCTCTATTCAGTGGTACAGCTCAATAAGATAAGACAGAGCAGCTTTCAGCTATAATGAGTCCTTGAATTGAACCACACCAGTAAGTTTGTAGTATCAAGTGATCTAATGACTTTCAGAAAAATTGCATTAGACTTGCATCAGTTTGTCTCAGGACTAAAAGACTGTGTGGACTTTGCTCTCTGTGACTGACAAACTAAATAATGAGGCTCTGGCAAGGGCAGCAGTTTGCAGAGCACACAGATAATTAGCAGCTCATTTGTAGCAGATTGAACATAAAAACACAGATTTTTCTCGATTTGTGATTATAATTTTTTTTTCTTATTTTTCAGAAAAACTTTTCAAGCATGTGGAAGTCATTTAAAGGTGCCCCAGCTGTTCTTGGTTTTCCATTTTTGAATTTCAAACACAACACACCCCACCCTTTCCACACCCAAAACACAACGAAAAAAAAACAAAAACAAAAAAAAACAAAAAAACACTGAAATCAAACAGTTTAACACCACCCAGGTCCAGTCTCGCCAGCATGTCCAAAAAAGTGCCAGAATACACAAAGGTCTGAGTCTTCTATTGTCAGTTATAGTATTGTTTAATGTCATGTTTATTGTCTTTAAAAATAAGTTTAAATGGGCATCATTGACAGGTAAATTAGCCAATCAGGGTCCGTAGCAATCTGTTTTGAGAGGGAGTGGTGACTAGACTGATCTTTCTGTATAAAAAATAAAGAGATTTCTGGGGTAAATATTTATCATGGGTACTTTTTCTTTGTACTAGTGGGAGAGTTTTTGTTCTTTTTCTGTACTATGATTCAATTTCAGATGACGAGGGTTGAGTAAATTACTTTTATGACTCGTTCTAGATGTATCCTGACTACTAAAGTTCATTTGCAGTTAATATATATATTTTTTTTAACTACATTGTCAATTTAGAGTAATTTTTGGAGAGATAATCTTGCTTTTTGTTTTTTGTCTCAGTGGGATAAATTAGTTTCAGTATTATCATTTATCATCTATACTTTCCACAGCAATGTATCTTACTTCAATATTTGTTATCATGACAGGCCTACTTACATTATACTAACAAGCGACCCTGTACTTGTAGTTTATTTTTCTCCAATCTTCTTCATACCTTCCATCTGTAGCCATCATAGTGACATGGACTGCAGAATATATGTATTAACCTTTGACAAGAGAAAATATGGCTCCTCTAATTACAAATATAAAGATACCTGACAGGTATGAATCATCCATCACGGGACGGGGCCACTCTCTATCATTCAGCCCATGTGACAGGAGCAGAGGCCACCATCTGGAGAAGACAAATGAGCACATCAACTATAGCTCCGACAGCTTTTCATATGAGACACCAGATGAAGGCTCCAGCGTGCATTAAACAGGTGTTAAAGAATGTTCACACCGTGTAATTGTAATGGATATATAGGTATTGTAGTGTGGTCTGAGTGACAGGTGACTCACTGACATATTTATGTTTGTTTTCCCTATAAGACAGCCTGTCTATACACAGTCATCATACAGTTTATTCAAAGACAGAGGTTTTAAAGGTGCACTGGTGCAGCTTTAGAGACCTCCACCATCTTTGGAAGTTCAGGGGATTCTGGGAACTCCTTGATCCAACTCCTTGATCCTTGATCTACGCCCCACAGGAAGAGTCTGTTCACTGGTGGTGCTTCCCGAGTTGATGTCTGAGGCACCTGCGAAATCATCTGCAAAATCATCGCGTCTCCCAATGCCAGTTCTTCCATTAAATCTGTCTTTTGGTCTGAAGAGCATTCGAGTTTGTTCCGAAGTGGGTACCATTTCTGTAAACTTTCACCTTAATCATCTTGGTATTGAGCATGAGCTACTTCACTGCTGTTATTATCTTCCTCATCATCTTTGAATGTGGGCGCTTCCTCTTGATTTACTGTTTTATTTTCTTGCTATCAATCAAGTCAGACTTAGAGTCCCAAGAGTCCTGTGCTGCCTCATCTTTTTTAAGATTCAACTCAGACATGAAATCTATCGTCGGGTCTTTGGAGGCGTCCATCTCTTCCTCAGACTCCTCCTCTTCATCATGGTCCTTTGTTTTTGTTTGTTTTGTTTTTGTTTTGTTTTGACAGCCATCATTAGTTGAGATTCTTGTTGTAGCTCGAGTGAGGGCAAATGAACATTAGTGGTTACAAGTCATTTGCTCATAATTACATCATGCAATAGCACCATTAGTGAACTACACAAACATAATGCCTTCAGAGCCATTACTCTACACTGAAATCCTTATGACACATCGTGAGTGAATTTTTTGCTGCAAACCATAAAGCATTTGACAGAGCTGTGTGCCATTGTCATTCTCCTCCCCTCCATCTCCTTGTTGAAACCCGTGTTGAGAAGCTAACTGCTCTTGTCCCTGTGTCACACATTTCACATTTGTCAAGCATCATTTCAACTACAGCGGTGTTTTGTCTCACTTTGACAAAACAGTCTGTTGGAAGTGTTATAAACAAGTTTAGTGCGAGACTCAAGAATCATCTGAAAGTCAAATATAGAAGTAAAGAGTTGCACCTGAAGCCAAGGGTAGCATACAAAACAAAATCTTCTGTTTCTTGTTTGCTTTCCACAAAGCTTAACCTTAGAACATTTAACTAAACTACTGAGTGAACAGTTTTACACAAGTTTTGCAGATGTGACCACACTTCTGAAATTCTTTTTGTTGCTTATTGAGTATTCGCTTTAATGTTGTACAGTAGTTAGGGTTCTCAAAGGGTCTTCTGCTCATAGCTGCTGACATCTTCGTTTTGTGGTCCTTCTAATTGCATAATGTCATTTTCTCTTCATCCTTTGATTGTGTTTACACTACCAGACATTTGATACCCGTCTCGAGATTCTCACTGCCATTATTGGAATCTCAACTTTTATGAAGATCAAATTAATGTAACGATATAGGATAATACAATGATATAAGATCAGACTATACAATTACAATACAAACATTTTGTTTAGTGAATACAACTAATATGGAAACTTTGAATGATTATAAGAATTTTCAAATAATTAAACATGATCTCAATAGAATGATTTTGCTTTTACTTTTACTTATTTTAAAAGCATCACTTGTTTTGGTGAGAGACCATTCATGGGTTTTGTGGTATATGGTTTAAAGCTAAAAGTATGTCCTAACATTACAAGCACAAATTTAGATTCTAAAACACCCATTTTACATGTAGACTGTTTATATTTAAGCCTGGTTAAGCTGCTCTCCCTTTTCTTCATCTATTCCTCTGAGTTCCATTTTAATTAAAATACTTACCAACAATAATTTATGGAAAACAATGTTACTTGTACTCAAATAAATATATATGTTTAACCAGTATCTAGATATCTACTGTTATTTACTAGACTTGAGATTGCATCGGTCTGTGGCCTGGATAGAGGACTGTAACTGTCTCCCATCCATGTAGTGGACTGCAGGGGAAATACATCTCAATACATTGATTAAATGGGTGGGTCATTACACCCCACAAGCATTTATATGGTCCCACTACTTAGGGCTTATTGCATGTTGTGATAATGGTCCACTGTGCATAGTTGCCGGCCACAGTATCCTATAATTATCGCAGCAGTTTGAATCTGACCCTCACCTCTATAATTGCGGCGCTCAGACACTTAAACTAAACAGTGGTTTATGGGATAATTAATGGGTGACCTCCAGAGCCACAGCAGTATCCACATGAGGAAAGTGAGTAACAATAGAAGGGACCAATAGACCATTATTCAGATTATTATTTTAAATTTCAGTGCAGTTATGAAAAACAAGGCAGCAGTTTGAATGGCCTTTCTTATTCTATTCATGAAGATAGTACATTCATTTTTTCGTAATTTAATCAATTTCGTCAACAATTTTCTTGGATAATAGGCGGCCATTGTATAAATAAAATGTCATTGCAATTATTTATATGTGAACATACTGATCTTATGACTTAAAGCATTTTCGACTGGCAACAATCACGTCTTTGGGGTTAAATAATGAAATCACTTTCTGAAGATACAATGAAAAAAAACTGATTTGTGAGCTTTAAGCCATGTTGTTATCTCATCAAAAACATACCTGGAGTTGTGTTTTGTTTCATTCACACACGTTTGCGTAACCCTTTATTAGTTTGTCTGCATCTCCAGAGCTCAAAATGTTCTGTTCCTCCACAGTGAAGTGGTAGTTTTCAAGTTACCTTTTCACTCATTTTTACCTTTTAGTCTAGTAGAGATTGGCAATTCCAAAGCTGAAATCAACCAATTCTCTAGTGGAAGTGTATGGAGTTTAAAAACACAATGGAGCACTTCCTGTGTTACCATATGACGTCACAAGGTGGAACAGAGTGTTTTCAGTTTGAAAGAAGAAATAAATATGCCGTGTTTATGTATTAACATGTGTGAAACAAAACTCCAGGTATGTTTTTATGAGGAAACAACATTATAACAGAGAAAATAGTGTAATATGAGCCCTTCAAACAACAAATTCTACCACAGAATTCTGACTTCGTCCAGCTCAGTATTAAAGGATTTTTCTAATATTGTAATGTCACATGAACCCAACCCTTTGTCCGAAGAACAACCACAACTAGAGAGATATTAAGTTTTCTTTTGTTTTGTTTTTTTGGTCAGAGAAACTACTTTTATTTGCGGAGAATTCCTGCATGCACCTGTCCCAATTCTCACTGCAATGACAGAACCCGACCTAACAAAGTGACCTTTAAAACCGTACAAAGCATTGAGTATTTACCAAACAATTGTGATTCTTTACTTTTTTTGGGGGAGTTTGGGGAATATTCCACCAGCTCCACATCCATCACCGTCTACGTCAAGTTGTCAGCCACAAGTTTCCGTCAGAAAATATCTGAAGCTAAATGTTAGTTTCTGCCCCAGTCCTGCTTGAGGTATTGTATCACTTTATAATAACAGCACCTTAATTGTCCTTAAACTTTTCTGGTGGAGGGTCTATCGCCGGTTCCACTCCATGGAGATACAGCAAAGGAGAAATTCAATGCCATGGAGATGTTGGCTGGAATGTTCCACAGTATGGCATTACAGCCCACTCACAGTAAGAATGGGTAGCAGAAAACTATTGTTGCCATTGACTGCAGTCCTCGTCATTCATAAATTATTTGGTAAAAATCCGTTTTGACGGTCAAACTGTTAAGTGTAGTACATAACGGCCACTTAGGGTGCACGTTGTATTTACTATGGTTAAACTTGATGCTAAATTTAATGTACACAGTGTTAATTTTTTTGTTGGGGATGTGTCACCTGCTTGTTTCTATGGATATGTCACTGATCTGCCTGAAATGTTCCACAGTATGACATTAAACAGCTCTACCTTACATCTGTTCAATTACAGGTGGTTTTTAGCTCAAAAATACCCAGAAAAACAGGCATTCTGACTGTGAGCGTGATTGCCTCTCCACAGATCTGACCTGTAACTTTGTCTAGTTTTTCTCCACAAAGATAGAAAGGTTTAATGCTAGAAGTTACTCAATGCACCTTTAACATAAAAAAAAAAATCCAATTGTATAAAAGATATGCATAGTATCTGTTGATAAAGTGAGTGAAACTCACCAAAATGACTTTTGGTGAAGCTCTAATTGCATTGATTCTTATGGGAGAACGCTCAAATGTCCAGTCCCAATGTGGCAGCCGTTATGTCAGAATACGCTCCATAGTTTGATGGACTATACCTGAAAAAAAAACAGTTAACAATGGAATTCTCAATGATGACGGGATAGAAAGTGTAACCAGGTATGGTATAATACACAGACAATTATTGTGACCCAGCCTTGAAACCTTCCATCTGCGTTTATAAGCTGTTAGTCCATTCATGAATAACACAGCTCCAGTGCCTTCAGATGACAAGGACAGCCAAGATAACCCTCTTTTCAAGAATAAGAGATACCTGTAGAATGAAGATGTGCTGAATTGCGACTGAATTGCTACTGTGAAATTACCTATTGCCCGACAGGGCTGTAGCCGAGCTGCTTTATTCAATCACAGGAATCTCTTTCACTTCTAACTCTCGAGTTAAAGCGTCTGTTTGTTCATCTGCTTTTCATTGGACTCGTATTCAGAGCTGTGTTCAGTGAGGAGCCTGGTGTATGGCCATGTCCACTCTCTAAAGAAAGACTTCAGTATTCACAACAGTCCAGCTCTGAGCATGGGGCTGTGGGACTGGGGATTATGAATAGATATAAAACGTCTGTTATGCAAGTGTGAAAAGTCCATTTGAAAAGAAGTTTTGTTGCTATGGAGATTAGATAACCAACAATAGCCTGTTTAAGATAAGATGTCTTTGCTGTACATGACTGCAGGTAGATGTTCTTTGTATTCAGTTAATAAGTTCATCTATTTGGTTACCTGCACATCTTCATAAGCTATTGTTTGTAAGTGTCTGTTCTGGCAAATAAAAAAGTGAAAAGACTGTTGAACTCTACAGTAGGTCTCCTTATAGTTAAAGCTACTTATTAATTTGTAATTAAGTCAACTTAAGGGGAGAGGCGGCACACAGTGGTTGAGTTGATGCCCTACAGCAAAAAGATCCTGGGTTTCATTCTGTGGAGTTTGACATAAATTTATAACAAAAACACATTCAGCTTTCCTTTTCCTTTTACTTTACGTTATGCATCAGAGGCACAATTTTTCCCCCACACAGTTATGTCAAACAACAGACGCTTTATGTTAGTGTTTATACTAGTTGAAATTGTCTATATATCAGGTTAGGTTTAGGAGCAGGTAAGTTTAGCTTAGCAAAACTGAGCTGTAATTTTTAGACAAAAGAAAAATATAAAATAAAGATAGTAGTTAACTGTTTTTAACGGGTCACTAAAAATACTGTCTCGTTGAACCTTAATATTTGCTGTAATTACATCTGTGGATTATGAAATTAACTCACTCCAGGGAAAATAGGTCGCTATTTCCTAAGGGCATTGTTGCATATTCTTGTATTTTTTTTCCGTAAAGCAAAAACATGCACAATAAGCATAGAAGATAATAACACAGAAGTCTGAAAAAAGTTACTTCCCAGCTGGGCATTGGGTCCCCAGGCACCCAGGTCCTAACAGGTTGCCTCAGCAGTACTACATTATGGGTCAACTACTGAGTAAATTTTTTCCTACAGATACATTAATTTATACTGTAATTTAACCTGTTTAAGGTAGAACTGTAAATGTAATTAATCTTTACTGTTATAGCTTGTTTCTCTGACCAGCCAGTCTCTTCTACATTCTGTTTGACTCCAGAATGTTCTGTAACTGGACCCTAGAGCATGAAAAACCTCTGTCCAAACTTGAGATGATCCAACCACAGCCGCTAATGTTTTTAACCTGTTTTTAAAATGAGCAAAAACATCTCCTCTCCAAAATTCTCGTACCCGTCAAAACAAAATATATAACTTCTTTTACCTGCATGTGATAAATAAGAGTTTGGTGCATCGATTGTTGATTCTGAATTGCCATTTCTCAGTCCTTTATGTTGTTTTTCCCATTTTTATGCGTAAGCAGCCATGACGTAAACAGACCATGTGTCTCTCTGATTGGTTAGTCCGCCTGTCAGTCACACCCTCTGAAATCAGGGAGTGATACAGCTCCAGAAAAAAAAAAAAAAAAAAATCCAGATGATTTATGGTTGAATACAATCTTAGAACATTTTTATACCCCCAAAATAATGTTGTGATGTCTCATTTGCAGTCTCCAAATTAGTGAGTCTGACCTTTAACATTCCTCCCCAAAATAAACAACATAATGAAACCTGGTAGGAATATTTCATACCGTGGCATTTTCATATGGCTTTTTAATTTGGCTCATATACCTGTTATACAACTTGTACTTCCACCTTTGTCACATTATCAAACTTTATTGTTGTTATTATTGTGAGAAGAAACTTAAATTACTATTCCCAACACCATACCAAGCAATATGAAATCCTTAATGCTTTTCTCTATTCTTAAAGGTCGTATATTACACAAAATCGATCTTAGAATGTTGTTACCTCCTCAGAAACATACCTAGAGTAGTGTTGTGTTACAATAATCTTTTATTATTAGTCTGGCAATATCTCCAAAGCACAAAATGCTCTGTTCCACCTTGTGATGTCATGTAGTGTTAGTTTTCAAGTTAACAGCTACCGTTTGCCTTTTATTAAGTAGATATTAGCAATTCCAGGGCTGAAGTTATCGAAATGATTGTTAGTGAAGGTGTATGGAGTTTAAAAACACAGTGGAGCACTTCTTGTATTACCACATGACATCACAAGATGGAGCAGCGTGTTTTCCAGTTGAGAGGACCTCAAACAAAACCCTAAATATGCAGGGTTTGTGTGTTAAACGTGTGAATGAAACACAACTCCAGGTATGTTTTTGATGAGGAAACAATATTATAATGTAGATCAGAAAATAACGTAATATGGACCCTTTAAGAACAATTCATACTTAATTACTAACTGACTAATTACAGAGTTAAAGAGTTGAATAAAAACATAGTATAGTATCCATAGTTATACCAGATGAATCCACGAAGTTGCTACGCTATTTATAACGTTCTCAGTTACAGCTATAATGAGATGGATTTGTAGCCTTTTCAAAGTCTTATACACATTACACACATACACTTTTTCTTGTCATAAAATAGCTGTGAAAAGGTGCTTTTTGTACCATTTATGTAATATACTACAATAATAACTTCACAAAGCATGAACAAAGGCTTAATACAAAATGAATACATTGTTTATTAATAAGAATTCATACTTAATTACGTAATTATATGTTCATGGATGTTAAAGGGCCCATATTATGCTATTTTCTGTCCTATGTTATAATGTTGTTCCCTCAAAAACATACCTGGAGTTGTGTTTTGTTTCATTCACACATGTTTAACACACAAACCCTGGATATTTAGGCTGAGTTCTTTTCTCAAACTAAAAACACTCTGTTCCACCTTGTGATGTCATGAGCTCAACTGTGTTTTTAAACTCCACACAGAGCATTTTGAGCTTTGGAGATGTAGACAGACTGATAATTACACAAACATCTATACAATATAGGACCTTTAATTATGTAATTGTAGAAGAATTATCCATAGCTATACCAAACCAATTCACAACGTTACTACACTATTTATAACCCTCTCTACTGCAGCTGTAATTCAGATTCGTAGCCTTTCAAAGTCTTATACAAATTTTCCTGTTATAAAAAGCTGTGAAAAGTTTGGGCTTTGTTCCGTGGTGTCATGCTGTCACAAACTACTTTTTTTTTTTTATCTCTTCCACACAATTACCTTGACACGTATTAAGCTAATGTCATGCACCAGAAGCAAAAAGTGTTTTTAGCCTGCGGGAGCCAATTCAAAGTAATACGCATCCATTTTGTGCCCAGACACACTTGACAGAATCTGGTGACGCTAACAGCTATATGCAAAAATACGAGTTAGCATGCTCTTCTGGTGTGGTTGGATGTTTATTTCGTTTTGTCTTCCATTGCTTCAGATAGTAAATGCCACAGACCAGAGAAACAAATGAGTTTGCTTGCTGAACAATTGGTTTCACTAATGGGTCCATTAAGCTGGAGGAGAATGAGAGAGGAGAGCCACAGCTGACGCAAGTTTTACTGCAAAAGTGCTGAACATTTCGAAGGGCATTCTGGTATAAAGAGCTACATTAAGCTTTAATGGCGGGGTGCAGGGCTCTTAGGGTTCTGGGCTGGTTCAGAGCCAGTTTAATGTGGGGTTTTTTGTTTTTTTTCATTTGCTCGTGATTTTCTTAACTCCTGTTTTTGCTACATTTGGATATCATTTGGTCTTCTCTATTATTATATTATATCTCTCTTTTTTTTTTTTTTTTTTTTTTTTTTTTGATTAGTCGACAAGTCAAATATTTATTTATGTTGTACATTTGCATAACATTTTTTAAACAAAGAAAGGTTCCCATATGGTAAAAGCAGAATGTTTATGAATAAATGCTTATTATAAATGAAAATCAGAACTTGTTTTTTGTTTTTTCTTTGTTGACATTTTTATTAAATATGTCACCATTTCTGTTATGAAAGGTGTTTTGGAGTGTGTTTTAGAGTCTGTTAAGTCCAGATCATAATTATGATTATTTTAATTACTACTATGATCTTTCTGATTAATTGGTCCAGCCCTATTCTTTATTTTTATTACCAACCCAAACTTTAACCCTGTTGCTATGCAACTATCCAACTCTTTATCATGAATGATTCAGACTCAGTAATTAGTTAGTTACAATCAATCCGCATGGTGGAAAAGGCCAACCAATACAGAGGTCTTTACTAGGGATTTAATTTTTTTAGTTCTGAAACTGATTTCGATACTATAGCTTTATGTATCTGCCGATACCGATATGAACCGATACCAGTGTAGAGGCTGAAAACAGCTTTTATTTCCTTTATACAAAAATAAAATGAGACAAAACTGATTCATGTCTGTTATTTAGCTGCAATTTAGGTTAGTTTAAGTAACTACAGAACATCATTGTATAAATAAAAAACATTATTATAGGTTGAAATGATATTTGGAAGCCGATATCCAATTCGGCAAATTTTTCATCTATGTTTCATCTCAAGTCTTTACATCGCGTAACTATAGGAAAAGGTTAAGACTTTATTTAGACTTCACTGGATCAGGAAGACTGTTTTTGTGTACATCAACAGACATAATGATATAATATTGAAACGTTGGGTTTATCATCTGGCATTAATTAAAAAGTCGGGCATAGCAAAGTCATCTGCGAGAATCGTGCTGTAAAACTCTCCCAACACTTGAACACATGGTTGATCTTTCACTATTATTCCAAACTTCAGACTCACGACAGTTACACAGATGGCTGCGTATTTTCAAGATGAGTAATTATTTCTGTTTTCATCGACACACCACACTCTTCCACAAGAACGGTTTCCTGAATTGAACACATGGTAATTGGTGTAGTCATTAGCAGTAGAGACTGGAACTGGAGACATGAGGAACGCCCAGGATCTAAAGCAGGACAATGCTGAGACTGTGACCTTTATGGGCGTTTTGAATAGAAACAATAAACAACAGCCTTTGTAATCTCATTGGCATGCCCTGCTATACATTGTAATTACATTCTATTACTAATAAAGAAGCATTTTTATATTCATTATGATATTTTAATCAAGTACTGAGTGAATTTCTTAGTCTCGAAATATGGTAGACCTTAAACAAAGTTGAGTAAAGAGCTGACAAACATGGGAGAGTTTGTTTTTACGCCAAATCAGTTGTATCAAAATGGACCTGACAATGTCTTCTGAGGTCCCTGACAACTGAGAAAGATTATCCTTAAAGGTCCCATCATTTGCACAATTGACTCTTGTGAGCTTTAAGCCACGGTAGATTGTCGTTGTTTCTGTTCGAGTAATCCTTTATTATTAGTCTCTCTACATCTCCAAAGCTCAGAATGCTCTGATCCACCTTGTGATGTCATGAAGCGGTAGTTTTCACGTTAACGGCTACTTTTTCCCTTTTGTTCAATAGAGATTGTCAATTCCAGGTCTGTAATTATCCAAATGATTCTATTGAAGGTGTATGCGTGTATTACCACATGACATCACAAGGTGGAGGTTTCTGCTTGAGAGAAGAACTCAGCCTAAATATGAAGGATTTGTGTTAAACGTGAGAATGAAACAAAACACAACTCCAGGTATGTTTTTGATGAGGAAACAACATTTTAACATAGATCAGAAAATAGTTCAATTTTGCATTCAGTTAACCATAAAAATTACATTTTTTCTTTACAGATTTTCAAATTGGGTTGATACTTAGTTGAACACTGCATGTGCAATAATACGCATGTAGAATACGCATCACACCCTCATAACCATTCTCGTCTGTGGACAGCATTGATAAATAGTGTGCCATTTGTCAAGTTAATATTCATAACACAGCCATCAGAGTGCTGGAGGCAGATGCATGTACCCTTTAGCCAAATATGGTGCAGCGCATTGTTTCTTTATGCGAGATTAATATGTCCGCACAATAAGAAACAGACCAAACTAGATTCCCGCTGGTGTATTCACAATGAAAATGATTGTTAGTGTGAATTAGGCTACTCGGGGCCCCAATGGAAAACAAAATAAATCATAGCATTTGCTGGAAGAGAGAAAGGCCCTTGAGTAGAATATTCATTAGAAGTGCATCTTAGCGGCACCAATCACTCCAAGAGGAAATTACAAGGAGAGCTGCATAAAAGGCCTGTCCACACCAGCCAATGTCTCTTAATTAAATATAGACATGGGTAAACAGCGCATGGGGGTAGTTTTAATGGCTGCTCACTCACTCTGTCACCTTCATAAATACAGTTTTCACAAGCTAGTAAAGCAATGTCAAGGTGATGTGTTTATTGTCCACAGGGGCGTTTTTTTGTTTTTTGTTTTTTTAGAATTCTTATCTTGAACTGTGAATCCAAACTTTACAAGACAAGCAAGTTAATGTGTTGATAATTTTAAGTGAATTCGGAATTTGCCCATTGTGAAAAGTCTTTAATAATGCTTTTGAGTACCTTTGCTTTGGCGTTTCATGATTTAGAACTTAATAATATATGACTATTTAACATTATTTCACCGCATAGGGTCTCTACCTGTGACATCACAATCCCAGCAAATTTCAGAGTTTTGTGAAGCTCAAAGAAAAAGGAGGCAGAGGATTAATGAAACCAGCGTGAAATAAGCTAAATACAACTCCAGGTATGTTTTATGATAAATGAAGAACGTTATAACATGGCTAAAAGCTCAAAAAAGTCAACTTTGCATGCGTCCTTTAAGCTTATATATGATTTTCAGTGTCAGTTTTTTATGAATTCAAATGCACAGAGAGTAGCAACTCCTAAATTTTAGCTTCCTGTTATGAGCAATATTTCAAAGCAACTTTTCACCATTTAAAAGATTGATTGATATGGAAATGGTTCTAATTTTTCATCATTATGAAACACTTGGATAGGCGCCAATATTACAACCTTGAAAGCCAGTACGCTGCAAGTAAAGAGCCTTTACTTGCAAGAAAAAAGTAAAATGTTATCATGTTTTGTAGATAAATCTCACTTTTTATAATTCATGTGACATCAATGAAAAAGTGGACATTGTGGAATGATGGAGAAAGGCCGTAATGTCTGTGCAGGACAACCAAAAGAGAGACAGGTCACGCTAAAGGTCCTATATTACACAAAATGGATTCTTGTGAGCTTTAAGTCATGTTGTAACGGCATAATCACAGAAAAAGAGCTAAATGAACTCTTCTCCAGTACATGTAGGTTTTCTATTAGACTTTATCACTGTCAAAATGTAATAATAAATAAAATAATAAAACATAATAAAATGTATATCATGTTTTTAAGTATGAGTGTACATTCATAAATCTATGCAGTTTTATGAGAGAGAAAATATTTTATTAAAAGTCTTATATCATGCAAAATTATCTCTTGTCTAGCTTTAAGGCGTGTCAAAAACATACCTAAAGTTGTGTTTTGTTTCATTCACACATGTTTGAGTAATCCTTTATCTGTCAGTCTACATCTCCAAAGCTCAAAATGCTCTGTTCCACCTCGTGATGACATATCGTGGTAGTTTTCAACTATCTTTTACCTTCAGTTCAGTAGAAAATGGTACTTCCAAGACTGAAATTATTAAAATTATTGTATGTATTTTAAAGTTCAGAGAAGAGCTCAGCCTAAATATGCAGGATTTGTGTGTTAAATGCGTGTGAATGAAACAAAACACAACTCTAGGTTGTTTTTGATGAGAAAACGACATTATAACGTAGGTCAGAAAATAGTGTAATATGGGCCCTTTAACAGTACTAGCAGCAGGATGTATTAAGTATTACGTCTTTTTAAAAATCACAGCTGATGAGGGCTAATGGTTGAGTGAAGGCATAAATGGGACGGGCGAGATAAATTACCCAGAAATAATTAAAGTGTACTCTCCCACTAACTGTCAACATCCTCTTAGCATTTCTCAGATGAATGGGCTTGTTAGTCGGGGCCTGTCACTGTGCACTGCTCTGTGACAGCTTTTACAATCCTCTATTCTCAGTGGTATAAGTACAGCTGCTGAATTCATACTAAACAAATAGAAAGCCTAAGTCAGGTACTTGTTGTTTCCAGGTGTTTTAGTTCCAGAGTGGGAATGCTTGTACAGAGAGGACTCAAAGTGGCTTTTTTTTTTAAACTATCTTAAAAATACCTTGGAAAAACATTGATTCTTACTAGGACCACCTCTAGGGATGGGAAGTGCAATAAAATACTGTGTTATAGGTTAGCAGTGACAGCAAAAAATACTTTGAAATGGATTTAGTTACATAATACTGAATACCTGCATTAAAATGGTCCGATCAGAGTACTGAATACTTAGAATACTTTCACGCAGGGTTGCATTAAAATCAGTGTAAAGGTGCTACATAGGATTAAAACATCTTTATATTTATTTCACCATTTGTTATACTTTTATTTATCGCTGATCATAGAAGGGAAAATCACACTTGCATGCACCACAAGAGAAGTGTTTTATATTTTTTCTCAGTAATTCTGCACAGTGTGAAGCCTAAATGAATGCTCAAGGATTAGATTGTACTGTATTCCTTTGATTTTAGAAAAAAAAGTAATGTAGCTGTATCCTGAATATCACCAAGTGAAAGAGTAACTGTACTTGTACACAGTTGCTCAAAATTAGTATTCAGAATATGTATTAATTATGTGTTATTAGCCTATATGTATTCAGTTACTTCCCAACACTGTCCATTAGTTAAAAAGACCATATCTACGTATCACATTATACCCCAGAATCATCCAGCCATCTCCTGTCCTCTTCATCCTGTTTTATGACTGTTCTGACACTCAAAAAAAAATAGAAAATTTTCACACAAATAACATCACACTAACATCTATCAGTTACCACGGTGACACAATACACAAATTAGCAAAAACAGACGAATATGTTTTAAGCTGTTTCATTTTCAACAAAAAGGTGAGAGTGACTAATTGAAAAACTGTTGGCTAATGCTAGCTCGCTTGTGACTGTAATTTTATGTGTGAGAGTTTTGTTTGACGGTGAAAATCATCTCATCTGTTAGTAGTAGAGCCAAGGGTGGAAAGTAACGAATTACATTTACTCACCTTACTGAACTGAGTGATTTTTATGTGTAAGCTGTAATTTTTTAAGTAATTTTTGAAATGGGTAATTTTACTTTTACTCTAGTACATTTTGACCCAAGTCTTCATTGCAATGGAACCCACCCTCGTTACTGAGTAAAATCAGATTTATAGAGGGAAAAAAAAATGAAATGCGAAAAAAAAATCTGCCGGAAATGAAAGGAAATAACGCGGACTTGCATACGCCGCATTTTCACTATAGAATGTGGCAGGCATTGTACAAAACCGTCAGTCTATCTTGGATAAACTTGGATGATGCTGGTGCCGAGCCAGAGATAGAGGTTGTCATGGACAATATTCAAGAAGAAGGTGCATTGAATAATTCTCGAGAGAAAAGAGAAGGAAACTCTTGGCCAAACCTCGAACAGCTATTTGCGTTCAAACGCAAAATAGGGAATAACATAATAATACAATGCAAAATGTGCCTGTCCCGCAGGACAGAGCTGTCAGCGTTCCAAACCTCGAAATCAAATCTGCGAAAGCATGTGTAGGACTGTTCCGATGGACGTGATGGATGGAAAGCCACCATCATGATGCCACACCCCCTCCTGTCAGAAACATGCACTGATCTTCTGTAGGCCTAGTTAACCTAAAAACTTTACAGGGATTGCAGTTAAATCACAAATATAACTAATATGCATGACATGACGTGTTAGTCTGAAAATACCATGTCGCTACACAAATAATTATTATTAATCTTGACTTCATTGTTTTTTTACATGTCTTACACTATACTTTTAACTTAAAATATTGTGGAAGGTCCAGTAAGTACTAGTACTAAAAAATACTGGTACTAAAAAGTACTGTACTAAAAACTAATGTCCGTTCGGGGACAACAAATACACTGCATCAGTATTTCAGCAGTGCAAGTGCTCACGCATCACGACTGCAAATGTTTTGCACAAACACCACTCATGTTTAACATGTTTAACATGTTCAACATGTGTCCAAACAAAGCGCAGTGTGTCATCTTACCGGTAAAACAGAAGAGCTGAAGAAACAGTGTGTAGCGTGAAACTTGTATACACCTGAAAACATGCAATCTTCATTACGGGGCGTTTACAGTGTCTCAAAGACAAAGTGTGTAATAATAAATCCACACCCAGTCACAGTCTGCAGTGTCCGAGTAAAATTTAAGCCAAACAGATAATATGAACCAAAACTCTGCCAAAATCATGCTCCTCATTGGTAAATATGTCCAGCGTGGAGCACAAGTGCGTAAAGATGTATCCAGACGAGAGTCTGCGTGAAGTTCTCCATAATCACATCACTGTAAACATCGTCAGCTAATTAAGGGGACATCGCCCAACCCTAGTGGTAAGTAGGATGTCTGTGCTTTTGCTTGTGTATCCCAAACGGTATATTTATCGTTTGGTTAAAACCTTAATCTGTTATGAAAAATACGCCTTCATAAAACCAATTATTTTCCATCCTGATCACATAATGTTTCAAGTGAAATAGCCTTGGGTAGAGGAGTTGTGAGTTGGACCATATATAATTCAGAATTTGTTAAATTGTTAATTTGTTTAATTCGTTAAATCTGTTATGCAGTTAAAGTTCTAAGTTCTATACAGTTCTATAAAAAGAAGGAAGAGCTCAGTGTCAGTGTTAGTAAGCTCGGTTGTCTTTAAAAAGTTTGCACAGAACAAAGTTTGCACTGTATCACCTAAAAACTGATTAAAACAACTTGTGCTGGATTAGATTTATGACTCATCCTTTTTTTTTTTTTACATCAAATAATTGAAAGTAACTAAGTAACTTTTACTCAAATTGCATTTTAAAGGAAGTACTTTAGTAGATTTTTAGATGGTTTCTTTTACTTTTACTTGAGTAGGAATTAAGCAAAGTAAAGATACTTTACATTACAATTTTTCAGTACTTTTTCCAGCTCTGGTTAAAATAAACCTCAGATTAAGTCTAATTTGAGTAACAGTGCTTCAGACAGAGCAGTGCCTACAGTTAGCAACACCCCCACAAGGAATGTTGATGACGTCAGCTGCAAAGTATCAATAGCCACAAAAACACTGACCTACCATCTGTCTCACAGCTAAACTTTAAATCCATAACACGCATCGCTCAGTCTATAACAGGACCACAGTCACTTTGCTGCTCTACAGACGACAACACCGACGTCTCCGATTCAACAGAGTCCAATTTAAAAACAGTTTCATTTCCACATTCATCAACAAACTGAACAAGCTGTAAACCAGGATTTACTGTTCTGTTCACATGATGTATTATGTGGTGTTGTGTTGTGTAGTGATGGGGATATTTTAAGGGATCTAAATCCTTTGAATAAGTTTGTTCAAAGAGCCATTCAAAAGACTTGCTCTTTTTATATTTAATTATATGAAAAGCCAATGTGAGAACTCATTTTATCTACAAATGAATCAGAGACTCAAATTAGTTCCGAATGGTTCAAACTGTGAATGGGAAAGTGTTTACGCACTGAAATGATGCATAATTGAAATAAAACATTAAACTACTAATAATAAGTAACTATTATTATGCTGTCAAATATGATCTTTTTTGTGCACAGATCTCACTCATGTTGTCTGCTCTGCTTCTGTGCTCATTCTTGTGTTGATTCAATGTAAATTAATATAAGAAATGCATTTTTGCACTTTTCTTTTGAAAAATGAGATCCAGTTCCAACAGTTCAATTAAAGTGCCTATGACAGCTTGAACTCCTCATTTTACTAAAACACAGTTAAGATCATTATATTTAAAAATTTACAAAGAAAAAAAAAAAGTAAAATTTCCCCCCAAGGCCAAAACTACTCTATGTACACAGAAAATATAAAAATACACCTTTATCTTGTTTAAATAATCATTTAAGTATCTGAAAAAAATTGTTACTTGTATGAAAATTGTGCATAACTTTAAGATGGAATAATAAGTGTGATATCATCGATAGAGAACTCTCCAAAATACTTTACTCTAATTTTCATCTTATTTTTCAACTTTCCATCATGTATATTTACAACAGCTATTATCCCACCAAATGAAGTAAAAAATTCAGAATCATAAAAACCTGTCATACTATAAGGAACTATTCAAAGAGCCCACACATCACTAGGGCTGTTTAATTGTCCAGTGAAATGGCGTTCCCTTTTTTTTTGTTTTTTTTTTTTGTTTTTTTTATAGCTGTAAAAACAAACTTCCCTGCAGGTTTAATAAAGTAACCAACTAATTTAGAACTGGCTTTACTTTAGAAACTTGTATAACTTTTCTGGTGGATGGTCCGTCAAATGCTTTTCTCCATGGAGGTGTTATTGCTTTGTCTGGAATGTTTCACAGTATGGCATTAAACCTTTTTATCTTCTTGGAGGCCAAACCAGACCAAGTTACAGATCAGATCTGTGAAGAGGCGACCCCACTCACAATCAGAATGCTTGTTTTTCTAGGACATCTCCACAGAGAAAAGCACCTGATGAACCCTCCACAAGAAAAGTTACATAGTGCGCCTTTGATGATTTCTCTTATCACTGCTGCTTTGAGGCGACCCTGCACAGTACTTTTTTACTTAATCCTTTTTTCTCAGCTCTGGTAAAGCCTATATGACCTAAGGCGCAGATTGTACAGAGTCTGTGTGGATATATATGAGGCTTAAACACACATGGAGATGGAGAACAAAAACGGAGGAAATGAGAAGCGACATGCAGCTCACACTGGCTTCTGTGCACAGCAGCAGCACCTTTTTATGTGAACAAGGGACACAGGTGAGGAGCAGTGAGAAGATAAAAGACCAAATCCCATACTACTTGTGCGTTAGGCTACCTGTTTGATCCCTGCGCGTTTCTGTTGTGATATAAGTCAATATTTTAACACCTGTCCCTCTAAAATTCAGCTTCAGATACACAATTTTAAGATCCTATATTATATGATCTATGTTATAATGTTGTTTCCCCATCACAAACATACCTGTAGTTGTGTTTTGTTTCATTCACACAATTTACAAATTGTATATAGGAAAGGTAAAAAGTGGCTATTAACTTGAGAACTTCCACTCTATGACATCACAAGGTGGAAAAGAACCTTTTGAGCTTTGGAGTTGTAGACAGACTAATAATAAAAGATTACTCAAACATGTGTGAATGAAAAAAAACACAACTCCAGGTCTGTTTTTGATGAAGTATCAGCATTATAACATGTCTTAGAGCTCACAAGAGTCAAGACTTCATAATATAAATATAATATTAAAATGCTTTGTATTGTAGTTTAGTCATAATGTAGTCTTCTGTATACAGTATATAATGTATAATAGTCCAATTTATGAAGCCATAATTACTATTTTGAAATGTATAGGATTATAAAACTAAAAACGTTTAAAACATCCCTTGTCGCTCTGCAGATCTGACCTGCAACTTGGCCTAGTCTCCTTAGGTAGATGAGTTAAATGTCTTACTGTAGAACATTCCAGGCAAAGCAAAAACGTCTCTATGGTGACAGGCAGAGGGTGAACAAAAAAGTTACACAGTGCACTTTTAAGTTGGGTAATTTAAGAAATCTTCCTTACAAAAGTGCAGGTTCCCAAGATAATTAAAAAGCACTTTAAACTCCAAAGAAACACTGGAGGGAGAGCTTTTGTTTCCCTCTCAGTCAGGCCTGGGTAGACTCTGAGACCCTGTTATAAATAAAGCCCTTTTACACTCCGCTGAAAATAAAGTGATATTGGATTTTGTGTTGCTGGTTACAAAGATGACCACATACCACACCATGGTCTGGTGGTTTGCACTTCTGATGTAAACAGAATGTATGGTGTGGCAATGTAGTTTTCATGACCACTAAGAAACTGTAAAGTTGTTGCAGCTATGCCTAAATTGTAGTAAAGTGCATTTCATTGACTACTACCATTTTACAGACATTAAAACTGAAGTATGAAGCTCTGAGGTACTTTTAACTTAAAGGGTCCATAATATGATATATTCTAATCTATATTATAACATTGTTTCCTCATCAAAACATACCTGAGTTGTTGTTTCATTCATGCATATTTAACACACAAACCCTGCAAATTCTCTCAAGTTCATCTCTCAAATGGAAAACACTCTGTTCCACCCTGTGATCTCTACTGAACTAAAGGTAAAAGGAGCCGTTAACTTGAAAACTACAGCTTCATGACATCACAAGGTGGAACAGAGCATTTTGAGCTTTGGAGATACAGACAGACTAATAATAAAGGATTACTCAAACATGTAAAATGAAACAAAACACAACTCCAGGTATGTTTTTGAGGACGTAACATCATTTTAACGTGACTTAAAGCTCACAAGAGTCAATTTTGCGTAGAAGAGAACCTTTAAGGTATATAAGGCTATAATGGCATCTTACAAAGAAGTAATAAAGTTACAAAGAAGATTAAAAAATAACAATGGTTGTACTTGCAGTTGTGTATGTGTAGATGTTTCATAATTATTGTGGTCTCGTTTAATCTGACTGTCGCTCTCAACACAGACCACTGGCATAGACCAAATGGACATCTGTCCTGGTCTCAGTCCACTGTATTAGCATTCATTCTGGAGTAATGAATGCCTAAAGTCCAACTCTCTCCAAGCTCCAAATAAGCTAATGATTACTATGCTGCATCATGCTTTCCACAATACAGTTTTTCTGGCAAATCCAGACTGAATTTTTTCTGCATTATTTATACAAATGATATCTGTCTGGTCTCCACTCCCTCTGTCGCGTCTTGAGCCAGAACCAAACACGATCAGGCATTCAGATTTGTTCATTTCAGTGATGCATGTGAAATGGTCACCCATCATTTACAAACAAGATCAAGAAAAGTTTACTGCTTTTCTCATTGAAATCTGCATTGCTGTTCACTCACCTGTTATTTTCCTCGTAAGCAGGAAGTGTGTTTTTCACACGGATAGAGCAGGCATGTCTCTGATTGGCTAATCCACCTGTCAATCACGCCCTGAACACGGGGTGATTCACCGGTCAGGTCAGATACACATTACACGCAACTTTATTGAGTCACAAGGGAAATTATTTGGACACAAAAGCTCAAGAGCAACAAATAAATAAATGATAATAAATTCTAATTCTAAAGTAGCAAAAAATCAATAGAAAGGTGTCAAATAAGGCATAATTATATAAATGTATATGTACAAGTAAAAATAAAATAGATATAAGTAATAATTATCTCCGCAAACATCTCCCTAACGTATTTAAGAAGTGTGTATCATGGATCCTAGGCAACAATAGACTTTTCCAGTGTTTATCACATTACTCTGTATTTTTAAAATCATGTGAAACTGACTTTTTTCACCTTCTACTGAAAACAGCAATAGCCTTTTGAAAAAAAAAAAAAAGGCTAATAGCAGTTTTGAACTAATCAGAAATAGTGCATTGTGGGTGTTTGTATTAAATAGGTTAGGGTTAGGGTTGATCTAAATGAGTTTCATAAGGATCATGCTATAAATGTCTTCGTGAGCACATGTCTTTTTAGATAACTTTGCTGCGTTTAATATCATTGGCCTGTATCACTTTGTCTTTCCATAATATATATAACCTGCTGTGCATATCTGATCCCATTACCTGCTCCTGCGATATTGCCTCTGTGCTAACCTTGATTCTATGTGAAGTCATTGGCGATGCATATTTGGCAATGGCTGTTTATCTGGATCTGGTTCCATAATGTGTTTTATATCCCATTTGTGCCCCTTAATGAGATCAGAGGTACACGCACACATCCACTTTGCATTCACAGGGCAGCTGGATCGTCAGGGTGGAGGGAGAGAAAACAGGAACGAACAGATTCACGCAGAGATGATTCGTTTTGGTGTTTTACTCGGCTTTGCTGAAATGTTTAAAAGGCCTGTATTACGGTATTTCTGATCTATGTTATAATGTTTCTTCGACACAAATATACCTGGAGTTGTGTTTTGTTTCATTCACACATGTTTAACACACAAATCCTGCATATTTAGGCTGAGTTCTTGTGTCAAACGGAAAATACTGTTCCACCTTATGACATCATGTGGTAGTACAGGGAGAGCTCCACTGTGTTTTTAAGATCCACACACCTTCACTAGAATCATTTGGATGATTTCAGACCAGGAATCGCCAAGCTCAGCTGAACTAAAAGTTAAAGTAGCTGTTAAATTGAAAACTGCTGCCTTATGACATCACAAGGTGGAACAGAGCATTCGGAGCTTTGGGGATGTAGATAGACTAATAATAAAATGTTACTCAAACACTTGTGAATGAAACAAAACACAACTCCGGGTATGTTTTTGATGAGGTACCAACATTATAACATGTAAATGTATAAAATAGGATCTTTAATGTTCCCACCCATATAATGAGACAGTATTATAAGTGTAAATCCCCACTCCACCTTATTGACTTTAGTAGTATAAATCCAGCAGCAGTGTCCGCTCTGTGCACCGTTAATTAAAGGTGTTGACAAAAGACCACAGACCAAAGACATAAGCTGTGGTTTAGTGTCAGATGAGTGGCTGTCACTTGTGCATAGTTATGTTCAGAATGTGAAGAGACATGTAGAGGTATTTGAGCTCTTTCTCTCTGAACTCTGTGTAATGAGAAGCTATACATCAGTTGCCATGGAGACGCGTTCATTAATGATTCTTCATTGTTGTGGTGACATACCAAACACTGCTCAGATATTTACTGTGCAGAGGAGGCATTTAAATTAGACACAGATTTGTTTTGAAGGCTTCTTGTTGATGAGACTGTGAATAGTCTGACATTTTGAAGAGAACATCAGTATTTGTAGCTTGTGCATTTATGACCTTGTCACTGAAGTCTCAGTTATGTTTGTAAAACAACACTCTGCACACAACTGCCCTGGGGCACACTGATGGGAGCAAGGCTGCTACTCTGTGCCATCGACCCCTCTTACCACCAACTACACTCACACAACACATACACACTATGTGGGTGAAGGGTCTAGTTTTCACTAGAGCCACTGCTGCCCCACTGTGGGACCTGGTATTCCCAGCGGTCTCCCATCCAAGTGTTAACCAGGCCTCGTCTGGCTTAACTTCTAAGATCTGACAAGTGTTGGGTTTTTCATGTTGGTATAGGTTTTTTGTATAGGCAAGGTACTGCTTAGGAGTAAATAAAAGAAAGACCATTTCTACTAAACTTATTCTTGTTTTCTTTGTGTGTTGGTGGTCTGATGATGAAACCTCATTAATATCCCTGGTGTTTTCCATCTGTCTTCCACGCTCAGAGTCAGAAAGACCAGTGGAGTTATTATGGTGCAGCTTGTCAGCAGCAGGTAATTGCCTCTTACACCCCATAGACTTCATGACAAAGACTGATGATGAAACTCCAGTTTAAAAAAAATATCCTTCATCTTGATATTTTGTCAAACTGAACTATGGCTATTGATTCTTTCCAGCTGATGTCATCAACATTCCCTGGGGGTGTGAAGCTAACTTAAAGCCCTACTCTGTCTGAAGCTTTGTTATACTCAAATTAAACTTAATCTGATCTTTATTTTAACACAATCTGACCAGAAAGAGCTGACTTGAGCTGACAAGTCTCATACACATAAAATTACAGTCACAGGCTAGCATTAGCCAACAGTTTTTTAGGTAGTCACGCTCACTTTTTGTTGAAATTCAAACTCCTAAACAGGACCATGAAAACTCGTATTAATGACAGACTTCTGAAAATGTGTTATTTAAATCTATTTTATGTTTTTTCTTGAGTTTTCAGACGATCTTAAAACTTTTTTTGTCAGTGTTTGCAAACGTGTACATTGTGTCACCATGGTAACTGCTGCATGTACCTGAAATGTTTAGAACATCCCCAGCATGACGTCACCACAAAGTATTAATAGAAAGCTCCTTCTGTTGTGATTCTGACCTCAAAATGTTTGGTGTTTGGTGCTTTTATAGGCTGTATTCACGCTTATGTCACAAACGAAAGGAAGACGTTTGGAAACATGCAGTGACAACCTCTGGTGTAGTTCCCGACACTGGGCTCGCTGATCGACTGTGATAAAACCCACTGAAGTAAATGTCATCAGCGGTAAAATGAAGACTGAATACATATGTGCTGTTTGGAATAATCTTGAATTTGGCGCCCTCATCTCTTCTAATCGCATGTACCCAGTGAGCTCGGAGTTGTGTGTCAGTGGGGAAATTATGAAAACTGAGGTATGGTTGTAATTGTTGATTAGCTGAACATAACGGAACGCTACAATGACATGTACAGTAGATGAAGAAAACTGGGACATTTTCTCATTTTTCCTAGATTTTGTCAGACTTCTGTGAACAGAGCCCACCGGAAGTTGTCGTTGCATGTTTCCAAACGTGTTCATGTTTTGTGACGTAAGCGTGAATAGAGCCTATTACACCATTCCGCTTGTAGAAATCAAGATATGAAAATTGATCAAATAAAATGCCTTCTTTCCCTGAGGTCAACTCTCCCACTTAGCATCCAGTGTGATTTACAGTTGTAACCGCACCTTGCTGCTCTGCTCCTGCCCCTTTCAACAACCTCGCTTCTGATTGGCTCTTTCACTGGCATGACACCCCCACTCAGATTTATGGACTGAACTATGGAACTTGCAAATTAGCAGCTATAGTCGCTTGCTTGAATTATCTACATTTGTTTGCGCCCAGATGCTCGGGGTTATGTCACACTCCCTCAGTCCTTTTCTTTATACAGTCTGTCCAGTGCTAATGAGATGCACAGCAGAAGCCAGACCCTGCAGGAGGATGAGGGCTCTGCACCTGACACAATCATTCATCCATGTTTACCAGAGCTGTACAGAGCAGAGCCACGCCAAGAGAAACATAAATTTGAGAGATTGTATCTGAATGGACCTTTAAACAACCAGGAGGGCTTCAGGGTGACTTTATCAGGGCTATTTATCGTCTTAGGTCTAATGCAGTGTAGCTTCGTCCAATCTCCATAGTGCCAAGGGTCCCAGAGCAACCATAAAACAAACTGACTTAATTGTCACACATGAACGAATCACGTGCATAAAGCACTTCCTGAATGTCTAGAGATGTTGCCATGGTGACTTAATCAGAGCTGTCATCATTTATAGTGACATCTGAAAACTTTTAACAGTGGTGGAACGTAACAAAGTAAAAGTAGTAAAGAACTGCACACATTTTAGGTAACTGTAGTTTACTTAAGTAGATTTTTTAAGAGGATACGTTTTCTTTTTTACTTATCTTCTCTCCAATGTAGTGATCTGTTCTACTGCACTTCATTTTTGAACAGGACTAAAAAGTAAAAGTATTTTTTTTTATTGTGTGAGACCTGCTGAAAAGCCTGAGGGCTTTATTTTTAACACATTCGTAGGCTGAGCAAACAAAAATATACAAATAAAATCAGGGGGGAAAAAGAACAAAAAAAACAACAAATAATTAATAATAAAATATTAATTTGATTATGGAACAAAAATCTTTATCATAATCAATACATTTGAAGATCACAAAAACTGCATGAAATATTTTTACTTTTTACTCTTTTAGGTACATTTTCAAACAGATACTTTAATACTTACAGATTTTTTCACGTGATACTTTTACTTAAGTAACCAATTTGAGTACTTCTTCCACCACTGACTTTTAACCATTCAGAAGACATAATATTTTAATATATATAATAATATATATATCTCTGAAAGCCCCAGGTCAAATAAGAGCAAGAATTTCCTGTATTCCCTTATCCGTGGGTTTCAGATAAATCATTCCTTCCTGATTTGAAGGACTTTGTGAGGACCCACAGAGGACCTTCTCCATTCAAAACATACAATATTTGTTTTGAATTGTTAATTGCTATGACTATGGAGGTGGTTGCCATAGCCTGAAATGAACAGAATAGCCATGAAGAGCAAACCGGATTATGTTGCTGTTCTCATTTACATCCATGTAATTTAGCTAAATTAATTGTCACACAAATTCCCACTCACTCCTTTGCTAATCTTTTCCTCGAGTGGACAATTTGTCAAGGTGAAGTCTTCTGCTTGTAATGATCATTAAACCTTTAGTAAAACTTAAAGGTGCTGTACCTCATTTTTACATTATTCAAAACATGAAAACATTTTGTAGAGGTCCAAAGTTATTCCTTAACATATGCATTATTAGCATCTTAATTATTCACTGCGTTGAGTTTACAACAACCAGCAGCCAGATCGGAGTTTTGACATCACAATAATGCTAACAACCACTAGTATGCTAACAGCACACTTCCTGATTATCAGAGTATAAAATGCTTAATAATTAGATGCAGACAGCACTCAGTAATCATTTCTACCTTAAAGAAGACATGTTTTTGTAGTTATAATCTATGACCCTTGTAGCATTGTTATATTTTGGACATTTTAACGAAAATATGAATTCAATAAATAATTATCTAAAATAAATTACTTCATTGTTCAATTCAAAATTCTGCCCAATGGGACTCTACGTTTCTGAAAACCTCATAACAACAAAGTCACGCATGCAGTCAGCAACAGACCACATAGCGAGTAGTGGACTTTTTCTTTTTTTTCTTTTCTCATTTGTGCTAAAATGACAAATGCAATGCTGTTGAATCCTCTGCAAATCACAACTGAGAAAATAACATTGGAGTAAGTGCAGTGTGAAGAGTTGTGGGCTTGTATCAATGGCAGTAAAAACGAGTTGATTGGAGCAATAACGTCTTGAATACAGAAGAAAAAAGATTACTCAAACATGCATGAATTACACTAAATGCAGCTTCAATTGGTTAAATAAGAGAGAAAACAACTATAACATGGCTAAAAGCTCTAAAAAAAAAAAGTATTTTGTATACTAGGTCTCTTTTAAGAGCTACTTATACATTATAGTCATACTGGCGTAAAACAAATTTTGCTTACTTAAACAGAAGCCTCTTTAAGGACTTTTTCCTCACAAAGTATTTATTAGGTATTCTAACCACCCGTCTGCTGACTTCACAACAAAACTGCTCTGTTTAGGAATATCTCTGCCCTTTAACTGGAGTTAATTGAAAACCGAAAATGCCCAATTGAGCCGAATGTGGATTGAAAACTATTAAAGAGAGGTAAATTGCAAGCAGGCAGGAGTTTTCCCCAGGAGACACATCGTCAACACTAATTGAAGTAAAACACGCGGCGAAAACGAAACTGAGACTGCAGGAAGGAAAGTCGACGCCATTGAACCTGCTTTGTGTTTTGCTAGAAATATTTTGAAAAGCGTTAACAGTATTGTCGTTGAAACAGGTCTCTTGGCTCTGCTGGTACAGAAGCCAAAATAAAGGGAGGTTCAAATGGAAAATGGCTGGGCTCTCCTGGCAAATCAAACAGATAGCAATCTCGCAGGAACACGATGAAAGAGAACAGAATGACAAAACGCCTTTGTTTTAAATGTCATTGCAGTTTTTCATCTTGGTTCACTATCCTGCCTGAGTAAGATTTATGGATTTGAATCATATGGGCTGTAACTTGTAACTTTTATAGCTGACTTTTAAAGAAATTCTATCAACTGGACAAAAGTTTAATGAATGAAGATGTTTCACAGCTCTTCCAAGCAGCTTCTTCAGTTCTGGTCAAATTGCTGGTGGACAATTTGACCAGAACTGGGCATACCTTATATCAATATGAATCAGTTCTTGAACATTTTTACTGTGTGATTTCTTGATGAGCCATTACTGGGCAGAAATGATTCCTCTGCTCTGTCTGTACCTTAACTTTAAACTATAGGTTAAAGAAGATTTTTTTTTTTTTTTTTAAAGAACTTGGTATTGACGTACAGCACAATTAGATCATCGCTTTACTTTTAGTTTATAATAAATCACAGTATTTATTTAAAAATGTTATGGCAGATTTTCATTTACATGTGGTTGTTTTTGCAGGACATTATAGAACACTTCATATATGACCTGTCTGAGCTTTAAAAAATAATCACAACGAAATACAGGCATGTGGGCGGAGATAGGGGGTAGGTGAAAACAGGATTTTTTTTAGAGAACTCTAGCCTCAAATGTATGACAGAAAAGGATTACTCAAACATGCATGAATCAAAGTACAATATATTGTAGTAAACTGATGAGGAGGAAACACCACTGAGACAAGGTTAATGTGATTAAAGTTGGTTTTGCCTGATATGTCCCCTGTAACTTGGATAAACCCTCTTCAGTAAAAAGGTCATTCATGGATTATTTTTTTTAAAAAGACCAAAATCCAAAGATCACACTCCACAAGAGTTGGCTTCTTTTGAAAGGTTAAACCAACTAATTTTTATTCCAGTATCACACTCTATGTCACTGCAGTCTTTTTACTTTCACCTCAGTTATCAGTGACTTAAAGGAACTATATGTTGGTGCTTTTATACCTTATTCCATAAGATATTGGACTCTGAACCTCACAACTGAACCTGGGTTACCAGTGCCTAAACCTGCAGATGGAGGAAAGTTTTTTTGGACAAGCCATGTTTCATGTTAAAGCTCAGAATTCCCTCCCTGAGCTGCAGAGGCTGCACTAGCACTGATTCATGATTGGCTGCAGGAGCTGGGGTTTAGTGACCATTCAGATCAGAGAGAGCCATTTTAGGTTTAAAGCAACTGAAACTGGCAACCCAAATAAGAGACTCATGGACTCAGATGAAGCTCAGTCTGCTTTCTGACTGGATAATCATCTATAGAACCAAATAATAAATTAATAAAAATAAAAGTCCACGTGTTTCTGACATTTTTTTAAATCAAAACTTTGCAAACAGTTCCTTAAAAAAAAAAAAAAAAAAAACATCCATAGCGTGCACAATGAGACAAAGCAATAGTACAAATTGGTTAACATTATAGAGATATTGGGTCTTCAACTCCTTTGATAATTCTTTCCAAAGTTGAGAAGTTCTATACCAGGCAGACTTATTTAAATTGTGTCTGCAAATCTGCTCTCAGCACAAAGTCGAACAGATTCTGAATGTGTCTGGTCTAAATAGTTGATCTTTTTGAAAGGAACAAGATGAAAAAGGTTTTCTTTGTGTCATTTATTCTGCAATTTATTTTGGAGTAAAGGCCAAGGAAGGTCTCAGAGGAATTTAAAAACTTAAACATTATCAACATCTAACTATCTGCTGACTTGCATACATGGTTAATGAAATGATGTTAATTTTGTATTTTTTTTAAAATTAGTATCATATTCATCCTGCTCAGTTTCACTTAATCTTTTGATATATTACTATATGAGTTTTGATCCTCATAGGCTTTTGTTGTTAAGGACAAGTACCACAAGAAAGGCAGTTTGTCGGTATGAATATGTTTATAAATATCAAATTAACAATAAATCAGATATTTCATAAGTGCTGAGGGAGTGTGACGACCATTGCGTTCAGTTGCAGCCAAATGAAGCTCATCGAGGCTAGCAGTTATGGTGCTGATTGACATGTGTGATATTCTGTGTGAGGGCATTTTGAATCGTTCATACTGCTGACTCGTGTAATTGCACTGCATAATTTATTTCTGTAAATCAGGGACTGCAGTCGGAAACTATATAATGTGGCTTGGAGTATCTGTTTTTATAAGTTTAATGTATCTGTACGTTCTCCCTTAAAATAAAGACAAAAATAGAAAATAGCATAATAACATTGAATCAACCACTTAAACCTTTGCAAATTGGAGCATAAAATAAAGAGTTTCCAGTGTGTGTCTCACTGGTGTATTTCCGTTTTCCATTCCAGTCAATGGCTGTTATCTCTCCCGCTAATATTCCATCAGTTAGTTCTTATTTTAGTGACATGAATCAGGCAGAAAGTGAAAATGTGAGTATGAGGAGAGCTGCTCTTACCTGTGCCTCAGTGACAGTACCTTTGGCACAGCAAATAGCATGTGCTCATGTTCTATTTTATCTGGCGACATATTGATCCATGTGGGCTTCTAAATCTAAACAGCTCTGGAGAAGGAATTACAGATACGAGACTCTTTTCAGCTGCTGTGTGATGCCGGAGCAGACTGCCATACTCACCCAGTACATAAAATATGACTTTAAAGGCACAGTATGGAACTTTTTAGAAGTAGCACATCAACTGAATATCTCCAAGTAGAAAGTTAGAACCATCCTTTTACATACATCATAGAGAAAGATAAGTTCTGTGTCATACTCTGGAAAACTATGGTCAAAGGAACATTTCCATGGAAACAAAACAGGCCCCCCTCTCTAGGCCATATAAGAGTCAGGTTTGTGGAGATGCAAGCCTGCTCACAGTAAGAACGCAACCAACCAAAAAAAAAAAAAAAAAAAAAAAAAAAAAGCTTTTATTTTAGTCTATTGTCTGTTTTTTTTTTCTGGATATTCTTGTTCCACTGTATGTCATTAAACTTTATATGTTTTGCATTAACTGTGTTTTAATTGCTTTGAAAACACATTTTATTGTTTTCAGTTATATTTTAACCTAATCTAACTGTGTTTTTCTTCCCTCTGTGTGTGTCTGTCTGGGTTGTCTCTGCTGCTGCTGCTGCTGCTGCTGCTGCTGCTGCTGCTGCTGCTGCTGCTGCTTTGGGCTGTAATAGGTGAGTAACATGGCTTCTCTTCACTTTATGCTGGTTGTGGTCTGCTCTGTGCTCTTCTATTGCCACGAATCCTGATTTGTGCATTTTACTGTGCTATGAAATTGTGGCTTGGCTCAGAATCAGAATTAGAAACCAAAACAGAATGCTGGGTTTGTTTATGCGTTTCAAGCCACTGCAATAGTCCACAGTCTTAAATTATTATCTTTTGTATGGGGAAAAGTCCTCATTAAGTCTTTGAAATTATGAAGAAATAATTAGTATATCTCTTAACAGAAAGAAGTGAATTTTAACTGCTTAAAATTCTGAATCATCATCCAGAAGTTTTATCTGATTTTTGCGCCATTGTTTTAACCTTCTGTTTGACCGTAAAACATGTTTTTTTTTTTTTAATTTTGTGTTTTTGTTTTTTTCATAAATGTTGCTTCGTATATTCCAGGCTACTTTACATTACAGAATAAAGTGTCAGAATAAATTGTATAGAGTTATGAAACTTGGTGGTGGTGGTTTGAAAAAGCAATTATGGATCCTTTAAAGGTTTATACACAAATACCCCACATAATATCACAAAATATGAAAAAAAAAATAAAAAAATAAGGGGGCGATATCAGAATCTGGTTTAAAGGCATTTATAATTATATTGTACATCCATTTGTTTATTTACCAAGAGATTATGAAGGGCATTTTACATTTCTGATGAAGGCAAAACTATTACTTTTGGGTTTTACTGGACAAATACTTGCATAAAGGTTGACCCCACAATAATTTTCATTTTATTTACAGATATGTTACAACCATGCCCATAAATTATACTTATACATCCTATATTATGTAAAATGGACTCCTGTGAGCTTTAAGTCATGTTACATTGTTTTTACCTTAAACACATACCTGGAGTTGTGTTTTGTTCATTTACACATGTTTGAGTCATCCTTTATTAATTTGTCTACATCTCCAAAGCTCAAAATGCTCTGTTCCACCTTGTGATGTCATGTAGTTATAGTTTACAAGTTAACAGTTACCTTTTACCTTTTGTTCCTTAGCAATAGATTCTGCTGAAGGTGTATGGAGTTTAAAAGCACAGTGGAGCACTTCCTGCGTCACCACATGACATCACAAGGTGGAATAGCGTGTTTTTTGTTTGAGAAAAGAACTCCAAAGAATCCTAAATATGTGTTGAGTTTGTTTACTGTATTAAACTTGTGTGAATGTAACAAAACACAATTTCACGTATGTTTTGATCAGAAAACAACAGAAAATAGTGTAACCTGGACCCTTTCATTATGAAGCTCAAATTTTATAAAAGTAATATATTTATATCCTGGAAACACCAAATTACCTTAAGAACTGCCAATAAGCCTTCTAATCATTAACATTTAGATCAGATGTCAGGTTAATGTTTGAAACTGTTCATTTTGCCCCAAGTCCCTTCATTCTGAAAATTTCCACATTCTGATTCTGGCAAAAGGTCCATTACCATCTTACTCTTAACACCCAGAGGCTCATGGGAAGTGGTGTACACCCTCGACCTTGGTTTAAATACTTGAGTTTTAATACAGCTTGTTGCCTCTTATTCACCGGTGCTATAGAGATTATAAAGGCTTCATATTAGCATTCTGTCCCTCGCTGGCGTGCTTTGATTGGGGCTAAGAGCCGGTATATGATAAGTGCTGTTAGTAAAGGACAGCTCCACCCACTGTTCTTCTCTCATAACAGCCATAACAGACTCTGCCTCAGTGTGACTCCAAACCATTAAAGACAACAAAGAAGCTATGTGTATGTCACTGTATTTCATTAGGCGCTGATGTGCTAATATGAGAATGATTCATTTTTTATGTGTTTAAACTGCTACATTGCCTTAATATATGGAGAGTCATTGTAATCATAAGAACAGCAGACTAGGCTTGTGTACCCAGAGCAAATATTTATACTGGAAAAAATCACATAAATAGGACAAATGGACCGAATACTTTTAAAATGGCCTGGATGGATGAAGAAGGCTTTTTATATAACTTTTCTGTGGAGTTATGAAAAGAATCTATTAGTTATCTGTAGGTAAGACAAGCTAATGATGCTTGGCCAAGTTACAGGTCAGGTCTGTGGAGGAGCAAATGCATGTTTTTTTGAGATTTTTTAAGCAATAAAAACATGGTGTGTAATTGAATAAATGCAAAATGTATATGTTTAATGATATACTGTGGAACTTTCCAGACAAAGACATAACAACTCCATGGAAATAAGCAGGTAACGGACCAGCCACCTGAAAAGTCTAGAGTACCCTTTTTTTCCCCCCGTTTTTCTATTGATGCCTTTTGTAATTTAATATCACTACAAGATAAAAAAAGTTGTATTAAAGGGCCATATTATGCTATTAGTTATAATGTTTCCTCATCACAAACATACCTGGAGTTGTGTTGTTGTGTTTTGTTTCATTCACACGTGTTTAACACACACACCCTGCAAATTTAAGCTGGGCTCCTCTCTCAAACAGAAAACACTCTGTTCCACCTTGTGAGGTCATGCGGTAATACAGGAAGTGCTCCACTGTGTTTTTAAACCTCATACACCTTCACCAGAATCATTAAAATAAAGGTAAAGGGTAATTGTTAACTTGAAAACTACAACTTCATGACATCACAAGGTGGAACAGAGCATTTTGAGCTTTGGAGACGTAGACAAACTATTAATAAAGGATTACTCATGTATGTTTATAATAAGGTAACAACATTTTAACATGACTAAAAGCTCCCAGGAGTCTTTAAGAAACTGTATTATGTGTTTTTAAATAGTTTTTATCATCATTATCGAGCATCAACACTTTTCCTATCAAAAGTGCGTTCTATATTTTTGTATTATGACAATACTGCAGCAGACATAATCAGTGATGCTTATGTACACTGTGCAAGATTAGCCTGTTCCTGCCATACTGCCAGCACAGAGAACAAACATGTCTGTTGGTATTAGTGGATAATAAGAACAGTGCTCCTAAACAAATCCAGTGTTTGTATCAGCAGCACTGTAGGGCATTCAATTTAGCTGGTGTTAAAATAATTGAATCAATGATAGTGGATCTACTTTTTTTTCCCAGACCGCTATGGAACCAGCCACTTGTGACCAATAGGCAAATAGGATTGAATGCTACAGCTTATAACTGCAGTATGTCAATATGGAGAGGAGAATTACAGGTTCTCTGGAGTGGGGGCTGGTGGCTGCGCTAAAACCAATTATTTTCCTAAAGATTGGAATTGAGGGACCTGAATACTTTCACTCTCAGCATTAATGAATCTCCTATATACTCATGTCTTGTACTCCTCTGCTCTCACATATCTTTACTTAAGGCTGTGTGTAGATCTTTCTCTCAGATTGTAAAATGCAGCTATCCCACCTCTTCGCCTCCAGGGAGCTGAAGTCATCCCTTCTCCTGGAACCATTGTCTGCTCAGATGTGTCCTCTTAGCTTTTCCATTTTCTCGTCTTTGGGAGCATCAGACTGAGAGATGTGGGGATTTGTATGTCTGTGGAGAGCTCCAGCTGGCCTAGACTAATGGTTACTGGAATCGCAAAAGAACAATTCCTTGGAGTGAATCTGACTAAATAAAAGAGCAATGCATTTACTTAAAACTGCACTCACCACTTTTTGTGGTGGAGGGCAAGCCACCTGCTTCAATCCCTGGTGATGATGTTGCTTTATTTAGAATATTTCAGAGTATAGTATTAAACCTATCTATCTGGCTAGCATTCAAGCTTCACAGCAAGAAGGTTCTGGGTTCAATTCCCAGATTGCCCGGGCACTCCAGTTTTCCCCATCAAGCCAAAACATGCACAATAAGTAAAATCTTCCAGCTGAGGTAGTCCTGACTAAGCCGAGTTCAAGATCTGGAGAATGCCCCAATGGCATTGAAAAGATGGGTCAAATGCGAGGATGAACGAGGGATCAATAATATACCATAGTGTCCTACGTATACCTTACTTTACCTTATCACCATGGAGGTTAGAAGATCTTTGGAGAGGTGACGAGCAGAGTTGGCTTATGTTTTCCTATGTATTTCTACCATTCAAACCATGTAAATGAATAAATGCAAGATCCATATGAAGGTTGAAGTTAAGGTATATTTTAAATGCCGCTGGGGCAGCTTGTTTAATGCCATACAGTGGAACATAATGCACATATAAAGCATATTGTTTTGATAAATCTGTCAAAGTAGTCAAAAAATAGCTATCTACACAGGTGATCCCACATCTGTATTTCATGTTAGAACCACTGACAGCACAGCTCTCTGTCAGAAAACTTGTACCGAGCTAATGTATCGAGAACAAGCCACGAGAAGTGCCAAACCTGAGCTGCCAGGACCAAAATGACATCATTTATTTCTCTGAGCCCTGGGCCACAGGGAGAAGAAGTTAGTGCCTCTCGAGGAGTACATGAATTGGCCTTTAGACATATTGCTTTTGTAAAGTTCTTCTGGTCAGCAGTCTGTCTCTTTCACATGTTTCACAATGAAGAAAAAGTACTAACCCCGAGTCAAGTGAAGTTATCTGAATGAGCAATGGGACACATTACAAAGTACGTTTTAAAGGCATGCGTAATATTGGGATCATGGACCACTGCCAGATAGACATTTGAGGTCATAGAATCTAAAGTTATATTCAGGTAAGTCTGCAGTGTGGGCAGACATTTCCTGGGAATAAAAAAAAAAAGCGTATTTATTTATAAACTTATTTATTTGACACTGACAAGTATGTGCATTAGACATGTAGCATACCACAACATTTATAGTCAAGGCTAATTTGCAATTTCCATCCCTTGAAGGGCTTTTACAAATGGCAAACATACAATTATAATAAAACATACATATACAATTGTTAAAAATAAATAAATAACTTTACAATATGTTTTTTTTTTTTGTATTTTTTTTTTTGTATTTTTTTATGTATTGTTGAAAAAAAAACCAACATAATTTTCTCATATTTAAACTTACATATCGTATAATAATCATATAATATTTTTATCACATTTTGACAGTCAACATAGCTCCCAATACACTTCCCTTTGATATACAAATTTACCCAAAAACTCACTAGCCTCCTTTACATTTCCACTCTTCAAACTTTTCTTTTTGCTCCATTTACTTTACAAGGATAGCCAAGGATACATACTTTATATATTCCCCCCTTCCCCACTCTTCTAAGAGTTGGCCCCTCACCTCCTGTAGTGCACACTGTTAGCTCAGCATGGACAGCAGCCTGTGGAGCAGACTGCAGGAGAAGCCAATGACACGGCTGTTGTGAATATGAGTCATTCCAGTGTTGTCTTATTTGTCTTGTTGTCCCCGAGCTCCTTTGATCGGCTCACACACTGTACCAGCTCGCCTCTGCCTGCTGCTATAAGCCTGTGGGCCAGTAGTTATTACAATGTGGGGACTAAAATCGGCATATACGGATATCATGGGAATATCATGGGGCCGTGGCTCTCTAGTTACATAAGGGCCCATATTACGCTATTTTCTGATCTCTGGTATAATGTTGTTTCCTCATCAAAACATGTGGTAATAGAGAAAGTGCTCCACTCCATACACCTTGACTAGAAGTAGTTGGATGATTTCAGATCTGGAATTTCCAATCTCTACTGAACAAGAGGTAAAAGGTCGCTGTTAACTTGAAAACTACCGCTTCATGACATCACAAGGTGGAACAGAGCATTTTGAGCTTTGGAGATGTAGACAGACTAATAATAAAGGTTTCTCAAACATGTGTGAATGAAACAAAATACAACTCCAGGAATGTTTTTGAGGTGACAGCATTATGACGTACCTTAAAGCTCACAAGAGACAATTTTGTGTAATATAGGACATTTAAAACATTTAACAATATACATAAATATATCCTTTTTCATTAGATCAACAAGACAATTAAATGTTCAGATAGGGGTGGAATAAGTTATAGGTCCATTTTTAGGGAAACACCACCTGCTTGTCTCCTGGAATGTTCCATTGGATGGCATTAAACATATCTATTTACAGAGAGATGGTTGCAGATCAGATCTATGGAAGAGCGATCACACTCACAGTAGGAATGCATGTTTTTCAATGGTATTTTTGAGCAATAAAACACCTCTAATAGAAAACTCACAGCTTTACAATTAGCGTTTAGGTTAAGGTTTGGCAAGTTGTAACTATGGAAACGTTAGGTTTCGAGGAAATCAATGCAAGTCAATGTAGTGTCCTCAAACAGCATGTAAACCCAGCGTGGGTGTGTGCGGGGGCTCATTGACTCGGCAGCAGTGGGTGAGACAGGGATTGTTATAAATAAATATGGGGAATGCCACAGGCTCGCTCTTGGACAAAGCTAATGTTGGTAAATGCACCATCTGCCAAGAGGCGCAGCATTTCATCCCCTCTAGTCCAATATTGTTCGGTGTTGATTGTTTGTGCCTCTGCTGCTCCCTAGAGGACAATGATGGAAGTTACGGTTTGGCATTGTGTACTAGAGGATGGGCAGTCAACAGAAATAAACACAAGTGGAGCTGCTATAGAGTGAATGTGAAAAAAGTTTCTGTTTCTTTATGTGGAGGTTTGAATTGCTTTTACTTAAAGGACCTATATTACACAAAACTGACACTTGTGAGCTTTAAGCCAAGTTAGAATGTTATTACTTTAAAACATATCTGGGGTTGTGTTTTATTTCATTCAAACATGTTTGAGTAACCCTTTATTATTAGTCTGTCAACATCTCCAAAGCTCAAAACGCCCCATTTCACCATGTGATGTTATTTAGTAGTAGTTTTCAAGTTAACGGCTACTTTTTACCATTAGTTCAGTAGAGATTGACAATTCCAGGGCTGAAACCATCCAGATGATTCTAGTGAAGGTGTATGCACTTCCTGTATTACCCCATGACATCACAAGGTGGAACTGAGTGCTTTCAGTATGAGAGAAGAACACAACCTAAATATGCAGGGTTTGTGTGTTAAACAAATGTCACATGTGTCAATGAAGCAAAATAAAGCTTCAGACATGTTTTTGATGAGGAAACAACATTATAACATAGATCAGAAAATAGCAGAATATGGGCTCTTTAATAATATTTGTTGCTTCAATTATCCATTTGGTTATATGTCACCTAAGTTACATTTAGACGCTAACCAGTAGTGTTTAGCATTCAGGCTTTTTCAGAGATTTGGTTCTTCTTAATCGGCTCCCAATCTCTTAACATTTCAGGCATTTTACCAACAAAATTATATATACCTTGAAGTTGTGTATATGCTCCCCTGCCTGGAGTCTTGTCTACCCCTGTTTAACACTATATGGTGATTAGCATTCAGGCTCTTTTCAAAGATTTGGTTAATTTTGCTTGGCTCCTAATATCGCTTATCATTCATTCTATACTTTAATGAGATGGTGGATATGCTCCCTGTCTGTGGTCTTGTCTACCGCTGTTTAACACTGAGCGGTCTGAGGCAGGGGTATTGACAGTTGGAGGCTGATATAACTGATAGGCTAGAGACTGAAAGCTGTTCTGTCTCTGTGGCTCAGTGGGCTGGGGTGGGCACTAGCATAATAATACTCTGTCTCGCTATAGAGAGGGGGTTGGGGGTTTGGGGGTTCAGTGGTTCTTTCGTCTCTCAGAGTTTCAGACTTTTATTTGAGCAAAACACATGAATATAAATTTCTGTTTAATGACGCATGGAGCTGCCCAAACATGTTTCTGCTCTGCTAGAGTCGGTTTGAGCTGTAGGTGATTTTTGTTTTGGATCCAGTGCCAAGTAATGCTATGGCAAATATAGTGATATCGATCCTATTCCGATCAATACTTTGCAGCTAATGTCATCAGGATTCTCTAGGGCTAAGGTGATCTTTATTTTAACACATCTGACCAGAAAGAGCTGACTTTTTGGAACTACAACAGGTGAGATGATTTGTGCTGTTAAAGTCCCTCTCAAATAACATTCTATGATCGATATATGTGTCCATGGTCCTGTTTAGGTTTGATTTTCAATAAAAAGGTGAGAGTGACTAAATGAAAAACTTTTAGCTAGTTTGTGACTGTCATTTTATGTGTGAGAGACTTGTTTGACAGCGCAAATCATCTCACCTGTTGTAGTTCCAACCAAATCAACTCTTTCTTGTCAGATTGTGTTAAATAAAGCTCAGATTAACTTGAGTAACGGAGCTTCTAAAAGTGTAGTGCTTTCAGTTAGCGTCACACCCCCAGAAATTGTTGTATCAATATTTTGGTTTATTTGAACAGCGACAGATACAAAAAAAAACTGACAAATCGTAGCACAGTCTGATGTTTGCGTTGTAATTGAGCATGTCTTAAGTCAACCATGAATTTCTTTCGTCGACTCCAGCTTTAGTTTCCTCATTATCGCCTCGCCGTGGTTCACTTGAGCTGGTGCTGCTGACCTGCCCGCCCCCTGTCCCCTCCCACAGACGGCAGACATTTGTGCTGTATTAGCATGGACACACTTAGCGCTCTGAGTGCTGTGTAGGTGCGTTGTGTTGTGTAAACGCAAGATGACTTTTACCTCCAGTCTGAGGCATAAACGCACAAATTTGAATAAATCTAATTCACGTACAGTATTCTGACCTTGGTATAACTGCATCAGCGGAAGGGACGCCTCTAAACAGCCATTTAAATGCAGAGGAAAAGAGCTGACAGCTATAGTCTTGTACATTAGCATTCTTTGCATTGACAAAAGCCTGACCTTAAGCACTCGAAATACATAGTTTGTGTAATTATCAAACTTCTCAAGTAGTTTAGTCTTTCACTGTACAGAAAACCGAACTCCACGAGCAAGGGCAAAGTGAAGGACGAATCCACGAGGTTCAAAAATGGTCTCCTGACATCCAATCACAAGATGAGTTTTCATGTATCAATTGTCAGGTGGTATGTCCTTTGCGGAGTGTAATGAAATTGCCTCAGTATTGCCATTGTAAATATTCAAGGTTAAACATATTAAAGGGAGCGTGCAGCAGCAGTGTCTAGAATCCTAATGGAATGTGTTCAAAGACAAAGATTCACAAGTGGACACATGGAGACGGAGACCTGTCCTATAAGATGCCTATAGTGCACAGGTTTTTGTGTTTTTCTAATTATTACAATGTGTAATGGGGTAGTACATTTGGTGATTATTTATCAAATTTAGTAACAATCCAGTTTGTGAAGAAAAGTTGAAAATTACAGGAAGTAGAGCTGAGTAAAAAAAAATAAAATAAATAATAATAATAATAATAATAATAATAATAATAATAATAATAATATTATTATTATTATTATTATTATTATTATATTACTTTTTCCTTGGACCATGTTTTTGAGGTCCCTCAGAAATTGTGATAACAATTGATTATGACAATTTCTTATGAAATAGAGTCCCAAACATTTAATGTTTTGATAGCCACAACTACACCAATAAAATAAGAACTATGGGTAATAAATCTTCATCCTAATTAGGTTATAAACATGCTTGAACTTCTGGATTTTACTGCGATGCCATTGCGGAGGACGCTAGTGAGTCCTTGGAATATTTACATAACAATAAGACAAAAATAACCAAACATAAACATAATAAAAGGGCTGTCATAAGTAAAAACATAACTATTGTGTAAATTTGATGAGCTTTGGCCCTTGATTACAGAATGGTTGAAAATTGCAATAAGTAGAGCCAAGTTCTAAAAAAGAAATGCCTTTATATATTTCTTCTATTTCTTCTTATATATTTCTTCTCTCTGTCTTCATCTATAATATTCCACAGTAGCCTACAGAATAAAACAATATCCGCAGAGAATGTTCTGAAGTATGGTTTTATATTTGGAATTGTGCAGCTAATGTGCCACCTTCAGAAAGTCACACGGTGTTACTTTTTTAAAAGCAGTCAAATCTAAAAATAAGGCTACTTAAATTTGAATTGAATTAGCAATTGAAGCTGTCCTGTGCATTTTAACGCTCCTTGACAACAAGAGAAAAGGACGTTGTCATGAGTCTATAATGAGCATTGACACGTTTGACGCTGTGCTCCATGTGGAAAATGTGGGACGTGACAGGCAAAGGAATCGACTGTAAATTATTCATGTCATCTTTCAGAAACACTTTAACGCTGCCGTTGTGTTTTTATCTTTGAAGAATGGGATTATAGTGTTCATCTTAGGAGATTTTAACTGCGTAAGACATATACTGTACTGTAAATGAATAAAGCATTGATATGTGTGTCAGCACTGGCTTTGAATAGCTACTTAAAAAATGATAGTGGCATTACAAAGAGGCTAGAAAAAAATATGCGTCCATCTTCTAATATTGTCTGGAATACTAACTTTTCAGTTCAATTAATTTCATTGTCAAAGTTGATCAAAGAGTGCATCAGTAGCCTCTCTGTTTCATTTTAGATCTACGAGGCGCAGTCTAAAGTTAGAAGCTGCCACTATTTTTCAATGCTGTTATAATTCCCCATCTGACAGTGGTCATAAAAGCCGCTCCGTTCTGCCACCACTGCAGGATTTTGGACATATATTTGCGTTAAATTAGAAAATTGAGATCAAATTTCAGGATTACAATTTGTTTTTAGAAAGGGCTGGGATGTGTCCATTTTTCTCACTCACTAAATGTTTTATAGGGTCTGTATTATGAAAAATTGACTATTAGACTGCTGTTACCACGTCAAAAACAATCCCGGGGTTGTGTTTTGTTTCATTCACACATTTATTGTTAGTCTGTTTACATCTCCAAAGCTCAAAATGCTCTGTTCCACCTTGTGATGTCATGAAAGCGATAGTTTTCAGTAGTGATTGGCAATTCCAGGGCTTATTATCCAAATGATTCAACTGAATATGTATGGAGTTTAAAAACACAGTGGAGCACTTCCTGTATTATCACATGACATCACAAGGTGGAACAGAGTGTGAGTGAAACAAAAGACAACTCCACGTTTTCTCTTTAGTTTAGTTTATTCTTTATTAACAGGGACCGTGTACAAATTCATGATTTTTACGAAAGAAAAGGTGAACTTTACCAGATTTAGCTCCTGCTACTTTTCATCTACAGTTCAGGTGAACACACACAAAAATACACTTTTGGAATACAATACCAACACTCTGCAGCTGAAGTAATCAACATTCCCTGGGAGTGTGATGCTAACAGTAGGCTCTGCTTTGTCTGAGGATTTATTAGACTTAAATTTGTGCTTTCTTTTAATACAATCTGACCAGAAAGAACAAACTTACAGTCACAAGCTAGATAGCATTAGCCAACAGTTCATCTTAAAACTTTCTTAACTGTATTGCTATTGTGTCACCATGGTAACTCCTAAACATTACCCCATTAGACATACAGTACATGTAGAACACCCCCAGCATGATGTCACTGCAAAGTATCAATACATGCACTGCTGATGTGCACAGAACTTGCTCAAATCATTATTTTTATGAACAAAGCGTGTAACCATAATACATAATCTAATAATATAATCTATTTCTTATGGCTTGTTTTGGTCTCCCTGCGTCTCTCGTGTTTTAGGACATGTTGTTCTGTCTCAAACTGTTCACCTCAGACTAAATGTGATGTGATGTGTGGAGGTGACCTTTGTCTCCTCTGCCACACCTCCTCTGCTGCTTCTGCTGCTAATGAAGCCGATCACCGAGGCTGTGCTTAGACACTGAATTTCACTTTCCACTCATATATTTGTTTTCATGACACGAGATGCTACACAATTTTTGCACTAAAAATAATTATGTATAATTTTTGCCGTTGGACATTTAAAAAGCTTGATGAAAATGCTTGAATACAAAGGAGCATATGATGGGGTTTCTTGTATTCTTAGGGGAAAAAAAAACCAGAACACATTATCTGCTTCTGACATTTTTCTTGGAACGTAGTTATTCATATATTCTTTTTCCCGAGTACCATCTGTACGCTTTTGTAAGGTTTGATCCTTTTTTGTGTTATGAACAAAAACCCATTTCCTGACTCACTGTGCTGGTCAGACCTTTAATCCTCGAACTAACCTGAATGCAGACAGAACTCAGAATGCACCTGTTCCAAATACCTGTTCAGTCTGTATTCTGCTGGGGCCTTTAATTGGATGTAATAAGACTATTTACAGGCTGATTTTGTTTTGTTATTTGAACTTTTATTCATACGAAGCTGTTCAGTAGTGATTTGAAGGATAAGTAACAGTTGCATAACACAGCTGGATCTTTTGTGTAATAATTTAACCGTGTTTTAAGGAAAAAAAAGTGCATTTTCTGTCACTACACTGGTATCTGTAAATATCAGGTAGTCAAAGTATCAATACCTGTATCTTGTTATAAAATACATTTGACATATATGTGCACTATAATAATGTCCCTCCCTGATAATGTATGATTAAAGGCTTCAAATACATACAAGATATGCAAATTCTTCCAGGCAGGCAGAACATTTTAGCATCAAGATCTTGGCAGTGTTTGTGCTCAGATGTTAACCCAGCTGGCCCTGAATTAGAAGGGCTAATGTAGACTGCCTATTAGGATTGCTCTGTAGTGTTTTCATGCTTGTAACCCCTGCATTACAGTGTTGTGTGCAGTTTCTGAGTCTTATGATGAGGGATCAAGAGGCTTGAAGTGTAGATTTATGCTGTATAATCCACTTGTGATCACGCTCTTACAGCTCTCCTCTGCAGATCAACACAGAGGCAGGGAAGTCTGGATGGATGAAGGCTTTATCGGGGGGTAGCTTTAGGTAACAAACCCTTAATCTCAGTATTTTACACGCAGCGTGATACGTATTTAAAGTAGTGATTTTGGTAAACAAAGCACGTCAAATCAAACGCTCAAAAAAGTAATGCAAAAAAGTAAAAACTTCTTGTCTGACCCGTAACACTTTATAATAACTGCACTTATTCATGCTGTAATATTCTAGATACTTTGCAGTGCTCTATATGTATCTGTAAGGGCAAAATGTTCAGCAGTTACCATGGTGACACAACGCACACATTAACAAACACAGACAAAAAAAGTTGCAAGATAGTTTGAAAACTGAAGGAAAAATACAAAATGGATTTGAACAACATATTTTTGGGAGCCTGTTATCAGTTTGAGCGTTCATGGTCCTGTTTAGGTGTTTCATTTTCAACAAAAGGTGAGAGTGACTAACTGAAAAACTTTAAGAGCTTCTAACAGAGTAGTGCTTCCAGTTAGCTTCGAACCCCCAGGGAATGTTGATGCCATTAGCTGCAGAGTATGAATAAAGGTTTAGCAAGTGGTGCTGCCTGACGTAATTCCATTTTATGTATTTTTTTTTTCATTTCACATATACATTGGTAGCATGTACATTTTTTTATACTTCTACTGTATGAACAATGTAATAAAAACACTTGAAATGATAAAATTGCAAACACTCAAGTTGTTTGTTAGTATTATTAATGGTTGCGTATGTTATAGTTTGAGTTTCCAGTGCTTTTCCCATTTAGTCTGTGAAATGCCATACGCTGCTGGATAAATCAGTATGAATTTTGTTGACAAAAACAATAACAAAGTACACTATTTACTTCATTGCCATAATTTGACACCTGAAATTGACACATATTATAGATCTGACATTGTTCTGTCTTAAGCACATTTTAAACCCACGCCCTCTTGTATACAAAACCGCCCTTTATCTTATCTAACCCAATCCATAATGTATTTAAATAAACCCTGTGTGATAAGCTGTCCAAATGATCTGTAATAAAAGCCTTTTATTGCACGCGTTTCCTAGCAACAGCCTGGTTAAGTGCCAGAGTGAAGGATTATGGGTTAATGACATGTAGACCCTGTAGTTCCTATGGGCCCCTCATTGATGTGCAGTCTCTGGTCTGACACAGTTTAATTGCATGTTTGTATTTCATTGACACATGCATCATTGTGTGTTATGAAAAACAGCCATGAGAGCTGCTTTGGGCTCTGCTGGAGCTTCATTATGGAGGAGGGCAACTTCTGTCTGACCTATAATTTCCTGGGGGGCAATTTACAATTTAGGTTTTGAGTTATCTGAACTGAGATCAGTATGGTCATTGCAGATTAAAGGGCCCATATTACGCTATTTGCTGATTTATGTTATAACGTTTCCTCATCAAAAACATACCTGGAGCTGTGTTTTGTTTTCCTTCACATCCTGCATATTTAGGCTGTGTTCTTCACTCAAACAGAAAACACCCAATATAAGAAGTGCTCCACTGTGTTTTTAAACCCCATACACCTTCACTAGAATCATTTGGATGATTTCAGCCCTGGAACTGCCAATTTCTACTGAACTGAAACTACCACTACATGACATCACAAGGTGGAACAGAGCATTTTGAGGTTTGGAGATGTAAACAGACTAATAATAAAGGATTACTCAAATGTGTGAATGAAACAAAACGCAACTCCAGGTAAACTGATTTTAGCTATTGGCTAAAAGTAAATTTTGCTTAATATAGGACCTTTAGCAGTGCAGTGCAAAGTGATGAGGCATCCTGTATAAATATATTTTTCATGATAGTAATTTTGCTTTGTGAAGTTTGTATGTTCTCTTCATGGGTTTACTTTGGGTTCTCTGGTTTCCCATCAACCTAAAACAAGCACAGTTTAGGGCAAATACTATAGTTATAGTTAGTTCTGGGCAAGTATCTGGTGATGGGCCCCCACTGCTCCTGACAGGTTGCTGCAGTGGTGCTGAAAGAAAGGTCAAACACAGAGGACACAAAAGCACATAGTAAACTTATTTTGTTTTAGTCAGACAGCTGTTCGTGATGTATTTACCTTGAAATGTTGAAATGTTTCGGCTGCTAGCTGCGAGTCATCTGCAAAACACATTTCCCTAACATCTGACTGAAGGAAAATAACAACTTAATTAACTGTCGTAATTTGAAGACAAGATGTAACAAAAGCAACTATAGCAGTGCTTCTCAAACTGTGGTTTATGTACCACTGGCATAACACGGGCCGCTTCTGATTGCATGCAAGGTCTTCTGCAGTTTGAATATTCATTTTATTCAGAGACAAATCTGTTGGTTTTCTCTTTATTAAAGGTCCTATATTACATCTCCATAGTTCAAAATGCTCGGTATTACCACATGACATCACAAGGTAGAACAGAGCGTTTTCTGTTTGAGAGAAGAACTCGGGCTAAATATGCAAGATTTTTGAGGAGGTAACAACAATTTTGCATAATATCGGACCTGTAAAGATTCAAGTCACATTTCAATATTCTGTTTCCAGTGTATTTGATTGGATCTACTGCTGTGCGTAGCTCTGATGAAATATGTGATGGAGTCTTATTTACTGCAAACAAATTACACTACATTAAGGACAATTAGCAGACTTCACTGAGAGACGCATGCACTAATTAGTATCTCTCTCACTCTACTGAAGTAGTATGAGAGATTATTTCTCCTGCTATAGTCAGTAATGAAGAGGTTCTATATCAATACTGTAATCTGATAGTCAAAACACTTCAAATTGTGATAGGTTAACCTTCCAATCTTTTATAATTTTCCCTGTCAACTTGAAGTAATGACCTTATGGTATTATAATTAATCTCCCATTATGTATAGAGGATAATTAAAAATAAATTAAGTCCCTGCGTTATACATCATTTTCTGTGCTTTCATTGGCTGTGGGTTCCTTCTCTTGACACAGCAGATTCGGAGTCAGTGAGCCAAAGCGCAGCCTTCGGTTCCCGTTCACCGGTCGGCCCACAGCATCCTGGAAATGTATCGCTAAATCTACTATTGATAAGCTGTGAGGCCAGCAGGGGATTAATCAAAGGAGATGGCGCTCTGGAGCTCAGTATATACAGACAGAGATGCAGCGAAAATGCAGGCAGCTACCTATATGAGCCGAAGAGATCTTATATTGTGAGAGGAATAAAGGAGGGCTGTTTTATTGCTGTGTAGAAGATTCAGTGCAGTGGTCTATAACATATCCATATAGTATTTTAATAGCACCCTGTGTACCTTTTCTGGTGTTGAGTCTGTTTTAACTCCAATGAGATTGAGTTATTGCCTCAAATGTTCCACAGTATGGCATTAAACTTAATCTGCATTGAGATTATTCACTGATGGGAATTTTTGTTGCTATACTGTGAGTGAAGATATCTCTCCACAGATCTGACCCATAACTTGGCTTGATTCATGTCTCACTAGATATATATATATATAAGTTTAATGCCAAGACACCAGACTGTAAACAAGTAAGGCAGGTTAGTTTCACTGTAATTACCTCCTCCCTTTAGACAGATATAAGAAACTTACTAGTATCTGAAGAAGCCTCTTGGATCAGTGGTGAAACATTTTCACTCCTAAAACATTTTGTCCAGTTGACAGAATTGCATTTTCTTGTGTGATCCCTTTATCTACTTTCTGTCATCTTCCTCTTTGATTTATATCAACTGAAACTGTTTCCCTGAACTTTCTGTGTTAAGTTTGCCTGCTGGACTGGGTAAGAGCTTGTTTCATTTGCTGTTGTCCTTCCCACTGTGCAGCATTCTCCAGCCTCCTGTGTGGTTGTCTGGTGACAGGAACTAAAAGGAAAACGTGGAGACTCCTTCCCTCTGCTGTGAGCCCAAGAGTAGGCTCCAGGATCTAGACTTTAGGCTTTAGGCTTTAGGACCTGCCTCACTCCCTACGTTTAACAGGGGAAACAGTTTAAACTGAATTTTCAAAATACATTAAACCTCATTTGGGGCAGTTCAAATGAGTTTCCTCTGCAGAGTGACTGGGTGCTCCTTTAGAGATAGAGTGAGGAGCTCAGTCACACTGGAGGAGCTCGGAGTAGAGCCGCAGCTCCTCCATTCGAGAGGAGTAGTTGAGGTAGCTCGGGGTTCTGTCCTTAAAGCCTCCTGGACGTCTCCCTGGAGAGGTTTTCTGGGGAGGAGGCCCTGGGGAAAACACATCTGGAAAAGCCAATAGCCTAAGTACTCACATCTTAGGCATGTAATCTGCTGCATGTAATCGCACAGTCCAATTACATATAGGTACAGACTAAGACAGGGGTGTCCAAACTTTTCATCAAGGGCCACATATCTAAACGCAGATGAAGCAGAGGGCCGATCGAGGGCCATAGACTGGTGCTCAGTACAGTGAATAATTGAAATATATACATGTTTAACACATTAGAATGAGCTATCAGTACTTTATTCATGCTAAGATAGACGAAACCACACAATAAATATTAAATATTGTCTTATCAAGGTAGATTTTCAAAAAACTTGCAGCCAAAACCGTTAAAGGTAATTTGGGCCAATTCACCTGGAAGCCTGAGGGCCAAGAAAAATTTGTCTGAGGGCCGCGTTTGGCCCACGGGCCATAGTTTGGGCATGCCTGGAGTAAGAGAAGCATTCAACTACAAGTGGTGAGAAACAGCCAGGAAAACACTGAACACATGTGCTCACTCATGTTTAGTTCAGTTGTGATGACAAACTACAATCACTAGCGCGTGTTTCATTATTTCAGTCTGTGTTAAAATAAATAAAAACACTGCTGGAGCTTCAATGTGTTATTTGGCTGTTAGAGCAGTGCAGTTCTTAACATATCTGAAAATCACATTGTCAAGTAGATGTCGCTAATCTACTTCTGTTAAAAGTGTGGTTATAAGTTTGATAACCATTTTATTAGCAATTATAGCAGACTGATAACGATTTTATCAGCAATTATAGCTGCAAAGTTTAACTGCCAACGCTAAATTATTAAACACTCGTAAAAGTCTCTTATCTGATCTGCGTGTAGACTGAGACAAGAAAGGTTTGACAGGTGTTGGGCCAGAGATTATTTGAATTAGGTCATTTAGCGCACTCAGAGTTCTCAGTCCGTGTAGTGAATGTTTCTTATACATCTTCATGTGTGACCGCCTGACTGTTCTGACTGACCAGAGCCATGATAAAACAGCCCAAAGAGCACAGGCAGTTCTGCCTCCATGGGAACACCTCACTCCCTCTTCCCCTTTTTCCATCACTGCTTTTCACTCGGATCAGTGGTGCGGCAAAAACACCCAGCCATGCCAATATTTCAGCTATTTACAGAAATGGAAGTACTGGATGCAGCCGGTATCTAGGTGAAAATAAATGGAATTCACAGAGAATTACTTTTCTAAAACTCAAAGCGGCAAATGTCAAACTGACCTTGCTGCAGCTGAACTGTATTAAGACACAACTAAAGATGTAATGTTGTGTTTTTGTCCATCTCAAATCATCCTGTGTCCACGATATAATACAGCTGTAACATCAAATTCACCATTAGGACTTGAATGCATCTGTTGACAATGGCCTTAAATTGAAAACATACAATTTAAAGGTCTTATGACTCTGTTTGAGAAGTAAATACTACACATTCCCATGGTTTTTTGTGTTGCATATCTAAATATAATGAATGTGTGTACGTATGTATGAAAAACTATTATTTATTCAAGATCATATATATTGTTTGGGAGAATGTCACTGTTATTATGAGAGGTGTTTACTGATACTTTGCAATGATGTTACTGTATACGTGTTACCATGGTGACACAAGGCACACATTAGCAAACACTGCCAAAAGTTTTAAGATTGTCTGATCATTTTTATTTAAACAACACATTTTCCGGAGCCTGTGATCAATGCAAGTATTCATGGTCCTGTTTAGGAGTTTGATTTAAAACAAAACAAACAAAAAAAAAACTGAGAGTGACTAAGCTAATGGTAGTTAGCTTGTGACTGTAATTTTATGTGTGGGAGACTTGTTTAACCGCATAAATCAGCTCATCTGTTGTAGTTCCAACTAAGTCAGCTCTTTATGGATGGATGGATGGATAGAACAAAACTCAGATTAAAGTCTAACAAAGCCTCAGACAGAGCAGATCTTACACTTAGCATCACACCCCCAGGGAAAGTTGATGACTTCAGCTGCAAAGTATCAATACTGCTTTGTGTGTGCCCTGAAGTGTGAAGCAGTTTAAATAAGGCTAAAAATAGTATCTGCTTGTTTTGAAGTTTGTGTTACGCAACGAAGTTTAGTGAAAGGGTCTGGATTTAAAAATATGGAGAACCTGGATCACGTTAAAATTTGGAAGCGAGCGCTGTCATTTCTTGAAAGGGATATGGCCCTAAATTCTGCAGCCATTACTCAAACTGTGAATGTGAAACAAAAGACACTGGCTGGTATGCTTTTGTATTATGGGAACAGCCATAGTGCAAAAGCTTAATTTAGCACCTTTAAGGGTCTATGCTATCCAATGGAAATGGGTCATTTTTAATCCTATGCATTTGAGTCATCAGGGAATGTGCTGTTTGCCACTCTCTGCAGCAATTTTCTTTTGTATGTGAGGATATTGGGGTACAACCCTTATTCCGACATACCGTCACTCTGACAGACCCCCACGCCGACATTCCAACATATCCCCATTCCGACAACCTACTCATAGTTTGGAGCGTCACCTTTTTTGCCTGAACCAGGACTAAACCAGGACTAAACCCGGACTGAACTAGGACTAAACCAGGACTAAACCAGGACTAAACCAGGTCTAAACCAGGTCTAAAGCAGAACTAAACCAGAACTGAATTAGGACTGCATGTCAGGACGGGCCCACAGGTGCACCTGTGTAGACTGTCGGGTGACGACAGGCGAAAGTACCAGTGCAGAGCTCCGCGCCTCACGGGGCCAAGCGCAGCCGTCGCCCGATTGCACTTTGCAGACACCCTGCTCCGCGGGCTCAGGGTTCTCTCTCTCTCAAGTTCAAGATCAGTCCTGGTTTAGTTCTGGTTCAGTCCTGGTTCAGTCCTGGTTTAGTCCTGTTTTAGTCCTTGTTCAGTCCTGGGATCAGTCCTGTTTTAGTCCTGGTTCAGTCCTGGGATCAGTCCTGTTTTAGTCCTGGTTCAGTCCGTATGCGGCGCAAAAGTCCAGCATCTCGATTGATGTTTCTTCTGCTCAATAAATCACGTCTGTGAAGTGAAGATGTATTTTTCAGAGTCACGTCTGTGAATTCGTATTCATACTGAAGAAAGCGTAATCATAAATTTTCATTTCATGATTGTAATTCTTGATGTCGTAACTTTTCAATTTGTATTCTGATGGATAAAATACATACAATACATTTTATGTACGACTAGACTCATTCGAGAGTTTACAAATATTTATTTTATGCTCAACTACAGTGAAATATGCACAGATTTCCCAAATATGCACAGATTTCTATCCTATGCACACAAATATTTCTGAAAGCTTTCGTACTCCATACATACAGCTCATTCTTGTAGGCCCACATATTCTTAATAATTACCTTGTTGGTGGAATGTTGAAAAAAATGCTTAAGCGCCGCCACTCCGGCCAAGGAAAAAAAATGTCAGAGTGCAGGGACGTTTGATAAAAAATGGAAATACCTCCGCTCTGACAATTAGACGTTGGAGTGACGGTATGTCGGAATGGCAGCGTCTAACCGAGGATATTAAGACCCAAATACTGTTAAGACAAAGAAATGCAAACTAATGAAACACTGTTTGTATCTGCATTCATGATAAATACCTTTAAATTATTGCTGCATCTAATTATAAAGCATTTTATTGTCTGATAATCATGAAAGGCATGTTAGCATGTGCGGTGCACCTAAATATATCGCCACGTTGTTTTTTGTTATTTTATTATTTGGTAATTTGGTATTTTACAGTAATTTAATATATGTTTTTATTTTTGATAAGTAATGCTAAGTTTATATTTGGACATATTAACGTGTCATTAATAAGTACTTTACTGTTTTTAGTAAGGGATTCAAAATTTTATGATAACGTGGAAACTTTGTGGTGGAGGCGTTGCCCCAGGTTGGGTTTTACGGCGGAACTTCCTGTTTGCAGGAATTGTGGACGTGAAAGGCAACGCTCCGTTTCTTCTTTTCTCCTATTAATATTATATCATTCAGGTCAGTACACGGTTAAAAAAAAATCGTCTATATATTACACTGTAAGGTCATTACTTAATGTTTTATCAGTATGTGGGACTGTTAATGTGTTTACTGGTAATTTTCTGCTAATATTTGCGAGTTAGTGGTCAAGGTTTAGATTAGCGATGGAGTTACCAGCGTCTGCAAACGCACGCGGTCTGAAACATCGTGATATTACATAAGATGTGGTGTTACAGGTTTATTTCAGTTTTATAAGCATTTGTATGCACTTTGTTTTATTATTGTATCTCTAACGAAGTACCTGTGGGTAATGTAATTGGGGTTGAGACGGCTAAATTAACATCTATATGCAAGTTAAAGGGACAATATAATGTTATTGTATTCAGACAATGTTTATTTTTCTAAGGTTTATGTACGTATTTTTGACAAGGTATAACATATTAGAAGTGTACATTTTAGTGTCCAGTCCATATTAGCAGCTAAATGTAGCAAAGATTAAGAACGAGTAATCCTGTCAATAAACTGTGAAGGTTATTTTCATGTAAAGTAGTGACTTATAAAGGGTTGAGCACAAAAGTTATGTGTCACAACCACTAGTTGTTGTTAACGTTACCAGGATGGTAAACCTCTGCTCTGGTCTTTGACAGTGGTGGAAAAAGAATATACATTAATCACAGTGAATATTTAAGATGCGCAGAAAGCATAAGGTACGTAAGTGAGAAATAACTTTTTGCTGCAACTGCTGCAAACATTTAAAGAAGACTTATTGTGCTTGCGTATGCCTATAGTTATCGCCTATGACACTTGGATCATTATGTTATAATTTGGCAATATTAATCTAAATGAATTTTAATTAAGAAAATAAAATTGGTGAACAAAGTAAGTACAGAGCAGTAGGCGTGTGCCGGTGGCGGTGAAAACGGGGGTTGATCAGCAAAATGGCATCTTCAAAATAAGCCTTTAAAGATTACTCAAACTTGCACAAATCACTCCAAATACAACTTCCGGTGAGTAAATGGTGAGGGGGAAAAACTATAACATGGTTAAAAGTTCTGAAAAGTCTGAAAGAAGTCTGCTTTAAAATTAATTACTTCTGCTTTTTAAGAAAGTAAGAATCCGATACCACGCTTAATAAGAAAAAAAAAATACATGATATGAATAAGGCATCACTCTCCTTGAAATTACAATGGTTATCTACAAGTCTTACCCAGTGCTTTATACTTAAGCCTCACAAACATCAACACAATAGCACTCTACCTCTTCACCTTTTGTCGCACCTCTCTCCTTTCCAACCTTCCCCACTTCAAAGCGTTGCTGTATTGGGGTATTTACTTAATCCCTCTGTTTGGAAGCAGCCCTGAAATCTTGAACCCAGAAAATAGCTATACTTTACAGAGCTTTTCTTTTATTCATAGCACAGGGTGAGGCTTCTTGCTCATAGAATAATGCTTTTTGCAGTCAGATTAGACAGCCCTCTCTGCTCCCCTGCAGCTAACACCACTACCAGTAAATACCACTTTTCATACACCAGCTCGACCTGCATAGTACTTTTATGGAACAAGAATGGTGCGTGAACAGTGTGGATCTTGATGCGTCTATTCAATGTACAATTCTAATTTTAGCTAGTTCTACTTAATGCTATAATTATAATGAAAGGTACGCTGTGGGAGTTCTGCTACCTGCTAATATTAATTCTTCTGGTCAGATTGTGTTAAAAATCAAAGCTCAGTTTAAAGTCTAACATGAGTAACAGAGCGTCAAACAGAGCAGTGCTTAGAGTTAGCATCACACTCCCTGGGAATGTTGATGATATCAGCTGCAAAGTATCAAAAAATATTACAGTTACAATTCAGTTACACAAAATGTACTTTTATGAGCTCTAAGACACGTTATAACGTTCATCACAAACAAACGCAGATCTGTGTTTTGTTTCATTCACACATGTTAGAGACAGCTCAATAATGCAAGATTTCCCAATTTCCAAAGTTCAAAAAGCTCTGCTCCACCTTGTGATGTCATGAAGTGTTAGTTTTCAAGTTAACAGCTCCTTTTAGCTTTTGTTCAGTAGAGATTGGCAATTCCAGGTCTGATGATTCTAGTGAAGGTGTATGGAGTTTAAAAACACTTCCTGTATTACCACATCACAAGGTGGAAGTGAGTGTTTTCAGTTTGAGAGAAAAAAACGCAGCCTAAATATGCAGGATTTGCGTGAATGAAACAAAACACAACTCCAGGTCTGTTTTTGAGGAAACAACATTATAACATAGATCAGAAAATAGCGTAATATAGGCCCATTAACTTCCCTCTTGTCTCACACATTTCAGATCTCTTCCCACAAATCACCCATTACCTTCAGTCCATATGGTAAAGTGTGCAAATCAGGCAGACAGCACTGGAGCGTTCTTTAGCATAGAGCAGCAGCCCCATCTTCTGTCTGGACCGGGCAATACTATCTGTCTTCATCATGGCAACGCAGACACACAACTGTCTGCAGCAGCCTCAGGAAAAATGACTGTTATTTCTCTGTCACTCGTCTTTATATTCTCCATTCATCCCCCACAGATCAATAGTGTATCATTTGATCCTGGGATGGTGACAATGTTGTGGATCACGTTAGCTGATAGTGAGAGGGTGCCAGCACTAGAATGGATATGCTGTTGTTACCTAAAGAGCAGTGAGATAAAAGATGTGATGGGCTAAAAACTGCGCCATGGCAACAGGTTGTAAACAATTGGCGACCAGGTTAAAGGTCATTACGCAAAACTGACTCTTGTGTATATTAAGATATGTTACCTTTTGAGAGATTGGTGATTCCTGGGATGAAATTATCCAAATGATTCTAGTTTATGGAGTTTAAAAACACAGTGGAGCAATTCCTGTATTACCACATGACATCACAATGTGGAACAGAGTGTTTTCTATTTGAGAGAAGAACTCAGCCGAAAGATGCAGGGTTTATGTGTTAAACATGTGAATGAAACAAAACAAAACTCCAGGTATGTTTGTGATGAGGAAATAAGATTATAACATAGATCAGAAAATAGTCCTTTAACAGGTGCATGTGTCAATGTGGATTTATAACTAAGTAGGGAGGCTCTTGCACTAAAATGATACTGCTGTGTGCTGTCTGTATCTAATTATAAAGCATTTTGTAGTTGTTGTTAGCTTTACCGTGATGGCAAAACTCCACTCTGGCCTCTGAAAGTGGTGAAAAGTGTTTATAAAGTCATTACAGTGAATAATCAGGATGCTAGGAGCGCATTAGAAAAGAGAGAAATAACTTTGCACCACTGCAAACTCTTTAATTTGATCTAGTTCTGTTTTTCACAACAAGAAAAGCCAAGAACAGCATTTTAACAGCACAAAATATTGACACTTTGCCGTGTCATCTATTTTCAACAAGATTGTTTCATTGTGTGAGCTGCAAGTCCCCGTATACACCCAAATACTATTAGTTTTCAGTTTAGTTAGTGATAACCGAAAGGTAGATGGGGACCAAAATCAGATTACAGGAGTAGTTCAAATGCACTGTAGATGTTGGAAGTTTATCTGAAGCCTAAAAAGACACAAAATATACAATACAAAATATACATGTAGCACAAATTAAAGGTGCACTGTGTTATTTTTCTTGTGTTTTGCCCGGAATGTTCCACACTTGCTTGTATTCAATTATATAAACCTACTCTTACTTAATACTTTAAATAGCATGCATTCTTACTGTGAGTAGGATCTCCTCTCCACAGGATCTGACTCATAACTTGGCCTGGTTGCATCACCTGCTTTATAGATATTAATGCCATACTGTGGAACATACCAGGCAATGTTAAGATGTCTTCCTGCAATAATATCACCATGGAGACAAGCAGATGGCAAACCTACACTACCGCTCAAAAGTTTGGACATGCCAACCCGTTCAATCTGTTTTTGTTTTTTTTTTAATTTTCTAATTTTATTTTATTTTTTTACAACTTTTTACATTTTATATACATACAGAAGACGTCAAATGCAGTATATGACGCAAGATATATGGAATTATGTAGCAAGGATAATATTTTTTCCAAATATTTTTCGACAAAGCAAAGGGTGGCTACTTTGAGGATTTGAATATAAAATAAAAAAAAAAAAACGACATAGTTATTTCACTTTTTTCTTTTACTACCAAATTCCATATTTCTTATTTCTTCTATTTGATATTTTCTGTGTGTATACAAAATGTAGACAGTAATTAAAAAAAATTAAAAAAAAATTAAAAATTGAATGAGATGGTGTGTCCAAACTTTTAACTGGTCGTGTACCATCAGAAAAGTTAGCAAAATGTACACCCACATCATGCCAACTCAATCACCACATCATACGTAAGAATTTTAAAAAACATTACATGATTCATATCCGTTCATGTATAACTGAATAGCCTTCTTCTTCTTCTACTCTAATTTCTACATAACAGCTGCAGCCATATGCCATCTCAAAAACAAAACTATTAAATCAAAATTATTGATTTATAGCCCCCACCGAAGCCTCTCCAAAGTTTCCAAAGACAGGTGCTCTGCTGCAACTTTGCAACTTGTGCTATCAGCCCAACCATCCATTAAATCCATCCTAAACCATTTATAACACAAATGGCCCGGAAATAATTGAAATCATTTTTGTACGAAACAGAGAGAATTCAAATGGCTTTCCTGCGTCCTGATGGATATTTTGCAGCAGTCGCGTGTGACAGGCTGAATACTGAATAAACTCACATACATCGCTCCCACTTCGCTAAATTAACTGCTTGTTCATGTGGAGAACCTTCGCCGACGCCGAGAGGAGCTTACGGTTATGAAGACGTATGGCGTTGTGATTTCCCAAGATGCATTTGGAAGTTTGGAAGATTTTAAAAGCCCATCATCATGCTCCAGTGCGCTCAGATTCTTTCATTTAGTCGGACTGCTGTCTACTTCACTGGAACTGGGACTCCTAATGAAACTCTAAGAGGCTACCGTCAAATGGTCAGTGGTGGAAGAAGTACTCCATTTTGTCTCTTAGAGGTGCAATGTGTAACTTTTTTGTTGAGGGTCCTTCACCTGTGGTTTCTATGGAAATGTCATTGTTCTGCCTAGAATGTTCCACAGTATGACGTTAAACAGTTCTGTTTTACATTTATTCGACCACAAGTGGTTTTATAGCTCAAAAATACCTAGAAAAACAGGCACTCTGACTGTGAGTGGGTCGCCTCTCCACAGATCTGACCTGTAACTTGGTCTGGTTCGGTCTCCATGAAGATAAAAAGGTTTAATATCATACTATGAAACATTCCAAATGAAGCAATAATGTCTCCATAGAGAAAAGCAAGTTACTCAGTGCACCTATAAGTAAAAGTACAGCTAACGGAGCAAAAGAAAATACTCAAGTGAAAGTATCACATAAAAACACTAAACTAAGTAAAGTACCCTTAAACTAAACTAAACTAAACTAAGTAAAAGTACCCATTTAAAAACTAAACTAAGTAAAAGTACCCATTTAAAAATGTACTTAAAGAGTAAAAAGTAAAAGTATTTTGCGTTGAGTTTTACAGCTAATAAAGCTTCAAATATATTCAGATTTTGATACAGATTTGGGCTGAATTTTGTCCAACAGAAATAATTGAATTAGTTTTTTGGTTTTTTTCCTAGCTGTTTTTATTTGTTTATATTTGTTTGCTAAGGCTACAAAAATAAACCCCTCATGCTTTTCAACAGGTCTCACCATTTTTACTTTGCAGTTCTGTTAGTAGTGCAGTAGAATGTACATATATCTGCTCTCAAATGTAGTAAAGTAAAAGTAAAGAGTATCCACTTTAAAATGTACATAAGTGAAGCATAGATACCTTTTTTTAAGTACGTTTCACCACTGTCAAAGTCGTCTTCAGGAAATAGAGAGGAGAGGAGGAGAGAATTGGATGTTTTGTAGTTTTTTTTTTTGGTAGAATGGTGAGAATGCAATACACAAAAGCATATTCTTAGGCAGTCTTGTTTCGTCTTTACTCCACGATTTATGAGATGATTATTCAAATACGCCATTTAAATTCTTATCATTAACTGAGGGTGAAATGATGGTGGCAGTCTGAACAGCTTGAGAGTGATTTATGGATCTCTTTGCACAGTTAGCGGTTAGTGTTTTAAGCTCACTGTAGGATTCTGCAATGGAACCATATGTGGGATTGTGATTTTAAATTCCATTCACATGATAATTCATATTTGAGGTAGACATGTTCAAATTAAATATAGCTTCAACCTCAAATTCTAATGCTGATTTATTACAAAACAAAACACTGGACATAGCCAAATTGTCATAATTTAGGTTTTTTTCATTTTCATTTTTCATTTCATTTCATTTCAATGCTCAAATCCAGTTGGTTTAAAGGTGCACTGTGTAACTTTTCTGGTTTATAGAGATTACACATTATAGAGATATTATTACTTTGCCTGAAAGGTTTCACAGTGTGGCATTAAACTCGTCTATGTCGTATTTATTCAATTACAGGTGTTTTACTGCTCAAGAATATTACAAAAAACATGCACACCTACAGTGAATGAGCTCACCTTTCCACAGATCTGACCTGGAACTTGTCCTGGAGGTATTGTGGGTTTGTCTCCCTGGAAATATATAAGTTTAAAGGTATACTGCGGGATATTCTAGACAAAGCAATAACATCTCCATGAAGAAAAGCATTTGATGGACCCTCCACCAGAAAAGTTACACAATTCACCTTTAAGGCAAAAGGAGAAATTCAATTTGTCAACTGGACAAAAGTTTATTTTTTCGACCAAATAAACTTTTGTCCAGTTGACAAATTGAATTTCTCCTTTTGCCATGGGTTCTACCTGGACGACTTTAAACAAAATTAAAATCAACCAAACTTTGCAACAGTGTTATTGTTAGCCTTTTTATTTTTATTTTTTGATCATAGTTGGCAGAGAGTTCCAGAAAATAAGAAAATGTGAAGGGGCCCTCTTGCCTGATGAACGGAAGTCTGAGATGAAAATATTCTAAGCTTGTCTATACTGGTACATTGTGTTTCTGTTGCAGGTGTCAAAATGACTCATAGGGCAAAACAAGGCTTCCAATAATACACTGACATTTGTTTCACCATTGACAGTTATTCTATCAGTAATATTATATTGTCTGACAAACAAACCTCATTATTCCTGGCTAGCCAAAATTAGCTCACGCATGTCGACATATCTGGGGTTATCTTGAGCAACATCATACATAATCTACATGCATTATTCACAACCGAAACCTTTGTATTGGTATTTTATATTTTAATGCTTAAAATATTGCATATGTACAGGTAAAATTACATTCTGATATTTGATTTAATTAATTTCATTTCATTTGATGATCTGATAGTTTACTTTGATAATTATACAGTTACTCATTTGATGGTGTTCATATACTTTTCAAAAATAAAATGAATACACTGCGGTATTGAGCTTGCATTTAGGCTTCAAATGAAGGAAAAAAGTAAATACAGTGATGAATAAATATTGAACAAAAGGAGCAACAAATGTCACTTTTTTACACTACAATATAGTGCAATTTAAAGTGAAAGTATTGTGAATATAGTACTCTGATTCAACCATTTAACAGAATACATTACCAAGTACATAGTAATGCAGGTATTCTATATTCTCTAACTAAAGTAGTCTGCCTTATACATTGTCATCCAAGTGTTTTCAAAGAACCCAGTGAAGTCAGCCGTGTTTGGATATCTCACTCACACACATAAAATAATTGTAGGTGACCACCTTTTAAAAATGCATTGCTGTAAACTCTGGGACTTCTGCTAAGTACGTAAAAAGCTCCACAGTTGAATGATCCGTATCAACATGACTCTCTAGAGGTGGAACAAATATGATATACAGACAGTAAATGTATTTAAAAGCCTTCTTCAGTCATGGTTTGATTGGTTTTCTGACATTAAAGGCACTGTACCTGATTTTTACTCTCTTAAAAATGTGAAAAACAGAACTATTCCATTTTAAACAATTTGCAGTGGTCCAAAATTCTTCCTCACTTACCTTATGCATTCAGAGCATCCTTTTCACCGCCAACAGTTTATGAGCTTTTTCATAGTTTTGCAGACAGTAAAGCTAACAACAACTAGCATGCTAACATGAACTTTCTGATTATCGGATAGTAAGGTGCTTTATAAATAGATGCAGATAATACACAGTGAGCGAATTTGGAGCCGGGTCCATATTAGGAATAGGAATTTATTTACAGACAAAATAGCCAAAGAAAAATTCCAGGATCTTGTAGAGTGGGTTAATACGAAAATTTTAAGACCAAAATGATGAGGTTCACTGCCGCATTTACAGAGAGAGGGGTGACCATTTTTCAATCTAAAGTCATTATTTTTCAATATAAATATGTGTACTGGAACAACACCCATTTTGCTCAAATACATGGAGAAAAAAACAGATACAGAAACTTTATACAGCCACTATTTCTTATCTTCTGTTATTGTAAATATACCCAGGACCTCTGCAGGATCCAGCAGAGTGTGTATTACATCTGATCAAATACACCTCAGGCTATCTGTGGACATGCAAAATGGTGGGTTCTCTTGGGTCATTTGGACGCTATAGCAGGGGCAGCGGTCTGTTAAAATGCCCCTATCTTTCCCCCCAGTCTCTAAAGGTTTAATTTGCTGTTCTGTATTACCTGTTTCTGTGAGCGGTCACACAGAACAGTTTGAACATTTCAGACAGGCCGGTCTCTGGTCCGTCTCTTAATGTAAAATTGAATGTGAATATTGTTATCTAGTAAACTGCACCAGTGTAAGGCATGATGAAATGTATGGCTGTTTCAATTGCAAATCGAGTAGCAGTGTGGTGCAGAATTTACATAGATATATATGTTTGTGTCAGTGTATAATGTGCATATCTTAACCAAATAACGCTTAAAGGGCCCTTATTACGTTATTTTCTGATTTATTAGTGTTGTTTCCTCATCAAAAACATACCTGGAGTTGTGTTTTGTTTCACTCACACATGTTTAACACACAAACTCTGCATATTTAGGCTGAGTTCTTCTTTTAAACTTAAAACACTCCACCTTGTTCCACCTTGAGATGTCATGTTGTAATATGGGAAGTGCTCCACTGTGCTTTAAAACTCCATACACCTTCACTAGAATCATTTGGATGATTTCAGCTCTGGTATTTCCAATCTCTCCTGAACAAAAGGTAAAAACGGAGCTGTTAACTTGACATCACAAGATGGAACAGAGCATTTTGAGCTTTAGAGATGTAGACGGACTAATAATGCAGGATTACTTTTTTGTGAATGAAAAAAAATAATAAAAAAACAAACACAACTCCAGGTATGTTTTTTGAGGAGGTAACAACATTCTAACAATGTTCTAACATTCTTACTATCTTGTGTAAACGTCCTTGTTAATTCTAAAACTTGAATGTGTCTCTTCAGAAATGAAACGCATGAATATAAACAAATATTATGTATAGAAACAGGTTGATCTGGGATTTATTCTCAGTCTGCAGAAGAGATAGAGTCCATTAGAACATACTGTATGCCTTCAATCCATAAAAGAGAGTTTCCGCTGTCTGGCTACTTGTATTTTTCCAAACATCAATACCACTATTCTTGGCGCGGTTGCACTTTGAAATGGTAACTTTTCAGACAAAGAAGAACCCATTTGTAGTTCCTGTGTGGAGAGAGGAGACCTGCAGTTTGTGGGGTCTATATGCAACATCTCTATAAATACAGAGCACTCAAAAGCCTAGATTACTGACCATTACGCAGGTCTATAGGTCTATATGCAGGTGAAAAAAAATGCATATTGCTTTACTTACTATATTACTTACTGGGGGGTGTTAACTAGAGGCACGGCTCTGTCTGAAGCTCTGTTACTCCAGTTCAACTTTTAGGGCCCTATCTTGGCACCAATCTTTGCATACTATATATGGTGATGGCATCTGAATCAATCTGTGACCGCTGTGGCATTTAAAATCACTGCCAGCGTGGGTAATGTCTGCAGTCTTTCTCTCATTACCAGGCTGCAAAGAGGGTTGTGGGAAAAAAGGAGACAAAATAAATAAAAATACAGGCACTCTCGTAGGCCCCTGCACGCACATTCACATCAACCACAGTTTTCTCTGCGTTCCTCCATTCTTTTGTCTCCTATTATGCAGCAGACCGGTGTCTTTCTTGTGCACTCCCTATCTCACATCAGACCCGCTGATCTCCTCTTGCCTCCCTTGTTGCTCCCGCTCCCGCCTGTCCCAGGTCGGCAGTTCGATCTCGCCTGTGTCTATCGCCTGAGGTACAAGTTTCCACTGCTGCTACTGCTGACCGCGCACATTCTCATCTCACAGGTGTCCACTGCATTTGGTCCCAAACAGGTCCGCAAATTATGGAACTTTTATTGTCATATGAATGTTTCTGATTTTACCACTTACCACATACATGGATTAAACCATTAACACATGAGGAGGGTGATGACCTGCGCTTGTAGAAGGAGGTGCCATCCATGAGCACTTCCCTGCAGTAAGGGTAAGAAAACACACTTTAGGATAGCGCTGTAAACAACCTCATATGAATGAGCAGCTTTTGTACAGATCGTGATCAAACCAAATTGTAGAGCAGCACTGAGCCGATACAGGGAGCGGGCGAGGGGCTGTGCTCTGCTGCAGGAGGCCATCTGGACGTTATTTATCATATATTTAAAAATAAAAGAAGGCTTTTTATGCTTTGAATATGTTACGCGTAAGGATTTTCAGTGAACTGGTTTAGTTTTTATTTTTACGGTTCTGGCAATTCACTGAATGTGCCACACCATGCCCTCAGTCCACTTCACTCCACCTGATATTCAGGCATGGCACAAATCTTGTTTATAGCTCCATGTCACACGCTTGCACTCGGGCAAAGACCGGAGGCAAGATACAACCCTTTGAGTTTTATTTTAACTCAGTCTGACCATAAAGAACTACTGACATCGCTGGAATTACAACAGGTGAGCTGAGTTTTTCACTTAGTCATTCTCACCAGTTTGGTTTAAAATCAAACACCAAAATGGCACCATGAATGCTTGCATTGATCCAAGGCTCCAAAAATGTGTGGTTTTTTTAAATGTTATGTTTTTAAAATCAATTTTTCTTGAGTTTTCAGAGAATCTAAGGTTGTGTCCGAATGTCCACCCCTAAGCCCTCATTCACTACATAAACCTGCACTCTTTAGCGCCCTCTATAATGCACGCATTCACAGAGAGATACAAACACGCAGCTCACTACATTTGGGTCATTTAACTTTGGCATCTGGGTGAAAAAAGTCCATTAAACTCAGATAAAACTTGATTTCTGTCATAAATAAAGATCAGCTCAGACTGGCACACAAGTGTTTATGGACTAATAATAATCATACAAGTTTTTGTCATGCTGGATTTCACGTAAACAGACTAGATTATTTGCTTTTTGTCTGAGATGTGGAAATTATCGATCTTTGAACAGCTGGAGCTAAGTGGCTAATGCTAGCACCAACGCTAGCACCACTAGCACCAACGCTAGCACTGCTAACACCAGACACTTTATATAAGAGTGTTTTATATTAAAGAAAAAAAAGTGCAATTATATTGTGACTTATGTGGAGAAAAAAATAGAAAAGCACTGAATAAATCGCAAATTAAGTGTTTTATTCAGAGTGCCATAAACCAGTGCTTCGATCTACTTTCATTCAGTTGTGTTGTGTCCAGTTGTGTCCAACACCTGTTGCTGTACGCTGTTGTTTTCCCCAGTCTTGCAATGCATTGTGGTCTATACTGACTAGTTTACAGACCACCAATGTTCACTACTTTTCAAGGTGCATTGTAGGAAAATTTGCATGCACTACTTTTTCATTCACTGGACATTCGGACACCCCTAAAACTGACCCGTAAATGGTGCACTCAGTAGGGAATACTGTGGACATTCGGACGCAGCCTCTTCCTAATATGTACACTGTGTCACCATGGTAACTGCTTAACATACCATCATTGATAACTTTCTGAGGCCAGAGCAGAATCACAATAATGCTAATGACCACACACATGCTAACAATGCACTTCCTGATTCTCTGAGAATAAAATACTTTATAATTAAAACAATGTGGACTTTAAACCCCAAGAGCTGCTTATACAATACAAATCTGTACTGGGGCAAGACCAGTTTTGCTCAAATAGCCTACAAAGAAAACGATCTGGTACAGGACCCAGGGACGCACTGATATAATTCTGGTATTGGATATCAGCAACGATATTGAAAATGTTGATGGATCGGATATCGGTTCCAAGGTACCCGTTGTCTATATCCCATTTTGATCTATAAAGTGGAATGAAAAGACGATTTACTGTTGGCCCAAAACACATTTGGATCATTTTTTTACCATACACTGTGTTTAAAGGAATACAGATACTTAAAAGTGCATTGTGTAACTTTTCTGGTGGAGGGTTCATCAAATGTTTTCTCCATGGTGATGTTATTGATATGTCTGGATTGTTTCACAGTATGGCATTAAACTTAAGACCAAATCAGACCAAGTTACAAGTTTTTTAGGTATTTCTGAGCTATAAAACCACCTGTAATTTAATAAATATAAGGTAGAGCTGTCATACCGTGGAACATTTCAGGCAGGAACAAGCAGGCAACCAAAAAGTGCCAGAGCGCACCTTTAAGTTTAAAATAGGTCTTTGTTCATTAATACTATGGGCAAGGTGACGTAGAGATGTTTAGTATGCCCCTCTCCTCCCTGTTTGTATCCATGCGCTAGAATGCAGCTGACAGTGTAAACAATGATGTATGGTGTGGTCCGGCCCCCGCCTAACCCCTCTTAATCACGCCTGTTTTATTTGGTAAATCAGCGGCTCATTGATTTGACAGAGTGCACCTGAGCCCACAGTGAGACCGCCACTTTGTCAGATGCTAAATGTGTTTGCAATATAATAGGGCTTTTTGTCTTACTTGCTTCATGTGCGCACAAAGAATTATTCTCATTACTCACTCAGAATATTGTGGAGCTGTTGTCCACTATTATGAGACAAAGTTTGTAACATTTGTTTAGTGTTTACAGCACATTTTGGGGAGAAGTCCAGAATTTCAGTTTGTTCAGTATGGTGATGCTGGTTACCCTGATCAGTCATTCAGCTTAGACTTAGACATAGACAAACTTTATTGATCCACAAGGGAAATTATTTGGATGCAGCAGCTCACTCATCACAATATAATATAATAACAGAGAGTAACAAAAATAGATGGTTATAGCAACAAGATAGTAAGAGACAGGTGTCAAATGAGACATAATTATAAAAATAAATGTATATGTACCAGTTAAAATAAAATAAAATAAGTAATAAACTATAAAATAAACTATAAAATCGCAGTTATATACACGAGAGCCAAGAACAACAGTGCAATGTTATGCTGATTGACAGGGCATAAGGTTATCCGTTACTTAAGATAAAGTTGTTGCACAGTTGTAGGGAGTATTATCAATATGTTATGTTTTATTTCATATTTAAAGGTGCACTATGTAACTTTTTGTTTGGGGGTCCGTCATCTGTTTGTTTCTATGTATATGTCATTGCTCTGACTGGAATGTTCCGCAGTGTGTGACATTAAACAGTTCTAGCTTACCTTTTTTAAATTACAAGTGGTTTTATAGCTCAAAAATACCTACACTGTGAGCAGGGTTGCCTCGCCACAGATCTGACCTGTAAGCTGGTCAGGATTGGTCTCTCCATGGAGTAATTTGATGGACCCTCCACCAGAAAACTTACACAACTTTTTTTTTTTTTTACATGTGTACAATGATTATACTTAGTAGAGTTAATTCTTTTAGTAAGACTTTTTTGTTTGTAATCAAAGAAATATAAAGAAACCACGTTTGACCACTCAGGACCGGAGGCAGTGATAACAGAAGAGGATGGGACTTCACAGTACAGGAATGTCTCTTTTGATTTTACTCCTTTGACATTATTGAACAGCCTTGGCGCAAATAGCTCCATTCACATGTATTTGGCTTCCATTAAACCCTGCTACAGTATACCTGAACTTGATGGGTCCATTGAGTATTTCTCAGATGTGTAAGTATAAAGTGACCCTGAGTAATACCTTTTACAAGGCAAGTAAGATAGATTTTTTTCGCTAGTTGAAAATATTGGAACTGTATAAAAGTAGAAGTAAGCTTTATCAAACCTCACAGTAGCTTTTTTTGGCTTCTAAAATCAGATATTCCCAAGTATAATATTAATACTGTATCACCAGAATCTGTTTTAAATGTTAGACCATCAAAAAGTACACAAATACATTTTGCTTTTGTCATGCAAGTATGAGCTTAAAGGCGTACTATGTAATTTTTCTGATGGGTCCGCTGCTTGTTTCCGCAGAGATGTTATTGCCTTGCCTGGAATACTTGCACAGTATGGCAATTCAGCTTTTCTGTCTTAAAATAACATTTTTCTTTGTACTTCTTAGAAATATCCTTAAATGGTCACATTTTTATGTTGCACTTTTCCACCTCCAAGGCACTCAAAGCGATTTACGACAAGGAACCACTCACCACTCGTGATAAGGAAAAAACATTCTAACATGGCTGTAGGTTCACTGAACAAGGTTTTTCACTCTTGCCGTCATAATTGTATTTTTTTTTCTTTCTCACCTATTTCCCCCTAGCTTAAATTAACCCTACTTATTTCATACCACTCCAAAGGGCCATATAGACCACTAGTAAAAACAAAACTATACAGTATGAATTTATATTAGCAGCCTGCAGTTGTAAGAATAAGAAGCTGCGAAGTCAGACCTCCTCCTCTGCTAATCTCCTTCACTCCTGCATTAGCCTCTGCGTGTGTGCTCAGATCCAGCTGCACCTTCACAGTGGTCTGCAATTGGATTTAACTAAGACCTGGCATTATCTGAGTACACGCCATAGGTGGAAAACGACTTAATAACAGCCTCATTAAGAGCATAGTCCATTACTGATAAGGGCACCCTTGGGATACTCTAATTAAACGCAAAGGGGGGGTTGCCAGATTGGACACGGACTGTGAATTTCAGCTTTTTCACTGCTAAACAAAAGACATGGCTAATCTGGCTGCTTCTTTGTGTCTGGCCTGTTGAACTTGTGTATGTGTGCTGCTTGTTGCTACTGTGGGGAGAATTAAAACTTAAATAGGAGAAAACGTGCAGGGAGAGCCAAGTAGTTTGTATTCACGTTCGAAAATTGCGTCCATGGAAGATTTACTGTTTTTGTAACATAACAGAAATTTACAAATGTTGACCCATTGTGTAACTTTTCTGGTGGAGGGTCCATCAAATACTTTTCTTCATGGAGATGTTATGGCTTTGTCTGGAATGTTTCACAGTATGGGATTAAATCTTTCTATTTTCATGGAGACCAAAACCAGACCAAGTTACAGGTCAGATCTGTGGAGGGACAACCCCGCTCACAATCAGAATACCTGTTTTTTCTGGGTATTTTTGAGCGATAAAACCACCTGTAATTGAATAAATGTAAGGTAGAGCTGTTTAATGTCATACTGTGGAACTTTCCAGGCTGAGCAATGACATCTCCATAGAAACAAGCAGGTGACATACCCCCAACAAAAAGGTTACATAGTGCACCTTTAAGTAAATTTTAGAGAGAATACATTTTTACTTTTACTTCACTACATTTGAGAGCAGGTATCTGTACTTTCTCCTCCACTATATTTTTTAACTGGACTGAAAAGTAAAAGTGTTTTTATTATTATTATTATTATTATTGTGTGAGACCTGCTGAAAAGGCTGAGGATTTATTTTTAACACGTTCATAGTTTGAGCAAACAAAAATGTACAAATAAAAACAGCTAGGAAAAAACAATCAATGCAGTTGTTTCTGTTGAACAAAATTCAGCACAAATTCTGCCAAAAAGTTTTTAGAAAACTGAAAACTCACAAAAAAAAACACAAAATGTATTTAAATAACACTCTATCAGAAGCCTGTGATTGATACAAGTTTTCAAAGTCCTGTTTAGGAGTTTAATTTTCAACTAAAAAAACGGTGAGACAAACTGAAAAAAACTGTTGGCTAATGCTAGCTTGTAATTTTATGCGTGAGAGACATTTTAAGAGCACAAATCATCTCACCTGTAGTTCTAACTAAACCAGCTCTTTCTGGTCAGATTGCGTTAAAATAAAACTCAAATAAAAGTCTAACAAGCCTCAGATAGAGCTGTGCTTACAGTTAGCATTAGCTGCAAATATCAGTTCAGAAGAAAGCATGCAGTGCAATACAGCCAAATTAGATAATTCTTTGTCTGTCTTACTTATTACAAAATCATCAAGAAGTCTTGGTAGAAATTTGTGAATTTGCCTGCAAGCTCTTTCTGATCAGATTGTGTTAAAATAAACCTAAAAAAAATAAAATAAATAATAATAATAATAATAATAATAATAATAAATTATTATTATTATTATTATTATTATTATTATTATTATTATTATTATTATTATTATTATTTTATCTGTTTGCTTATTCCAAAGCCAGCAAGAAGTGCTGGTAGAAATACTTGAATTTGCCCACTTGATGGCAGGAGAGCTCCATGGCAGACAGCAGCATTGGGTTGCCATATCAAAATGCAGGACTGGGGAGGAGAGTTGATGAAGTAGGGAGACAGAGAAAATCACTGGTACCTGTCAGGAAGTCCGTGCCGGATCTGTGCGCGTTGACATGCCCACTCTGCCTCTATCAGGGTGTCAGAGCGCATGGTAATGGATGGCTTTGGGAGACAATCAAAAGCTGTATTGAGGAGTGAGAATGTACCAGGGGAATGGTCCTAAGTTGAGTGATGTCTTTCTTTGTGTGAACGGAAAGCTTTTGACCTACATATATGACTAATGTATGAGATCGTATATAAAAGTCAAATGTGAAATCATAATTGAAGAAGCTATATTGTGCAAAATTTACTATTTTGAGCTCTAAGTCTTGTTATAATATTGTTACCTCATCAAAAACACATCTGGCGTTGTTTTGTTTCATTCACACACGTTTGAGTAACCTTTTATTATTAGTCTGTCTACATCTGCATCGCTCAAAATGCTCTCTTCCACCTTGTGATGTCATCTAGTGGTAGTTTTCAAGTTTACAGCTACCTTTTACCTTAAGTTCAGTAGAGATTTGCAATTCCAGGGCTGAAATGATCCAATTTAAAAAACAGTGGAGCATTTCTTCTTTCATGACATCATAAGGTGTGTTTTTGATGAGGAAACAACATTATAACATAGATCAGAAAATAGCCTAATACCTTATTTTCTGTGCCATAATTAGTATAAATGTTATGAATGAGAAGAAAATCTACAATAGTATAATAAAAAAGAATAGGACCTCTGCCAAGGCACTACATTGTCTACTTGCACTATGGCAGGAATGTATAAAGCTATAAACTTTAGTCTCCAAAACATAATTTCTCTAATAGCTAAGATATAAAGTCAGTTAGTTTGGTTTATGTCAAAATAAAGATGTTATAATGTTTCCTCATCACAAACATGGAGTTGTTTGTTGTTTTTTTTTTCATTCACACATGTTTAACACATAAACCCTGCATATTAAGGCAGAGTAATATGTGGTAATATGTGGTAACACAGGCACTGCTGCTCCACTGTGTTTTTAAACTCAATACACCTCCACTAGAATCATTTGGATCATCTCAGCAATTGGGATTGCCCATCTTTACTAAACTTAAGGTAAAAGGAGCTGTTAACTTGAAAACTACCACTACATGACATCACAAGGTTGAACAGAGCATTTTGAGCTTTGCAGATGTAGACATCCTATTAATAAAGTGTTACTCAAACGTGTGTGAATGAAACAAAACACAATACCAGGTATGTTTTTGATGACGCAGCAGCATTATTACATGCCTCAGGTGTACTCTGTAACTTTTCTGTTACTTGCTCATTTCAGTGGAGATGTTAAACAGTAGTGTATTAAACTATTGTTCAGTTAATAAATGCGTTCTTATTGCTCAAATGGCCTTTAAAACATACATGCATTCTGTGTGAAGGCTCGCCTCTCCACAGATCTGTAACTTGTCTTGGCTGCTTGTTTCCATGGATATAATGGTAAACTGTGGAACATATCTGCAAATCAGTAATGTCTCCATTTACACGAGCAGGTGACGGACACTCCAGCAGTAAAGTTACATGGAGAACATATTAGTATTAGATACTGACTGACGTGGGTTTAATCATGGCCAGTGCCGATACGATACCATTTATTTGGAATCCAGAGAAACCGATAGCCGATAAATTCTGCTGATATTTTTGGGCCAATATGTAGAGCCGCTTTTGATTATTTTCCCATAATTATGCTTCAAATTTACTATAAACTCACCCACAGTATTTTTTTTTACCACAAACTTAAAGAAAGCTGTGTAGTCCGTGTGTAGTTATACTCATTCTGAAGTGTTAAAATAAACCTTTGTGTGTATTTTTTAAGCAGCAGATCAACCAAAACAAAATATATATCGATATATCAGCCAACCAGTATCTCCAGTCAGTACGTCCATAACCTATCACAGAAGAAACATGCCGAAAGAATAGTTAAAGTTATTTTATTCATGTACATTTATATACCGTATATATATGTATGTACGTGTGTGTGTATATATATATATATATTATAATAAAAGTAATGATAAAATACTTTGTTGATACCCCTAAGGGAGAAAATATTATTATAAAGCACAACCTGTACCCCAATCTCTATGTACAACTCCTGTGGTGGGGCCCTGGCTTGTTTAATGTACCATCCCTGACACAGAAGCGCCCGCAGCCTTTGGACAAATATCATAAATCATAAATCAAAACCCGGGTCTGTGTGTCCAATATAGAGACAGGTGGTGCTTGTGTGTACTGCAAAACAAAGGTGTGTGTCCAACCTGCTGTGAGCCTGCAGGACACACAAGCAGCACAGGAGCAGTCATGGGGCCCTTTCTGCCTCCAGTCAATGAGAGGACGAGGAGTATATAACATAAAGATAAAGAAGTGGTGTCTACACAAAAATAAAAATAAAATGTTATTGTTATGTTCCACAGTATGGTATAGCAGAATACACTTATATATTTTGTATTTATTTCACTAGGGGTACTTTTATTGCTCAGAAATACCTTGAAAAACATGCATTCTCACTGTGAGCGGGGTCGCCTTTCCACACACCTCACTTGTAACTTGACCTAGTGGCTTGGCTTCATCAAATCTCAGAATATAAGCAGGGCTGTGTCTGGTACTTGGATGAGAGACCACTGGGAATACCAGTTGTGTCCTTAGGCAAGACACTTCACCCTCATTGCCCAGTATGTAATTGGAGTGTGATGTGGTGTTGGTCGGAGCGGCTGATTGCGCAGATTGGCAGCCTCTCTTCTGTCAGTCTGCCCCAGGATCATCTGTGGCTACAATAGTAGGGAGATAGGAGATTAATGAACACAGGCAAGATTAATGCCATACTCTGTAACATTCTAGGCAAAGCATTAACATCTCCAATGAGTTTATGCATTGTACCTTTAAATATTTTCAGCCACTTTTTTCCATGTAATAATTTGATGTTGAACCAAAGCAAATCCTACAACATAAAGCTGTATTTATTATTTATTATTTTTTGTACTGTAATTCAGTATATAGTTAAAGATGGGTGCTTTCCTTGACTCTCTGTAAATACATTTGAGTCACCGCAGAGTACAATTTGTTCATAAATGTCAGCCATGATGAAAAGCCACAATGAAACGGAGCAGCTTATAAAAAGTATCATGCTGTATCACCAACTTCCACTCTTACTGCTTCATTTTAAATTTGTTTAGATTCACCGGAAGACCTTGGATAGTGTATATTTTTTCTGATAATTATCACTTAATGCTATTAATCTTTCATCTGTTCAAAAATATCAAGTCTATTTGTTATTATTTCACACAATACAAAAGAGTTACTGCAAAAGTCTACTCTTAGCACTGAAAACCTTTTAAAACTGATGTCTAGGCATAATATTTACTGAGAAACTCTAAAATCAAAATGCATTATACATTTCTGTGGCCATTTTCTTCGATGTTTACGCTGTTTGACAGCTAAAAAGCAAGTGAGTGCATTTTGACCATAAAGGTAGATGTAAATGTAAAATGTTCAGCTTATAGAAGCACATCGTCATCATATTCTCTTCTTTCTTGCTGTTTTTAGTGTGAAACCACTTCTTGTATATTTTGCTGTACCTCAGTTGCCCTCATGTTCAGATTTACAATATTTCTGAAATAAACTGCGAAACTAGAATAAGCATGTGAGGTAATAAGAGGATATAAGAAGAACAGGACTAGTTCATTTGAAACTGTTTGCAGTGGTCCAAAGTTATTCCTCACTTACCTTACGTATTCAGAGCATCTTAATTATTCACCATGAGCATAAAACGCTTTATAATTAAATGCAGATAGTATACAGCAGGCATTACGGTCTCTATTCACGCTTACGTCACAAAATCGGAAAACGTTTGGAAACATGCGAATGACGACTTCCTTTGGGCTCCAACTCCACGAGTAACTCTGACCAAATCTGAGAAAACTGAGAAAATGGCTCAGTTTTCTTCAGCTAGATGTCATTGTATTCTTTCTTTTTTCCTTTTATAAACTGAGTATTCATTTGTGTGTTATAATTTGTCTAACTTAATAATAAAACAAATATAGAGCCTATTCTGACCTCAAGAGCTGCTTATAAATACAATATAACTGTACTGGGGTAAGACAAATTTTGCTCAAGTACATAGGGAAGAAATAGGAAACAGGGCCTTTTAATATCAGAACAAAACTGAACTGAACTGAAAAACTCATTTGCTCAGCTCAACAGATTAGCTCAGATATTGTATAACTCAAAAATGTATAATGAATTAATTCTCTGTAAAAGTATTGCAATACATCACAAGCTCTTTTTGCCTTTCTTCTTCTTCTTCTTTTTTTGATTATTATAATTCTTATTAATGTATTATTGTTATTCTTTCTCTTTTCTCCTTTGTTTTTTATTCTATTTTTTTTATTTTTATTATATATATATAAATTTTTATTTTTTATTTTTTTTATTTTAGTATGTTCGGCCAGTGGGTGGGTGGGGTGGTTAGGGTGAGTGGGCCCGGCATTGACATACAGATGTGTCCTTTTTAATATTGCTATTGTGTTATCCGATATAATGCACTCTGTTTGTCTGGTAATGTTAAAAATGGTCAATAAATAAAGTTTTGAAAAAAATAAATAAATATTACACTACAGCCCTCAGTATCGATACGCATATTGTCAAGAAGTCTGCAACTATATCTCGCAGTATTGATATTCTGAGACAAGCCCAGAGATCATAGTTAACCAGGACAGTGGAGGGAGTATTTTTCTACTCATTTTCCTATTTGGACACGCATGCATAACAAATAGAAGGACACGAGCGAGCAGATGAGTCCATTTCCTCCTCTGACCTGGCGCCGTCTCCAGTTTCATCGCGATTCATCTCTGTGACGCTGCCCTGTCATTGATAGTAAGGGCAGGACTGTTCATACACAAACCATTTCTCTTCTGGGAAACATTGATTTAATGACAACAGGCAGTGGCCGCAATCGATGGGGCAGAGGGGAAGAAACATTATGAGGAGAGGAAGACGGATAATGGAGGATCAGAGGCGTTGCCATCGCTCTAACTAGCATCTTTGAACAGCTTCTCTCCTTATTTAAGTGGGCTGGTCTGGACTCTTGCTCCTTTATATAGACTCTGTAAAATGCTGTCATTAGAATGTGGAAAATTCTGTAATGAAGGCAAGTGATGGCAAAATAAAGCAGATATAAAACAGATCATCTCAAAAATTAGAATATCATGAAATCAATATCAATATTTTTGTCATTTTTGTCTCATTTCAGAGTCTATGTAATATATGGGGTTGATTTTCTGAAATGAAAGTGTTTTAAAAAATTTGAACATCTTTATGATATTATTATGACATTTTTGAGATGGGCTGTATGTTTTCGATGATTAAAGGTGCATTGTGTAACTTTTCTGGTGGAGGGTCCATCAAATGCTTGTTCTCCATGGAGATGTTATTGCTTTGTCTAGAATGTTTTACAGTATGAAATTAAATAAATAAATAAGTAGCAGGTAAAGTGACTTTAAATAATATTGCACATTGTTATTATTACTATGGAGATGACACATGACTAGCATTGATCATTGTACAGTCTGACAGCAGCAGGAAGGAAAGACCTGCGAAATCTCTCTTTAACACAGCGAGGGTGAATCAGTCTGTCACTGATGCTGCTCTCCAGAGCAGACAGGGCGTCCTGCAGGGGGTGACCCTCATGGTCCAGCATAGACATGAGTTTAGCCAGGACCCTCTTGTCCCCCACCTGCTGCACCGAGTCCAGAGGACAGCCCAGGACTGAGCTGGACTTCTTGATGACCTTGTCCAGTTTCTTCTTCTCCCTCTCTGTGACGCTGCTACTCCAGCAGACCACACCGTACAGGATGGCTGATGCCACCACAGAGTCATAGAAGGTCCTCAGGAGTGGCCCCCTCACTCCAAAGGACCGCAGTCTCCTCAGGAGATAGAGCCGACTCTGGCCCTTCCTGTACAGTGCATCTGTGTTATGAGTCCAGTCCAGTTTATTGTTCAGATACTGGAATATGATAAGATAATATACACAAAAAACGACACAAACACCACTGGGTACTCTTGTAAAATGTTATATATACTATAAAAAGTATACACAGATACATCTTGGAATATCACATATTTTGGGAATTGCATTTATCACCATTTATTTATTTTAGTGTAACTGTTGTATTGTACCAGATTGTGAGGGACCCTGCGATTCCCAGCACTAATCAATAATACTATAGCAACATTTTACATTTTACATTCCCACATCTCAAACTGTCAATCTGTAATCACATTTTGTAAATTACCAGCGCAGAAAGTGACTCTGAAACTCTCCCAGCAGTCAAATTAAGCACAATTAACAAAGAATGACACTGTAAGAAGCCGAACTATTATACTTGAGATTGGCTGTTTAACCCCACGCGGCTCCAACTCAGTGCTTTGATGTTTCATAAGAACAAGAACAAATCAAATCTAACTCACTTAGCATCCAGTTGCTTCTTTCAAACCGACGTCGCCATCTTTTGTTTATCTAACCACGATCATCTCTTATTCCATCAAACCGAGGAGGCTTAACTCTGCCCGGACCACACTGTTTATGAGCTTTGAGCAGATTCTTATTATGAACGTCATTCTGGAGGGCTTTCTTCTTCTTCTTCTTCCTCGTACTTGTCCCAGATTTTATGAGTGCTATTTTTAAATCATTTAGCGTGAGGGAAAAAAAATCTCATGTGAACCAGAATTGAAAGAAATCTGCTTAACAATGTGCTATTGTTGCCAAAACTTGTCCCACTAAACCAGTAATTTTCTATGAGACAAGATTCCATCAGTACTGGTGTTCACGCAACACTCTTAAATGGAAGTTACAATTTGGACCAATTAGCTGTGTTCATTTTGCTTAGGCTGAGGTCTTCTCTCAAACAGAAAAATAATAATTAAAACATTTAAATTAAATCAGCCGATATCTGCTGAACAAAAAGTAAGAAATAGCTACCACTACATGACATCACATGGTGTAACGGAGCATTTTGGACTGAAGATGTAGACAGAATAATAATAAAGGGTTGCTCTAACATGAATGAAACAAAACACAGCTCCAGGTTTGTTTTTGAGAAGGTAAAAACATTCTAACATGGCTTAAAGCTCATACGTTTTATGTAATACAGCACCTTTAAACATATTCATCTCGCATTTATTCATTACGTGTGTTTCTGTTGCTGAAAAACACAGTAATTCCTTCTGTGAATAGGAGTGACTCTCCGCAGATCTGAATTGTAATGTAGCGTAGTGCTGTAACCTTATTGTCTCCCTTGTGATTGATGGGTTTAATCTATACTGTGGAACATTCTAGACAGCAGGTAGCGGATCCCCCACCAGAAAAGTTGCGCAGTGCACCTTAAAAGCTTATTTTTCTTATTTGTGATTATGATTAAGTCTGTATCCATATTTTATCCCTGATTGATCACTCAGTTCTGTATTTCAAACTAACATCACAACTGCATACAGGCAGGAGACGTATTATGCAAACTGAACTTTTATGAGCATTTAAGAATGATAAACTGTTTTTGCATTTTAAACTTGCTCTGAGTTGTATTTTGTGTGATCCATGCGTGTTTGAATAACCCTATATTGTCCTGCACGAGTTCTCAGAAAATGTCTGTTTTCTCCTCCCACAGCTTTGTACTAACTTGTAATTAAAAAGAAAAAAAAAGTGTATGCATCTTTTTCAAAATTCTGCAGTTTTAAGAAGGACATAAGTGGACCCAATTATATTATTATTGTTGTTTAAGTCAAATCTATCATTTGGATTTACCTACGACTGGCAGATTACACAGATATGAAGTAAACGTCATGTGTGGCCATATATTTTCGGTTTAGTAAATGTTGTTTTTATTTTCCTTGCAAATCTAATATTTATGTGATTGTTTACGCTTTGGTATACTTGTTTTGTGTGTGTGCATTTTTATACTTTTTAAAGCATTCTTCTTAAAACCACAAGATGCATTTTGCCTGTGTCTGGTTCCAGGACAAAACTCACAGTGATGCTATTGAAATGCAGACACTGCTTCGCCAATCCACAGGAGTTTTCTAATGGCTGCTGCTGCTGTAGGGTTAGCAGAGGCAGATGGTTTAAAAGCCGATGTCCCTCTTAGCTCAGGCCGGGTCAGTCTGGTCCAGGGAGTGTACTTAGGGAGGAGCCCAGAGAGTCCAGACTGAAGACCTCAGGCTGTGTGGGGGTGATGGGGGGTCACTCATACAGCTCGGAGCTACAGTCTGCACAGATACTGCAAAGCCTCTGCCCTGTACTGACTTCACCTGTGTGCTGCTGGCTATAGGCTTTAAAATGAATCACACTTGCATTTAAATCACAAATATGAATGAGTGTAATCAACAAATCGCAAAGGCTAATTTTTTTTTTTTTACTTTTTGATTAATTTCCTGTTATCGGGAGATTGTGGTTGATAAGAAAATACTTCAAACCCACTAGTTGCTTGATGGAAGTTTTAATAATATCAGAACGTACCGATACTGACGTCGTCAACATTCCCTGGGGGTGTGATGCTAACTGTAGGCATGCTCTGTCTGAGGCTTGTTAGATTTTAATCTGATCTTTGTTTAAACACAATCTGACCATAAAGAACGGACTTAGTTGGAACTACAACACAAGGTGAGCTGATTTGTGCTGTTAAACTAGTTCCTCTCAAATAACGTTATAGTCACACAGGAGCTAACATTAGTCAATAGTTTTTCAGTCACTCTCACCTTTTTGTTGAAAATCAAACTCCTAAACAGGACCGTGAACACTCGTATTGATCACAGGCTCCTGAAAATGTGTTGTTTAAATCCATTTTGCATTTTTCCTTGAGTTTTCAGACTATCTTAAAACTTTTTTGTCTGTGTGTGCGTATTTGTGAATTGTGTCACCTCGGAAACTACTGAACATTCTGCCAATATAGATGTAGAACACCCCCAGCATGATGTCACTGCAAAGTATGAATAAGCAAATATGCACCTCTTTTCAAAACACCACAGACGCCTTTTGACTTTGGATTCCACTTGTGCATTCTTCCTCCAACTTCTCCGCTGACGTGTGATTAAAAAGTCAGTACAGATTTTTTTTATGTATTTTTTTTTATGGTATAGTCTGAAAGACGTTTTATATCGCTGGGGAGGCTGACCTACTTACCTCGCCAATAGTCTTCCAAACTCACACTTAGGACAGTGCCATAAGTCACCCACACTCTGGAGTTCACTTTTGTTTTACGAGTGAGGAAGTCAGAGCTGTCATTTGCAGCGGTCAAACAGTGAATCTTTAAAGATGTACTGTGTAGCTTTTCTGCTGGGTGGTCTGCTACCTGCTTATCTTCCTTATCATGGAAGTGTAACTGCTTTGCCTGGAATGTTCCACAGTGTGGCATTAAAGGTCTTATATTACGCAGAATTATTATTATGAGCTTTTAGCCATGTTAAAATGTTGTTACTTCATCAAAAACCTAGGCTACCTGGAGTTGTGCTTTGTTTCATTCAGACATGTTTGAGTAAAATGTATTAAAAAGATTATTCTGAAAATGCTCTGTTCACTTTGTGATGTCATGAACCAGTATTTTTCAAGTTAATGGCTACCTTTAACCTTTTGTTTAATAGAGATTTGCAATTCCAGGATTGAAATGATCCAAATGATTCTAGTAAAAGTGTACGAAGTTTAAAAACACAGTGGAGCACTACCTGTATTACTACCTGAGTGTTTTCTGTTTGAGAGAAGAACTCAGTCTAAATATGCAGGATTTGTGTGTTAAACATGTGTGAATGAAACAAAACACAACTCCAGGTCTGTTTGTGATGAGGAAACAACATTATAACATAGATCAGAAAATAGCGTCATATGGGCCCTTTAAAGTCACTATAACCTCCACAGATGCTCAGAATGCTTTACTATGAATAAAACAGCTTTTGGTTGCCGTGGTGATCAGCAACTTGATTGGGGTGTTGTGTTTGCGGAAGACAAAAAAGGAAAAGATGAATTTAAAATAGGCCATTGTTGTATTTAGAAAAGCTGTAATGGGAGCACCAGCTGAGAGGGTTTGTTTTGACATGAGTGAGGACAGGCCCCAAGGTCACAGAAGGGAAGGGGTGACTTTCAAGTGCAGTGGTCTATGTCTTTTTGTGTTTTTAATTTCTCATGTGACTATTTTTTTCTTTTTCTTTTTTTTCATCTGACGTTAAAATTTCTTCATGCAACAATATTATTTCTTAGGTTGTTTTAATTTCCAGCTTACAGTGGCAGTTGTCGCCGTTACACTTGGGACACGTTTCTTTTGGCTGCAATTTCCTGCAACCACGTAAGCGTTCTTTTCAAAATGTTTCTTCAAATCCCCAAGTTTAGTAATAAATGCACAACAAAATCTGATCAGATTATTCAAATGCAATGTAATCAGTTACATTTGTTACATTTGATTTAGAAACTATATCGTATTTGAAGGAGCTGTGCAAGAAACACAAATGTGGAAATCATTTAATGTTGTTAGTATAAAGCTTTTGTCACTTACTCACAGTGGGAAAACTAACCAAAGCTTTTACTGAAGTACTGCTTGCTTTGCTTTTACAAGAGTATTGTTGCTTAAATATTAGTCAAGTAGAAGTAAAAGTATGCTGCTAAAAAAGTAAAATTTCTTTAAACAAAAAAGTTACTCACGGAAATGTAACTAAGTACAACCCACCTCTATGCAAATGTACCTGCTGTCTATATTAACCTATTAGCAGGTTAGTCTTTGAAATACTACAGTAGCCCTTTATTACCCGGTGGTCTGAAAGCTTAGTTTAACATCCAGCTCAGTCTCTCTTTGTACTATGAACAGCTGAAGCAGGCCCACACCACCACACATTAAACTCCAAACTTTTGTCCACTTGGCAGCGAACTGTAGCAACACAAAAATGAGAAGAGAAAGACAAAATGTTTAATATGAAGTTGAGTTCTTTTAAAATGGATTGTACTATGTCTTACAAAACAGTCCACCTTAACTAACGCCAAGTAACCGACCTTATTTTGAAGTGCTGCCATCTAGTGATCTGTTTATACTGGTCATATAAATGTACCCACTATTAACTATTTAGGAAGTTGGATACACTGCAGTAGTCCGGTGGTCCGAAAGCCTTTGTTTTGCGTCCAGCTCAGTCTCTCTGTGTCCTGTGAGCAGCTGAAGCAGGTCTGCGCCACCACACATTAAACTCTCAGTCACTCCAAACTTTTGTCCACTTGGCAGCGGGCGAGTTTCCCACTGGCCGCTGCCCTGCCTGTACTCCCCGAGCAGCCAGGAGACCAGGTGTTGTCAGTCGGCAGCTTGCGTTGCACCAAAGTGGTATTTTGATGAGGAGACAGCCCTCTTTGCCCGTGCTGTATTGTGTGGGCGCGGGCTCCAGGGACGCACACATCCTTGGGTCCACACAGCTGGCTCTGTTTCTTGCCAAGTGCAGCTTCTCCCAGGCACAGATGTTCGTGCAGCTACCCATTGGCACCGCTGAGTCCTTTTGTGCTGACCTCATTCACAGCCTGCGCAGCTAGCTGTGAATTAAAAATGGCACGGTGCAGAAAACGTGTTTCAGAGTACACAGGGCTGGCTGCGTCATTAGCCTGTCAGGCGTTAAGCATCGAAAAATGGAGACAAAAGACTACAATTAATCAGTTTGTCTACTGCACAGCTCTCTCCTAAGTCCCATTAGCCCAGGTCAAGTATTTTAGCCCGCTGTGGGTAAATGTCAGACCAAATGCGTCTGACCTTTAGTGAGTGGGTAGTTACTGCAGTACTTTTGTATAAGCAATACTGTACATAGTATTAAAGCGGCTACCTGATTTATTTAGTTTTTTTCATGAAATAGTAAGTAAAATTTATTTTGCCCAACACACATATTGTAAAAGTCATGAGACGTTGTGTGCTATATGTATCTACAAGTGTAACTATCAGACGTCCTATGTTATGCAAAATGGATTCTTGTGAGCTTTAAGCCATATTATAATGCTGTTACTTCATCAAAAACATAACCAGAGTGTGTTGTTTCATTCACACATGTTTGAGTAACCCTTTATTATTAGTCTGTCTACATCTCTAAAGCTCAAAATGGTCTGTTCCAGCTTGTGATGTCATGAAGAGGTATTTTTCATGTTAACAGCCACTTTTTATCTTCTGTTCAGTAGAGATTGGCAGTTTTAGAGCTGAAATTAAATGATTTTAGTGAAGGTGTATGGCATTTAAAAACACAGTGGAGCACTTCCTGTATCACCACAATGACATCACAAGGTGGAACTGAGTGTTTTCTATTTCAGAGAAGAAATCAAGCCTAAATATGCAGGATTTGTGTGTTAAACATGTGTGAACAGAACTGAACTAAACACAACTCCAGGTATGTTTTTGATGTGGAAAAAACGTAGATCAGAAAATAGAGTAATATGGGCCCGTTCAGCATTTTTATCATTTGCGTTACGGGAAGTACTGCTTGTGCGCTATGAGTAACTCAGCGACAGTCAGCAGCTTTTCCAGGGTGCCAGCATATCTCAATGTTTCTCAAATAATTATCACATTTATAACATTTGTGTATTTGTAAGTCATTAAATCACATAGTTTATATTGAAATGTAATTATTCATAAATGACGACAATATTTATCTGCTAACGTTGCTAATAATGCAAGATCTCACCTATTCATAGACAGTATTCCTGATGACTGTATAGTTCCATGGAGCAGGCCTCAGTAATCATCTTGTCCAATCACCAGTCAAATGCTAATGAGATGTTTTGATTACAGCGCTTTGGCAGTGAGGCACGTTTCTGTGGTAAAACGGGAGCCACCAAAGGACCCTAATAACCTCTCTTGGGGAGAATTTAAGAAATCAAAGTTATTGAAATTCATCCTGATGGAGACATGAATGCAGATGTAAATACACATGATTAGAGACATTTCAGGGTAGAGCCAACGGACAGGAGACGATTGCAAGAGTTTGTGCTTTCAGTACAATGTGAAATTGGAAAGGAGGGTAAATTGGATAGTCACGACTTGAAGGGAAAAGTAAATGTGAGTAAAAGAACTACAACATTTAAATAATATTAAAGCTGCACTATGTAACTTTTCTGGTGGTACACAGTATTGCATTAAGCATATCTATCTTTCATTTATTTAGTTATACGTGTTTTCATTGCAGAAATGAATTCTGGCTATGAGCGTGGTCGCCTCATCACAGATCTGATATGTAACTTGGCCTTGTGGCTCCTGCTAGAGATAGTTTACTTTTAAGGTCCTATTTTATGCTAAATTGACTCTTGTTTGCTGTTACATCCTCAAAAACATCCCTGGATTTTTGTTTTGTTTCATTCATACATGTTTATGTATGACAGTAATCCTAAAGTATTTGCCTCTACATCTCCAAAGCTCAAAATGCTCAGTTCCACCTTGTGATGTCATCAAGCGGTAGTTTTCAAGTTTACAGTTCCTTTTACCTTTAGATCAGTAGAGACTTTCAGGGCTGAAATCATCCAAATGTGGAGCACTTCCTGTATTATCACAAAACATCACAAGGTGGAGTGTTTTCTGTATGAGAGAAGAAAATAAATATGCAGGGTTTTTGTGTTAAACGTGTGAATGAAACAAAACACGACTGCAGGTATATTTTTGATGAGGAAACAACATTATAACATAGATCCTAAAATAATATTGGCTCTTTAATGGCAGTTGAAGTTTTTTTGTTATAAAGGCTTCTGTAATTGTGCATAAAAGGTATTGTTCTTCCTCCTTTACAAAGCCAACAACTGTTAAATTCATTCGTGATTATTAAAATATGCAAAATATAGTTTTACTTAACTTGAAAGTGACACTAATGCAAATGTTACTAAATACTGTACATATAAAATGTCCACTTTTTTAAGCAACGCACTTTTTCTTGAGGGAAAATATCGATCCCTCCCCTTCGCCCTCCGCAGCCTACATGCTTGTAACTTTGCTCCTCTGAAACATGAGTCGGATTCCGTGTTGACTGTGCAGTAACCAGCTGGTCAGGTGAGACTCATGTCAGCTTGTATCGATTAGTCTGAAATAGCCCGGGTCCAGGCTCAGGCTACAGACTGCAGTGTGTACATGTCTAATACCTCACAGGCCTGGCACTCAGCTCAGCATTACTCATCAGATTTCAGGTTACACAAATATATCCCGGCAATTGATTTTTCTGGCCTTTTTGTAATAGCCAATGGGAGCCAGTGTTTAAGTGGCAACCGAATATTTGAGATGACCCGAGGCAAGGGCTATTTAGCTGCAGCAGAGGAGCGCAGGTCAGTGAGGTAATCAGAGTACGTGCTTGATATGAGAATGGGTGCTTGGCAGTGTATCAAATTGGACAACATAGACTAAATAGTACTCCATTCTCTCTCTAATTTAGGTAGTAGGCAATAATGATCTGCTATTAAATGTTAGTGTGAAAGGAATGCAACTCAAAACATTGCATCTTCATCATTAAAGCCATTTCATTAAAGATTTTCATTCAAGTTATTTTAAGTTCAGTGCCAGACTGTGGAACAGGAACCATAGCTTTGTTTAAAAAAAGGACCATTTCATCACATACCTTCTGAAGAATTGCTGATCTTTCACAAAACTGTTTTCTAATTGAGTTTGAAATGACCACAGCGTTGGATCAGAGCAAAGGAGACGTGCTTTTGTTACTCGTGCGTGGACAGTGCTCCATAGACGCCAAAGCAGGTAATGTAGCAGTACAGTGCATAATGAGACATATGTGGGCTATTCCCAACAGAACACATTCTCTGTTCCCCTGAGCTCTGGCAGGCTGATCCTCTGAGGGGAGTGAGCCAGCTGAGGCCTGGCCATATGTGCCCACGTCGTTACAGAGAATGCCCCCGATTTTACCTGTTCAACACATGTGGGACACAAGCAGGGCAAGTGCTTCATGTTTACTGTGTCAAACCACAAAATAAAATAGTTAACAAAAAAATTACAACTTTTCTGGTGGAGAGTCTGTCATCTGCTTTGTTATTACGCTGTTTTTTCACTGTATTGTTCCACAGTCTGGTATTTAACTTGTCTATCTCCATGGAGACAAGCAGGTGGTGTCTTCAGGTCAAAATATGGGCCACATCTGTGGAGAGAGAGCAATAAAACACCTGTTAATGCTAGAAAGGTTTAATAGCATATGTGGTACATTCGAGACCAAGCAATAACAAGAAGTGGCGGACCTCCAAAACAATAAATATGAAAATTCATACAAGAATCCATCTTATTCTGTCTCTCCCTCTTTTACTTGAGACTGTTATTAACCCGCACTTCGTTGTGGTTAAAGGTGCATTGTGTAACTTTTCTCGTGGATGGTCCGTCTAATGCTTTTCTCCATGGAAATGTTATTGCTTTGTCTGGAATGTTTCACAGTATGATATTAAACCTTTCTATCTTTATGGAGACCGAACCAAACAAAGTTACAGGTCAGATCTGTGGAGAGGCGACCCCGCTCACAATCAGACAGCCTGTTTTTCTAGGTTACAGTATGATATAAAGCAGGTTCAGTGTTCATGTGCGCCCACAAGTCAACAATGCCCCCTTTCTGTGAGTGGCTTCAAAATGACCTTGTACTCTGTGTAGCCCTGTGTAAAATAATACAACTCTAACGATAATTGTGGCGCCCATAGCAACTGCCGGAAAAATATCAATAGGACAATGAACTGTAATCCGCAAATACTTATACTGCAGTAAAAGTACATTTTAATAGTAGGATGACCAGACAACCATATTTACACAGGACAGTCCCAGTTTCCAGCCGTGTCCCAGCAGATTTATCCAGATTTATTTATATATTTGTCCCATTTTTATACAAGAAATGTCCCAGGTGTCCCTGTTTTGGACCAACCTGATACCTGCCAACAGTAAAAGGGGCAACGTATTGTCATTTGTCTAGCTAAAATACTGAAAACCATGCTTGAAAATGACCATAAAGCAAAATAAATAAATGCATATATAATAATAAATATATGATTATTATATACTGACCCACAAGCGTCAACAATGCTCTTTTCAATATTTTATTTATACACTGCAAACAGTAATATCTAGGTACGTTAAAATGACTTAAATTAAGAACATTTTACATTAATTGAGTAGATTAGATGTGTGTTTTTCTTCATTCAAGCAGAATTGGATTTAGTTTTTTATTTTAAGTTCCGGGCGTTGTTGTTCTTCTCATCTTAAGTGTAATAAGATGTATTTTCATATTTTAAGTAGAAAAAGTCTAGTTCCATTGGTCGATCACTTTACTTCATTATACATTTTTTTGTAATTCAAATCATTTTAACTAGATTTTAGTGTTCGCAGTGTACCAACCATCCCAACCTGGGTGTGTCCAAGTTGTTCATTTTGACTGTTCTCCTTTACTAGCCTATGTTTGCATATGTAGAAACACAATTTGCTTATGTCAGCTCGGACTTATGTAGCTAGGACTTATATTTTCACTTCCCTGTACCCAAATGGCAGCGCACAGTACACCGTGTATTTCAGAGGGCACATCCAATCACAAAGTCCTGCTGTTTCTGCTGTTGTATGAATATTCTGCTTTTAGTACACAGACTGCTGACTTAGGCCTTTCAAAGTACTTAATTTGTGGTCAGCATCACGCCCATCACCCCGACGCGATTATTTATATATTTACTCGTTTCTAAACAAGCCAAGGTCCAGAGGTGCATTTGCGCTTTCTCAAACACAAAATTGGTCTGTTTGGAAGCTCTTTTGGTACAGCTTGACTGCTTTGTATGCACAGTTTAAGACGCGAGTTCACTCCCATCTGCTTCTCCCTTCCTCTTCCTCTCGCCAAGCTAATTGACTGTAATGGAATTGCCGAAGACGATCTCGAGCGCTGGCTAAAGTGATAAAGAGAATAGAGAATGGGGAGAAGCCAAGAAGGTGGTAGAAAGCGACGGTGTATAGAATAGAGAATCGAAACAAAATCGCAATTTGAATGGACACAATTAACAAATCGCAAAGGCTGCAGTTTTTGAGGTATTATAATTTCCTCCACAAACAACAAAATATTCTGTGTTATTCTGCATAAAAACTGCTAACCCTGTACTCTAGAACTGTAAAACATGTTGATTCTTGTACTAGTTTGTCAGTTCATATTTCATTCATTTTGTCAATTCTCCTGGATGTGTTTAAAGGTCATATATTACACAAAATTGACTCATTTAAGACATGTTAGAATGTTGTTACCTCATCAAAAACATTCCTGGAGTTGTGTTTTGTTTCATTCACTGATGTATTTGAGTAATCTTGGTTTATTAGTGTGTCATCTCCAAAGCTCAAAATGTTCTGTTCCACCATGTGATGTCATGAAGCGATAGTTTTCAGCTACTTTTTTTACCTTTTATTCAATTGAGATGGGCAATCAGAGTGTTTTCCATTTGAGAGAAAAATGTAGGCTTTGTGTTCTAAACATGTGAATGAAATAAAACACGACTCAGGGTAAGTTTGCGATGAGGAAACAACACATCAGAAAATAGTGTAATATGGGCTCTTTAAATGTGCACTTTGAACCGAATCCTAAAACATAAATCAATTCCTGCAAGGACCAAGTTCTGTGCAGTAGTGATTTTCCTAGTGAGAAAGCAGTATGGCTTTGTGGTAAGTGTCACAGCAGAAGACATCTGCAACTGGCTTGTTATGACTAAGTAACCCAACATAATACCATACAATTTTGTCATTAATCTTCTCTTATCATCAGTGTTCTATTGTGGACGTCATGCTGGGAGCTACATATGCCCTGAGTGTGTGCCAGACATTACTGCTACAGTGGGAGGCATATGTTCAGTATGGCTATTACAGGCTATTTATTCCTACAAATGGGCGGCTGCTACTCAAGTCAGTGAATAGAGAGTGGGAGCAGTGCTGGATTCACGTACACAAGCACATACCCGTAGAATAGAACAGAACTTTATTTGTGTAAAAATAAAACATGTTAGAATGTGGTTACCTCATCAAAAATATGCCCAGAGGTGTTGTGTTTCACTGACACATGTTTGAGTGGCCCTTTATTATCAGTCTGTCAGCTCAAAAAGGCTCTGTTCCACCTAGTGATGTCATGAAGCAGTTTTCAAGTTAACAACTACCATTTACCTTTAGTTCAGTAGAGACGGGCAATTCCTGGGCTGAAATTATCCAAATGTTATGTTTAAGAGTAAAATTCAGCCTAAATATGCAGGTAAAAGTACTTTGAGTCAATTTATACTTTCTTTAACATATAGTGCCTCATTAAATCACAGGGGATCAATCAAAATGACAGGCAGTTGCAAAATTGGCATTCAGTGCAACTCAAGTCAAGTCAGATTTATTTGTAAAGCACATTTAAAAACAACCACAGCTCCCCAAAGTGTTGTACAAAAGCAATGTAAAGTGCAGTCTTATAAAACATGCAAAAACACAATAAAACTATAGAATACAAATGTCCCCCTCAGCTTGTGTTAAAAGCCGGTGCATACAAATGAGTTTTCAAGATTTAAACGTGCATTGTGTAACTCTTCTGGTGGAGGGCCCGTCAAAAGCTTTTCTCCATGGACATGTTATTGCTTTGTCTAAAAGGTCTCACAGTATGGGATTAAACCTTTCTATCATCATGGAGTCCAAACCAGACCAAGTTACAGGTCAGATCTGTGGAGAGCCAAACCAGCTCACAGTCAGAATACCTGTTTTTCTAGGTATTTTTTGAGCTATAAAACCACCTGTAATTGAATACATGCAAGTTAGAGCAGTCATATGATGACATCTCCATAGAAACAAGCAGGTGACGGACACCCAACCAAAAGTTACGCATTGCACCTTTAAAGTACAGACTAGAATCTTAGCAATTCCATCTTCAGAAACAAATATAAGGCAAGGATATCTTTATATAATGTATGCACGTAGCTGTAATTTGGATCTGAATTGTTCATGCTAGCGTAGCCGCTTCCTCACATTTGTAGGTTGTGTGTTTGTGGGTGGTGGACTGTGAAGTATTGTTGTTTCTCCCACACATTTCTCAGATCTGGAACATATGGTCACGTCCTGCTGAATCTGCACAGTTTGGACAAATATGTAGCATTTCTTTGTTGAAAAAAAAACATTATGTGACTGTTTGGTGTTCTGTAACCTCGGAGATGTTGAAAGAATGGACATTGTTCGTATAGCAGTGATGGTTATTTTCAAACACAATGAAATCATTTAACAACAGTGGGCGGTATGCTAAGTTCACATATTTAGAATTCTTCCGTCGCTTGCTTTGAAACATGTTATGATATGTGCAATTTGTGCAACTTGGCAAGCACAAGTATTTTCCTATATGCAGTTACAGGGGACAGTATATAAAATCTGCTTTATTTATTATTTTCAAACCATGTGATTGTAGCGTTCCCTCATTATTAACTTACTAAACTTGTATTGCGTTTGATTCATGTGTGTTTGAGTAATCCTGTATTGTTCTGTGTTTGAGCTTTGAGTGCTCAGAAAGTCTGTTTTCACCTACCCCCTATCCCCACCCACTGCTCTGGACTTATTGCAATATTAATTAAGATTAAGATTTAGATTAAAATTAGAAAAAATACCACATCGATCTTTTTCAAGGGACTGAAAATCTGCTGCTTATTACAGTGAAATCCCACAATAAAGAAGTGCAGCCTCTATTGAAGTAAACAAGCCTATTTTAGATTAATATTGCTGTTGACAATAAACAAAATAAAAAAAAAAAAAATGAAGAATTCAATTGCAAATATAGCAAACATCTCAGTTTTGAAGAAATGGCAAAACATAATTTACTTTTTGTTACCATCTTCTACATCTATGACAATACATTATAGTGGATTTTATCAAGCAGGGGTGGAATAATATTTAGATTGCAATAAGATAACGTTTTAATTTTTTGCTTTTAGAAACATTTCTATCCAAAGAGTAAACTGCAAGCCTCTGATCACTTTTTAAAAATGGCACTTACCTGTTTTTTGGAAATTAACTCTTCAAATAATTCTTTGTATGTTACTGTTTAACAGTAAATAACCATAAATAGCACGCATCTTCTTTAACATGAAAACAGTTTAGTAGGATTCTTTATGGTGGCATACAGATACATTATAGTTTGTATTCTTTGCTCATGTCATTCGGTCAACCAGCCCATTCTTTACCAGAAGCTCATATCCTGCCTTTGCAGATATTGAAAGATGAAGATTAGAAAAATCTATTCTGTTTCTTTTATTCCATTTTAGGCCTGTCTTTTATGTTCGGCTGCAGCGTGGAACCATTCTGTGTGGTGCATAATGAAATGGGTCAGGAGACTCAGGAACTTACTTGACATACAGGGCCGCAGATAACCTTTAGTTCAACACTCCAGCTGCAGGACTGAACTCAGTGCATTGGCGATTGTATTGAGAAGAGTTTGATACACATAAATGATGAAATGATTAGCAATTAGCAAAGCAACGCTAATGGCTAATCATCAGAATCATTTGAACAGCAGAGCAACAATCCATTCAAAACCACACTATGAAGTCATCTTAAAAATCTAATTTACTGCCTACATATTTACTTAAAGGTGCATTGCGTAACATTTCTAGTAGAGGGTCCGCCACCTGCTTGTGTCCATGGAAATAATATTGCTTTGTCTAGAATATTCCACAGTATAGATTAAACCTAATTAAACCTCTATCATGAGGGAGACAAGCAGTTTACAGCACTACGCTACATTGCAAGTCAGATCTATGGGGAGTCACCCCTATATTCACAGAAGGAATTGATGTATTTTTCAGCAATAGAAACAGATGCTAAATGGATATGTTTAAAGTCATACCATGGAACATTCCAGGCAAAGCAATAACACTCGCACAGTGCACCTTTAATATCAATCAGGTATGGTTCATTGACAACTACATAGAGTTGTTCTGTCTCTACTCCCACGACTATACAAATTCATACTTCTGGGTTGGATTTATACTATTATTTACAAAAGTGCTACAGTAAAGCCCATTTTATTCACTCAACCCCCAAACAAAATAACAATAATACATCAGACTTACATAGTGCTTTTTTGGAGACTCAAAGACGCTTTACAAACAATAGGAAACAGTTGTAATGAGTCCGAGTTGTTGGTGGATTGGGGGTTGTGGGAGAGTTCCAGGTCGGGTCTGCAGCAGGAACAAAGCCTCAGTCCCCCAAGGGCCGGTGCTTTGTCCTGATGAGGGGAGTGAGAAAGTTGGTGTCAGCTGATCTGAGGTGAACGAAACTATTTTATTTATTGTTTTTAATCAGTGTGTTTTAATATCACAGCGTTTTGTTCAACATCGTTTTGTTTTTTTAGTTACAAATAAGTTGAAGTTGCAGTTGCACTTCTAATGTAGCTGCCAAGTGTAGAACGGACAAAAAAAAGCCTCGAAAAAAGTATCTTTTTCCAGATTTGATTATATCTTTTCTTTCACACTTTCATACTTATTTTTACTGAAACTCCCCTGACTTGAACCAATGGTCAAGCTGTGTGCTTTGAAATGGACTCCCTCGACTTGTTTTCCGGTTTGTGTTGGCTCATATTTTTCTCCTATTTGTCTACGGCTTGTGGGGAATGGTTTGATTTCTGAAATTAGTCCCACTTTTCCGATCTGTTATTGTGTGGGGAAGGGTGTAATCTGTCTTTCTCTCTGGGGCCCTGTTGGATGATTGCAACATCTCCTCGCTCTGTAAAAGATGTGAAGCCCTGTGCGCATTTGTGGTCTCCTCTGTTGAACAACTGTGAAATCCGCTGTTGGAATCACCACCGACTCACATCACTCAACCTAATGTAGAACTGTGATCCAGAGAGAGCCGGCTCCAATGGTTGTAGCGAGACTCATTCATAGATTTGATTCTTCGACTTCAGCAAGAGACTAATACAATTGTGATATCATCTGTTTAAAGGTCGTATATTGTGCTAAATTGACTCGTGAGCTTTAAGTCATATTAGAGTGCTGTTCAAAAACGTATCTGGAGTTGTGTTTTGCTTCATTCACACCTGTTTGAGTAACACTTTATTATTAGTTTGTCTACATCTCCAAAGTTCAAAATGCTCTGTTCCTCCTTGTGATGTCATGTAGTAGTAGTTTTCAAGTTAGCAGCTCCTTTTAACTTTAGTTCAGTACAGGATGGAGATTTCAGGGCTGAAATTGTCCAAATGATTCTAGTGAAGGTGTATGGAGTTTAATAACACAGTTGAGCACTTCTTGTATTTCCCCATGACATCACAAGGTGGAAAAGAGTGTTTTCAGTTTGAGAGAAGAACTCAGGATTTGTGTGTTAAACAAAACACAACTCCATGTTTGTTTTTTGATGAAGAAACAACATTAACATCAGAAAATAGTGTAATTTGGACCCTTTAATGATACTGAATAAACTTGTAATGCAGTTTTAAAGGGGTACCTAGATTGTGGTTATTTTAGGAATAAATCAGAACTAAAGAAGTTTAAAATCTTGATTCAACTTTCCTTTACATATACAGTATAAACCATGCACCAAGCACACTTCACTTGAGCACACTTGAGTTGTTGAACTTGTATTAAGTCTTGCAGAACTAAATGAACTCCTCATACTTTTCATTGACACCGGCTTGTACTGAAAATACCAGAAATGAAACTTAGCTATGAATACATTTCTTGAAATCTTGTAGCTAATAAAGTAGATATACGCCATGTAAGGCCAGGGTGAAGGTGGAGCGTACAACTGTCAAGAAAACTTGAAAGTACTGGAATGTTTTTATGCTTTCAACTTAGATGTAAAATGTGAAGAAAGTCAGTAAAATGCATATTATAGGCATCTTGTTAACTGTCAACATTTAGTCTACTGGGTTTCTTTGTTAGAACAACATATACAGATGAAAAAACCTTTGCTACTTTGCTACCGTAGTAGTTGTCATTTTGCCACCCTGACTGCTTCTCATGAATATCCAGTGTGTTTGGCATCTTCTTCTGTTCAGACAGATTAAACACCGCCATTTTAATTGATCCCTTTGGGGCTGGGCATCTTACAGTGAAGGGATACTTGGGTACACAATGCTACGAACCTTGATCCTGTGATTTCAAAGCAAATACAAGTGCTGGCAATATCTCCAGGAGAGTTAATTGCACCGAATGGCAGTTTATGTTGTACAGATGCTCGCAATGACACTGGACCCGTCATTCACATGTGCCTTTTATGTTGAAGATAGAACTCAGTGAGCTTGAAATCTGTGTAAGCTTTTCAGTGTGATTGTGAACATTTCAGGGACAGAGGTCCTTTGTTGTGTTTTAACACTGAAAAGAAAATGTATGTGTAAGGCACTAATAGCACCCACATGTACTGAGTCGGTTAGATACAGGATCAGAAATGTAAACATAAATATACATGATTCTTTTGTGTGGCATAAAGAATTGTTATACAAGTTAATTGATTTATTGTTAATTTGCATGAATGCAATATAGCATTAAGGTTAAGGTACACTTAATTGTTCCGTATCTTGGCACTGTCCATCAGATCTTGAGCTAGGCTTGGTCAGGACTACCTCAGCTGGAGGGTTTTTACGTATTATGCACCCCAGGCACAGTGTTAAACATCCAAACTCTGCAAAGAAAGGCCCAGGTTGGAGTCAAACCCAGAACCTTGCTGTGAGGTGAGTACTAACCACTCAGTTACCATGGCAGTACAAAACTCAATGGGCAAGAATGGCAGTTATGTTCTGTTCAGGTAAGACAGACCCTTTCATACGTCTACAGAAAGTTGTCCTCTGCATTTTTCCTATTCTTTTTTTGGAAAATCTTCAAGGACCAACTGGTGACTGCAGTGCTGTCTTCTGAATTAGCCTGTTATGGGTTAACTGCAGCAGCCAGAGGAACTGCACAGACACAGGGAGAAACAGCTGTAGACACCATTTAACATGGAAACAATGCAATGCTCAAATTTGAACAGATATGACATAATCAGCAACTGCAAAATCAAAATGAAGCCAAACAGACTCAAGGACGTTGTTCTCCATGTGGTTGTCAACCTGTCTAAAGACTGCAGATGGAAATGAGCCCTAAGAAATATCTAACCTAAATCAAATGGCCTCTGCTTTGCATTGTTTAACACTGTGTCCTTGTTTAATAAAATACAAATGCATTCAATTATTCAGAAATGGCAACATAATTGAACAAAACCCTTTGTTTAGCCTGTAATTTACAAGAACTAGTGGCACTTACTGCTAAAATCCTGAAGCCCAACAAAAGCTCTCATGAGTAAACTCTTGGCAGCAGCGCAAAGACAGCAACAGTTACAGGCTCAGTAGTTCACACTCTTTGATTATCGATGTCCAGTAAAGCACTAGTACAAACTTGTCTGGATGTATTGTGTTTCTTTTCCATTGCTCTGGTGTCAGTTGAACTTTACTCAGGCAAAAGCAGAGGGACCTGTCGGGCTAATTGCAAATCACTAGTCACACAGTGTAATTAATGTGATTAGTGGCACTGCAGAAACTGTTTTTTTCTTTCTCTTGGTTAATGCAAAATAAGCAGAGTTCACAACCAGACCAAGTTACAGATCAGATCTGTGCAGAAGCAACACTGCTCACAGTAAGAAAAACAGAAAGCTTGTAATTTAATGCCATACTGAGGGACATTCCAGTCTTACTTGGTACTTTCATGAAAAAAAAAGTTGTGGTAGCAGTTAATGCATATTCTGGTGATTAGTGATTATCTGGTGATTAGAAATGCCAGTTGGTTCTGCGCACAACAGTAGCCAGTTAGTTCCAATCAGAATGTAATGTCTATGTGGTTTTGCCAGGTTGCGCTAAAATCAGGGAGCTGTGGGTGGATGTCACTCACATCATGTTAAACACTTTACAAATGCAGGGAAAAGTTCACAGGAGCACGCTTCAATGTTTACAAAGGTACATCTTTGTGTGTCAGTGCTAATGCTAATTTCTGAGCCTAATAGATATTTAAATAAACGCCACCGACTGAAATAATCTATACTTTCAAATAACAACAAATTTAATTTTATTATGTTACAGTTACATTTTAATATAAGTTAATCACAGTCTCCCACTGGACAGCTCTGACTATACTTATACTACCACTGAATAAAACTGACTATTGCAACATGCTTCGAGAAGATAGTCAAGGGTTTTACAGATCCACACTTATCACTATTTATAACTCAAGAGTAACACAGTATGTGCGTTTTAATTTGATTACCTCAGTAGACCGTCTTACACAACACATTAAAGCTCCTATATTACACAAAATTGAGCCTTGTGAGCTTTTAGTCATGATGAAATCTTGTCACCTCCTCCCCTTTTGTTTCATTCACACATGTTTGAGTAATCCTGCATTATATTAGTCTGTTTACATCTCCAAAGCTCAAAATGTCATGAAGTGGTAGTTTTCAAGTTGACAGCTACATTTTACCTTTAGTTCAAAACACATTCCAGAATTGAAACAATCCATATGATTCTAGTGAAGGTGTATAGAGTTTAAAAACCCAATGGAGCACTTCTTGTATTGCCACATGACATCACAAGGTGGAACAGAAAACTCTAAGGTGAAGTTTTCTGAGAGAAGAACTCATGTGTGAATGAAACAAAACACAACTCCAGACATGTTTCCGATGAGGAAACAACATTGCTCAGAAAATAGCGTAATATGGGCCCTTTGCATTTGATTAACTGAGCAGACCCTCTTATACAGCACATTAGCATCACATGTAGCCTTTTTTCATGTGAATCATAATAATCATAAAGTTGAATATGTTATTTCTGTCTTTCTGTTCTGTGAAGTGAGTTGACGGTGGCGCTTTCCCTTTTCCTTCAGATTGAGTCATGGCCTGAGCTCCTTCACCGGCCTGAGGCTCTGGGGGTTTAAAATGTCCTTCTCCTTGTACAGGCTTTTTGGAGCGCAGATCATCCTCATTACTGAAGTCCATGATGAGGGAACGTGCACATCATCTCCACAATCCTGACAGTCCAAATACAATCAGACAAATCCTCTTAAAATACCTCTTCTCCTCAACGTCCACTACACTGTCATTATATGTGTGTTTATATGTGTGTTTTTCCAAATTGGGGCATGGTATAAGTGAAATGAAATAGAATACATTTCAGTGGAGGCTTATCAAATCCTCAGAATATTTCTGTGGAGTTTGCACGTTCTCATGTTGCGATGAGTTTCTTCAACCTAAACAATCAAAATGGGCAAATCCTCTCGACTGGTATTCACTGTGGTCGCTCCCTGTAAATTTATTTAAACAGAACTACTACTACAACTACTATTATTACTACTACTACCACTACTACTACCATTACTGCCACTTCCGCTACTGCTACTGCTATGGGGTACTATGAAGTTGTAGCCTATGTTTTTGTAGTGCTGCGATATGACCAAACAAGTACAAATACTCATACTTGAAGAAAGAAATCCTTAAAGAGTCCTTAATTTAAATATTTTCTGAGCAGGTGATATAAACATTCCTGACCATTCTATTTCCATCATGGCTGCCTCATCTACTATTAAGTCTGCACTGATCAGCTACTACTACTACTACTACTACAAAAACTACTACTACTACTTAGAGCAAGAGCAGAAAGTCCTTCATTTAAATAATATTTTCTGAGTAAAGATAAACTGTAAAACGGACACAGATGCGAGCTGTAATGTAATGTTGAATCACTTTAACCTTGAGCTCACCCCCGTCCACACCTTTTCCAATGTGGTGATCACAAACTTCACTTTGGCCCATGCAAACCAACAGACCTCCATCTTTCCAATCACACTCCATAATTGGCCTGTCTCATTGGAGCAGTGTCAATTCCCCCTCTCTCCTCTTGTGTTCATTCGTTCTGCTGTACTTCATGAAACTTCCATCAGGCTGTGCTGGGCTTATTTCCTGTCTTCATTTACTCTGCTAACTTCAACACCGCTGAAGACCGTACTGACAGGGTACAAGATCGGCAGCCATGTTTTATCAGATGAAAAGCTCCACTTGATGAGAGAGAAATTCTGTCGAGATCAAAGCGCACAACCTTTTTAAACGCCACCGAATGACAGCCTACCTATTTTTTTTTCTTTTTCTTTAGCCACTTTCTGACACTTTAACTTAGCGGCGGATGGCTCACACAGATCGTAGCACATTTCAGAGTGAGACTGACACTTCAAGGTAACTAGCAAACCAGTTGTGCCTGTTCTGCTCCATCCATTTGGGGGTGACTTTAGGGCGCAGGGGTAAAAGGAAAAATACATTTGTTTCAAGGTTTGATTTTATGTAGTGTGTAGTTGTATTTTTGTACAAGCTTGGGCTGAACAGAAGGTGAAATAGCCAATATTACAGCCACTATATCCAAAATGGCATACCTTGGAGTTGTTTTGTTTCACTGACACATGTTTAACGCACAAAACCTGCATTTTTAAGCTTAGCTCTAATCTCAAACTGAAAACACTTGTGATGTCATGTGGTAATACAGGAAGTGCTCCACTGTGTTTTCAAATTCCCTACACCTTCACTAGAATCATTTGTATAATTTAAGCCCTGGAATTGCCAAGGTCTACAAAACTAAAAGTAAAAGGTAGCAGTTAACTTACAAACTACTGTTTCATGACATCACAAGGTGGAACAGAGTATTTTGTGCTTTGGGGTTGTAAACAGACTAATAATAAAGGGTTACTCAAACATGTGTAATATAGGACCTTTAAGGAAAAAGCTATGGTCTATTTCAAAACACTATTACATTTTTAATTTCAGCTTTTCCAGCTTTGATCAAATGTACACTATTTTATTTTTTATTTTGGCCTGATGTAAATTTGCTTTAGTCTCCGTCAAGTCCTGGTTTATTCATGATTTCTTTGCGGTTTAGTTCCAGGTTTAGTTCTTAGTTCCACTGTTGATGATGATGTGTGTGCGTCTGTGTGTGTTAGTGTAAATACAGCCTTGGTGGCACCCAGGGAAACATGGAAACTCTATCCTGAAAGGCACCATCTGGTCTGGGACTTGAACCGAGAAACTTCTTCCTTTGAGCCAAGAGTGCTTATCTTTCAGTCACATTTTCATTTTTCATTTTTGTATCTAGTGTAACAGTATGCTAATGTTTTCTATCAGCTCACTTAACATGTGCACTGTGTAATATTTGTGATGGATGCATGTCAACGTAGATATGGTATTGCTTTGTCTGTAATGTTCCACAGTATGGCATTAAAGGGCCCATATTGCCACACATACTCACATATCTGTTATAATATCAGAATAATGTTGTTTCCTCATCAAAAACATACTTGGACTTGTGTTTTGTTTCATTCACACATGTTTGACACACAAACTCTGCATATTTAGGCTGCGTTCTTCTCTCAAATGAAAAAAAAAAACAAAACACTCTGTTCCACCTTGTGATGTCATGCAGTAATACAGGAAGTGCTTCACTGTGTTTTTAAACTCCAAACACTTTCACTAGAATCATTTGGATCATTTCAGCCCTAGAATTGCCAATATCGGTATTGGTATAGGTAAAAGGAGCTGTTAACTTGAAAACTACCACTACATGACATCACAAGGTGGAACAGGCGATGTAGACAGACTAATAATAAAAGCTTACTCAAACACGGGTATGTTTTTGATGAGGTAACACCATTCAAACATATCCTAAAGCTCCCAAGACTCAATTTTGTGTAACATAAGACCTGTAATTTATCTTACGTTTATTCAGTTACAGGTGTTTTTATTGGAGAGATAAAGAAATATGAATTATAACTTGAACTGGTGGTGTCACCTCCTTGTCTCTATAAGTTAAAGGAACATTCTACGCAAATCAAAGACATCTCTATGGAAACAAGAAGGTGGGGTAAAGTTACATACCTTTAACTCTACTTGATAAAAATGCGCTTATAGCTGATGCTACGTGCAAAAAATTCAATCTATAATTGCCGGGAGCTGCACTTCTGATAACAGTGGGAGCTCAGACTTGTACACAGCAGCTCTCGACTCCTATGGTGCTGCACGTCCAATCCCTGAATAAACACTTTTCTAATGGGGCTGTTGGAGAACACTATATTGCCGTGCACCTGTGAGGTCATCCATCTTGGAAAGTAGATCGCCCTCCGGTGGCTGGAATGATGAGCGCATAATACTCCATTCTTGGGTTTGGCTGCTGTGTTTTGTCATCTCCTTTTTCCAACCAAACAGGGAAGCAATTCTTTTACCAGGCTGTGTTGCAGGGTAGTATAAGGTCAGATGTCAGAATACTCAGAAATATGAAAGCTACAATATAAAAGCGTTTATAAAAGTAGTTTTTCACTCACCGGGGATGTTGGGTTGAAAAAGGCCAATGCTTTGTTGTAAGAAACTAAAGGTTGGAGTGTTTTTTTTTTTCATCACCACAGAATGCATACTAATAAAAGATTTCAGGAAAAAAATAAAGAATTAAAAATACCATGTGTCATGTATTTGCTAACTTGGTTCAAAAGTCACAAAGGTTGAAGGAAAATAAGAGAAATCATATACAAACTAATGAAAAGTATATGGCTTTGATGGAACCTTTACTTTTTTCTAAAGTTCAACATACTGTATAACTCAGTATCGGAGAGAAAGGACAAAATGTGAGACTTTGTTTAGGCCATTGGTGAAGGTAAAAAATATTCCATTAGCAATTTAGGCTTTCATATAACAGCATAATAAAACAGCAATATTGTAAAGGAACATGAAGTATGTAAAAGAAAACCTTGAACTGTAAGTGCTTATTTTTTTATCTATTTTCTCCCAATTTACTTTGCGAAGGAAAATGTCTGATGTCTGACTGTATCTGGTTACTGTGAAAAATACTTTTAGAAACTCATCATCAGACAAACCAGATGATTTTTTTCATTTATTTTTAGTAATTTTGGAAAGCTAAAAGCAAAATGTTTTATTGAATAGAATGTTTATAGAAATACAATATATTTATTTTATACTGAAATAGTAATCTTTGTACTACGACTGTTAAGCATACTACTATAATACTTCTACTTGGTAAATTTTATATGAAAATATTGTGGTAGTCATGACTATATGACTATTGTGTTCACTTACTGTATGACTTACAGCTTTTTTGATGGACAAACCTGCTATATATGGAGATCTATGACAAGTTATACAGTATTTATTAATAAAACACCAATTTAGTAAATTAAATATAAATTGGTATCAATCATAGACTCTATATATAAATGGACATAGCTAACCTGCTAGCCGCCATGTTCCAAACTGGAAGTGAGCTTGGGGACACTTCCAGCTCTTTCGACTCATCATTTTGATCTTAAAATGTTTGTATTATATAATTTCCCTTGTGGATCAATAAAGTTTGTCTAAGTCTAAGTCTATTAACCCTCTCTACATGATTCCGGTGTTTTTATTTAGCCAATTTGTCTGTTAATAAATTCCTACTCCTTGTATGGAGCTTGGTTTCATATTTGCTCTTTATAACTGCTAGCATCATAAGCTTCATTTGACTGCAGCCTAATCCTATGGGAGACGTCACACTCCCGTAGTCCATTTCTCCATTTCTTTGTAAGGTTTATGGATCAGAGCAGTTAAAACAAACATCTTCATAGAGACAAGGAAGTTGCAGACTTCCCACCTGAAAGTTACATAGTGCACCTTTAAATGTAAACTGTATATTTTTCAACACCTTTGTTAAAAAAAAAAAGTAGTATTTTTCTTGTTTAGTTTCCTGTACGTTCTAATCAGAATGCTTTTTTTTTTTTTTATGGCAGTGTGATTATTATTGAAAGTGCTAATGAGCTAATCACTCAAAAACAGCATGTACCGCATTTAAGTGAGAAGTGGAAGCTAATATATTAATCAAATGATGTAACATGTAATAATGAATTAATCTATGGTATTGATAGTTAATTGAAAAGAATACTGTCTAATGCCCTTGTGATAGTCCAAGTCATTGAGGTCTGAGAATGACCAGTCAAAAAATAAACCACTGAACTACAGCAAAACACTTGTCTAACCACAATGACATGTCTGCTAATGGCCTGTAGGTGGCAGCAGTCACAGAGGAAAGTGGTAATGACTCATAAAAGTGCCAGGGTATCTACATGTAATACATCTTGGTAATGGGCAATGGGCAGACATTTTCTCTCTGCTTACTCGCATCAATCCTCTGGTCTGGCTGGACTTGGAAAAACATAGTGAACTGTGGCCATCTGCTGTGATTGGCCAGTAAAAACCACCCCATCAAACTGTTAAATGACGCCATTTTATGATTACGATGGGAGTTTGTGAAATTACAGCCATATAGACAGTCCAGCTCGATCTCAATGCTTAGAGGCCCTGGATTCATTTTTTTTCCCCATCTATTTGAGTACAATTTATAGACTGTACATACGGCTGGCTCCAAATTCACTCCTATAACTGCTAGCATCCTGAGCTTCATTTGACTGGAGCCGAATGTTATGGTTGACATCACACTTCTTTAGTCCACTTCTTTATACAGTCTGTAGTCTTGCCCCAGTACAGATATACTGTATAAGCAGCTGGAGATGTCAAAATAAGTCTGAAGTATACTCTCTGCCTCTTATTATAAAACATTTTCTTGTGCAATCATCAGGAAGTGCCCGGATAGCATGTCAGTCGCCGCTAACATTACTGTGGTGCTTAAGCTCCTCGTGTAAGCTGTGGAAAGTGTTTCATCGCAGTGAATCATTTGGATGCTCAGAATGCATAAGTTAAGTGAGGAATAACTGTGGACCAAAATACAAAATACTTAAAATGTTGTTTCTCCATCTTTTATAGACGTAAAAATAAGGTACAGCACGATTAACATTGCTTAATTAGACCAGGGGTATATTTTAGCTCCAAAACAGCATGGGGATACTTTGATCGTTTAACTGTAATTGCAAAGACCTCTAGTCGCGCTTACACTCTTAAAAGCACTCCAAAATAAAACCCCTGTATACTGCATGGTTGAAAATCATCTCTCACACGGGAGTATTTGTACTATATATTCATATGAGGACACACACCTCATTATTTTAGCTTTGAAATGGTCAAGACAACTTGAGTACACTACATATTTAGTAAAGGACACATTTCTCTTCAAATATGAGAGAAAATAAATGTGTTAATAGAAATGGGTTTATATTGAAGAAAAGGAAAACATTTTGCAGTTACAGATATCACAGAAATATTAAAGGTTCTGTACCTGAGTTTACTGTCTTAAAAAAAAGAAGAACTTAATTTTAAGCAGTTTGCAGTGGTCCAAAGCTATTCCTCACTTTCCTAACACTGTGAGGAGTTTATAAGACCTTTTTACAACTTCCAAAGGCAACCAGAGACTGGGTGTCAAAGTAATACTAACAACAACTAGCATGCTAACAGTGCACTAGCCTTACTTTCTGGTTTGCGGATGATAAAAAAAGAAACACACACAGATGTAGACAGCTATACAGCTGATTTAAGGGGCTAAAACAGCAAGAGTACAGTGCATTTAATGTTTTTTTTTTTTCATTTTGTTCAGCATTACCACATGGCATCACAAGGTGCAACAGAGCGTTTCCCGTTTGAGACAAGAACTCAGCCTAAATATGCAGTTGTGCGTGAATGTGTGAATGACTCCTGTTATGTTTGTGATGAGGAAACAACATTCTAACACAGATCAGAAAAGAGCATAATATGGGCCCTTTAAATGGTACATGCAGCTTTAAATCTTACGTGAGAAATTGCAGTCATTTGAAACCCAAAGTCAAAGCCCTTTTAATTGCTCCATGTCAAACTTTGTACACTGCCACTGCAATATACGACACAGCTTGATTTCCCCAAACTCTTATTATTAACTCCAGAGACTGGAAGAGTTCATTTTTTACAGCAGCTGCGATTTGAGGATTTTTGGCAGCAGCCTTATGTAGATGCTGATGTGAGAGAGATAATAGACTCCCGTCACAAGTAATAGAGTAAGAAAGCTGCTTGCAGGAGAAATGTCAGTCTGATAAATGTCCCAAATCTGTCATTAAAAGAGGCCTGAACTTGGCTTGGTCCCAGGGCTTGGTTCACAGCAGCCCTCCACACCAGCAACAAGTCTGTGGAGATGGATGTGGTACCGCAGAGGTCAAACAAAGAAGGATTTTTCTCCTCTACAGTAGTTCGATACAGGTCAGATGTAAGAGATTCTGAGCATAAGCGGCTATAACAGATAAGGATCTCAGTGAAATGCAACATAGAACACAAATTTGGAAAAGTTTAAAAACTTGCTAGTGTTCATCCTGCAACCAAAAAGTCCTTTAAAGGTGTACTGTGTAACTTTTTTGGTGGGGGGTCACTATCTTAATTCTATAAAGCCTTGAATGTTCCACAGTATGTCATAAAACTTAAAACAAATACCTGTAATTAAATAAATGCTTGCTTGATATGTTTATCCCGTACTGTGGAACATTCCAGTCAAACAATAACCTCTCCATGACGACAAACATATAGCTGACCCACATCAAAAAGTTACACAGTGCACCTTTAAATCTTGCTCAAAGTGCATTCCCCACATTTGGTTACAGCTTGAATATAAGAATAAAAAAATACTTCCAAACAGTGTGACTTAAGCTATTCTACAGCTGAATTAAAACAGAAATTGTACAAAATACACAATCTTTAAAAATATTACACTATTTTTTGATCTATGTTATAATGTTTCCTCATCAAGAAGTTTTCCAAATTACCCCCTGAAAGCTGTGCCAACCAAAAGTGTAGTTTCTGGTATTCCAAAGTGTCATGTTTTGAGTCTCTTCTAGTATTTAATTATAATCAATGGCCATATTAGAGTGTTGGAATACTACTGATTTTACTTCATGTACTTTACTGCATTACTGTCTACATTTCACAGGACACAAGTCGAGCGAAAAGCCTTATTTAACCAAACTACGCCGTACTGACCCAACCCGAAAATGACCAACTCCCTTTCAGAAGACAGATTGGTTCTTTGTGGCAGAGTAGTTCCTGGAAAAAAAATAAAAATTTCTGGTATTTAACAATGTACAAAATTTAGTGGTACATTCCAGGCAGAGTAAGGACATATCCATAGAAACAAACAGATCTTTCACAGTGCACCTTTCATTTCATGCAGCATATGTGGACCAAAAAGCCTTATTTCACCATGCAGTAGAACGCTATACTGACCAAAGCCAGCCTGTGCCCACTCCCCAGACCCTCTTGAAGACTCCAGTTGAGTAGGCACGAGGCGTGGGGCTCTGATCTGCTCTCTGCTTTTGTCTGTCTGTCTCATTTCACCATTCACCGGCCGTGCGTGACTGTTGAGGCCGGCCTTCACCCCCTCAGATCCATCAGGGCCTGTCAGAGGACCATCACACGGAGAGATGGAGCTCTGTCACAAGAATTCCATTAGCTCCAGAGCCCGCCCAACCCAACCAGCCCACCCACCTGCCGTGCACCTTGTTCTGTGGGCAAACAGATCACCAAACCCTATCAGCCAATCGCAAACACCTGCATTCTACACTGACAGCGTGGCGTTCTTGGGTGTGCAGGAGAGAAAGCCAGCTCGAGTAACTGACATTGCCGCTGGATTATATTTCAAATTCACAACAATGGCCTCCCTTTGGAAATTCTTTTAGACTTTGAGTCCGTTCACACATCAGCAAACACTGCCTTGAAATTGGAACTTAACTGAGACTAATCCTGGACCAGGACTAGACCAGACCAGGACTAAACCAGGGCTAAACCAAGTCTGCATCAGGACCCAACAAGAGTGAATACATCTAGTGATTGTACATGTAAATTAACTGATCAAACACTCTATGCAAATAGCATTACAATGCTCTTTTCATCCTGATAGTGTGCTATCGTGCTTTAAGATACATGTATTTTTCCCATGTTCATGTATGTAATAGGCTAGTGTTTAGTTAAAATCATTTAAAGCTGAATAGTGATAAGTTAAATAATAATACCATTTTGATTCACATTTAAAGATGAGATTAATACAGAATTTATACCCTGGGAGTCTGTCCTAAGATGGATATGAAACATCCATAAAGCACTAGCTTCTACCAGAGGCTGCTAATATGGATGTATACTCCACCATATGGTTGAGCTTTTATAAACATGTGCATGTAAAGAACAAGCTGTAAATAGACCTTTTTAGTAGAGCGCATGAAAAACACAGATGTTCCAATAGAATCTGTCTTGAAGTTACCTATGCTGCTGTCAGGGCTGGTGTGTGGGATGTTTGATGTTCATTTAAATGAATAGAATATACACTATGAGTCATGTAATCACATATTTTAAGATGCTAATTCATTGCATATGTTTTTATAGTTAAAATATAATTTGAACACTAAGTGAGGATAACACCTTTTCAAACAGGAGTGAATAAATTGACTGAACGTTATGGAATGGTAAATCTTTGGCTGGTTGAGATGTCAGCAGTGCGGTGAAGGAATAGATTTGTTATGGACAATATAGTATCTGCCCCATAGACCGTGGTGACGAAGAGGAGGAAATGGAGAGGCTGAGAAGGTTGTATTTCTGCTGCTGCAGTGGAGATGGACTCTACTGGAGGGATGCCCTGTATCTCTGAAACATTAAGATGATGAAGGAGAAAGAGTGTATTCATATGAATGTTTGGGTTGATGGCATTCTTATAAAAGCTGATAATGCTTTACATTTATAATAGCTTTACGGGCTTGTCGAAGCCTCTCAGAGCACCACACTGTAGTCATTAGTAATTCACTCCATACTCAGTGGTGGTAAGTTAAGATGGACGACAGTAGCTCAGTTGATCTGAAATTTGGTGGTTCAAAACCTGCTCTCAACATAAGCATCATTGATAGAGCAGTCAGATCCATTAACTCACAGGTTGGTGGTGTGATTCCAGCTCCCACAGGTGAATTCTGTCGTTGTGTCCTTGAGCAAGACTCTTAAACCACCTCGCCCTCAGTGCCTTCGTACACTGGTGTATGAATGTGTGAATTCTTTAATGTAAAGCTTTGAAGGTGGAAAAGCGCTATATACAAACGTGACCATTTACCATTCCTATTGTAGCCACAGCTGAACTGGGGTAGACTGATGGACGTGAGGCACCACTGACCCCACCACCAATCACATACACACATCACATTAATATTAGACACAAGGACACAACGACAGAACTATGTCCGAGTGGGAATTGAACCTTCAACCTTGAGAAGTGACGGGGTGAGAGCCAATGGTATCTGACTGTGATTCACATATGAATATTGACAGATGATACAGATTACCCTGAAACAACTTTAAAGCAGCCAGTGAACGAGAATACCTGCTTGAACCCCAGTTGTCAAGATAGCACAGTTAGCAAGTGGTCATAATGTAACGCCCAAGATGAACACGCAGAATTTGACATTTGAATATGGACTATTTTGCAGTGTGACCCACTTGTCTGTTGCTGTCCATTGGGCTTCTATTCAGTCATTGATCCAAGATGGCTGCGTGCCCTCCCATTTTCCCCACAGCGCCTTCGTGTGACGGGATTACCTCCTCTTTTTAGGCTGCCGGTATTCTCACCTGTTTTTCTTTATAGGAGCAGAAGGATGAGCAATGTTTGTCTCATCCCGGGCACTGGCATCATTACCTTTTCTCCTTAATCCTTCAGGCAGTCAATTTGCAGCTAGCCAAGTGTGAAGCTCTATAATGATGGCTTATTGACCCGTTTGCTGTTTGGCATAGGGGACAGGAGACACACACCAGAGATAGTTCCTGTTTTTCCATGCGATATTCCGATCTCTCCCTCAGTGCACGGGATAATGTAACCCAAATGAATGGTTTTGGCTGCCTGATAATAGCTGTACACAAATCGACTGCCGGTAAGGCCTAATGAAATGTGTGTGAAACCATTTATCTTTGTAAAATTTGGGTTGTGGAGCAGCTGAGGTCATTTTGTTATTGCGGATTTGGAGGAATAATGCATTACTCACCTTGTACAGAATTGGAGCCTGTGGAGTAGCTCATAGCACAGTTAGCCCACCAGTTGAAACCACACAGAATAGGAAAACAGCAATTTGCAATGGTTACGTGATGAAGTTCATATGGTAATCGCGTTGTCAGAATGTGATGAAAAGAGGCTTGGAGAGCAGCCAGCAAACTGCAGCACTTCCTGGTCATATTATTATGCAAAAGTAGCATGTGTAAAACGTATACTTAAGACTTCACTGTGTCAAGTGTAACTGAAGTCTTGTTCTGTTTCATATTCACAACAGTAAATTTTGCCTGTATTATACGAATCGAGTTTGCAATGTTAACTTCTCACTGATGACTGAAACTAAGCTTCAACAAATGCTCTCAGTCAAATAAATAAATACATAAATAAACAGTGGCTTATTAATATCTGGCTGATACAAAACATGTATCTGCAAACCATACATTTGACTAAAGGTACAATACGCAACTTCTCTGGTTCTGGTGGAGAGTCTGTCATCTGCTTATCTCCATGGATGCGGTGTTTCTTAGCCTGGAATGTTCCACAGTATGGTATCAATCTTGCTTTTTCATATTTACTGACAGGGGTTTTTATTATTTAAAAAGGTGCTTGACTTGTTGGCGTCACCTGCTGGTTATTATGAAGATAGGTACGAATGCAAAGCAATATCTCCATAGAGACAAGAAGATGGTGGACCCTACTCTAGAAAAGTTGCATAGCACTCCTTTAAAGCTAATTATATTCTCAACGTCAGTGAATAGACTGTTGCTGAAAAGTAGAAAGCTTTGAAAATGTTGTTTATTCTTTGTCCCATATGTTACAAAAGTTTCTCTACAACACTGTCGAAACCTTATTCTCTTTTCTGATATCTTTACATCCTACCCTGGATCACAGCATTTTTTCCAAACCTCCATATTGAAAACCTGACATTTTTGGTACTTCTTATCTCAAAGAAATGACATAATCTAGTTTTCTTAGAAATTCAGTTTTTCTTTTTGTGCCTGTGCCTTTTTTTTTTTCTCTGTGCCTCTGAGTGTCCCACGGGGCTGGGCCGGTTATCTGTTTTGACACCGGGGAGGGGAAGCCTGCAGGCTAGAAAGCTTGACAGGAATTCCTCTCCATGATTTCTGGCAGCTCTGCCCATTCTGCGCGCTGTCACTGTGGGGCAATAGAAGGCTCTCATGAAAGAACACTGTCATGTCACTGTCACAAACACTATATGGAAGCCCGACGACCAGCTCCTTGCATAGTGTAACCTGCAGAAATGTGTGTTGTGGTTGCACTATGCTAGGTCCTAGGAGCTTACCTGTTATCAGTTTGTGCCACCTTCCGCCATTTTGGTTCTAGGGATGCAACAATATTGAAAACTTTGCTAGTTTGGATTATCATCTTCCAAATATCACTTCTGCTGATATCCTGGTTGGACATATACATTGGTTGTAGTCGGCACAGAAAGTCTCAGAATGTTTGAACTTTTATTCATTTTTATTTTTATTCAAGTTGTTCTGTTGCTACTTGAGAGTTAAATAACAGCTACATAACACATTTGGATCAGTTATGTCTTTTATTCTTTTCAAATACTTTGAATCTGAATTGATATTGGAATTGAAAAAGCTGGATCATCTGTTCCTAACTGGTTCTAAATGCTAAACAATGTAAACTCCAAAGGAAACAGCAACTTCTCAAACTATCAGTATTAAAGCAGTTTTTAGGTGATTTTGAGCCTACAGTTCTTAGATTAAAGCAGATATATTGTATAAGCAGCTCTTTTTTTTTTTTTTTTTTTAAAGACAGTAAAAATCAGGTACAGCCACGTTAATAAGCATCCCCATCCGCTTTAAAGGTGCACTATGTAACTTTTAAGATGGAGGGTCTGCTATTTGCTTGTCTATATGGAAATGTTATTTCTTTGCCTGGAATGTTCCACAGTAGGGCATTAAACCTATCTCCCTTGTATTGACAGGTGTTGATTACAGGTGTTTTATAGCTCACAATTCCTTAAAAAACATGAATTCTTACCATGTGCAGCCTTGCTTCTCCATAGATCTAACCATTAACCATCCATTGTGATTACCAATGGAGACAGGTTAATACAGTGGAATAATTAAGGCAGAACAGTAATATCTCCATGGAGACAACCAAGAAAATTTACACAGTGCACCTGTAAGTCTGTGACAAGTCATGGAGAAGCTTTTAGAGCCAGAGCCAGTCTAGCCCTAACTGCCCATGTGATATCTGTGCTGACTTCTCTGTGTGACGTTAGCTGTCACAAAAACCATAGCGATAGTGAAGGATCAAGTGTGGCTAACGTATCTGAAAAGACAGCAGAGAGGAATGTTGTTGTGTAAAGTTATGGCAGACAAGTTTATGCGGGGAAATGTCTACAACTGCAGGCTTTAATGGCAGACGCAATCAGATAAATCAATGCACTGTCTCTGTGGCTGTGTCTGGAGCTGGGATGGTTCTCAGAAGAACTGTTGTGTTCATCAGGTTTGGTGACAAATATTCAAGGTTACAGACTGTTTTGAAAATGACATGAAAATGATTCTGTATTCCATATTTATATAAAGTCTACATAACAGAATTTTGTTTTGCTTAGTATGCAAATGGTTCTCATGCTCAATAGTGACTTCCGATACTGAGGTTGAAAGTAAATAATCTGTTCATTTTTCTATATACAGTATGAATGGACATAGCTGGCCACCATGTTTGAAATAGAGAAATAGGCTTGCTTCCAGCTCCATCGACTCTGGCTCCAACTCACATTACATTGAAAATTTGTCGCCCCTCTCTCTGCAGCTGCTTCTGTGAGCCTCGTCATTTTGGTCTTAAAATGCTCGTGTTAACCTGCTCTACATGATCCTTTTTTGTTTGTTTGTTTTTGCTATTTTGTCTGTAAATAACTTCCTATTTCTTTGTGGGTTCAATCCTGCAAGTCTTGTAAACTCTGCTCCACCCACAGTCCACACATATGACTGTAAATAAAAATATTTACATTTACATTTACCTGACCACTGCCAACTGTCCAGTCAAACTCGTGGTCTTCTCCTTATACTGATCAAAGTTTTATTAAGGCCTTACCCACACTGAATTCTGACTTTTTTTTATTAAGGATTGATTTGTGCAGCTAAGAATACCTGATGATTAAACCAGATGAGCTCTGTTTGACTTTAATTCCACCAATCTTTCCTTGTTCTGGAAGGCAAACTCCAATGATAAGTTAAATAAAAGGCAGTTATTCCAGGAGCAATACCTATTCATTTCAGATATAGTAGAATTCATTGCTTTTCTGAGTCTCACCTGCCATTTCCACTCTTCTGTGCTCTACCAATATTACCTGAAGAATTGGAATTTTGGTTGATAACATAGGCAGTAAATTATTCCCACCTTAATGCAGCTGCTCAATACCCACTCACACGCATACTGTTTTTGTGTCCTCGGGCTAGACACTGATGTTGTGTTGTCAGGTTATATGTAAACAGCAAAATCATCAAATTTCTTTCTGATCATAGTCTCTCAGTTTTCAGATTTTGTAGTTTGCGTGTCACTTAATAATCTTTAATAAAAGTTACAGAAATTAGATAATAATCAGATTTTGATGTACAGATGTGTTTAAGAATCAGTGAAAGGTTTTTGTGATCATGAAACTTAAATATATAAGTGATCATTTTTCATTTACTTTATTCATTCCATGCAGCGGTTGAGTTATAGCGTATTCAGTTTCATGTCATCCCCCAGCACCACTTGATTGTTCTACAGTTGATGTCTTCTTGGAGAGAGCCGTTCAAATCATGCTACACTCAGCTCAAATCCAGCGACTCGTGGCAAGCCAGTGGACCTCCGAGACTCATGAATTAAAGATGGAGTGTTTGGTGATCATACCCACCAGCGTAAGAGCCACATTCCACCACCCGCTGTGCCATATGCTACACTAGCCTTCATAATTGAAAATACATGTTTGAAGTGTCATAAAACAACACGTTATTGATGGATTAGCTGTTTGTAAAATGTAAAAAGGTGAAGAAAAAAAAACAAACTAAACAAACTAACGTGATTTTCTATTGGAGATTGTAATGAGGTGTTGTTATGTAAATGTTGAACAAAGCAGTCATGCCTCGGGGCTTTTTCTTTCATGTAACACAATGCATTTTACACCAATTACTGGCGAGTGGTGGAACAAAATGATCTGCTATTGGCAAAGCAGGCAAAGAGCAAATGCCATGCAGTATTAATATGTGAATCTACAGTTGGGAGAGCTTGGAGCGAGGCGTCAGGTTTACTAGCAAGCCAAAAGTGAAATGGAGCTTTGTTAAGAGCCTGAGGGGCACTCTGCAACTCTTTAATCAATATTTGTATCAGGGGAGGTACAAAAAGAAAATGTACTCACCGAAAGGCCACTTTAGGATGTTATGAATATTTAAACACATGCACAGAAACTGGGTATGACAAGAACTATTCATTCATGTATTGTTTTGGGGTTTTTTTTAGAGTTCAGAATTGTTTATTAATGACCACACAACAAGCTGGTGGAATTTGTTTCGGGTACTTAAAAAATGGTCACATCTTCAGTGTCAGAACAAAAGGACAATACATAATACAACGCATACTGGCCATAAAAAAAAAAAAAAAATCCATGAATCCATCTGACTTGGATGTAATGGACCTGTAGCGCCTCCCGGAGGTAAGATGGTGCTGAGCAGGGTGTGCCTGGTACGTGATTCTTTTTCCTACAGTGTGTCTATAGAGGGAATAGTATGACCTGTGATTTTTGATGATTTAGTAATGTGAGATTCGAGTTGGGTAGTACTGTCATTTCAATCTAGCAATTATTGACCTTATTGTGGAAGTTGCCATGAATGTCGTCGTTTTCATTCCAGATTTGACAAAGTGGTGCATTGCTGACTTGTTAGTGGACATGAAAATGAACAATTCTACACAAATCAACCTGAATAGAATCCCTGCTTAACCCAAATTGCTAACCACAACAGAAGTCCTCTCTTAACAAAAATATCATTTGTAGAGCGGTTGGTAGTGCAATTCCAGCTCCCATAGACGCATGCTGTTATTGTGTCCTTAGGCAAGCCACTTCATCCACCTCACCCCCAGTGTGTGCATACACTGGCATGTGAATGGGTGAGTGGTTCCTTGACTTATCCGCATTGAGTACCTTGAAGTTGGAAAATCGCTTTATAAAAATGTGACCATTTACCAAGTGTGGGTTAGAACAGTCAGGAGTAAAAGTGGGTGAGGCTGAATAAAGTGGATAGTAGTACTAATGTTATTAATTGTATTAATTAACTATATTTTACCAATTTAACTTAAACCACTTAAAACAAATACAACTGAATACATAATTGCATTGTGCATTATAATAATAAACAAACACAAATTAATTCACTTGAGTGGCCGGCCAGGTGAAGGTCAGCAGTGTATTACGCCACTCTTTCTGCATTATTCATTCTCCAGCACGAATAGCCGGCGGTTTAAAATAATGAACCCAGACACAACATTTATTTGAGCTAATATTCTGAGCAGTAATTGGTAATCAGATCTTAATGAAGGCCTGTTGCGGCTGCCCTTTAAACTACATAATTTTTCCTGGAGAACACCTGCTATAATGATAAGGCAATAAGAGTGCACAGCCCATCCGTCTGGACCATCCTGGGTGCACTTAGTCCCCCTGACCTTTGCGATGTGGAGAGTTGTTACTTGGAGCAGGTGACTCTTCTCTGCATGGCTGCTTCAGCCTGTTCGTTGCTATCTGACTTTCTGACAAGAACTTTGAACTTTTGACTTTCTGACAAGAAAGTCAGATAGACAAGATCTGCAAGATCTCTACAAGATCTGCAAAATAACTGCCTGTGTCCCTGTGTACCTTGAGTTACTGATTTTCTATTTGTTACCTATTGAAATATTAGTTGTGTGGTACATAACTCATGTAGGTGAAGTATCATCAACAAAAAGTCACACAGTGTTAATGGATCTTTCTATAAAAACAGACACAAAACTAAATAAACTAAATACTCAATCAGTAAAAGTCTGTATAGCAAAAAAGTCTGGCTTCAAGTTATGAGAGACTGATTTACTAGTATTTATGTTTTTATTTTAGTTTGCATCACTATTGAATTATTCAGTTTGTAACAGAACATTGGGTGTCATCATCACATCTCCAAAAACACTACAAGTTTGCTGCTTACAAAAGTCTTTAAAAAGCGTCTTCCTTCTCCTTCACCTCCCTTCACCTCCTGTCGGTTGCCATGTTCTGCTGGAGTGTTTCATGTAAATGGGCTCTCGTTGCTTGCTCAGATGACTGGTATCACAGCAGCCACACGGGGACATCCAATTCAATTACCGAGCTCTGGAGAGGCTGAGCTAAGGGGACATGTCTGGAGGGGACACTCACCCAGGCCCTCTGATCCATCGGGAAACCAAGGCTTACCGTGTCCGCCATGACAACCATATCTCCCATTGCAATAACACGTCCCACTTTGATCTCTTCAAAGCCCACGCTGACATGTGACCCAATTCAAATCAGTTGGTAATGTGGAGCACTGTCCCAGCAGACTCCTGATCAGAGCCAGGTACCAACACAGGAGAGTGGACTGTGAATGCTCTTTTGATGGGTGATACAATACAACAATCTGCCTGTTCTATGTTGTCCTAATGAGAGTGTCCTCCACCTTAGCTTGCCTGGGATCAGAATGCTTGCCTGATCAGCCGGAGTCTTGAGACGATCTAACCACAGCTGCTAATTTGTATCACGTTTCTCAAATACAGAAGACATCTCCTCTTGAAAATTCTGTTAACATTCAGAACAAAATATGTAACCTGAGATTACCTGATGTACGCAGTAATTTGGTGCTTCAATTGTTGATTCTCAGAAAATCCACACTGTTTCTTAGTCTTTTGTGGGGTTATTTCTCCCTTCTTTTTATGTGTAAGCAGCCATGTTTGCTTTTGACTCAAACGGAGCATGGTGAGAGAAATATGATTTCGTTCAAAATGATGGCTGACCATTGAGCTCTGTTGTTTCACATACATCATTTAAATAAACAAATCTGACAGCACTGAACTGAAAAGTATGCATAAATGATGTCTGTGAGCATGCATTTATCTCTTCATTTCTTTGATAAAATGTCCAATACGCTGCAAAAAAGCAATATCTAGGTAAATTAAAATAACTTCAATTAAGAACATTTTACTTTATTTGAGTAGATTCAACATGACAAGTAAAATGATCTACCAAGTGCGTTTTTTTTTTTGTTTTTGTTTTTTTTGTTTTGTTTTTTTAATCAAGCAACATTAGATTTTTTTTTTTTATTTTAAGTGCAAAGAGTTGTCAAGCTTGTCAAGTGAAAGTTACCCAAATCATGATAAAACTTCGTACGCTTAACTGGGCTAGATTTTAGTTTTTGCAGCGTAGTGAATCCAAAGCCCTGTCCAATTTACTTCTTGTTACTTACGGATACTTTGTCCACATTTCACTCAGCTCTGCGATGAGAAGCTCCAGTTCCTCTTTGTGGGTTTGCGCTAAATAGAGTGTAAAATCTTGTATTGTCAGGCAGCTTTTGTAATGGGATAGCCCTTAAAGTATCGACAGCTGTGTCAGGGATCAGACCAGACCAGTGACTGTGAAGGAGCTGTGGCCAGCCGAGGAAGACAAGGCCTATTATGATCCAGTACTCCAGGCTACTGCTGCTGCCGAGCTTCACCTTGGTCTGACTTTGGCTAAAGATCGATGGCAGAGATAACGCGCCTGACTCCATATTTTTAATTGAGAACCATAGCGACCTCTCTCACCTGATTGCAAATGCCAGAAGCGAGCAAGGCAAGAGAGAAAAGAGCTAAATTAGGCCAAGGTTATGGGAAAAGTGGAATTCATTTAGCAAGACCGGGAAGTAGAATAAAACCAATACTTTAAGTCTGTTTAAATTTGCTTTTTTCCAAGTCCAGTGTTTTGTTTCTTAGAGGCACATGGAATTCTATTACAAGTTCTAGTTTACTCAAAATGTACTCTTGCGTTATAATGTTGTAACCTAATCAAAAACATACCAGGAGTTGTGTTTTGTTTTATTCACACATGTTTGAGTAATCCTTTATTATTAGTCTGTTTATGTCTCCAAAGCTCAAAATGGTCTCTTCTACCTTGTGATGTCATGAAGCGGTTGTTTTCAAGTTAACAGTGACTTTTAACTTTTTGTTTAGTAGATGTTGGCAATTCCAGGGCTGAAATTATCCAAATGATTCTAGTGAAGGTGTATAGAGTTTAAAAACACAGTGGAGCACTTCCTGTATTACCACATGACATCACAAGGTGTGTTTTCTGTCTGAGAGAAGAACTCAGGCTAAATATGAGGGTTTGTGTGTTAAATTGTGTGAATGAAACAAAACACAAATCCAGGTGTGTTTTTGAGAAGGTGATAATATTATACAATGATTTAAAGCTCAAGCACAAGTCAATTTTGTGTAATATAGAATGTTTAAAAAAATTTAACTTTATGCTAATTCTGATATAAAGGAATACAATTTTAAAACTATCCACAAAAGGTCAAATTTCTCCATTTTCTTCCCAGTATTGATACTTGTTCAAATGACTATTTGTAGTTTTAGCATTGATTATTACTATCTGGGTATAACTTTTTGGGGTATGTTGTAGTTCTTGCCAGTATTTGACCCTGGTTTAAGTTAACTCCAGTTTCAAACTTGGTTTGGTACTGTTTTAATCCTTGTTTTGCAATGACAGTTTGCAATAGAAAAATATGTGCATTTAAAACCGCATTGTCTGTTTAGTGGATAGTAATAAAATCCCCCACAACTGTATGAAGAACATTACCTTTGATTTATATACCATTTATGTTTGTACATTGCTATACTTCATACATCATCTTCTATTCTTTCAAATATATCCTCTCTGAATCAAGATTTAAGACTTCAGCAGTTGAATCCATCTTCAAATGTATATAAAGCCCTTTGTGTTATAAAATACACCACTTTTCAGTCTACATTTCTACCACTGCTCTATCAACAAACGCTTGTTATCTTCTCCACATGTGTGACCTTCCTGCTGGAGCTAACCCCGTTAGATGACGCCAGATTGAAATTCCAAATAGTGACCAAATGCTTTCCATCTCTCTCTCTCCCCTTCATTTAATGCATAATGGCTAGCTTTTATTAGCCCCCGAGCTAATTTAGTTCATCGGTAATGGCCGCTTAGCTTTGAATAACATCTTGTGTGGTAGCGTTTGGGTGAGTAATGGTGGCAATTGTGTTTCGTAGCATTTTAGCTTGGGGGATGTTGTGAGCATTAGCGTATTAGCATGTTGGCTCATAGTTAACATTGAAACGGGTTATTATGGCTTCCTAATTGCATTGCCCTTGACCTACATCGTTAGTCCACGTCGTGTGCATAATCTGAGCTGTCATGATGGGCCCATAGCTACAACCACCGTGCAGTCTAATTGGCTTATAGGCTGCTGCTGCTGCATGCATACAGTTCATTTGGTTTGCATTATTTAGAATTCAGAAATTAAATCACTCTTGGCTGAACATTTGGTTGGTTGCTTGGTCGTTAAAAGACCATGTTACTACTGTGTTTCTTATTAGCAGACATGGGTACAGAGGGAGTTCAGAAGGTGTTTTTTGAGAAGATAAACACCGTAAGTGGAATTAAGGCTAAAATTCAGTATCATATCTTATAACCCCCACTAATGACTGTCCTATTATTATTATTATTATTATTATTATTATTATTATTATTATTATTATTTTATGTATTATTATTATTATATTTTATTATTTTTTTATTTAGATAGAGAACACAAATGCCACAAATATTACAAAATGTTCTCCAATCAGTATGAGAAAACAAACAAAAAAATAATAATAAATAATAATTGCAGTATACATATTTTAAAATGAACTATCTCCATGGAAACAAAAAGGTGGCAATCTTGCCATCAGAAAAGTTACGCAGTGCACATTTTAAACATGTCTTTATTTCTTTACTTTGAATGTAAATGATTTGACAGCACGTACAGAAGTGTAGTTTGGGTGTTAATTTGCTGTCTTGATCATGCATTAAGCCACTGTAGGGAGAATTAGTCATGGCTCATTTACACATTTAGGAAGTGTTAATTAAGATGAATATAAGAGACATGTAGGGATGCTAGCAGCTATAATGGTTTACTGCATGATAACATATAAAATTTGCAATACATTCAAGAGCACAGATCATATACTCTATTAACATTACAGAAGAGGCGAAAAACAGTTCACAACCTTAATGCCATACTATGGAGAAAAGCATAACACAGCAAAGCAATAATATCACCATAGAGACGAGCAAGTGGCGTATCCCTTTCAGAAAAGTTCACTTTCAACCAACACTTCTTTTAAATAATGTGAAAATGCAAAGTCATTTGTAACTCCATGCACTAAACTGTTATTAACAAAAGGTTCGTTTTAGTTTCATGTCCTGCTATGCTCTTGTACGGCCATCCCATTGTGTACAAAAACCCAGTCTAACTTTATAAATGTCATGTCCAATCCCGCTATGTCAAATTCCAACATGGCTGCCCTTTCTGGACCCATTCTTTCTACTCCTGCACACTATTGAATACTATAATTTTATCCTTCTAAACCCACTCGTAACTTTCGGCGGAACAAAAAAAAGAAAATCGTATTCAAGGCCATGTGCAAATTGAATATCAGTTTGGGTTTTGTTATTAAAAGTTGTTAATTCACTGCACCATTACTGTGCTTTCACCCAGCTTTAATTATGGTACACTTGCACAGAATAATACCCCGTCTCGCAATGAATAGTCCTCCATTCAGCTCCTCAATGTGTCAGCGTGGTTAGGAGAGTCAATGGCAGCTCAAACGGCAGAATTAATTAATAGCAATATGCAGTGGTGGGAGTTTCAATTTACAAGGTGAAATAATACAATTAAGAATCAAAAGGTGAAATCAAAGCCACGTTACACAGCACACGGCATAGTATCGGGTGAGGCTGTTGTTTTGAAAATAAACCTTATCAGTCGTTTGTTTACAGGAGATAAATGGGGGTGAGTGCATCTTTTTTCATGTGAGGAGCTGGAGATGGTGGCCTCTGCTGACCCTCCCTGAAAAAATGGGGTTCTGTGCAAGTCCTGTAAAAAAATAATAAAAAATAGGTCTGAAAAGGAACATGAGTGGTGTACAAAAATGATTAATTTACATCTTTTATATATTGTCCGTAGGCAGATAAGGCTCATTTCCATAGGGCTGGTACAGGGCGGTACTACCTTGCAAGGGGGTCTGGCACAATTAAGACCTGGGACTTGCTTGCGGGGGTCATCGGAGGACCAGCAGCACTCCTGGAGCAGCGCGCAAGTGTCAAATCATCTAACTGTTATTTAGCAACAGAACAAGTGCTCACTCGTCGCGACTCTGCACAAACAAATGGCACAAACAGCATTCACATTTGAACATAGTCCAACATGTGTCCAGACAAAACACACTGTGTCATCTTACCGCTAAAACAGAAGAAACAGTGTGCAGTGTGAAACTTATATCCAGAAAACACATCAAGTGTCCAGTGCATGGCCTTTACAGTGTCTCAAAGTCGAAGTGAGTGATAATAAATCCACATCCAGTCACAGTCTGCAGTAATGTTGAAGCCAAACAGATAATATGAACCAAACTCCAGCCAACACTCTTCTCCTTGGTCCTGGTAAAAGAATAATTCTCAAATAAATGTGGTGTAGTAAATGTATCCAGTGTGGAGCTTGTGTGGGTAAAGATGGAAATGCTTCCCAGATGGGGATGGTCCCTCCTAACTGGTCCGCACCATGGCGGCCCCAAGTGAACCGTGCCACTGGAAACAAGGCTGTAGATACTGACATGTTTCAGTGAGCAGCTGTCACCTTCCTCAGAAGTGTCACCCAACTGCTGTGACATCACAATTATAATAAGTTACACATTGCATCTTTAATTTAAAAAGAAATCAATATGAGCTTATGACAACCTTATATCATAATTACTCTTGCATTGCATATGGTTTTATGAAAATATCCTTTTTAGCCTTCTGTTGTTGCATTTTCTCTCACATCTTTTTAACTTCCACCTGTTTTTATTACACAATTATTTTGTAGTGGTTTAATTAGATATATGATTACTTATAAGCAGCTATATCCCTATTTTTTCTCTTTTTTTTTCTTTTATTTAAGTAACTGACAACTGTATGAAAGCATGTTGCTCGTAAATCTATAAAAGAGCTCAAAAAGAAAGGATGCTTTGAAAGGAAAACAACAAGATACTTTACCCTGCACCAGACAACAGAATTTCTCACTTGAATTTCCAGCCAAAGCCTTTTTTTATTATTCCAGTGACTTCAGTAGAACTTGTTTATCCAGACTTTCTGAAGTCCAAAGAATACAATTTTCTCATTTGCAGCGACTTGGCACCTTTCTAACCTTTTGGCCTGGGGACTCATTGTTGCCACAACAATAGGTATGTCTGGCTTCTCTGTGCCCCAGTACCCTAGTCCAGATTACCTCTGAGGGATTGGACCCTAACACAGCCTGGCCAGTTCCTCTACACATTTGTGCCTATATGTGCCTCTGCTGCTTCTGCCAACTAGGTCTTACTTCAAAGAGAAAGAAAACAATCCGATTATTTGCCAGATGCTCCAGACTGTTCAAACAGTAGCTTTCCAAGAAATTCTATTGTGTTTTGAGTATATTTACAGCGCATGTCTGCAAGATGGAAAAAGGAAGCTGTAATTACACTCAAATATTCTGTGTTTGGCAAAGTCTACCATTTAAGGTGCTGTACCTGATTTCTCAAAAAAAAGCGAAAAAGAACTAGTAGATCTCAACGCTTTGCAGAGTTCCAGATTTACTTCTCACTTACCTTATGTATTCCAAGCATCCGAATCACCACAATGAGTTTATAAGTGTTTTTCATCTGTGAAAGGCCAGCGCAGTTTTGTCGTTACTGTAATGCAAACAACAGCTAGCATACTAACAGTGCAGTTCCTGGTTCTTGGATGATAAAACCTATTTTTTTTAATTATATGCAGACAATACACAGCAGTATTTTTTTAAAGGATGCAGCGATCCAGCTTTTTCAGTTCTTATACTGGTTCTGATACTCTAACTTTAAGTATCTGCTCATACTATAATATGATATATGATATCAACCGATACCAGTGTAGAGACTGAAATTAGCATTTATTTACTTTAAACTAAAATATAATAAGACAAAACTGATCCAAATGTGTTATGTAGCTGTTATTTATTTCATTATAAAATTAATTATATAAATTAAATAGATTACTTATTTATTTCAGTAACTACAGAACAGATTTGTATAATCAAAAGTTCAAACATGCAACTTTTTGGGCCGACTATGACCAGTAAATAGTCTTATTACTTCAGTTTATATGTCCAACCAAGATATTTGGAAGCAGATATTTGATCTAGCTAATTTTTCAGTATCGGTGCATCCGTACTTATTTGGACCTCAAGAGCTACTTTTAGAAGATATCTGTACTGGGGAAAGACACAACTGCATAAATAATGTGTACAGACACTTCAGTATCTCTTGTGTTTTGTCCCATCTGCAGAAGTGAGGAGGTTTGTCTCTTGGTTTTGTTGCAGATATCAGATGAGAGCAGCCCACCCTGCACCTGTGAGCACAAACAGCAGGTAGTGAAATAATGGCTGTGGCCTTGTAGGAGCCGCAGAAAAGCTCTTTGCTTTAAATGGAGCTGAGCGAGTGGAACAGAAGGACCCAGTGACCTCTGACCTCTGCTGCGGTGCTGTATTAATCCTGGATTAATCCCCCCCCATACACCAAGCTGCTGGAAGATGGAGGGCAGGACTGTGCTAGGATGGGTGTACTGGCGAACTTCAATACATAATATGGGTCTCTCCTACGTACTTTTAAAGAAGAAATATTTTAATATTCATAATAATCAACTTGCATGATATGAGCTTCTAACTGAGTAAACTAATGATAATGGAACACCATAACACAGAGCTGTATTTAGACTAATTCATGCATGTTTGAGTAATGCTCAGAAAACTTGTTTCAAAGGGCCCGTATTACGCTATTTTCTGATCTATGTCATAATGTTGTTTCCTCATCCAACATTATAACTCACAAGAGACACTTCTACATAGTATAAGACCTATTGCCAAAAGTATTCACTCACTCATCCAAATAATCAAAATGAGATGTTCCAGTCACTACCATCGTCACAGGTGAATAAAATCAAGCACCTAGGCCTGCAGACTGTTTCAACAAACATTTGTGAAGGAATGGGTCACTCTCAGGAACAAAGTGAATTCCAGCGTGGTACTGTGATAGGATGTCACCTGTGCAACAAGTCCAGTCGTGAAATATCCTTGTTCCTAAATATTCCATAGTCAACTGTCAGTGGTATTATAACAAAGTGGAAGCAATTGGGAACAACAGCAACTCAGCCATGAAGTGGTAGGCCACATAAACTGATGGGGTGGGGTCAACGGATGCCGAGGCGCATAGTGCGCAGAGGTCGCCAACTTTCTGCAGAGTCAATCGCTACAGACCTCTAAACTTCATGTGGCCTTCAGATTATCTCAAGAACAGTGCATAGAGAGCTTCATGGAATGGGTTTCCATGGCCGAGCAGCTGCATCCAAGCCATACATCACCAAGTGCAATGCAAAGCGTTGGATGCAGTGGTGTAAAGCACGCCGCCACTGGACTCTAGAGCAGTGGAGAAGCGTTCTCTGGAGTAACGAATCGCGCTTCTCCATCTGGCAATCTGATGGACGAGTCTGGGTTTGGCGGTTGCCAGAAGAATGGTACTTGTCTGACTGCATTGTGCCAAATGTAAAGTTTGATGGAGGGGGGATTATGGTGTGAGGTTGTTTTTCAGGAGCTGGGCTTGGCCCCTGAGTTCCAGTGAAAGGAACTCTGAATGCTTCAGTATACCAAGAGATTTTGGTCAATTCCACACTCCCAATATTGTGGGAACAGTTTGGAGATGGCCCCTTCCTCTTCAACAGCAAGGTCCGTAAAGACATGGATGAGAGAGTTTGGTGTGGATGAACTTGACTGGCCTGCACAGAGTCCTGACCTCAACCCGATAGAACACCTTTGGGATGAATTAGAGCGGAGACTGAGAGCCAGGCCTTCTCGTCCAACATCAGTGTGTGACCTCACAAATGCGCTTCTGGAAGAGCGGTCAAAAATTCCCATAAACACACTCCTAAACCTTGTGGACAGCCTTCCCAGAAGAGTTGAAGCTGTTATAGCTGCAAAGGGTGGACCAATGTCATATTAAACCCTATGGATTAAGAATGGGATGTCACTTAAGTTCATATGCAAATCAAAGCAGGTGAGCGAATACTTTTGGCAATATAGTGTAGCTTTTGTAGTACATGTAATAGCCTGAGAATCAACTTCATGCCTAATGTTCCACAGATAAGCCGTGACTTAATCTATAATCAATTTGAAAAGAGTCTTCCTTTTTAAATTTGAATATTATGTGATAAAGACACTAATGTTTTCCAAGAGTTGTTGCTTTACCTCATCACTATCATGCATCGCTTGTCCTCACATTACATTAAGTCCCCAAAACTGGAGTCCTCGGAATAAATCTGTTTTCCCTCGAGGACTTTTACATATTACCAAATGCAAAACCTGACCTTCAGACTGCGTAAAGATATGTCTTTAGGTACAGCGCCCAATTTCCACAGCTCCAGCACCCTTAGACAAACGCCCACCCTTCACCCTACCTCAGCCTCTGGGAAAAGATGTCCCTGACTGCGAGCAAAGGAACGCAGATGTCATAACAACTAGAACAAAGCGCATAGAAACCTGCTGCCCCCTTCAGACACATACACGCTGAATAATTTTGGCTTGTGACTAGGGATGCATGCTTTTCAGTTCCGATACCGATATTGATACTATGTCTTTAAGAATCTGCTGATATCTGATATTAATCGATACCAGGATGGAAAATGGCATTTTTTTCTCTCAAAAAAAGGTGCACTGTGTATCTTGTCCGGTGGACGGTCCCTGCTTGTTTCCATGGAGATGTGCCTAGAATGTTCCACAGTATATCTCCATGGAGACTTACAAACCATTTTTAAGTTATTTTTGAACAATAAATAATACCTGTAGTTGAATAAATGCAAGACAGATTAGAATAATACTATACTGTGGACAATTTAAACCAAAGCAGTAACATCTCCATGGAGACAAATAGGTTACAGACCATCTCCAGAAAAGTTACACAGTGCACCTTTAACTTATTACAAAATTAATCAGATTTATATCCACAAGTAAATACTGAACAGCTTTGTATGAATTAAAGTTCAAACATATTGAGACTTCCTGGTCCTACATGAGTCAGTAAAGAGTCCAACCAGGATATCGACTGAACCGATATCATGGAATCAATATCCAATACTGCAAACTTTCCTGGATCAGCACCGATATTTGATACCAGTATGGGTATCGGTGAATCCATAGCTAGACACTTGTTCATTCTGCCAACTTTGTGCTGCCAGATCAATTGCACCAAAAGCGAAAAGGCAAAAAAAAAAAAAAAAAAACTGCTACAGATATCTGAAGCTGCTAATCAACAAGGAGCAATAGAGCGAGACATGGTGACGCTGACCTTTGACCTGTCTGTAATGTGTTGGCGTGCAGGATGAAATGAGCCCTTGTTACTGGTGGGATGGAGAAAGGAGAAAGGTGGGAAAGCGAAAGGGGGAAACAGCGGGCAGGTTGTCACGGGGACATTCTTCTGTGAACAATACAAAATGGCCAGCTCCAGAAATGTGCCCTGAAAAAGATCGTAATGCTGTTTTTAAGTTAGTGAAATGCAATGATATGGGCTAATGGTCTCAAATGAACTGACGATGAACTGACAACAGAATATTTATACTTTCCAGCTGATGTCATCAACATTCCCTGAGGGTGTGATGCTAACTAACAGCACTACTCTGTTTGAAGCTCTGTTACTTAACCTGAGTTTTATTTTAACACAATTTGACCAGAAAGAGCTGATTTGGTTGGAACTACAATTTGAATTACAATTTGTACAATATAATATTTTTACAATATTTGTCTCTCACACATAAACCGTAATTTTTCACCATAGGGGTTTGCTGTATGGAGATATGTGCAGCAACGAGGATGCAACAAATCAGAAAGGTAGCATTAGGACAAATATGAAAAGATAGTAAAAAACTGATTCTACTATTGCATTAGCCAGTAGTTGGATCATTGACTCTTGGATCTGCCCTCTCACTAACTTCAGAAACACCCTTGAATTATTATTACATACCGATCCTGCTCTTATTCTCTGACACAAGCCTGAGTGTTTGATCCAGTCTCTATAGCACAAGTTTCTATATTGCTCTGGTGTTCTGAGGAGACCTATTTGCCACTCTGCAATCCTCCATAGTGCCCACCCTGTATTCATTCGACACCTCTACTGCTCCAATATGCAGCTCCACATAAGAAAATAAAAAAATAAATAAAAAAGAAGCACTCAGAGCCTTGACCCCGGCTTTTCAATAAGCTCTCCTGCTCAAGTCAGCACCTCGCTAGCTCCTCTGAGCCACGAAACCAAGGTTAGCATCTGATTGTGAGGGCCTGTGATTTATCAGAACAACCACTGATCTATTTTAACCCGGTGGGGAATTGAGCACTTTGTTTGAACTAAAAAAAAAAAAAAAACACATAGATAGGCATTACCTGACTCTTTCTAAGGATAAGGATGCTAAAATGCTAGGACGCTAAAACGGAATTTTAAATGAAGATTGACGCAACCTTCTCGCTCTCGTCTCTGCTTTGAGAAACACGTACGCGCGCTATTTGATATTTCGCTAAGATGCCTGCTCCTGTTTGCCTAGTCAGTTCTTGTTTGCTTGGTTAATTAATATAAAGTAGGGAGGTGAGAAGGAACCGAGGCTGACGGCTTATTGAGGATTCAGTCCACATTAGAAAGCAAGGAGCACAAATATTAAACGGCGTAGCATATGTGCAAGGTGTATTTGCTCAGCTGCATCTGACAAATACAAGTGAACAGGTAGAGGCATCTTGTCAGGCGTTACTAAAATCTCATTTAGCTTTGATACGGAGGGCACGAAAGGAGAAATACCAGGTAAATCTGCAGACGGAGGGAGTTTGGATGTTTAAAGTGGCACTAAACACCTAAAGACACAAACAGAGCTGCCAACCTCGGAAGTCGGAGCGCTAAAGAAAAGAGGGAGGGGAGGAGGGATCTGGTCTGGACATATGAGGAACAGTGTGATTGGCTGAAAAAACACTTCAAACTTCACCCCTGCAGATAGGTATTCATATTCAGAAACACTTGGCTGTAATCAGGGGAGTCTTGTGTGATGTTACCAACTACTTGAAATGGCAGAGGCCACTGAAGACAGCACTATCTTAGATTCAAGCATTTTTGACCAGAAAGGTGCATGTTTACCTAGTTTGCACTAAAATAGCCAAAAAAACAAAAAAACTTTAAAGGTGCACTGCTCAACATTTCTAGTAGGGGGTCCATCACCTGCTTGTTGCCATGGAAATGTTATTGCTTTGTTTAGAATGTTCCTCAGTATAGATTAAATCCACCTATCAGGAAGGAGACAAGCAGGTTACAGCACTTCTCTACATTACAGTTCAGATCTGTGGAGAGTTGCCTCCATTCACAGAAAGAGCTACTGTATGTTTGAGCAACAGAAACACCCAGAATTAATAAGTGATATGTAAATGTTATACCATCTCCCCGGAGACAAGTAGTTGATCCTCAACCAGAAAAGACACGCAGTGCACCTTTAAGTTAACTTTATGTATCTGTCCTGCCTCATGGATGGTGACGTGTGGAACTGCTAAGCATGCACTACTAAGAACTAAATAAATACTAATAATACTAAGACACTTTTACCACACATGTGATATTTATTCATCTTATAAAATAAAATAAATGTCATCCCTAAGGACTATAACAGAGAATGTTAATGTTTTTAAGAGCAGGCTCAAGACCCACCTTTTTAGTTTAGCTTTTAGATAGCTTGTGCTCTTACTGCCTTTGGTTATAGTTATTTGTGTTTTAGTTGTATTTGTTTTAGGCCATTTTATGTTCTTGTCCATGGCCTTTGCAGTGTTTTTGGTCTTTCCAGTGTTTCCTCTGCGGGAGCCCTCTGTGCCGGGGGTGGCGCGTTGCCTGTGGCTGGCTGGGTGCTTGGTTCTGGGTGCCTGGACTGAGGTTGACTTTTTGGTCGCGCCTCGGCTGGGTGCCCGGCGCCATCGCCTGGTGGCTGCAGCTGGTGTGCTGCCCCCGGTGCGGAGGGCTTCTGTGATGGCGTTTCCATACTTACTTGCATCTGTGCCCAGCCTTATGCGTGTATCTGATGGGTTTACTTGTGTGGGTGTGCTTGCGGGTGAGGGCTGGGACCGATGGTGTGTGTGTGTGTGTGGGTGGGTGTGTGTGTGTGTGTGTGTGTGTGTGTGTGTGTGTGTGTGTGTGTGAAATTTATTTTTATTTTTTATTTTTTGTGATTTTAACTTGTAAAGCACTTTGTGTTGCACGTGTGTATGAAAAGCGCTTTATAAATAAAGATTGATTGATTGATTGAACAACTGCTGATATTCTGTTAATTAACTTACCTGTCAGTTACATTAGAACAGTGTCTCTCGAGTGATTAAATGTGTATAAAAATTATTAGATTAGATATATAATAATTTATTAACATGGCAGAATTTAAGTCTAAACATATAGACACAGCGGTTCTGAGACATAATGTTCCCCCAGCAGCAGCTCAAATAAATAAAGTTCATGATGAGTGGTTTCTCAAAGTGTCTTTAAATGGACTGACAATACAGCACTTAAAGCGCTCCTTAGAAGGACCATGTTAAGAGCCTGCTTTCTTTGAAATTTGATGTAGCTCCAAATTTATACACAAGCAAATGTGCTTTCGTTTTCAAAACAGCAAAATGCTCCAGGGTCATAATAACATGCTTTTGAGCTTAAGTTGTGCTTCTTTATACAAAAGATAAAACTGTATTTTTTATGATTTGGCATTTTTGTGTCTGAGGAAAAGTGGAAAACATAAAGGACTATTGACTATAGCAAAAATTACAAACAAATAATAATGCAGTGATCCAGCATTTTCAGTTCCAGCAAAGTACCCATGAATGCCCAATATCAACCAATAGCACTGCAAAAACTGAAATGTATTTCCTTTAAAGATCCTATATTACACAAAAGTGACGCTTCTGAACTTTAAGTCATGTTAGAATCTTGTTACCTCATCAAAAATATACTTGAAGTTGTGTTTTGTTTCTTTCACACATGTTTGAGTAATCCTTTCTTGTTAGTCAGTCTACACCTCCTAAGCTCAAAATGCTTGTTCCACCTTATGATGTCATGAAGCTGTAGTTTTCAAGTTAACAGCTACATTTTTGCTTCAGAGACGGGGCTGAAATCATCCAAATGATTCTAGTGAAGGTGTATGGAGTTTAAAAACACAGTGGAGCACTTCCTGTATTACCACTTGACATCACAAGGTGGAACAGTGTTTTCTGTTTGCCTAAATGCAGGATTTGTGTGTTAAACATGTGTGAATGAATTAAAGTTATTACAGAACAGTCAGTAAAAAGTCTCAAACATGAAGATAAACATGTTTTGGGAATATAATATAGAATGTGTTTTTACAAATATTGTAAAACCCTAAAAAAGTATATGTCCTGCAGCTTGCAAGCCTTATATCTTCCAAGTTCCATTTAATTCATAGTACTTTTCATAACTTTTAGTAGTGCATATAAAATGTCTGTGTGTCCTAATTCAGTGCAGTGATAGCAGCCTCCTTTTGTCCCCGTGCTGTGTTTTTGACAAAGTTTCTCCTCTGTACCAAGGTCTTTTAAGGGGACAAGTGGTATTTCACTAACCCTCATTAACATTTCTAAAACTGACATCCCTTTTTACCACTTTTAGCTCTACCTTTAATGCCTCATCTGAGCTTTTGTATTGAGAGAAATGGGAACAATCTGGACTTAAAGGTGCTCTACCTGTTTTTTTTATTGTCTACAAACTAGTTCATTTGAAACAGCTTGCAGTCTAAACATATTGCTTACATAACGGATTCCTCCTAATTATTCACCGCACTTTACAAAACTTATAGAAGCCAGAATCTAGTTATGTTGTTATTATAATGCTAACAACAACTAGCATGCTAACAGCACACTTTTAGACAATAAAACACTATATATTAAGATACCGACAGCACATAGCTGACTCATTTTGACCAAAAGAGTTGTTTTATAATGTACATAACTAGTCAAAGGTTTAGGCACACCCTCTCATTCAATCTCCTTTTTTTCTACATTTGATATAGATACAGAAGACATAAAATATATGAACTGTGAAAAAGGTAAATTTGTGCATTTTATATTCAAATCATCAAAGTAGCCGCCCTTTGCGTTGTCGAAAAATAGTTAATAGTTATTTAACTTTTTTCTTAAAGGTGCACTGTATAACTTTTCTGGTTAAACCCCAGCACCTGGTTGTGTCCTTGGAGATATGAGATTGCTTTAGCTGGAATACCACAGTATGGCATTAAACTTTATTTATTTTTTTTATTTATTTATTTATTTATTTGGTTTATCTATCAGGGACAGTGTATATTAATCAGTTCTGTAAATGTACCAGAATTAGCCAGGCTATTTTTCATCTGTAGTCCCTGGACAGATGGTCACCCTAAAAACACAATAAGAATTAAATATTTTTTATTTTATTTTATTATTATTATTTTTTTATTAATTTATTTAACAATGAAAAAAAAAAAAAAATCTACTGTAAGGGCCCATCTCTCCACAAGTCAGACCCATAAATTGCCTTGGTGCTTGTCTCCATGGAAATAGATAAATGTAATACCATACCAGATTACAAGGCAAAGCAGCAACATTTCCATAATGACAGACCTGCCACTCGGAAAGTTACACAGTGCATCTTTAAATATATAGAAGGTAGTAGAAATAAAGGGGAAAAAAAAATAAACATTGAAAGGGTGTGTCCAAACCTTTTGACTGGTAGTGTATCTGTATCAGGAAAAAAATAATTGCCCACATATATGAAAAAAAAATAAAAATACATTGCAGACACTTTAATATCACATAGTTAGAGTGACAAGATGGTGTTTTTGGAGTCCCAATTGAATAAGTGAAAATATTTGTCAGTGACGCTATATACCAAACTAAAGTGTAAATATTTGGCAGTATCTTCCCTTTAAGGCTGTGTGCAGTTGCTTGTGTTAGCAGAGACAGAGCCTTCCTGTTGCATTAAGTCTCTCTCCGCTCTGTAATCCTGGACTTCTGTGTTCAGCAGCCGGAGCTAGAGCTGCATCTGACTGCACCGCTCCACCAGCCAAATCAGTCCACACACTTTCACTTTGGTTTTGAGAATAAGTTAAATAAGATAGTGCGGAGGCAATGGGGCAAAAAAACGTGCCTGGCTTTGCCCTTTGTAAAATGTATAAGAAATGTATATGCATATGTTAGTATTGTTTAACAAGGCTAAAATGTGCTGTGATGTACGGAAAGATTATCATTTTTTTAGTAATATACATGCATACATTATTTTTATAGAAAGAATACCCCTTTAGAGAGAGTATGTAGATACAGTATATGACTGATAACTAAAGTTAGAGTACCAGTTTTTCAAATTGTGAAGGAGGAAGTACTCTATGTATTTAAACTGTGTATTTGATATTCATGATATCATTATTACACGCTATAAGGGCTATAACGGTTCAAAATTATATATGTTCCATTGTATTACAAAGCTCACTTGCCAGAATAAAAATATATAAACAAAAAGTAGACTGAATAATAGAATAGCCCAGATATGTGTTATGTTTTCAATTCCCAATAAGGACTTTTGGCAACACAAGGATGAAGTAAATTTGCTTTATAAGGCAATCAAAAGAAATATTTCAAGAAAATATATTTGAAATGGAACCTACCTGGACGACAAATGAGTTACACAGATATCTAACAATAAATGCGTTTAGAAATATAATTACATTTTCACTTTTATGGGATGCTACTTATATAAGGTTTTATCCCACACATTTTATTGCAGTGATCAAAAAAGTCCATTAAAGATAAGAAAACCATTTTGCTTTTTGTTACCTCTCTCTCATTTATTTAAAGAACGCGTCTGTGGATCATTATGTTATAATTTGCACATTTGAAATCGCACTATTCATCTAAAACAACTTAAGACATGAAACAGGTCTACAACTTTTGCGTTAGAAATGTGTGGGAGCTGACGTCACTGTAAACATCAACACTACAAAGAGTCGGCACCTCCGATGGATAGCTGCACATCACGTTAGCTATTCGTCCCAAAATGACTACCCAACGCTGTCAAATTCTACATGTATCACAGATTAAGAAAATAAAATTGTAGAACGAAGAAAGTACAGAGCAGTGGGTGTATGGTGGTGAAAATTAAAGATTATTCAAACATGCACGAATCACTCCAAATACAACTTTGAGAGAGTAAATAGTGAGGGGAAACAAGTATAGCATGCTTAAAAGCTTTGAAAAGTCGATTTTGCTTAATAGGTCTGCTTTAAAGTCCTGGTCAAGCCTCAGTAATGGCCAGGGTTAGTACTGCTAGACTTCACATATACTCCTCTGGTTTTAAATAGTCTGAAATAGTGAGGCCAGTGGAGTTTACATATCCTCTGTGCGTCTAATGTGGCCGTCTAACCTTTCATCTTTCAGAACATTCCAGTTTCGCTTTGAGAAATTCTTTACATTTTTTGAAGTGATTTTTTCTGGGTCATAGCAGTGACTTTGTCCAATATTTTTTAGTCCTTTCACTTGCTATCATTGTCAGACATTTTGAGATCAAGAAGCACATGAGAGGAGCTATTCTTCACCAGGGAAAGATCAATGACAGTTTTTAGAGAGGAACAAGAGGTCTTTAAAACAGCAGTTTCAGGTCAACAATGTCTCATAATGGCAAAAGGAGAAATTCAATTTGTCAACTGGACAAAAGTTTATTTGGTTGAATGCGTTTCGCAGCTCATCCAAGCTGCTTCTTCAGTTCTCATAACGTTGTCCACAAAGGGTAGATATTGTCTAAGAAAAAAAAAAAAAAAAATCAACTATTATTTGGAGGTGAAATGTCACATTTCTGGTGGAACATTCGCCACCTGTTTGTTTCAATGGAAATGTTATTATTTGCCAGAAATGATTCACACTATGGCATGAAAATTGTCTGTGTCTATGGAAAAAAGCAGGTGACACCACAAAGGCCAAGTTACAAGTCAGATCTGTGGAGAGATGACCCCGCTCACACTATGAATGTATTTTTGATCAATAACTAGAAACATTAGTAAAGCACCATTTAATTCTAGTGGTAAACAAATGAATAGTAAATCAGTATAACTTGCTTCTTGTTCAAATTGTCCTTTTTAAAAATTGTATGCATTTATTTTACCACTTAATTTATTTAATACCACTTAAAGAAACAGTATGCAACTTTCTGGAGGTGTCTAAATGATTCCATGGAAACAGAAAGTCATAATTTGGAATAGATAAGGTATTAGACATTTTAAGACCAAAATGACGAGGCTCACAGCAGCAGTTACAGACAGAGATTTATATATGCAGTCTATGTTTTCAATGCAATAAACGCAATTTCTTTTATTTTAGTCTATTTTTTGGCTAACTTGGACTAATAAAATAGATTACATTGGCTTTGTTACCGAATCGAATTGAGAGAAAATACTTGTATGCCATTCCAGGGTGCCATTATAGGTTCTCATTACTGTCACCTGTTTCATTGTACAATACTAATACAATTCTAATATCATCACCACGTAATTGCCCTTCTCTTCGGTCCTTATATCTTCATATCACATTTGATTATGACTAAACTGCATCCTACCATACCATTTAGCATTAGGTGAATAGCAGAAGACCCCCATTACCCACACACTTAGCATTTCAATTACACAAACACATAATTACGGGTCTGACGCATCCTCCCAGCTCCTACCAATTTCCCATCATTACCTCATTGATCGCCGTCTCTCTATGTAATCATATTATACAGCCAAATAGATTGAAAGAACTATCAGATCTTATTTGTTTGTAGATATTTAAGGATAAACATTATAAGCGCGTTTCTCTTGTGGTAATGGAGCCGATAATTGCTTTTAAAAGTAACATCGTGTATCAAAAAGCAATCTAACCTTTTTAAGTGCAGTACAGGAAGCAATGGCGGAGGTGTAATTGGCTGGCTTGTGCTGACAGGGAACGTTAACAAGAGGCTTTCAGACGGCTGTTTTTACATATAAAGAATGCACTTATGTCTGTGGAGTTATTCAGATCATACTGACACATCTGATTTGTGGTTAAACACTGTGTCTTGTTTAATGTGATCGCTTATACTGTATAACTGGCTGTTTCAACGAATGGCTGTTTAAAAGGAATTATCCTTTATTACACAAAATTGACTCTTTAAGACAAAAAGATATACTAGAATATTGTTCAAAAACATATCTGGAGTTTTCATTGTTTTCTTTCATTCACATATGTTTGAGTAACCACTTAACATTAGTCTGTCTACATCTCCAAAGCTCAAAATGATCTGTTCCACTTTGTGATGTCATGAAGAGGTAGATTTCAAGTTAACAGCTACCTTTTACATTTAGTTCAGTAGAGATTGGCAATTCCAGGGGTGAAATCACCTGAATGATTCAAGTGAAGGTGTATGGAGTTTAAAACCACAGTGGAGCATTTCTTGTATTATCACATGACATCACAAGGTGGAGTGTTTTCTGTTTTAGAGAAGAACTCAGCCTAAATCTGCAGGATTTGTGTATTAAACATGTGTGAATGGAACAAAACTAAACTCCAGGTATGTTTTTGATGAGGAAACAACATTATAACATCAGAGAACAGAGAAAAAAATCAAATATACTTGCAGATGGTTGAGTTAAAGACCTGTAACAAATATTTAATTTTTCATGTATTTGAGCAAAATTGCCCAGCCCCAGTAAAGATGTTGCATAAGCAGCTCTTGGGGGTCAACATAAGTCTGCATCTAATTATAAATCATTTGACTACTGTGAAAAGTGCGGAATAACTTTGAAACACTGAGAGTTTAACATGAACTACTTTTGTTTTTCCTGTTTTTAAGACAATAAAAATCAGGTACAGCACCTTTAAATGTTAATGAACAGACTAAGATATTTTTATAAAACTTAAAGCAGCACTACATAACTTTTTGGTTGGGGGTCTGTCATCTGCTCCTTTCTATTGTCATTGCTGTGCTGTGCATGGAATGTTCCACAGTATGACATTAAACAGCTCTAAGTTTACATTTATTCAATTACAGATGTTTTTATTGCTCAAAAATACCTAGAAAATCAGGCATTCTCACTGTGAGTGAGCTTGCCTCTCCACAGAACTAATCTGTAACTTGGTCTGGTGTGGTCCCCATGAAGATACAGTGGAAAGGTTTGATACCATACTGTGAAACATTCTAGACAAAGACCCTCAAATGCATTGTGTAAATCTGCAAAGTTACACAATGCACATTTAAATAGCAAAAATGACGGCGCTTAGTACTGAACTTGTTTGAGCTGCCGTGTTAGGCCTTGACTCTGCCAGGACCTCAACTGGATCCTGTCTTCTTTTCTGACTCACTGTACACCGCTTTGTCCCAAAAAATCAGAGTCTTTCCGAAAACATCTTTAGATTTCCCTGTGTTTGATTCAAATGTCCACGATGAGCATATGAATCTCCACCTGCGTTCTACCACAATTCTCCCACACAAAAGCCCTTCTGTTTTCAGTGACAGATTTTATATAATCAGTGTGATGAAAATACAAGTCGCTGAAATATTTTCACTGGATTTGAGAAAAAAAAGTGAGGAAATTTTCAAATGATAATTGCTTTGAATATTCATGTTGCTGTTAAGGAGTTTGAGCTGTTAACTGTGATTGTAATAGCCTGTCATTCTACAAAATTGTCAGTCTTGTTTGCAATACAACAGCTAGAATATCTATAGTGGCTAATATAAAAGTCCTATATTACCCAAAATTGATTCTTGTGAGCTATAAGCCACGTCAGAATGTTGTTACGTCATCAAAAACATACCTTGAGTTGGGTTAACAGCTCCTTTTACCTTTTTTTCAGTTGAGATTTGCAGTTCCAGGACTGAAATCATCCAACTTAATCTAGTGAAGGTGTATGGTGTTTAAAAACACATTGGAGCACTTGTATTACCATGTGACATCACAAGTTGGAACAGAGTGTTTTCTGTTTCTGTTTCTGTTTTCTTGAGAGGAGAACTCAGCCTAAATATGCAGGATTTGTGTGTTAAACATGTGAACGAAACAAAACACAACTCCAGGTCTGTTTGTGATGAGGAAACAACAGGGTCCGCCACCTGTTTTCTCCATAGGGATATTATCACTTGGCCTGGAATGTTGTACAGTAAGATTTTAAACTTATCTCTCTCCATGGCAACAAGCAGGTGACACATGTTACAGGTCAGATCTGGAGAGGCTAGAGCAGGCACAGTGAGGTATTATTATCTCCGCCAAGGAGGTTATGTTTTCGCCTGAGTCTGTTTGTTTGTTTGTTAGTTTGTTAGTTTGTTAGTTAGCAAGATAACTCAAAAAGTTATGGACGGATCTTGATGAAATTTTCAGGAAATGTTCCTAATGGTAAATACAACAGATGATTAAATTTTGGTGATGATCCAGAAGAAATCCTGGATTCTGGATCACTTTGAAAACTGAGCTGCTTGGCGGAGGTCTGCGCTTTCTGAGTGCTTTTCTAGTTTGGCAATACAATCATCTGAAATTGAAAAAAGCAAGATAGAAAAGTTTAATGCCACCATCCTAAGCAAAGAAATAACATCTCCATGGAGACAACCAGGTAGTGAAACCTCTACCAGAAAAGTTACATAATGCACCTTTAAACACAATGGCATCAGCTTTCATTTTTCATCATTTTGAAACCTATGGATATTACACCACTGTAGCATATCCTTGGCTGCACTGTATGCCAGGGTTGAACTCAAATTCCTTCTAATTCATTACCTTTTTCCAGTAGTTGCAGCTGCAGTAGTCAGGTGATGGATGGGGCCCTTCCTAAACCCTGAATCTCCGGCGTAGCTTAAATATTTAATACAGTGTCTTTATAGTTTGTCTCAGAATTCCCAGAGAGGTGTGGGGACACTTTTATTGTGGAATCGACCGGAGAGCCGTGTCTGACCTCCACATGTTATTGCTCGGGGACTGGGAGACTCCAGCCGACTTAAACGCTCATATTCAGATTGTATCTAGCACGCTGACACACCAATCGATGGGGCCTATACGAGCGGCTGGATGTGCTGTTATTAATATAGCAAGGGATTTTCCATTGTGAGTGGAGGGATGGGGATAAACTGGTGCACTGGTTTGTAAAGATGCAATCTAAATGGTGACCTACTTTGAGGCCATTGTGTGGTCTAAATCGTATTGGTGGAAGAAAAGCATTGGATCAAAAATAGAACCTTGTGGTACACCACGCAGGATAACAATAACTGTTAAAAGTTGTATTAAGATGGTTCAAGAAGATACAACTTTACAGGCCAACAGTTGTATGTAATCTAGATAAGCCCAACGCACATCATGTCATTATCATTTTACTGTGTTAAAACCACTATATAAACACAATGTCTTGTCACAATATAGATAGTGCAAAGTTTAAATACTTATATGTTTACGTTTATTCAAGTTAACTGCATTCATGTGTGCGCAGTAGGCAATGATGGTATTTTCAGATAACTATTGTTGGTATTTAAAAATAACTTTATAATATATAAATAAAATGTGTGTGTATAAATGTAAGTAAGTATGTGTGTATATGATTATACACATACGCTTTATGTAACAAGTGAGTTTATTGTATTGTATTGCAAAGGCATTATCTGAACAAAGAACCCGCTTTTCTTTATTTTCTTTAAATGTCTTTTTTTACACTGGAGTGGGTTAAAAATAAGTTTTACTTCTTCCCACTCCATTTTGTGATTCAATAAAATCAGATAGTACAAATTACATTAATCTCTGTACCACTTTCTGTTTGTTCTGCCGTGACATCGCTCGAAATAAAGATTATTATTATTATTATTATTATTATTATTATTATTATTATTATTATTATTTTCATTATGATTATTATTATTTTCATTATGATTATTATTATTATAGAAAAATATACTCCCAATAAAATAGAATTAGAATTTATATATGTGGCATTTCCATATTTATTTATTTGTTGTTGGAAGTCAGCAGAGAAAAACAGTGGCAGATGTTTATGCCGTATATTATTCATTTCTAAATCTGCTTATTTACAATAACTGGAGTCGGCAATGCGCATTCAATACTTAACCATGGAAACAATGAAAAATATGTATTTGTAGTTAATACTGCAGAGATAAAGCGTCCCATGTGAGAGTCTGACACTTATCCTTCCTGTTATAATTGCTTGTGTGTTTACCTTTAGTAAAACATGCCAAGAATGCACAGGCTTCATGTAGTTTGCAGGTTTTATGCATGTATTATGTAAACACATTTACATTTGTGTGAGGTGTCATTTCTGTGCTGTTGTATATGCAAATAGAGCACATTCTTTCACAGTGTTGACAGGTCTTATATTCCTAAGCATGCATTAGTGGTATGGAGTGTTGGCATTGTATTGATGCTGTACTCTACTCAACCTCGCACACAGCAAATCACCTACTGTGTCCTCTGCTGTTACGGCTTTACTTCTGCTTTAATACTAGTGGAATTTTTATTTAATTACAATAATATAAATTCAAGGTTCTATATTATGCAAAATTAACTCTTGTGAGCTCCATGCCATGTTATAATATTGTTGCCTCTTCAAAACCTCATACCTGAAGTTGTTTTTTGGTTTGGATAATCCTGAATTATTGTTTATTGAGATGTTTGCATCTCCAAAGCTCAGCTCCACCTTGTGATGTCATGACGTTATAGTTTTCAAGTTAACAGCTACCTTTTACCTTTAGTTCAGCAGAGATTGGAAATTTCAGGTCTGAAATTATGCAAATGATTCTAGTGAAGGTGTATGAAGTTTAAAAACACAGTGGAGCACTTCCTGTATTATCACATGACACCACAAGGTGGAACAGGCTGTTTTCTGTTTTAGAGAAGGAGGTGTAAAGATAACTGAAAGCTCCCTGGTAACTCCTAAACATTCCACCATACAGATACATGTAGAACACCCCCAGCCTCAAGTCACTGTAAAGAATCAATAGTAGATTTTTTATTTTTTAGTAATATTTTTAGGGGTTTTTTTTGAAGTGAAGGAAGTCAAGATAGAAGTACACATTTGCTGTGTATTTTTTTTTTTTTTTTCCTTTTGTTTCCTTTTATTTACCTTTGCACTATACAGCTAATCTTGTTTTTACATACACTTTTTATCTATAGAAAATAAATATCTATCTGCCAGATTTTGTCGCCGATGGGGTTCTGGCTATGAAATTTATTCCACTAGAGGCGCTGTGAGCGTAGAGACCGGAAGTGTACAGATGCGCCATTGATTTTGTACAGACAATTTCAGTCACGCTTCATTAAATTCAACATATACTAATAATTTCTAATAATATGTCTAATAATATGTCTAATAATAATTCTTTCAAGGTATGATGTAATACGGCTCATTGGCATTTTCGGGATCTTGGAAGTCGTAAAATCTGGTAGTGTCATCCAATATTCTCTTGCAGTTTCATCATCGGCCTCTGTAATACCCATTTGGTCCAGTGCTTCGAGTCTGCAAAGTGTGTACCCGTGTACTAGAAGCAAACAAATATACAGTATTAAATATACACAAAGATAAGCATGCCTTTCAATAAGTTGGCATTTTCAGCCGGACACCGACTTTCCCCTTCTCTTCAACTCCTCCTTTAATAAAACTAACGTCCACGACCCATATTTTGAAGCCATTTTCCCGTGAAGTATTTGTCATTGAAGTAAATGACAATGGAGGGACACGAAGCTCACTTCCGGTCGCTATGCTCGCAGCGCCCCTAGCGGATGTTTTGCCGACAGTACCCCATTGAAAGCCTTGTTTACAAAGTTATGTTTGATTACATTTTTACACCATGTCACTTTCTCTTATATTCATAAATAAGTCTTTTATAATTCATATACTTTTGACATAATGTGGATGAATAGGACTTGGATCTCTCCCTCCTGTATTCTCTGTAAAACTCAATCAAGTTGTATCTACGCGGTCAACAAAAAATCTATATTCTCTCATGTGCTGTGATGTATGGTTATTAATATAAGGTGTGACTCTTGTGTTGTATGGAGCGTACACAACACAGCCAAGGACGCCACGCATAAAGCCATTTTCTGTAAAGAAGGTATGCAAAATCAACTTTCAAGAGCTTTTATACGTGCTATAATTGTTTTTCCTCATCATTAAAGGTCTTATGTTGTTCAAAATTGACTCTTGTGAGCTTTAAGTTATGTTAGAATGTTGTTACCGCATCAAAAACACACCTGGAGTTGTGTTTTGTTTCATTTACACATTTTTGAGTAACTCTTTATTATTTATCTGTCTGCATCTCCAAAGCTCAAAATGCTCTGTTCCACCATGTGATGTCATGAAGTGGTGGTTTTCAAATTAACAGCTACATTTTACCTTTTGTTCTGTAGAGATTAGCAGTTCCAGGGGTGAAATTATCCAGATGATTCTAGTGAAGGTGTATGGAGTTTAAAAACACCGTGGGGCACTTCTTTTACTACATGACATCACAAAGCAGAACAAAGTGTTTTTAATTTGAGAGAAGAATTCAGCCTAAATATGCAGAATTTGTGTGTTTAACATATGTGAATGAAACAAAACACAACTCCAGGTCTGTTTGTGATGAGGAAACAACATTATAACATAGATCAGAAAACGTAATAAGGGCCCTTTAGATTGAAGTTTTATTTAGAGTGATACATGCATGTTTGAGTCATCTTTATTCTCCTGTATTCAAGACACCATTGCTCCAAAAAATCCTGTTTTCCCCTATCCCCTACTCATTCTGTCTCTTTTTTAAATTTGTTTTTGTAAATCGGTACAGTGATGGAAGGAAAGCAATGCTGCATTTTTTAAACCAAAAATTCAGATGTCTCATCCTTTTATTAAAGGAATACTGAGCAACTTTCTGGAAGTAGCAAGTCATCTGCATGTTTCCATGGAAATAGAAAGTTAGAACTATACTTCAAAACGTATTTTACAAATTTACAAAATTTCAAATGTAGTGATTTTGATTTGTGCTGAATTTTGTTTAACAGAAACAACGTGCAGTTCTGTACTTTTACTTCATTACGTTCCACCACTGAAGATAAGATACATTTTGTTATCGCCAAAGGAACAACATTTCCATGGAAACAAGCAGATGGGGGGCCCTTCTCTAGGCCAAGTAAGAATCAGGTTTGTGAAGATACAAGCCTAAGCCTTTTCTTTTCATTTTAGTATATTGATTTTATTGTTATATAGTATCAATATTAGATCAATATTGCAATTCAAACAATGATCCATGTGTGTCTTATATTAAATGAAAAAGGGATTGCGGCGTGGAAATTCCCTAACCAAACAAGTGGTTCTGTGACGCGTATTTCAGCCCACAGATGATGCTTTTACTGCCGCTCGGCGTGTTCTCTATCCAGCGGGGATCTGTAAATCTGTCAAGGAGAGACTCAATTCTATTTCTGCAGTTTGGCCCTAATCTCATTTGCCTCTGGTGCCAATGGTGCATCAAATGTCGTGTGGGGCTGGTTCGGTGTTGACTCCTCTCCTAGTGTAAATCCCACCTGTCCTGTGCTGAGCTGCTCCATCAACCGGGAAAATCCATTATCCCTGGAATGTTTTAGGAGCCTAATGGAATTCTTATCTTTATTTTGCACCGCAAGAATTTAATTACATGGTGTAGTAAAAGTTCCCCTCGGTTTATCGGGGCTACATGCATAAATGTCCTCATTGTGAGCGCAGCCAGTGTCTTAAGGTTGACATCTTTGTTTTACAGGGTGACTGACAACTTTGTGTTAGTATTATGGTGTGGTAAGGCTTTTATCTTCTACAGTTACACAGGAGAGAACAGTCAGATAGTGATGTCCTCCTACACGTGTATAGGCAAGTGGAATATTGCTGTAATTATATTGAAAGTCGAGTGCATAAAAAAAGTATTAAAATGTTTCTATATAGACCAATAAAAAGTTGTAAGGTATGATATATATATTCTCATTTTTCTCTTCATACCACAAAGATGTGTAAATTATATATAACAAAATTTTAGCATAAACATGAAATGACTGTACCTCATTTTTTCCCATGTATTTCCCAGATATACATAACTCCACTGTGTGCTGTTGTATCTAATTAGAAAACAGTTTATTGTCAGATAATCAGGAAATGTGTATTAGCATGCTAGTTGCAACTCAACTGTCTGAGATTTAAAAGCACTTATAAAGTGATTGTGGTGAATAATTAGGATGCTTGAAACGCATAATGTAACTTTGGACCAAACTGCAAACTGTTTAAAATGAGCTGGTTTTGTTTTTCAAGTTTTTAAGACGGTAAAAATCAGCTGCAGCGCTTTCAGATATATTTGATGAAGAAAATTATATTTTACCTAATCATTGCACTTAATTGATAATTTAGTTCCATGCAGAGTTTAACAAGATTGAAATCAGACTTTGTTAAAGGTCATATATTACGCAAAATTGACTCTTGTGAGCTTTAAGCCATGTTATAATGTTGTTACCTCATCAAAAACATACAGGGATGTGTTTTGTTTCATTTGCACATGTTTGAGTAACTCTTTATTAGTCTGTCTACATCTCCAAAGCTCAAAATGCTCTGTTCCACCTTGTGATGTCATGAAGCAGTAGTTTTCAAGTTAACAGTTTAGCTTTCATTTAGAAAAGATAGCAAATTCCAGGTCTGAAATTATCCAAATTATTCTAGTGAAGGTGTATGGAGTTTAAAAACATACTGAAGCACTTCCTGTATTACCACATGACATCACTGTTTCTGTTTGAGAGAAAAACTGTGCAGCATTTGTCTTAAACATTTGTAACTGAAACAAAAACTCAAAGGAAACAACATTATAACATCGATCAGAAAACAGCGTAATATGGGCCTTGAAATCAGACATCAAAAATGTAAGTAAAGCTTGAGCTAAATATAGTTGATTTATTTTTCTTATAGCCTTTAAAACTGTCATAAAACCTAAAACGCTTTAACATTACAAGCCAGTAACACTGTACAGGAGTAATTGGCTGCTTTGACAATGCTTTTCACTGCTGTTTTATAACAAGTCTTCCTCCAGTTCTAATTGTTTTCAAGAGTGTCTTTCGGCAGAGGAGACTGCGACCTAAAAGGATATGCAAATGGAACAAGATAATTCCCAAGAGCCCGTTTTATTTAGGCAGTGATAATTCCGAGATATGTTTTGTCATGACAAGCTTTTTGTGGAAGCTGCGATTGTTACAGTAGGAGCTTGTTAAGATGCTGTTTGCCAATTTAGAGCTGTTCCAAAGAGAGGAGATAAGGATGGCTCAGAGGGGGACTTCTGTGACTTGGTCTCTTATATTGTACTGTACCACATCTTTCCTCACATAGTCTGAGTGTGGTAACTAGATTTGAACAACTGGAGGTCATCACACAAGTAAATGAATGTGTGAAGTAGAAATACATAAGTCCATTTGATGTGTGGTGTTTTGTTTGTTTATTTTTACCAATCCTGTAGCGATATTTGTACTCTGTATTTGTACTCTGCATTTATTGCCTTGATTATTTCACAGTAGGGTAATAAACGTGGTTATCACAATGGAGATCTATGGAGAAGCAAGCCTGCACATATTAAGGATTAATGTGTTTCAAGGTATTTTTTGCCATAAAACACCTGTAATTGAATAAATACAAGCCAAATGTGTTTAAGGCCCTCCATGTAAAGAAATGACATCTTCATGGAGAAAGTAGCAGACACTCCACCTTAGACGTTACATGGTGCACCTTCAAAGAGCAGGTATTTTGCAAAGTGATTTGGGTTTTTTTAAGCTTTCCACCATGTTATAATGTTGTTCCCTCATCAAAAACATGCCTGAAGAGGTTTTAGATGTCATCCATGCATGTATGAGTATTTTAGCAATCTCTCCTGGGCCCTTTTCAAACCTTGTTTATGGTTAGCTGTAAGATTCTGTGCAGTGTTCAGCCCACAAGTCTACGTCACCCATTCCCACACGACAATTCTAGATAAATATACAAAAAGATGATACAAAACTGTACACATTTGATGTGATGTGCAGTAGTTTCAGGATACTCGCTGAGTGTGTTGTGATAACGCTCTGAAGGGGGAGTGACTTAACCCAAAGGGCAAAGGGAGGAGAGACTCAGAACGTCAAAAATAAACGTGTAACTTACAAAGCATGTTAATTCGTTCTTTTTGGTGAACATAGCATTTTCAAAACAATAAAAGGAAACATGGTGACAAATACGACATGTAAATATATAAATATAAATATAAATATAAATATAAATATAAATATAAATATAAATATAAATATGTCTTACCCCCCATTTAAGCATCCAGGATTTTGAGCCATAGCTGCATCAGTGCTCTTTGGACCATATTCAGAAGTTACAAATCATGCTGGCCATTTATGAACTCGTTTAAGTTAAGCTCTTGCCCTTGTTCGGTAAGGATCCAGACGGTAGTGTTATAATCAAGGGTGCCGTCTACTAGCAAATTTTGTCTTATTTTTTTGTATTCTTTATTCTATATTCACATTATGTTATTATGCTTGTCTTAGCTTCTTACATATTTTCTTCTTCTATGTGACATTTTTTAACCTTACATGTATGATCCAGAGTCCAGAAGTAAGCTCAGAGCTGTGGGCGGGGATAGGGGGTGAAAACAGCAATTTTCTGAACACTCAATCCCTGAATGCAGGAGGATGTATGCTTGAGGGAAAACTTTTATAATATGGTTACCTCATAAAAGTACATTTTTCATAAGGAAACCAGTATCTAGGCAACCATTCAGGAGAAGTAGAGCGGTTGGGGACCTATATAAGCCAGAACCTTAGTCACAAATATATGTTTCGGGGTTGGTTGGGGAAGTAATAGCATCACATAAGCTTACACATACACCAGTTTCTAACATCTCAATTCAGTATTTGCATTATAACTGCAGCTTGTCAACAGTTCTTACATTTCCATATATATTGGATATGAATCTATTACTATCTTCCATCAAGTTATGCCCATACTTACTTAATTAAAGTCTGCTGAAACTGAGTGCCCGTTGTGTATGCAGAAAAATGATAAAGATAAAGATATAACTTTTACTGCTAATAAGTTTTAGCTTTTACAAGTCACTTATAAACCATGATAATTAATACACATATATTATAAAAATGTACACAGTAGAATTATTGAGATGCGTGTGCAGACAAACTCTGTAATTCACAACAAAAATGGATTATTCATAGTGGTGAGACAGGCTTTTTTTTTTTAGACAAAATGTGCAGAAGTAATTTATCTAATTCCAAGTCTGATTTATTAAAGTTTTAACTCCAAATGTGTGTTTTAGGCAGATCTAGTTTACTCAAATACTACAAAGATATCCAAAATCTCCTCAGTATATATTTTTTTTAATTATATAATATGTCAACAAAAAGAAGCATGTTCCTTTCATGTTTCTGTTTTGAATATCTGAAAAATTTTAATTTTTTTTACACATAAAATGCCTTATTTTTATATTAATACTTGTAAAATATTTTTCTTACATTTATGTAAGTAACAACGATAACAGGGCTAAAAGCTCTGAAAAGTCAATTTTGCACAATAGGCTTTAAAAACATTATCTGTAAATTGAATTGGCTCTAGTTGGTTATAAGATCCCAAAGCATTTATTCATTTTCAGTAGAGGATCACATTTCTAACATCGGCGTGATGAGACATATTACTCTGCAGGTATGCAATGTTCACCTTGTTAATAAATAAATTCATGGCATAAATGCATTCTTGTTTACCCACAGACAGTTCACTGCATTGCCTTTCTGATGGATTCCTCTGGAGACCACACGAGCACAGGCACATTTAGACGGGGAGTTTGAGATGAGACAGACGCAGTGTTGAGGGCTTGTATCAGGAGTGGATCAGGTCATCACGGCGCACTATTGTTTGCTTTATCTTGCTGATAAAAGCTGATGTCTCCACTTAGTGTCTGCTCGTCTCTCAGCTCGAAAGCTTTCAGTGTCTTTAGTGGAGTGGAGCTCATGTTTTAGTTTCAATCAAATGTTAAAGGGCCCATATTACGCTACTTTCTGGTCTGTGTTATAATGCTGTTTCCTCTTCAAATACGTACCCGGAGTTGTGGTTTGTTTCATTCATACATGATTGAGTGACCCTTTATTATTATTAGTCTGTCTACAACTTCAAATTTTTAAAATGCTCTTTTCCACCTTGTGATGTCATGTAGTGGTAGTTTTCAAGTTAACAGCGACCTTTTACCTTTCGTTTAGTAGAGATCGGCAATTTTAGGGCTGACATCATCCAAATGATTCTAGTGAAGGTGTATAGAGTTTAAAAACGCAGTGGAGCACTTCCTGGAACCGAATGAATGAATGAATGTGTGAATGAAACAAAACAAAACTCCAGGTATGTTTGCGTTGAGGAAACAACATTATAATATCATAAAGTCCAATATTTTGCATTTGTCCCAGCATATGACCATACATAACTGTAATAACAAAATAGACCACTAGTTTATTTGATAACACTACCACAATTTTATTATATCGATAGATGTTCTGACTTGATACTCATATGTTAATGGCAATACAAGTCTGGAGCTATAACGTGTCCTTAATACAGTGAGACACAGTGAGTAGAAATATTACCTCCAGCCCATGTCCTTTCTCTGTCTCGCTCCATCGGTAACATATGGAGCAATAAAATGGGCCTTTTCATCCTAAATGTCAAGAGATGATGAGTCGTATAATAATACACAAATAATGTTTGGCTATTCACTGGAAGGTTATTGCATGAAATTGAATCATTTGAAAGGCAATAGGCGGCCCCATGACCTGTTGCAATGTCTTTGAAGAGAACGGCATTAGAAATAATTCAAAATATCATTTGCATGGCAGGAAAATATGACAGTGTACTTTAGATCAGGAAGTACGAGTGTTAACTTTCTTTTTATTTATTTTTTTTAAGTTTAGATTAAGATGGTATACAAAACAATGTACAAGTTTTGTCAAATGTAAACCGTAGAACATGAAAGCATATTTTAAATGTATTTATTGAATGTTTTTATTGCACTGAAAAAATGGCATCTCTTTAAAGAATGTTCCGAAGTATGGTTTTAACTTTCTTTTTCCATGGAATCATGCAAGTGACAAACCACCTCCAGAAAGTTACATATTTAACTTTTAAATGGCCTACATTACGCAAATTTAACTCTTGTGAGCTTTAATCCATGTTAGAATGTCGGTATAAACACAAAAACATACATGGAGTGTTTTGTTTCATTCACACGTTTGAGTAACGCTGCATTATTAGTCTGTCTGTATCTCCAAAGCTCAAAATGCTCTGTTTCACCTTATGATGTCATGAAGCGGTAGTTTTTCAAGTTAACAGCTCCTTTTATCTTTTGTTCTATAGAGATTGACATTTTCAGGGCTGAAATCGTCCAAATGATTCAAATGAAGGTGTATCAAGTTTAAAAACACAGTGAAGCACTAACTGTATTACCACATGACATCACAAGGTGGAACAGAGTGTTTTCTGTTTGAGAGATGAAAAAGATGAAAATGAAAAAGTCTTGATATGCAGGGTTTATGTTTTAAATATGTATGTTTTTGATAACAGATCAGAAAATAGTCTAGTATGGGCTCTTTAAGAAATAAAAGACACTCCAAATACCAAATAGCATTTTGATAATAATCCATATATCTTTTACTTTTTCACCTTTGCACCAGAACGCAGTCTTCATTTCTACAGTGTTTTTCTTTGACTCCATGAGCACACAGCCGGTCCATAAGTGCACTGTTCTAAGTGCTTGTGAGGAGAAAGTTGTTTTTACAGAGCTCTGACCTGACACATAAAAAAAGACCTTTTGGTAAACTCCAACAGCTCCTGGAGACTGCAGTGTACGGACCAGCATCTCCCTTCTGATTTCTGTAATGTACTTCGCTAAATGGGGTTAACTCTCTGACACCAGCACCTATAATCTGATTTGAGCATTCCCAACAGCGCAGGCATTTTTACTGAAAATACAAGCTACTGAACCAACCGTGACTTCCAAAGAGCACATTTTCTAACTACATTAGACTGTCATTATCCAAGTATTGTTAAAATGCGCTGTGTTCCAGGCTCCTGAGAAATATTACAGTGCGGATTGGTCTCGGAGGGACCACATGGTCTACTGCAGCTGGTCAGGGGAAAAAAAGAAAAGTGGTGAAGCAGTGAGGAAGGCAGGTGCAAGCTAACTGGGCTCATAGTAAAACATAGATTATAGATACATACATAGATAGTTATGTTCTCTAAAAAGAGCTACGTATGGAAGTCTAGACTACTATAATTTTAATAACAATTTTCTTAATCATATCAAAATGGGCACAGAGCACTTTCTTTTTCTTTGTTCTGTTTTTACAAAAGATTGTCACGTTTTACAAAAGAAAATGTCACAATTATTCTTATATGTTTGAATTTAAAGAAAGCATATTGTGCTTATGTCTGCTATATAGTTATGATCAATGACACCTGTGGATCATTCTGTTATAATTTGCACATTTTAAATCACAATATTCATCTGAAAAAACTTAGAAAACTGTGATGTCCAGTGGGAGCTGATAATAAACATTATAACAGCAAAGAGTTGGCACTTCTAATGGACAGCTGCACATCACACTAGCAAACAGCTAATTTTTTTTATTTTTTTATTTACACCAAAATGACTACGCAACACTGCTGAATCCTACACGTATCACAGATTTAAAACATTATATTGGAGAATGAAGCACATATAGAGCCATGGCTGTATGTCGATGGTGGTGAAAACGGGGCTTGATCAGCGCTCTAATATCTTCAGCAACAAAACATAAGTATGTAGACTTATTGTAACTAAAAAACAAATACAACATTATGGACAATATTGTGAAATAGACATGTATCTCTGCCTGTTTTCATGTAATAAAGTAAAATCTGTTTTGCCCCAGTACAGATATGTTGTAAACGGAGATCTTAGGGTAAAATATGCAAGCTGTTGCGAGCATGCTAGTTGTTGTGGCAAAGAAATTGTGAAATGTGCTTATAAACTCATAGTAGTGAATAATTAGGATGCTAGGAATGCATAAGTGAGAAATAACCACTGAAAACTGTTTATTTTTAACTTTTTTTCTTTTTTTGCACATTTTAAGACAACAAAAATCACGTAACACTTTTAACTTCACTAAAACATGAGTCTACAAAAAATCCCATGCTAAACTTATATAAAGTGGTGTTTTAAAGGTTGTATGGAGGATTTTTTTTGTTTCAAATTGTCAGTGATAGCATTATAGAGATGCAGCAGCCTTGTAATTATAATGACCAAAAAAAAAAAAAGGAATGAAAATCCATCAACTGTGGACGTGGTTGGGCCAGATAAACATTAGATAACGAGGCTACCTCATTATCTATTGGCTGTTAGGTTGTCAATCAAACTCCCTTTGCTTCTAGTGTAACTGATTTGCCGGCGCGCTGGGATTACGTGGTTTACGTTCACCTCTCATGCATTCCACAGATGCAAGCCGCTGTTTACTGAACCAACGCAGCGGTTCTTAGCGGCTTTTTCCAACTGTAGCTTCCTCGCAGTTTGCACAAAGGTTGTTGCGATGGCAGACAAGAATCCACCACCAGTTAGCCACAAAAGAAAGTCCGTTTTTGAGGTCGCTGAAAGAAGAGAAGGGGAAAAGGAGCGAAGCTAAACTAAGGTGATTCTCAGAGATTCCTTCCAGCGATGGCGGCACTGAAGCCGAGGGTCTAAAGACTGACGCTAAATTACACCTGGACAGGAAACTTCCGCTTATCATTTGAAAACGTACAGTATAGTTACAGCAGCAACAGCGATTCTGAATGTGCACTGGCAGTAAACAAACATGATTTCTAGGCTAAGGAGGAGGCAGGAGGAGTTTCTACTTAGGGAACTGTGGGGGAGGGGGTGGCTTCACGCAATCTCAACATTTGAAAAAGGACAAACAGTCGCTGGATTTCTCCTTCCTTGGAAAATCCTCTATACAACCTTTAATGAAAGGGCACAGCTACATACATCTTCCCTTTTCTAAGATGTTAGAAAATGTGTAGAGCCCATGGAGCAGGTCTGTCCGTGTGCCCTTCACGGCTTCACTGGCTCCAGGATTATTCCAGAGGAGAGCTGTGACAGGGGCTTACACAGCAAAAAGTCACCTCCAGTGACACCTTTAAATATTGTGGAGGAAGAATGGTCCTGTACATGTGGCCAGGAGATGAGGAGTGTCGCATAGTTTTATCTTGGTATTCGTATGTGATATATATTGTGCAGATGTTCACACTGTCACTGTTGTATAAATGTATTTCTTTATTTGGAAACTCACACAGCAAAATATATGTTGTAAGTAATAGTTGTCCAGGCATGGTACTCTTTTGGTCCTGTATATCCTCATAACATCTCAGATATGAAAAGAAATTCTGTTCTAAAAACAGTAAGGTGTTAGTAGGTGTTGTTGGTAGTAGTTGTTTTGTATTATTATATTTTTTATTCCCCATCAATAAATACATAAATATGTTTACCAATTTATGAATACTTATGAAAAATAAAGTGTTCCTTAAAGGCCCCATATTATGCTGTTATAAAGTAGTTTCCTTATCACAAACATATCTGGAGTTGTGTTTTGTTTCATTCACACGTTTAACACACAAATCCTCTGTTTTTAAACTTCACACAGTGTCATTAGAATCACTTTTGATTAGCCTTGGAATTGCCAATCTCTACTGAACTAAAGGTAAAAGGTCGCTGTTAACTTGAAAACTATCACTTCATGACATCACAAGGTGGAGCAGACCCTTTTGAGCTTTGGAGAAGTAGACAGACTAATAATAATAATAAAGGATTACCCAAACATGTGTGAATGAAACAAAACACAACTCTGTGTATGTTTTAGAGGAAGTAACACCATTAAAACATGACTTAAAGCTCATAAGAATCCATTTTGTGTAATACAGGACCTTTAACTTTCTGATATGGACTAAATGCAGAAAATTATTGTAACAGGGCACAGAAATAAAACATCAAAAACAACAAAAAGCCATATTAATATGCTAGCTAGCTTCTTTTATCAACTCTTTATTTAACTCTTGAAACCCATCTCTTGACCCTCCCTCCCTCATACTTGTGTTGATTTGCTCACATAAGTACACCCACTTGCATTAGCGCTATACCTTCTACAAAATGACAGTCCCTGCTCAATTATAATCAGTACCTTTGTGCATTCTTACAGGTCGCTCCTATCCTCTCTGAAAATAGTTGATTAGAAAGACTTGAGTTTCCGAGGGGGTAACAAGTTGAAATGGAGGCGGTGAGGTGGGGGGCGGAGGTGGACGACTCAGTCTGAGATGTGATTATTTTGCAGTGTTAAAGTCAAAGGAGACTGACTTTAAAGCTGCATTGTGTAACTTTTCTGGTGGAGGGTCTGCCAAATGCTTTTCTCCGTGGATATATTATTGCTTTTTCTGGGTTTAAACCATGCTCCATACCATGGAGACCAAACCAGACCAAGGTACAGGTCAGATCTGTTGAGAGGCAAGCCCACTCACAGTCAGGATGCCCATTTTTCTATGTATTTTTGAGCCTTAATGTAAAATATGCAGGTTGTTGTCAGCATGCTAGTTGTTGTTAGCAGAATAATGTCAAAGAAAGGTGAAATGTGTGTAACAAATGTTTGCTTATTACTATGTAATAACTGTGTAATTACTGTATGTTTGGTGAATAGCTGAATTTGATGACCAGGAGATGCAGGTAGGACAAATGGAGGGCAGGGGCAGTAAATGAAGACAATGGAATGACTGAAAATGAATAAGGCACATTGTACATGAATAAAAGTGAAGTAACCCAATATTTACAAATGCTGCAGTAAACCAAAATCAGTCAAACAGAATTAAAATCAATTAAATGTTCTTTGTCCTTTATAAACTCAGTGCATGATTAGGATGTTCAGAATGAGTTGTGTTTTGTTTTGTTCACACATTTGACACACGTTTTGACACACATTTGAGTAATTCTGTCTGTCTGCATCTCCAAAGCTCAAAATGCTCTGTTCCACCTTGTGATGTCATCTAGTGGTAGTTTTCAAGCAGTTCTAGGACTGAAATTATCCAAATGATTCTGATGAAGGTGTGTGGAGTTTAAAAACACAGCGGAGCACTTCCCGTATTTCCACATGACATCACAAGGTGGAACAGAGTGTCTTCAGTTGAGAGAAGAACACAGGGTTTGTGTGTTAAACATGTGTGAATGAAACCAAACATAACTCCAGGCATGTTTTTGATGAGGAAACAACATTATAACAGATCAGAAAATAGTGTAGTATGGCCCCTTTAAGTTTTGCATTCTGCTTTAAATATATTGTATATTTAGAATATTTTTGTGGGATGATTCTGCTTTATATTTTGGTTTCAGTATGATCGTTTTCGTCCTATATTTACCTCAGAAATATACGCCACTTCAAACTTTGTTATAGGGAGAGGCCTACATGAGACACGGAGGCCCTGCTCTGTCCTCTGTCTCTGTCCTCTACCTTTGTTGTGAGGTGTCCTGAGTAATATAATAGGATGTGGGTGTATTTTTTTTGCTGACACACACTGGCCATTTGTACTTTTCTATTACGCTGTCAATTTATGTAAACATGATTTTGTCCCCAGAGAGGACATGTCCAGGCTGTCCTGTTGGTAACCTTAGCATTGGCACAACAGCACTGCTACAGTAGAGGTAGTGTTTTGTTATAGGTCAAAGTTAGATAGAGAAAAAGAGAATACAAATTTGCAGTTTATGTTGTTTATTTATTTTCATAATGATATAACTTGTCAGGTTAATAAATAAATAAACAATATCTGTGAAACATGATTATTATCAGCACCTTTCAGTGTTAAAAGTTCACTGTGTAAGAGTTCTGGTGCTTGAGAATGAAACAAAACACAACTCTGGGTATGTTTTTGATTAGATAACAGCATTATAACATCACTAAAAGTAAAAGTAGTAAAAGTAATATAGGACCTTTAAATGTGCCTATGCCCATTGAAACAAACAGGCCAAGTTAGGTCATATCTGTGGAGAGGTGAGACCATAAATGGATGTTTTGTTTGTTTGTTTATTTGTTTGTTTGTTTGTTTCCTTCAATAAAATACCTTGAATATGTCAGATATATATTGAAATGCCATACTGTGAAACATTCCTATATACCTGTGAAAATTTGCCATTTTAGCTAAGCTCACTTTTTGTTAGAAATAACCAAAGTCTGAAACACTTTAATTTGTGGAAGGTTGTGTTAGGTGAAGGTAAGATAATTGATTGGCTTGTATTTTTGATTGATGTACTGGAATAATGAAAGTCTATTTCACTCGGTTGAATTAAAAGATGAGTTGCCTTGTGCAGTTGACATCAAAAAGCTCAATCCATCTCAAACAAGTTTCTGAATGCATTCAGATACACTTTGTACAAAATCCCTTATATGTACCAAGTGGTGGTCAAAACAAGCTAAATAATACTCCAGTAAAAGTAAAAGTATCACTTGAAAAAATCTACTTAAGTAAAAGTATTAAAATACCCGGTTAAAAATGTACTTAAAGAATCCTTTACTTTCCAGTCCTGTTCAAATGTAGTGGAGTAGAAAGTACAAATACCTGCTCTCAAATGTAGTGAAGTGAAAGTAAAAAAGTATCCACTTTAAAATCGACTTAAGGTGCAAACCTTTAAGTGTCTGTCACCGTGCCTAGAATGTTCCACAGTATAGCCATAAACTTAAGAATCTCCATGGAGACAAGCCAAATTACAGGTTAGATTTGCTGTCTTTCTTCTTTACAGTGAGAATTAATGTTTTTATTTTTTAAGATATATTGAACAATAAATAACAATACTGAATAAATGCAAGACACATTAGTTTATTACCAGACTGTGGACAATTTAAACAAAGCACTAACATCTCAGGTTGCAGACCCTCTTCAGAAAAGCTACACAGTGGAGCTTTAAGTAAAGTACAGATACCTAAAATGTATACTTAAAGGTGCACTGTGTAACTTTTCTGGTGGAGGGTCCGCCAGATGCTTTTCTCCATGGAGATGTTATTGCTATGTCTGAAATGTTTCACAGTATGGCATTAAACCTTTCTATCATTATGGAGACCAAACCAGGCCAAGTTACAGGTCAGATCTGTGGAGAGGCAATCCTGCTCATAATCAGAATGTTTTTCAAGGCATCTTCAATATATGTAAAATAGATCTGTTTAATGTCATATTGTGGAACATTCGAAGCAGATAAATGACATATCCATAGAAACAAGAAGTTGAGGGACCCCAACCGAAAAGTTACATTTTTACCTTTAAGTACAGTACGTACTACTTTTACTTTGTTACGTTCCACCACTGTACATACAGTGCCTTACTTTTACCAAAAATGAATCAGATTTTTAATTTAGAACTTCATCTATTCCTGTATCTAAGGGTTAACCAGAATATCAGGACAGAATCTAATCTTAATCAAGATATTATAAGGTAAAAAATAATTACATATAATTTTAGCCCAGTCATTCTATGAACATTCAGTGTGGGTCTTTATCTCCAGCCCAAATAAATGTCCCCGTAATAAATCCTGTCTAAACTCATCCCTTTAATGACCTCAGAACACTAGTCCCCAACAGAGCCTGATTAAGCACAGTTGTTTATCAAAGGCCATTATCTGGAATGCTTAATTACGTACTTAATCCAAAGGTGCACCTATGCGCCACAGTGCAAACAGCCCTGACACTCTCAACATCTCTAAAGGATTGTATTGTGCACCATCCTTCACTTCCCCACCTCTCTGACAGGGTTCTACCACAGTGGGGCGCTAAGGAGTTAGACATTTAAAGGTCCTGTATTACACAAAATGGACGCTTGTGAGCTTTGCGTCATGTTAGAATGTTGTTACCTCCACAAAATGTACCTGGAGTTGTGTTTTGTTTCTTTCACACATGTTTGAGTAATCCTTTATTATTGCTCTGTCTATATGTCCAAAGCTCAAAATGCTCGGTTCCACCTTGTGATGTCATGACGTGAGAGTTTTCAAGTTAACAGCTACCTTTATCCTTTTGTTTAGTAGACTGACTGAAATTATCCAAGAGTGTTTGTCCACCGATCCACAGGTTGGCGGTTCAAATCCCACTCTCCACATAAGCATCATTGGTAGACCAGTCAGATCACTGATCCACAGGTTGGTGGTGCAATTCTAGCTCCCACAGATGATACTGTTATTGTGTCCTTGTCCTTGTATGAATGTGTGTGTGAATGGTTGATGATAAATGGGAAATGGTCACATTTATATATAGCGCTTTTCCACCTTCAAGGCACTTAAAGCACTTTACAACACACACTCACTCTCCAATGTACGCAGACAGTGGGGGCGAGGTGGGTTAAATGTCTTGCTCAAGGACACCACGACAGAATTCATCTGTGGGAGTTGAAATCTTGCCACCAACCTTTGGGACAGTGGATCTGACCGCTCAACCAATGATGATTATGTCGACAACGTTCGGATCAGTGGACAAACGCTCTACCAACTGAGCTACTGTCATCCTTGATGTAAAGTGCTTTGAGTGGAAAAGTGCAAGATAAAAATGTGACCATTTGCTGTTTTTGGTGAAGAGTCTGTCACCAGCTTATCTTATGAAAAGAGTCTGAAGTCACTTTCCATGAAGATTTCTACATTTCTTTATGTTTTTTTGTGGAACATTTCACACAAAACAGTAACATCGCTATGGTAAAAAGGTTTCGGACCCATACCTACAAACATAGTGCACAATGTGGCAAAATATTCTAGCCACACTTTCACAAGATTTGATGGCTAGTCTTAAGATGTTTGGCTGGTGGGCTTTGGTTCTGGCATTGCTCTAGCATCCCTATTATTGGGCCTTCACTTGACACTTCTTATAGTGTTCAAATGCTGGGTTCACAGGTGTGTAGTGTTGTTTTTTTTAATTTCAGGCCACTTGTCACTCCGGGAGCTGAGTATCTCCCTGGACACTATAATACCAGAGCAGAAGAGCAGCAATGTGAGCCAGTGACCTTCAACTAGAGTCAGTCAGCAACCGCCTGTATTTTTAGTTCCTCTGCATTCACCTGTAACAGTCAGGTCTAAATAGCCTGTCAGGTCAGTGTTAGAGGCTACAGAGTAGATGGTTATCCATGTGTGGTAGATTTTAAGGACACATAATTTGGCTTTTAAAGGGCCCATATTATGCCATTTTCTGATCTGTTATAATGTTGTTTCCTCACGACAAACGTACATGGAGTTGTGTTTTGTTTCATTCACACACCCTGCATATTTAGGCTCAGTTCTCCTCTCACACTGAAAACACCTTGTTTCACCTTGTGATATTATGTAATAAAACAGGAAGTGCTCCACTGTGTTTTTAAATCCCCTAGAATCATTTGGATGATTTCAGCTCTGGAATTGCCAAACTCTTGCTTCATTAATGATTGTTTAATTAATCTATTAACCCAAAGTTGTCTTCTCTGAGCACTTAAAAATGTTCTGTTTGAATTTTATCTGGATTGTTGCATCACAGGTGGGCTTGTTCTGCTGTCACATTGTGTTCACATCAAACTCATGGCTGTTCACATCGCCAAAGGGCTACATTGGTTTATTTTTTGATTGTTCGTTCCAGTTGCTGACAGCAGAGGGAGCTCTAAATATATCATTGAAAATGGTGTAGTTTTTAAAGTGCATTTTTTCAAACGTACACTTCCAGGGCGACCAAAAGCCTGTTTAAAGGTGCACTTTTCAACTTTTCTGGTTGAGGTTACACTACTATATGTTACTGTGCCTGGGTTAGGTTTGTCATGCAGGAATGTTGCACACTGTGGCATTAAATGTATCTATCAAATATGTATTCAATTACATGTTGTATTTTTTTATTGCTCAAAAATACACTGAAAAAGAGCAGGCTTGCCTCTTCACAGATCTGACCCATAACATGGTGGCATTCTTGTCTTGTTGAACGCTGTGGAACATTCAGGCAAAGCAATAAAATATTTATTGTGTAGACAAGCATGTAGCGAACCCTTCACCAGAAATGTTACAAAATGCACCTTTAAAATGGATTCAAACTACAAGAATGTATATGTGTTCTTTAAAAGCAACATGTAGCATAAAAATGACAATTATAGTTGATTTCTCTTCCCTGATGACAGGTCTTGCTCCAAGAGTGATGTTTTCAGTGTGTCTCCCTGTGTCTCCATATGCCCACCACAGTCTGCTGAAGAGGCAGATGTTTATCAGACAGGCCCTGATCTGACTACCTGAAAGTGAAGGCCAAACATCTCTTCAGGGCTTGTTCAGGGAAAAGTAGAAACTCTGCTTCTGAAATGAGTCTTTCATTTGTATAAAGCCCTAAAAACTTAACAAAGCGTTTTTCTTTTGTTTTCTCCGCCCTTCAATATTTAGCAAAGGTGGGTAGTACTCAGTTACATTGCATAACTTTGTAAAGAAATTGTTCTTTTCAGAGTACATCTCTAGCAGCATACTTTTATTCCTACTATGAGAAGTAACAGTACTATTACTTCAGCAAAGGTTGTGGTTACGCTTCCCACTGTATGTCTGTAAATAACTCAAGCTTTTTGTTGACAATGTTAATTTATTTGAACATTTGTATTTACTTCACTACTTCAGTTTTTCATTTTCAGATGTTACGTCTCAACAGTTACTCTTTAAGTTACTCTTAGAATTCCGTAGCTGAAATTATCCAAATGATTCTAGCGAAGATGTTTAAAAACACAGCACTTCATGTATTACCACATGACATCACAAGTTAGAACACAGTGTTTTCCGAGTGAGAGAAGAACTTAGCCTAAATATGCAGGGTTTGTGTGTTAAACATGGGTGAATTAAGCAAAACATATGCCTGTGATGAGGAAACAACATTATAACATAGATCAGAAAATAGCGCAAACCTCACCATGAACCACTCACTAGACGGATGAGGGATTAGACCGACACCAACAGCAGTAATCATACATGACTTCAATTGCAAATGGTTCATACTCTCCCATTTGGATCTTAGAGGTCAAGTGTGTTTTTGCGGTCCATATTTCTGGACATGATTCAGTGTAATTTATGATGAAAGATGTGTGAGCAGCCTGTTTCCCATCAGACATGCAATCTGCAATCAGTGTCAATCACAGTGACGTGTGCAGCATGTCAAATGAGTGTGGACAGATGTAAGAGGGTGGTGTGCAGAGGCGTACAAGCGTGAAGAGTCAGTCCACTCCAGCACAGATAGATGTTCATCATGACAAACTGCCTCTGCATACACAGCAACACTGGCCTCATAATGGCTCCATATACCCACATGATCAGGACCAGCCTGGGGCAAAACCATCTGAGCAAATGTTCAGGGGCACAACCACTAGGGGGCCTCATGCTCTGGTGGGCTGTCTGGACCAGAGAGAAACCGTAAACATGTGCTAAAATGTACTGTCAATTCACCTGTGATCCAGAATACACACTTCTCCAATACTTTACAAAGACGTGAGTCTGATACTGGTGCATCTTCCCGAGTTCAGATGAGCCTGATTGACAGGTGGATTAGCCAATCAGGGACACGCATGGTCCTATCAAAACAGAGTTGGTAACAGCAAAGTACTAATTCATTGGCACATTTGAAAAGAAATAAGATAAAGTGTGTAAAAATAAATAAATAAATAAGGTTATGGTTAAAGTTAGGTTTTAGAAATGGTTAAGGTTAGGATTTTGGTTTAGGTTAGGAACAGGAACCTCTAACTATCCAGCCAACTAACTTAAATATATTGATGTGACGAAGGACATTAGCTATTTCTGCCGGGTGTTTGATTGACAGACATAGTAATCAATCAGATGCTATTGTATTCAAGTTTGGTTGACTGCGCTATGTGTTTTAGTTGTTTTCAGTGCGTCGTGTGGAGCTTGTGGGTCGAAGTCTTGTGCGCGTATTAAAGAAGTGAGTAGTCATTTAAAAAAAGCACACATATACATCCACATGTTTGCAGAGTGTTTTGAAGTGGTTTGCAGTAGTAGATTGTAGGAAATGTATGTTTAAGGACTAATTAGATGTTTATTTGTGATATTGTGAAATGCTAAGTGCCATGGAGCTATTATCGCTTGTGTCCAACACGTTTCTTTAGCTGTATTTTATATATACCGATAAGTATATTATATATCTATAATTATTCCTTTGTTTGTATGTTTCAGGACCACACACACCCAGACTTCATCATCTCTCATTGTGCATTCTTACTGATGCCCCCTGGTGGTCATAAGCCACACAACTAGCTCTCCCCAAACCAACTGATTCAAGATTTTATTGTCATTATCATAGAAAACAACAGAATTATGTTTATAGCATCAAACACTGCATACTTTTGATCTAAAGTGCAATACCATAGGTGCAAGACCCTATAGATTATTTGCCTGACCAGTCAGTCCCTCCAACATTCTGTTTGAATCAGAAGGGTCTGGAACCTGACCATACCTGGCCTGACCGGATTTTTTGGAACCTGAAAAACCTCTGTCCTAATGTGAGATGATCCAACCACAGCCACTAATTTGTCCCTCACATGTCCCTCAAATGCAGAAGAAATCTCCTCTCCAAAATTCACGCAACATTCAAAACCAAATATATAACTTCTTTTACCTGACATCTGTAATAGTTTGATGCTTTGATTGTTGATTCTGTAAAAATCCACTCTGTTTCTCAGTCCTTTATGTGGTTTTTTTTTCTCCTTTTTATGTTTTAGCAGCCATGTTTGTTTTTGATGAGAGCAAAGCATGTGTCTCTCTGATTGATTAATCCGCCTGTCAAGCACAGAATACAACTCCAGATTCACTCGTCTTTGTAAAGTTTTGTTAAAGTGTGTGTTTCTGGCTGGTTAAAGGCGGAGCTGTCTGTGTCGTAGCAGTAGATCCTCTCAACAAGGCAACTGGACAGAACAGTGTTCCTGCAAATGAAAGTGAAGCCTTTGCCCGGGCCACAGGCTAACCGCTCCTCTGTACATTATGCTTGGCTCTCAGGTATGTGTTAGATCAGCTCACGGTAAACGCAGTAGCTGTTTCTCTGAGATATTACACCTCGAATAGGATCATCAGTCAGCTTAGCCCTATTCATCTTGCTTTGTTTTGATGCCGCACTGCATTTGGAGTTCATAATTCCTCCTCCAACCGGGCTCCAGGTTCCAGGGACACCGACCCAGCCCGCACCACACCGCTGCACAAGATAAACAATCAAATAGATCACAGTGGGGAGGCATTATCGCACGCTGCGTGGACTCTGAACTAGAGTCAAGGTCAGAAAGCACCGGCCACAGCAACACCATCACAGCAGCGTTTCATCAGCGCACAGACACATTCACTCCACAAACTTTAAACACAAGGGTTTCATCATCTGTTCTTGTGCACACACTTCTAGAAGATAAGGGGTTTCAAAGTGGCGATGCTGTTAAAAAGGGGAAAAACAGAGGTAGTGTGTTTTATGGATTTAATTCTTGATCTGTTTTAATGCTGTTTCCTTATCACAAACATACCTGGAGTTGTGTTTTGTCACATTCAAAGTTTAACAGTTCTTCCCTCAAACAGAAATCATGCTGTTCCACCTTGTGATGTCATGTGGTAACACAGGAAGTGCTCCAGTGTGTTTTTAAACTCCATACACTACACTAGAATCATTTGGATCATTTCAGCCCTGGAATTGCCAATCTTTTCTGAACTAAAGATATCACAAGGTGGAACAGAGTATTTTGAGCTTTGGAGCTGTAGACAGACCAATAATACAAGGTTACTGAAACATAACACAGCTCTGGGTACGTTTTTGATGAGGTAACAACATTATAACATTGCTAAAAGCTCACAAGAGTACATTTTGTGTGATTTAATTTTCAACACAAAATGATGGTTGATTCTCTAATGTTAATATGTGATCTTATGTTATAGAATACCATTGTAAAACTATTCAGGAGAAGTTCATTTTTGTCCTCTGTGGTTTTTATTTTTTTTCTTTTAAGTATTGATACGTCAAATGAGTATGTAGTTTCATTACCAGTTTCAGTACCTATATTTGGACATTTAGTTTTTTTTTTGACGATCTGACACATTTGATTCATATTTCTTTCAATTATAACAAAACCACAGCTCCAATACACCATTTCAGCCAGCTCTAAATATTGAACAAACATTTTATGCCTCTTCCAATTAGAATTTGCATGAAAAAGCCCAAAAATAAATCCCAGTTTGGAGAAGTTTGGAGGCCACAAGGCTTCCCATATTTCTTTGGTTAATGTATTATTAGTCACAGTAAGCTTTTCTTCCACTCCCGTAGGTAGCGAGCGCAGCCGTGATTTTGTCAACAAATGGAATATAACCACATAATAATTAGATGTGTGCACCTTTCCGCCTTAAGCTGACACTTTTAAGGCTTAGTGGAAAAAAGGGGGAAAAAAAAACTTCATAGTGCAGCGAAAAAGCGTGTTTATTAAAGCTTGTGCTACTCAAGGGAAGAATGAGTGTGTATAGGGGGAGCTATTTAAAAAGACTATTGTGTTTGGGCTTGAGTTTTGCAATGCTCTTAAAAATCTGCTGAGACCAATAAACAAACAGGTCCACACCAGCACCATCGCTATTAATAATTTGTGAGCCCCTCCTGAACACTGTAGATTATTAAAGCATCTGCTCCATAAGCATTTGTTTTTTCATGTTTAGACCTAGCGTTGTCAAAACTATCGAAAACTAATCAATACTAAAACTAATATCGAAACTAGATTCTCATTTGAGCAGGTGTCAATACTAAAAAAAAGTCACTTTTACAGGATAGAAATGAACCTTTCCTGAATAGCTTTACAATGACCTTGAGCTCAGAACAAATATAAGAGCACATAGACTCCACAGATGTAAGACCACATGGTAATATATAAAAAAGTAGTTATTTAATTTAGAAAATGACACATTGTCCAAAGAAAGTTTTTAATTATGATTATGGTATAGAGTCCTGCGCCCTCCTGCTGTGGTGAATTAGCAATAATGAGTCGCTTTTGGAGCTTTTGTCATTAAATGAAATCATAGACAATGATTTATCTTAAAACTAATCAAATTAAACATGAGTGACCTTTACCTGGAGGGGTTTGATTTAAAGTATAGTATAGAGATAGGTTTTGAAGGATAGAATATAGCAGATACAGACTTACAGATAATGAAAACCCAATAGTATTAGAATATTATTCAAAAGGTCAATATTGGGTACTCATGGTGTCATACCCAAATCAGCTAATTAACTGAAAAAACATTTGTATAACTGTATAACATTTACTGCTACTGACAGTTTAAATGATGTGAAATTGATAAAATAGCAAAAATACAATGTGCTGTAACTAATGTGCAGGTGTTGTAGCTACGTAGCAGGCTAAATCACTCATGTCAATGTAAAAAACACAGACACACACACGCGCACACACAAACAATGATTTAAGCCTGTGATTTTATTTTCTGCAATCTGCATTTCGAAGCAGTCAATTAACATTAAGCAAATTAACAGTGTTTAGCAAAACACATTTGGGATCATTTCGAAATTGAGTTTGAAATTTTAGTATCATGACAACACTATTTCGACCCGGGTGAATGAAGACGCTGTAGCCTAACTTCATATCTAAGTGCATGCTGTTTACTTGGTTGGAATATACAGCTCATTCTCCCACACAAGAGGTCACAGTGAGTTATGCTAGCGCAGAGGCGGAGTCTGGAATGTGTTTGTCTTTGGAGCGGCTGGAGCTGATGTCTGAGGACGTGCACTTAACACTCCTCTCAGTCAGGAAGCCATCACTAAAGAGGGATGAAGACAACTGGTCCAGCATCAATCTCTTTATTAGAAAGTAATGGTCACTTTCACTTCGCCATGCGGGCTACCTAAGGACCACTCTGGTATTGATTGCCCGAGTTCTTGGTGATTAAGATCTTGGCGAATGCAGGCCACAGGGTTGAGGGGCCAAGGGGTGAACCTGTGCCAGAACAGAAGCACGCCTGAAGGGTCATACAACATGCACTGTGGACTCCTGTTTGATCGTTTACTGCCGTAGGTGTTTCATAAGATATAGATTTCTCTGGTAGCTGTTCTGTAACATTGATATAATAAGAAGGTACTAAGTGATTTATTTATCTTCTGCCTACCAAAAAAAAAATAAAATAAAACATAAACTACATGAAACTTCAGTGTTGCTAAAGAAGGTGCAAAGGAGTTGAATTAAAGGTTTTATATTATGTAAAATTAACTCTTGTGAGCTTTTAGCCATGTTGGACTCTTGTTACCTCATCAAAAACATACCCAGAGTTGGAATAATCCTTTATTAGTAATCTGTCTCCATGTCCAAAGCTTGAAATGCTCTGTTCCACCTTGTGACGTCATGAAGAAATAGTTTTAAAGTTAACAGCTACCTTTAGTTCAGTAGAGATAGTCAATTCTAGGGCTGAGATGATCCAAATGATTCTTGTGAAGGTGTATGAAGGTTAAAAACACACTGGAGCACTTCCTGTATTACCACATGACATCACAAGGTGTTTTTTTCTGTTCTGAGAAGAAATCTGTCTCTCTTTGTGACTTAAACATGTGTTAATAAAACAAAACACAACTCAGGTTATGTTTCTGATGAGGAAACAACATTATAACATAGAAAATAGCATAAAATTGTCTTTAACTCATATAATCACTGATGCTTCCTTTACTTTTACTCTTACTTTTACTCTTGGGTGTGCCTGTAGTTTCAACATTGACTTCCTCACCCACATAGTATGCATTCTTCCTGCTTAAATTCCAGCTGGACGTCTCCCCCAGCAGGCCACAGCTCCACGCCTCTCCCCACAGCGCTCTTACCACTATTGTTTGCTCAGGTTTAATTATTGTTTATCACCAAAAGCCCAAACCTCAAGTCGAGTGCATACTGTCCACACATCTGCGACTGCTCCAGCACAATTACTTAGGCGTTTTCTCACTTGCGTACAATAGGGAAATCTGGGAAGTGCACGTCATCTCTTCTTTCTCCCAGGGAACACTCCTGAGAGCCAATTATACCACCATCTTGATTTCACACCCAGGAAATGCTGTCTGATTAATGTGTGAAAGATTTCTGACATGTTTGATAGGAGATTTTTTCTTTTCCATTTTCATTTAGTACTTCTTGGCTAGCAAAAATAAGGGCTGTTTTTGTTCATTATTAATTATGTTTTATATTTTTTTTTCTAGTATTATAAAGTGGGGCATAATAATAGCAACACTGAGAACAATGGCAATAATATAACTACCATTATTAGCATTTTAGCAACAATATTACAAACACGAATAGTAAGCTGTACCTGTTCTCTTTATACCTGCTGCACTGAGCCTCGTCATTTTGGTTTTAAAATGTTCTTATTAACCGGCTCTACATGATCCTGCTGTTTTTATTTCGCTATTTTGTCCGTTATAAAAATCCTATTCTTGACTTAGAGAGAATAATTCGCTCCTGCTATGGCTGACGTCACACCCGCTTAGTCCACTTCTTTATACAGATTACAACATGATTAGTGTGATTTATAGGAGCAGAATTACTAATATTTGTTGCGACAGTAGCTCAGTTGGTAATGTTTGTCCACTGATCTGAAGGTTGGTGGTTCGAGTCCCACTCTTGACATAAACTCCATCGGTACAGCAGTCAAATCCACTGACCCACAGGTTGGTGGTGCGGTTCCACTTGAATAGTGTTGTTGTGTCCTTTGGCAAGACACTTAACCCCCCTTATAAATGTGTAAATGAATGTGTGAATGGGTTTCTTGATGTACAGTAAAGTGCCTTGAAAAGTGCTATATAAAAATGTGACTATGGCCATTTACCATTGTTTTAGCTAAATAAAATAGCCAATAAATACAGTATATACATATATTTATCACATCAGAAAACCTTAAAATCATCTTAGCATCTTAAAATCTCCGTTGCCGTAACATTAGGCTGAACTGAACTTTCTAATGACACACATTAACACAATGACTGACCTCTATTACATACATTCTCTCTGCATTAGCCTTAGCAACATGATTAGCTTCTCAGCCTAAGCGACAGTGGCAGGATTAGCAACCTCTGAACACAATAAAGAAGGAGCTAATAAAGACACCATTAGCAAAAGCAACCGTTCAGCGCCATTTTCGAAAGGCAACAGTCAATATGGCCATTACTTCTGCTGGCACATACCGCAGTATTCTTCTCCAGTGTAGTACAGGTTCACTTGTCTCCTCGTGCCGGTCTTATTGTCCCCTGGAGTATGACTAAGACTTTGTTTGTGGTTGACGCGTTCCAATTTTCCTTTTCCTTTTAATGACACACATATATTCCTTTGGTAGAAGGAATTTCTATTTTACTTTGTTTACAGATTTGGTCTGGTTTGTGAAATGAATGGTCACAGTCAAATTTTGAAGTTCCTTTCAATGGGTTTCAGAATGATGAAATATCGAGGCTGTTGCCATAGCAGTTATCAATTTAAAATAAAATATTGTACCTTTTGAATGGTGGAACGTAATCTAAATGTTGAGACCCATTAATGCCAGTTACATTACACAAATAGCCTATTTTCTTGATTAATATTTGAGCTAAAATAAATAAAAAATAAAGCATATTCTCTCATTTTGTTTGTTTTTATGTTCTGAAGTATGGTTTTAACTTTCAATTTCCATGTAGATGACTTTCCACCTCCAGAAAGTTACAGATTGTACCTTTAAACAAAAATTTATCACAGCCTACCTTACCTACTTAAAGGTGAGGGGGTCTGGCACTTGCTTCTCTCCATGGAGATATACAATGCCCTATTGTGGAACATTCTACATAGTTTCATTTGGTTTCAGTTTAGTTTATTCGGTCAACAAAATTAAAACAGATTGTCTCACTCAGAAAAATCAACTCAAATACAGCACCAAAAAGGCATAGGCTGAAGCTGAGTTTATTATGCCCATCCATAACATCGCCATGGAAACAGTCCAGTGGTGGACACTCCATTAGGAAAGGCTCCACAGTGCATCTTTAATAAAATATGAATTCTAACAAATAAACAAACCACTTAAGCTCTACATATCACCATGTTACAATATCAGGAGTCCTATTATGGTGCTGTGAGTGCCGCCATTTTGCTCCTGACGAAGCCAAGTAATATTTCATTAAAACCATTGCCTAGTAGCCCATTACCCACGGCTCCCTTGTGGACAGAGCGGTCTTAAAGATGGAGGACGGCCATCTGGAAGTCATCAGGAGCGATGGGTGCATTTAAGTGGCTGGCCCCGACACCATAGAGATCCATTTCATGCACATCTGGCCCGTGGCGTCCGAAAGAGTGAAAATTACAGTGTGAAAGACAGAGCCCACCACAGCTGATCACAGACGCTGTTTGTTGTAGCACGCTGCCATATTGAGTTTGTCTTGTCATCTCCTCCATCCAGTGTTTTGTTTTTTTTTTTTGGTTTTTTGTTTTTTTCTTCTAAAAGTGTCTTGGAGAAACAGGCAAAACTGAGCATTTAGTGTACTTTGTGAGAGAAGAAGGAAATATGAAAGTTTTTTTTGTGTTTAAAAGATAATAGCGACAATAAGGACTTGGAGAGGAGAGTGGATTTTCAAACACTGCTTGATGGTTTTTGAAGAGAAATGATTGAGTAGGTGTGAAAAATAAAGCAGTTTGGAGTGTTTCTGGTTTAGACTTTGATACATTTTGCTTCAGAAGTTTAGATTTTATTCTTAGATTGTAGCCAATATTATCTTAAAGGTTCTATATTATGCAAAGTTGACTCTTGTAAGCGTTTAGTCATGTTATAATGTTGTTACCTCTTCAAAAACATACTTGTGTTTTGTTTGCATTATTAGTCTGTCTACATCTCTAAAGCTCAAAATGCTCTGTTCCACCTTGTGATGTCATGAAGTGGTAGTTTTCAAGTTAACATGTACCTTTTACCTTGTGTTCAGTAGAGACTGGCAGTTTCAAGCCTGAAATCATCCAAATGATTCCAGAGAAGGTGTAGGGAGTTTAAAAACACAGCTGTTAACTTTAAAACTTTCACTACATGACATCACAAGGTGGAAAAGAGCATTTTGAGCTTTGGCAATTTAAACAGACTAATAATGCAGGACATGTGTGAATGAAACAAAACACAACTTCAGGTATGTTTTTGATGAAGTAACAACATTAAAACATGGCTAAAAGCTCACAAAAGTCAAATTTGTGTTATGTAGGACCTTTTAAAGAAATGCTTGTGATTGTATTAAGCTTAATGTCGTACTGTGGAACATTCCAGGTATAGTAACTAGTCAGATGGACTCTCAAGTCTACCAGAAGATTTACACAGTGCAGCTTAAAGATGCACTGTGTAACTTTTCTGGTGGAGGGTCCGCCAACTGCTTGTTTCCATGGATATGTTTTTGTTTTCCTTGAATTTATACAGCATGGCATTAAAAGTATTGATTCCCAAAGAAACAAGCAAGTGACACTACAAGTTACAGAGCCAAATGACAGGTCAGATCTGTGGAGAGACAACTACCCTGACAATGAGAATGTATGTTTTTAAGGTATTTTTGAGCGATTCAGTTCTTGTTGTTTAAATGCATGTCTCAAAGCTTTTGAAAACACTAAATAGCTACACACAATATCGTGACTCTGAAAATCCCATACAGTTCATGAACGAGCTCCATAAACTCCTGTGCATTGTAAAGGTCAAAGCCCATGTTTGCAGCCAAAGCATACCTTTAACTTACCAAATGTATTCTCAGTAGTATTATTCAAAAAGCTCTTTCCCTGCCACACTTCTGACAGGCTCACCACAGCACACGCACGCTCCCTCAGCCTCTGCCTTTTCCGTGAGCTCCATGGGTGTATTAACAGAAGTGATATTTCACCAGCTCGCTACCAGGCCTCCCAGGGGGCACTCGTGTTATTGCTACAAAAAACACATCCTGTCTTGTGCACGCCAGTGGGGATCTGTACAGTGAGCCACAAAACACAAGAAACCCAAAGGCCAGGAAAGTTTTCTGCAGAGGTATTCAACCATACAAATGGAAACAGGACAGCGCAGAGAAAGCAGGCTCTAGTCGAGAACGTGCAAAGAGTCATTTCTATGGGAGATGCAATTAGCCTAGTTAAGATGAAGTAACAGCACCAATGTGTTTAATATTAGCTTACATTTTACACTATAGTCAAGCCATTCATTTAGTCCACACTCAGTAGTAAGATACTATTGGTAAATGGTAAATGGTTACATCTTTATAGCCTTTTTGCACCTTCAAGGCACTCGCTTTACATACACATATTCATACACCAGTGTACGCATCAGTATTTTTATTTTTTTTTTTTCTGTGCAGCACTTTGAAAACGTTAGTTTCAAGTGTGCTATATAAATAAAGTGGATTGGATTGAAGTGACTCTGACCACCACTCTACCAATTATGTTTTTTTTTTTGTCGAGAGCTTTATGTTTCATCAGCCCCTCCAATTGGCACTAATGGTTCACTCACACACCAGGCAATGTGACTGAAGAGTCTTGCCCAAGGACACAAAGACAGTATAAACTGGTGTGCACAATTTCAGAATGATAAAATTCAAAGAGCTATAGCAATTAAGCAAATTTAGCTATTTAAATATCACACATGACGCTTAAACCAATGAATACATTACTTTTAACCATAGCCACAATGCCAAAACATAGTCTAATATTTACTCACATATGTTTTTCATGCTGCCAATGAAATCAGATTTGTATTTTATGTTTAATCCCTTTATCCCAGATTTATGGCTCAATATAAGTCCACACGGTAATATAAAGCAGTATTGAAAAGGCCCAAAGGTGTTTAATGCACCTCGTACCTGATAAAGTGAAGGAGTTGTCAGATGCAGCTTTTTACTAAACTCGTAAGGCACTGTGGAAAATCAATAGACCTGGCATCACTTAGGTTTTACCCACTGGCCAGTCCTCGGCCTCTTTACTAACAATACAAATGTGGAGCTGGTCCAAGTGGGAGAAAGAGCACAGTGAAGTTTGGGTGAATTTTTCTGGCATGTTAAAACTAACTAGGGCTGGATAAGAGAGGGGGCGTGGCTTAAAACAGTGTATGATATATCTACACCGCACAAACTAAAATCTAGCCAAGTTAAGATTACGTGAATTAAGAAAGTGTCATGAAGATTTGAGTAAATTTGACTTGATAACTACAATCTACCAATTGGAACAAGACTTTTTGTTCTTAAAATATGAAACAATATCTTGCTACACTGAAGATAAGAAAACATCAACTCTGTGCACTTAAAATAAGAAACAAATTCTAATGTTGCTTGAATTAAGAAGAAACACTTATTCCATTGGTAGATCATTTCAAGTTGAATCAACGTAAATAAAGTAAAATGTTCTTAATTTAAGTAATTTTAACTTACTTAGATATTGCTTTTTTGCAATGTAATAGTTTAATCTTACAGTGACGATATTGCCTTCATAGAGACTATAATTCCTCATTTTGTGACTGAAAATTACAGGAAAAATCTCTATGTGGTCAGCCCTGGAATTGCCATTTTCTATTGAACTAAAGGTAAAAGGAGCTGTGAACATGCAAAAAACCACTTCATGACATCACAAGGTAGAACAGAGCATTTTGAGCTTTGGCGATGTAGAAAGACTAATAATGCAGGATTACTCCAACATGTGGAAATCAAACAACACAACTCCAGGTATGTTTTTTAGGTGGTAGCAACATTCTACCATGACTTAAAGCTCACAAGAATCCATTTTGTGTAATACAGGACCTTTAATGTTAGTTTAGTTTCAGTCGGTGAAAATGTCATGCTAATTTTGTCGATTAAATCAATATTTTCGTCAAACAGAAATGATATTTGTACAAAATTAACACTGGGTTTAATCAGTGAGATAAGAAATCTAGACAGTTAATGCTTGCTTTCTATAATATTACTGTAACCTGTTTTCATACCTTTAAAAACAACCAACAAACTTGGTCTGCTACTCTAAAAAATACATAAGAGAAGAAACCTTTGCATTGTAGCAGCAGCACAGTAAGAGGAAAAAACTGCAGTGAAATAAACTATGGAACTAAAACATGAAAAAGGAGAAATATACATGTTCAAGAGTATTCAAAAACAACAGAATCAGCTATAAATATTTTGTAAAAACCCCAGCATAGCATTGTCATTGTAACCTTTGCCAATACATTATATGCAAACTAGGCAGAGCACTGACTGTATTAAATAAACAATGAATTTTCTGTGGCAGGGCCTATAGTGTAGGTGGAGCAGTGCAGAGATACAGTGAGTTCTTTATGAGATGTTCCATGGGCCACAAAGGCACCATCCAGACCCTGACCAGTCCACCAGTCTACAGCCAGTATTAATATTTGATACTGAGCTAACTAATACAGCTCACCAGGTATGCAAGTAACACAGATGATAACTCACACTGCAGGTTCGATATTGTATCAGCCGACAAGTTTTATGTATTTATTTTGTTGTGATGTTGTTTCATTGGCCTACAGAAAGCTACCTTCAAGATGCATAAAGATCTTATATTATACATAATTGACTCTTGTGAGCATTAAGCCATGTTAGAATGTTTCCTCATCAAAAACATACCTGGAGTTGTTTTGTTTGTCATGAAGCAGTAGTTTTCAAGCTACCTTTTACCTTTAGTTCAGTAGAGATCAGCAATTCCAAGGCTGAAATCATCCAAATGATTCTAGTGAAGGTGTATGCAGTTGGAGCACTTCCTGTACATGACATCACAAGTTGGAACAGAGCGTTTTCTGTTTGAGAGAAGAACTCAGCCTAAATATGCAGGGTTTGTGTGTTAAACGTGTGTGAATGAAACAAAACGCAACTCCAGGTCTGTTTGTGATGAGGAAACAACATTATAACATAAGAAAGCAGCGTAATATGTGCCCTTTAATTACCTTTTTTTTTAGTTTTGTAGTTGATTCTGCAACCAACATTTACAGAGCACTTCTCCTCAGCTGTAAGTGTATATCTTGCTCTAGCCTGGCTGTTTGATTGACACGTGTGGTAGAATGCCTTATAGTGGTCATTAAAGTGATTAGCACCATTACACAGTCAGTTTTAGACACACTCCACAAAACTCTGTCCATCATAGCCACTTCTGTGTCTGCCATTCATCTCAATTAGTACGGATGCAGGCTTGTTGCCCTTGGTGCATTTGACTTCCTGTTCCTCCCCTGAGAGTTCGAATCTGCCTCACCAACAATATGTCAGTCAGTTTACCTGCTGAGCAAATGCATTTTTATAACCATACTGTACGCTGCTACACGTCAGAACCTATATACCAAAGAAGTGTCCATTGTGGAAGATGAAGCAATTTTGTGTGGTACCCTGACACCCCTCACTCTCTCCCACACACAGGGTTTTGATTATAGAAGCCAATTATGGGCCTCTGTGTTGGCCATTAGTGCAAAAAGACAGACTGAGTTTGTGTTTTCTTCTGGAAGTTGAGAATTATTACGTTGCTATGGGGTGCAGTGGTAACTATAACTATTTACTTTGAAAAGTTTTGAAAGTTGATCGCAGTGACAGTGCGTGAAAACACTAAATACCAAAAATCTGATTTAATCAATGGTGGAAAAGTACTGTTTTGTTTGTAAAAGTACATATACCCAAGCAAAAAAAAAAAAAAAAAAAAAAACACAAAAGAAAAAGAAATACTCAGGTAAAAGTAAAAGTATCACATGAAAAAATCTACTTAAGTAAAAGTATTAAAGTATCTGTTTAAAAATGTACTTAAAGAGTAAAAGGTACAAGTATTTTGTGTAGATTTTCAGATCTAATAAAGCTTCAGTGTTTTTGATACAGATTCCTGCTCTTCCTGCTTTCAAATGTAATGAAGGAAAAGTAAAATGTTTACTTTTTTTTTTAATTATTAATAAGTATCAAGTACAGTGCTTTGCTACTTTTATTTTGTCATGTTCCACCACTGGATTTGATAATAGAGAATTTATCTGATTTATTCTGGTTATCTGATGGTTACTGGCCAGGTACAGAATATTTTACAGAATAAGTAACACTAAATTTGTTTTGTTTGGTTTTTTCCTTGAACTTTTGTTGTTGGTCTTTTAATAGTTACTAATTAATTGTTTGCTTTTGGATTTATATATGACTGCTCGCGATACAAATACAAAAACTTCTACTGCTAATATTGCACATGTACAGGCATACCCCATACCACATACATATTACAACTTTTACACACTTCAAAATTGTTAATTAGACACATTTTGCACAAAAAAATAAATCATTAGCTTACTTAATCGATTCCTGCTGCATGCTTGAGTATTGATCTTGTATTGAGGCTCAGAACATTTCTTTTTTCTCCTACGCCCCGTCTCTACGCCCAGGCCTGTACTTAATTGAATTATTAGAAAACTACAGGCAATACACATTAGGTTAAACATGTTGCAAATACATTTTCAATCTCCTGGTTGCTACAATGATATACCAGCTGCAGAAAATCTGTTCCTTAATTCTGAACAGGAAGTCAATCCACCCGTTTAATTAAAGGTCCTATATTACGCAAAATTGACTCTTGTGAGCGATTATTCATGTTATAATGTTGTTACTTCCTCGAAAACATCCCTGGAGTTGTGTTTTGTTTTATTCACACATGTTTAAGTAATCCTGAGACTGGCAATTACAGGGCTGAAATTGTCCAAATGATTCCAATGAAGGTGTATGGAGTTTAGAAACACAGTGGAGCACTTCCTGTATTACCACATGACACCACAAGGTGGAGTGTTTTCAGTTTGAGAGAAGAACTCAGGCTAAAGAACCAGGGTTTGTGTGTTAAACGTGTGTGAATGAAACAAAACACAACTCCAAGTATGTTTTTGATAAGAAGACAACATTATAACATAGATTTTAAGAAAATAACGTAATATATGCACTTTAAGTCATTTTAACAAGTAGTAAAATAATGATCTGAGTATTTTCTAGCATTCACTGTTCTATGTAAGATTTGCAAATTATCAAATAAAAAAAAGTTCTCATTTTCAACATCAATACTTCACATACAAGTCTTCATAAAAGTATCTAAGAAGCTTATGGCAGCACATTGTTGAATAACATATATAATCCATAATTAAAATTCACCATATGGACTTTATGCTAAAAGTGCAGATGCTGTTCACTATAAGCACAGTCCACTAATGGCCCACTAAAAGCTCGTAATAGTCTCAGACAATAAGAGTGGGACATTACCATAGACATTTCCTTATTGTAAACGTTATTATAACTCTCATTATCATGTATTATTTGTTTTGTACCAATATAAAACTGCTATAACGTGTGTTTATTTATAGTCTACTGCTATAGGTCTATAGATCCGGGGGGGGTTTTTTTCCATTCTTTTATTATTATTATTTATTATTACTTTTATTAAGAGTTAGTGGCATTGTCTGAATCAATTCTTAATTCTTTGTATTTCGCATGTAAATTTTGTTTTCTTTCAGTTTACTGTGAGTGGGCTTGCATCTCCACAAACCTGAATCTTACGCCTGCTTGTTTCCATGGAAATGTTGTTCCTTTTGGCTGTAATCTTCCACAGTATTTATCTCAATGGAGAGTGTTTATTAAGTTTCTATATCCATGAAATCATCCACGTGCCACATCTAGAAAGTTACGTAGTGTTACTTCAAAGGTCCTAAATTACGCAAAATTGACTCTTGTGAGCTTTTAGCCATGTTAGAAAAAATATGTGGCGTTGTGTTTTGTTTTATTCACACATGTTTGAGTAACCCTTTATTTTTAGGTTGTCTATCTATCTGTTTCCAAAGCTCAAAATGCTCTGCTCCACTGTGTGATGTCATGAAGAGGTAGTTTTCCAGTTAACAACAACTTTTTTTTTACTTTTTGTTCTTAATAATTGGGCTAAAATTATCCAAATGCTTCTAGTGAAGGTGTCTAGAGTTTAAAAAACACAGTGGAGCATTTTCTGTGCTATCACATGACATCACAAGGTGGAACAGTGTGTTTTCTGTTTGAGAGAAGAGCTCAGCCTAAATATTTCCAGTTTTGTGTGTTAAACGTGTGAATGAAACAACACAAAACTCTAGACAACATTATATCGTAGATTAGAAAATGGCGTAATATGGACTCTTTAATATCCATGAAATCATCTTGGTAACGGCCACCTCCAGAAAGTTACAGTGTTACTTTAATAGTGAACCTTACTAGCATTTCAATATGTTATTATGTTAGTATTATTATGTGGACAAAACTAGCTCAATAAAGAGAGTTTGAGTCCAATTTTGAACAGTATAACTTCACCTTAAAGGCCCATTGCTTCTGGCTGCTTCCAATTCATATAACAAGGTTTGACATTTAAACTAAGCCTGTTCGAATTCCCTCACTTTTCGGCCACAGTTGGTCTAATTAAAACTTATTATTATCATCTTTTGCAGAGAGACCTCCTCGATGCAAAGATTAGGTTATTTCACCAGTGGGACCCCATACTGCTCTTAATATGCAGTCCTTGTACAGCTATACACTGCAAATACTGAAACCTCAGTTAAGATTACTTTCATTAAGAAAGTTTTATCATGATTTCAGTAAATTTAATGTACAGTTATGTACCAATGGAACAAGAGTTTTTGTACTTAAAATATGAAAATATATCTTGCTACACTTATTATGCTATCTATGTTGTAATGCTGTTTCCTCATCAAAAAAAATAAAATAAAATAAAATAAAATACCTGGAGCTTCACACATGCAGATTTAGGCTGAGTTCATGTCTCAAACAGAAAACACTCTGTTCCACCTTGTGATGTCATGTCGTAATATAGGAAGTGCTCCATTAAAACTAAACTGCTGAACTAAAGCTAAAAAAAAGGCTGTTAACTTGAAAAATACAGTTTCACAAGGTGGAACAGAGCATCTTGTTTAACACTCACAAGAATCCATTTTGTGTAATATAGAATCTTTAACATTTGAAAAAACAACTCTTAAAACATAGCACTTAAAATAAGAAATTAAATTTAATGTTGTTTGAATTGAAGAAAAACACATTTATTCCACTGGCAGATCATTTTACTTGTCAAGTTGAATTACTTTCTTAATTTAAGTCATTTTAGAGGTGCATTGTATAACTTTTCTCCATAAAGATGTTTTATAGTATTGTTTTAAACCTTTTAATCTTCATGGAGACCAAACCAGACCAAGTGACAGGTCAGATCTGTGGAGAGGCGACCCCGCTCACAGTCAGAATGCCTGTTTAGATATTTTTGAACTATAAAACCATGTGTAATTTAATAAATGTACGGTTAAGCTGTTTAAAGTCATACTGTGGAACGTTCCAGGCAGAGCAATGACAAATCCATAGAAATAAGCAGGTGACAGACCCCCGACCAAAAAGTTACATAGTGTACCTTTAATATGCAGCTACTATATATTACCCGTATCCAAAACTGCTGCGAGGCAAAATACTGCATATTGAATAGCAGTGGTGACTATACTGGTATTAAATGACTCAGAGTGGAGGCACTGCACTGAGTAATTGCGTGTACTTTTTTTTTTTTTTTTCCCCCCCCGCTACAAATGGAACTCTGCAAGGTAGACCACCATGACAGGAACTGAAGAGGGCACTTAAGCAACACCGGGAAATGACTATATCTATATTTGTCTTTATTATTATTATGTCTTTATTCCTTCTAACACTAAAACAACTCTTCCGTGACAACATACAGAATCATCTTCTATGTGTATTTTTATCACAGAAAAATATGCTATTCTTCAAATGGTGAAAACTCTTCTCGAGATGCAATGAAGATGTCACGCCCACACACGTTGCCAGATCCACAGCGGTGCCTTCAGGATATTTGCGCATGATTTCAGATACAGTTTCTATTATCTCAAAGCCATAATTGTCACGGCATCACTTAAGTCTACTGCAGTCGTTATGGGGATCTGATTTACACAACTTATTCTTGGAAAGCCACCGGGAAGGTCATTAATTAGTGCAGGTAATACAAAGAGACGCAGTCCATTTGATATGTTTGTTCTGTCCCTACAGACTGTAATAATGATAATGCGATGTGGAGGTAGAGAGTGTCAGAATGTCCTCGGGGTCGATTGTGTTCTTCTCATTATTTATTTGTTCATTTTATAATATTTAGCATTTGCTTTGTCTTTATCCTGTCGAAATCAACTTTGAATTGTATGTGATTTTGTAATTTGACCAAACCCGGAGCTGTATAAGTTTTTCTCTTAAACAGAAATTTTGCATGATTTCAGCCCTGGAATTGCCAATGAACTTAAGGTAAAAGGTCGCTGTTAACTTGAAAACTACAGCTTCATGACATCACAAGGTGGAACAGAGCATGTTGAACTTTGGCGATGAAGACAGACTAATAATAAAGGATTACTCAAACAATGTTTTTGAGGAGGTAACAGCATTATCACACATTCACAATAGTTAAATTCCATAAACATGACCTAACTGTGTCCCCATATACAAGGTGAACATGTTCAAATCAAATAAAACTTTTACTGATAACGATTGAAATGCTGATTTATTCTTAATTACAAAAACACTGGACATGATGACCAAGTTGTTTATGTTATAATTTGGTCTTTTCTCAAATTCTCAAGACGATTTATTCAATCAGAAACCAGAATGAGGCTCACACGTCTCACATTTGGCAGGCTGCCAGTTTCAGTGCTGAAATCCTGAATCCTATCTACCTAAACTAGTTGTGATTGTACCTTTTTAAAATCTGTTAGCGCGCAGGCTACACACAGTTCCTTTAAATCTATACATGCCTAATCTGTTTAATCTGCCTGCTGTTGGGATTCTTCTTGTCTGTTATTGACCAATCACTGTTTTATTGTTTGATTTTTTAACTTTATATAAGCACTTAGAGGCGACTGCTGTTGTGATTTTGGGCTCTCTAAAATCTATCACTAAAACTTTCTCCCTTTCATTATGTTTTGTTTCTTGTTATACGCATACGTCTTTGTTGAGAGCTAATCACATATTGTGCTGGAACAGAAATTCAACAATTCTTACCATGCTAAACCACAGCCAGTGTAATGGGTTACATCTACCAAAAATACATATTAAAAGTACTAATATTGATGTATTCCAATCCAATATTTGATCATGTATTACTGTAGTAGAAAACAACACATGTCTTAAAGCGGTCTTAACTCACTGTCACATTTTTACACCATAATCGAAGGCAACTGAAAGTATTCAGAATAGTTTTCAGAATGTGATGATGTCGTGATCCCAGATCTCCCTATTGATTACATTGTACTTTGCCATGAAGTATCCAAAATGTAAATGTGTGAAGAATCCCTCAGTCGTCCACGTAGAATCCACGGCAAAAGGAGGAATTCAATTTGCCAACTGGACAAAAGTTTATTTGGTCGAATACGTTTCGCAGCTCATCCAAGCTGCTTCTTCAGTTCTTCAGTAAATGCACAAACACTGATGACCCAAGTGACCCAAGAACTCACTGTATTACAACAAAAACCTGCATTTTAACCATAGATCGTATATATAAATGTACATAGCTAACCCGCTTCAGTGAGCCTCATCATTTTGGTGTTAAAATATCCGTATTAGCCCACTCTTCATGATCCTGGTGGTTTATTTAACTATTTTGTCCGTAAATAAATTCCTATTCCGCTCCAAATTTACCCTTATAACTGCTAGCCTGGTGAGCTTCATTTGACTCGGGCCTGTCACACTCACTTAGTCATTTCTGTATACAGTCTATGATTTTAACCGTATTAGTTTTAGCTGCCTCCCATCTGTATTAAATAATAATGACCTATAGAAAAACAGCAATACATTACACAATACATTTTAAAGCAAGCATATTTGTATTCTGCGTCTGTATGACAAAGCACAGGGCTCTTGAGAGAAAGGCATCCTCCACAATAACGCAGAAAGGCCAGTGACACTCTCCAGATCAAAGAGAAGCCACTCATTTCATATGCTCCTCCAGAATATCAACTCTTTCTCTAAATATAACTCCAACTATTGCCCCATCACCAGGCACTTTTCCTTGGATATACAGTATGTTTTAGAGGATCGAAGTCTTTTTAGTCAAACTTATCTTATACTGTCAAATGCCTGTCCGCTTGTCATTCAAATCCTTGGCATGGATATTGATAAAAGCTCTGAATGCCTGGGAAGTCTGACGGATGTGATTTTGTCAGTTTGGACATGTGCTTAAGCATTCATCTAAGACCTGCCATTTCAATACGCTATAAATAGTATCATTGGAACAGGGCACTGCATCACTGTCACGCTCACCTCTCAATATGGAACAATGCAAACCTGGTAACCTCAGTAGATTGGGTTCAGATGACATTTTTGAATACCTATAGTTCAAAGGTCCTACATCACATAAAATGGATTCTCGTGAGCTTTAAGCCGGGTTAGAATGCTGTTACCTTGTCAAAAACATACCTGGAGTTTTGTTTTGTTTTATTCACACATTTTAAGTTTGCGTAATAATTTATTATTAGTCTGTTTACATCTCTAAAGCTTAAAATGCTCTGTTGCACCTTGTGATGTCATGAAGCAGTAGTTTCTTTTACCTTTAGTTCAGTAGAGATTGGCAGGTCCAGGGCTGAAACTATCCAAATGATTCTAGTGAAGCTGTATGGAGTTTAAAAACACAGTGGAGCAAGGATGACATCACAAGGTGGAACTGAGTGTTTTCTGTGTGAGAGAAGAACTCAGCCTTAATATGCAGGGCGTGTTAAAATAGCAAAATTGCCTCCATTCCAGATTTTTGAACATTCTAATGACATAAGATTTTAAACAGGATTTTTAAACCTCGGGGGACCGAGCCTTTGTCATGGCCGCCCCCCGCCCTCTGGAACTCTGTCCCGCTTCACACCAGAAACTCCGACTCACTAAACACCTTCAAAAAACTGCTCCAAACACACCTCTTCCTCACAGCCTACAGCGCCCCCACATGACTGCTCCTCATTACTGTTTTGTCTGTCCTGTCCTTGTTTTAGTGTTACTTTATTATGAAGCGTCTTTGTGTTACTGTGAAAAGCGTTATATAAAACTGATGTATTATTATTATTATTATTATCATTAAACAATTTTAAACAAAGTCAATTGATACTTTATCAGCTGATGTCATTAACATTCCTTGAGGGTGTGAAGCTAACTGTAGGCACTGCTCTGTCTGAAGCTCTGTTGCTCAAGTTAGACTTAACGTGAGCTTTATCTTAACACAATCTGACCAGAAAGAGATGACGTAGTTGGAACTACAACAGGTGAGATGCAGTAGCGTGCAGTGACTTTGATAGGTAGGCAAGCAGACTTGGAGTGGACATTAATATTTAGCCAATAACAATTTAATAACACCACTTTTTATATGTACTACACTGCAAATATATTGATTTATTTTACTGGCATATTAAATGCAAATATACTGAGCCATTAAATGGTATACGGAATCAAATTAGAGAGACCTAGACCTACATAGTTTATTAATATTTGTATACTGGTCTGTATTTGACACCCTTTTTGTACAAACAGGGCTATTTGTGGTCTATTTGTTTCTTCACAGATTTGTCCTATTCCTACACCTTATTTATTCAGCTGAGCCTTCAGTACTATTGTTGTAATTGTATGTAATTATTATTATTATTATGCATCTAGAAACCATATGAATGACATGACAGCTCACATGTGTAATATACTACACAAACTTTACATTCATAAAGATCATGAAGAGATACTAACAACAACAGTGCAGTGCTCACACAGGGGCACTTAAAATACAGCCTGATGTGTCACAAACGTTTCGTCACATTAGCACAGTGCGTTATCCCTCACTTCTCACTGATGCAAAACTACGTCTTTCCTGAAGGAACGTCCTGTATTTCTCTGAAGTGGAGTAGGTCCTGAACACACACATGTTCCTCCACACATGTGTAACAGTGCTACACTAACACACACTAACACTTTCACACACATGTGTAATAGTGCTGTTATTCCATCTACACTGCCACTCCTTCGTAAACACAAAGACGAGGTGGAATCCAGGCTGCAACAGCCGCTCACTTCACTGCTCTGTCTGGATCCTCCATTTCACAAAAATTGCTCTGAAAGTAGCTCATCGTTTCATTAAATGACGGCCTGTATTTCTAACTAACATCTAATTATTACAAACGTTGTCACTAAAAGTAATTTATCTTTAGACACTTTTGTTGAAAGTTAGCGCTGCTGTTGTTCTCTCCTGCACAAGCGCACTTACTAGAAACTGCTTCACATCTCCGGTTCCCATGGATGATGATGTGGGTTTATTCATCGCTGTTTGAGCCCACTGTGGTCCTCAGTACACATGTGCAAACCTCTTAAACAACCGACTGGCCTCTCCGGTTGTCAGAGCGCATGCAGAACACATGGGGTGGAAAGCCGCGCTCTCAACATGTGCCTCCAGGCCTCCGTAGAAAGGAAAAACAAGTTAAGGAGGACGTTCAGAACCGCGGTTGTTACAGTCTGCTCAGTGACCAGGAGAGTGGAGTAAAGGACACCACCACTACAACCACGTTTCAAACGGACGAAGTGAAGAGAAAACGGGATTATTTGGATATAATTCGAAACTATTTAATTATACTTTTGATACATGATGATTTTAGATTTTATTGGTCAACCACTGCTTGCCTTGATTGCCCAGACCGCACGCCACTGGTGAGATGATTTGTGCTGCTAAACAAGTCTCTCAGTCACCAGGTAGCTAGCCACAGTTTTCCAGTCAGTCACTCTCTCCTTTTTGTTGAAAATCACCTAAACACCTAAACAGGGCCATGAACGCTCGTATTGACCACACGCTCCAGAAATGTGTGGTTTAAATCCATTTTGTATTTTTTCAGACTATTTTAAAACTTGTCACCATGGTAACTCCTGAACGTTCTGTCAATCCAGATGCATGTTGAACACCCCACTGCAAAGTATCTATATAAGTGTAAAAAAATAAAGCTAAACCTGTATGCTTGTTGACTCCCTACTCGTAAAATATGGGTTAGTGTACACAGTTCCAGCCAGGATGATCTGACAATGTCCAGTTTTTTTTTATTTTACGGGTCAGCCCCTGAAGTACACGGCGATGTATAATTAAACATGTTTTCTCATTGTTCTGTTCCTTGTGCTACCATGGCAACCAAGATTTATTTTCCGTTTCTTTTGTTTGCAATGTATTACGTCCAGTCCCCCACAACTAAGATGTGGACACGACAGATCAATTACATTATAGGTATGGTACTCTCTAGGGATGTAACAATAATCAGAATATCGTGATACTGTATTGTTAAAGATCTCAAAATAATATATATCAAATTACAGGCTTTTTGTTGTTTTGTGGAAGAGAACAGCTACAAAAAACAGAGGAAACTACAAATAGCATGATCCTTAGCTCCATTTCAGGGTATACACCTTGAAGAAATAACTGTTATACAGATATTTTCTATCTTAATTCTTTGGATTATAACAGGAATATAGCACCAAAGGGTTGTCATGGCTTTTTAAAAGGAAAAAGTAGCATTTCTTCCATTCTATTAGCATCTCCACAATATCGCAATAAATATCGTACCGTAAGTTGAATATCGTGACAAAATCGAACTGTGAGATTTGCATATTGTTTCATCCCTAGACACTGTAAATATCACGTTTGCTGCAATATTTTCTGGCATTTTAAATTTTTAATACTCATGAACCCCTTCACATTTGTACTTTGTTATAGTTTAAAATAATCCATCGTGGCATTAACATTAAAGAGCCCATGTTTTGCTATTTTCTGATCCACAAAAATGTTAATTTTGTCTTCTTTTGTACATTAACTTCTTGAGTTCTTTTTAAAGACAGGTTCTGACAGTTCTGAAGATGGTTTGCAGCTAGCAGCCAAAACATGTCAACAAAGTGAATACATTTCCTACTGTATAGTCTTTAAAAAGAACCCACAAAGTTAATGTTTTCTGATCTATGTCATAATGTTGTCTCCTCATTACAAACACACCTGGAGTTGTGTTTTGTTTCGCTCACGTTTAGCGCACAAACCCTGCATATTTAGGCTGAGTTTTTCTCTCTAACAGAAAACACTCCACTGTGTTTTTAAACTCTATAAATCTCCACTAGAATCATTTGGATTATTTCAGCTCTGGAATTGCCAGTCTCTATTGAACAAAAGGTAAGAGGTAGTTATTAACTTGAAAACTACCGCTTCATGACATCACAAGGTGGAACAGAGCATTTTGAGCTTTGGAGATGAGTCAATTATAATATAGGACCTTTAAATCTACACTATGTAACTTGGAGGGTCCATCACCTGATTGTCTCCTTGGCCGTTTGACTGGAATGTTCCGCAGTATGGCATTGAACTTATCCATCTCTATGTAAACGAGTCACCATTCAAAGTTTTTTTCATTTATTTTTTCAATACAAACACCTGCAATTGAAAAAATGCAAGATAGATGTGTTTAAAGGTTAAGCCATGTTATAATATTGTTACTTCCTCAAAAACATACCAGGAGTTGTGTTTAGTTCATTCACTTATTTTTCAGTAATTCTTTATTATTTGTCTGTCTATACTGTACGTTTTCAAATGATAAGCAGAAGTTTCCTGTCCAAAAGTAATTTAGCGACCAACGCGTCAGTCTTTAGACCCTCTGCTTTAGTGCCGGTAGGAATCTCCGAGAATCACCTTAGTTTAGCTTCGCTCCTTTTCCCCCTCCCCTTCAAAAACGGACTTTCTTTTGTGGCTAACTGGTGGTGGATTCTTGTGTGTCATTGCAACAAACTTTGAGCAAACTGCGAGGAAGCTACAGTTGGAAAAAGCCGCTAAGAACCACTATGTTGGTTGAGTAAACAGCGTCTTGCATCTGTGGAATGCATGAGAGGTGAACGTAAACCACGTAATCCCAGCGCGCCGGCAAGTCAGTTACTCTAGAAGCGAAGGGAGTTTTATTGACAACCTAACAGCCATTAGATAATGAGGTAGCCTCGTTATCTAATGTTTATCTGGTCCCATCACATCCACAGTTGATGGATTTTCATTCTTTATTTTTGTGGTCATCATAATTACAAGGCTGCTGCATCTCTATAATACTATCATTGACAATTTGAAACAAAAAAATCCTCCATACAACCTTTAACTCAGTGCATAAAACATGTCTTGCACCAGTGGAGTGGTGGAGTGAAGCTGTTTAAGGTTACATAAATCTTTTTTTTTTTTTTTGTCTTCTTCTCAGTACAGTTTGGTTACTCTTAGAACTGTGACAAAACCGTTGTGATGACAGTATTAATATTTAATCATTTGAACGTTTGTGTTTCTTGCACCGCTCCTTCAGATATGATTTTGTTTTTCTCATTTTAGTCACTTTGTTTTTCTCATTTTAGTCTCTTTGTTTTTCTCATTTTAGTCATCGTGGTCCATCCTTTCAAAATTCCAGATGTTGTGCATCGTTTATTTTTTATTTTTTCCTCCAGTTACATTAACTTTTATGTGCAGACGTTACTCTTTAAAGCTGCACTGTGCAACATTTCTAGTGGAGAGTCTGCCACCTGCTTGTCTCCATGGAAATGTTATTGCTTTGTCCAGAATGTTCCACAGTATAGATTAAACCTAAATCTATCACGAGAGAGACAAGCAGGTTACAGCACTACGCTACATTACAGTTCAGATCTGTGGAGAGTCGCCCCTTGTCACAGAAGGAATTATTGTATTTTTGACCAATAGAAACGCCCATAATGAATAAATGTTAGATGGATATGTTTAATGTCAGTGGAGTGGTGGAGCGAAGCTGTTTAAAGTTACATAAATCTTTTTTTTTTTTTTTTTTCCAGTTTTTGCCTTCTTCTCATTACAGTTTTCAAATACCTGGTTTAATCCAATGCGTTTAATTGCTCTTTTCGCTAGCCACTTTTCAATTAGCTTTAACAGGTACCAAATGCGCGCTATAAAGTACTTCTGGAAAAGTTTGTAATGAAAGTGAAGAAGCATTCTGAAAAAAGGACATGGTAACTGTATTGTGTGTTGTTAAAGGTGCATTGTGTAACTTTTCTGGTGGAGGATCCGTCACCTGCTTGTTTCTATGGATATGTTATTGCTCTGCCTGGAATGTTCCACAGTACGACATTAAACAGCTCTACCTTTACCTTTACATTTAGTAAATTACAAGTGGTTTTACAGCTCAACAATACCTACACATTGTGACTGTGAGCGGGGTTACCTCTCCACAGATCTGACCTGTAACCTGGTTTGGTCTTCATGAAGGTTACACTGTGAAACATTCCAGGCAAAACAATAACATAGATTCCGTTTATTTATTTCCTCATTTATTTGTACTTGTCTCTTATGCAGGGCAGATGACAGAAAGGGCCTGGGGTGTGTTAAAATGAAATCTGTAATCAAACATTGATTGCACAGTGAGGGGCGGAGAGGGGCTGGCGCACACTGAGAAATGCCCAGTGGATTCAAAGTGCTTGTGACAGGTTAGACTACTCATTAAACTAAAAGATAGTTAACAGCATTATAGTTTGGATTTTTCTATTCTTTTTAAATCTTTGTGAGAAGATATGATGTACGTAGAGGTAATCCCATAACTGTTATCATATACAGTATGTTAAAGAAAACCCATTGTCTTTGTAGCTGTAATCGATGACACCCGTGAATCATTATGTTATAAATTGCACATTTTAAATTGCAATATTCATCTAAAATGACGTGATCAAAGAAACAAGTCTGTTGATTTCTGCGTCAGAAAACTGCAGTGCCCAATGGGAGGAGACATCGCTGCAGATCATCCAAGCAGATTTTTTTCATTTGTACCAAACTGACCTTGCAACACTGCTGAGTCCTATGTGTATCACTAATTAACTGGAGATTGTAGTTAGTAGAGAGCAGTGTTCGTACGCTGGTGGCGGTGAAAACGGGCAATATGGCGTCTTGAAAATGAGTAATTAAGGATTGTTCAAACATGCCCAAATTCAACTTTGCGTGAGTAAATGGCGACTATAATGTAGTTAAAAGCTCTAAAAAGTCAATTTTGCATAATAGGTCTATACTTTAACAAGGGCCAAAACCTTCAGTTATTATTAGAATGATAAAACTTCCTTTATTTTGTTAAATTAAGATTTAAACCAGCAGAAAAATGTCTTCCTTTTGCATACATTTTTCTGCATTACTGACATACTGCCACTTACCTGATGTAAAACTGGGATAAACATTCGCCACAGGTACTATCCCACCAAACCAAGTCAAAATTACAAAAACAAGAAAACCTCATATTCACTTTAAACATGGCAACATGGGTTTGTCAGTGATTCTCAATAAAGTAGCAGTGATTTGAAGAGGTAATAAATAAATAAATGAACTAAATAAATCATAAAACTCCCCCTAAATAAACTCAGAATGGCTTGAATGACATGGCCACCATGAAGGACGAGTATTTCAGTCTTTTTGAGCACAGGCTGTTCCAATGCTTCCAGATACAATAAAATAAAGATGGTTCAATTCAGTTAGTGCAGGGTTTTAATAGCTGTGAATTTTCTGTTTAGCTGTCACACCACTCTGCACTTTTGTATCACCACTTTATACAAGCGGAGATTAAATTCTTTATCATGGGTCACCTATGTTTTTCAATGTAGAAAAATGTCACCACCATACTGTCTCGACGTATAGAGTTCAAGGGAGTGGTAGAGCCAATTACCAACTTAATTTCAGCGTGTTCTAGTATATTTATCTCCGCTTATACCAGGGGTTTGTAGTGTAGCACGTGTACCCACTTGTATTTAATTGAATAACTATGGAAAATATTGCTTTTCAGAGTAGTTTTTACTTTTTTTATTTTACAGTGTGATGGTACTCTTTGAAATAAAAAGTTTGATTACTCTTAGCACTGTGATAAAAGCATCGTGATGACAGTGTTAATATTTAATCATTTGAACGTTTGTATTTCTTGCACCGCTCCTTCAGATATGATTTTGTTTTTCTCGTTTTAGTCATTTTGTTTTTCTCATTTTAGTCGCTTTGTTTTTCTCATTTTAGTCACTTTGTTTTACTCATTTTAGTCACTTTGTTTTACTCATTTTAGTCACTTTGTTTTTCTCATTTTAGTCTCTTTGTTTTACTCATTTTAGTCACTTTGTTTTACTCATTTTAGTCACTTTGTTTTACTCATTTTAGTCACTTTGTTTTACTCATTTTAGTCACTTTGTTTTTCTCATTTTAGTCTCTTTGTTTTTCTCATTTTAGTCATCTTGGTCCATCCTTTCAAAATTCCAGATGTTGTGCATTGTTTATTTTTTTATTTTTTATTCCAGTTACATTAACTTTTATGTGCAGACATTACTCTTTAAAGCTGCACTGTGCAACATTTCTAGTGGAGAGTCTGCCACCTGCTTGTCTCCATGGAAATGTTATTGCTTTGTCTAGAATGTTCCACAGTATAGATTAAACCTAAATCTATCACGAGAGAGACAAGCAGGTTACAGCACTACGCTACATTACAGTTCAGATCTGTGGAGAGTCGCCCCTTGTCACAGAAGGAATTATTGTATTTTTGACCAATAGAAACGCTCATAATGAATAAATGTTAGATGGATATGTTTAATGTCATACCATGGGACATTACAGGCAAAGCAATAGCATCTCCATGGAGACAAGTAGGTAATGGACTGTCCACCAGAAAGGTTGCGCAGTGCACCTTTAAGCTACTATTAATTGAGTCGTAGTTTTCCCAAATAAAAATATCAATAATAGTGATGTTATTTTGAAGTAACAGTTTTCTGCTTTACTCTACCCCGTCTGACTAAACACTTTTAATCCAAAGTAGAAGAAATGCCTTCCTCTTATTGCATATTCAAGTTTGTCCCGTTATCTCCTTGCTTTTTCTTATAAAGTCTAAGCCCGCGCGTTACGTCACCAGATCCAAACAACAATGTACAGCGCGCATACGTACGAACACACACGAACACACACGTACACACAAACCCATTGACAGCGATGCAAATGGCACACTTGGCTTGTTGTGCGTCTTGATTCTCTCTCCGCGCGGACTGTGTCACTTCTCCCCCCGCCTCCCCGGGCAGCAGCAGTAGACAGCGGGCTACTACTGCACTCAGCTCCCCGCTCTAGTCTCGGCTATCGCTGACAAACTTGGAAGGAATACGAAAGCGGCAGTTTTTAATCCGTGCTCTGTTCTTAAGCGGCGGTAGCAGGCGGCGCGCGTTGGCCACGTCTCCACACTTCACTGCGCGGTTACCTGGACAGCAGATTGGGATTAAGACTAATGTACCGGGGGTGAAATCACTACCACCGGGGGAGCACAGTGACTCGTTGTCGCGGAGTGGGATTGTTTTGTTTTTGTTTTAAGGCGCGCGCGGGCTGTTGGAGACGACGATGTCCGTCAGGGGATACTTGGTCGCGTTTTCCAAATTCTCTTTTCTTCTCTCTCTGAGGATCTTGCTTCTTGTGCCTGCAGGGTCAGTCCGCAGCCAAGGAGATGCACAGTCCGACAACAAAGTCATGGACAACATCACGGTGCGCCAAGGGGAGACCGTCTTTCTCAGGTAAGACGCACATAATGTATTCTATTCCCCGCGCTGTCTGGCTGGTGCTTTGTTATGGTGACAAACTTGAACGCTACCGGTAATTTCTATGGATTTGTTGCATAGCATGAATGAAGTTAGTGGTTTGGTATCTCTCACTGTTTGAAAAAAGAGGGGGATTGTATCGGATTAAGCAATTCACGCGGGCAGGACTAATCTTGGAGCAGCTGCTAACCAAAGTCTTAGCGGCTTTTAATTGTTGTGTGACGAGGCAGAACTAACCGCAAAGGGAGCAGACACGTATCTGTGCGCGGAGTTCAAGAGCACAAACTCGTCTGAAGTTGCTGTAGGGGCGCGTGGAAGTGTGTTGTCAAGTGTGAAAATGTCGTAAAGACCCAGGGCGCGGAGATGGATTGACTTGCAATTCCTCAAGATGGAAGATTGTCTGCGCTGACCTCTCCCCTCCTCCTGCCCCCCTCGCGGGCTTACTGGACATAGAGGGATTTATAATGCCTTCAAGGCTTGTCGGGAAACGTAAACCCAGCAGGAGCAATAACAACTCGGCAGAAGAAATGCGCCTCTTTAGCTTTTAGCGCTGATAAGGTGATACGGGGCAGAGGGAAGAGGAGAGGGGAAGGGCGTACAGTATGGGGGACAGGACAGTGAGGTGTCTGCTTTAATTTGCACTGCAGTTTTGGTGATGCTACGTTTGTTCCTATTGTTTAAGCTTGCTGACTGTTGTTATCAAAATATATTGTGCTGTAAGTTTGCATTTAATATGAAACATAAGAATAATTTTGGCAAAGTGTCTTAATATTATGATGAATAATAATATTTTTCCGAGGGGGTCCTGAATAATTCTACTTCCTCTTCTAATAAGCTACAGTTATAACTACTATAATTCTGGCTACTATTTAACTATTGGAGATGTAATTTCCTATCTACATAAATTATATATATATTTTTCTTTTAATTTTAAAACAATAATACAATTAGTGAACTGTTTAAATCACACTCACAAAGCTGCTACTGTTACAAGTACTTTAGTAAAATTGTTTTCCCTATTCAAAGAGCATATAATTAGCCATTATGTGTATCTAGTATTTTTGTATATTTATATATCCTAGTCAATACTATTCATAAAGGACAACTTGTATTATGTACTGAAGAACTTGTTCAGTCTAATTCAGTTTAACACTCTTAAAGGTGCATTGCGTAACTTTTCCGGTGGAATGTCTGTCACCTGCTTGTTTTTTTATGGGCATGTCATTGCTCTGCTTACAATGTTCCACAGTCTGACATTAAATACCGCAACCTTACATTTATTATGTTTATTATTTATGTTTATTATAGTTTTAGAGCTCAAAAATACCTCGAAATACAAGCATGTAACTTGGCTGGTTTGGTCTCCACGATGATACAGATTTAATACCGTACTGACAAAGTAAGAACATTTTCACGGAGAAAACGATATGACAGACCCTCCACCAGAAAAGTTACACAGTGCATCTTTAAATAACACATGGACAATGTTGGCTACATATATGCATAAATAAAGAATTAGTGGATAAAAAATGTGTGCTACTTACATGCAATTACATACATTTTATCACTTAGCTACAAGAAGCTGTCCATGATGGCAGCCCTTAGTCTACTTCAAACAATGAGTAATTAGTCTCAGTGGATTATAAATCCTTCTTAATGAAAAAGCGCCACACAGTTGGTATTGCAGTGTAATAGGACCAAAGTGAAGAGAGCCAACCACAGTCAGACAATGTAGCAGGTGCCTGGTGTGGGCTGCTTTGTTTGTAAAAAGCTGTTAATTTTTTCGACTGGGAGAGAATTGGTTTGTAACAGAGTCAAAGAGAGTTGGTTAAGCTTTCGAAGTGGTCCAACAGAGGGGAAGAATCGGAATTTTAAAGTTCTGATGAGAATTTTTTAACTAAAGTGTTGGAATAAGTGGCGCATGCTTAAGAAGCTTGAAACTGGCTGGGGAAAAAAAACAGTTTATTGGATGTTTATGTGGGTCTGGTGCCAGCTATATTTTCAGCACCATGGACAGATCCTACTTATACCAGCGCTCATGTATTTTAACCACAATGAAGTTATTCTATTAAAAGTTATGATGTTTTTTTACCACCAAAAAGTCATCAAAAGCAGAATTTATGATTTGGCCTTGTTTAAGGATTTGATTTTCACCAAAGAGTGAGAGTGACTAACTTTTGGTTAATGTGAGCTAGCTTGTGACTGTAATAAAAATATGTGTCAGAGACTTGTTTATCAGCACAAATCATCTCATCTGTACTTCTAACTCAGTCAGCTCTTTCTGGTCAGCTCAGAAGTCTAACTTGAGTCACAGAGCTTTAGACAGAGCAGAGCCTACAGTTAGCACCACACCCCCAGGGAATGTTGATGACTTCAGCTGCAAAGTATCAATTGATTGCATTGTTGTTTGCCATGAAATATCCAAAAGGTAAATTCACAAATGTTTAACCTGTTGATTCCTATCAGTGACAACACCAATTAATGTATTGCAATTAAAAAAAAAAAAATAATAAATAAAAAAAAAAAAAATAAATAATAATAATAATAATAATAGAGTTTTTTGCTGCTCTCAATCTGTATTAAATAATAATAATTAATTTTGTAAAGTAATTTTCTGTACGTATAATTTGCATTAAAATCAGCCATTGCTGTTGCTAAAATTCTGCGAAAAATCCTTCAGAAGTATCACATTTCTTGTACAGTTGATTAACCAAAGAATCCGTTTTGCACTCAAATCGCATGTTCTAGGCTTATTTGAAGTTGAATCTTAAATCACACCTCTCTCCTCTGCTTACATCATGGACTGTTACCTCACAACTTACTTACCTGCTTCAATTCTTCCAATAAAGTCCTCCAAAATTGATCTTTTTTCATCACCAGAGACAGCTCCTCTTCATTCCAAACACCTGAAAAACTTGGACCAGTTTTTTGGTTTGTTTTTTTATTTAGAAGACATATACTGACACGACCTGCACCCTTCACTTTTGATGTTACCATAGATACCCACACTTCTCACCTTTTTCAGTACCAAAGACAACTCCTCTCGCTCTCACCTATTTCAGCACCATGGACAGGGTTGCTACTGCACTACCACACAATGCACTCAAATCCTGGGTAAAACTTGATATTCTCAGCTCTCCCATGGATCTTCTACAGTACACAGCTGGAGACGAGATGCAAATATATTTAAAGGCCCCATATTAGGCTATTTTCTGATCTATGTTATAATGTTTCCTCATTAAAAACATAGCACAGCATACGTACAGCATACCTGCAGGTATCGCTTTCCATTTTCACTGGTGGGACAATTTACACCAGCAGTGTCATACGCTCATCTAAAGGCCGCCATTACGCTGCGGGCCACTCAAATTAAGTTGGAGTTCTAATTTTTCAGCATCAACGAAGTGTCTCCAGGCTTTTTAGCAGGTGCAAGTCAGGAAATAAGCTTGTGGTGTTAAAATAAACTTCCGATGCCTTTTCAAAATACATTCTCTACAGCTCAGGGAATGGCTCATGATAAAACACATTACGACATCAGACAGCAACTTTACAAGAACAACTTCTGAAGGAAAAGGCATGTGGTGCAGAAAACCAAAGTTAAGCGGTGAGTAGCTTAATTAATGTGAGCACTGCAGATACGGCTTGTTACTGCTGCAAAGCATTGTCTGTCTTGTTGTCAACTTTTGTGATTTAAAATATGATTGATCCAATCAACAATGAATACATAAGCAATGTAAAAAGTTTAATGTTTAAAGGTGAGAATCTACAGAGCTCTGCTGCACAGAGCTCTGCTCTCGCTGACACTCCTAGTTTAATTCCAGTTAACATTATGACTTGAAGCTCACAAGAGTCATTTTTGCGTAATATAGGACCATTTTTTACAGTGCCTCAGAATGTTTTGCCAGTCCAGAAAGATCTCTCTCTGCAACATGACCATACAGTCAGATGTGTTTATTTCAGTGACACATGTGAAACGAAAAAGCTCATAGGGCACCTTTTATATTGCACAAAATTTCTCACACCTCAGATTAAGAGTTTAGTGCTTCACTCTATGATTCTACAGAAATCTACAGTGTTTTTCATGTTCAACAGTCTTGGAGAAATGTATTTTCTGGATCCCAGGCAACTGAATGCTATTATCACAGCCATGTGCAGGTCAGTGCAGTTGCCTTTTTTTTTTTTTTTTTTTTTTTTTTTAAGATTTAAGCCCAAAAATAAAATAAAAGCATGTTTTATTATGTGTGTTTAATGCACTAAATCCTTTCTGTTAGTGGGCTTGCCTTGCCACAAACCTGGCCAGTGACTTGGCCTCATTGGGGGCCTGCTACCTGTCTTTTTCCATTGAGATTAATGTTTAAAAAAATGGCATAAAACTGATTTATTTATTTTTTTTTTTTTTTGTCTTATAAGCAGCCATATTTGTTTTGATACAGACAGACCATGTGTGTCTCTGATTGGCTAATCCACCTGTCAATCACATCCCTCTGAACATGGGCAGATTCAGCAGTGACCAGACTCACATCTTTATAAAGTATTGGAGAAGTGTGTATTCTGGATCCCAGGTATCTGACTGTGATTATTACATCCCTGTGCAGGTCAATGCAGCTGAACAATTCTGAATTATGTGCATCACAGCTTGAGCAGTAATGGCTGTTTCACTGTTCAAATGATTAGCACTTTTCGGAGCCAGGCTCTGCTTCCATCTTGAGTTGAGGAGCCACTCATCTATAGGCACATGGGTAGAAAAAGCTGTGACAATTGTAAGTATATGCTCAGTGTGAAGGCTTCAGTTATCAGTTATCATTTGCTCATGTTTAAAACAGCTAAACATGCTAAAAGTGGAGCAAGACCCAAATGCAGGTTTTCTTAGAGATGCTAAAAAGACGGAGCACAGTGTTGCTCCTGTGAGGGAATGACTATGCAAAAATGGGCATTTTCACCAATATGTGCAAATGTGAGGTGGAGGAAATGCAAATGATGCTATTTAGTGGGTGCTGCCTGATTTATTACAACTATGAGAGCTAAAACTGTGTGATAATATAATATGCTGGAGAGACAGGTGTAAACTTAAACTTTACACAGGATTGATTCTGCACCAATAGGGCATTTGATATTGATTATAAATGCTTGAAAATGACCCACAAGGACAGATGAGATCATAACATGTGTTCAAAGCAGCAGTAATAAAATCTAAACGCTTCTTGAGGTGCATCAGGCATGTGCGGTCCAGTGAGATGTGATAATGTTTGGAAGTAGGGCCAAACATTTATTTTATTGTATTTTATTCTGTTTATGTATTTATTCATTTATTTATTTGAGACAATGCAGTCATACTTCATGACAAGCAGAACATGCAAGTGCTAATACTCAACTTCCTTTCCCTGGTTAGGTGTTTCCTACAATAAACAGTTCATTAACATTAATTTGCAACAAGACTTCAAGACTATGGCTGCAAGATTCATCGCAATCGAATCAAAACTGCAATTTGAAAGGGCAAAATCAGCACTTTTCAAAAGCTGGTAATAGTTCCATAATTTCCTCCACAAACAACTAAATATCCTTTTTTGTCTTTTACTTCATAAACATGGCTAACCCTGTACTTTAGCTGATTCTTGTATTTGTTTCTAGATTCATATTTCTGTATTTTTTTGTAAACTCTTCTGTTCACTTTTAAAATGAAGTGCACTTTGAATAGAATCATATCAGTAATACATAAATCACAAATCACAGTTACAGTGCTTGTTAGATTAATAGCAATTAAATTCTCTTAGATATTATATGCTCTTTATTCTTAGATTTTGTGCACTGAAACATATGAGGCAGCGATGTAAATACTGTGTAGGTGTTAAAGTCTTATAACCACCATGTACTTTCTAGCTAGAGTTTATGTCTATAAATAGGCCAAATATACTTTTTTGAGCTTTTAATCGTATAATAATGTACCCAATCAAATAAATATCAAGTGCCATTTGTATGTGTTGACTCCTTATCTCCCTACCCAGAGCTCTACTATTCATCTGCACGTCCTTGGAGGTCCTCCATGTTTTTAAAGTCCATACCTTCACCAAACTAATCAGTTCATTGCTTAAGTTGCCTCCAATGTTCACTGTATTCAGTACATTGTGACAATAGCCACCACTGACTTTAGTTTCATCCAAACAACTTTTCAGTGCAGCATCTGGTGGCATTTTATGTAGACTTTTAGGCTTTGGTGACAGATTTGGTGACAAAAAATAAAATAGAAACCCTTTTTTATTCTGGGTATTTTATGCACTAAATCCTTTCTGTTAGGGGGCTTGCTATTCCACAAACCTGACCAGTGACTTGATCTAGTAGAGGTCATGCCACATGTCTGTTTCTGTGGAGATTAATGTTTCAAAGAATGGCCTAAAACTGATGAATTTCCTTGTAGAATATCCCAAATTTCGCTCTAACTTCCCGTTTTGGTACAGGTCACTATTAATTCTACGCTTTAATGCTTTAGTTTGATGTATATTTATATTATGGGCAAAGCCAAGTCGAATTCACCAAAATAGTTTTAAAAATTCAATAGTGCATGAAAAAAGTTTTGATTTGACATCAGTGATCAGTGTCTCCCAGGGATTGCCTTCGTGGCACAGTTTGATAGTATTCGCTATGCAAACATTTTACAAAGTTTTTGCCATTTCACAACAACTCTTCTTAAACTTTGAGACATTGTGATTTCACAGCACATTTGAGGAACTGAACTTTTGACTAATGCAGAAACAAAAATATTTCCTCCTCTTGTATTCCCTTTTGCATTGTTGCCCGCCCCCCAGAGACGCAGCAAAGCCAGTTTTGTAAGTGGGACAGAACAAACCCACTAACTTGTATGCTGCTTTCTCACTGGTTAGAATGCAAAGCCAGCCCACACTTTTTTTTTTTTTTTTTTTTTAAAGCACATTAGGATACTATTTCATAACTTTTTTTCATTTTTGTAGCATGTGTTTGAGCAAAATTTGTCTAGCCCCGCAGATACAGTATATTATATGAGCAGCTCTTGAGGTCTGCTGTGTACTGTCTGAATCTAATTAGAGAATGTTTTATTCTCTGAGGATCAGGACGTGCATTGTTAGCATGCCAGTTGTTGTTAGCTTTACCGTGATGGCAAAACTCTGCACTGGTTTCTGAAAGTTGTGAAAAGTGAATAATAATAATCAGTTTATCATTTATTTCGAGGTTGGTTGTTCGGTTATGTTTTCACACGTTGCCATGGCAGTCAACTTAACATTACAATACATACAACACAACTTTTCTGTACCATTTGTGCGCTTACAATAAACAACCGAAAAGCTCGAAAGAGAGTGGGAAGAAAGAAGAAATAATAACTTTGACCTGCTGCAAACCAATTACAACAAACTAGTTCTGTTTTTCACGTTTTTTATTCAGTTGAAATCATGTGCATGTCCCTGAAGACAAGCAGGTCAGATCTGTGGAGAGGAGACCCTGCTTACAGAGAGAATGCATGTATTTCCACTCATTTTGTGCAATAAAAACACCTGTAATTGAGTAAATGCAAAATAAGACACGTTTAATGCCATACTTTGGGGTATTTCAAGCAAAGGAATAACAACTCCGCCAGAAAGTTAGACCGTACACCTTTAAACTTTTACTTAATTTGGGCACACAAAATCACAGAGTTGTTAAAGGGTTAGCAGCTGTGTGTCCTTCTATGGGGTCCCTCATTTATATGCAGCCAATTTGTACTGGCTTTATCATCCTGGTGCAAATTCGGAATGTATTGTACAGTTTTATCCGCAAATGATGTTGTAGACTCCAGGATACCTCTACCCCTCACTGCGCGGCGTGCTAACAAGCTAGCGCACGCCCTTTCTGACAACTGCCAAATCTGAGGGTGGCCGCACATTCGGAATTAAACCTAAGTGCCCACAACTCCTTTCTTCCTGTGTTGTTTGGAGCCAATTGAAAGAAATGGTGTATGGACAAACATAATTATTGGTTAGTTTCGATGGTGACGCAAACTCTGGGTTCAAACCAGGCATTATACCACCTGCAGCGGGAATACAATTGTAGAGAAATGACAGCGCTGGTGTTTCAGTCTTGGTGCATAAACAAAAGGGGGTTGTTTTGTATTTGAGAGAGTGGAACGGGTATTGTGTGAAACAAAGTGTAAAAGAGAAACCGTTTTGGCTGCTTGATTTGCCCATACTGTGTTTTATTATATGGTTTGATTACAGTATAATGGCGCACAAGAGTTAGAGGGCTAAGACTGTTTTTGATTAATAAAGATGACACCCACTGAGGTCCAATTCAATTTCTTATGCTTTTGTTCAGCCGAGATGTAAGCACTGTTTTTCATATATAAAATTAATTTCGGAAATAAAAGTTAGATAAAGTTGATATTTAATGTGCACTTTGTAACTTTTCGTTTTGGCTCCATGGAGATTTTATTGCCTTGCCTAGAATACTGTAATATGGCATTCAACTTGGCTATGACTGAAAAGTATTTGACGCCAAACTTGTCTTTTTCCTCTAATAAGACAAACATTGTAAAAAGAGAAATGGCATGTTGTTTGTCTTATTAGAAGATAACACAAAGTTTGGTTATAAAATGAAAACTAAATTTATTTTCTAGACATATACAGTATTTGGAAGCATTTACAGGTCTCATCAGTGGAAAGGTGAGAGGTATAATGAAACAGCACTAATGTAAATAAACTAGGGATGCACCAATAAAGATACTGGTATTGAATATCGGCACTGATACTGAAAAATTGCTGGATTGGGTATTGATTCCATGGAACTGGTTAGGTCGATATCCTGGTTGGGCCTTTAATTGGATTTAATACGTTTACTATTTGCAGGCAGATTCTGTTGTAGAACGCCTCATAATGTTTGAGTCTTTATTCATACAAAGCTGTTCTGTTCTGTAACTTTTACGTAACATAACAAGGCTGGATCTCTTGTCTAATAAGTTAACTGTCATTTTCTGTCCTTACACTGTATCAGTCAATATCAGCAGATACTTACAGTCAAAGTATCGATATTGGTATAGGAACTAAAAAAAGAAGGAGCGGTAAAATAACAACAAAAACAACAACAAAACAATAATTTCTCCTTAGAAACAGGCAGGTGGGCAGACTCTCGAGCACACAAGTTACATACACGTTTAAGCATACTGTGCCTGCGTGTTTGCATGTTCATGTTGACAATTATTTAAGGTTGTCCCATGTTCTTAATTGCCTCATGTGATGTGATGTACTATGAAGTGGCTAATTTAGTAAAGGCCCGGATAATACATACTTCTTTGTGTCTTTGGGCAAGCCACCAGGTTCTGTGTGCTGCGGCGAGAGAATGTATGGCTGCATGTTAGTGTCAAAGAGTGAATGAGAAAATCTGACTATGTGACAGAAATGCATGTATTGTAGAGCTCACTTCCAGTTATTACTCAATTTGGATTAAATTCTCAGTTAAAAATACATAGATAGAATTATTATTGCTGAAAAATATGTTATATAATCCATACAAAAGGCAGAATTCTGTGCAGATAAACTCTATTACCAACTCATTCACCTCATTCACAGACCCCAGACCATCATGAAAAGCAGCTCAAGTTCACCCATGTTCTCTTCCCAAAGTACTATAAAAACCCATTACATTTTTGCAAGACCTTTCCTAGTATTAAAATGGCAGGAATTTCTGAAAGGATTTACACAAAACAGCACATATTTCATAATGAAAAGAGCTTTTGGATAATTGTCCACAGCCATTCACGTGAGAAAAATAGAACGATTTGCCATCAAAGTCCTGAAAAATCAAAACATTCAAATTTGGTATAATGGAAGTCATAAAAAGTATTAGTTAGGGTATTTAATTTGACAGTAGCGCTGTATTCTCTCCTGACCAGTGGCTTCTGGCTGTGAGGACTTCGTTCCTAAGTGCAAAAGGCTGTTAAATCTGTGAATGGAATATAAGAACTGACACTCAGGATAACCATAATAATAATAATAGTGAGGAGTCTGCATGGCTTTAATTGTATTAAACGGAGACACTGGATTGTGAATTCTGTACATGTCCTCAACATACATGCAGAAATGGGGAGAGTATAGGTCTGTCATGATAATAGTGTTTTCACAATACTAAAATTTCAAATCTTTGATACTAAGAAATAGGGTTGATACTCAAAAGACATTCTGATCACAGCCATAAGAAAAAACACTGTTTTTATGTAGACAATTTATTAAATCATATACTTTCTTTTATATTACCATGTGGCCTTATATGTGTGTAATTCCTCAGTATTGGTTTTGGGCTATAAACTACTTAAAGGTCCTATATTATTAAACAAAATTGATTCTTGTGAGCTTTAAAACATGCTATACTGCTGTTACCTCTTCAAAAACTTACCTGGAGTTGTGTTTTGTTTCATTCACACATGTTTGATTAACCGTTTATTATTAGCCTGTCTACATCTCCAAATCTCAAAATGCTCTGTTCCAGTATGTTAGTATAGTTTTGGATGAGGAAGCAGCATTACAACAAAGATCAGAAAACAGCCCTTTAAAAGACTTGGGTAAATGTACTATATAATAAGTACTACTCACCTCTGCATACATGTACACTGAAGGAACATGGTCTGGCTATGCACGGAAAGCGCTATTATGAGCCACTATGAGAAGTGCGCTAATTTCCCAAGGCTCTTCCTACTCAAATCGACTTAGGTGGAGACTAGCCTTCTCTCGAGACTGCGATTAATGGATGTCACTGCCGAGGTCCACGCTGGGCCAACAACCTTTCTCAGACGCTTATCTATAGCTCCACAGACCACGCCACCACATCATGTTAACATTTTATTCTTTCTCCGCCTGCTCGAGATCCATGATTCAGGTTAAATGTTTAAAGGATGAGGCACAGCGAACACGGCCACTGGGAGCTTTGGAGATTGGCTAGGCTCTGAGCTGTTTGCCATGCTAGGAGTAAAACAGGCTAATGCCGATGCTACACTAGGTGTGGGTAGCAGCAGAGTTCTTTGTGGAAGCTGAGTAAACAGTATTGCCTTAGGAACATTGTAGTAGAAAGTGAGGCACTGAGGGGGAGGTGACTAACACACAAACTAGAGCCAATTCCAGACTGGAGTCAAGCTAGATTAACATTTATGGCTGACAGTTAGCTTTGATGACGCTAGCCTAATTTTACATCACTTAAAATTCATTAGCTACTTAACAAGTAATTATTTAATTGTAGTTTGGATGAATGACAATCTTTACAAATAAAACAGTATACTTCTAGTCATCTAAGCTTTTTTTTTTTTTATCCAAAATGCAGGGACAATTCCATCCAGGGACTCCATTTTCTTCTGCTTATACAGAGCTGGGTTGTGGGGGGAGGGTCTAAGCAGGGACCCCAGACACAGGGACCCCCCAAGGTGTTCCCAGACCAGCTGAGAGACATAATCCCTCCAGTGTGTCCTGGGTCTTCCCTGGGGCCTCTTCCAGGTGGAACATGCCTGGAACACCTCCCCAAGAGGCCTCCAGGAGACATCCGGAATAGATGCCCGAGCCACCTCAGCTACTCCTGTCAGTGTGGAGGAGCAGCGGCTCTACTCCGAGTTGCTCCTGTATGTATCTCTAAGGAGTGCCCAGCCATTCTGCAGAGGAAAACTCAAAGGAAACTCATTTTGACTGCTTGTATCCGCAGTCTCCTTCAGGTCATTACCCAAAGCTCTGTCTTGTTCCTAAGTGGCTAGAAGAGTTATGGAATTACTTTTACTTACATCAACAATGAGACACAGCACACATGGCCATTGGGAGCTTTGGAGATTGGGTTGGCTCTGAGCTGTTTGCCATGCTAGGACATTTACACTGCACTTCTCAGTTGCCTTTGTGTCTCAGTCAAAGGTCTCAGTGCAGTTTAACAGGAGGACTGGTCAGGTAGGTTAGGCAGATCCTGTAGAAAAGTCAAAAGTGTCCTTCCTCTGTGTCCTGCAGCATCACAGCAGTGTCCAGGGTGAGCCTGGTGAACACAACAGGAAAGGCCTTGTTCTTACTCTGCTCTGCTCTGTTGTTTCAGTTGGTGATGAAGTGGTTCATTTCCTCAAAGTATTTCCTCTGGAAGGTCTTCTGCCACATTTGCTCTCACATATGGTGTGAAAAATGTGTATCATCTCAAATATTATATTAGTATTATATTAAATTGTCATCCCAATAACAACATTTCAAACAATGCCTTATTTTAAATGAAAGCTTTCCTCTAAATACAGAATGATATGGTCATATAAAATATCATTGCTATGCCTTCACATGCCCATTCTATTAATATGGATGCACTGACTGTCCATTGTCCCATTGTACAATGCAGCATGTACAGCCAGAGCATTTCCATATCTCTTAGGACTCAACAGTGCAATTTCTGTGTCTTTGCATGGTCCACATGTTCTCTTATTCTAATCTATCAAAATTTGAATAAACCTTATCAACCTCTTTTTTTTTTATAACAAGAACTCATATTATGGCAAGCATTTATTGTAAATTGGGATTGAATGGCTCTTCACTTTCCTGTTAGTCAGACAATTATCAAGCTACACAAATGTCCTGTCTGTTATGAATGGGGCTCTGTCCAAAAGTATGTGTACCCAAATACCCTTTCCTCATTCAATCCTCCTGTGCCACGGGCTAACACTGGAAAGCTAATAATTAGATTCCATACAGGCCGGAACACTAACAATTCCCACTGTAATTGCATTTTCTTGCACCTTGTATTCCCTTGGCACACGACCATCCATCAGTCTAACACTTTTTCTTATTGTCTCTGGTGTCACCATGCTGGGACTTTGACTTTGACGTCAGTAGTATTCTGAAAAAAAAAAACAAAAATAAATAAATAAATGCTTGTGTGAATGGAATTTCATCAGTTAAAGGTGCACTGTGTAATTTTTTTGTTGAACGGTCTGCCACCTGTTTGTCTCCATGGAGATGTTATTCAGCGTATTCATTTTGCATTTACTCAATAGCATGGGTTTTTATTGACCTAAAAACTTGCATTCTTACTACGAATGGGCTCGCTTCACCACAGATCTGACATGTAACTCGGCCCTGTGGTACACTTTCTTGAGATGAATAAGTGTAATGCCATACTGTGGAACATTCCATGCAATATATTTCCATGGATAGAAGCAGACGACGGACCCTCCGCCACCAGAAAAGTTACACAGTCCACTTTTAACAAGATTTGATGGAGTCCGTTTTGATCTGCGCTTGTAATAAAGCTGAAAGCATTCTTCTCATTTAATTAAGTACTGCTGTGGGCTTGTGTTGCTTGGTTATCACACTGGAGAAACCACAATGTTGCTGAGGTGGTGAAGTGTAATAAGCCCAAACATGTTTGATCCATAAATCATAAAAGTCTTCTCTTGTATTCGCCGTCAGAGAACGAAGCTGCTAACTACTTGTTCAGAATGCTAACGTTAACAGTGCTTTTAATCTAGCTGCCTTATTTGAATAGTATTGACCTTCTAGCTTCAAACGCTAGTTAATATGCAACAGAGGTAATGCAGAAGAAAGTATGCAGGTTAATGGATAGAGGAAGATAATACGTACATTATAATACATGAATAATTATTGTCCTAAAGTGAACTCAAGTGGTGGATTACAAGGCTTAAAGTGCATATGGTATAGCTTTTTTATTTTTATTTTTTAAATTATTTTTCCTGTTATTACTTCACTTGGATAGTACCTGAATATTTATAATGGTTTAGGTACAAGATTTTACAAGAAAAAAAAAAAAAAAAAAAAAAAAAACATCCAAAATGCAGGAACAATTCATACAATTTTCTTAGTTTAAATATTCCTTAAAAAAAAAAAAAAAAGAAAATCTGTTCAGCTGCTTTTGCATTGGTTGGTATGCTAAAAAAAAAAAGTGATCAGTATATTATTTATTATGTATTTTATGTGTTATCTGAACAGGAACAGGAAGTCAAGTCAACCGTTTCTATTTTTAAGCCATTTTAGACCAGTATTGTGGTTTACAATAAATTTAATACTAAATTCTTGAAAATGTCTCCTTAAATTACAATGATTTAGCTGTATTTTAGTGAAAGTCCAGGCTGTCGTATGTAATTTAAGATACAGAAAGCCTGACCTTTCATGTGGCTTGTCTTTGAATAGTCTTAATAAGAAATCTTGTTGATTAGACGGAGGAGTGACGGATGAACTTCATGCTCAGTTTGAAAAGCTCACGTTCTATTTACGGTTCTTTGTTTTCACTGTCACAAAGAAACTAACGACTGAGAGCATCGGGTTTTCAGAATGTGAGGACGTTTGGATGAGAAGGAAGTTTGATGTATTTTTTAGTTTTTTTCTAATTAATATTACTACAACAGCGATATGTTCAGTGTCTATATCGTCTCATGTATTGCAGTTGAATACAAAAATAAGGGAATACGCAATCTAAAATGAAAACTTTACATATTTGAATACTTTTCAGACACTATACATTTCCTCCTGCTTGAGTTATATATTTTATAGTGTAACAGGACTAAACTAAATAAAAGTTTTGGTTACTCTTCCTACTTTAAAGGTGCTTTGTGTAACTTTTCCAGTGAAGGGTCCGTCAAATCCTTTTCTTCATGGTTGTTTGCTTTGTCTGGAATGTTTCACAGTATGGCATTAAACCTTTCTATCTTTATGGACCAAACCAGACCAAGTTACAGGTCAGTTCGGTGGAGAGGCCACCCACTCAGAGTCAGAATGCCTGTTTTTCTATGTATTTTTGAGCAATAAAAGCACCTGTAATTGACTCCATTTAAGGTACATCTGTCATATTGTGGAACATTTGAAGCCAAGGCAGAGCAATGACAAATCCATAGAAACAAGAAGGTGATCAAAAAGTTACACAGTGCACCTTTAGCATCAAATCAACCACTTATAAATATGCAAAACAGCAGCTTGTTAAATTTTAATATGTATGTCCTAAAATAAATTGTTATTGTACTTTGAAATTAATCTATGAAGTCAAATTATAATTCCAAAAACTCCAGTTGCACCTTACTAGTAGGTCTTCTTATCTGCTGTATCTGCACCAAGGTTGGACCGTCCATACAGCGGTGATGGAAACGTCTCCTTTGTGGAGTTTGGCATGAGCTGTTCACTCAAATGTTCACGTCTCCATTTTGACTCCTCACTTCCTTTCACTTGTTATTGACTACACCTCTCCTTTCATTACAGCGCTTTCTGTCAGTCACTGTTTGTTCACAAATCTCACAATCTCCACACTTCTGCAGACTTTTCAACTGTCTGCACTGACCAAACAGTGAGCGTGTTACAGAATATTGGATTTTTGGATGACTTATTTAACAAAACTGTACAAAGTGAAAAATAAAAGTTCACAGTTAAGAGTTTTATATTTATTAATTGACATTGTTAGGGATGGAGTATAGAGATTTGTGTTATTTATTCATGACTGAACAACTCCGCTTATGTTTTTGATGAGACAACAACATTCTAACATGGCTTAAAGCTAAGAGTAAATTTGATCTAAATATAAGACCTTTAATTGCAGTTTCGTTTCATGTGGATTGGCACAAAGGAGCCTTTGCATTCTGACAACAGGCAAATTTTATCTTAGAATTGTGACCTGCCCTCCAGCTCAATACTAAAATGATTAAATTGTCAGCAGTAAAAGTATTTATAATGTGATACCTGCTTAAAACGCTGAAGGTTTATTTTTAACACGTTTGTAGTTTGAACAAACAAAAAATATACAAATAAAAACTGAAAAAACTATAAATTCCATTATTTCTGCTGAACAAAATTCAGCACAAATCTTTGTCAAAAACTACATTTGAAGCTTTATTAGGAAGAAGGACTTTAACAGTTTGAAAATTGCATAAAGCAGTTTTAAGTTAAACTGAAAAAGGACAATGACTTTATCTCCCTAAACATTACAGACTTTCTAAACTATAACGCAGAGTCACCCCATGTAAGTGTAAAAGTCCCAGATGTCCGAGCCTGATTCCTTTGCACCAGAGGAGGAGGAGGAGCCTGGCCTACATTCCCAGCTGGCTCCTGTATTGTTGAACAGAATGAGCTCATATCCTCCACAGACTCAACGGTGGCACTTCATCATTAGCAATTTCTACAAGATATCCTTTTTTTTTTTTTTTTTTTTTACTTCCATTTACCCCCCTCCTCGCACTCTATCCAGGCTTTGAAGTGATTTAATTGCACTACTAATGCTGTCCAGGAAATTACAAAGCTGCAGTAATGAAGTATGGCTGATAGGAGAAGTGCCCCTTTGCGAATGCTCATTTTTTGACTCTTCGGGATTTGGAATTGACTACTGTGCAGGTTGAATACTTGACCCTGGGCGATTGGAGACCCTTTCTGCTGCCAAATGGAGAATCGTTGATGATGTTCGGATAGCGATGATACCTGGCTGAATCAAATTCAAGTTTTAGTCGTTTCTCAAGATTTCATGAGATGTCAGAAGGCTCATTTACACAAGTGGCAATGGGGGTCATCCAGAAGAGCTTTAGCAGTGAGTGACGTTGTCCAATGGTAAACTCAAGGACAAATAACATTCAGTTATTCTTTACTCTGAGTTTATAAACTGAGAAAGACTTGCTATATCAGCATTTGCGATACTATGAAAACAAAGGTGGTAGAAGGTGCAGATACAATGTTCACTCAGTAAGGGATGGGTTTGTGCTGCAAATTAGGGGTGGCCAATATTGATAAAACAATAAAGATCAATAAAGATATTGATTAAACAAAAAAAAAAGAATAATAATTCATTCATGTGTTGGAACAACAATATTCAGACATGTTATCAATGAATCAGAATTGTGCTAAAATATATTCTTTAAATTACTTCTAGTGTCACAAAAACATTCTACTACTTTATACACTACTTTCTACTTTCTACATTGTATATACATACAGAAAACAAATATGTTGAAAAATATTTAGAAAAATTTTATAAATCTTTTCTAAATAATTCCATATATCTTGCTTGATATATTTGATATCTGTTGTATGTATATAAAAAAAAAAAAAAAAAAAAAAAAAAAACACTGAATGAGATACTGTAGTGTGTCCAAATGTTTGACTGGTAGTCAAAAGCCATTACCATTTGCAGTCATTTTTTAGTCTTTTAATTTTTTTCATATCAAAATTCACACAAATACATTTTAATTATATTTTTGGAGACCACATTTGTACCGTATAATGAGTGTGTCCTCCTTTAGCTTCCCAAACCTTTTACATTCTCACCATTTTCTCTGTTGGCTGCTGCTGTTGTAATGCATACTCTGCGATTCAGTTCTTTTCCTGCATTGTTGTCATAGCAACTTTATTGTCCCTAAAAGTCCTTCAAAATCCGCCTGGAATCTCTCTCTGAAAGCTTCTCCCCCAATTCACAAAGGCGGTGAGACTGCACTGATCACTTCCAGGTCTGGCTCACCCTTTGGCGGAGTCTCGCCGTCTGTCGGGGCCTGGTGGGGTAGGTGGGGGAGGACTGGGGTGGAGGAGAGGCCCGGATTATGTTCTTAAAAGATTCTGGGCTCCACCTCCACGTTAGCGCGTTAGCTATCAGCGCCGCAGGGCTTGCAGGCACGTGCGCACAGTCTGTTTACCAAGCCCCGGATTAGATATGGATAAACCACACCAGCGCATTGGCAGGAATGAGGTTTCCAATGAGGGCAGAGCGCGAGGGGAGGCAGGGGATGTGCAATCGATTTCAGAAAAAGAGTTTGTGATTTTTAAAGTCAGTTTGGAAAGAGTTTGAAATAGGGAAAAAAAACATCCCAAAAGTTAAGAAGGCGAAAAATTATGGTCAGTGGAATATTGATAAAAGTTTACAAAGGATGTTGTGTTGTTTATCAAAAGTTCAAACGTGAAAGGTTGTAAGTTGTAAGACTATTAACAGAGGCCGATCGCTGATAGGAGATTAGCACAGACTGTATAAAGAGTGTGACGTCACCCATAGCGTTCGGCTCCAGTCAAATGAAGTCAATCAAAGCTAGCAGTTACTGTATAGCGGCTAATCTGGAGCCGAGTTCAGTATTTGGAAATCCAAGCATGCGTATCGTAGCAACCAAAGAACCAATCAGGAGCAAGGGTGTTGAAGGTAATGCCCCCTCCATTCCATTTCAGACCAGGTCCTGTTACATTTGTCATCATTTTGCATCACGTCATTAGCTCCATCCTCGACCAATCAAAAATATTTTTACAGCCAAATAAACCCAAACTGCTCCAGTCATTTTACATATTTTTGTATATTCCTGAACACCTTGAAAATGACAAGCTATGAGGCTGACAAAATATAAAATTAAACATGTACATTTTTTGTTATTTGGATTGCATTTTTCAAGTATAAATACTACCTTATACTTTGAAATGATTCAGTAACATGCAGTTACATATTCCAAAACGTGTCTTTTGTCTTTATTTAGCATTTGTTTTGTTTAATTGAATTTCAGCCACAGTGATGTAACATGTTGATTTTTTTTTTTTTTTAGCAAAAATACAAACTTAAACATTTACATTTGTATTAGTTACTGTTTTTTCATTAAACTAGTAACTTATACTGTATATGATAATGATTTTAATAATGATATTCTGATTTATTGACATGCAACAGCCTATTCCACAATAGACGTCAGCAAACTTTATTGATCCACAAGGGAAATTATCTGGACACATTAGCTCACAGCATATCATAATAACAAATGCAAATAAGAAATTGTATAATCAATTCTAAATAAGTCGCAGAAATAGCAATAGACTGGTGTCAAATAAGGCATGTAAATGTATATGTACAAGTAAAAATAAAATATAGCAATATAGTAATAAAAATATATCTCAGCTATATACAAGAGCTTGTAAAAAAAACAAATCAGTTTAGACAAAGTCATAGCGTATATCTGTCTACTGTTGTATCATATGCCAAGAAGCTTTCACATTGTGCCTGTCTTGTGTGATGTGCCCCATATTGTCTTTGTCAGGGTCTGATAAAGTTAGACGTAAACACAGAGAGGAGCTGTGGGACTGGGATTCTGCCTTCACTCTGTTTGATGAGAGTTTGTGATCCGAGTGCCTTGTCCGATCGATCTGTGCCTCTGCTTTCTTTCCCCTGTAAATCCAGATGGCATTGGGCTGCAGACAAAACACATTATTTATTTTTCACACGTTATTGTCTCCGGTAAACTTCGTGCCCTCAGTTTTGGGTTTATTTTGCCTGACTTCTGACTTCAAAGTGCAGAGAGGAGCAGGTGGAGATGGTCAAGGCGGCGCTGTGGGCAGACGCTTCACGCAGACTTCATGGCTGATCACAAACCTCTGAATGTGTGTGCGATCGGGCTGCATAGTCCTGTTTCTGGTAACTTGTCTTTACAAAGATAAGAAAGTGTGAAGCTGAGGTTGGGATAGGACAAGAGGATCAAATCTCGCAATATCTAATTTCCATGAGATTGTCCGCGCATGGAAGAAATGATCTCACGAGATTTGGTGCTCCGTCTTTACGTTTGGCACAGGTATGAAAGAGTTACACCTTGCTCCAGCTCTGGAAAGTTAAGTTTTTTTGACCAGCTGTAACTAAAAGTCTCCTCCACGTAGAATTGAAGAAGATCCAATTCTTGGCCCTTAAGACCCTGGGACAATACAGCCTTTTGTCCCCACGTCAACTCCCCTGCTTGTAGCTCACATATTCTGACAGAGAACACTTTGAACCAGTTTTTATTTTGTATTGATAGCACCAATATTTACCCACATAATCAGTGCTAAAATGAGTAAAAATTAAATTGCCGAAATAAGATACTTAAATATATGAGCATCTAATTCACACAGATGGACAGTGCAGAGCATGTGGTGTTTTCCACACTTAAATATTGTTCCAGAAAAATCCACAGAGATATTTAGGCCGTCTTCATCCATAACTTTGTTTAAAGAAAAAAAAGAAGAGAGAGAAGCACTACTACTCTGGCAGCACCATACATCCATATTTCCCAGCCCAATACAATATAGCAGTGCTCATATGGGTATTGATAATATTATAGCATGCTTTTTTTTTTTTTCTGAGCTGCCCCAGGCGTTGTGTGTCATTGGTCTTTATAAACACACGTCAGTTAAAATGGAGAAGATAAATTAAGCTTAACACAGTCTTCCTAAAAATATACTAAATTGCATTGTAATATATGTGAGCTAAATACTTGTATCATGTAATATATAATCATGTAATAATTCTTACACAAGTGAAAAGTACATTTATGACTTTCACTTCACACATACATTTACTTCAATTTGTGTGCCCTTTCCATATTTTTTTCATCTTTTATCACAATTTTCAGCCACCTTTCCAAGGCAGTATCACTTAGATCCTTTCAGTTGCTGTCCAGACATTATTTTAACACCATAAAACGACAAGGCTAATGGGCCCAAAAGTGCTTTATAATGCCCGAATAAAAGAGAATACCAGCCCTCTCTTATTTTTTTCCTGACAGACTGCCAAAGTGCTGGATAACAGTTATTTATTGTTTCAAGACTTCATATAGTTTCTGTTGTCCATTTCCCAGAGGAGATTGCGCTGTGCTTTTCTACAGTAGAGGTCTGTGGGGGCACATGGAGGCGAATGGGGGCTGGGTACAGTTCTTAGGGCCCAGATTCAGAGGGTCAGAGTCGAGTGGAGGAGCACCAAGGTCAATGAGGGGCTGCTGCATTATAAAGCTGCAGATTTATGTGCCAATCTTATCACGGACACTTAAACATGGTGTGTGTAAACAGCAGTCACAGTGCTCAGTGAAAGGGCATCTGGGCTACAAAGCTGCTGGTTTTCTATAATATTATTGGCTTTGTTTTTCAGTGTTGGGTTTGGGTTCGAGGTTTGCATGTTTCAACCAGATGTACATCATTCTATCATTTTCAGGACAAATATTAAAGGTGCACTGTGCAACTTTTCTAGTAGGAGGTCAGGCACAGGCATATTTCTTTGCATGGAATGTTCCGTGGTATGGTGTTAGATACATCCATGTAATATTTATTTAATCAAGGGTGTTTCTATTACTATACATACAATTATACATAAAAATACATACATTCCTACAGTGAGCAAGGTCGCCTCTCCACAGATCCGCCTTAGTTGGACAACTTGACCTAGTGGTATAATGAGCTTCTCTCCATGGTAGTAAAAAAGACTGTATTAAAAGGCCCACATCGATTTTCTCACCAATTTTTATGTATTTTAGTAAAATGCGTCTTGCCTCAGTAAAGAAATATTGTGGTCAAAATATTGAGGTCAAAATAAGTCCAGTGCATGTTGTCTGCATCTAATTATAAAGTGTTTTATTTTCCAATAATCAGGAAGTGCGCGTAAGTATGGTAGTTGTTCTTAGCTTTATCGTCATGGCAAAAAAGCTATGGTCACTCTAGTTAAAAATCAGGTTTAGCAGCTTTAATCCAGTGCAGTTTCGTGATTTCTTGAATGTTAAATAACAGATAAATCAATATTGTTGTACATTATCTAAGTTTTAAGGAAAGAACACTGGTACTGGTTGGTATTGGGTTTATTGCTGCTCTACTTTTGATACATTGATTGACATAAACCCAACTGATCTAAAGTCCTACATTTTCAGGATTATTCTGCTTTTCTATTTTCTACTGTACATATACATCTGTATTTGTGCTAAATTACAGTCTCACGTAGTGCATTTCCATGATGAGTAATTATCTCACTGGGTAATTAAATACACATCAAAGTATGCATTGATTTTTGTACGGCTGAAAAATGCTGCCTCTGCAATAATACTGTGAGTGTTTACCTTGTGTAGGCGGGATATTTGCATTTCGCAGATTTGGACAGTCTAATAAACACATTAACATTGGACTTCTAAATTATTGTTTTGTTTATATAAAATATGAATTAATACAAATATTGACCTATATTTAGTACGCCTCTGTCACCAATAATGCTGTTAACAGTGTGACATGTATTTTAAAAAAAGAAACAACACGGAAATGAATCCAGTGTAAACAAGGCTGTACAACCACTAAGAGGCTAAGGACATTAGCTAAAACAGGCTAAGAACATTATTCAATCTACTGGGGCATTCAGGTTCACAGTTGAATGTGGGAATTCTGAGTGTCATTGAAACAATGACTGTGTAACAACCAAATGTGCTATTTCATATGAGCCAAATACTAGTAGAAGGGCGAATTTGGACTCAGGTCCATCTGGTCAGAAAGAGCAAGAGGTTCTGGTGTTTAGTCTGACATTTAGCGTGACAGCTCATATAAACGTACACACAACAGCATTTGGTAAAGGTTCGTTCTGTCTGCAGTTTTAAACTCTTAAGAAACAATTCCTGTTGTCAGAGAGGAGGGGTCTGTTTGCCTGTTGTCCATATAAAGCAGGTACAAAGAAGACTGATGCAGATACTCAAGATCATTCTAAAGCTATTCATTCTAAAGCTGCTTTGCAGTTTGGCAACACTGAGGGAAATGGATGTATGGGTTATGTTATTCCAGTTACAGTATTCTTATTATACCATATACATATAGAAATATCGGCATATTAGGGCCATTTATATATATTTGTTTTATCTTTTTTCAGATATATTTCACATATTTGCTTCTTTTTCCTACCTATTCGGTTCCCACACCATCGATTGATTGATTGATTGATTGATTGATATGCCTTCCATCAGTTTGTTTTATTGGATTATCTCATTACCCGGAATTTACACCAGCCTCTGCATATTCTATGTTTAAACACCAAATGCTTCTCCATTACTTATGTATTCATTGTTGATTAGATGAATTACATTTTAAATCACAAAACAAAAGTTGACAGAAGACACGATGCTTTGCAGCGATAACAAGCCGTATCTGCAGTGCTCGCATTAATTAAGCTACTCAGCATTTAACTTTAGTTGTCTGCACCACGCGCCTTTTCTTTCAGAAGTAGTTCTTGTAAAGTCGGTATTTGACGTCGTAAAGTGTTTTATATTTATTCTCCACGGCTACAAACTTTCTGTAGTCCATCATGAGTGATTCCCTGAGTCTTTATGTGACTGTCGTGTTTTGAGAGAACGTATTTTGTAGGGGCAGGGTTTATTTTGACACCACGCGCTTATTTCTTGTCTTCCCCTTATTGAAAAGCCTGGAGACGCTCCGTTAACTCTGAAAAATTAGATCTCCAACCTAATTTGAGCGGCAAATTTAACTGTGTGTGTATTTTCCAGGCAAATTTGCTACTTTTTTCTCACATTTTTCTTTAATAATTTTGATTTGATATTGACAAATCCTGATCTCCCTCCTGTCTCCATATGTTTATACTGTGTCTCAGGACCCCAAACATCCGCTGTAGTTACCACTGAACCTGAGCTGTTCCCACACAGCTCAGCTCAGCCTTAAGAGGCACAGACCCGGCTCCTGTCCTTTACTATTACTGCGCTCTGTGATTGACTTAGACACCGATCAGCTTGGGTTAAGCTCACCAGGTCATTACCGCACCGACAGCTTCCACCTAAACATAGACACAACTTTCACACTGCAAATGGTACTCAGCATTTTCAAAACGTGTCTTCAGGCATTCATACTAACTTTGTACTTGGAAATAGTTAAAGGTTCTATGTTACTTAACTGACTCTTCTGAGATTTAAGACTTTATAATATTGTTACGTCCTCAAAAACATGGAGTTGTGTTTTGTTTCATTCACACATGTTTTAGTAATCCTTTAATATTAAGCTGTCTTCATCTCCAAAGCTCAAAATGCTCCGTTAAGCTTCAACTTTTACTTTTTCTTCAGATTGGCAATTCTGGGGCTGAAATTATCCAAATGACTCCTGTGAAGGTGTATGGCTTGTAAAAACACAGTGGAGCACTTCCTGTATTACCACATGACATCACAAGGTGGATTTTTTTTTTTTTTTTTTTGTCAGATACAGATTTTAAACTCTAACCATTAGGGGACTTCATCTCCAGATGTTATGGACTCATAAAGATGCACTCTTTTCTCACATGTGGAGTGTCTGGTATCTTCTAGCTTGTGTTCTTGTTTTTGCTTTGTCGGAAATATTTCACAATATGGCTTTAAATTGATATATTTTGCATTTAATGTCTGTTTATTGCTCGAATATACCTTGGAAAACACATATTCTTACTGTGAACTGGCTCACCTCAACACAGACCTGACCTGTAACTTTGGCATCTCCATGGATACAAGCAGATGGCCGACTCTCCACCAGAAAAGTTACATAGTGCAACTTTAAGTACTATGAGAGATTTTAGTAAAGAAAATGCTGTAACTGTAGCGTGTATATAGCCCTGAATAAAGATTATCTCCACGTCAAGTTTAGGATTCATATAAGAACTGAATTTTCTGATCAGAATTAAAGATTATTGCAGGTGTTGCCATTAGAATTATTACAATAAAGAGATTTTATTCTAGAAAACCCAGATCAAGGTCAGTAAAACACTTTCTTTCATAAACACTAAACTCATTTCAGCACTAACTTGATAGACACTGTTTGGTCCAGCGGTCCCATTTGAGTTCCCTTATTTACTCCTAAAACCGTTTTGTGCAAATAAACAAAAATTGATTCTCATTTCTCTCCTGTTTATTATAAAGCTTCCAGTTTGGCTGTAAACACGCATATGAAACACCTCTATGAATAATAACTGCTGACAATGAACTTAATTCCTAGAATATGTAGGTTTGTATACGAAACAACACAATTCTTTATACACTTTGATGCTCTGCTCTGTTGTTTTGTCTTCTCATTTGTATTCATTGTTACAAAACAGCTCCGTAAATGTCACTACAGATTGTCAAAGCTACATTATTTTCTTTGGATTGATTGTTTGTGAAGACAGATGGTATATGCTTGGCCCTGTGCAGTATTATATTTAGGATGGTTTAAAAGACGATTTGTTTCCAAGCAGCGATGTCAGGGCGTGATGTTTTTTGCTAATTGGTACATCCAATAACAATTCTTTAGAGTAAGTTGTCGATAATTATTCAAGCGACAAAAGGCCCTTAAAGGTGCACTGTGTAACTTTTCTGGAACACCACAAAGTTGTTTCCATGGAGATATCAAAGTATAGCATTAAACTCATCTTTGTTGCATTTATTACAGATGTTTTACTGTTCAAAATACTACGAAAAACATGCAGATATTGTGGGCTTGTCTCCATGGAAATAGATGAGTTTAATGCCATACTGTGGGACATTCTAGACAAAGCTATAACATTCCCATGGAGACAAGCAGGGTGTGGACCCTCCACCAGAAAGTTATATAGTGCACCAACGTAAAAATGAAGTGATGGGGTGTATTTTTGACGTACTTAAAAACATCTTAAAGGATTTTGGACATTAGTATCATTAAGACAAAAACATATTTTAGTAGTAATTGACAATATTTTATAATAAACAGATTTATTTGTGTAGTAGGGGGTACTTGTGGTATGAGAAAAAGCTTAGGGGGTAGTTGAGACTCAAGGTTTTAACCACTGGCAGATTATAATTATTTGATAACAAAATTACTTGGTCTGATAACAAAATTACTTGATCTCAGTTAGTTGCGATTAGTCAAAGTACTTTTTTCAGCACTATAGCTCCACTAACCAAGTAGAGGGTGAACTTTTGTGGTCTTTGCAAGTTTGAGCCAAAAATACTGGTCATTTGTAAGTTCTTCTTTGCCCAGCACTAGAAAATGACTGCTTTGTGGGTTTGCTCTTTCAGGCTGCTATAAGCCATTAGGACCAAAGTTATACCCAGAGCACATAAAAGAAATGGTGGTGTTTTTATTCAATATTAAATACAGAAATGCCCACCGTGCAGCTTTGACTTCTCCCGGCACCGCTATCTATCTTTATTTCTATGCTAAAGTTAAAAAGTGCATATGGCAATGCCCTATCTTCTCCTGCATTATCAAAAATGCAGTTTAGACACCAGACATGAGGTAATCCTACACTGTTTGAGCAGCCGTATTGAAAAAGAAACAGATATTTGTAAAAACCACACTTGCGCCAGCCATTTTAAAGGCTCTATATTACACAAACCTGACTCTTGTGAGCTTTAAGCCATGTTATAATGTTTTTACGTCATCAAAAACATACCTGGAGTTGTGTTCTGTTTCATTCACACATGTTTGAGTAAACCGTTATTATTAATCTGACTACATCTCTAAAACTCAAAATGCTCTGTTCCACCTTGATGTCATGAAGCGTTTTCAAGTTAACAGTTAAATTTTACCTTTTCTTCAGTAGAGATTGGAAATTCCAGGGCTGAAATTATCCAAATCTTTCAAGCGAAGGGGCAGCACTTCTTGTATTACCACAAGACATCACAAGGTGGAATAGTTTTCCGCTTGACAGACGAACTCTAAATATGCAGGTTTGTGTGTTAAACATGCGTGAATGAAACAAAACACAACTCCAGGTATGTTTATGATGGGGAAACATTATAACACAGATCAGAAAATAGCAGAATATAGGCTATTTAAGTGTTTGAATCTAAACATTACCAAACTAAATTATGACTATTCCAACAATTTCTGCTATCCATTGCATAATACCATAATCAATATCCAAACTTCATCTTGCTGGAGCCACGCCCACTCTCCCTCAGGCTGTTAGCCAGCAGCATGTTGTACATTAACCTTTGACCTGAAGTATTCTATCATAATTAATGATTAGCTGTTGCCTGTTCTAATATTAGCTTCATCTGATTATAGACACACGCACTGTCCTTTGCTTCCACACTTGTGCTCAGAGTGTTCTGTGCTCGAGGTAATAGAGTAATATCAGGGGGAGTTATGTTTAGCTGTAAAATGGTTTTAGCTTTAGAGATGTAGACATACTGATAATAAAAGGTTATTCAAACGTGTGAATGAAACAAAACACAACTCCAGGTATGTTTTTGAGGAGGCAACGACATTAGAACATGACTAAAAGCTGCACCAGAGGCGTAATATAGGACCTTTAATCAATTAATGTATTTCAATTCCTCTTCAAATTACCTACAGGTACAGTACAGTAGTTTATCAGTTAATTTTACCCTTCATGTGTGCCCTGTATGCCTTGAATAAAATCACATATATAACAGTCTCCGTGGTCTTTCACAGAGCCAGTCTCATACCAAACCTGCTGAATTACTATTGCTGAATAGATCATGGAAAATAATTATCCACTCCAAAAAGTTACAGCCTACTCAAGCTTTAAGGTCATGCCATTCATTTTAATTAAAAGCCTTTGTACCTCACTGTGAACTGCCAACATATTTAAAAGGATATTGGCTTTGTGTTGGTCACGGTCATCCAACATCTCCACGGAAAGGCCAGATGGAGACACGTGGATCGAAGCTTCCTCAGGTATATAATTAATCTGTGAATAATTGATATTATGGTATCTGTGTGGGTGTATTGTAAAGAGTGTCACAATATCAAATTTTTGTGTTAACGGGACTAGGTCTGTCACGATTAAAAACTACTAGTATATCGACTTAGATAACGAAGTAAAAGAAGTAAACAATTTTTAGGAATCTGTACTTTACTATTGCACCGTACTTTTTACTTTTACTTCATTGATAGCAGGTACAGTATCTTTACTTTCTACTAAACTACATTTTTTAACAGGACTGAAAAGTAAAGGTATTTTATTATTATTGTTTGAGACATTCTGAAAAGGCTAAGGGTTTATTTTTAACACGTTCATAATTTGAGCAAAAATATACAAATAAAAACAGTGAGAAAAAGTGATTGATTTTTGTTTGTTTGTGCTGATTATCCACAAATCTTAAAAACCAATACATTTGAAAAACCAATACATACATTACTTTTTACTCTTTAAGTACATTTTTAAACATTTTTTGCTGCTGTATCTGTACTTACGTAACAAAACTGAGTACTTCTTCCATCACTGCTTATTGTTTAATTCTTGACAGATGGAACAATAATTTTTGGGGGTCAATATTTATCTGAGGTACTTTTTGTACTAGTGGGAAAATGTTTGTGATTTTTCTGTATTACGATGAGATTTGAGCTGTAGAAGGTTGGATTATGAACTTTTAAGACTCATTATACAAACAAACTAACTACCAAAGTGTTACATTCTGACATTTATTTATTGCAGTTTGTGTTTTTAACAATACTGTACATTAAGAATACTTTTTGGAGATAATTCTGCTTTATATTTTCAATGTTACATGTTGACAGGCCTGACTGGGGCATACAGCCATAATTATACACTTCACAATTAACTTTACTATCGTTTTATTCAATTAAAATGACTTCTTCTTGCTTCTAAAATTCTAAATTATCCTTATTCAGTTCTCATGATTCCACTGTGATTGGAAAAAACACAATTACCTATTAAGCAAATAATCAGAATCACAATGACTTTTATTGATCCCCAAAGGGAAATTCTTTTTGTTACAGACACACAGACGACTAGCAGAGTAAATAGAGTTAGCAAAAACAAATATAAAACAAACAGTGTAAAGTAAAACTAAAATGCCACAAATCTGTCTCTTTGTCAACTAAACTCTCAGTGGAGAAATAAACTTACAAAAGCCTTATACACGTCAAAAAGTTTTCCTTCATTTACATTGTAGATTCTCAATGAAGATATCAAAATCAATGAACACATATAGAAGGTAGTAAACAAAAAGAGTGATTATTTTACATTTTAAATGTTTTATATTATGTTTGCAGCCCTCTCAACAAAGCAAAGGGTGGCTACTGTGAGGAATCTGAATCTAAAATATAAAACATTCTGAGAGTTATTTAACACTTGTGTAGTATTTCATGTAGTTGATGAATGCAAGAGATGAACTACTAAATATCTTTTCTATTTTGCTGCTGCTGAACTGTGAATTCTATCTGTCTACTGTATTTTTTTTAATTCCTACATTTCTTTGCGATCTAATTCAATAGATCGAGCATTGTATAGTTGATGTCTTCAGTATTTACAATGTAGAAAGCAGTGAACATAAAGAAAACAATGAATATATATTAAACTATTGTACCTCGCAACATATTTACACTATTACGTACAATTTTACAAAAGTGATGTAATGAATCTTGCAAAAGGACAGTACAGTTTTGTTATTATATATTTAATCTTCAGTATTTACAATGTAGAAAGTAGAAAGTAGAAAACATATTGAATATATACGAAACTATGTTAAAAAATATTGTGCCCTCGCAACATATTTACACCATTACGTTCAGTTTTACAAAAGTGATGTAATGAACTGAATCTTGCAAAAGGACAGTACAGTTTCGTTGTTCCCATAATGCATCGCTGCTGGCTGGGTCCGGTTGGCCCTGTGTGTGCTCTTTGGGAGGCGGGCCCTTCAGTTTGACAGGCTGTCAGTGTCTATGGAGCTCTGTGTGGTGACGGTGAGGCTGCTGTCGAGAGGGCCACAGGTACATCTTCTGTGACAGGTTTCTAAAGCCGTGTAGGAATATGGAGATGGAGTTTGGGCGACTGCGACTGTATAAGCAGCTGACCAAAACATGACTACAGCGGTTAAATATGTTACTGAAAGTGTCATTATTGTCTACTTCTTTATTTTGAATTTGATTATTCATTTATAGAACATATATTACATGCACTTTCACTGATGCCATTCACACATGTTTAACACACAAACTCTGCATATTTATGCTGAGTTCTTCTCTCAAACAGAAAACACTCTGTCCCACCTTGTGATGTCATGTTGTGTTTTTATAGCCCCAAACACCTTCACTAGAATCATTTGGATAATTTTCAGCTTTGAAAATGTAGTAATAATAAAGCATTACTCAAACATGTGTGAATGAAACAAAACACAGCTCCAGGTATGTTTTGAGGAGGTAACAACATTCTAACGTTTGCTAAATATAGGACCTTTAAAGATACAGTATGTAACTTTCTGGAAGTGGCATGTCGCCTGCATGAATCCAAGGAAATAGAAAGTCTAAACCATACAGAATATTCTCCACTGAGATAAATACATTTCCATAGAAACCAGCAGGACAAGGTCCTCCTCCAGACCAAATAAGAGTCAGGTCTGTGGAGATGGAAACCAGCTCGAAGTAAGTATGATACAGATAATGTTTCTGTTGTGAATACAGCTCCAACAGGGCATAAAACAAAGTGGGATCCAAGAACAGTGTGAATAGTCAGACTCCATACAACAAACCAAACATTGTTTTCTTTCTTTTTTTATTGCCTTGTAAATCATTTAATTACAATCAGAGACTAAACCGTCCTTGAGAATGTGTTATGGAGTCTTAAATCACCACACTGTTTGATATTATAATATTATCGAAGTGTGAGATCTGGAGGTGGGTGACTCAGTGCAGAGCGACTTCCTCTTTCAGTTTACAGACCACTGCCTCAACTCTGTGAGACGTGTGGAGCCTTCTGTCACTCCTCTGATCTATACATATCACAGTAGAAGAAGAGTGTTGTCTACAGCGCTCTAAACGCCACACAAAACAGAAATACACTGCGCCATAACACTCGGGTTTAATTGGCCTCACTAATTAAAATGTGAGATTCAGCAGAGACATTTATAGGCACTCTGACACAAGCTGGGCGGTTTGTGGATTTACTTTTTGGAGAGATTTAAAGATGCACTGTGTAAGTTTTCAGCTGGGGGCCCATCACCTTCTTGTTTCTATACAGATGTCATTGCTCTGCTCAGACTGTTCCACAATATGACGTTAAATAGATCTACCTTACATTTATTCAATTAAAGGTGGTTTCATAGCTCAAAACAGAGGGAGAGCCCTTAAGAGTAAGCTCTCATTTGCAAGAGCTCCCCATCACACAAAAATGCAGGGAATATTTTGGGTTTGGGTCAGGTGGGTTTATGTCGTGCACAGACTCGGGCCACTCTGGCGCAGGATGCGTAAAGACAAAAGTAAAAGTGTTGAAACTGCATTTAGTCCCAGTGCTTCATTAAACCAAAGCCTCATATGCTCGGTCCGAGGAAGAGTTTTCTCTCAGGTCCGCTCGTTATTTCGTCCTCTCTGTGTTGGGTCACTAGGGATGCAATAATACAGTTTTCCCACAATTTGACAAAAAAATCTCATGTAATTTTTCTGCTAATGAATACAATATAATAACACTATGAATGAAATATTACATACATTACACACAATTACAGTACAACCACTGCAAAATTGTAGTTTATACAGTATGTGAAGTTCATTTGGTTCAGTGATTTACAGCTCAGAATTTTTATTCAGTGAAAATAAGAACAGAGCTTTCTCTGGCTATTTTATATTTTATAATATAGTCTGCTCTTAATTTAGACTGCTAGGGGAGTTAAAATATCAGACTTTTCCTTTTTTGATGATGATTTGATGATTTCTTTTCCTCCTGAGTCCTCTCCCTGCACACGCCTGTGTCCACGCTGCTCTGTCCCCTCCAGCAGAGACAGACAGTAGCTCCTCCCACACTGCCCTGTTACAGTCTGTGCTCTTAACAGACGCACAGTGCTTTCTCATCTTCTTTCTGGACACTGAAATATATACATAGAAAAGACCCACGCGCTCATGCAGGAGTTTCAAATGTATAATATTGTTGGGAAGAATGAGTGGAATAAACAGCCCTTCTCTGCGTTTTGGTTAACCTCTGCTTAAATGCGCAAATCTGAATGTAATTCTTTTATATACGTGGTGGATTTTCTGATGATTTCTTGATACTTCCTCAAACTCTCTTCACTTCTGCTTCTCTCCACGAATGCCGCTTTTTCCCCCGTGTCTCCAGACTTTGCGCAGAGCGTACGTCAGGGTCCTCGCTACCGTAGAGATAAGCAACCTTTAATTCCCAAGTCTCTCTTACGTTGTAGAGCTAACATGACCATGACAGGTGTCACAGACTATAGCTATACGGAAGACACAAACACAATAGGTCTTCTTTCATTTTTGTTGCTGACAGCAGAGGGAGCTCCAGACCCTAAATGCCTCTTTGGAAACATTACAGCTTCCATATGATCGAAGTAGACACATAGAAAATATGAAATACTAATCCCAGGATTCCCAAAAGCATGTTTAAAAGGGAAATAGACTCACAAGAACACATAATATGTTTTTAAAGTCATGACACAAAGAATAAAAAATCTTCTTTCATTTATGGTTCAAAAACCTTCTCTCCTTAGGCAGCGTCAGAAGTGGACTTTCTGAAACACAGCGGTTGATGTTCGTACCCCACAGAACAGAGCAGACACCATCTTAAGGGACTTGTTCTCTTTGGGATTTCATTTAGTCTTTTACATCTCTGGTGACAGTGTATCCAGGGGTCTACGAAAGCTCCAGCCCCCCTGGGATGGCCCTCAAATAGACGCGCTCCTTCTTTAAAAGCGTGTCTCATTAAAAGTTTGTGTTGTGGAAAACCTTCAATGTCTTTTGAATTCTTCAGCGAATCCCAGATCTGTCCACGTCAAACAGGCCACTTAAAGCTGCTGTACCTGATTTTTACTGTCTTAAAATGTGAAAAATAGAACAAGTTCATTTTAAATGATTTACGGCAGCCCAAAATTATTCCTCACTCTGCTAACTTACCCTATATATTTGTTTTCACAACTTTCAGAGACCAGAGCAGAGTTTTGCCATCGTGATAATACAACAACTAGCATGCTAACAGCGTGCTTCCTGGTTCACAGACAATTAAAAGTTCCAGGACTATAATTTTATGCAGACAGCACACATCAATCTAAGAGCTCCTTGCACAATCTTCTTGCTTCAGCTTTTACAATCTACAGTCTTGGGGCAGAGCATTATTGAGTTTGCTATCTGGAGTTGTGTTTTGTTTCATTCACACATGTTTAACACACAAGCCCTGCATATTTAGGCTGAGTTCTTCTGTCAAATAGAAAACACTCACTGTTCCACTGAGTTTTTAAACTCCATACGCCTTGACTAGATCATCTGAATGATTTCCTGCCAGAAATTACTCCAACGCTAACCTTATCTTACAGAGTAGCTTTTAGCTGTTAAGTTTCAATACCATATATGATACACCATATATATTTGATTCTTTAGACCATGCAACTGAAACTTATCTCCTATATCTTTATATCTTGTCAAAAATCTTAGCCCAAACCTCAAAAATGTTGTAAAAGTCAGTTAAATTTTGTAAGAATAAGAGCACTTGAGGCAGGCTTGAGAAGCTCGTCAACAACATGATGACTCTTCAAAAGTGCATCTTTATTGATGTGGATAGAAATGAGGTGCTCTGATCTGGCTCTTTTGTTGTATCAAGCCTCTTGTAAAAATATGACGGTGAAAAGTGAAAGAAATTGTTATGTGTCTCGGGATTTAGACATCACAAACTCTAAAAATATGATGATGAGGGTTGATAAAGGAATATGGTATGACTTTGTTGGTTTTCTCCGATGTCTACTGTCCTTACTGTTCTTAAAAGATGGTTGTGTTAAAGGCCCTATATTATGCAAAATTGACTCTTGTGAGCTTTAAGCCATGTTTAAATGTTTTTACCTCATCAAAAACATACCTGGAGTTGTGTTTTGTTCACAAGTGTTTGAGTAATCTTTTATTATTAGTCTGTCAACATCTCCAAAGCTCAAAATGCTCTGTTCCACCTTGTGATGTTATGAAGTTGTCATTTTCAAGTGAACAGCTCCTTTTACCTTTTGTTCAGTAGAGATCGGCAATTTCAGGGCTGAAATCATCCAAATGATTCTAGTGAAGGTGTGTGGAGTGGAGCACTTCCTGTATTACACGCCTGACCTCACAGGTAGAACAGCCTAAATATGCAAGATTTGTGTGTTAACAAAAAACTTCATGTATGGTTTTGATCAGGAAACAAAAATATTGTAAGACGAGCCCTTTAAAAAATTATACCCAGATACTATTTGTTGCTACAACTTATACCAAAACTCGATATACCAATTTTCTGTATCAATATTAAAACAAATCACATAAATAAGACATTATAAGCCTTCCTTGAAAGGTATTATAATAATTCTAGTGACATTGTATGGAGTTTAAAAACACAGAGGAGCATTTCCTGTATTGCCAAATGACATCACAGGGTGGAATGTTGTGCTTTACATTTGAGAGAAGAACTGCCTAAATGTGCAGTTTATGTGTTAAACATGTGAAAATGAAACAAAACACAACTCCAGGTATGTTTTTGAACAAGAAACAAACTTATAACATAGATCAGAATATAGCTTAATATAGTCCCTTTAACACTGCATGAAACCACTATAATTTCCAATAGGCTCCGACCAATATGGATTTTTTTTGGCTCCGACATGTTACCGATATATTTAGTGGTGTAAAAATTTACTGTAAATCTTCAACTGAGTATTCAACTTAGGGTTGGCTCTATTGGATTTTAAATTGGGTTTATTTATGCTACCTGTGTTGTTATTACGCCTCTTTATGGTCATATTTAAAGACAGTAGTTAGTCCTAATGGCATTTTTGCATGACATTCTAGCCAGTAAACAAAGTAAAAACTACCGCTATTAGCCTTTAGTGGTAAATGCGTGCGCGGCGAGGTAATTAATTATATGCATAAATACCGATTATTCACACCTCTATGCACAGCTAATTTACATATCAATGCGGGTCCAGTAACATGTACACGGCCACTATAGTCACTTTGCAGTAGGCCAATGTAAGAGAAATAGACTGTTTATGTGTGATATCTTACAGCCATTAATCGCTAACCAATGAGAAAGACCCAACAGTAGCTTTAAAACCGACACATTTACAACACTCACCGCTCACACAGGCAATCAGTGTCCTTTTAATCCTGACTCAAAACGATCGTTTGTAAAAAGAATATAATCCAGCGTGTTGACAGCAGCTGTGTGTGTCCTCTGTCTATGGGACAGTCCTCTCTTCTCTGCACTCGCACACCTTTTGTTGCTGGCCTAAACTGCACTGAAGTTCACTTTTATTTATAGTTAATATCCTAGACACAAGAGCATTTAAAGCCAGCGCCTCACTGCTGTCTTAGAGCGGATGCTGAGATCGCACTAGTGTAAACAAGAGCACGTGAGTCCGTGATGTGACTCTGGGGGTGCATTCAGAGGAAGCATGGCGTCACAGACAAATTACTCCACAGGTAAATACTGATGCGGCGCCACATATTAGGACATTTACCTGTCTGTAAAATGGATTAAATTGACGCAGTATAGAGAATCTAAGCTTTATAACGAGGTATAATATGCCCACGTGGACTATCAGCCCATATCGGCTAAATTTTGGCCGATAGCCAATATGTCTCCACCTATAATATCAGCCAACCGATATATCGATCAGGTCCTAATCTCCGATGTCCTCACGTGACCTTTACTATTGTAAACTAAGTAAACTACTGTTTGTTGATGCTTTGATGCCTCTTATTTACTGCTTACCACAGTACCTGCTTTGTGGTTGAGCAGTTCATCAAGGTACAGACACGGCTTAAGTTGCAAAAGTTAGCAACCGCCTTTGATGAAAAATCACTAACCAAAAACAAGCAACAACAATTTGATGGAACGTCAAAAAATTAGCAAGTGGAACCGAAGCTCTCTGCTGTCAGAAGTTGATTTATGCCTTATAGATTCTGTATGTACCTGCAGTCACTTTAAAACGTTCCTGTCGTGTCTTCATTAAAGGTTCACTGTGTAACTTTTCTGGTAGAGGGTCCGCCACCTGCTTCCATATGTTTTTCTCTGGAATGGGTTGGCATTTAATTTAACGATCTCCATGGATACAAGCAGGCCACATGACAAGGCCAAGTTATAAGTCAGATCTGTGGAGAAGAGGGCCCGTTCACAGTAATAGTACATGTTTTTACCATAGTTTTGAAAAATAAGAACACGCGTAATTGAAAAAATATAAGATCTATTAGTTTACCACTATACTCTGGAACATCTCTGGTAAAGCAATAACATCTCCATGGAGAGAAGTTGATGGCAGACCCTCCATCAGAAAAGTTGCACAAAAGTTGCACAGTGCACCTTTAAGGCCCTGCTCGTCCTCACACACTCATGTGTCATCTAAATATTTTCGGAGCTGGAGTCTTTTATTAGCAGGTATAATTTGGGACCCACCAGAGGCACACGCTCACCTCTTGTTCTGTCTTTTCTAGCTGCTTTAAATATGGATGAAGTGTCTGTGCGGTTCTCACATCTCTCCTCGTTTCCCAGAATGCACCTTTGCACCTCTGTGACTGTTTCTCAATCCTGTTAGAACTGAGGCAGACCAGAGTGGGATGTGTCTTTTTTATTATTTTGTAGGTTTTGTGGAGAAAAATGAAAAATAAAAGGATTTGTTTTGAGGTGATAGTGGATTTTGATGATAGCGATATGTTTTTTGATTTTTGTTTTTTTCACAGAAGATGCCAATACTGATTGTTTACAGTTCAGAGGCACGGGCTGGGGATGATTTTATTTTCACCAAATTCTTTAATTTAAACTTACTACAAACTCACACACACCCATTTTTGTTTAACCACATTTTTTAAGTGAGCAGTGGAGTCCATGTTTTTTATATTTAGCTCTTTGCACTAAAGTGTTCAAATAAAGCTCACCCGATGCCTAAAATATATGTACAATATTCTTTAGGCATCAGGTGGGCTCATACAAAATATCGGCCTGTGCTGGAAATTTAAAGGTGCATGACGCAACTTTTCTGGTGGAGGGTCCGTCACCTGCTTGTCTCCGTGCATAGCATTTATTCATTATGGTTGTTTCTATTGCTCAAAAATACAATAATTCTCTTTGTGAATAGGATTGCCTCTCCACAGATCTGACCTGTAATGTAGTCTATAGTTGTCTCCCTTGAGATAGATAGGTTTAGTCTCTACCATGGAACATTCCAGACAAAGCAATAATATCTCCATGGAGACAAACAGGTGACAGACCCTCCATCAGAAAAGTTGCACAATGCACCTTTAAAATCTATAGCCGGTTTGCTCAAAAAGTGCAAGTATTGGTCCGATATATCGGCCAACAGATATTGGTCTATCTTTAGTGTGACTTAGAAATATATAGTTAAAGATCAGCCATTCAGAACTGAGAGGTCCAGGCCCAATTTGTGTCTCTAAAGACTCTCAAAGGTCCCCACGGGGTTCTTAGAAAAGCGCTTCGAACTAGATTTTTAATGAAGAGGTGGCATGTTAATTGCTTCCATTAAGAATTTTATAATTAATACTTTTCTGTCTTTATTATCCATAAAATAATTACATTTTGCCTTCTAAGACAATAGCTTTTCAGGGAGGAGAAGGATGATGTAGTCGCCAACATATCCACAGGTAAAGTGGGGGTCTTGTTATGAATGAATGAAACAAATACAGTGTTATTTATGTAGCAAATACAGTTGGAATATATTTACTGGAATATATACCTTATTTGACGCCACTCTCTTAATATTTTTGCTACTTTTTTTGAATGAATGAATTGATTAATTACCATTTATATTATTGCTCTTTGTTATTATAATATATTGTGATGTGTGAGCTACTGCATCCAAATAATTCTCCTTGTGGATCAATAAAGTTTGTCTAAATGAAGAGGCTTATTAGTTACTGTTTAGAATATAAAGCAACTATTGGCTGAGATTTTTGGGATTTTTATTAGCCCAAATTAATTTAAACTCAATTTAAACTTCAAACTCCCCCCAAACCTTTTTTTTTAACCACAAACCTATGAAAGCTGTGTGGCCAAGTTTTGTGCAGTTACCTCTTTGTATTAAAGTGTTCATATAAACCTTTGTGTGCATTTTTTTTTAGGTAGCAAAGCAACTACAACAAAATACTGGCCTGTGCTGGAGATGTAAGGCCGATAGCTGATACACTAAAAGTCCAAATATCTGCATGATATATCGACCAACTCATATATCGGTCTATCTCTATTAGATTGCACTATTTTATTGTTTTTGCCCTGCTGCCAGTTACAATTCTGGTCTTAATCTGTGGCATGGAGCAGACCTGAATGCTTAGCTAGCTTTACTTTAGTAAAATGCGCAAAAATAATAAGATGTACAGTTGACAAATGAGTTCTTAATGTTGACGGACACAAAGTCAATTGGCTTTGTGCTGCTACCTGCCTGTACTGGAGTCTCGTACACATGTAAAAGCCTCATTGATTGACATTTAATCAATTTGTGTCCTGTAGAGCTGCATTGGACAAGTACTACACATTCAGAAATCCATAAATTTCATATCAACCTGATTTCCCATCATTATGTGCTCTGAATGTTGAGTATTAGAGATAATAATTGTCATCAACATGTAATAATATAGATCTATTTCTGTGCAGTGGTGTCACATGGCACTGGAAGAGTTAAAGGTACAAGGGTTTTATCAGCGATAGATCAATATATCAATTGGCCTATAAATTATGCCGCTATTAGCACTTTTCATGTATTATTAAAGGTGCACTGTGTATCATTTTTAGGTCAGGGTCTTCCACCTGCTTGTCACCACAGAAATGTTATAGCTTTGTCTAGAATGTTCCACAGTATAGATTAAATTTATCGATAACGGAGGAGACAAGGAGGTTATAGCACTACGCTACATTACAATTCATTCATTTATCGTATTTTTGAGCAGTAGAAACACACATAATGAGTAAATGCTGGATATGTTTAATGTCATACCATGGAACATTCCAGGGAAAGCAAGCAGACACCAGAAAAGTTGCGCAGTGCACTTTTGTATTTGTATTTATCATTGCACCACTGTCTACTGGTATGGCTGACGTAATGTGTTGTTGCTGAAAAGCTGGATTTAGTTTTAGAACTTTCAGAATCTCCAGGACTTCATTTCATTTATATTACTTATACAAAGAGTTGAAACCAAGCATTTTTCTCAGTTTGAATTTGTGAATGAAACAAAACAAAAAAGTCTTGGCACAGGCAACGGAAAAACTGCCGCTGGAGACTCTAGATCACTGGACTTCATATTGAAAATAATTTTGACACAATACAAGATGTTATTGATTTGTCTGGAATGTTTCACAGTATTGTATTAACCCTTTCTATTTTCATGGAGACCAAATCAGACCAAGTTACAGGTCAGATCTGTGAAGAGGCGACCCCGCTGACAGTCAGAATGCCTGTTTTTCAAGGTATTTTTGAGCTATAAAACCACCTGTAATTGAATACATGTAAAGTTGAGCTGTTTAATATCATACTGTGGAACTTTCCTGTCAGAGCAATGATGTATCCATAGAAACAAGCCAATGACGGAGACGGACCCCCAACCAAAAAGTTACATAGTGCGATTTTAAGGCCTACTATGCATTATTTCCTCATTCATTCCTCATTTATTTATGTATTCTCACATCCTCCGTCTGTCTGCGCCACATCCTAATTCTCCAGACCCCACCCACCCTGCGGAACACTTGAGTCTAAATTTAGCCCCCAATATTTACAATACGACAGAGCTCCTTTGAAGCTCCCTGACAAACATGGCGGAAGTGTGTGCCCTGTGGCTGCTCCTCTCTGATGGATTCATTAATAGATCTATCTAGTGTTTTAGCCTCTCTACGAACCTCTCAGCTGCTCATATTTAAAATCCCAGAAAACTCTCCTAAATTCGATAGTCTTTTTCCAGGGAATATTTTAAGGAGCTACTGTATATTACGCAAAATTGACTTGTGAGTTTTAAGTCATGTTATAATGTTGTTACCTCCTCAAAAACATACCTGGATTTGTGTTTTGTTTCATTCACACATATTTGAGTAACTCTTTATTATTAGCATCATCATCCATCATCTCCAAAGCTCAAAATGCTTTGTTCCATCTTGTGATGTATGAAGTGGTAGTTTTCAAGTTTACAACTACTTTTAACTTAAAGGTGCATTGTGTAACTTTTGATAGAGAGAGGGTCCATCACCTGCTTGTTCCACAGTATGACATTAAACACCTCTAGCTTACATTTATATATGTGAAGGTTTTATAGCTCGAAAATATGTTGAAAAACAGGCTTTCTGACTGTAACTTCTGGTTTGGTGTCCATGAAGATAGAAAGGTTTAATGCCATACTATGAAACATTCCAGACAAAGCAATAACATCTTCATGGAGAAAACCATTTGACGGACCCTCCACCAGAAAAGTTACACAATGCACTTTAAAGTTCAGCAGAGGCATTTCCAGAGCTGAAATGGTCCAAATGATTCTAGTGAAGGTATATGGAGTTTAAAAACACAGTGGAGCACTTCCTGTATTACCACATGGCATCACCAGTTAAATTAATTAAACAAAACACAACTCCGGGTATATTTTTGCTGAGAAAATAGGATTATGACATATATCACAAAAATGTGTGTAATGTGGGCCCTTTAATGCAAAAAAATGTCAATAATAGCATATGATTGGGGCTGGGTAATGACATGGTATCATTTGTGCTGACTCCTTAGCGCTGAAAAACTGTCGCCTGGTAACGCGCTCCTTTGTGCGTCTAACACAATGGTCTTGTCATGTTGTGGTGCCAGCGTGGAGTTCGGGCTTTTGTTCCGTGTGCATTGTGCGTTCGTCGAAGTGTTTTGTATGCAAATGAGCCTATCAGCGCCCGTTAAAGCGTTAGCCAATGAGCAGCGCCATGTCCGGACCGGGCTAGCGTTAGCGATCATGAAAATGGGTAATTGTGTTTATGTGGTTTGTGAAGCTAACGGCGTCTATCATGTTGGTGTTGCTGTTTTATGTAGCAACTGCCGGAGAGATAGTTTGTGAAAGCGAGCCTTGTAATTGAGCTAAACCGGCCTCATGTGCGTCTGTGTATGTATTTATTTATATTTCCAGTTTAATGACACATCCATATTCCTCACCTAGTTTCAGAATTGACCAAGTCTTCCCCCAAGTCCACGTTTTGAACCCTAATTGCTTGATGACAACTGCTTTATGATGAGTAGCTGGGTCTCTAATTGGATTTGAATGCTGTTTCAAATGTAAATTGCAAATTGTGTATTATTTGTAAATGTATAAATGAAAAGTACTGTAGAAAATGATTTGGAGTTGTGTTTTGTTTCATTCACACACACATTTAACACACAAACCTTGAATATTCAGGCTGTGTCCTTCACTTAAACTGAAAACACAAGACAGGAAGTGCTTCACTGTGATTTTAAACTCCAAACACCTTCACTACAATCATTTGGATAATCTTAGCCTTGCAATTGCCAGTTTCTACTAAACAAAAGATAAAGCTGTCAACCTGAAAACTACCACTTCATGACATCACAAGGTGGAACAGAGCATAATGAGCTTTAGAGGTGTACACAGACCAGTAATACAGGATTACTCAAACATGTGTGAATGAAACAAAACACAACTCCAGGTCTGTTTTTGAGGAGGTAACAACATTATAACATAACTTAAAGCTGACAAGAGTCAAGTTTGCATAATATAGGACATGTAATCATTTTTATAATGCAGTGTTAATTATAGTGTTGTTTTTTTATTCTAAAACATCTCTCAACAAACATATAATTATTGTAAACTGAACTTTTGGACCACATCGATCATATGCATAATTACTCCATATGTACAAGTACCAATTTCTCTATACAAGAACATTTCACCATTACACAAATATGAAACCTCTATCTGTCAGGTTATCACTTAATTGAATCCATTTGCTCATAGTCTAATATAACTGTAGTGTGTTTCCTACGCAGACCCAGACTCATGTACAGTCCAACTCCTCACAGCAGAGTCACTTTTTCTATTATCCTCCATGACACCTTTAGCTTTGTGATGGAAATCTCATCACTGCATTGAGTATTGAGTATTGAACGGCAGCAGAAAGAGATGGAATGTCTGCACCAATACAATCTGCTCTGACCTTAATGGTAATGACCTGGAAAAGATCGGCATCAATCCTCAAAAGTTATGCACTATTGCGCTATTTTAAATTTCCTGTTAAACTTGTGTGTGTGTTTGTGTGTTTAGAAATAGGGCGGGACATGTAAAAAGCGATATTCAGCAATGTTTAGTGTTGGAATAATAATGGTGCAAAATTTAAAGGTCCTATATTCCACGAAATTGACTGTTGTGAACTTTAAACGTACCTGGAGTTGTGTTTTGTTTCATTCACACATGTTTGAGTAATCCTGCATTATTTGTCTGTTTACATCTCCAATGCTCAAAATGCTCTGTTCCACCTTGTGATGTCATGAAGCGGTGGTTTTCCCATGAACATCTGCCTTTTATCTTTACTTCAGTAGAGATTCTGGGACTGAAATCAGTGGAGCACTTCTTGCATTACCACATGACATCACAAAGTGGAACAGCGTGATTTCTATTTGTGAGAGGCACTAAATAGTGTGTGGTTTGTGTGTTAAATATGTGTGAATGAAACAAAACACAACTCTAGGTATGTTTTTGATGAGGTAACAACATTATAACAAAAACATAGCTTAATAAAGGCCTTTTAAGTTTCTTTTGACATGGATTATACTCTTGGCCAATATTGCAAAATATTGTGCAACTCTACTAGAAACACTTCTATGACTTATAGTTACCATGAAATGTTTGAATGTAAAATAAGGAGGGTACTATGAAGTGAAGCAGTTTTTGTCAAAATAACAATGGCAGTTGGAGTCAAAAGTACCATTTACTGAGGTATAGTTTGGAGTTCTGGAGAGGGAGACAAATATACAAAGGTTATAGAAACATTCAAATGAAAAAACAAAACAAAAACACAGGTATGTTGTTTTTTTTTTAAATAACAATAAGCCATTTTCGCATAACATTAGCTTGTATTCAATGCTATTATTCTATTTATTTGTTTCATAACTTCTTACTTCGTCAAAATAGTTCTTGGAATAATCTGCACTAATTGGACATCCTTGAACTTTTAAATGTCACATAATTTACTAAACTAAAGCAAGGGACTGAATTGTCATTAAAATATGATTGCAGTGGTTTCAGCTGTGGAAAAGGGCAGATATTACTGATGCAAGATGACAGTTTGAATTCAAGGTGAAAGATGTGTGTTGTTCTATATTTTTGACTTGAATAAATTGTGTGCGTTGTAGTTACTTAATACTTTTATGAGGCATGTTTAAAAATGTCTGTACCCTTTTTTCCCCAATGTTTTGAGCTAAATATGTCTTCCTTAGCACAGATATATTGTATAAGCAGCTCTTGAAATCAACACAAGTGAGCTGTGTACTATCTGCATCTAATTATAATGTGTTTTATTGACTGAAAATCAGGAATTGCGTGGTTAGCATACTAGTTGTCAGCATTACGTGATGGCAACACTCCACTCTCCTCTCTGAAAGTTGTGAAAAGCGCTTATAAACTCATCGTGGTGAATAATTAGGATGATCTGAATGCAGAAGGTAAGTGAGGAATAACTTTGGACCGCTGCAAACTGTTTAAAATGTATTAAAATCAGACATAACTTTTTTCGTTCAAAGTTTTGACAAATCTGGTGCTTTTTCCTCGATATATGAAATACTGCACCATCAAAGAGTGTGAAGCTGCAAAGGACAAAAAAATTCAAACTTATATTATGAAACAAATTACATTTACACACAGACAGACGCTAACCTTGGTACACCAGTTTTGCTAAGTTAAAATATGCTTTTAATGCATAATGTACAGCTAACCCTGCCTTAAATATGTTCCCTACCCTCCTTACACATACACTCAGAGTTACCATGTTTATAATTAATTAAAACTAAACAGCATTCCACGTTGACATTCTGCTTATTTGGCTTTGTTTCTGTACTATTAATTAAAAGAAAGTACCCGTGCTTATTTCTCCTCACTTAACCCCAAAAGACTCAAACCAAATTAATCATGTTTTCATTCTATTATAAATCAACCTTTAAATAGTGTTTGGGCTCTCTGTGTGTGCCCCGGCGTAAGTGGCTGGGTTTAATTGCCACGGGCAGATATGGAGCAGGGATCAGGGGCTAGTGTGGTAGCCTGGAGCGGGGTTTTTATTTTGAAAGGACATCAGAGCAGATCATATCAACTGGACTAAAGATTAGACCTGTTTCTGTTTACCAATACATCTCTACAATTGGGTATGATAATCGCAAACATATCTACTTCAAGTTGTTATTCAAAGGTTGTGTCTAAGATGGCAGCTGTTTGCTCCTTATCTTGTTTGTCACTGTGCACTGGGTTAGCTGTTTGTGAGGGAAAAGCAGTCATGAATGCATTTAGATGACATGTTTAGCAGAAGATAGAGAATACACAAGGACGATTGTTTATAAGTGAGTCAGAAATTCAATATTGGATCGGGTTCATGTTCATTATAGGTCACTTTAAGGAGCCCATTACAGATTGTGTTTACCATATATTATACAGTAATGGAGCTTGACAGTGACCCATTCATTTTTCTCATAGAAAAAAATACAAATAAGAAATGAAATGAAATGAAATTAAATGAAATTAAATTAAATTAAATTAAATTAAATTAAATTAAATTAAATTAAATTAAATTAATTACTGTGGGTGAGGAGCTTAGTTACATGGGAGGAGCTTAGAGTAGACCCACTGCTCCTCAACATCAAGAGGAAGCAGCTGAGGCCCAAATTTTTGCAAATGTAGCAAAATTTGATCTCCATTACTTACAATATTAATGTTTACAAAAAAAAATAAAGGCTACAAAAATCATTTTTTTCTCCAATGCTAATTTTCATACACTACGCACACACTCATGCTTGGTTTCATGATTCTTGGGGACATTACGTTGACTTAATTTTGGAGACTGATCCTAACCTATCCTTCCTGCTGCTGTCAGACTGTATAATGATCAATGCTAGTCATGTGTCATCTCCATAGCAACCATGTGTAATCTCCATAGTAATAATAACAATGTGCAATATTATTTAAAGTCACTTTACCTGCTATTATTTATTTACCCACCACTGTCCATCACTGCACTGTACACAATCATCTCAGAATCAAAAACACTTATTGTGCAATGTTCCTGTGCCTTTTAGCTTAGCTTACAGTGTTGTGTTTTTTTAGTTGATTGTAAATACTTATTATTATTATTTATCTTGATTTTGATGCATGCTCTTATTTTCCTACTGTTTCTGTAACTTGCGTTGTGACACTGCAATTTCCCCATTGTGGGACAAATAAAGGATTATCTTATCTTATCTTATCTTATCTTAACCTAAACCCTAACCTGGGGACCTGATTTTTGTCTTCATATGGTTGGCACGTCATCATGAATAAGCGTGTGTTTACAGGTTTTAGTCCCCACAAGTGTGAGTGAAAGCACATCATATTTGGATGTACTTTCACTCTAGCACCTCCACCATCGAGTCATCTCTCAGGTCTGTCCTTATGCATCTCCCTTGGACTTGATTTAAATGCTAATTGAACTGTGCATCCAAACCTCCACAACACCTTCAGCACTGTAATGACTTTGAATCCACTGGCACTGGTTTAAATGAATGCTGAAATGTACTGTGTTATGTATTAGTGGGGACTCAGGGACAGTATTTCACCAGTCAAATCAAAATCACTTATTTAATTGCATTTGAACAATTAAGACTGCATTTTAAACACTGATAATTGTACCAAATGTAGCAAACTTTGACTGCCATTATCTACAATTTGTATTAACATTTACAAAAACTGCTACCAAAATTGTTTGTTCTCCAATTCCAGTTTCTAACACACACGCACAATCATACAGGGTTGATCAACGTCATATTCATCAAAAACAGATCAGGAGTTGTTTCAAATCAAAATCGCCATAACTTGTTAACTTCAACATTCACAACCAATTTAAAATGCATGGGATTCTTGTATTTCTCTTGTATTGTAAAGATTTTTAGAGTAACTGTTGTATTTGGAAAACAAAGTACAATAAATTTTAAAATAACTCTTTCAATTATGAACAATGTTTCAACATAATGACAGTGTGGCATTCAAATCCCAATGTTGCGTTGGATATTTTGGGAATTGTACAACTTTAAAGCTTTGTAGAGACATAGTCCCTCCTTTGTTTATGGAGGAGGAGTATTTGAAGTTTACTGTAACCTGAAGTGCTCTGCAGTAGTTTGAAGTCTGCCATTTTGAAGTACAGTTTGACATTTCTCATTTGTGCTTTAGTGACTCCAGTGACAGTTTTAGCAGCGCACATGTGGGTTCAGAGAAGGTGGCAGTAAGGTGGAGTATATTTTTGTCTCATTTCAGTGTAAAAATGCTATTTTGGTTTAGTTGTAAACTGGGATAGAAGTCATCTAAAGAGTAAGTATGGTTTGGTCTGTATAGTCACTAATTGTCAGATGGCTTAAGTTGTTTTGTCTGTGGAGAGGTGAGCCACAGAATGCATGTTTTGTGATTTAACTTTTTATTGCAATAAAAAACACCTAATTGAATAGAATGGAAGATGTATTTTTTTTTTAATGATTAACCTTTATTTTACAGGGAGACCAAATAAGAGTCTAGTCTAGCTCTCTTTTACAACAGTGCCCTCTACAAAACATACAAAGACAATTATAATGACAATAGAATATTAAAACAATAAAGAAAATGCAGTATAAACATGAGGCAATCATTAAGGAATAAAGTACAGAATATAAAAGCAATTAAAACGGTCACACTGATCATTTAAAACAGAATTTAGAAGACAAGTATCATGTTCTACAGATGGAAACTAAACACTAATAGTGTGTAAAGGAAGTAGAGGGCAGGTCTCTCACCAGAAAAGTTCCATACTGCACCTTTTCCTGAACCTATATTTGAAGCATTTTATAGTTCCTGCAGTTGTACTCACATTATGGATCAGACTGTTCTTCCGGCTAGATACTTGCTTCAAACACCTTTTCTTCCTTTTCCTCGAGGAATGGAACAGGGTCCCTGTCGATTTTTTTTTTTTTTACTTCACCTGTTATGAATTTACCTGGTGTCTGTATGAAACCCAGCAATGTGTGATGGGGATGCAGCAGGCACAGACATATTCAAATGATGCTAAATGAGCAGTGCTATGCTTGGTTATGTCTCCCTTTGATGAATGCAACACCTTATTTCACTGACAAACAGCAGATCCAACCCACGGCTGCAGGTCGGTCTGTGTATATTTAGCTTCAATTAAAACTGGTGAACGCATTTACAATTCAATGGCCACCAGATGCTTGTTGACGCTCTGATTTTAAATAGTCAAGACATGCCATAGCTTTAGGTTCATGGCAATATGAGACAGATGATAAGAAAAAAAAATACCCCGTAATTTTTGGGAAATTATTGTAAGGTCAAAGAACATATATTTAGACACTTAGCAGTTGGTTTGGGTTCTTAAAAGAAAGTTATGATTCGCAATCACTTTAGATATATCGAGGGATTTTGTCATTATTTCTATTAAACGCAACAGGAAAGGCATCATTCTTACTCTGCTCTGTTGTATTTTCTCTGGAAGGTCTTGAGGTATATCTTCTGGAAGGTCTTCTGCCACATTGGCTGCTACATTTGGTGAGAAAGTCTGTAGCATTTCAAAGGTCCATAATTAGCTCTTTGCACGGTTTCCATGGATACAGGGAAAAACTGTTCATTTCACACAATCCAACTTTGAACTGCACATAATGCACTTCTTAGTTGGTTAAAACCCCATGATATTGACATTAAAAACTGAGCTCAAAACAACAAAACATTTCAAAAACTAACTCACTACCTCAAAGCAAAGCTACATTTCTACACTTTCATTCAAATTTCACAGAAATATTTCAGGCTTGACTGGAACATCATTCAATTTAACCTGGAAAGACTCAGATAGATACAAAGGGAAAGTATTAGTCATTTTATTGAATGAGTTCTTTGGCTCTCAGACCCCGGCAGACAAGCATTTGACAGACCCTCCACTAGAAAAGTAATGCACCTTTAAACAAACTATTCTAAAATAAAACATGCTACAACTGATTAAAATAATAATAACACTCACAGATACATTTTATTGTAATAGATCTTGTGTCTCATGTCCATACCTGCATAACTTTCTTCTCAAGGATATGCATGTTCCAGGGAGACGAGCTGGGACAGTGGCTCAGACGATCGGTGAAAAGCTGGAGTCGCCTGAAGCTTCAGAGGTGACAGAGCCTGGCTTTAATATTCTAATTCCTCTGGAGATGTCCACATTCATACACAGCACAGTGAGGGGTGAGCCACTATTCTCGCACTGACAATGCCACAGGAAAAAGACATGAGCTGGGACGGGACGAGCTGACAGTCGAGTGGAAAGAAGGTCATGATACGGATCCGACTCCCTAGCGTTCTTTATGCGACTCGTTAGCTTGACTGTCTTTTCATGATTTTACTCACCAGAAATAGTTAAAATGTTATCTGTCAGTTGTAGCCTTACTTTGTTTAAAGGTGCACTGTGTAACATTTTGGTTGGGGGTCCGTCACCTGCTTGTTTCAATGGATATGTCATTGCTGTGCCTGGAATGTTCCACAGTGTGACATTATGCAGCTCTACCTTACATTTATTGAATTACAGGTGGTTTTCTAGCTTAAACATACCTAGAAAAACAGGCATTCTGACTGTGAGTGTACACTGGTGTCTAAGTGTGTGTGTGTGTGTGTGTGTGTGTGTGTGTGTGTGTGTGCGTGCGTGCGTGCGTGTGTGTGTGTGTGTGTGTGTGTGTGTGTGTGTGCGTGAATGGGTAAGTGGGTCCTTGATGTAAAAGTGCTTTGAGTGTCTTGAAGGTGGAAAAGCCATGTACCATTTACCAAATACTGTAAATACTGTCTATTTATTTGTTTATTTATTTATTTATTTATTTATTAAAAGCAAGATAATTAGTAATAATTAGAGTATTTTTCAAGCACAGCACATTTTGAAGGCAATGCACACCCCATAAATTAATTCAATTTCATTTCTAATTTTGTTGTTTATCCACATGACCGACATGTTTTTACTGTCACTGTCATGCTGTCCTGTGTGATTGATTTATGACATATTGATATGGATTGATTTGCGCTAAATTGTATGTGGGATATGTTTTATGCCAGATGCCCTTTTTGAAATGACTCTATTTATACAAGCAAGTGTAAATATTGTAAAATAGATCATCTTCATTTTATTTATGTATTTGTTTATCTATTATTATTATTATTATTATTATTATTATTATTATTATTATTATTTATTATTTTCATGTAATATATATTTTATTTGTATTTTCATATTTTGAAGGCAATGCACACCCACTAACTTAATTTAATTCTATGTCTATTTTTGTTGTTTATCCACTTGATCACTGTGTTTTTCCTGTCACTGTCACACTGTGATTGATTCATGGCATATTGATACTGAGCCCATGTGTATATGAGTGCATAATATAGGCAGATATGGATTGGCAGTGGTCCTGGCACCTGTCACACTGGACAGGTGCGTACAGAAGAGCCAGTGGAACACATCCCTCACTGTTATCCCATAGACGAGCTGTCAGTCTGAGCTGTGAATCCACATTAAACATATGCCTTCAGTATTCTCCATGTCAGGAAACAACAGCACAGACTTAAATGTCAGAGCACTCTGGGTAATTGATCGCTCACAGTATAGAGAACATGCTGCCAAGAAAGCCTTTTAATGGATTTTAAATGTGATGGGGCTGTGTTTATGTTTACTCATTGATTTGTTCTGTTATGTACTGAAAATGGAACAGTCGTATCAAAATCCATAGTCCAAAAACACAAAATGATTTAGACAATGTTTCTATATAAAAGGACTACACCTAAGTACATTTTTGTTACATGAACTTATTTGTAGCTCTTACTGTTGCACAATTTTAGGATATAAAACAGTCTATAAATAGATGATTGTGTTTCTGTTATGGAAACAAAGTATTTCAAATTAGAGTTTTCAAACATTCAGAGTTTTTTTTTTTTTCTTTTTTTCCTTTTTTTCCCTTCAATTTGGGCCAAACATTTGTAATATTTATGCCTAATTTCAGAAAATGTTTAAGGTACACGATGTAACTTTTCTTGTTGGGGGTCCACCTGCTTTTATCCATAGAGATGGTATTGCTTTGCCTGGAATCTTTGCCTCCACAGATCTGCCACTTGGTCTTGGTCTTGAAATAATGCCATATTGTGGACATATTGTGGAACACATCTCCATGGAGATAAGCAGAAAAGTTACATAGTGCACTAGTATGAGCTGAATTTCAACTCTCTGGTTCTCAAGGCTTGGAATTTTTGAATTGTCTTGAAGCGTAGAGTCTCTGCAAAAAAACAAAACAAAACAAAACTACATGACGTCATGAGCTACTTTATGAATACCACCATCTCCAGTAAAGACCTATGTAGCCTCAGGACATGTATTTATGCATTTATGAGTTTTGTGGTCACAAGTCACTGTGCAAAACTTTCCTAAAACTTCTAAATAGCACAAAAAGTCAGAATATTATCACAATTGTGGGCTATCATGTGTGCGCTATCATCTAACAGAGAGCGCATTGTTTAAGAGGCACTCCATAACTCATTTAGCAGGGAATAAATCTGCTTTATGGCTCTAATGATAAGAGGACTTTGACACATTTTGTACTAATAAATATGGAATTGCCTGAAGCTGAAATAGCAGGACCGTTATATTGATTGTGAGAGATGGCAGCGTTGGTTTTGCAAAATGAATGCAATAAAAGCTCATGAAAACTTTCTCTTGTCACTGACAAAATATAGTATTGTGAAGTTTATCCCACTTATTCGGGATGTTGCAGCGGGTGTCGTTTTTATTATTTTCCTTCTTCTGGTGTCTGATTTTGTGTTGAGCTGCTGATATCCACGTCACATAAGTATTATACAAACCTGATCAAATCAAAACTTATCAAAACAATGAATGAAGACATATGGAATGTAGTAAACAAAAATAAACTACAAAAATAACTGGATGGATTTGTAAAAAGAGCCACCCTTTGCCTTGCCTTTGTTTTTGTTGACTTTTATGTGGTCAGCTGAAGTTGTTTTAAATGTGCTGTATAAATAAACTTGAACTGAACTGAACTGATCACTGATTTGGACACTTGGCATTCTACGACCCTGACAAGGCACACCTGTGAAGTGAAAACCATTTCAGGAGATTTCATCACGAAGATCATTGAGAGAAGGCCAAGGGTTTGCAGCACTGTCAACAAAGCAAAGGCTGGCTACTTTAAGGATTTTTTTTCTATAAAATATCCAAATATATTTCCAAACTTTGGACTAGTAGTATAATTATTTAGAAGTAGTTTAAACACTTTTTCTTCTTCCACATTTATTCATGCGCTCTTAATGATGGACAGTTTGATAATGGATCTTTTTTCCCCCTCAATTTGAATTCCTATTAAGCTGTTGTATTAAGTGATTTACTAGTTTCATTAATCATTTTGGATAGTTCTAGTGGACATATGAGGGATCTTGTTAAAAACATGCCCCTTAGCCTGTATCTACACTAGACTCCTTACATCACATCCTGCCTCCCCCGGCGGGCCTGCACACTGTGGCTGCACCAGGTGAAAGTGAAATCAAATGAAATATTAATTCTGAGCAGAGATGATGAAATCCAGCCGTGGTTAACACAGTCTCCCTTCTCCTCCCCCTCTCTCCGCATCTATCCCCTCTCTCCTCCTCTCTCCTCCCTCTCTCCCTTCATACCTGGGGCTTTGATTTGGCTGTTGTTGGACCTTATCACACCTCCTCTGTACTGGGTCTCACGTGTGCCCCTGCTTTCATTTCAAGCTTATTAAAAGGGGAGTATTCTGGGGAGAAGGAGTACTAAAGGGTAGAATTAGCATGTGGAGACAATTCCTCTCCCAGCGCACAAACCAAAGTCGGTCATTCTATGTTTACCTGTCTCCCCTAGGTATTCATTAACCCCTTATTTCACTTCAGGGCCTGCTGGAGTCTTTTTTCTTTTTTTTTCTTCAACATTGCAGGCTTCTTGGATCTCAGAATATGAGCACAGTTCATACAGTCTTTGCTTCTTTACTTATAATAGTTAACATTTTTTGTCTCCGTAGCTGCTGTGTTACTTTTGAATTTTTCTACCAGACTGACCATATCAATAACTGTTTGAGTTTTTTACACTTCTATGACCTAAACAAAAAAATAATAAAAAATAAAAACGATTCTTTTAGCTGTATGGTTACAATTTAAACCTATAAATACATCGGGACTGCCCAGACTGCACAAAGAACATTATAATTCGATAATTCTGTGGGGGAATACGTGAAAGTGATATTTGTTTCGTTTATGGACTAGGAGTCTGGATTTTACCTATGACGCAACAATTCAGGCAAAATGCAAATGAAGTGCTCGGAGAAGACTATTTTCAGCAGTACTCTTCAGCCCTACAGCTAGTCAAATACTGTCCTTGATTCCTTGAGCAAGACACTTAATACTCAACTCACAGCATAAATGTGTCTGGATATGACAGGAAGGGCATCTGATGTAAAAAATGTTTTCCCAAACTACTACTGTTTCTTAACTTTGATTTTTATTCCCAGTGAACTTCTCGTAGTCCAGCAGTGTTGCATCCTGCTTTACTATATAATGTAATTTGTAAAGCAATGCCTGAATTATCCAATCTTCCCAAGATGTAATTCCAAATCTCTTTTTATGGACAGTCTTTCCATCGATTTGTTGCCTCTTTTGTTTTCTCCTAAAATTACACCACAAATCTGATTTAAAAAAATGTAATTGAATCTGTTGCATTGTTGACAGAATTATTAGAGTGTGAGTGTGGCTTCTTCGCAAACAACTAATTTATCCTTCAAATCATAACACGATCAGGCCCTCCTCTGCTGAGGGGTAGCTAACAATAGAGACATCCTGTTTCCATTTGTCAATAAGGACACCTTTATGGGCCCTGAAGTCATTATGTCTCTCCTGATGGGGCCAACACCATGTGCTAAATTACATGGGATCACATTAGTTTGAGTCTCCGAGTGCTGTGTTCATAAAACTATTTGGAGATAATCCACTCCAGCCTGACATCAGCACTTTCTGTTGTTGTGGTGTGTGTGACCTCCAACTTTAGAACAATAACGCAACTTCTTTACGTAATAATAATGTATTTGTCTTATTTAGCACTTTTACAGATGCTCAAAGTCACTTTACAATTTCCTGCATTATTCCTCCACTCCACAATTGGCAGTAAGTTGGTATTGTTGTCACATCTGCGCCATCGGCCCCTCTGACCACCACCAACACTGTGAGTGAAGTGTCTTGCTTAAGGACCATAGATTGTGTATATAAATGGACATAGCTAACGTGCTAGCTGCCACGTTGCAAATATGAGGTGAGCATGGGCGAGCTTCTGGCTCAAGATATGAACATCAACGGTCAAATCAGGTGTTTTCATTCAAAGGTCACTCCCGCTAGCGTTAGCAACAGGTTCGATTGACAGTGTTGCTAAGCGTCCGCCTCCTGCTAAACCAGCAGTGAGTGCGGGAAGGGGCGTTACCCTCAACAGCCTCGCTCTGGATTGGCTCTTTTGTTGCTATAATACTCGCGGACGGAATTCCTATGGAACTCTGCTCTAAATTCGCCCGTATAACTGCAGCCTCGATGAGCTTCCAGGCCCTGCCCTGCTTAGCTTTAGAGATTTGGTAAGATCAGGCTTTGGGAATGAGGTTTGGCCACACGAGGAGGTATAAAATTATAGTTTTACAGTGGATTGGCTTTTATCCTTGCACTTTCCCCTACTCTCACAGAGACGTGAAGAAAGAAGTGTCTTGCTCTAGGGCACAATGGCATTATGCAATTCCAGTTGCAGGGACACTGGCATTGACCCTCATCAAATAAACTCTAATGCTTCATTGTAGCTAGCACTCTCACCTCACAGCAAGAATACCCAGGGTTCAAGACCAAATCAAACGCAGGTCAAATGCACGGCTTTTTTGACTGAAAAGTGGGTTTCCTCTGATCACTCATCCAGTTTCCCCCATCAACCTAGAACATGCACAATTATAAACAGCTAACTCCTAGCCAAATCTAGCTCAAGATGTAGAGATGAACCCCGGAACATGTAGCTGTATCAGTGGCATTAGGAGATTCAGAGGTCAAATTTTCATATAAGGTCAAATAAAATATAACTTAACCCTGGGCCTTAAATATATTTCATTAAACAGCTTCCAACCACTATATCAGATATTGTTCTACCATGCAATAATAACCAGACAGCATGTAATATTTCTATGTCTGGCTCCATCACCACAAAAATCTAAATTCAAACTGTGGAAGTGCAAATGAGGAGCTTCTTAAGAATGTTCAGCAAATACACTCTAATTACACACTAGAAATAGAGTAAAAATCCAAATATTTCTGCTTGAATCTCAATGTATTTAGATCTTAGGCTCCACTGGTCACCATTAGTCTTGTCAGTCAAAGAGTCTGGATAGATTGCCATGTAGAATGTAAACAGAAATCAAAGCATGATCCGAACAACCTCTCAGGAAGCTCTCATTTGTCAGCCCCACTTGCATTACCGCTCTGGTCTTGGCTCTTCGCTCAATCAACTTTTCAACACGAATCAATATTTTGACAAGTCATTGAGTGTGTTTTAGTGGAAATCAGCCACAGTGTCTGGAAAATAAGAGACACAAAGTTAGTGTTGGTTTTGGAAAATTGCATTGTCACTCTGTTTAGCGATGACAGCAGAGGCAAATTGGGAAGGGTCCATGCAAATGAATGAGAAGTGGCTCACATGTATTCACGTTTTTGCAGATAGTTGTTACAGATCTTGAAACTGAATGCCAAAACTTAGTGTATTTTTTTTTTATTCTGTAATTTTGACTTAATTTGGTGGGATAGCACATGTTTTAAATATAAATGATAGTTTTACACCAACCGAGAAGCAATTTGTGAAGAAAAGTTGGAGAATATGTTGAAAATGACATAGGAGATTTCTATTCAAAAGTTTACAACAATTTACAACAATATATATACTTTGAATTTACTATTATTTATTTTTGTATATACTTTAAACATAATTTCAACAAAATAAAGATGTTTTCTTATATTTGTATTTGTCAGATAATAATTTCTGTGTACATTAAAGGTGTTTTGCTAGGTAACAGTTCCCTAGTGTGGTATTCCAATTTCCAACCAGGAAGTACAATTTTAAAACTAAAAAAAAAGACCAAACTGGGAAAGCAAGTGATTGTTTTGGAAAAAATTTAAGTTGTATGGAATTCAGTTTGAGACAAGAACATAAAAAAAAATAATAATAATAATAATAATAATTATTATTATTATTATTATTATTATTATTGTTGTTGTTGTTGTTGTTGTTGTTATTATTATTAACATAAAAATGAAAAATAAATACATAAATAAATACAAATTTAAACTAAATTTGCAGGAGTTGTGTGTTAAACATTTGTGAATGAAACAAAACACAATTCCAGGTATGATTTGGTGAGGAAACAACATTATAACACATCAGAAAATAGAGTAATATGGGCCCTTTCAAGCCAACTATACTGAATGTTTGTCATCTATTACAATAAGAGCAAACCATTAATGCAAAATAGTGCTGAAAAGCGCATTCTGAAACACCATTGAGAATTATAAAAAAAATAATTACCAACAAGTAAAATCGCTCAAGTGCCACCATCCGGCATGTTTTTTCTCACATATTTTTGCTGAGCTTTGTGCATTTTTAGTACAGCAGCAGTCATCATTTAATTATGTTTAAATTTAATCCCACAATCATGCATTGACAAGTGGCTTCTCCAGAATTGAGTGTCAGCTAAGAGTGTCCCCGCACGCAAATGAACCTCAGACATCACAAAAGACTTTCAATTGCGTGTATACTGGCGAAGAGAACCCATTCACCAACACATAAACATGACAATTTATGAGGCTGTCTTCCATTTGGACTTAATCGTAACTGGGGCGGAGAAAATGGAAATTCCCCACATGTCGTACATCAAGTGTGTTTGCACAATGTTCATGAAAATCACACAGAAATGTTAAGTCTGAATAGAGTCATAAATGGTTGGAGCAAAGATGAAAACAGGAGGCGTTCTGTCAATAAGAGAATTTCATGTGGATTATAGCCATATACTGTTGTGTAGTGTGGATTTATTTGTAAAGATATATTTTAAAGGTGCACTGTGTAACATTTTAGGTTGGGTGTCCGCTACCTTGGAGATATTGCATTGCCTGTGATGTTACACAATATGGTATTAAACTTATATAAGATGCATTTATTCAATTATGGGTGTTTTTATTGCTCAGAAAGACCTTTCAAAACATGCATTCTTATTGTGAGTGGGGTCACCTCTTCACAGATCTCACCTGTAAATTGCCCTAGTGGCATGTCCTGCTTGTTTCTAAGGAGACTGAAAAGTTTAATGCCATACTTTGGAATATTGGAGGTAAAGCAATAACATCTCCATGGAGACAAGTAACTGGCACCTTTAAAGGGCAAATATTATGCAAAATTATTACTTTTTGTAGCATTTATATTGTTGTTCCTTCCTCAAAAACATGTCTCGAGTTGTATTTTGCTACATTTACGCTTTGTGTGTATTTTTTTGTGTAACGTTTCTGGTGGAGGGCCCATCAAATGATTTTCTCCAAGGAGATGTTATTGCTTTGTCTGGAATGTTTCACAGTATGGTATTAAACCTTTATATGTTCAAAGAGACCAACCAGACCAAGTTACCGGTCAGGTCTGTGGAAAGGCAACTTCGCTCACAGTGAGAATGTTTTTCAGGGTATTTTTGAGCAATAAAATCACCTGTAATTTAACAAATGTAAGGCAGAGCTGTTTAATGTCATACTGTGGAAGATTCAATGACATATCCATAGAAACAAGCAAGATGACGGACCCTCAAACAAAAAGTGACATAGTGTACCTTTAATTCATTGATCCAAAACGGTGCTTTTTTGAGTGCTTAAAAAAAGCTTCAGTTGCATTTTGCCTGAACTGTGGCGTCATAGGTAAAATCCAGACATAGTTATCAGCATAGTTTTTATGTCCATAAGCAACTGCTGCAATTGTCCATTAGCATTGAATCAGGGGTGTAGTTTATAAAGACTGTTTTCCAAATGTAGACATTATTGTAAAATACTTATCCCAACGTGACCGAAAGCATGTTTAAAAGACACAAAACCTTCTTCATGTGGAAATATTAAGAATCGTCTCAGCTTTCTGTGCCCGTACAATCTTCCAGCGGACTGCCCTGTCAGCTGTTTTACCAAAGAATCAAAATACACTTCGCAATATAGAGTTGCAAAAATGAGATGATGAACAGGTTGCTGACACCCAGGAGGATTTTGCAAATTAAGTTGATGCTGCGATAATGTAGAAGGTATCAGTGACAGACGATCATTCACTTTCAGCTGTTGCCACTTCTATTTTGCTGCTGACTAGAAAGCGAATATGTCTATTAACAAGGATTATACTTGCCTGAAGCCTGAAGCCTGAACATCTGACTATAACTTCAGATAAAGTATGGGGAAGTGGTGCTTTTAATATTTATTTGATACAATTGTAATTACAAATGAAATGATTGTTTTAGCTATGTGGAAGTCATTAGTGGTCTCAAGATTAAACTCACACATTTGAATAACCCTGCATTATTTTTTATTTAGTCTTTTATTTAATAGGGACAGTGCATATTGATGAACATCTACAACATCGCAGTGTAAATATGCCAGATTCTAGCAAAAATGCAAATTTCCATCTGTTTTCCCTAGGCAGGTGACACCACAGCAAAAACAATAACAAGTGACAATAGCAACAGTTATACACTAAAAGTGTCCACAAGTCTGTTTTTTCTTTAGCCACTGTTTCAAGTGTGATTTGAAAGTGGCCTTTGTTGGAGTCTCTCTTATTGATAATGGGAGAGAGTTCCAGAACTTAGCGCCTCTGACTGAGAGCACCCTTTGTCCGAATGTAGTGCGTCTGTGTGGGACCTCACAGTTCCCCCGGGCCGTGGCCCTAGTTCCCATCCCACTGACAGTCTTTGTTTTCATAAAATCCTGTAACGGAGTGGGGGCAAGTCCATGCAAAACTTTATATACAAAACATCCATATTTGAAATATTAAAATTAAGCAAGTTGTACTTGTCTAAAATAGTGCAGTGGTGAACTGAGAATGGTTTCTTGTCCAATATTTATATAGCTTTTTTAAAAAGTGATTCAACTGGTTTGAGCGTTGTGCCAGCAGCAAGTGACCATGTGATTATGCAATATTCTATATGAGACAGAATCATGGAGTGTAAAAACATTTGTGCCGCGTATAGAGTCATAACGGATCTTGCCTGGCCAAAATTCACAAGTTAAAATTAACAGTTTTTGTGAGGCACTAAATGTGTTTCTTAAATGTCAGTGTTGGATCCAACGTCAGTCCCAGGTATTTAAACTCTTTGACGAGACTGAGTTCCACCCCATCCAGAAAAACACTGGACTGCTGTAACTCAGTTGTTTTTTTACTGAACATCATGCAGACAGTTTTCTTTATGCGGAGTTGCAAGCATGAGTTCTTGACCCACTTTTGGACATGAGTCATGGCTGATGTTCACTTTTCTGAAGCTTCTTGTACAGTTTTGACATGTGTAAGGATTACAGCATCATCAGCATACAGCTGGACATTGACATTTCCAGAAGATCACTGATATATAGACTAAATAAAATAGGTCCTAAAATGCTACCTTGGGGGATCCTGTTGGACAGTGAAGGTAGGGCGATTTAAAGCCAGAGGGGAAACACATTGTTGTCTGTGGGACAAATAATTAGTCTGTCTACATTTCTCCAAAACTCAAAATGTTAAAAGCTACCATTTAGCTTTTGTGTAGTCGAGGTTGTAAACAATAAGATAGCAGTTTTAAAGCAAATCGAGATCCACGTTTGTAACTGTTGTTTATAAAATGTGTATAAATAAAGTAAATTTGAATTTAAATTGCACTATGCACTATTTCTTGTGTTATAAGATAGATAGATTTATTTATTTTTTTATCTAACACTGATTGAAAGTTTTGTTTATGCTGATGAAATTTGCTTTTTGTATTAATAAGGGGGAAAAAACGCCAATAATTTTTTTTTTATTAAATTAAATTACAAGAAAAATTTGATTATTATTTATTTATTATTTTTACTATTTTGATTAAACCATTTTAAAACCCAACGGTAAAAAAATCAATCGATATTTTCATCGTATTTGTGTCTGTCTCTTTCATCTAGTGACCACCCTTGAGCAACTTTACACATTGCTGAACTCCCCCTAAACTTCCTGGGTATATCTCTCCATGAAGTTGTTGAACCTCTTGGGCTTATAAAACCTTTTCAAAAACCCAGCGGATTGACTGAAAAATTCATGCTTGTCAAGCTGTCAGTTCTATTTCTTTGTTGGCGGTTGAAAATAATATGAAAAAAAAAAAAAAAAAAGTGACACCATTCAGAGATACTAGGATCTGGCCAGTGAATGCAAATGTGTTTGTGGCTGGAGTGAGTATAATGACGGTAATTTGGCAGTCGGAGAAGCGGTGTATTATGTATTATTTGAGGCTTTGATGGCTTTTCAAAGAGCTTCCTGTCGATCTGCTAACAACTGGAGTGGTGAGTGCTTTGGGATTGATATAAAGCTTTAAACAAGGCTCCACTCCACATGGTTTGACCTCCAGTGTAATCTTTAGGTACAGTTAAAAGGCTTGTTCGGTTTCAGTACAATTCTAGTTTGGACAGGTATTGATACTTTGCAGATGCTGTCGTCAACATTCCCTGGGGGTGTGATGCTAACTGTAGGCATGCGCTGTCTGTCTGAGGCTTTGTTAGACTTTAATCTGTGCTTTATCTGAACTGATGTAGCTGGAACTACAGCAGGTGAACAAGTCCTAAACGGGACCATGAACTCTCATATTTATGGCAGGCTCCTGAAAATGTGCTGTTTAAAACTTTTAAGCAATGTATTTGTTCAATTTGAGCACTGCACTGTACGATTTTGTACTATTCTTCAGTGAAAATATTGTGCAGAATCATCCATGTTGTAATGGTTTCTTTATAATTACCTTTCAGTGTTTTGAAAATATGTTGTTTTTATTTTTTCATAGGCAAAGTAAAAAAAACAAAACAAAACATCTACTCATTGTTTTAGATTAATATTTGGTATGATGTGGTTGCAGTGTCCAGTAGAACAATAACAGTTTTGAGATTTGAACCACTGATCTTACACTCCCTCTGTATTCAAACGTGCTCAGGAAAATGTATAAAATGATACTAAAACAATTCTTTAAAGATGCACTGTGTAACTTTTCTGATCGAGTTTTTTTTTTTTTTATTGCGTAAAAATACTATGAGTACTATGAATGCTTTACTGTGGAACATTCCAGGCAAAGCAGACCCTCCAAAACAAAACCATAGTGTATCTTTAAATAGTGTAAGCAATTTAATTAGATGTTAACACGATAATTGTATAAATTCTGAGCCCATTTAGAACGTCTATAAACCACTATTTGTATTTGACAAATTACACCCTTTCAGCGAAATAGGCTGTTTACACTGACTTTAAATTGCTCATTTTAATTCAACCAAGGTGGCATTATGCATTTCACTGCTTGCTTTTAAACATTTGTTAGAGTAGTATTTAGTCTCTGATTTAAATTGTGAGTTGTCTAAGCTTTTTTCATTGCCGGATTCATTTACTGCGCTGCATAGACTGTTGAAAAGGTAATGGTCTTTGCATTGAGGAGATAGCTTTGTTTGGCAAAAATCCCCATTAAAAAAATTACACTGGCTTTCAAGAATTAAGCAAAATCATAGTTGTAAGATGTTTTTCTCCTGTCATTTATTTTATAGATGAAAAGAAAAAAAAAAAAAAAGATACATTTGCAAGTATGCTTTGTCAAACTCTCGAAAAGTGACTTAAAGGTGCACTTTGTAATTTTTCTGGTGTGGGGTACGCTACCAGCTTGTCTCCATGGAAATGTTAGTTTTATTCCCCACAGTTTGTCATTTAACTTATCTGTATTGCATTTATTCAACTGCAGGTGTTTTTATGGCTTAAAACCTTGTAAGCAGGGGTCACTTCTCCACAGACCTGACCTGTATCTTGACGTGATGGTTGTCTGCATGGAGATAAACAAGTGAAAAGTTAGAACTGCAGAACATTTTAGGTAAAGGAACTTCTCCAAGGAGACAAGCAGGTGATGGACCCTCCACCAGAGCAGCACCTTTAACAGGCCTGTACCTATTTTTTCATGTCTTCCAGCAAAATGTGTCTGTCCCCCAGTACAGATATATTCTGTGGTGTACTGTCTGCATCTAATTCTAAAGTATTAATCAGGAAGTGCACGTTAGCATGCTAGTTGTTGATAACTTCTGACCACAGAAAACTGCTTTAAAAGTTTAAAATCATGGTTTTCAGTCAGTAAAAAAATAAAAAAAACCATGATGGAAAAATGCTGGTTCTGAATTTATTGTAGTTATATAATTTATTTTTTTTGGCTCAGTTTAATTGTGTGTTCTGATTGGCATGTCACTGTCTCCATAGTGACAGTTAAATAAAATGCTCAATATCCACCGTACCATTCTATAAACTATTTCCATCGCGTTATGTTTGGCCTTATTGATTTTAGCCTGGTCTGTTCTTTGTCCCATGTGGTTTTATGGAACATTTAACATACGTTTTCAGTAGACATGCATTTTCCCACCAAAATAAAAAAAAAATTGCAAATCCACAAATGTAAGACGGTTTGGCATGTTTTCACAAAGGTGCGTCCAATGTCAGGTTGAGATATAAACATTTGACATAAATTAGCACAATTACTACTGCAGTGTCATCACGTCGGGGGTGTTCTAAGTGTATCTCTATTGGCGGAATATTAGTTACCATGGAGACACAATGCACACATTAGCAAACACAGCCCAAAAAGTTTTAAGACAACAACATTCTCAGGAGGCTATGATCAGTACGAGTGTTCATGGTCCTGTTTACGTGTTTGATTTTCAACAAAAAAGGTGAAAAAATGATTATGATGGTTAATGCTTATGTTATGTGAAAGAAACTTGTTTAAGCGCACAAATCAGCTTACCTTTTGTAGTTCCAACCAAATCAGCTCTTTCTGGTTAGATTGTGTTAAAGTAACTTGAGTAATAAAGCTTCAGACAGAGCAGTGTCTACAGTTAGCTTCACACCTCCAGAGAATATTGAACAGCTGCACAGTATCAGCATAAGTGGCTTGACTGTGTTGCTGTGGCGTGGATAGATGGACTATTGACTAAACTTCACTGTATTATGAAATTGGCAAAATTACTTAGGACAATTAAATAGATTGATCCGGAAGGACTTTTCAGAAAATCATCAGCAGTCCTGGATTTATGGTGTCATTTCAGGTCACGGCAAAACTACATTTTATTAGACTTTTCCTGTTTTACTGCACTGTTCATATAATTAATTTGTTTTATTGCACTGTTAATGAAGCATGTGTCACTTTTCTGGAGGATGACGTGTTTGTCTCCATGGCATAGATTGTAAAAATGGACATAGTGAACCTGCTACCTGCTGCTTTCCAAATAGGAAGTGAACATGGGCGTGCTTCTGGCTCCACTAGCTCCAGTTCACTTTGTATTGAAAAAACGTCACCCTTCTCTCCTTATTTTGGTCTTAAAATATTCATATTAACCCGCGCTACATGATCCTGATGTTTTTATTTTAGCTAGTTTGTCTGTAAATTCAATTCCTATTCCTAATATGGAACTTGGCTCCAAATTTGCCCTATAACTGCTAACATTGTGAGCTTCATTTGACTGGAGTCACCACAGTCCCTTAGTCCACTTCTTTATACAGTCTATGCTCCATGGAGATGTTATTGCTTGGCCTGGAATTTTCCACATTATGGCATTAATTATCTAACTATCTATTTACCGATCATATCCATGGAGACTAGCCCTTCACCAGAAAACATTACATAGTGCTGCTTTACTATAATTCATTTTTCGCACCTATGTTAAAAATAATTGATCTATTTTTGTCATTATATTCCCAGAAAAGCCCCCATAAAGCGTAATATTCAAACACAGAACCCTTTTGCTGTGAAAGGACCAGGCTAACCACTCTGCCACTGTTTTAATTTCCAACATTTGTCACTTTTCTATTTTTGTGTCCCTTCCCTCTGGAGTCGCACATATATTACGTTGATATCTGCAGGATTGATTCTCTCAGGCTACACGATAAACTTTGTGTTTGTTGTCAACGTGGTGAATAATCCGCTACATTTGGCACGGAGAAGAAATCTTTTATTAAAATGACGGAATGCAGCGTCTCACAAAAGTGGCACCGATTTTCTTGCTTAGTCATTTTTGTCGTCTTGTCAGTCTTTTTTTTGTTTGTTTGTTTGTTTGTTTGTTTTTTCTCACAGAATCATTTTTTAAGAAGTCAATATTTTAGTGATTTCAAATATAAAAAGCAACTTGAAAGCTTTTTAGCATCTATGTCGTCAGAATTAAAGGGGGATTTATGTTTTGTTTTGTTTTGTTTTTCCTCATCTGTTATAATGTTGTTTCTTAATCATAAACAAACCTGGATTTGTTTTTCATTTCATTTCATTCACACATGTTTAAAACACAAACCCTGCATATTTAGAGTTCTGCTCTAGAATCATTTGGATGATTTCAGCCCTGGAATTGCTCATCTCTACTGAACTAAAGGTAAAAGTTCGCTGTTAATTTGAAAACTACCACTACATGACATCACAAGGTGGAACAGAGCATTTTGAGCTTTGGCGATGTGGACAGACTAATAATGCAAGAATACACAAACATGCGTGAATGAAACAAAAAACAACTCTAGGTGTGTTTTTGAGGAGGTAACAGCTTCAACAACAGGAAGTCAGTTTCAAGTAATACAGGACCTTTAAGTGTGCCTGGCAAAAGTGCAATCATAACAGAAATAACAACAACAAAAACATTTGCCCAAAAAGGAGTGGGAAGAAGAAAACTTATTTAATCTCACCCCCTCTTCTAATTTAACATAATGAGCTTTCTTTTGCATTCATTGCATCATATTGCAATATTACAAAAGGAAACCAACAATGGTAAAGAAATTAAAGATACCAACAATGGAAACAGACAGCAGATACAAGTAATGTAATGGACAGAACAAACCAGCAAAGGTGCGGAAACAACAAGCATAAACCAGCACTACAGAAGGAAGTATTGTTCTAATATTCAGACCCTCTCTCTATTTACTGTGACCAGACCATATGTTTATATAACAAGTTGAATTTATGGATATTTTGGCATTTCTTGAGACGTGTATCCAGACTGTTCCAGTTTTACACCACATATAGACACACAGAAACATTTACATTACTGTTTGAAAAAGCAGAACTAGTTTGCAATGGTTCAAAGTTATTCCAAACTTATATGAACTCAGAGGATCGTAATTATTCACCATGATGAGTTTATAAGTGCTTTTCACAACTTTTAAAGACCGGGGCGGAGTTTTGCCATCAGCTAGCAAGCTAGCATTGAGCTTCCTGATTCGAGGAAAAATAAAACGCTTAAAAACATGTAAATGGATGCAGATAGTACACAGCGGTAACTCTTTTGCAATATAATTGTACTGGGACAAGACAAAATTTGCTGAAATACATGGAAGAAAATTGGGTTCAGTATCCTTAAATAGAAAATTGCGGATAATTGCAGTTTTATTATTGCGGAGAGCAGCACATTTTTATATTTTGGCAGTCATTAAAATGTCATAGTTTTTTGTTCACTCTCTTTTATAATGCACTGAAAAGAGTATTTTGGGTTGATAAATTCTGAATACATTTTTGCTGCCTACTCGAAGCTGATCAGATGAACTGAAGTGGGTGGACAGTGTAGGAATATGTTAATACCTCAGTTAGATAATACGGCATATGTCCGATTATAAAATTTTAATATTTTGAATAGTTTTAGTTTTAATAGTTGTAATAGTTTTTGTTTTTAACAAGCCTATATTACGCTATTTTCTGATCTATGTTATAATGTTGTTTCCTCATCAAAAACATACCTGGAGTTGTGTTTTGTTTCATTCACACATGTTTAACACACAAATCCTGCTTATTTTGTGAGTTCTGAGTACTCTCAAACAGAAAACACTCTGTTCCACCTTTTAATGCCATGTGGTAATGCATTAACTGCTCCACTGTGTTTTTATACTCTATACACCTTTACTAGAATGATATAGATCATTTCAGCCCTGGAATTGCCAATCTGTACTGAACTAAAGCAGCTGTTAACTTGAAAACTACTGTGCATTACATGACATCACAAGGTGGAACAGAGCATTTTGAGCTTTGGGGATGTAGACAGACTAATAATAAAGGATTATTCAAACATAAAACAAAACACAACTCCATGTATATTTTTGATGAGAGAACAGCACTATATGATGGCAACTGTACAACAACTTTATCTTAAGTAACGGATAACCTTATGCCCTGTCAATCAGCATAACATTGCACTATTGTTCTTGTCTCTTGTATATAACTGCGATTTTATAGTTTATTTTATAGTTTATTACTATTTTTCTATTTTATTTTGACTTTTTATATAATTGTCTCATTTGACACCTGTCTCTTGCTATCTTTTTGCTATACCATCTATTTTTGTTACTCTGTTATTATATTATATTGTGATGAGTGAGCTGCTGTGTCCAAATAATTTCCGAAGTCTAAGTCTAAAGGTGCATAGTGTAACTTTTCTAAGAGAGGGTCTGTGGATATGTCCTTTCTCTGCCTGGATTGTTCCAAATTATCACATTAAACAGCTCTACCTGTTAGAGGTGGTTTTACAGCTCAAAAATACCCAGAAAAACAGGCATTCTGATTGTGAGCGGGGTCGCCTCTCCACAGATCTGACCTGTAACTTGGTCTGGTTTGGTCTTCATGAAGATAGAAAGGTTTAATACCATACTATGAAACATTCTGGACAAAGCAATAGCATCTCCACCAGAAAAGTTACACAGTGTACGTTTAAAGCTCAGAAGAGTCAATTTTGCATAATATATTAACATCAGCCCAGTTGGTTTGGTTCTGATAGACTCCTACTGTTTACAGAAACAAAAACGGCGGCGTGGACACAGGCTAACACGAGATAAACTATGGGATGTTGTTTATGTAGCAGCGGGGAATTCAGATTACACTGGTAAACATTATTATACAAACAAAGGATTAAATGTGTGCTCATGCTGGTCATTGCCAACTCCATAATAGCAATGTGAGACTAAAAATGGTGATCACAGCAAGTATGATACAAAATGGGACTATTATTCTAAAAAGTGTTATGTTTACAAAGGTACATGTTGTTCTTTGTTAAAACTGTTCCAAAATAATCACAATTTTATGATAAAATGGACGCATTTAATTCCAAATGGAAGAAATCTGTAAATCAGTCGTCATAGCTGAGAGGGCCTGTGGTGGCTCAGAGGGACCAGATATGGCGTGTTTTTTCTTTCAGTATTATTATTTTTTCTGTTCTGTTTTTGTTATTGCTTTGCTGTTTTGTTTTTTTTTTTGTTTTTTTTTTAATTGCCAAAATAAATATCTTGAAATGGATTCTTACTGTAAGCCGGATTGCCTTATCTTGTAATTCTTGTCTCAATGGAGGTAGAAGACAAAAATCTAATATTAATCAATACTAAAACTATTGAATCTATACTTATCTGAACTATACTAAGTATTAAAGAAAAAAAGAAAAGAAAAAAGGGCAACATTTGACCTTTCCTGGACCTTTTTAGAATTGTCTGGAATCTTATCAGATCCATAGACTGTATATATAAATTCACGAGCGTTCCCTTTCATTTCCAGGTGATTTTACGCTGAAAAAGTGCCACCCCATCTCTCTGTACCTGCTGCAGTGAGCCTCATTTTGGTCTTAAAATGGTCGTATTAACCCACTCTACATGATCTTATTTTGCTCATTTGTTCGTAAATAAATTCCAATTCTTAATATGGATCTGGCTCCAAATTTACCCCATAAATTCCTGGCATTGTGAGCTTCATTTGGTGACAGCTCTGGGTGTCGTCACACTCCCTCAGTCCACAGAACTAGAGTAAGACCACATGGTAACATAAAGTACTATTATTTTGTGTTGAAAAATATGCATTTTACTGTCTGAAAAAGAGCATTTTTTTTAAATTTCCACTATAGTATCAGCATTGTTATTGAGTATCATGCCTATTCCTATTATTGTAATCAAATTGGAAATTGTAGTACCATGACAACACTAGAAAATATAGAAATGCAGTCTTCCTGGATATGCTACAAATTGTGAAGATATTGAAAAGACACCACAATATAAGAACCCCCACAATGCTACAGAAGGACGCTGTTTTTTTCATGTGTTATTGGGACTTACAAAACAAACCCAATCCCCCAGTCAGATGATTGCTTTCAGTTTGCGCATCCTCCTCTCCTCTGTGTGCAAGTTATGGGATGTCATTTTCTTTTCACTGTCCCAAAATGCTGTGTAATCTGCTCAGACAGGCCCCAAGATGTGGTGTGGTGTTCCTTTACAGGGCACTACATCATTACATCATCAGTGTGAGACAACTCCGTAATTACCATAAACAAACGAGTTACTGGCAGCCTTCGAAGTGTCATTTAGCACAGAAACGGGACATCAGAGCGGATATGAAATGGCTGCTGTCACTAAGGGCCAGTTCAATAGTATTCGTTCTCAAATTTGAGGATAAATATTGAAAATAGCCATGGCAAACCTCCAAATCTCTGCACAATTTGGCTAATGGAATTTTGATTTGTGAAATAAATAGTGTAATCAAGGCCTTCGCAATGAATGAATCTGTAATTGTAAAACACAAATTAAAAGTTTGTATTTGGAAGTTGTCAGGGGTAAATAAGTGTTTTGTTGTCTATACCAAATGTTAGAAAAACTGAAAATTGAAATAGACTTCTTCAAAGGGCCTATATTAGGCGATTTTCTGATCTATGTTATAATGTTGTTTCGTCATCAAAAACATACCTGGAGTTAAAATTATAAATTGAATAACTAACCTTGATAATATAATACATAGGTAAATGACTGAAAATGCACAATGCTCCCAACACTCTGCAATAATGTACACAGAACTATGACTAATTGATACAAACAGTGCATCAAATTCCTAATTATCACCCTGAAGTTGGGAAGTGTAACATTTTGGCAATTAGGCAATAAATCACCTGGTTTATCACCTTGTATATTTTTTGTTTTACTTGAGAACTATTTCAATTATTTGTGTAAAGTAGTATTTGTGTAAGATTATTCTAAGTACCTGGCTGAGGATCCACCTCCTGCTTGTAAGCCTGTCATGATAATTACCATATTGACTTATCGTTCAATATATGAAAGGTGAAACAATATTTTTCGGGGCTCAATATTATATTTTATGGCATTAAATTATCAACATGAAGTCAAGCAGGGGATGCCACCAGGTCGGATCTGTGGAAAGGCGATCCGTGTCACAGTAAGAATTAGGGATGCAACGATATTCGATATAATTTTGGTTTTACATCAGCTTTAATCAAATGCGCTCCTATACGAACTCGCGACGCGACTCGTGATATACAAAATTATTTTCTCAGACTCCATCTCATAGGTTTTAGTCAGAAAAGGGTCTGTTGAGACATTTTTATGTAATATAACATAGTTTTAGTGTTTAGAAAGAAGATGGGAGCACGCTGTGTGTGTAAAAAGAGCAGGACAGTGTGGGAGGAGCTACTGTCTGTCTCTGCTGCTGGAGACGAGGCAGAGCAGCACCGACACAGGGGCCTGTGTGAAAGCAGTGAGAGGAGAGACACACTCAGGAGGAAAAGAAAAGAAATCATCAAATCATCATCAAAAAGGAAAAGTCTGATAAGGTTAACTTCCCTAGCAGGCTGTATTAAGAGTAGACTGGCCATATTATAAAATATAAAATAGCCTGAAAAAGCACTCTTATTTTCACTAAATAAAAATTCTGAACTGTAAATCATTGAACCAAATGATTTTTTATTTTTTTTTTCGCATCGAATCGATATGTGGCCCGTATATCGAGATATGTATCGAATCATGGGAAAACTGTATAGTTGCATCCCTAGTAAGAATACGGGTTTGTCAAGATAAGATTGAGCAATTAAAAACACACCTATACAGTGGCCAAAAGTATTGAAAATCAGATACTAATTGATACTAAATGTAGTATCAAAACTAGATACTCATTCGAGTAGTTATCAATACTAAAAAGTCACATTCACAGGACAGAAATGAACCTTTCCTGAATTGCTGTATCAGAACAAGTATAAGAGCCCATAGACAAGTACACGCCCATGGACCATTATGGAAACTACCTGAACAACGGAGGGATTACGCAGATAGAAGTCCACATGGTAATATAAAAGAAAGTACTATGATTTAATGTTGAAAATAACATTCTATAGTCTTAATAAAGACTGTTTTTATTATTGTGATATCAGAATTGGTATTGAGTATCAAATCTATTTCTTATTTATATCAAGTTTGAAATTTTAGTATCGTGACCACACTAGTTCATAGACAATTACACCTACTTTTATCTTGAAATACAGTGGGAACAAGAAATCCTTTAACAGAGCATAAATGAATCACTTTGTAATTCTTTATTTTTATCAGATAATCAGGTCACTTCCACTTTCATAGTCCATTAAATACGGTATGAATCCATGCAGGACTGTAGATATTCAGGCTGCTGTGTTCTCTGCTCTACAAACCTCTAAATGATTTGTGCATTGTGCCTGTGTCTTAGCACTGAGCTGTTCCTGCTGTGTGCCGCATGGGGAAAACAGTGCTCAGTGGCGCCAACGTGTGGCCACTCTCTGACACTGCCCATGATGAAGATTAATGTGCTTTTCACTCATCTCATTTTTATATGTAAGTTATAGAAAATAGCAATCTCATTTTTGCGACTAGTTCAATCCATCACTTTAAGTGGCATGGACATGTTTATTATAGCACGATGTTTACTATTTCAAAGTTACATTTAATATTTTAAAAGCATAACCATAAAATAGTCATACGTTGTGCTATAGGTGGAATAAAATATGATTGAATTGGGGTGATAGTAATCGCAGTATCTTTTAGGATTCAGTGCATTGACAGAACAGGCTTTTTAGCACCACAGGCTACACCGAGCCCAGGGGACCCTCTCACTGAAGCCAGTGGTGTTTTTATAGAGGCCATAAGTCTGAAGCTGGAGTTGGATTCTGGAGGTATAGGTGCTTAATCTGGCTCTCACCAGATTGCACATTTTTCACAAATGAAATAGTCTGCATTTCAGTCCGAAGTATGTCCGTCTGCATCGTCATGTTTGTTTTGGTTTGTTCTGCGGTGGCTTAGACCCAAACCACAGTGCTGCCCTGTGATTGGGCAGTGGTCCCGCACAAGTCACATGCAAACAATTCAGTTGGAGCTGTTCAAGACACATTCTCAAGAGTTTGTGAACGATATTGCAATTTAACACAGCTTTTAATAACTGCAGTTAGAATGACCAATATGAGTCGCGCAACCAGGGTTTTGCAAATAATAATAATAATTAATGTTATGTTTTTCTTGGATGTTTTAATTCTATATTATAATATTAGGCACCTATTGGTACCTAAAGTCTGGCTACATTATGACGGGGCTGTAGCAGCTTTTTCAAAATTTTATTTTAAAGAAGTATAAGTCAGTGAGTAATTAGGATGCTAGGATTGTGTTAGCAAAGTGAGGAATTTTAGTACAATGAAAATCAGCTACTGCATCTTTAAGCATGAACACTTAAGTGGCGTTTAAAATGGCTGAAATATATAGTAGCTGGAACACTTTTGACCCCTTCTCACTACATTAGACACTATCATCTGTGCACACTTGGCTGCCCTGGCCCTTCACCATTGCCCCTAGTGCTACAGACCTCTCCTCTTAGGCCCATCCAACTGCCCTCTGGCTTCAAACTGAGCCTGCAGCCAATCAGAATCAATCCTCCACACTCCCACAATGCCTCGGGACATTCAGGGATATGGACTTCAGATAACTGTCGCATAAAACTTCTACCAAAACAAATAGTTCACCTCTTAAAGGGCAAATCTGTGGCATATTGAAATCAGATCAACAAATTAGTCATGTTTATAAAATAAATGGGAGTGCCGATGGCCGGGGCTGGGACTGCCATAGTGATTCATGGACAAGCAGATGCAGGATTAGATGAGTAACAGGGCCCAGTCATCGAACAATTGGCTCTAAGAAATACAGATTCAGATTATATCATTTTAATGTACCTGGTTACACACAGGTATAGAGAAAATATGAAAGCTGTCAAATCTATATCCAGACAAATGCCTATGACAGTTATATATTGTATGTTGTTGAAATATTAAGTGGTTGACAATAGGTTGGGGAAAGTTTGCAGAAAGTTGAGTTTATCTATTTTAGTTATGCAGATGGATTAGAAAACAATGCATAAGTTTAATGGGCCTATATTACGTAAAATTAACTCTTTTGAGCTTTAAGCCATGTCAGAATGTTGTTACCTCATCAAAATCATACCTGGAGTTGTGTTTTGTTTCATTCACAAGTTAACAGTTACCTTTTACCTTGCAGGGCTAAAATCATCCAAATTATGTTTTTGAAAAGAGTGTTTTCAGCCTAAATGCATAAGGATTTGTGTGTTAAATGTGCGAATGAAACAAAACACAACTTCAGGTATGTTTTTATGCTTTATGATGAGGAAACATTATAGCATAGATCAGAATACAGCGTAATATGTGTCATTTAAAGGTGTTGGTAATTTGTTTTTGATTTTTTGCCACCTGCTTGTCTAAATGGAGTGTTGTGTGACTTTTTCTCCTCATAGACAAGCACCTGACACCACCAGGCCAAGTTACAGACAAGTTCAGATTTTTCAAAGTAGCTATAAAAACACCTGTAGTTGAATGAATGCAATGCAAGCTAGATATCTTAATGCCATACTGGGGAATATTCTAGGAAAAAGTAATAACATCTTCATGGTGGCAGATCTTTCACCAGAAAAGTTACATAGTGCAGATTTAGACATGGAAATTGTATTTTACTTTATTTTTAAATATCAGATAGCAAAACATTAATAGTTTGTAGTTTTGCCCAACGACAATTTCATGTTGGTAAAGCTAATAAAAAATAGAGAAATAATGTTAAAAATTGAAGGGAAAACTGAAGTCAACTGGACCAATAAAATGTGGTTAATAACAGGAAAAAAGAAATTGAATTTGAACGTATGTTTGAAATCCAAGACATCTTTTTATTACACTACTACCCCTCCTCTGGTAAAGTGGTCCTTAACGTTTTTCTGAGTAGTTTTACCTGTTGGACACCTCTCTCTCCACACTTAGCCAGTGCTCTGCTCCTCTCATGTCATGGAGGTCCACTTTAGTCCGGATCAATGTCCATCAGCTGGGGTCAGAGGTCACTGTAAATGCCTGACAATCCTGCTCTATTGATCCCTCACTTGTGCACTCATTTAAAGTGCGCATGGCATCTTCGATAGCTGTCAGGGACCAGCATTGCGTATTACAATTCAGGGCTTGTTTACTGGGCTCGGGGAGGGGCGGAGCTTGTAGGAGAGCTGTTGAATACTGGGTAATTAGCATAGAGACTGGAGGAGTCTCAGATGGTACAGTGTGCCAAAGGCCTTTTGTTCTATGACTGTTTGTTTGTGTGAACTTTCCACTCTGAAGGGGATGCTGGGTAATGAGGTCAGGATGAAACTGGGAAAATGACTGCACACAATGAATGAGCCTTTTGAAGATTTTTAGGTTCTTTTGGAGGATACCTACCAAGCACATAGTATAGATTTAAAACAGACTTCTGCTACGATTTTCAAGTCAACTATTTTGCTAAATATACCCTTATCTTAAAGGTGCACTGTGTAACTTTTCTGGTGGAGGGTCTGCCACCTGCTTGTCTCCATGGAGAGTTGTTGCTTTGTCTAGAATGTGCTGGTATGGCATTCAACGTATCCATTTTGCATTTACTTAAGAGTATAGGTTTTTATTTACTTACAAGCTTGCATTCTTACTGTAAGTGGGCTCTCCTCTCCACAGATTTGACATGTAAGTTGGCCCTATGGTGTCACCTGCTGTCTCCATAGAGATGAATATATGTAATGCCAAAGGGGGAAAGCGTCTGTTGTGTAGATCTTTTATGCTTTTTTAGAATTTGTTGGAATTATGAGACCTTTTTGACTGTTGTACAAAAGTTTTTAATGTGTATTTGTAAAAGTAACTTTCCAATTTCATGTGAATTAGTGAAATAAGCGAACGCAATTAGTGAAGCGACGAAAGCAGTTGTCTAACTTTGACCTTAAGGCTTTGGGGTAGAGGTAAGGTTCTTCTTATTTCCTATGTGTTACATTTGAGTCTCTAAACCTTCTTTTAGCTTCAACCTTAAGATAACATAAAGATATGAAGAGCGCTCAGGTCACATGTGTCAGTGTCTCTCTCTGAAGATCCATGTTTAATTTACAGTAGTTCTTCAGTACAGTATGTTCATATGTAAAACTCATTAAACTGCAAATCTTGTACTTATACCAATTCTAATTATGGTATATGTATTAAAGGTCAGCCTATATTATACTACATTGACACTTAGCAGCTACTTGTTTAAAGTTCCTATATTACATAAAATTCACTCATGTGACCTTTAAGCACATTATAATGTTGGTTTCTCATCAAAAACATACCTGGAGTTGTGTTTAGTTTCATTCACACGTTAAATTTCACTTTTGTTTAAAAAAAAAAAAAAAAAAAGTACAATAATTTAATTTGTTGTCCTTTTTATGATGTTTGTGGAAACATACAGAAAACATACAGAAAAAATGTGAAAATATCAGACCAGTATATGGAGAGCTTTTTTGTTTAACGTTATATGAAAAAAACATAAAAAAAACTGAATCATTGGGCATTAATATCAAAACATTTAGTCAAGCAAGCCCAGAATTTTCAGCTAGATGAATATAATATCATGAATAAAATAAATATACTTCTTCTTTACTAACTCTGCTTTCTAATCTACCCCACAGTTGTACTACAGTTATTAAAATACATTGTGATCATTGTTCACAGACACTCCCCCTCTGACCTCCCTCTCTCATGTGATCCGAGTCAGAGATGAGTGGAGCGATCATATCCACACTGACCCCGGCCTCGTCGCGTCTCGCTGCCTCTCCCTTCACTCTGAAGGACACACGGCGGGCTGCTTGAAGACGGGAGCACGCACGACCTTTGACCCCCTGTCTGCCCCGGCTCGCAGTGGAAATAACTAGACCTCTGCACTGACCCGTCTGTGCCGATGTGCATGTCCGATGAAACGCAATATGCTCCGTTCAGGAACTGGCCAGATCTGTTAGCTTGATGTGAGGAAGTTTGGTTTTAATTTGACCTGGAAAAAAAGTTGTATTTCGTATTCCATTATTTAAAAATATAATTTAAAGGTCCCATATTACACTATTTTCTGATCTTTGTTATAATCCTCATCACAAACATACCTGGAGTTGTGTTTTGTTTCATTCGCACGTTTAACACACAAACCCTGCATATTTAGGTTAAGTTCTGAGTTAGCTTTAACTTGAAAACTACCACAACATGACATCACAAGGTGGAAACGAACTTTCTAAGCTTCGGAGATGTAGACAGACTAATAATAAAGGGTTACTCAAACATTAACTCCAGGTATTTTGTTTTTTTTTGACAATGTAACAACATTCTAACATGGTTTAAAGCTCACAAGAGTTTATTTTGCGCTATATAGGACTTTCAGAAACATAATTTAAAGGTCCAAGTGTTTAGGGCTGGAAGATTAACCGAAATCTAATGAAAATCGAAATTTGAATGGACACAATTCGGAAATCGCAAAGGCTGCAATTTCTGAAGTACCATCATTTTCTCCACAAATAAAATCTCCTATCCTATTCTGCATAAAAACTGCTAATCTGAACAAACATGTGCTGAAGTATAATTCTTGTATTAGTTTTTCACTTCATATTTCATAACACCTCAGCCTTAACCGTATCCTTAGAGATGTATTCAGGCTACAGGATGGAGAGATTAAAGTCAATTTAGCAGCCTCTCAGAAGAATCTTTTCACTTAATGGTGCAACTCAGGCTATTTTAAAACTTTGTTGGCTTTGTTTACGAAAGCATGTATTGTGCCACTATGGTAACTGTTGAACATTCCACCACAGAGATCCATGTAACACCCCCAGCATGATGTTACCGCAAAATAGTATTAAAATTGTACAAATGCATTGTCTTCTATGGTTGGCTTAATTGCAGGTAAATTTTATAATATTTTTTCTTCATCCATATGGTGATGCTACACACTTACTGTAATGAACCCAACGCATGCTCTATTAAATATTAAATACAGATAGATTTAAACTGGGATACATGTTTATGTAGACATGGGTTTCAGCTTCAGAAGATATAATTGTTAACTGCCATGGCAACAGTCCTACTTTATCATCATTCTCCACCCTCTCACCACACATCCACACACTGTATTCCCTGCAAATTTTCCAAGGTCAGGGGATTTTTTGGGGGGAAGTGGTGTCAGTGGGCCTCTCATTGCAGCCAATTAAACGCTTTAAGTTATGTTAGTATGTTATAATGTTGTTACCTCATCAAAACCATACCCAAAGTTGTGTTTTGTTACAGTCACACAACTCGCAAAGTTGAATAAAAGAGGAAAAAATTTGGAGGGCAAGTGGGTTTTGAGGCTCAGAGGCTAAGAAAGTTTGGAACAAGATTACTGAAACTGAATGAAGCCAAATAATGAACAAACTTTTTTGGGTTGGGGAACAATATTTCCCTTGCAGCTCAAACAGTTATTGAAAAGGATATCTATATGAACTGTGTTATTATGAAATCTGTGAATTCCATTATATGAATAAATAAATAAATAAATAAATAAAACACTGAATTATTGGTCATCAAAACATTTAGTCAAGCATGTCCTTCAGAAATTTCAGCATGATATACAAAAACTTCTAACTCAGCAATCTGCTATCTTCTCTATCTCCCTCACTGCTCCCGTCCACCACCCTCTGACCGCATATCCACACACAGTATTCCCAGCAAACTTTTCAAGGCCGGGGGATTTTTGGGATGGAAGTGGAGTTAGTTAACCTTGTCCGAAGTCAGTACCGCAGCTCCCTTTTAAGCAATGGGCCTCTCATAGCAGCCAATTAGGCGCTGTCACTGGGCGAGGTGTACTTCTTTGATAGATCACGGACTGGGAGAAATCCAGAACGCCTGGTAGGAAGAAGGCCGAGAGAAGCCAGCCAAGCGTGCTCTTAGGTCAGCCTCATCCAACATGCAGCTGGCCCAGTATCACTCAGCCAAGCCTTCCCCGTGATCAATGACCAGGAAACTCCGCAGCTATTATTTATAGGATCACTACGCTATTAGACCCAACTATCCACTTACCCTTTGCCATTGCCTGTTTCTGTGTGTGCCAGACTGGAGAGAAGACTGGAGATGAAGCTTGGCGGGCCGGCCCATATTGTAAGAATCATTCGTTTTCATTTATCCATGTTGGCGGTGAATTTACTCGGAGCTGCTAGCGATGGCGTTCCCATTACACAACGTTTACAAAAGGCCGATGTCGAAGCAACAGTCGCGAATGGGCGGCGGTGCTTTACAAATGAGGGCTTCTGCAGGGGAAGAGTAATTGAGGAACAGTTCTAAAGAGTGAGTTTAAACTTGTGGTTAATTGGGCGTGTGGTACAAAGCAGGGGATGTGCGTGTGTGTGTCGCCGTATAGTGGCTAACGACCTGCGGTTAGTGGCGCGAGGCGGCGCTTTGGTCTGGCCGTTTCACATCTAGGGATGTTTTTTATTGTTTGACAAATGAGAGTGTACTCCGATGTGGAAGTAAATGTAATTATTCATACAGGCTATTTAAGATTGTAGTTAAATTGTAATTTGATAGGCGCCATATTTACTGTATTTACTCCTTATTATGAGATTTAATATTACATTTATTTTAGATTTTTTTTATAAGTGATAAGTATGCATACAGTTGTAATGAATGCAGTTTGCCATAAGAAATGCTTTGAACCAGTCTGCTGATGATTTATGGACTTATAAACAGAAGAGTTTTTACCTCTGACGCAACAATCCTGGAAAAATTCAAAGGCTATGAACTTGGGATTACTGAAACCTGAAAGATATTTTTTGGGTTGGGAACAATATTTTCCTTGTAGCAGTAGAGGAAATCTAATAAAGATCTCTGGTGAAAGATTGTGTATTTTAAAACATGGAGGAGCTCGGCGCAGTACTGAGGTTTATCAGAGGGGGATGAGCTACATATGCTGAATTATTGAAGAGATCTGAAACAAAACATAACTCAACTCAATGTTATATATACAAACTTCCCCAAAAAGTCCTACACTTTTTGGAGAATAAAATGATTTCCTCAGTAAAGTCATCACTTGACCCATTTTTCATGCTGTTTCTTCGCAGACAACAGCATGTCCCTGCAGGGCTACCGTAGGTGTTCACTCGCTTTGGAAAGCAGAACTGTGTGACCAGATGCCACTAAAATTTACACAACCTTCAACAACTTCAACCTTGATCTCATTCTGTTTCATGGTCTTCTTTCACATTTTCAGCACCCAACTATAAATGGACTAAAAACTATGATTCTTACTGTACTTCTGCTCGTCTTCAAGGAGAAAAACTTAATACCATACTGTGGAATATTTCAGGCAAAGAAATAACATCTTTGCATCTCTATGGAGACAAGTAGGTGGCACAGTCTCCAGAAGTCTCCAGAAGACTGCACTTAGAAGTCCTATATTACGCAAAATTGACTTGTGAGCTTTTAGCCATTTCATAATGCTACATTACCAAAGCTCAAAATGCTCTGTTCCACCTTGTGATGTCATGAAGAAGTAGTTTTCAAATTAAAGGCTACCATTTAACTTTTGTTCAGTAGAGACTGGCGCTGAAATTATCCAAATTAATATAGTGAGTGTTTTCAGTTTGAGAGTAGAACTTAGCCTAAATATGCAGGATATGTGTGTTAAACATGTGTGAATGAAACAAAACACAACTCCAAGTATGTCTTTGATGAACAAACAACATTATAACATAGATCGTAAAAAAGAGTAATATGGGCCCTTTAATCTATCTCAAAGTGCAAAAATTTTGCATTTCCCAAGTACAAATGTATAATGAAATACAACATCTCCACTGAAAATTACCGGTCTAGACTTTGACATATTTTTCATGGACATCTTCTACGCTTTCCTCTAATAACCAAATTACAGGTTGCACTATACAATCTTGCCTACATGATAAATACTTTGAAGAACGCAGCCTAATCATGTAGTCTATAGCCTCCCCTCTCACCTCTTGAGGGGAGCATTAGTGTAATAAGCAGAGAGCGCTTCGGCTTTCATCTTAGGAGGAATTTTAGCGTGTGGAAAGCACAAGCACCATAGCCTTACTGTGTTTCTAATGGCCCATATTAATTATTCATGCCTATTGAGTTGTATACCTGCAGACTCCACTCGGGCTCATGTATGGGCCGAGGTTTCGTCTGGTTGTTCGACAGCTCAGCGGGGGACAGTGGATCAATGAGCTCAGTGTGTTTTAAATGGGACTTGATGTCATGTGCAGGGCCACGGTTTGCTGTGGTCAGTGAGATACTAGGGTAGGAGTGTAGTCCACTAAAGAAATCCATTAAAGGTGCATTATGTAACTTCTTAATGGGGGGTCCATCACCTGCTTGTTTCTATCGATATGTCATTGCTCTGCCTGGAATGTTACACAATATGACATTAAACAGCTCTGCAGTACATGTATTCAATTACAGTTTTTTTTATTGTTCAAAAATACCTTGAAAAAACAGGCATTCTGGCTGCCTTTCCACAGATCTGACCTGTAACTTGGTCTTGTTTGGTCTCCATGATAATAGAAAGGTTTAATACCATGCTGTGAAAAATGTCAGACAACAACGATACATGGTTCAATCAAAGTACTGTAGTGCTTTTACATCGACATTACATTTAAATTATAGTGTAAAAACAACTTTATATTTGTTTCACTGTGTTTATTTATCACTAACTTGAAAAGGAAAAATTACACATGAACTCACATGAGGTGGGTTTTCTATTTTATTCTGTCACATGTAGTTTGAAGCCTAATTGTGTGATCAAGCACAACAATTCAATTCAATTCAAATACACCAGAATACAGGTACTCACAATTGGGATTCTGAGTGTGTATTCTTAGTACGTGTATTCAATTACTTCCCAACACTGCCAATCAATGAGTCAACTAAAAAGGAGGCGTGGCTAAAGCTCTCATCTATTCTGTATCTCTATGTATAGTCAAACTGCACTCACAAGACTACAACTGCACTGGAGTTCATGCAAAAACAGATATATATGCAGGAAAAAAGTATTAGGAAACAATGTATTTATATAAAGGCAGAATTAACTTATGAATCATGAGTTTAATCTGCCTTTGTACTTATTAATACGCCAAAATCTTCAGATAACTCACTCTCTGTGCTATCACCCCATAAAAATCTTTATAATCTTGTGAGTAGTCGATTAATACAAATTTTGGTCAACTAAGACACCATCGACCAACTGATCGACTAAAAATAACTCTTTTGAACATGTTAAAATGCCGTCAAAAACAAGCCTAAAGCTGTGTTTTGCTTCATTCACAAAGACTTCAGTATTTCGTTCTATGATATTGGCTTACTCTGAGATTACAATAAATTATAATAAATGAGGAATTCAGAAGTTGCCTGCAGTTTTTAAGTCCATGAACCATCACTGGATCTGCTTAGAGCATTTCTGCAACCTCATTTCAAACATATGGCTTTATTAGCATTATGTTCACATTTCCAAGTAGCTGTGCTTATTTATTTGTTCTGTTTATTTTCATTTTTGACAGCAGAGGGCGCTTCAACACCTAAACCATGTGTGCATAGAGAAATATAATAGGTCACTTGTAATTTGTGTTTTCTTCATCTAAAACATACCTGGAGTTGTTTTGTTTCATTCACACATGTGTAGCACATGAATCCTGTATATTTAGGCCTAGTTTTCTCAAAACACTCTGCTCCACCTTGTGATGTCATGTGGTAACACAGGCAGTGCTCCACTGTTTTTTAAACTCCATACTCCTTCATTTGAATCATTTGGATGATTTCAGCCCTGCAATATCCAATCTCTACTGAATAAAACATAAAAGGTAGCTGTTAACTTGAAACTCACCACTTCATGACATCACAAGGTGGGACAGAACATTCTGAGCTTTGAAAATGTAGACATACTAATAAAAAAAAGCGTTACAACATGTGTGAATGAAACAAAACACAACTCCAGGTTTGTTTTTGAGGAAGACGACATTATAACATGACTTAAAGTTCACAAGAGTCAATTTTGTGTAATATAGGACCTTAAAAAATATGACATTTACTCCAGTAGTCTGTGTAATGAGTATTATATAACTGATCCATGTCTCAACCCCTGCCAAATGAGTTGTAATTTGAGCACTTGCCTGTTTTAACAACCTCCCTGTTGCTCCGTATGGTGTAATGTAGCTGTCATCTGCCATGATATTAAAGACATTTGGCGTATGTACTCTTGACTGCTGATCTGCGCTATGGCAACCGTAATGTCCCAGCATGACAAGTGAGCCCCGGTCCGCCTTCTTTTGGACCACCTCACATGCTCCTTGAACTTTCAAACCCCTCACACCCACTAGCAATAAACCTGCGGGGAATATTTCACAAAAGGCACCTTCATTTTTATGTTTTGTTTTAAAGGCCTACCATGTAACTTTTTAGCAAAAAAACTGACTGAAATAGAAAAGAATAGGAATATAATAAGTAGTGAATTTTTTATGTTTTGTACTGATACTTTGCAGCTGATGTCATCAAAATTTTCCCTATGGGTGTAATGCTAACTGTAAGCACTGCTCTATCTGAGGCTTGTTAGACTTTTGTTCTAACACAGTCTGACCAAAAAAATCTTAAAACTTATTTGTCTGTATTTGCTAATGTGAGTACCATGGTAACTAGGGAACATTCTGCCAACACACATACTTGTGTTGGCTTGCATCTCCACAAACCTGACTTATTTGGCCTGGATGAGAGTCTCCAGCCCGCTTGTCTTTATAGATATCTGGTTACGTTTGCTGTAATATTACACAGTATGGCTTAAAACAGGCTTACTTCCATGGAAAATGTTCCGGTTTTAACTTTCTTTTTCCATTAAATCAAGCAAGCGACATCCCGCCTCCAGAAAGTTTCTTAGTGTTGCTTTAAACGATGTTTGAATCCACAGTTTATAGTCTGTTCCAACAAAGGTTTTAGTTCGCCCATGTGAAACTAAGTCGTACACTGCCTTTACAAGCTTATTTAGTTTGTTATGTTATTATGGAAAGAAAAATGTTGCTTGAAACCCATTGGGATTAAAATTGCATGTTTATTTGTGACATTTGCTTTTGGAGCATAAACGGGACAGCCAGGGTGATCTTGGGAAATAGTGTTTAAGAAAGTGGATGTTTTGCCATAGGGAGTCATTTCAGTGCATGTCAACGCTGTGTTTGCATTCTACCAGTAAACTCACAAAGCACATAACGCGTCCCTGTGGCCAGTCAAAAGTTTGTGGAGAATAACTTTACTAATGCACTGGAAATACAAAGCACAAGACACAGTGTCCCTTGCTATCAAAACAAATAGTGACTTTGAGTTTAACTTTGATCCCTTGTATACAAACCGAACTTCATTGTATTGCATTCATTCAACTTGTTTAGGACATATAGGTATTGATTTGTATCAGTACCTAGGATATATGGCCTAATATCTTTTAAATGTGTATTTAAAAGACAATATTTAGTCTTTTAAATGAATGACGGGTCTGACTGGGAATCACAGTGTCCCTCATGATTCAATATGACAATAGCCAGGTGAACACAACAGGAAAGGCCTCACTCTGCTCTGTTGTTTTGTTCCTCTGGAAGGTCTTGGATAATTTCCTCTAGAAGGACTTCTGCCACATATGCTGCCACATGTGTTAAAAGCCTGAAACATCTCAAATGTCCATTATAGTTAGCAATATTTGATGTATGATTGCACCTGATATTCTGACTTTTTTTTTTTTTTGAGTGAATTGTTAAACAACTACCTGCACAAGTTAAATATGATAGAGAGGTCGATGGATAGCTGGACAGACACAGACAGACAGACAGACAGACAGACAGACAGATAGATAGATAGATAGATAGATAGATAGATAGATAGATAGATAGATAGATAGATAGATAGATAGATAGATAGATAGATAGATAGATAGACAATAATAGATAAGCAATCAATTGCAGCGCTGTCACATTAATCTGTAAAATATACACAAAAAATACTCAATATATCGAAATTTCAATATTTTAGTATACCTCTGTAGATGACCATGCAGTCTGTTTACTGTTTACATTCTGGTTGTTCAGTGTGTATAATGTCAATGTAAAGTCTAATGTTGTACATTTCATACAGTATCTGTAGTACTGAACAGACAATATTCTAGCTATAGATGTTTCACAGTGTATTTTTAGGTGTGTTGTGCATAAACCACACTGGCCCTGTTGACTTGACTGGATTATTGTTGCTCTGCTTCAGAAAGTCATAATGACCTGTACGCTGTTTTCACTGTCCTGCTAATGCACAATGCTGCAGAACATAATTTAGAAGATAAAGATACGTTTTCAAGTTTCCTCTTCTAATTTCTAAAACAAGTTGTTTTTGAAGGTAATTTTTTGCGAAATTCAACATAATTTCGTGTGAGAGGAAGAAAAACTGTTACTTTCTTTCAAAAACTATTATATTTGAATTGCAAGAACTTCTGTATTGTTAATATTTTCTATCCTGCTGTGAAAAAGACGTAGCGACAACAACAATTTTCCAACCTTGATTTACCTTTTGTTCCTTACATTAAAACAATATTTAACCCCAACCTCAAAAAAGCACAATTTAACAAGAAATGACTTGATGTGTGTTTTTGATCATAACATAAATACCATGACTCATCTACGATCTCCATGTCATCTTTTCACTGTCGGCATAGGAGAGTTACTTAGTCTTCCTAAGCTACGTGTAAACTACAGAGGAAAGAGTTTTTATTCCTAGATTTTATCAAAGAACAAACTTTTTTTCTTTCTTCGAGACTCAAAGAAGGGATGAAAGATGTTTGAGAAGTGGCACAGTTGGATTTCCTGTCAGGGCATTGTCTAGAGTGGGTTGTATGGACTGTCCTTGGGAGTGTAAGATGTGTTTCGAGATGACATTGCGACGGAGAAAGAGGGATAGAAAGAGTTTTGCTTTTCAAACAAATGTCTGTGTTCTCTGTTCATTTCTATCAGACCAGAGCGCACTGCCAGATAAGAATCGCAGTCTTTAATGAATTTTAGCTGCGTGCGCTGATAATTGAACAAGAAGGATTCAAAAAAAGACTGGAGAGTCCTGTGGGCTACGTAGAAAATGTCTGACGAGCTCATGCTGTTAACAAACTTTGATTTAGAGTGTTGCAAAGTGGCAATCAAAAAATCATGATGCAAGATACTGTTTATTCATTTATTTGTTTTTTTATAACTGGATTTGGTCACTTTCATCATATTTTCATTTTTGGATAAGATTTGGACTAGGATCTAGTTCAAGAGCAACCACTTACCAAAAGCAATAGGATAGTGAAAGAAAATTGTGACAATAAACAAGTGAAAAATGAACAAGGATTTTTCTCTTTGTTATTAGTTTATTGTGATAATAATAATTTCCCTTGTGGATCAATAAAGTGTCCAAAGCAGAAATAAAAAAATCATTATTCAAGATATTATTTATTAATTTTTTATTTTGCCTGTCCGCTTTTATAACCAGATTTGGTCACTTGCATCATATTTTGACAGACTGTGAGTCCCTTACCACAAAACCTTGGACAATATTTAGACCAGCTACAGTCTTGTTCAAGGGCAACTACTTACCATGAGCAATTGTACTGCATAGTACATTAATGAAAAAATAATAATGATAATAATAAAAATGAACAAGGATTCAACACAAAGGCTGCAGAGTCTTGTGAGCTCACTAGAAGATGAAACTTTTATTTTAGAGTGTTTCAAGGAAGTCACACTCTAAAAGCTTGAAGTGCAAAGTGGCAATCAGAAATGTATTAATCATTTGTTATTTAATCTTTTGTTTATTTTTGTCTGTCCACCTTTATAACCACATAACCACATCCCAGGCCCAGTCCTACTTAGCTTCTGACATCTGACAAGAACTGGCTTTGACAAGGAGGTTTGGCCATGTAGAAACAGCAGGTTTTGGGGTCTAGAAATGATCAGGTTCAACATTTGTGAGGTTACATTTCAGTTATTTCTTACGATGATACCATATAATCAATAGAGAAAAGCGCCCCACATGGGCGTTTGACATCACCACATTAGAATCTGAAACTTGAAACCTAAAAGCTAAATACTCTAAATACTAAGGTAATGTGAAATGGTTGCTCTAACAAAACTTTGCTTGTGTGAGACCATGAAAATAAGAATTCTAATCAGTTCAATTAACCAACAGATTTTTCTTCTTTTACTCAAATCATTACACTTGCTTTTTACCTATTGTCCCACTAGTCCTCTCTCCTCTGTCCTGTGTATTCTTCTTGTAAAAACAGGCATTGGCAGAGAGGCAGGGGTTTAACTCGCCTTATTTTCATATGTCAGTTTGGGGCACAGTGGGGAAGTCTGAGTCTGTGAAAATGTGGATATTTCTGAGACCACTACCTCTGTGCAAACCCAATAATCCTTGTGAAATGATTTTTTTTACTCCCCATACCAGCTGTACTTCTGCTAGAGAACACGAACAAGTTGAATATAAGGTGGACAATGACCTCCGGGTGACTCCTTCGAGCCAAAGGGAGAGGAGCAGTGAACTGGTAAAAAAGTTAGTATATGTACTTATATGGGTCCAGCAGCTTTGAGCGAGGTCTCATTGTCTCTAGTGTACCGTATATTGTTTGTCAAGATGGATCCTTTGTCAAGTTCATAATGCAGAGTTATATTCAGTTCTTTCATAAAAGTTTGTTGACAGTACATTGACCTTTTCTGAACCAATGCTTGTGGCACTCAGAAACAAGATAACTGTATATGTAACTACTGTTAGGATATCCTCAGTGTAAAGAAATAAATATGTATTAATGTTGTCACAAAACTAGAATTTCAAGTTAGATTTTAATACTAAGGAAAAGGTTTGGTAGTGTTTTGATACCACAGTGATAATAAGAAGCGCTACTTTTTAGAAGGTAGATTTTAACACAAAATATTAGTAGTTCCATTGCAATGTCCTTACACAGACTAGACCATCTATCCAGGAAAGGTTAAGTTTTGTCCCGATTATTTCAGTATCCATATTTCAAATGAGAATCTAGTTTTAGAGTGGCTTTTTTCTATTGAGATACACTTGTAATCTCTCTATATGATTGATTGCTAATGTAAAAGGTCCCGTATTACGCAAAAGTGACTCTTGTGAGATTTAAGTCATGTTAGAACATAGCCACATTTGTATTTTGTTTACTTCACATGTTTGAGTAATCCTGCATTATTACATCTGTCTACATCTCCAAAGCTGCAAATGCTCTGTTCCACCTTGTGATGTCATGGGGTAGGTTTCAAGTGAACAGCTCCTTTTACCTTTTGTTCAGTAGAGACTGGCAATTCCTGGGCTGAAACAATCCAAATGATTCTAGTGAAGATGCAGAGAAGAGACAAGAACTCACCTTAAATATGCAGGGTTTGTGTGTTAAAGCTGCGTTGTGTAACTTTTTTGATGGAGGGCCTGTCAAATATTTTTCACCGTGGATATGTTATTGCTTTGTCTTGAATCTTTCACATTATGGCATTGAACCTTTCTATCTTCATGGAGACCAAACCAGACCAAGTTACAGGTCAGATCTGAGGAGAGGCGTCCCCTCTCAAAGTCAGAATTCCTGTTTTTTGGAGTATTTTTTAATTGTAAAACCACCGTAATTGAATAAATGTGAAGAAGAGCTGTTAAAGTCTGGTAGAGCAATGGTATATCCATAGAAACAAGCAGATGACGGACCCCCAACCAAAAAGTTGCGTAGCGCACCTTTAAATGTGTGAATGAAACAAAACACAATTCTGGGTATGTTTTTGATGAGGAACCAACATTATAACATATGAGAAAATAGTGCAATAAAGGGCTTTTTAAACAGATATAAAAGAACTATTATAGCAGACAGTTTCACAGCAACAAGTCTCAGATACGGTAGTAGAATGTTCATCTCTGGTTCCCTCTAGTGTCCTGGGGCTTATGTCTAAAAACGACCCTGTGCTCAGAGCCTGTCCACACTCATAGATCACTCAGGTTTTGATGAGCGATGGTGAGTGGCAGCTTGGATCCCCTCTGAGTTGGACTTGTTTGTGAGTGTTAATATTTGATATCCATCATTTAACTGACCTGCCATGGGACTCATCACATTAAAGTTAAATGGTGCTACTTCATCTATGCTGTTTGAGTGGATCAGGCTTGAGACACACTGTGGACACATCCATCCAACTCATTTAAAATCTGCACATGATTAACCATTAGGCCTGTCATGATAATTACTATATAGATGAACGCTGGAACAATATATTTTAGCGCTCAATATTTATCATTGTAACTTTTTTTTCCAAATTTTTTTTGCCATTTTTGTGCATTAATATAAGATTTGAGCTGTAGAGGTTAGAATAAATAATTTTAATAAATAAGTTTACTCTGTTATGTATTTGTTGTAGCTCCCTTCTGTTAAACTGGTCCAATTGCTCAATCTGCACGTTTTACTGCTAATTTAAATAATACTTTAAATAACACTATGAGCTCAAAACATCATTACTAGGGATGCACCAATACTAATACTGGTATTGAATATCAGGGCCAATCCAGGAAAATTTGCTGCATTGGGTATTGGCTCCATGATATCGGTTCAGCCAATATCCTGGTTAGGCCTTTAACTGGATGTAATAAAACTATTTTACTGACTGATGTCGACACAGAAAGTCTCTTAATGTTTGAATTTTTATTCATACTAAGCTGATCAGTAGTTAGTTAGTTTCAATCCCTACACTGGTATCAGTTAATTTCGGGTATCGACAGATACTTAAAGCTATTGGTATCGGAACTGAAAAAACTGGATCGGTGCATTCCTAACCATTACATTGAGATACAAATCTAGGTTTCTTTATTAAAATGTGTTACTTACCAGTGGCTCTATCAAAGCTACTGTAATGATCCACTGTATTACCCACTGGTCTGTGGCCCTCTGCTCCAAATATGTTTCAAGATGTGGCCTTTGGCTCTGTTTTAAACTATCTTTCACTCCTCTCTAATATTTTACAAGGGCCTGATTGTTTAATCAGTTTGCTGAGAGACATTGGGCATCAATCACAATTTCACTAATTTGCACCAGTGTTTTGGACTCTTTGGCGTAATCGGCAACATTCAGCTACAAACACATTTTTACCAACTTCAGCTATTCCAATATGGACATGCCATACCTCATTTTAAAGCCCAGAACCTCCACAATTACACATGCCATTTGAGTCCTCTGTTATCTTCTGTCATTTTTTACTATTATACTGTGACTTTTACTCACACAATTATTGATTTCCTGAATCATCTTGGCATCTCTATGGAAAACCTCATCTTCTGTGTGTACCTGTAAACACAGCCAGTTTGTGAATACCCTTTCCTCTCATATTCCCAGTGCTTGTATCTTTCCCGCAGCCTCTCTCCCATCACTTTAACACAAGACTCACTCCGCATTAATTGGCCCTCTGAGTCCTCACGTCTGAGCTCTATACATCTCTTTTTTATTGGCCGTTTAATATAAGGGCTGATCTGGGGCTCCTGACGGACGCTAATCGACACAATAGCTTAGCGGTTGCCTAGCTTGTCAACGTTCTTAAAGAAGCAGAACAATAAGATCCAACAATAAAGAGAGGCCATAGAGTGTGACTGGTGCACACTGTGGAAACACTGACAGCTACACGGCATTCCCAGACATTGTACAACGCTTTCTTGTCACCTGTGATTGCTGCGTTTTATCTGTTATGTTCTTGTCGAGATTTCAGCTCTAACTCTTCTGAAATGTGTCTCAAAAATACATTGTCTAGCAGCACAATGTGAGGCTTTTGTATTTGAAGGCCAATAAACATTGTGGAGCTATGTCAAAGAATGGAGAGAATTCTGAAATGATTCTCAACAGATGAAAGTTATTTGCGAGGCACTAACTGAAATGTTGTCTAAAGTTGCTTTAGTTTGGTGTGTGGATGTGGGCGGTGTTTTCAATGGCGTGGCTTTGATTTGTGCAATGAAAAGAATAATTAAAGGTACTATATTACGCAAAATATCCTTGTGAGCTTTAAGTCATTCACACATGTTTGAGTAATCCTTTATTATTAGTCTGTCTTCATCTCCAAAGCTCAAAATGCTCTGTTCCACCTTGTGATGTCATGTGGTGGTAGTTTTCAAGTTAACAGCTACCTTTAGGTCAGTAGAGACGGGCAATTCTGAGGCTGGAATCATCCATATGATTCTAGTGAAGGTGTGTGGTGTTTAAAAACACAGTGGAGCACTTCCTGTATCACCACATGACATCACAAGGTGGAACAGAGTGTTTTATGTTTGACAGAACTCAGTGTTTGTGTGTTAAACATGTGTGAATGAAACAAAACACAACTCCAGTTTGTGATGAGGAAACAACATTATAACAGAGATCAGAAAACAGAGTAATATGGTTCCTTTAAAGCTGCACTATGTTACTTTTCTGGTTACTATAGAGATGTTATTGCTTTGTCTGGAATGTCCTACAGTATGGCACTAAACATATCTATCTTGTATTTATTCAAATATGTCTTTGTATTGCTCACAATTACCATGAAAAACTCTACACAGATCTGACCTGTAATTTGGTGTACCTGCTTGTCTCCACTAAAATTAAAGCCATTCGAACATTCTAGTCAAAGAAGTAACACAAACAAATGGTTGACACACAACCAGAAAAGTTACAAAACAAAATATCTGAAACTAGCTGCTGTCCAAGGTGTACTCCCCAAAGGTACAAACATATTATTATAAGCTTTTGTCACAGGTTAGAATGAGCAGAAGGTACTGAATATGTAACTACACAATGACAATTTTTTTGTTTGTTTGTTTATGTTATACTGTTGTTGTTGTTGTTGTTGTTGTTGTTGTTGTTGTTGTTGTTGTTGTTGTTGTTGGCAAGTTGGAATTCTGTTTTGTTTCATTAACGTGTGTTTCATTAATCCACCAACACAAAGGCGTCTTCTCTAAACCTGAAAAAATCTCCATTTGCATATTGGCCATTTTGTTGCGTCATAGACAAAACTTCTCCATGCAGTTTTTAAGCCAATAAACACTGGACTTTAATCTACAATTAAATTCTGTTCACAACAAACACATGGCTCTATTCTCATACCATTCACAGGTGTAAGGACTTCAACTCTTTACTTTCTAAAGGTTAATTCCTGTTGCAGACAGCAGGGGGAGCTCCAGTCCTTATATGCCTCAGTGGAGTGTATATTCAAATCATGTTAAGTTAGGAAATGTGAAATACTTATCCCATGGTCCAAAGCATGTTTGAAAGATAATACAAGTCTAATTATTTTAATCATCTGGTTTGTGCAAAATACATGTTCCCTGGGTATTCAAAGGACCCCTACGCTATTTTCTGATCTCTGTTATAATGATGTTTCCTCATCACAAATATACCCTGGGTTGTGTTTTGTTTCATTCACACATGTTTAACACACAAATCCTGCATATTTAGTTCTTCTCTCAAACAGAAAACACTCTGTTCCACCTTGTGATGTCATGTGGTAATACAGGAAATGCTCCACTGTGTTTTTAAACTCCATACACCTTCAGTAGAATCATTTCTGCCCTGGAATTGCCAATATATACTGAGCTAAAGATAAAAGGTAGCAGTTCCCTTGAAAACTACCTCTACATGACATCACAAGGTGGAACAGAGCATTTTGAGCTTTGGAGATGTAGACTAATAATGCAGGGTTAGTCAAACATGTGCGAATGAAACAAAACACAACTCCAGGTATGTTTTTGATGAGGTAACAACATTATAACATGGCTTAAAGCTCACAAGAGTCAATTTCACATTATAGAGAACCTTTAAAAGTCATTCATACTCATTTGCATGTGCATATGTGAGCTAAAATGAGAAAATAGTGTAGAGAATACCTCCTCCTCTGACCTACACGCCTGACCAAACCAGCGGATATTACAGTGGACATATAATTCTGCGCTGATGACTTCTACATCTTACTGAGACTTGGATCGCACCCAGCTGGCCCCTTCATCAGGCCTGTCTAGACTAAATAAATATTTGAGAGAGTCCACTTCGAAACCTTCTTCTCCTCTTTCGCTTCTTCTGCCTCTTCCTCTGCTACTCGGGAGCCTAAATTACCATCTTAAGAATTAACCGTTTTCACTCCTCAGGGCCTGTGCAGTTGGGTTAATCGTTTTGGACATATTAAGATATCATTAGGGTGCTGTTGGATCTAAGGAGGAGACTGCATACTTCTGAACACCCCCGAGAGCCTATTAAGTGTAATGTGATTTTGGACTGTCTGTTGGTATGTAGACTCTGATCTGTTATAGTTCAGTGGTATATAGAAAGAAGGGATCATATCGAGTATTATTAGTCTGCCTATATCTCTAAAGCTCAAAATGCTCTGTTCCACCTTGTGATGTCATTTGGTGGTAGTTTTCAAGTTAACAGATACGTTTTACATTTAGTTCAGTAGAGATTTGCAATTCCAGGGCTGAAATTAACCAAATGAATCTAGTGAAGGTCTATGGAGTTTAAAAACACAGGGGAGCACAGAAACAATAATGATACTGTCACTAAGAATTATTTTTGACACTCATTTGGCAACACGTTTACAGAACAAGCTGCACAACACTATTGCTTTAGAAAATACATTATAATTTGATTCTGTTAAAAGTGAATTTGCATATTGTAGCATTATTAAAACCTGTTAACATTTGTGTACCTTCTCTAATATATCATCTGGAGTGATTCTGTGTACAAAAGAGTCGACTGGTATGTTCACACCTTGTATGTCTTTAAATGAGGACAAGTTTGTTGACACAGCAGTGTGTTCTAATGGAGCCAGGTTCACTCTAATGAATGGCCCCATCACAGTAAGAGCTGATGCTTCATATATCACTGCGATTATGGCCCACATTAACTCAAGTGCTCTCCTTCCCTCGCTCTTTCCATCTCTATCTCTCCATCTCTCTCCATCTTGCCCTCTCTCTCTCCCACTCTCTTTTTCTCCATCGCTCTCTGTTTCTCTTATCTCTCTCTCTCTATTCATCTCTCTCCCGCTCTTCTCTGTCTCTCCCCATCACTCTGTCTGTCTTTCCCTCTCTAACCCTATCCACCTCTCTCCATCTCCCTTTTTTCTCTCTCTCTATCTCTCTTCCTCTCTCTCTGTCTGACTCAGTTTATATCACTGCCTGTTTATTTACTTTGTGCAACATGCAAATAGACCCATAAATGTTCACTCACTTTTGCAGGATTAACCAAGTTTACAAGTAATGCTGAGCTGATTAGTCAGTATTTATGGATATGTAACACATGTATCCTTTAAGGGAGTTACAAGTACACATTGACATCACACTGGGGGCGTTCTGCATGTATGTCTGTGGTGGAATGTTCAGGAGTTTCCATGGTTACCCAATGCACAGATTAGCAAACACTGCCAAAAAATGTTTTAAAATGGTCTGAAAACTCAAGAAAAAAAACCCAAAATGGATTTAAACAGCACATTTTCAGGAGCCTGTGATCAATACAAGTATTCATGATCCTGTTCAGGGGTTTGATTTTTAACTAAATCATTTCATTCTGGTCAGATTGTGTTAAATTAAAGCTCAGATAGAAGTCTAACAAGGCTCAGACAGAGCAGAGCCTACAGTTAGAATCACATCCCCAGGGAATGTGGATGACATCAGCTGCAAAGTATCAATTACATGTATCAGATATTGGGAAAAAAAGGATCCATGCAATAATACTGTTTCCAAAATATTGATCTAAAATGGTTTTATAATTTAATGGGCTCATTGACGTCTTGTTTAAAGCTGCCGAACTGCTTCACTGCTGCTGTTCTGTTGGAGAGGCAGATTTTAATTTTCTTTCTTTTGAAAAATGACCCTGTGATATTTTTAATTAACTTCATTTTAAAATAGATTAAAAAATAAGTTACATTTCCAAAAGAATTGCAAGTAAGAACAAAAATGTGGGTGACGATAGAGGACAATGAGAGTACACATTTCTGCGCACGAAAATACAAGACAAAACAGGATTACTCAACATACACAAATCACTCAAATTACATTTTGAGTTAGCTTTGTTGCATTCACACAAGTTCTTCTCTCCTGCAGAAAACGCTCTGTTCCACATTGTGATGTCATGTGGTGATACAGGAAAGCTCCACTGTGTTTTTAAACTCCATACACCTTCACTAGAATCATCTGGATAATTTCAACCCTTGAATTGCCGATTTCTGCTGAACAAAAGGTAAAATGTAGCTGTTAACTTGTAAACTACCACTTTTGAGCTTAGGAGATGTAGACAGACTAATAATAAAGGGTTACTCAAACATGTGTGAATGAAACAAAACACAACTAATATTTTTGATGAAGAAACAACATTATAACATGGCTTAACTCTCACAAGAGTCAATTTTGTGTAATATAGGACCTTTAATGTAATAAGTCGTATAAATCTGGAATAAATCATTCTACAGGACCTTTAATATGTCTCCCCAGCACAATGTACAACACCATATAAAAACCATAGTCTCTCGTTGTCCTTGTAAAGTGGAACAAAGCTTTGTAGAAGATTCTGATCAGGTCCAGTGAGACTGAATAGGCCCTCTGTACTTGTCCCATTACATTTACAGGTCTCTGTGTAAAAGGTGTAGTTAATTTGAGTGCGTTCTCTTTACAGCAGGGCCCCGTGGACATTAACCTGCTGTAAACTATAAGGAGCAGCCACACACATCAAAACATAAAACAACACAGCTGCAGCCGCTACTGGCTCATACATACGCTGTGCTAATGAGAGGCCAATACACAGTACACAGCCAATCATTTTTTTAAGAGTAAGCCTGTCACGATAATTATATCTTTTTGGAGTCAGTATTTACCGTCTATACTTTTTCTCTGCATTAGTGGGGAATTTTTGGTTGTTTTATGGCTATATGATCAGATTTAAGCTGTGAAAGCTCCATTCAAACTGTGAGATAGATGACTGTACATTCATACCATACTCCATACAACTGTACAACATATGTAACAGATAACATAACAACAGTTTATGCAACAGACTACATAACCCTATGCCATGTCAATAGCCGATTATTACCATTTATATTTTTGCTCTTTGTTATTATAATATATTGTGATCTGTGAGCTACTTTACTCTCTAATTTCCCTTGTGGATCAGTAAAGTTTGTCTAAGTCTAAGAGTGCATAACCTCTATGGCTCCTTACAGATACAAACTAAGGACTAAAGTGTTTCATTCATGATCTTGTAGCAATATTTCACATTTAGAATAGTTTTTGTGGCTTAAATCTGCTCTTGGGTTATTGTGTCGGTGGCATAAATGATTGTATTATCGTCTATATTTCTATTATCCTTTATTGTTTATCATCTATATTTACTTCAGCAATATATCACACTTAAAGAGCTGATTTTAAATTGCCTCGGACACTGGTCACCGCTGAAATTCCCAAGTTCAGGTGGACGTGAGTGGCAGGTGGATTAGCCAATCAGGGACACACATGGTCAGTCCCTCACGGGAAAAAAGGAAAGGGAAAACATATAAAAGCGGACTGAAAAACATCGCATATTTCTGCCGATGACTCAATGAGCAAAAGCCTAAACTCTGTTAATCTGAGGGGAGAAAAACAGTGGGTGACCAGTGAGCTCCTTCTTTTCACACACGTCACTGAAATAAACACAAATAAATCTGCTTGCCCAGCTGTTTGTGCAGAGAGAAAGTAGTGACCATTCTGATATCCCTCTGTATAAAGCATACAGATATCATTGTGGACATTCCTATACATTATATCTGTGGAAAATGTACCCAACATGTTACCATTGTTACTGAGATCCATTAGGTCTGTAAAGATGTACATTGTTGAGATGTTGACAGCATTCCTTCTCTTTTCCATTTGTTTTCTATTGTCACAGGAACAAGCCATAGTGAACATTCTTCTATAATGTTGCTGCACAAAGGATATCTGATATTCTGTGACATTGCTGAACTTAATGTATCTGTTTTTATTGTTTTTATTGTGTTTTTGTTGTTTTTACACAAATAGTGCAAAGTTGGGGACGTTATCACCCTTTTTATGTTAAAGGTGTAACTTCTAAGGTGGAGCCGAGCACTTGCTTGATGTTATTTCTTTGCCTAAAGTGTTCCGCAGTATGGCTTTAAACTTATCTGCCTTGCATGTATTCAATTACAGGTGTTTTGTAGCTCAAAAAGACCTGGAAAAACCTTAATTCTTATTATGTGCAGGCTTGCTTCTCCATAGATTTCACCAGTATATTATCTCCATTATTATTTCTATACGGTATAACATTCAAGGCAAAGCAAGAACATCTCCATGGAGACAAGCAGGTGGCAGACCCTGTACAGAAAAGTTGTACAGTGCACCTTTAACTGTAAACGTGATCCGATTTGTCTAAAAATGTTGTGTTTAGAAGTTATTGACCTACAGTTTAGCTACACACATCAAATCGTACAATTCTCAGTGACATTTGCTCCTATACTCCCATAACATATTTAATAAACAATTTGATTTAATTGAGGCTAAGCACATAATTGCATAATTGCAGCTGCTCATTTTCCAATAATATGTACTGTATGTTTTTAAAATTGGACATATTGTGAAGCGCTAGCTATTCTCCTTATTTTAGCGTTAAGTATCAAAAATCAGATACTAATAGATACTAAAATGAGTATCGAAACTAGATACTCATTTGAGCAAGTATCGATGCTAAAAAGCCACATTCACAGGACAGAAATGAACCTTTCTTGAATAGATTTAAAATGGTATTGAGCTGCATCAGAACAAGAATGGACCACTATGGAACCTACCGGGACGACTGTTACATGGTAATATAAAAGAAAATAAAAGAAGGCACTACTATTTAATGTTAAAAATCACATTCTATTGTCTAATTGTTTTTTGTTTTTTTTTTAGAATCGATATTGACTCTATTCCTTAGTATCAAAATCAAGTTTGAAAATTCAGCATCGTGACACTAGTACTAGTAAAGCCTTTCTCCCAGACTGCACACTTGTAGTAGAGATTGTCAAGCACAGTATAAGCCCTTAATTGGAACATAGTGCGTTGTGTATTTTTAATGACCTTTACAACTCTCCGTACGTGACATGCAAAACTCACATTCACATCCTCCTCCCTATCGCACGCATCTTCTCCGCGTCTTTTTCATGGTTTTCACACAATTGACAATTTGCTGGGATTAGATTTAGTTTGGCATCTGTGCGGCGGCGATAAGAGCAGCATAGTATGTAAAATATTTATCCCTCTGGGGGACTGGGGCTGCTCAGGCACACACTGTTCTATAACAATAACAGATATAAGGTGGAAGGTATGGTCTTATATGCTGATGTAGATTTTAAAGTCACATGTACTTGAAATTAGACTTATAATTGAATAATCCAAAGATACAGGGATTGTTATTGAATAGAAAATTGAGTTATATATAGAAAATTAAAGGGCCCATATTACGCTGTTTTCTAATCTATGTTGTAATGTTGTTTCCTCATTAAAAACATACCTGGAGTTTTGTTTTATTCTCGCACGTTTAACACACAAGTCCTGCTTATTTAGGCTGAGTTCTTCTCTCAAACAGAAAACACTCTACAGGAAGTGTTCCACAGTGTTTTCAAACTCTATACACAATCATTTCAGTCATGGAATTACTTATCTCTACTGGACTAAAGGTGGAACAGAGCATTTTGAGCTTTGGAGATGTAGATAGACTAATAATAAAGGATTACTCAAACATGCAAACGTGTGGAAAAAAGGTGTGTTTTTGATGAGGTAACAATATTATGAGAGAGAGAGTGAGACTTTATTGATCCCAAGGGAAATTCAAGAGTCAGTTTCATGTAATATAGGACCTTTAATTTTTTTTCTCTCCCATATTTGACATGTTTTACTCATGGATAGGCCCGGACATTTAATCACATTTGAACTGAATTAAGATCCAGAATTTCAAGATGTCAATAATACACTTGGGGGGCTTTTTAATTGAGAGCTCCACTGCCATTTCCCTGTCAGTTTTGTAACATGTAATCATATTAAAATCGACTAAACATGATCATGCTGTCTGCAGAATCATAGTATTTTGAAGTTGACGATCCATTGTGCTTTACTCGCGCTTGAAAAAAACAATCATTGGCCTTTTCTGTGTGTAGTGTCAACTCTGCACTTTGTGATGTTACTGCTCTGAAACCTCTGCACTTCTGAAATAGTACAGAAAAATGCTAACTTGGGTTTGTTTGCAAAAGATTTTTGTCATTTAGACAGTTGCATTTGGTTATGTACACGATTAATGGTCGTATATTACGCAGCATTGACTCTTGTGAGCTTTAAGTCACGTTATAAGTCAATGTTATAATGTTTTTGATAATGTATAATTATCAAAAACATACCTGGAGTTATGTTTTGTTTCATTCACACATGTTTGAGTAACTCTTTATTATTAGTCTGTCTACATCTCCAAAGCTCAAAACACTCATAACACTCACACAGTTTCACCTTGTGTTGCCATGAAGCAGCAGTTTTCAAGTTGACAGCTACCATTTACCTTTGCTTCAGTGGAGACTGGCATTTCCAGGACTGAAATTATCCAAATGATGAGTTTAAAAACACAACACTGTCTGTATTACAACATGACATCACACGGTGGAGCAGAGTGTTTTCAGTTTGAGGGCAGAACTCAGTCTAAATGTGCAGTTTTGTGTGTTAAACATGTGTCAGTGAAACAAAACACAACTCCAGATATATTTGTGATGAGGAAATAACATTACAACATGCAAGCAAGACAGCTCTTCCTTTCTGCTTTCTGTCTTCTCTTGTTCTATTTAAATGTCTTACTCAGAACAATTAGCTCATCATATTCACAACTTTATCCTTTAGCACCTACTTAGCAGCTTTCTGTGGCTAATTATTCACATTTATGAACCAAATGATCCAATACTTCTGTTATAATATAATTCTCCCATCATCTTTATGGAACAAATTGTAAAGATATAGGATAGAGCTACCGAAGATTGCACTCTGCCACCTCCATGAAGATAAGTAGGTGACGCCAGAGCAAATAACAGGTCAGATCTGTTGAGAGGTGACACTGCTCACAGTAACAATGTATTTTCAAGGGATTTTTAACAATAAAAACACCTGTAATTGAAAAAAAAATGCAAGGTATAGTGTAATGGCATACTGCTGAATGTTGGTATAACATTTCAGTAGAGACAACCATGTAGCCACCCCCTAACAGGAAAGTTACATACGTGCACGTAACAATAAGTAAACGTAAAAATGTATTTGGATTGAATTATATACTGTATGCGGTTAATAAGGAGCGACAGTTGGTACAAGTGCTTGGATCAGAAGGTTAGCACTTCAAATCCCGCTCTTAACATAAACATAAATGGAAAAGCGGTCAGATCCAAAGACCCAAAGGTTGGCAGTGCGATTCCAGCTTGTTGTGTCCTTAAACACTTAATGTAGATTGGTGTGTGGATGGATGAGTGGGTCCTTGATGTAGAGTGCTTTGAGTGCCTTCATGTGACCGTTTACCTTAAGAAGATCCAAATGTATTTTGTTGATGTGGGGGAAATTATGGTACAAAAATGCAGCCTTTGCCATTCACTAATTGTGTCCCTTGAAAGTGTGATTTTGATTTGATTCTGATTAATTTTGCTCTCCTATGACAATGACCAACCAACCAACCAACCATGTGATCACCAACTTACCTGCTTTAATGGCCCCCCTGCCCTCAGCCAATCACACAACCACATTTACACAACACACAACAACAGTATCCATAGATAGAAGTTCAATTCAAGTTCAGCAAACAACAATTTTCAATACAACTATTAATATAAAAAGCATTAAAATGTTCAGCCTTCATTCCCCCTTTAAACTATCTTTGAACCTGAGGCACATTGATCACAGGGCTGCACAAATACCCACTGATGACTCCATGTTATAATGAGCGTTTAAGTGGAGGTTGCCTGGTAACGCTGGACAATGCCTCTAGAGGGCTCTGTTCTCTGGCCGGAGCAGCACATTGTTCATAAGCAGTTTGAGCGCACAGCTGGTAACATGCTGCTCTTTCTGTGGCAGTTTCCTCTGCTACTTAAGGTAAAGAGGTTGGTGGTATTCATTTATTTTTTCAGATTTAATAAGGGAATGTATGAATGAAGCAAACTACATTTTTACAGCAGCAGCATTTGGGTGTGAATAAGTTTAGTTTCTTACATTTGAGCAGCAAATCTGGGGCTCTCTTTTTTTTAAATCTTAGAAAATAGATCGATTAAGTTCGTTAGGTCTTCAGTAATACACATCTGAGTAGGGCGGCAGAGTGCAGGCCAAACTGTTGAGGTATGAAGTAAATATAGGACAAGTATAACATTCAGTTCACTTAAAGTGATAGTGTGTAACTTTCTGGAGGTAGAAGTCAACTTTTAAAACCATACACTTTGGAACGAGATGAGATGCATTTTATATCATACAGTCAAAGGAACAACATTGCCATAGAAACAGGCAGGAGCAGGCCCTCCTCCAGATCAAATAAGAGTCAGGTTTGTGGCGATACAAGCCTATTCATAATGAAAAAAGAAGTTGTTTTGGTTTTTTTTTTATTTTATGCATTTGCATAAGATAAAACAAGTCTGAATCTCAATTGCACCTTTACAGACGGTATTACATATTTCTACCTAAATCTGAGTGTTATGCAGTACACTTTATGTCAGAGGTGGGCAGTTACTTTTTCCATGGGGCCACATGAAAAACAGAAAATATTGTGGAGGGCCGGGCCAAAATGCTTAACTTAATTCTGCATAATATTAATTGTATTTCTTTATAAAAAAAAAAAAAAAAGAAAAAAAGCAATAAATAGCACTGTTTTGACAAGCTTGTAAGACTGGTAAGAGTATATGTTATAAGCAATGGAAAAGTGAGGTTTAAATAAAACACCTCTGAAACAAAAGCAGTGCAGCTTTAGTTCATGCATGAGGTAAAATAATAAAATATGTTTATTTTGTCATTCCAAAGTAGCTTAAACGGGCCGTTCGGAGTCAACGTATGTGGTCTGGGAGCTGTACAATGCCCATGTCTGTTCTGTGTCTTTCTTTCTATACCTCTGGTCCTGCTGCCTCTCCCATCACTGTTGTTTTAACCCGTTCCAGATTTCCCCGTGCTGATCGGATAAGACCGCTCCAGCTGGCACTCCGAGCTCTCTCCACAAACGTCAGGCTGTAGCTGTGTTTTTCCGGCCCGTGGATCACACTTACGACACTGAGAAATGCATTTAGTATGGCGCTTATAAATGAAAGGGCCGTTTTCTATGTGCTCGCTCATGGTAAATTGATAACCTGCCGTCTACCGAACTCTGCGATCCATTATGTTTGAAAGCCACTGCAAGCCGTATTGATCACACACACACTCACACACACACATACGCACGGTTAGCTAGCCGTTGTAAAGCGTGTGGGTCTCTATCGCGGTGTGCCGGAGAATGCCCGGAGGATGCCATTGACCCCAGTCCTGGCAGTGAAGTGGAAGTGACTGATGTGGTAACAAAAGCTGTGACAGCGTAAATGGAGCTGAGAGGAAGCTCTGAGTCTGTGCGCCGCATGGGCCCAAAGGACAGAACGCAGCCTGGAAAAGAACAAAGTGCAATTTAACTAAATGAACAATATAGGAAATTACACTTATATTTAGGTCTTTATGTGGATAAAATGGAAGCAATAGGGGCTTGAATATTTTAACATCACTGCGTGGCTTCTCAGACTACAATCTGAGCTGACGTATAACTTGGCCTGGTGGCTTCATTTGCTTGTCTCTATGGAGATTAGCAAAATAAATGATAGTTAACTGTTGGAAATATAATGGCTGATTATAACTGCCACAGTTGAATATGGCAGCATCACATAATCATTCATGCAAATTATGTAGCTATCTATGCAGGTCACAGTGATGAAAAATTTGCATTGTTGCTAATTACTAATGCGCTATAGCATTTCTGGTGGAGAGTCTGCAATCTGCGTGTTTCCATGGTGATGTTATTGCGTTGCCTGATATGTCCCACAGTACGGCAATAAACATATGTACTTACATGTACTTACATTCATTAAACGGCATGTTTTTACATTGCCAGAGTAACAACTTTGAACAGCATGTATTCTTAGGCACCTCTCCACAGATCTGTAACTTGGCCTATACATGTCACCTACTTGTCTCTGTGTAGATACGTTTAGATATGTTTAATACCATACTGTGGAACATTCAAAGCAAAAAATCAAAAATCTTTAAAGGTGCACTATGTAACTTTTCTAGTGACGGGTAAGCCTTTAAATGGAATTGCTATTGCTTGACCTGGAATATTCCATTTTATGACATTAAACATATCTATCCTACATTTATTGAATTACATGTATTTATATTGCTAAAAATACCTTGAAAAAAATGATACATATACAAATACACAGGGCACCTTTAACTATTTAATTGAACAGTGAAATGTCCTCAAAATGTCAACTTTAAACAGGGATTTGAAACCTTTAAATACTGCTTCTTTGATCACTTTTCGTTGCACATCCAGGGGTCTATTCATACTTTGCAGCGCTGGAGTGTTCTGTAATGCGTTTTTATTGGCAGAATGTCAGTTTCCATGATGACACAATGCACACATTAGCAAACACAGACAAAAAAGTTTGAGAATATCTGAAAACTTAAGAAAAAATACTAAACTGATTTAAACAACACACTTTCAGGACCCTGTGGTCAGGCTGCGGTTTTTCTGGTCAGCTTGTGTTAAAATAAAAGTCTAACTTGAGTAACAGAGCTTCAGACCGAGCAGAGCTTGCAGTTAGCCTCACACCCCCAGGAAAGGTTGATGACATCAGCTGCAAAGTATCAGTAAAAAGGAAACATCTCCTTTGTGCAATATTAATGACGATAATCCAGTGTAGACCTGCTCTTTTCTGGTCCATTCTCACCTGTCCCTAAGTGTGAATAGTTAAAGTGGCTGCACTGTTTCTGCACTGTTTCTAAAGCAGCACCAGACGAGACCAGAGAGACTTAAAGTAACCCACACGGTAAACAGGCATTTGGCAGACACCAGCTCCTCTTTGCCAAATCACATTTCATTTGGAAATCTCTTTGTGATTTCTTCTGGCACTACTCCCTTTTCTTCACAATCTGATCCAAACATGTTTTTTGTACAGCAGGTGTGTCGCCATGGAGAAGGTCAAAGTTCATCTACTCTGGCACCAATACCAAAGCAGCATTTCTTGATTTGGTGAAAGGTATCATACTGAAATATCTTTAAGGCACTGTTACCATAGTGATTAACTATTCAAAACACAGTTCTTAAAGGTCCTATATTACACAAAATTAACTACAGTATTGTGAGCATTAAGCCGTGTTGTAATGTTGTCGCCTCCTCTAAAATATACCCAGAGTTGTGTTTTGTTTCATTCACACAAAGCTCAAAATGTTCTTTAGTTCACTAGAGATTGGAAATTCCAGGTCTGAAATTATCCAAATGATTCTAGTGAAGGTGTATGGAGTTTAAAAACACAGTGGCCCACTTTCTGTATTACAACATGACATCACAAGGTGAAACAGAGTGTTGTTTGAGAGAAGAACTCAACCTAAATATGTCGAGTTTGTGTGTTGTGAATGTAACAAAACACAACTCCAGGTCTGTTTGTGATGAGGAAAAAGATCAGAAAATAGCATAATATGGGCCCTTTAAAAACTTGAAGTAGAAACCCATAAATACTGTTAATTTGATAACTTTTAAAATTTTTGTGCATACAGCAGATGTGTCGCCACGGAGAAGGTCAAAGTTTACCCTCCCTGGCAAGGATATCAAAGCAGCATTTTGTGATTTGTGTTGTAATTGCGACAGTGCACAGCGGTTGGCTCTGTGCTCATTGTCTCAATCAAGCTTTGAATGTCACAAAAGCAACTGTGTGGGTAGATGAACAAAAGCGTAGTGGAGCCCCATTTGCATATGTACAATAAGTCTAGTTTTGCAGCGTGTGGGAAAATAATCGATAAATCAGACCTCAGTGATTGCTAATAGCTCGGATGCAGACAGCGCGTTGGTTTTTACGGATGATGTACGGCCAAACTTTCTTGGAAAAATAAATAAACACCTGAGAGAAAGTTGGAGTATTATTTTTCAACCATAATATGATTTTCTTGTCAGTGGGTGAAATGAATTTGATAGAGCAGTCTGAATATTATTATTATTATTATTATTATTATTATTATTATTATTATTAAAGGGTCTATATTACGCTATTCTCTGATCCATGTTATAATGTTATTTTCTCAACACAAACAAACCTGGAGTTGTGTTTTGTTTCATTCACACATGTTTAACACACAAACCCTTCATATTTAGGCTAAGTTCTTCTCTCAAACACAAAACACTCTGCTCCACCTTGTGATGTCATGTGGTAGTACAGGAAGTGCTTTAAATTGCATACATCTTCACTAGAATCATTTGACTTGTGGTGGACAGTGGTGCACACGGACATTGAACATTAGAACAAATCAACCTACTTTATATCATATTTTAGCAGCAAACCTTTTCTCAAATTCTTATTCAATATTCTGTGTAATAACTAAAGACGTAACGATATCCACATCTCACGATATGATATTTATTGCGCTATTTCGTGTAGGCTAACAAAATTGTGATTATGTTACTTTTTCCTCTTAAAATGCCTTGACAAGACTTAATCCAAAGAACTAATATTTAAAAGTGCTTAGAACAGTTATTTCTTCAAGTAGTCTGCACTGAAACGGAGCAAAGGATCATGGTCTATGTAGTTCCCGCTATTTTTTAGCTATTGCTGCACCGTAACAGTGAATTTAAGCAGAGAGACTTGTGATTTGATTTATTGTGATGGTCCACAATATTATGGAGAGACTTTTAATGATACGATATCACAGAATTTCGGTTATTGTTACATCCCAATACGGTAATACAGGACGCAACCCTCTCTTTATGGTAAAATAGTTAAACTTAGTCAGGGAGCATTCATGTTAGTAATTGGCTTTGTGGACTAATGAATATGATAGAATACAATAACAACATACATATTTTTCAACGTTTTTTCTCATAAAACTTTTCCTAGACTAGATTACCTTAAGTATGTGAATCTAAATTAATAGAATTCTTTGATGTTTTCTTCAATTCGTTGATGATGTCTAAAAATGACCTGCCTCACAGATAAATATTGACATATTACTTTGGATTGTTTGCATAAATAGGCTTCAGTATAGTTACTATTGAGAGCAGATTGCAGACGCTTCCCTAATTACAGCTGAAAAGTTTCTCATGAATATTCAGCTCTCTATCAGACTCTATCAACTTTTTCATTAAAGTCTGAAAGTTCACCAAAGACATAAACACACCTTGAAACAGTCAATAACTATACATACAATATGCTCTAACATAAAAGAGAATGTTACTGTGTGTTTTTCAGCACTTGACACCTCTTGATTTTACAGAAGTTAAAGTGACAGGTTAGACTATTCTTTTCAATGAAATAATACACTTATATTTAAGATTTTACTAAATGTTTAAGTTTACCTAGTTTTTTACTTTTTGTTTGGACATAGTTAAACAACAATTCCATTACTGTTACCCAGCATCTGTAATGTTAACAAGGGTCTAAATTAAACAATGGTTATGACTGGACTAATGCACTCCTTTTGTTATTTAACTGCTATAAAAAAGTCTTTCTTGCATGTAAATTGTTGTTGCTTTTTGTTTGGAAATGTTGGTGTTGTTTTAGAACTCTGCACTACATCCTGCACTTCCTGCTTCCTTCTTAATTACAAAAACTTTGGACATTATGGCTGAGTTGTTTGTCATAATTTGGTGTTTTAGTTCCCAAGACGATTATCCAGTCAGAAAACAGAATGAGCCTCACATGAGTCGGTCATTTGGGTTGCCAGTTTCAGTGCTGAAATCCAGTTGGTTTAAACCTGAAAGCACTCTCTCTGATCTGAATCCTCACTACTAGCCAGTCATTAGTCTGTGCTAGTGCAGCCTTTGCCGCTGAAGTATATGCTGTTTATATACTAAGAATGAGAAAAACTTGTCTGTGTCCTCTGGCAATCCAAGTCCAGTTATGATTAATTCACACACTTGTCCTTCGGTCTAAAAATACCCTTTGGTTGGTTTCCTATGTTCACAGTCGTGTCCTGTCTCTGCAGGTGTGAGCAGGGAGACGTGGTGACCCACACGGCGTGGCTCAATCGCTCCAGTATCCTGTACGCGGGCGAGGACAAGTGGTCAGTGGACCCCAGAGTCAGTCTGGTCACTCTCAACCAAGAGGAGTTCACCATAAAGATCGAGAACGTGGAGATGACCGACGAGGGCCAGTATGTGTGTGCTGTGCAGACCAGCCGGAGACCAAGGACCACCTCAGTGCATATCCTCGTTCAGGGTAAGAAACCAATGCTCTTAATACATGGGAAACGCTCTTAATACAAGGGATTTCACTAGCAGAAACACTCACAGGATGAATTCAAATATAGTAATACAGAGAATGAAGCTTGTCTCCATTATGAGATTTTTTTTATATATTTCTTTCAAAAATACAGCACATAATGGATACATAAGTAGTCACGTTCTACCAGAATAACAGAAAATAGGTCAATATGCCATCCCTCTCCCTCATCAAAAATACAGTACATGAAAAGTACCACTGCTCGTGGGTTTCATCTTCCTATTATATTCAGCAGTTTTTCCCCATTCAAAACGGTTTGTTTTAAATTATTAATCACTAAGGCAACGGACCTAATTTGTCATCATTCTGAAACCTAAGGACAGAAATGTCGCAGTCTCTCTCTCTGTCTCTGCCTCTGCGTCTCTATGCTGTGTCCCTGTGTGCATATATATATGTGCTCTCTCTCTCCCTCTTTCTCTCTGTCTCTCTTTCTATCTGTGTGTCTGTCTGTCTTTCCCTATGTCCCCGTGTGTGTATACAAATATATGCTGTGTCCCCGTGTGTATATGAGTGGGTGCTGTGGAGCGGGTGATGAGGTGATGGATGCCCGTGTTATTCCTGAGCGCAGCACACGAGGGCATAAGTGAACAAAGCAGAGCATGTGCTGAATCTCATTTCCTCATTCACTGCTCCACTGGAGCAATTACTGCCTAAGTGCCTTGCTCAAGGAGCACAGGACGGGAGGGGTGTTACTCTTCCACTCCGTTAGGTGGGGTTAATGGGGAATAGCAGATGTTGGGATCCTGAGACGGGCGGGTGGGTGTCAGGGGAGGGGGGCACAGTGTATGTATGAAGGCTAATGACACAGAAAATACTGCTCATTTGATATGCGCCAGGTCTGAGCACAGAAAGGAGGGAGACTACCTGCTCTATAATGGGAGACTCATCATTTTGCAATAACAATATCACCATAACAACATAACATGACACCAACATTGGAAATGAGGTCCTACAATTATCATCATCACAATTTGAATCACACATTTTGATTTTATTTTTTATTTTTTGTCATTGTGTTGCTATATCTACAAACAGCTGTTATGCATAAAACACATTTTCATTATGAGTAGCAGTTGGACAGCCCCACCACACGGCACATATTTCTGCCACATAACCACCATCTGCTCTCTATAGCTTCAGTTCAAGTTTATTTGTATATCTTAAAACATTTTTATATGTACGAGGTCTGAGCGCGGGACAGGAGGGAGAGTGCCTGCTCTGTAATGGAAGACTCAATCATTTTGCAATAACAGTATCACCAACATTACATGACACTGGTACTGAACACTGAAGATTAGGTCCTACAATTATCGTCATCACAATTCCAATTATGCAGTTTTTTACCATTATGTTGGGCTGTTTATGCACAGCTGTTACTTACCCAACACACTTCCATAAGTTTACAGAATTACTTGTCTTATTACACCACTTTTCAATGATCTTGAGCTGTATCAGAACAAGTATAAGAGCACACAGACGAGTATACGCCCATGAACCACTAAGGGACCTACCTGGAGTACTTGGGGATTACACAGATATAAGACCATGTAATTATCGAGTATCGAGCCTATTCCTTAGTATCGAGTTACTACTGTAGCTTAAATTGGAGTTTATTTATATAGTACACTTAAAACATTGTCATATGCATTAGGTGCAGATGAGGGGACACTAGCACTGAACACTGTAAATGAGCTCTTACAGCTCAATCAGTTCAAAGTACACAGTGTATGTGTTAGGCTATTGATACACCTATACACAGCTGTGTTATGCATAAAACACATTTATATATAGTTATTGTTATAGTTATAGTTATAGTTATAGTTATAGTTATAGTTATAGATCCTCCACTACCTGCCATCTGCTTTCTATAGATGCAGTTTAGCGTATCTGGTCTGGCATTTATGACTAGATATACTGATACAGCTGATTTCATCAACTTTCCCTGGGGGTGTGATGCTAACTGTAGGCTCTGCTCTGTCTGAAGCTCTGTTACTCAGGTTAGACTTTAATCTGAGCGTTGTTTTAACACAATCTGACCAGAAAAACTGACTTAGAAACTGGAACTACAACAGGTAAGATGATTTGTGCTGTGAAACAAGTCAAGTCTCATGAACACTTGTACTGATCACAGGTTTCTGAAAATGTGTTGTTTAAATTCATGTTATATATATATATATTTTTTTTTTTAGTTTTTCCTGGTGTGTGCATTCTGTCACTATGGAAACTGATGAACATTCCACCATAGAGATACATGTAGAACACTACTACCAGCATTTGGACCACATACCCACCATCTGCTCTAGTTAATTAAGTTAGTTAAGTGTATCTGGTCTTGAATTTATGACTGGATACTAGCACTACATCACTTTTTTGAGTAATGATTCAATACACAAAAGTAAACTCATAAGTAAAATACAGAAGTCATGCAGAAAGACTTCACAGAACAGTTGCTCCTGTAGTGTGTGTTGCATAAATCCTAATCATAATGTCATGTGTATTAATGAGGTTGTAATTACAGCGTCAGTGGTCGTTTGTTATAGTGTGTGTGTGTGTGTGTGTGTGTGTGTGTGTGTGTGTGTGTGTGTGTGTGCGTGTGTGCGTGTGTGTGTAAACAGGTCAGGTCCAGAGGGCAGAGTGGAGCAGGTGCAGTCTCAACCTTATGTGTCTCTGTGACCGCTGTAAGAGGACTGGGAAGTGTTGCCGTGGAAAACCTGTTGGACAAATAAAAGATGGTGATATAAATGTATTTCCAGTAAGTGTGTCTCAATAATTACCATATCAATATTTGTCAAGAGTACTTTCTTTTTGTTCTTTTGTTGTTGGGGAACTTTTGGTTTTGTATGTATTAAAAATAGATTTGAACATTGGATTATTTTGGTCCTTAAAGGTACAGTATGTAACTTTCTGTAAGTGGAATGTCACCTGCATAATTCCATGGAAACAGAACATTAAAACCATACTTTGGAACATTCTTCATGGAGATAGGTGAGTTTTATGCTACTGTGAAATATTAGAAGAGTAAGCAGGAGAAGGTCCTCCTCTGAATCAGGTTATGTAAGAGTCAGGTTTGTGGAGAAGCAAGCATGCTCACAGTAAGGACGCATGTTTTTCAGTGCAATTAAAAAAACATGTCTTAATTTTAGTCTTTATTTGTATAATAATATTGTTTTAAGAGACTATTTTCTTGACATATTTCTTTTCAGACATTTCTGGTCAGATTGCATTAAATTAAAGCTCAGATTAACTTTAGTAACAGATCTTAAAACAGAGCAGTGCCAACAGTTAGCATATATATGTCAATATTTAAATTCACTATAGAATCTTTGGCATATTTTTCAGACATGACCACAGGGTTATTTGAGAACCGTTATCCCAAAACAATCAATTTCAAATTAAAATCAATAAAATAACACCAACTAAATCTATGAATGACATTTAAAGAGGATCTTATAATAATCAATGGGACAGTATGAATCATATTATGCACAGTTGTCAGTCAGTTTTATGCACCGGCTCCAGTGATGAACTGGTCTTATTGAGAAGACATTATTATAGTGGAGTATGTGTGGAGGTGAGGGGAGGGGGCTTCACTCAATAAACTGGAAATCCATTTGGTTACCAACACTCTCAGAGCAATCTCATCCAGCCAAATTGTCCCCGCCAATGTGTAATATGAATGCTAATTTATTCCTAATTCATCTACAATCTAAATAGAGCCTGCCGTGAGATTCTAATGTCAGATTTGCAATTTTGCAGCGTGGATATGTAAATTATTTTATAAGCAAATGTATTATCAATCTAGTATTATAGCAGATTCAATTTTAGCAGTTATTTTAGTGTTTAAAGTGCACCGTGTAACTTTTGTGGCGAGGTGTCTGCCTGGAATGTTCCACAGTATGGTATTAAAGTTATACATCATGCACTGATTTATTGAATGAAGTACCAGAAAAGTTAGTGGATTTATTTTGTGAATGTTTTTGTTGACAGCTAAAATGGTACTAGAACTTTGATAAATTACACCACAATCACAGCAAATTTACACAGTTACTACATAGACCAATTAAAATGTAGTTAGACAGTAATGAAGTATAAGTACACTGTAATTATAGCTTAATTGTAGTTTTATTGAAGAGGCAGATGTGTCCAAACTACGGGCCAGGGACCAAATACGGCCCTCTGACCAATAATTGTTGACCCTCATTCCTGTTCCTCTGCCCAAATGATCAGAAGAAATATTTTTTCCTGCAAATGTAATTACTTCTACCACTATGACCTCAATAGTAATAGTAATAATTTGAATACAGACCTAAAATAAATGTTTCCAGCATGTATCAAAGGTACAGTGAATAACCACCAGTCTGTTTACCTGAAAATCCACAATGATAACGGTGTGTTTTTTATACACATCAGTATTAGTCAGGTCCTTACACCCTCGGCCAAATCTCAAGCCCGATCACACGTTCAATTCAAGCAGATTTGTTTGTTTTTTTCTTTGTTTGTTTTTTAATAGCATGTGAAATGAAAGAGCTCATTGGTCACCTACAGTATCATCTTCAAACAAAATCAATTTTTTTCACATCAGACGAATAGAGTTTAGTGCTTCGATCACTGATTCTGCAGAAATCTGTGATCTTTTTCAGTCCCCTGTGATTTTTTTTTTCTCCTTTATTTTTGTCTAATACAGTGAACCATGCATGTCCCTAATTGGCTTATCCACCTGTCAATCACGCCCATTTGAAAACCGTGAGATTCAGTGATGACTAGCCTCACATCTTCACAAATCATTGGAGTATTCTGGATCCCGGGCAACTATTCTGTGGAACTCTGAAAAAGCCTTAATGTGCAGCCCTGAAGAAAAAAGTTTGAAAACCCATGAATTACAGCACAATTACAATACTGGGCTGTACTTATATAAATACAGAACAAGAGCAGAGCATAAAGTATATCATAATCACAGTGTAATTACACAGTACGTGCAACAGGAGGCTCTCTTCTGTAAAACTCTACAGTGATTTATGCAAAGTACCAAACTCAGAGCAGTGTCCTAACTTAATTTGTGTTAAGTCTGGTGGATGAGATGAGCAGTTATTTGTGAGTTCATTACACGGAGCTGGCAGTCTGTGAACATTTGATCACAGGGTTCTGATAGTGCTCCAGCTTCACCAGTGGGTCCCTGGAATCCTGCCCAATCATAAACACTCATCAAGTCGGATCCAGATGACTTCATTCATTATGTAGTACACACTGTCTGCACTGCTTTATAGAGGCTTCAGCAGACTATTAAACTGAAGCACAAAATAAAAAACTCAATTATGAACTAGAATTATGATCAAACTAGATGTAAGGCAACACTACTGTAAATTGTAGAGTAAACGTGACACTTTTTGAGTAAATTTTGGAGGAGATGATTCTGAGCAGATTAAACAACTCATGAGATTAAGCCATCCCTTTGTGTTCAAATGTCACTGAGTTTAGCTTCTTTGGGTTTAAGACACACTTTGTACCACATGATTTCAGAACATCATCAAGTATCAACCTTATGTCTCAATTTGGACGCTTTAAAACCCTACTCATAATGGACACGGTGAATTCCTGTTTCCCCCTAACCTTGTACAACAAGATGGATTCTCACGATATTTTGAGTTCACAAACTCATGAGAATCCACCTTGCGGTGCCCCCACTGGTGCAATAGGGCCAGACAGGTGGTGGGCAGCCAGCCACATTGCAGCATTGACGTTTGTGCAGAAGGCAAAGGTGAAGCGCCACAACAAACTAAAACAAACATGGTGACACCGACAGATGCACTTCAGCCTGTTTTAGCATCAAGGCAGACCATTTTTATTTGTAAAAAACGTGCAGAAGGTGAGCACTTTGTGCATTTGTGGACAGGGAAAATGTGTTTTCAAATGGATGTAATAAAAGTTTAATTTTTTGGCTTGTTCCGCTGTTGTGACACTTCGACCAATCAGTTTCAAATAGTCGTCATGATGTTCTGCGTTTTCTGATCACTTTCAGATTGATAATGTTTAGAACTTAGATTAGTTTTCCCCCACAGACAGACATACATATAGTTCAACCTGGAGAGACTCAGACAGACGAGAAAGAGAAAGGTATTAGTAAGCGTTGGCTCTCAGACGCTGGCAGAACACATCACAATGAAGGGTGAGGCCAGCAGAATACTGCACTTTATTAGTAACAGTAAAATAAAAAAATAACCCATCTAGTATTAAATTAACTCACCTTATTCCAGAAGTTGCCTTGGGCGCCAGCATCCTCATTTGGGTTGTAGTTTTTGCGTGGGGCTGCCAATCTTGACAGCAAATAAGTTCTATACAGACTTCTCTTGGAGAAGCTGGGCAGTGTTGACTTGTTGGTGCATATGAACTCTGAACATTTTACAGAAATCAACCTACTTTATATCATAGTTTAGTAGCAAAACTTTTTTCAAATTCTCCATCGAAATGAATGAGAACACCACAAGAACAAACATGCAATTTAGCAGCATTTAGAGATAAAAATGGTCAGAATGAGGTCAGTGGTGCACGGGTGATTTCTTCCTGCTTCACCTTTGAGTCTATTGTTGTCTGGACTAAAGCAGAGGTAGAGGTCAGTGAGCAGTGGTCCAAGAGAGCCGGTCTTACATCCACAAGGCCAAAGCACTCTATGAGACAAAAGCTCACATTCAGACCCTGTGGACACATAAGACAGGCCCTGAGAGACCCTGTTTAGCCTTTACAAAGAAGACCGCTGCCATCACCACACAAAGGAAGTGCTATACGAAAATTATTACTGTCAAACTTTTCACATTGTAGCTGTGGTTCGAGTTTGAAAAGTTATTTATATAAAATTGTGTTTCTGTTGTCATGCCAACTTGCTGAGACAGTGTGAGACAGTGGCTCTGTTTACATGCTGATCGTTGTCTGATTTCTGGAGTGATCTGATTACTGAAGTGTGATGTAAACAGATACATTTGATGAGTAATCGGATTCTTTCAGGTAAATCTATGTTGCAAAAACAGAGAAGAGTTATTTTAAAATTCATTCTACTTTGTCTTCCAGTTACAAGTTACTCTATAAAGCCGTTGATTATCTGACACAAAAATAAGATCTAATTATTGGGTTATGTAAATGTACCCATGTTGTTATCAAGGTTCTTCATTCTTCAAAAATCTCTTGCATATCACAAAAAGCAGCTAGCATGCTAACAGCATACTTCTTGACTGTCGGGCAGTGAAATACTGTAGCATTAGACACACATGGTCTCATTTTGACCCTGAGGGCTGATTTTATATATACTTTGGCAAAACTGAATTTGCTCAAATACTTGGAAAAAATGAGTACAGCCACTACAATGTTAATGAAAATTTAAAGGTCCTGTATTACACAAAATTGACTTCTGTGAGCTTTAAACCATGTTATCAGAGTTTTGTTTCATTCACACGTTTGAGTATTCCTTTTTTCTGTCTACTTCTCCAAAGCTCAAAATGCTCTGTTCCACCTTGTGATGTCATGAAACAGTAGTTTTCAAGTTAACAGCAACCTTTAGTTCAGCAGAGATTGCCAATTCCAGGACTGAAATTATCCAAATGATTCTAGGGACAGTGTATGGAGTTTAAAAACACAGTGGAGCACTTCCTCTATTACCACATGACAAAAGCCAAAGCCTAAAGAAGAACTATCTTAATTCTTTTTACGCTGTAGCCGCCTGCTCCTTGTGTTCTCATATCTCGCCAGTGTTTTACAGCCTGTCGTCATTGTCTCTGTGCGCGCGCTGATAAACAGGTCATTTTCATTCTCACTCAGTGTTACTGTCAGAGCTGATCATCGGCGCAGATTACCGTGACTTTGCCAGCGCGAACATGGTTGCCCGCGGTTACACTATCTATAAGACCAAATATGTGGCATGTGCATTCATATTTCTAAGCTAATCTTTGCTAACATACAGGCATGCGTCCCACCCACTGCGATTGGGGAGATTAGTGCGGATACTGTGACAACATGTATTTTCAACAAAGATAAGACATGACCTCGACTTCTTCTGTATGGAAATGGTATAGAATATGACCGTCAAGATTTAATGCACAGGAGCCTCATAAGTAAATATCTTAAAATCTAAAGGTATGAATATACACAAAATACATTAGCTGTATATTACCTATATGTATTTATCAATATCTATATGACTTTACTGGTGTGGGGTCACCTGCCTGCCCCTTGGAGATGTTATTGCTTTGCTGGAATGTTCCACAGTAAAGCATTAGATCTAGCTATAAAGCTAACTGTGGAAGCACGGCGGCTAGTGCGTTTGCTATGTCCATTTATACATATATATATATTCAGTCTATGGATGTGACCTGTAACTTGGCCTGGTTGGTTGACCTGCTTTTCCATGGAGATTGTGAAGTTAAGCTGGAACAGTTTCTTGTCAAGGTTTTTTTTTTTTTTTTTTGCAGCTGTCTGCTTCTTTGTATAATAAAGGCTAAAAGATATTGCATTGCAGTAATAAAAAATAGTATTAAAATTAAAAATCTCAGCAGCAAAAAATTGATAGTAGTGCATTGTGGGGATTATTACATTCCTGGGTATTTTGTGTATTTTAAAAATTATTTGGCATTGTGGTATCTGGTGTTCATCGTCTGAAGCTTGGGACCCTATAGTTCCTTATAAGGTCTTAAGGCTAAGAGGTGCTGAGTTGCTGAGTTTGGAATGTTCACTTTCCAAATATTTATATGTCATGTAAAGGGACACATCTGGAGATGCTCAAGTCTTCGGACAGAGAGTGCAATGGGGACGTCCTATAGAAATCTATATAATGTGATGTCAGTATCCGTTCGGGGCGATACCAGATTGGCAAGAGGTGATCTCCCAGACCTTATGTCTGTTAATTGGCTATACTCTGTTTTTGTAATAAATAGTATTGCACTATCAGAGCGTCTGTCTTTTTGAATGATTCTTGACATCTCCTCCTCGGCACAAGAACCACACAGCAGGTGAGAAGCTGCATTGGAATTTAAACTACAGCATCTCACTCACAGTCACATTAACTTTATCTCTCAGATTTTTTTGTTGCATATATATACATATATATATATATATATATATATATATATATATATATATAGAGAGAGAGAGAGAGAGAGAGAGAGAGAGAGAGAGAGAGAGAGAGAGAAAGAGAGAGAGAGAGAGAGAGAGAGAGAGATTTATTATACAGTTTCAATAAAGATGTTTAGTGTAGTGTTTGAAACATCCATCCATCAGTGTTACCATCAACAGTAACACTGATGCCATAGTGACTCTGTGTCTCTGGATTAGGCCAGGTTTGAGGGGAGAGAGGGAAGAGAGGAAAAAGTGTGGAAAAAGTGGAGAGAGAAAAAGGCAAGGTATCCTCCCTTAAAATTTAACCTTTTCCAATTCATAAGGTGACAGGTCTCAAGAGCCTCGTCGGCACTGAAGATGACACTTTCAGGCGGCATTTGAATAATTTGGAGGGTTTTGGTTACATGATTATGCCATGACAATTTGATTATCTAATTAACATCTATAATACTGTCCCTTTTGTTTGTTTTTGCCTTTTTATTCCTCCTTAGTGACCTTTCACCATTAAACTAAAATGAATGGTACAAATAAAAATAAAATTTCAGATAAATCCAGATTTTAAGTCAAATGCCCTTCCAAACCGGCTATCTTCTGAACTGAGGGCTAACACTTAACAGATCATCCCATCTTCCTATTGGGTAAATTGATTCTTTAGACAGATGAAATGTTGTTCTTCAAATTACTGACACAACCTCCTTAAAGTCTTTCTTGGCCTCCTGGTTGGACATTTCAAAAACATAAAAAACCCACTCCCCCGATGTGTTTTGTTGTGCAGGAAAGCGTTTCCAGACAGCTTTCAAGTCCTCATCTTATCCCAAACTCTAGGGCTCCCAATTTGCTGTTGCTTCCGTTCACAGCTTCATTAGTAGTGGCGCGGTGGCTGTGTTTTTGAATACGTGATAAGAAAGAGTCACACAGACTGTTTTGTGTCTGTCTGCGCCTGGAGCCTGATGCACTGCGTAATAATGAGGGACTTGTTTGTTGCCTTGCATTCGTGTCTTCCTCGTTTCAACCCCGTTACTGTACGCTCATTAATGCTGAAGGCTAACGCTAGCTGAGTTCCCATGCTGTGTCTATGGACGAATGCTACCCTCGCTAACCATGTAGATGCTAGCAACTGTGCTTAGGTGTGATCTTTGTTATTTTGTTCTGCTTTCGCCTGTCAGGTCAAAATGTATTCATGAGTCTCGGCTTCTTGTTTAATGCAGCATTTTGAGGGCATTTGCAAGAAATGATTTTTATTTTTTCAATTGCTAATCGCTTTGGCAACGGTCAGTTTAAAATGCTATGCTGCAAAAATGTTAAAAAACCTGGTCTGGATACAAAATGAACCAGATCATAAGATATGTTCAATGAGTAACTGACATTGGTTATAAATACTTTGTTTTATATAAAAAATAAGTCACAATTTTGAATTCCCAGCTTAGAAAGGTCAGTTTACTCAAAGAAAGTGCCATACTATTTTCTAGCCTCAAAATATATTTGAGCGTCACAAAATGTATATTTTTTGTGAAGTCTACCTGTAGATCAAATGGGGAAAAAATAGGGTCAGCATTTCTGTGAGCATTTGTCCAGTAAAACCAAAAACGTCCATCCAAAGTGCTCCTGACCTGACGTTTTTTATTTTTAAACAAACTTTAAAAGGGTCTGTTCCTAACCTGAACTTTTATCCAAGTCCAAACGCAAACAGAAGTGAATGGTTTTCTCCTCACAACAGTAGGGAAGCGAATTTCCAGCGAGTTGTTGAATGATAGCTTTCCATTTGACCTTTTCACAGCAGAAAACATGGTTTGCCAAAACAAACTACTATTGTTGAACTGGCAACTGCTTTGTGCTCCAGAATTGAAAATGGATTCCAGAATTTTCCCAAAGAAACAAGTTGTGCTGACAGGAAAAGCACCAGAAATGATTGTTGTTGGGAAAGTGTGCCAGGAAATGGATGCACCATCTGTGGCTAATATTTAGCAGTTGTCTGAGTACACATGGAGGAGCGTGAATCAGGCTCGGAATCAGGGCCAGGATTTAGAAGGCTCTGGCAATGTGCTGAATTGACAGAGCAAGATGGTGGATCATTTGGACAACGCTATATTAAGCCTTTTGTTTATCTCATACGTTTATTGGTTGAAACGGACGCAGGATGGCCAAGGGGTTAGGTCACCACACACGTGCACGTCTCTGAGCCCATTCAGCGAGATCGATGATTTCCACAGTGTTACCCAAAGCATTTCCCTCGCTTTACTCCCATTTGAAAGCAGCGAACTGTAAGTGTCCTGTGAGAGGATTCAAACATACATGCAACTCACTATAATATATTTAATAACAAAAGATTTTTTTTTTCTTTTTTGATGAGATATCTATTCTATACTATTAGCAATTTAAAAAGTTAAAGGTGCATTATGTAACTTTTCATGATGGAGGGTCTGACATTATTGCTTTGCCTGTAATGTTCCACAGTATGGCTTTAACTAACATTTAGAGTCTCCATGGAGATGTTATAGCTTTGTAAAGTCGTACAGTATGACATTAAACACATCTATTGATACTTTGCAGTGGTCTCACACTGGGGGTGTTCTACATCTGTCTCTGTTGGTGGAATGTTTAGCAGTTACCATGGTGACACAATGCACACATCAGCAAACACTGCTAAAAAAGATTTTAAGATTGTCTAAACTCAAGAAAATGGATTAAGTAACACATTTTCAAGAGCCTGTGATCAATATGAGCGCTCACCGTCCTGTTTAGGAGTTTGATGTTCAACAAAAAGGTGAGTAACACAGCAGTGCTTTTAGTTAGCTTTACACCCCCCGGGAATGTTGATGACAGCAGAGTATCTATATACAGGAAGGCAAGCAGGTGACTCCAAAAGGTCAAGTAATAGGTCAGATCTGTGGTGAGACAACCAGTAAAAATTCATTTTGTTTAGTTTTTTCTTTTTTTTTTTTGTTTTTTTAGCAGTAAACACACTGTAGAGAAATGCACAGCTGAAACTCTACAGGACGTTATTTAGTACATCTTTAATTTGAAGTCTAATTATATGCACACAAATTCCCACTAAGCTTGTTATTGTTACAACATAAATACAGTTGTCATTTTTTGGCAGTTGCTTTCCCTCAAACCGCCTACTTTAGTCAAACACATTCCATGTCAAGAATACTCAAATGATCAGCTTGAAAAATACTCAAAAACTCAATTTTACTTATTTTAGAGCAGACTGACTGACAGAAGCATCTTGGCAGAAAATACGGTTGTGATTAGTTTAGAATGCGTTCATTCATGTCCCTGATCTCAGCCCAGTATTATTCACGATCTTCTCAGAGCTGTCAGTCCAGTCCTGCAGTGGGAGACTCTGCATGTTTTATGGATATTGAAAACAGTCTTGAGAGAGGTGTTAAAGTTTGGCTAAAACATGCTTAACTTTCTGAAGAAGAACTCAACTTGATAAAACTTAAAGTGGTTAAGTCCAACTTTAGCCAGACCAGGAAATATTCTGCAAACACTCCAACGATAACATTTTTACATGTTTTTACATGTTATAATGATTTCATATAACTAAATAATAAAAATAATGAAACCTTGAGTACACCTTCCATGGACGTGTTCATATTAATTCATCCCATGGTAAATGGAGTAGCTTCTTTTGTCTCACACACTGAGCAGTTTTTGAAACGTGTTTTTTGAGCTCAGTTTTTAACCAACTTGGTGCAGCATGTGCAATTCAAGGCACATGTAAGGGACTGTTGGATTTTGTGAAATGAGCTAACTAGGGAACTAGCTATATGGACATTTGAGGGGTTTTTTTACATCATGTGTGGCCGCAAATGTGGCAGAAGACCTTCCAGAGGAAATACATTGAAGCACTGAACACAAGGGACTGTTGGATTTTGTAAAATGAACTGTTTGTTATTCCCATATCCATAGAGACTGTGCAATAGGCTAGCTAAGGAGCTAGCCTATAGCCTGTAGCATTTGAGATGCTACAGGCTTTTTACACCAAATGTGGCAGCAAATGTAGCATTTTATTTGTGTACTTTTATACATGTGTGTAGAATCCCTCAGTCGTCCAGGTAGAATCCATAGCAAAAGGAGAAATTTAATTTGTCAACTGGACAGAGTTTATTTGGTTGAATACGTTTCGCAGCTCATCCAAGCTGCTTCTTCAGTTCTGGTCAGATGCTGGCGGACACTGCCTTATATCTGCTTGAAGGGAGGAGCTTAATTACAATGAAAATTATTCTGAGACACACATATTTAAATACAGTTTCAGTTGGTCAGGTGAGTCTATTCAATATGGAGTGGGAGTGGGGGAGTAGTTAGCATATCCATTCAGGGCCATGATGGGTGTTTTCACACCTCTGGACCTGACCTGGCTAGTCCCATTGTTTTCCCAGTTTGTTTTGATTTAGGTTTGAGGATAGAGTTATAGATGGGAGACAAATGATGTCTGAGACCCCCATTTCTGGAAGGAAGGATTCTCTTTCTTGACAAAAATGGCTTCTTTAACTCCTGCTTCTTTCTTTTTCTTCTTTAACTACATTGGAGAAACAAAACAGCCACTTCACAAAAGGATGTATCAACACAGACGGGAAAACCAGGGTGGGCCGCAATCTGCCGTACATCTCCACCTAAAAGCCACAGGCCACTCCTTTGAGGACAGCGAGGTCCAGATCTTGGCCAGAGAAAAGAACTGGTTTGAGAGGAGGAGTTAAAGAAGCTATTTTTGTCAAGAAAGAGAATCCTTCCTTGAACAGAAATGGGGGTCTCAGACATCATTTGTCTCCCATCTATAACTCTATCCTCAAACCTAAATCAAAACAAACTGGGAAAACAATGGGACTAGCCAGGTCAGGTCCAGAGGTGTGAAAACACCCATCATGGCCCTGAATGGATATGCTAACTACTCCCCCACTCCCACTCCATATTGAATAGACTCACATGACTAACAGAAACTGTAAACAACTCCATATTGAATAGACTCACCTGACCAACTGAAACTGTATTTAAATATGTGTTGTCTCAGAGTAATTTTCATTGTAATTAAGCTCCTCCCTTCAAGCAGATATAAAGCAGTGTCCGCCAGCATCTGACCAGAACTGAGGAAGCAGCTTGGATGAGCTGCGAAACGTATTCAACCAAATAAACTCTGTCCAGTTGACAAATTAAATTTCTCCTTTTGCTACTTTTATACATGTTGTGAGTGACATCAACCGGCAGCTCTCTGTTCACTGCCTTATCTTTAAATATTTATTCATTTTAGCACGGCTCGACAAAAACCTCATAGGGATCAAACTGGACAGGAAGTGGTGAAGGTTACAGTGAGGTTGCCGGGCGTTACTGTGCACAGAGCCCTTTTTCTTTTGTTTGGAATAGTGTGCAGCACTACAGGTGAAAGTTCACTGACAATATATTTTCACAAAGATAGCATCCTGATAAGAATCTTGTATTAAAAAGCAAAATGTCAAGTAGTACAAATTTGTTCTCCATGAAATGCCTATCTTTATTTGGACATCCTGCTCCTTTGTACCAGACTCACATGAAACACCTTTTATTTGAATCTCTCCTTGGCTTTTTACTCCGCTCCCAAACACAAACTGTGCTGACAAACCATTGGCGTGCTTTTGTCATTCGGAGAGGGTAAACGGGGATTAATCTGACGTCCTATAAATAATTCATTCACATTTTGTTGTGTTGGAGCAGGTTGGATATAAGAAACGCAGTCGAAGCGCTATTCAAACCTCATCTTCAGACAACGCGTTAAAATAGAGACACGTTCCTGTGGCTTTGAAGGGGAAATGACAGAACGATGGCTAGGACAGATCTGTCAGGGAGAGAAGATAAAAAAAAAAAAAAAAAAATACTAAAATTAATAAATGTGAGATGTGCCGACTGAATTTGAACTGTCAGTGCGTTCAACTGTGTTTTAGAAGAACAAAAAGATATGCTGGGAGACAGATTGAAGTTTGAGTAATACCATTTTGATAGAAATCTTAACATCGGGGGAAAGTGGCACAGTTTCAGGGCTGTACATGGAGTGTTTTGATGTAAGAATACAATATTTAAGTGTCTAGTGTCTGGTCAATTCTCAGTGAACAAAATTCACAAACTGAGAATGATTCATTTCTTTTTAATCAAAATTGAATTATCTGGATGATTTCAATTAGCAAATCACAATGACATCACCTGCTTGTTTCTATGAAGATGCCATTTCTCTGTCTAGAATGTTCCACAGTATGATATTAAACAGCTCTACCTTACATTTATTCAGTTACAGGTGGTTTTATGGCTCAAAAATACCTAAAAAAACAGATTGGACCTGTAACTTGCTCTGGTTTATTTTTTAAAGGATTAACACCTCCATGGAAAAAAGCATTTGATGGACCTTCCACCAGAAAAGTTACACAATGCAATTTTAACAATGTTTCCTCTGTAAACAACACATTATTACAAAACCTGCGAACTACCTGGCCAGTCAGAACCACACTCTTTGACAATATTCTGGAGCCATATTCTTTCTCCCTGATTTTACAGGGCGTGATCAGAGAGACGCATGCTCCGTTCGCATGAAAAACAAACTTAGGCATAAAAAATTTTGAAAAAAACTACATAAAGGACAGCGAAACAGCCTGGATTTTCCTAGTATCAACAATCAAAGCACCAAACTAATACTTGTCTCAGGTAAAAGAACTTATGTATTTTCAGAAACACATGATACAAATTAGCGGCTGTGGTTGGGCCGTCTCAAGTTTAGACAGAGGTTTTCTCTATGGTTCGGTTCCAGTTCCTTTTGGATTTGAAAAGAATATAAAGAATATAGAAGCGCTTGAGTTACTTTGTGTACGAATTATGCTGTACGAATAAACTTGCCTTGCTTTGCCTAGACCTCTATAAACCTGTTCTGAAATCCATGCGTTTTGTTTTAGCCTAGCAGTGCATATTCTAGCCTTCTCACAAATGTTACAGAATCCTAAAAATAAATTGCAAATCTAATCGCAAAATTTGGATTTAGATATTATTCCAAAATGGTTCAGACCTACCTTGTGACCAGCTCCTTTTTTAATTGACTAGTGAAGAAAAAACAAGGGTAATGGTTGAGAACTTGAGACAATTCAACCACAGCTGCTAAGTTGTAGCACGTGTCTCTCAAAAGTAGAAGACATCTCTCCAAAATTATTGAAACATTCAGGACAAAATATATAACTTCTTTTACCTGAAATAAGTAATAGTTTGGTGCATGGATTGTTGATTCTGTAAAAGTCTGCACTGTTTATGTCGATTTTTCTAATTTTTTTATGTGTAAGCTGCCATTTTTGTTGCGCAGTCTTCTTTGTCATGTTTTTTCGAAGTGTGTGGTTCTGGCTGGTCAGGTAATTAATTCTGTATGGAACTTACCCTATGCATTACATTTTCTCTCTCTTACAATATCTCACAATAAGAGTTAAACAGCTTTTGAAAAACAAACTTTACTATTCAAGTTAATATCAGAGTTCAATAAGTTTGTTGTATCAGGAACTGCTCTAGCTGAACTATGTAACTGTCCTCTCTTCATACAGTTAATTATTGGACTTAATTGAGTAATTGAGTCCTTTGGGGACATGGCCTCTTCTATTTCACCTCTAATGCAAATAAAGGCCTTGTGCTAATTTATTTTTCATTTTACATGCAAATCTTCCAAGGTCCTGACCGATTCATAATTGGTTGATCAGTGTTAGAGCAGACTTTGGTGTTTTATGTGAAGAAGGTCGGGTTGAACTCAAACTATTGTACACTTGGTCAGCGGTCTAATTCTACAACACAAAGACTGCCGCATAGAAATGCAGACTAGATTTCATGATGGTGTGATGTTAAAGGTGCACTGTGTAACTTTTTGGTTGGGGATCCGTGATATTACAGTCAATTACAGGTGGTTTTATAGGTCAGAAATACCTAGAAAAAACAGGCATTCTGACTGTGAGCGGGATTGCCTCTCCACAGATCCGACCTGTAACTTGGTCTGGTTTGGTCTCCATGAACATAGAAAGATTTAATGCCATACTGTGAAACATCCCAGGCAAAGCAATAACATCACCGTGGAGAAAGCATTTGACAGACCCTACACCAGAAAAGTTACACAATACACCTTTAAATTTCACTTTACTTTCCTAGTTTCATCATCAATTCTGTCCACTTAGATCAAAGAAGTCGGCACTGGTGATGGTTTCAATCTTATACTGTGTAATACTATGGAAAATATGGCAAAATCGATCCAAATACCGTTACCAATGTGTGTTATATTAAAATGCATTGAAACCTCTTGACTATAAAGAATTCCCATCACTTTTTCATTACTTCTGCACCTCCCCTGGTTGAATTGATCGAAAAATATATGTCAGATACACTTATACGTGCACTGCGTAACTTTTAAGGTTGGGGCATAGAGATGGATTTATTCAATTGCTCAAAAATACCTTTAAAACATCCATTCTTACTGTGAGTGGGATCACCTCTCCACAGATCTCACCTCTAAATTGGCCTGGTGGTGTCTCCTGCTTGTCTCTATTTAGATTTAATTTCATACTTTGGAACATTGCAAGCAAAGCAATAACATCCCCATGGAGACAAGCAACTGGCAGGCCCTTTACCAGAAAAGTTACAGAGTGCACCTTTAAATACAATGAAGAAATGACCCAAATTTTAAGTACTGATACTTTAGCATGAGAATTTATACTTTTCTGTTCTTTAGTCAGAATCTTTGTGTCAATATTTAAGTAGAAATGAACAGAATAATGCTTTTCAAAGTTAAGAATCTAAAAATAGATTGTAATATCACATCGCAAAGCATTATGGGATACCCCCTTAGACAAACAAATGCTAAATCAAAGCTCGTATGTTGTCATTTGTCATTTCCAGTTCTCACATTGTTTAGTTTTACTTGATTTTTCATACATAATTTCTGGTTTTACAATGTTTAAATGTTTGTCCAAGGTTGTGGAATTGTCTTTAAATTGTCTTATTAAAAAAATAAAATAAAAACATAAATGAATAAATAAATAAACTGCTTTAACCCTTCATGTCATTCAAACATAACACTAGTGCATGTTTGTAGTGGATGGTTCATCATGTTACTGTTTTATTCAGATCAAGCCAAAATTTGACAAGTTTTTAAATCTTCTTTTCAAATTAACCATTATTTTTAGATGACTTTAGCATTGTGAAGTTCCTCACAAAATCCTGGTGGGCCTGGTTGATACAGTAACACTGAATGAAAAGATGAGTGTGTGGATTATGTTGTTCTAAGAAAAATCTATATTCCAACTGTTTCATGAATAAAGCACAACTATTGCTTTTATGTGCTGATTTTTTTTTTTTCAGCTACAAACCTTTTCAATTATGGTTCTTCTTTATTTCCATGATTGTTTACACTGTAGATTCTCACTGAAAGCATGAAAACTATGACTGGGCACATATGGAATGTAGCAAACTCGGATTAACTCAACACTTGGTTTAGATTTGTTTAAACAGCCGCCCCTTTGCACTTTAGGCACATATACTGACCCTGACATGGCACACCTGTGAAGTGAAAACCATTTCAGGAGACTCAAGAAGCTCATTGAGAGAAGGCCAAGGGTATAGCAAAGGAGAAATTCAGCTCTGTCACCTGGACAAAAGGGTTTTTTTTGTTTTTGTTTTTTTAATTGAAAAAAATGTTGTTCAGTCGACAGAACTGAATTTCTTCTTTGCTATGGATCCTACCTGGACGACTGAGGAATTACACGAATAGCAAAAAGGGTTGGTTTATTAACTTTTTTCTTTTTTACCACATTTCTTTTTTTCCATATATCTTGCTTTGTATATGTGATGTCTTCCATGTGTATATAAAATGCAGAAAGTTCCAAAATAAAAGAGTGTGTGTCGTATACACTACCTTGACTGGTGTATCTCTGTAAACTTTTATAAGTCGGTATGTTGCAAATTCTACGAAAACAGAACTGGTTCAGATTTCTGTACCCAGAGCCAGTGGGCCATGCCAACTCTGCCTGATGTGATGTCTTGTGATTTGTGACTGTTTTTATATTCCTCATGGTATTAGTGCTTGTGGCGCCTTTTGATGATGTAACAGATCCACATGGTTTGAAGTGTGAGAACTACAACACACTTAAATACTGTATGAAAACTGGGCTCTGGATTGCTCTCTCATCGCTGCCAAATGAACCCTTGATGTTCACTGATGGACAGGCCAGATTTCTTTTGTCTGTAGATTCTCATTTTCTTCCAAATTGTGTAGTTTGTTTTATGAGTTAGATTTGTGCAACAGTGACTGGCAACCAAGAAGCACTGAGTCGTAATAGTCCCTAGTTTCTCATTAGGCATTATATTGTGTTCTCTCAACATACATTTAAAGGTCTGTTGTGGAATTTCTACATAAATACTTAGAGAATAAATAAAATAAATTTAAAAAGTAAAAGAAAACAGAGAAAACAGAGCATTATAATGTTCCTAGACTGTATAAAGACATGGACTAAGTGAGTGTGATCTCACCCATAGCCTTCGTCCATCCATCCATTCATCCATTTTCTTCTGCTTATCCGGGGCTGGGTCGCTTGGGCAACAGTCTAAGCAGGGACTCCCAGACTTCCTTCACCCCAGACACTTCCTCAAGCTCCTTCCATAGCCTTCGAGTCCAGTCAAATGAAGTTCACGATGTTAGCGGTTACAGGGGCGAATTTGGAGCCAGACTCCATATTAGGATTGGATTTTTTAACTGACAAAATAGCTAAATAAAAACACTAGGATCATGCAGAGCGGGTTAATACGAACATTTTAAGTCCAAAATGACGAGGCTCACAGTAGAATTTACAAAGAGAGGAGTGACAATATTCCAGTGTAAGTCAATTGGAGCCTGAATTTATTTATAACTGTGCACAGATATAAAACCTAACTGTCCCTGTGTCAGTCCATGTCAATTCTGTCCCTAAACTGAGACAATACAACGAGGACACAGCATTTATACTCAGAGACAGGTTATATACTTAAGGTTATGTACATACAAAACCAATTTACACTTGTATAAGGAGCACGAGGCCAGAACACTCTATCACACAGGATAATGGCTGACTGTGACTGTGAGATCTTGACCTTGTATAACATTAAACATCTCACATACCATTTTATGAACAGACTAAACTAGGGCAGAGGTTATTGATGTAAAGATTTCCATAACAGGTCTTTTGTTTTATCCTTTCATTATCATAACTGCCCTCTGCATTTGACCATTCTGAAGCAGAGCAGTTTTTAAACCAGGATTACTCAAACATGTGTGAATAAAACACAACTCCAGGTATGTTTTTGAGGAGTTAACAGCATTCTAACAGAAAAGCTCACAAGAGTTAATTTTGTTTAATATAGGACCTTAAAATAAGATCTTAAAGGTTAGAAAATGCTGGACTCACACTGCTTTGGGGTTATTCAAGTTTATTTCCTTTTCAAACTCCAATGGTTTTATGTTTAACTCCAGGCGTTATCAGATGGCCTGTCCAAGAGGATTCTGGGAGTCCCAAATATTGATAGGGCACTAGAGGCATGTAGGATACAAGTGATGAAGAGGTCTTTAGAATGATCTGTGATGGTTTGGGAATGATTTTATGGGAGAGATTTCAGTCTTAAAACCTGCTAACGGGTATCAGAAAGTCAAAAATGTGTTTTTTTTCAAGGCTTACAGATAATATCCATTGTAACAACTCTGACCTGAAGCCAGTGTTGGGAAGTAACTGAATACATGTACAGAGAATACATATTCTGTATCTTAATTTTGACTAACTCTATTCCAGTACAGTTACTCTTTCATTTGGTTTGGGAAAAGAACACAGCCTAAATGTGCAGGATTTGTGTGTTAAACATGTGTGAATGAAACAAAACACAACTCCAGGTCTGTTTTTTATGAGGAAACGTTATAACATAGATCAGAAAATAGTGTAATATGGAACCTTTAAAATGCTTGGTTTTGATTCCTAGAACATTGGAAATATTCTTGTCTAAGTTTTTCCACTAAAAAGTTTGCCATCTTCAACTGCAAACTGCATCTTTTATGTTGGGGTACCTCAGCCGAGCCATGTGAGTGGCGTTTGGCCAAATATATCTGTGCACTACAGTTCATTTAGGAGACAGTTATATTAAGAAGGCTGCCTTGAGAATACGACTCCTGACTTGAAAATTGACTCAACTATGGAGAAAAAAATCTATATATTTTTCTACCCTGGTATGTAGGACTGTTGAAAACATGTGGTAGTGCTTTAAGAATTAATTTAGAATCAGTTCACTGTTCTCTGAAATACAGAGTAGTTTGTTTTTGGTTACAATACAAAAACAAACTAACAGTACAATATTATTACATTTTATTTTACGCAATAATCTAAACATACACCAGCCATATTGCTAATGTTCATTCAATCATTTTATTTACATTAGAGACATGCACATTGGACTCTCTCAAACATACGTGTTTTTATTGTTTTTTTTCAAGCACATGAAGAAAAAAACAAACAAAAACAAGATCTAAAAAAGAAACAAAAAACAAAAACATACTCCAAACGCATCAACAGAAGATGACTGAAATGACTGTGGTTGGACTACTCATTTTACTAAAACACAGTTAAGACCATTACATTTAAGGTTTTACTACAAATTTATTTTATTTTATTTTATTTTTTGCCCAGTTTGACCATTATAAGGCTTCAAATTTTACTTCCTGGTTGGAAATCATGACATCACACTAGGGAATTCCACAACTGTTCCCTAGCAAGCATATTGTAAGAAAATGTATGCAGAAATTATAATTTGACAAATAAAAATTAAAAGAAATGTACTGATGAAATGTTTTATAGTTACTATTGGTGTTTGGAAAAGGGGAGAAGGGGCAGATAACATAAGATTACGCTTCTTTTTGCTCTATTTAATTAATTTCTTGTATTTTTTAATGTTATGACACTGTTGATGTCTTTTTATACTTGTGTAAAATAAATAAATCAATATAAGACTCTCTAAAATAGAACTTCCTGTAATTTTCAACACATTTTTCAACTTCACAAACTGGTTCTTGATTTGTGTAAAACTATAATTAATATTTACACCAGCTATTATCTCATCAAATTAAGTGAAAATTAGAGAATCATCACACGCACTTTAAAGACCCTGTCTCTGCCTGTGGAATCTGCTTACGTCTCATCACTTTATCACGACGTACGTCATCACTAACACCAGACATCGAGTTGCTGTGTGAGATGCTGTGTCGACATAGTTTGTTCGACTGTAAAAATAAGTTTGGCTTTTGAAATGCTTCTAACATTAGTTCCGCTGTTTATCACTGTAGTTTGGAGGCGATGTTCTGACCCACTTTTAAGACTTTTCGGAGCACATGTGGATTTTGGGTAAAAGGAAAAGCAGGAATGCGGTGAGGAACAGAGGAGAATGTTACAGAGAGTTGGAATATGCAAGTATACGCAGATTTGATTAAAGAGGGATGTGCTGTTTGTTCTGGCAGCGTGCTGTGTTGAATAAATATATAATTAGTGTGATATAAAAAAAAGGTTGGTAGAAATGCGTGGAATTGTACTCAAATGAGAGCTCCACTGCTGGAAAAACACTCTTCTCAAGTACAAATATAGCTTTTGACATAATGTTGTTTTTTTTTGTTTGTTTGTTTGGGTTTTTGTATTGAACTTTTTGTTGGTGGTTTGAATCCTGCCTCAACCCTCAAGTTGCTGGTGCGATTCCTACTCCCAGAGATGAATACTGCCATTGTGTCCTTGGGCAAGACACTTAACCCGCTGCTTGCACTGGTGTGTGAATGTGAGTTTGAGTGGTTCCTTAATGTAAAGCACTTTATTCTTCTTGAAGGGAGAGAATTTGTGAATAAATGTGACAATTAATTTAAATGTATGTTGTGTAACTTTTCTGGTGGAGTGGCTTGTTTCTATGGAGATGTCACAGCTCTGCCTGGAATGTTCCACAGTATGACTTTAAACAGCTCTACCTTACATTTATTAAATTACAGGTGGTTTTACAGCTCAAAAATGCCTAGAAAAACAGGCATTCTGACTGTGAGCGGGGTCGCCTCTCCACAGATCTAACCTGTAACTTGGTCTGATTTGGTCTCCATGAAGATAGAAAGGTTTAATGCCATACTGTGAAACATTCCAGACAAACCAATAACATTTCTATGGAGAAAAGCATTTGACGGACCCTCCACCAGAAAAGTTACACAATGCATTTTTAAAACAGAAAATTAATTATTAAATTATTAAGTTATTTCCTCATGGTTCTCATGCACCAGCACATTCCCAAGTGAAAATGACATTTCCTTAAATTTCATATTGTTGGTAAATTAACAGTTTATTCATGGGTATTTTCTTGTATTTATTAGAAGGAAGATTCTGACCATGACCATATGCTCCACAGTGAACCTTTAAACAAGATATCCACTGTCCATTGACACCCTTCATTTCTTCAGACTCCTAAGGCAGCACAGTTTTCTCCTGGGAGTCTATTGTGGCCGCATTTACATCTGCCCTTTTCTAATCACAATGGCATTTCTCAGGCGCTGTCAGAAAAATGTCTCACTCTCTTTGTGAAATCCTAATGCTTTTGTCGTATCTTCTCACACAGTCCCACCCAAAATCATCAACCTGTCCAAAGACCTGGTGGTGAACGAGGGCTCCAACGTGACTCTGGTGTGTCAGGCCAGCGGGAAGCCAGAGCCCTCCGTCAGCTGGAAGCTCATCTCCTCCTCAGGTATCTCCACACATCTAGGCCTGTCGCGATAACAAATTTTGACATTATTGCTGAAGTAGATAATATTGAAACCAATTGATATAACTGACACAATCACCCAAGAGCGGATTTAAACCACAAAAACTATTCTAAATCTACATTATTGCAACACTTTAGTCCTTAGTTTGCATCTGGGTTGTTGCTGGGTTTCAGAGGACATCATAGCTTTCTAAAGGACAATATTATTTAACACAGATGGGGGATAACCAAAATTAAAATTCTTAAAATGCAAAATTATGTTGTAATACAGTAAGTTCTAGGGTTTAGTCTGGGTTTAGTCTTCAACATTTCAACATTTATGAGTTTACCTTTTGGATATTTCATGGCAAAGTACAATATAATCCCTCATTTGGGAGTAGTAGAATCTGAAAACTGCCTATTAATTCCACCTTCTATGGCACAAATTTTACCATATAGCCAAAAAATAACCAAAAACTCCCCAGTAGTGCATATAAAATGTGCACATGATAAATACTAACCCCAAAAATATATTGTTTCATCCTTCATATACTGAACAATAAGTCGATATAGTAATTATCATGACAGGCCTACACACATCTTTGCCTTCTCGTTTGGATGTGTCTCGGAAATGCTTGGGACTTTTCAAAGATAGTTCAGGAATTTATAGGTATTTTGAGATATTTGCACTTGTTTGAGAGTAATGCATGGCTATAATTTTTCATAAGGTGGAGACTTTAATATAACCCCTTTTGTTTTTGTTTTGTTTTGTTTTGGTTTGGGGTTTTTTGCCTCTTCCTGCACCTACTTTTTTATCTAGTGTCTCTTTTTTTTATTATATGTTATATTGTTATAACATTAGATAAATGCAAAAAAAAAAAAAAAAAAGTTTGTCAGTTGGGTAACTTTCTGATTACAGGACAACTGACAAAATTGATGATAATGTAGAAACCTTTGAGACCCATATATGGTGTGGTGGCATAGTGCTTATCATTCATGCTTCACAACAAGAAGGTCTCTGGTTTGATTATCAAACCAGATCTGGCCTGTCTGTGTGGAGTTTGCAAAGCTTGAAAGAAATAGCTTTTTTTTTTTTTTTTTGCATTAAACACACTTATATTGTACTTACACTGTTTTTATTGCTCAAAAATATCAGGAAAAGATTCTTACTGTGAGTGGGGTCATCTATCTTTAAGTACTTACTTAAAGGTGCACTGCGTAACATTTCTAGTGGAGGGTCTATCACCTGTTTGTTTCCATTGAAATATTATTACTTTGTCTAGAATGTTCCAGAGTATAGGTTAAACCTATCACAAGAGAGACAAGCCGGTTACAGCACTATGCTGCATTACAAGTCAGCTCTGTGGAGAGTCGTCTCTATTCACAGAAGGAATTACTGGATTTTTGAGCAACAGAAACACTCGTAATGAATAAATGCTAGATGGATATGTTTAATGTCATGCCATGGAACATTCCAGGCAAAGCAATAACATCTCCATGGAGACAAGTAGGTAGTGAACCCTCTACCCGAAAAGCTGCACAATGCACCTTTAAAAATATAAACAAAATAATGTGTATGTCTTTTATGACTCTAATGGATGGCCTCTCATCTTATAACATTTAACATGACATTGTCCTTGTTTATGTTTTTCGTCTCTTTCCTGTTTGCTCCTCAGTGTGTCCCGTCCTCTCACCTCTGTCCATGTCTCTCCATCTCTGACTTTGTATGACCCAGTGGATTTGCCGCTCCGCTTACTGCCCATCGCCGACCGTCATTAGCGCTTAATTGTTCGCAGGCAAATAAACCGGCCCTGTTGTAATTGCACTAATTAATTAGGATAATTGGATGGATTTAAATGTTGCGAAGGGTCTTTTGAATGACAGGATTATGCCAGGAACATTAGCATATAGCATAGACATGCTCTACGAGAGGACGGGTGTTAGCGGCTTTGTTTAGCATGTTTATATCCATTATGAGCTGCAGAGAAAACAGCAATTTCTGATACTATTTCTGCTCCCTGAATGCGTCAGTGTAATCAGTCAACACTGGTAATACATTAACATTTAAAAAGCGCTTTTCTTGGAGCACTCCTTTGTGCTAAAGCTGTGTGGGAATTGAAATGTTAATATGAGACAAGTGCAGCTGACCTGTCTGCGCAGATAAGCAGACATGGGACATAGACTGGCTTCTTTCTTCACCATAATTACCATATCAACTCGTTCCCTATATGAAAGCTGGAACAGTATAGTTTTGGAGCTCAGTATTTATTGTGTGTACAATTTCTTTCAATCTTGGGGGATATTTTGTAATTTTGTCTGCACTGCAATAGGATTACTTTATTGTTAAAGCCTGATCTCATCAGATCTCAGAAGCTAAGCAGGGCCGGGCCTCGACTTGGATGGGCGACCACTGGGAAAATCAGGTGCCACAGGGGGGCGCCGGTGGCAAAAACTGCTGTTTTGTCCTTAGGCGAGACACTTCCCCCACATTGCCTAGATGAATGTGGTGTGTGTGTGAGTGATGGTGGTTGGGGGGGGTAATGGTGCAGATTGGCAGCCTCACTTCCATCAGTCTGTCCCAGGGCAGCTGTGGCTACAATAGTGAATCATGAATAATGCATGAAATTGCAAAGCGGTCACTCATTATACAAACAAATACTAATACTTATTCTGTTATTTTTCTTTTGTACCTCATGTTTTTTAACAATATTGTATTTAGAATAGTTTTTTGAAGGGGATAAGCAATTAGTTTCAGTATTATTGTTTATAATCTATATTTTCTTAAGCAATATATCGTACTTCAAAATTTGTTATGGTGACAGGCCTACAGTTATATCCTTCTGCATACAGTTACCGTCACAGCTGTTTATCACATATGAGGAGTGTATTGGTGGATGTCTCTGTTGTTTTTGTAAAGATGAACAGCACCAGAGTGAGAATAAGAGTCACAGGTGTGTGGAGTCTGTGACAGAAAAGTACCCGGAGGTTCTGGTATCTTTTAGAGAGCGATGTTGTCATTGTGTGATTGTGGACTCCAGAGACTCTCCCCATCAGGGTCACTTTTATCAGTAATAGAATAGAAAGGTTTTACACACAGGCTGGACAAACAATGTTACCGTAACCATGGCAAGGATCAACTCCTATCCGAGGTAATGCAATCAAATGAGTATTTCAGTACCTGGATTATTGATCTGTTAGCCCAATTAACTGGAGAATATAAACAAATTTTTACTTATTTTAGCTCAGTAAATTTAGCATACCTCAACTCAAGCATTGTTAGCATCATTAGTACATGTTTATCAAGGCAATTTAGGTCAAAGTTCAGGGTTAATATTATGCTAAATTGACTCTTGTGAGCTTTAAGCGATGTTAGAATGCTGATACCTCTTCAAAAACATACCTGGAGTTGTGTTTTGTTTCATTCACACATTTTTTTTTCTTGTTTCAGTAAACTTTTATTATTAGTCTGTCTACATCAAAGTAAAGTAAAGTTTGAGTTTGAATGATTCTAGCGAAGATGTATGGCTTTTAAAAACACAGTGGAGCACTTCCTGTATTATCACATGACATCACAAGGTGTAACAGAATGTTTTCTGTTTGAGTGAAGAACTCAGTCTAAATATGCAGGGTTTGTGTGTTAAATATGTGTGAATGCAATGAAACAAAACACAACTTCTGTTAGGTTTTTGACAAGGAAACAACATTATAACATAGATCAGAAAACAGCGTATGGGCCGTTTTAGAGTAAAGTTTGATCATGTTCTACAAGATATACGTATTAACCAATAGTCCAATAATACTACAGGGTTGAAGGAAATGTTTATTGGGGGTTTGAAAAGTTGTGATTGCTCAAAGACTTAAGCTGAATAGATTCTGGCTGAGTAGCTGCAGGTAGTTTGTATTGATTCTGTAGTGGTCCATCTCGAGTGTGAGTGTCTGTGTGCTGCTTTAGGAGCTGGCTGGATTGGTTTTACATTGGCCTCTTTGGAGCGTGGAAGAGCTGAGTCCAACCGCAAATCTCAGTCAGTTTCAGCAGGTATTTGTTCTGCCACAGGCTAAGGATTAAAGCAAACGTCCAGGCCCAAGACACTGTGGGAGCAAATGGACCTGAGTCACATTTACTGCCAAATTGTGTTTGATGGGCTGTATTTAAGAAAGAACAAAAACCTGTGATGTGGTCTATAATGCTTAAAATGTTCCGCTTAATCATTTAAAAGTGCATTATGTACCTTTTCCAGTCAAGAGTCTGATGCGTGCTTGTCACTGTGGAGATGTTTTTTGCTTTGTTTAGAATTAGACAAGCAAACAGTCACCGATTCAATCTAAGAAACACCTCTAACTGAATGACTGCAAAATAGATAAGGTTAATGCTATACTGTGGAACATTCAAATCAAATCAATAGCATTTCCATGGAGACAAGCAGATGGCAGAGCCCCATCAGAAGTTACGTATGGAGCACCTTTTTAAGAGCTATTGATAAATCTGATTTACAGTGTTTATATTGTGCCATTGGATTGGTGATTAAATCATATTAATTTAAATTAGAGTTGTGTGATATGACAAAGCAAAACTTTATTTTCCTCATATCGATCAATCATGTTTACAACATCTTTTAATGACTTTTAATCATTGCAATTTAAGACAAAAAGTAGTCAAATTTCTTCCTACAAACTCTGAACTCTGCTCCAAACCACATTTACTGACAGAGGATTGGCTGTTGACCTCTCAACTAAAAAGCCCCAAACATTCACAATTAGAAGTGACTAAATTTGATAAATCTCTCATCCGTCACTTAAATCATGATGTTAATCAATAGAGTAATGGCTACCTAAGGAGGTACAACCATCACAGTGAAGTGAAATACCTCAAAAGAAACAGAAACAAAACCGCTTTCTTGTCATCAAACCTTGAATGACCCCTTCCACAGACATCGGAGTTTGAGAGAGGACTTAGTCTGAGCCGCTGTCCTCATGTGGAAAAGGCCAAGTCTGCCTCACAGAGCTGCTTCAGGCCTGGCCCAGTGGATGCCAACCTCCCCTGGCACATGCCCAAGCAGCCCCCACACACACAGACTAAAGGAGGAAGGAGAGGGGAGACAGAGCTGAGGTCAGGGCCAGGCTACAGGAAACTTTTTGGGTGTCATGGTAGTTCTACAAAGTAAGAGAGACTTGGGAATTAAAGGTGCATTGTGTAACTTTTCTGGTATAGGCTCTGCCTAATGCTTTTCTCCATGGACATGTTATTGCTTTGTCTGGTTTGGTCTCCATGAAGATAGAAAGGTTTAATATCATACTGTGAAACATTACAGACAAAGCGATAACATCTTCATGGAGAGAAGAAGGCGACGGACCCTCCACCAGAAAAGTTACACAGTGCACCTTTAACAAGAACAGAAAATGTTTAATTTGCATACCAGAACTACGAAATCAAATGATTTAGTCATATTCCACATCTGTTCTAATGTATCTGGGAAAATATAATGACAAGTTGACCTCAGAAAATCAATAAAAGTCTGCTAACCCTTTTGTATTACTCCAGGCTCTCCTTACGAGCTCTTCCTCTGCCTCTTAACTTACATAACCCCGCAATCCCCTTATTAAATCTCCTCCCCGGTCTCACATGAGATGTCCAATTCTGGCCTGTATTCTGCACTTTGTCTTATCTGTTATGATCCAGCCTTATCCCAAAGGCGTTGTGATACTGCTCCTTCAGGATCAGATGTTACATAACGGGCTCCCAGACTTCAAAAACTTGTAAAACTTGTAATATCCGTTAACGTTTCCGGAGCTATTGAAACAAGCTGTGCACAGTAGGTTCAGTATTATTGATCCAGTGGAGCGTCAGCCCAGTCAAGACAATTCACCTCTTCAATTGAGAGAGATTTGGGCGAGTTTAAATGTTCTGTTTATAGCTAAGCAAATACAAGACAGTTGGAGCAAGGGACCTGATGCAATACAGGCTGAAGGAAGGAACATTCACTGCTGTTTCCCCCTCAGTGTGCAATTTCACTGAGATAGTGTTTGGATATAAGAGTTCAGAAGTTACAGCAACCAAATCTGAATCATTGGAATTGGCGAAATAAAACACAAAAGGGGTGTAATTATTTAAAGGTCCATTGTGTAACTTTTCTATTGGTGGATCAGTCAAATGCTTTATCTGGAATGCTTCACGGTATGGCATTAAACCATTCTATTTTCATGGAGACCAAACCAGACCAAGTTACAGGTCAGATCTATGGAGAGGCGACCCCGCTCACAGTCAGAATGCCTGTTTTTCGATGTATTTTTGAGCTATAAAACCACCTGTGATTTAATAAATGTAAAGTAGAGCTGTTTAACGTCAGACTGTGGAACATTCCAGACAGAGCAATGACATCTCCATAGAAACAAGCAGGTGGTAGACCCTCCACCAGAAAAGTTACACAGTGCACCTTTAACTATGGTAATGAAATTGTTTTTTGCTGTACCAACATAAGGGAATACCAAGTGCCAAAGTGACGTAAGAGTAATTCTGTACTTTTGTTGTGCTCTTAGGCAAGACACTGTGGCTACAATATCATCTTACCAAGTGTGTGAGTGAATGAATAATGTAATTTGAAACACTTCGGGTGTGTTAGGAAATGTTAGTCTACTGTTTCTGCCCTAAAGTTGTTGTCTACATACATAATTAATGAAGTTATTGATGTTGTGGTCTACATAAAGAATTCATTAAAGAAGACATTGCGCTGGACTCTGCTCTATAGTTCAAATCTATGACACCCGTGGATCATTATGTTATAATATGCACATTTTCAAACGTAAAATCGACTTAATAAAAGAAACCAGTTCGCTAACATTGCTGTAAACGTCGTCACAACACAGAGCTGTGAAGCTGTCAGCCCCTCCTGTGAATAGCTGCAGATTACACTAGCGAGTAGCTGATTTTTTATTTTCATTTGTACCAAAATGACTATGCAACGCTGCCAAATCCTATGCATATCACAGATTAAAAAAAATAAAATTGGAGAACGGAGTAAATACAGAGCAGTTGGCGTATGCCGGTGACAGTGAAAACAGGGATTGATTCGCAATATGCCGTCTTGAAAATAAGCGATGAAAGATTGCTCAAACATGCACGAATCACTCCAAATACAACTTCGGGAGGGTAAATGAAAAGGGGAGACAACTATAACATGGATAAAAGCGCTGAAAAGTCCATTTTAACCACCATGCAGAGCTTTTCAAAATGACAAGTTTGTTGATCACCTCATATTTTTAGTGCAAACATATAACAAGCATACACACTAGCTCACGTCATACCATGTCCCTTGTCGGTACTTCCTGTTTCGATACTCTAATGTGCCTCAGAGTACATCATTATTTCACTACCTGTCCCTGTTGTCATACACCCGGGGGTATAAATATTTATTGCAGTACTGAAGGAAGCGTGTGTGTAATGCAGTATCTTGATATTGCAGATATGAGTGAGGTGATATGAGAGGATATCCGCCTCTGTCACTGCGCTGTTGGAGCCAGGAGCTTTGGGAGTTGCTTCTCATATTGTGGAGTCTGTGTGGGATATAGGCAAGATAACATAGCTGCCAACACAAGCAACTTAATACAGGATGTCTCTGTGATGGAAGCGTTATATTGCTTTAGGAAATCAAAAAGTTGGCGACTAACAATGATATTTTTACAGGTTTTAACATGTCAAAAACATAAGTAAATAAATAGCTGTACTAGTATTTTGTTTCATTTTGCATTTGATTATTCAAGCCACTGTATTTGTATTCCTTTGTACTAAAATAAAACAAGACAAAACTGATCCAAATGTGTTATGGAGATGTTATTTATCCCTCAGCTAAGTATCCCTCAACAACTGTAAAATCAAAGTTCAAAAATTTAGACTTTCAGGGCTGATTATACGATTAGGAAATATCTTAGGAAAAGTCTTATTGCGTAATTCTAATTGCATTTAGAAACCGATATCCGATCCAGCTCCTTTTTCAGTATTGGCGCCAATATCGGATTAGTGCATTTGTTGAACTATACATATGACACAAAAAAAGAAAATAATAACAAAAGCTATTTAAGGGAACTTGAAATTGAAGTATAATATTAAAACTCATAATTTTGAAAGTACGTGCTTCATGTGTTAGAGACCTACTTTATTATTTTAAATTCAAAGCTGAAAAGGTGGAAATAGAAGATTTTCTCAGACTGTTCTGATCGTGTGACCTCGGTCTGTGACTCATACAGTGTGGTTGCCCGTGGAAACACTAACACCTGTGAAAGTACTTTGTTTGCATCCTTATAAAGTTTGGGCATAGTTTTTAAGATTTCAGTTTGTTTTTGCTCTCTGTTCCTGTTACGTATTTACTATAAAATATGACAGTACATGAGCCATTTCTCCTGAACTCCTGGGCAAAATTTATGGCTTGAATGGCTTTGATATTCTTTTGAAAACATGGTGCAAATGCATTTTTATAGAAAGAAATTTCAACATTTTTTGTGCCTGTAGAGGACCACACAGAAAGGCAGAAACAAGGGTATAAAAATAGGTTTAAATTTAAAGTAAAAAAATAAAGGTAATTTAACAAAAACTCAAATTAGGCAAATAATAGTTAACAAAAAGCCGGCCAACCAGACGGGTGTTTAAGTACCCCTCTTGTATAAGTAAATAATTCAGACTTATATTAACTAAAATGTGTTAAATTAGAAAAAGTCTAAATAAAGGAATTCAATTAAACTATGTGTATTGTAATTAACTTAATAAAAATATAAAATAATACTTACACTGTGGTGTGGTGGCAGAAGTATTTCTAACATAACTATGTGAAATTGTACTCAGTGTTAGTCTCAGTTTAGACTTAGATAAACTTTATTGATCCACAGGGGAAATTATTTGGACACAGTAGCTCACACACCACAATATAATATTATAACAAAGAGCAAAAATGTAAATGGCAATAATTAATGATGTAGTAATCATTAATTAGCAGCTTCGTACCCCCGACCGGGTGGGGGTATAAGCGCCGTCAGTGGATGCAGGATCCGGATGCTGCTTTCCTATGTTGGACTTCCTCACACCCCTCCCCTCCCCTGTTGCTAGTCCTGTGAAATGTTTGTATTGTGTTTTGACTATGTTGCTGATGCTCGGAGGTGTTTTTATTTTGTGTACTCACTCCATACGATGCCCCGTTAGGAGCATGGTCTGGGGGTGGTTCTCTCTTTTTTTTTTTTCTTCTTTTTTTTTTCTCCTCCCCCTGTCCTGTCCTCATATGATGCTGTTTTTTGTTTATTCTACTGGAATTTCCCCCACTGTGGGACTAATAAAGGCATATCTATCCATCTAAATAGCAGGGGACTGTTGTCGAATAAGACATAATTATACAATTATATATGTACAAGAAATAATGTAAATATGGAAACATCATGAGGAGGAGAGCACAGTGCAAAGATGAATTGATTGACAGGACGTAGGGTTATCTGTGACATAACGGTGAGTTGTTGTACAGTTGTATGGAGTATTGGATTGTTTATTCTCTCCTTTATTATTTATATAGTCTTGAGAGTTGCATGGTCTATAGCTTTCCTGTTTCATATTTAATGTCAATAACTATGTACTGAATTTCTTCTCTTTATAAATGTGATTAGCAAACCCCGATAAACCACAAATGATCGTTTAAGGAGCACATTTTACACTATTTTCTGACCTGTATTATAATGTTGTTTCCTCGTCACAAATATACCTGGAGTTGTGTGTTTTAAACTCCTTTCACCTTCACAAGAATCATTTGGAAGGTAAAACGTAGCTGTTAACTATCGCTTCATGACATCACAAGTTGGAGCAGAGCGTTTTGAGCTTTGGATATGCTGTCAGACTAATTACTCAGACACAGGATTACTCAAACATGTGTGAATGAAACAAAGCACAACTCCAGGTATATTTTTGATGAGGCAACAACGTTATAACATCGCTTAAAACACACAAGAGTCAATTTTGTGTAATATAGTCCCTTCCTGCTTCCTTAGCGTCTTCCTTGAATATAAATTGGCCTGTGTTTTATATAAACCTTAAATCCGGTTGTACCTGAGTGATTGAGAATTTCCATTCAAAGCGGCATCATTATTCAAACCCTTTTCTATATTCCGTTCTATATGATCAGAATAAATGCCGTGACTGGTTATTTATCTGCTTAAAATCCATATCACAGGAAGCGCAATGAGATTCACGCAAAAAGATCTCCGCTAGCATAAACAAAACTACAATTCAGCAGATGTCTATTGGCGTTTAGTTTGGAACGAGACGAGAATTTCAATGGTGCTGGAAATGCTTTGATTTCACTCACACACACCGGTGAAGTCTATAATAATTCAATGCTTTTTTGGTTTGTTTTTCCGTCTTGTTGTTTTCACAGAAGGGGGCTGTTTAAAAGTGCTGAGTTCTATCTGGCTATTTTCGCCGAGTTCATCCTGAAATAAGAAAGAGAAATGAAAAGTTGTTGTCTTGTAGCAAAAAGTAACCAAAAGGAATATTTCCAAGTTTCCTAGTTTATTAAAAAGAGAGAGGGGGTACTACATTTGTATGGGGTATTAACTGCTAACACGTAACATATTTAGATCACCGTGTTAGCTTTTATTGTTTTGAAAATGCAATATTTCAAAACAATAAGATTACTCCCCCTTCAGAGCGCTCTCACAACACAATCAGCGTTCATCCTGCTAATGAAACTACTCCACACTGCATCAGGTTTGTCAAGCTGCTGTGTACAGTTTTGTATCATACTTTTGTATATTTATGCAGAATTGTCGTGTGGGAGGATCAGTGACGTAGGCTGAGCATTGGACAGCTAACCATAAAGAGGATTTGAATAGAGAGATCGCTAAATTACTCAAACATTCATGGATGGCATCTAAAACCTCTTCAGGCATGATATGGTCACTTTTACGATTTTCTGTCAACTTTTTTTAGATTTTTGTTTGGTAGATTTAGAAAGGAGGGCTAAAGTGAGTATACTTATTACATATTACTCAATATTCTGTCTTTTTAAAGAAGACATATTATACTTTTGTCCAAGTAGTTAATATTAAAGGGCCAGTACCCATTTTTTCCATGTATTTGAGCTAAATTTTGCTACATGGTATAAGCAGCTCTTGAGATCAAAATAAGTCTGCTGTTTAGTACCTGCATTATATTTCTAATTATAAAGCACTTGTTGGATAATCAGGAAGTGCCCTGTTAGCATGTTGTTGTTAGCTTTATTGTGCTGGCAGTAATTCTGCTCTGAATTAGGATGCTCAGAATACATAAAGTAAGCGAAGGAATAACTCTGGACTACTGCAAACTAGTTCTGTTTTTCACATGTTTTAAGACTCAGAATCAGGTACAGCGCGTATATAAACTGTATCATATTAAATTTAAATTGAAAAACCCATTCCTAAAACCCCAAAAATAGGTACTTTAGGTAGTTTACTTCAGTTTTACCCTTGTATTAAAAATAAATTCAGTGTATAGATTGTAACCATTCAAAATGTCAATAATGCACGCTATACTACTACTACTACTTTGTACAAGCTTCAAGCCAGACTTTTAAAAATACCCAAAATGCACCTCTTTTACCTTTTCACAACAATTCCTCCATCTCCATCTTTCCAAGCCTATCTCCGAGCGCTAAAACCCAGATAAGCAAACTCGGTCAGACTGCTGTTAAGTTACCACCTTCCTCAGTATTTGACGTTCAACAATACGCCTGCACTTTGTCGTCATCCAAACTTGTATTGCAGTATCGCACTTTTCCAGAACTCTTCCTCCCTTTCTCCCCAGCCGCCCTCTCTCTCCTCTCCTCTCCTCCAGCCCGCGGTCTTTGCCCGTGTGTCCCCACTATGGCAACCACTCCGGGGCGGTGAAAAGCCTGAATTAAATAAATAAGCACACAAGTCTGAGTCCGAGTGTGTGTGCGCGCATAAGGATTGATGATTTTCGAGTGTACCGTGACCTAGCCCCCCTCACCTTTGATAGATAGACAGCTTTAGGGGGCTTGTGGCCGGATAACGCTGAGATCCAAGAATCTCGCAGAGAACGTACTACCTGACTGCAAAAGTTTGTCGGTATGGCCAGGAATAGAGGCGTATTACAGCGGCACACCTAAGAACCTGATTGAATTTGGCCCGGGAGCAATAAAAGTTTTCCAGATTTGCACGAGGCAGGGTTTTCATTTGAAGTCGGGAGTAGATAGAGGGAATGGTGGATTGGTACGGAGTTTGTGTGTTCTGGCTATTACTCACTTCAAGGTGCAGGTCCAGGTGGTTTAGGTCTCAGGGTTGCATCACACGGCGCGCAGCTGGAGGTCGAGGGTACAAGGCACACGGGAGGTGTATGGCTAAATGTCAAAACTAGGATTTTCATTTTTTTTTTAGTTTGTTGTTGACATGTTTTAAATTTAACAGGAGAGTTAGAATAAAATGAAAAGTGTAAAAACATTAGTTCTGAGTAATTCGATTCCAAGACAAGAATGTAAAATTATAGAAAATACAGAAAGCTTATTATTATACATTTCTATTTCTATAATAAAGGTGTCAAACAGCACCTTTGGGCACGCAGGCCTTGTTGCTGCAGAAGCTACACACTGACATTTGTCCAGAACTTAGAATGAAAACATACTGTACTTTTTATACGTTACTACTTAGTGGAGTAAATTTTGGAAATTCAAACTTTGTAAATAATATAAACTTACTGAAGAGGTGTCTTATTTGAAATTAATCAGGTGGTTTATATATTATTTCATAGTTTAATCATAACATACCTGGAGTTTTGTTTTGTCTCATTCACACATATTTAGCACACAAACCCTGCATATTTAGGCTGAGTTCTTCTCTCAATCAGAAAACACTGTTCCACCTTGTGATGTCATGTGGTGATACAGAAAGTGCTTTTAAACTCCGTACACTTTCACTAAAATCATTTGGATAAATTAAGCCCTGAAATTGCCGATCTCTACTGGACAAAGGTAAAATGTAGCTGTTAACTTGAAATCTACCACTACATGACATCATCAGGTTGAACGGAGCATTTTGAGAAAGATTATCTCATTATCTTTAGACACATGGGGGAAAAAAGTGTGACAACCTTGACAATACAAGTCCTCAATGACACTACGCTGTATTCTCTCGCACAATAGCATTTTGAGTAAGTACAGCTATGGCCTTGGGTTCAGCTTATACTCCATGTTCTGCCCTCTCCCCTCCTTCTGCACTGCTCCCTACAGTAGCACTATACACACACTCAGAGCCCCATTGAGATTAGTTACAGCTATGCTTTCTATTTACTCTTTGTATGATCAAAAACAGCCATGCTATTGGTGGGTCAAATCAGCAGCCAACTGTCAGCATAGATTTTCCTCACTGCACATGTTTTGAATGGGAACCAGAGCTGACTGTTAGCGTAGCACAACCTCAAGCCAAAGTATTTCTAAGAATGTAGCTCCGCCAAGGCTCCTTTCATGTGGGTTCTGTTCAAAGACGATGCTGCTCTCGTTCTGGGCCTGGAACATTAAGAAATTCCATATGCCCAAGGCTGATAATCAGGCAAAAGAAATAAGAACAATGGTGTGTATGTTTATTCGTCAAAGCAACGGCGGAAAAGCAGCTGATACAGATACTGACTGGAGCGCAAGGTGATCTGACAGATACATGATTTAAGCTTCGGATTTGTCTACGTAAAGGTACATTACATAACATTTTGTGATGGTTTGGCTCATAGAATATTCCACAGTATGATATATATCGATGGAGACAAGCAGATGATGCCACCAGGCCAAGTTACAGTCCAGATCTGCATTAAAAACAGCTGTCATTGAATACACACGTTTAATTCGATACTGTGGAACATTCCAGGAAAAACAGTTACATCTCCATGGCGACAAGCACATGGTGGACTTTCAGTAGAAAGTGCAAACTTCACATGCATAGTTTGAATAAGGTTCATTGGATTTGTTGGTTTTAGGGTAATAACTTGTTAAGGAAGTTGGAGAATGTGAAAATGGTGTTCAAGACAATAGTGTCTGAGACTAATTGTAACTACACCAGGAATATTCCACTGTATTGCATTACTCTGATCTCTCTTTATTCAATTCCAAGTGTTTTTACCTCTCAAATACCTCAGAAAACATGACCCAGTGACTTCACCAGATTTTCCCGTTTGAGATAGGTATGCCATTTTGTGGAACACTTCAGAGAAAGCGATAACATCTCCATGAAGACAAGCAAAGAAACAAACTAGAAAAGTTGTATAGTGTAGTTCAAATTAGCTGGGTCTTCTGTACATATGTGCCCCAAAACTAATCATGAATCACCAACAAACAACCCACTGTGTATTAACAATATAGGGTTAGCATCAGTCCAGGACAACGCAAATTTGATCAGCTAAATCACAAATTCAATAGAACATCGCATCTGGCTCCCGTAATGCTGTGTTATTCACCCTGGACATTTCTAACAACCCTCCCTGCAGACATTATGCTAAGAAGATGCGTTTCCCAGCATGCAGTTTGGTTATCCATTACTTTCTGACTGTTAGCGCCTCTGTGTACCACTCGGATTCTATTTCCCCCATGCTTCGGTTGGAATCGCCAATTTAAATCCGAGCGCAGCAGATCCTCTCGCAGTGTCTTGTCCTTAAATACCTATAGGGCTGTACCATCTGCTCCTCTGTCTGCTGCTCGGGTCAAACCTGTTGTTCTTTTCCATTTGGCCATTTCGTGTCTCGTCCTTGAGTTGAGGATGGGTTTTCAGGGTCAGAGAGACGCAGAGGGATGCTGAAGCTCTCCTGAGACTTCCTGTTTTGCTTTTGACTTGTGTGTGGTCCCTGTTGGAGAGCTGCTGGGTCAGCGCGTCCCTGGTGAAAGAAGGTGCTGTATATCTTAGGATTCTATATTTGGGGCTGTATATATGTTTTTAGTTTCTTTTTCGGTTCAAGTAAAAAATAAATAAATAAAATATAGTTTATGTTATATTTCCATTCACGGTTGATAATTTGTATCATGTCTCTCAAATGGGGAAAACATCTCTCCAAAATTCTTGTATAATTCAGAACAAAATATATAACTTCTTTTACCTGAGATAAGCAGTTTGGTGCTTGAATTGTTGATTCTGTAAAAATCTGCACTGTTTCTCAGTCCTTTATGTTGTTTTCTCCTTTTTTACGTGTAAACCGCCATGTTTGTTTTTGACGCAAAAGTCTCACTCAACCATATGTCTCTCTGATTGGTTAATCCGCCTGTCAATCACACCCTCTGAAATCAGGGAGACAGGCTACAGCTCCAGATCCACTTGTTTTTATCAAGTTTTGTCAAAGCTTAAGTTTTTTTGGTTCTGGCTGGTCAGGTAACATATTGTAAACACCATAAAATATTGTGCAGCTCGTATTAAGAAGTTGCAGCAAATCAAAAATGTAGCTAGGCCCCAACAAAAACCTTCAACAAATTACGATTATTTTTTACAAAACTTTTAAGGTGTGGGGGTACACATTCTTGTCTCCATGGAGAGCTCATCACTTTGCCTAGAATGTTCCACAGTATGGCATTAAACTTATTCAATTGCAGGTGTTTTTATTGCTCAAAAGTACATACCTTGAAAAACACAAATTCTTACTGTGAGTTGGATCCCTCCTCCACAGGCTTAGTGGCATCACCTGCTTGAGTTTAATGCAATACTGTGGAACATTTTTGAACAGCAATGCTCCACCAGAAGTTACATACTGCACTTTTAATCATCATCTACTGACAGTTTTTAACAGGGTATCAAGTCATTTTTGAGTCGTATTAACAAAATCTCTTTAAAGTATCCCAAGAGTAAGCAAGTCTTTTTGCCTTCATTCCTCTTAACACAAACTTTTAATTTGACTGTAGTAGTTGTAAAAGTACTGATAATACTGAGCCCTATTGCTTTTGCACTTGTCCTCAGTCTCCAAACATAAAACGCTCTTGATTCAGCGGACATGCCTCATGCTGCTCTGGACGTTTTGACTCTGGCCCAGCTGAGGGAGGCAGACAAAGCACTTCACAGGATACACACATTTTACAATGTGGGATTTTTACCGCTTTGAACTTGAGAACATTGTTGTACGTGAATGAATAAAGATTGAAATTTCAAAGTGGTAGCAGAAAGTACTGTACAAGTCTGTGCAGCATAGTAATTGTACTAGCAGTAACAAGTAGTAGTAGTAGTAGGTGTAGTAGTGATAGTAATTGTAGTACAGTAGTAGTGGTGGTTGTAGTAGTTTGAAACCCTGCTACATTTGTGGCTTGTTTAGCATTGACAGCATTTATCAGCCAGTGGCCTCAGGAAAAATGCTAATGATGTGAATGCTAAAATGCTTTTTTAGGATTTAGAAAAATGTCAGTAAACAGCTTATTTGCGAAACAACTTTGTTTTTTAACACTTTCACAGACAACTACTGTTTATTGGTGTAAGTGCAAAAAACAGTGCAGTGTAATGATTCATATCCGTCCAGCAGAGAGCGGGGGCCAAACACAGATGAGCCGATATTGTCATGCAACGGGAAGTTTTTAAAATGTCAAAGACAAACTTCATAGCTGGAGACATTGGTTGAAATAAAACTGGTCTCAATTGTTCAGAATGTCTAAACAAATGGGCAGCTCCACTCAAATACACCTTTACTGCCGATTGTAAAAGTTACTTGTACTATACAACTTTAAATGATGAATTTATATATTCCTGTATTACCACATGATATCACGAGGTGGAATGTTTACAGTTTGGGAGAAAAACTAAATAAATATGCAGTATTTGTGTATTTAACATATGTGAATGAAACAGAACACAACTCCTGGTGTATATTTGATGAGGAAACAACATTATAATAACATAGATTAGAAAATAGAACCACTTTTAAAAACCTGTTGCTATATTCTGTTGGCTTTATTTCCACATTCGTCCACCTGTGTTTACCACTGTTGTGTCATACGCCTTTATTGTCTCAGCATGTCATCTCTTTACACCTCTTATGTACAGTATACCCACCTGCCGCGAGAGTGATGCATGCTGGGAATTCCTCCGTAACACGTCCGCTGGCAGCCCTGTCATGTTTTTACCTCCCCTCAGAGCCGTCCCTGACACCTAGCTTCTGCCTGCTAAATGTACCCTTATGAGGAGCCTGTCCACTTATACTGTATACGAGGCCTCCTGGTACTTTGCTCTTGTCTCGCAAACAACAAAGATCCCCCAGTGCAAAACCAACGCAAATCCTACTGCAATTTATAACTGTCACTGCCTTGTATCCAGGGATGACGTTTCAACTCTATTGCTTGTATTACTCTTCCCTTTGAGAGAAGTAATAAGAGCTTATGTCAAAAAGGGCCCCAAGATTCATTGCAGTTGAATCAAAAGTTCCAATTAGCATATCACTAAAGCTGCAGTTTAATTTGATTTTTCCGGTCTGAAAAACAATACTAGTGTCTGTTTAAACTGTTTGCGGCAGTCCAAAGTTATTCCTCACTTTTCCTACGTGTTTGGACACACTTCAAACGCTGCCACTGTGGCTGTAATCAGTGCAGTCTTGTGTGATGTCACCAACTACTTGAAAATGAAATTATTAAGACTAAAATAGAACACATGTTGATTTTAAAAATGTATTTTGGATGGCTTTATTGCTTTGAGGAAAAAAAATGTGTCCTAATAGTGAATGGGCTTGCATCTCCTGCTTGTTTGGGAAATGTTGTTCCCTTGGTTATAATATTCCACAGTATGGCGTAAAATATTTCTATCTTCATGGACCTCAATCAGCCAATCTATCCATCTATCTATCAAACTATTTTATATAATCCCGGTGTCTGTAATCAGTGCAGTCTTGTGTGATATCAACTACTTGAAATTGCACTGGCCACAGAAGGCAGCGCACACTTAGACTTTTTTCTACCATAAAACTGCAAATGCGCCTAGTTTGTACTACCTGAGTAAATCATTTATTTTATTTGTTTTTCCAAATTGCTCAGCCTTAATCCCCAGATACTTCATATCCATAATTTAGATTCGCAAACGAGCAGCGAGGAGTCTGGATGTGAGAAGTTGTGACAGGCGTTTGATAATGAGAGCGGATGGCACAAAGCACTAATCACCCTGTAGTTGTAATGAGCAGAGGAGAAATGTCAGAGCTGGAACAGGGCTTTGTAAAGTGTTGAAAGGAACAATAGAATTGCTTCAGGAGATCCACGTTCGGAGCTGGTATTTACCTGGCTAAGCTTTGCACACATGTAACCATGTGAATTTCACCTGTCATGTTCAATGTCATGTCAGGAAGAAAGAGACGCATGCTATAGTCTTATGTCAGTGCTACTGTTGCCTGGAGGGGTTTAATGGTGAAGATGTACGGTGGATAGGAGGCATTCAGATGCTTTTTTTTTGCATCTTTTTTCTTAAAGGTCCTATATTATGGAAAATTGACTCTTATGAGCTTTAAGGCTTGTTATACTGTTGTTACTTCATCAAAAACATAACTGGAGTTGTGTTTTCTTTCATTAACATGTGTTTGAATAATGTTATTATAGTCTGTCTACATCTCCAAAGATCAAACTGTTCCACCTTGATGTCATCAAGTGGTAGTTTTTAAGTTAACAGCTACCTTTTACCTTTTGGTTAGGGCTAAAATTATCCAGATGAGTCTAGTGAAAGTGTATGAAGTTTGAGAACACAGGGGAGCAGCCACATGACGTCACAAGGAGGAGTGTTTACTGTCTGAGAGGAGAATTCAGCCTAAATATGCAGGTTTGTGTGTTAAACATGTGAATGAAACAAAACACAACTCCAGGTGTGTTGCATGAGGAAACAACATTATAGATCAGAAAACAGCGTAATATGTTTGCCACTTGAATGTCTCCATGGAGATGTTATTGCTTTGCCTGAAATGTTCCACCTTTATGTATTTCTATAAAAAGAAGGATGTGTTTTTCAGTGTACGTCTAAGAAATAAAAGCACTCATACTTAAGTAAATGTGATAGATATGCTTAATGGAATACTGTGGAACATTCTGGAGTAAAGTCCCAGAGTCATTTGGTTAAATTCTGTGTCAGCCCTAGCCTGACATGTTTTTTAGTTTCCACTTTGCTATGACCTATCCACTATGAACAAAGTTTAAAAATTAAAAAAAAGATGACTAGCTTATTGTTACTGTTACATTCTTTTGATTTTGTACCTTAACTTGCATGTTTCACAGTTTCTTTTTCATTTGAATACTTTTTCTTACCATTCTGTCTCATCCATTAGTTAATTTTATTCTTTTAATTTACCTTTTTTGGGCTAATATTTGCCAAGGATGCCTGTGTTAGTGGAGGAAACTGTCACCGTTTGAGGCAGTGGCACTGGAACACAATTTCCCTTGAGAATTAATCAAGTATTCTGATTCTGGTGAAACTGCTGTTTTGTTTTGTTTTTTTGTTTTGTTTTTTGTAACTTTTTTTTAAACAATAGCTAAATGATTAGAATTCCTTCAACATGTTTTTGGTCACCTTCCAGCGCAGGAAAAGTCCGGAGTTTTATCTATGACACAACTAAACGTGCAATATGTGAATGGATGAAACAAATGTGAATGAAGCAAAAAAGAAAAAAAAAACAAAAACCTTTTTGATAGGGGGACAATATAACATGGTTGAAGGGTCAGAAAAGTAAATTTTGCATTATGTATGTTCTTTAAAGGGCCAATCTTGCACTATTTTTATGTTATAATGAGTTGTGTTTTGTTTCATTTACACATGTTTTAACACCTTGCGTAACCTTGTTTTTTCTCTTAGTTTTTCTCTTAAACTGAAAACACTCTTTTCCACCTTGTGATGTCATGTGGTAATACAGCAAATGATCCTCTGTGTTTTTAAACTCCATACACCTTCACTTGAATCATTTGGATGATTTCAGCCTTGGAATCTCCAATCTCTACTGAACTGAACGTGAAAAGTAGGCGTTAACTTGAAAACTACAGCTTCATGACATCACAAAGTGGAACAGGGCATTTTGAGCTTTGGAAACGGAGACATTTTAATACTGCAGGATTACTCAAACATGTGTGAATGGAAACAAAATGCAATTCGGGGTCTGTTTTTGATGAGGTAACAGCATTGTAACATGTCTTAAACCTCAAAAGAGTACATTTTGCGTAATGTAGGACCTTTAAAGTGTTTTCGCACATTTACTGCTTTGCTCTGTCTACTTTCTCTCACTGTCAAAAATCCCCTGAACACATCCCTCTTTCCCCTCCTCTCTTCCCATCACTCCTGTACCTCTTCTCTCCCAGTCATTAGCACAGGTCGGGGGGGCACTGAGCCGAGTTGACAGTGGAGGTTAGTGGCTGTGCTCTGGTCCCATTACCCCAGACTGACCCTCTTGTTTGTGGGTTGTGTTGCAGGTGATGTGGGGTCAGACGATGAGTACCTGGAGATCCCGTCCATCAGCAGACAGAGGGCAGGGACCTACGAGTGTTCGGCCGTGAATGACATCGAAACAGACGTGCAGACTGTGGACATCACTGTTAACTGTGAGTACGGTGATTTCCATTGTGTAACTTAACCAAAACATTACAAATATTTAAGGTCTACTTTTATAACACTGTTTCCCAAAGTTCATTAATTTTGAGCTTTGAATCCTCCCATACCCTTCAAATATGGTCAACACTAAACAATGGATTTTTTATTTTATTTTTTTTGCCAACTTTTTTGTTGTTGTTTCCTTATGTATAATTTTAAAATGAAAAAATAAATAAATACATAAATCACAACAAAAAAATAAATAAATAGGATATAATTCAGAATAAATACACTAGTTAATATGACTTGAATCCACTTGAATTATTTTTTTTTTCTTGTTTTAAGTTTGAGTTTCAAAAAGTACATGAAATAAAAGCAAAGGCATCCCCAAAGAAGGCAGAAATCTTTCAAAGTTAGTGAAATTATACCAGTACTTGATACCAAAATGTTTTTAGGTTTGGTTTTGTGAATTTGTGAGGCCCGTTGCTCCACTGATTTTATCTCCATGAAATCCAAAATCCATATATGAAAGTTTACTACCGAACGTTTTAGCCAAAAATGTCTGTCAAAATGTCTGTCTAATACCTGTTTTGGCTCCTGGTTTTTAAAGGCCCAGATCATTTTCAAACATTTGCTTGTTATAAACCACCAAGCCTCTGTCTGTTTAAATATTTCCTAAATACAGAAAATTCAGTTGAAGCAGCGTCTCCATTTGAGCCTGAGTGAAGTTAATTAACAAAGTGAAAAAATTCTGCTTCTCTTTGGTTGACATTCTGACATTTCTGCTTTTCTCTGCACGCTCCTTTTATCTCTGTGAAAGATCTTGTCAAGGCTGTATCTAAAATAATAATTTCATCATTCAAGCATTTAAATACATTTGAGTTTTGAAATAAAAGTAAGTGTCTTTTTTTCTCTGCAAGAATATACACTATTACTAAATTTACAGAAATGTAGAAGTCTCATTCAGTCTATTTCACCTTTTAAGTGTGGTTGTGTCCTTGGGCAAGGCACTTCACCTTGCCTTTGACGTATGATCTATGATTGTCAGTGGTTGGAGATTGGTCTCTACTTCTCAAACAGTCAAATTAAAGGTGCACTGCGTAACTTTGTTGGTGGAGGGTCTGCCACCTGCTTGTTTCTATTGGCAATTTGTCTCTATAGTGATTTTCTTTTCACCGGTTTTATTCCTCAGAAAATAAACACTGATCCTTACTTTGAGTGGGGTCACCTCTCCACAGATCTGACCTGTAACTTGGCCTTGTGCCACTACCTTCTTGTCTCCATGGAGATAGCTAAGTTTAACAACATACTGCGTAACACTAAAGGCAAAGCAATGACATCTCCGTCATTTCTCCATTAAGTTAATCAATTAATCACAACTAATTGATTACTGAAATAACTGTCAACTCATTTAGAAAGAATTATGGCTGGATTAATCTATTCAAATAATCCTTTGTTGCAGCCCTAATCTCTATGGAAACAAGCAAGTGACCGAACTTCCACCAGAAAAGATACATAATGCACCTTTAAAGGGTTAATGTTGTTTCCTTATCACAAATACACCTGGAGTTGTGTTTTGTCACAAATCCTGCAAAGCCTGAGTTCATCTCTCAAACAGAAAACACTCTGGTCCACCTTGTGATGTCATGTGGTAAATGATACAGGTTAGTGAGCCGTATCATTTTGGAGCTTTGGAGATGTAGATATAATAATAAAGAATTACTCAATGTGAATGAAACAAAACACAACTCCAGGTGTATTTTTGAGGAGGCAACAACATTATAACATTATGTAAGACAGGACTTTTAAGTATATCTTATTATTGCATAAAAAGAATAATAAAAATGTTGCTATTGTGAATGCTAAACATCAGTGTCCAGGTCGATGAGAAGGAAATAGCTTGACCTGATTTGATATGCTGCCCCTCTGTTGCCATGGCGCCCTGATGTGTGTGCTCTCTTGTGCCCCCTGGCGTTACAGATGCCCCCACGGTGTTGGAGGGCAGAGACGTGGGCGTGACCCTGGGGCAGAGGGGGGTCCTGGAGTGTGAGGCGGACGCGGTGCCCGAGGCCGATTTCGAGTGGTACAAAGATGACAGGAGGTGAGCACATGGAAGTCTATGGTCCATATGTTTACAAGGAGTGTGGATTGAACCGTTCTAGCTAACTTTTTACACCAAATAATGTCTTAGGGTATTTAAAAGTACCATCAGGACTAAACTTGAATTCACTGATACAGTGCAGCTGATATCATCAACATCCCCTCGGGGTGTGATGCTAACTAAAGGCTCTGCTCTGTCTGAAGCTCTGTTACTCAAGTTAAACTTTAATCTGAGTTTTGCTTCATCACAGTCTGACAAAAAGAACTGACTAGTTGAAATTGCAGATGAACTGATTTGTGCTTAAACATGTTCCTCTCAAATAATATTACAGTTACAGTAATAGTAATATACAGTTTTTTCAGTTATTCTCACCTTCGTGTTGAAAACCGAACACATAAACAGGACCGTGAACATAGCGTATTGATCACAGGCTCGTGCAAATGTGATGTTTCAGACTATTTTAAAACTTTGTTGGCAGTGTCACCATGGTAACTCCTGAACATTCCACCATAGGCATACATGTAGAACACCCCTAGTGTGATGTCACTGCAAAGTATCAGTTATATAAGTAGGACTTCTTCTCTAATTGTCAGTCAGCACCTACGGCCATATTGATCAAGTGGTGTCCAGCCAGTCCTCTGTTCAGTTGTTCAAGGAATTTATATTGAAAACAACATTTTAATTAAACAAAATCAAAATCAAATGTTATTTTATTTGCTTGTTTTTTGTTTGTATGTTATTTATATTATATATATTCCCCAGCCATAAATACAGGACTTAACTAGGTCTAACCATAGTGATATAACAGTCCAGGCTCCTCACGATGGACAGGTGGCTGGAATTTTCACTAACAAGGGGTAAATGCATTTTCAGGCTGAAAATACATTTACCCCTTGTTACTTACTGCACTGTAAAAAGTGACCCCATGGTATCTCTCTGTGCTCTGAAACGTAGCCTGGTAAAATATTTAGTTGTATAGAAATGATTTTGTTTTGTGTAAAAACAAACATGAAGCACCATCTGTTCTCTCCTGAAATATTCATGTACAAAACTATTGATTCAATCATCTCTTTTCCAAAACCTTCACTGTTTAGACTAAGAAACACTCAAACAACAAACAAATCTCAATGAAGATATATTATAGACTGACACAGACGCACTAGAAACCACAACGTAAAAGACTTCTGTAGTGAAACCCTGTGTGGACCAGGTTTTCAATCAGAGACTTTGAGGTCCAATCAGACAAAGTTCTTTTTATTTTATTTTTTTTTATTTGTTTTTTATTCCCAAAATAGTTGTGTAACGATAATACTGAAACTAATTTATGCCACTGACGTAATAACCCAAGAGCAGATTTCAACCAGAAAAAAATATTCTAAGTGTACAATATTCTTAAAAATCATGTGCTGCAAAAAATAAATAGCCTATTGAAACACTTTGTATTTGTAATGAGGCACAGGAAAAAAAAAAAAAAAAGTCCTAGTACTGTAAAAAAAAAAGTACACACAATAAATATTGACCCCAAAAATACACGACAGGCCTAAAGTTTATAAACCTGATGATTTTTATTTTTAATCTTAAGTTTTACATTTTCAAACATTCTGAACTGCTTTGTGTTTTGTGTGAATAGTTTTGCAAAGTGTAAGATTCAGAAAATGTGCCAACGTGAAAAAAATTAATAAAATACAAAATAAACTGTAATCTGTTATTGACCAGTGTCTGTTTCACGGTTTGATTTTCTAACTTTCTTTAAATCAGCCATTTTGCTAAACTCTGTGAGATGATTTGGGCTATACAAAAATAAACTGAATTGAATTTCCTCCCCGCAGAATTGTGAACGGTCTGGACGGTCTGGAGATCCTGAGCTCTGGGTCTCTGTCCAAACTGACCTTCTTTAACGTGTCTGAGGGAGACTACGGCAACTACACCTGTGTGGCCGTCAACAAACTGGGCAGCTCCTCCACAAACTTTCTGCTCTACGGTGAGTATTGAATCTGAACCTGCCATCGATGCTTTACCTTGAGTTTAAAGTTGCACTATGTAACTTTTCTGGTGGAGAGTCCGTTACTGGTTTGTCTCCATGGAGATGCTCTTGCTTTTTATCCTGTTTACAACATGGAGACAAGTAGGTGCAAGGACAAGACAAGACAGGACAAGTAGTATTTATTCATGTAACTTACTTTATTTTTTAATTGTCAAGAACATCTCCATGGAGACAAGCAACCACAAAAAAGTTACATAGTTACGTAACAAAGGAGCGCAACCTATAGCCTGGACTGTCAAAAATCCACTGAATTAAACATTGAATAATATAGTAGACAGACAGAACAGGCTATTTTCATCATCATAATGACTGACAGTGAAAAATGTAAACATAATAACAAAGTTTACATTCACAACTAGAGGATAATGGATAGAAGTGTAATTACAGTTTACGTATCCACATGTTCGGCCATACTGTGAACAGCTGTTCTCTGTGAAGCTCGATCAGGGGGTTTACTGTATGCAGGCTGTTACTGTATGTATGATGTTAGCATGTGTTTTCATCTTGTTTTCCCTTCATATAGATTATTATACAGTGCAATATTAGACTGTGAGTTCTAGCCACTGTTCTGCAAAAAAACATTAAAAATCAAAATGTTGTATTATGTGTGATGTTGCAAAATATCTGTATTGCATTAATGTGTTTAGTTTGTTAACATTAACAAGTTATATTTTAGTTTTGTTGTTAGTTAGTGTTTAGTTGTTTTGGACATGCTTTAGTCTCAGCATGAAAAGCTTATTTTTTGAAGTTTTAAGTATATTTAAGGACCCATATTACGCTATTTTCTGATTTATGTTATAATGTTGTTTCATCATCAAAAACAAAGCTGGTTTTGTGTTTTGTTTCATTCACACATGTTTAACACACAAACCCTGCATATTTAAGCTGTGTTCTTCTCTGAAACTGAAAACACTCTGTTCCACCTTGTGATGTCATGTGGTAATACAGGAAGTGCTCCACTGTGTTTTTAAACTCCATACACCTTCAGTAGAATCATTTGGATGATTTCAGCCCTGGAAATGTCAGTCTCTGGTGAACAAAAGGTAAAAGGAAGTTGTTGACTTGAAAACTACCACTTTATGACATCACAAGGTGGAACAGAGCATCATTTTGAGCTTTGGAGATCTAGACAGACTAATAATAAAAGTCAAACACGTGTGAATGTAACAAAACATTATAAGCTTGCGTAATATAGGACCTTTAATATAATATTTTTCTCTCGTATTGTGCAACCTAATCTTATAACAAAACTTTCAAATTGGATTTGAATTTATGAATAACTTAGACTTAAACAAACTTTATTGATCCACAACGGAAAATATGTGAACACAGCAGCTCACAAATCACAATATATTAAAATACAAAGAGCAAAAATATAAATGATAATAATAAATTCAAATACACACTTATACTTTATCACATGATAGAGTTACATTTTGATAGTAATAAAGTTATAGAAAACCTACATGTACCAGAGTTGGTTTATCTCTTTAGCATTGAGCACACTTCTGTCTCTTTCTCTGTGATTTCCGCGCCTCTGTTTTCATATGTTCCTCTGTTCCATTTGTCCCTCTACAGTAGTGGTAACTGAACCCACTAGCTCAACGCTATTGCAAGGTTAGTATCCAGCCCTAGCATGGTCCTCGTCACCGTGGGTCGTAATATTAGCTGCATGGGAGCTCATAACTGCACCACATTGCCATTTTCACAAACTAGACACACGTTAGCGTTAAGTGAGGAGGGATATTATCAAATCGGACTGTCATGATATCTTAATACTAACTGGCAACTTTGAAACAGGGGTTGGTTAACTAAATCTTTGTGAAAATGGTCAATGCTAACCATATTTCATATCTGTCCTCTTCACTCCTAACTGTGCATCTGTGACATGGCTGAATTCATTTGCATGCTCTCCTTCCCATGTAAGTATAACCTCCCTTTCTGTGGTTCATGTTGACAATAGTGTAACGTAACTCTACTACCACTTGCCGTATATGTGTGTTTTGTTTCCCGATCTGTGCTGGGTAGTGCTTAGTTAGCTTTATTAAAAACATTAACTTGAATATATTTTTAAACACCATACTTTTACTTCTACTTGAGAAATGTATACTATTTTACCCCTACTTAAGTAAAAATTTTGGTTCCCACTTTGAATAAGTCTATAAGTGATCAAATCTTTACACTGACAGTATTAAATTATGTGAATATTTGTGTTTCTTGCACCGCTCCAAATATAATTTTGTTTTCTTAGATTTTGGGCATTATTTAATTTCTTATTCTAATTACATTAAAATTTAATTACATCAAAATCTGATGTTGGGGCCAGAGAGTTAATTTAAGAATTGATCTCATTAGGATAACAGTGTTCCCAATTACATTTGTACCTTTTAGTTGCCTAAAAGGTACACTTTTATTTAGTCTTTAATTAGTCTTAAAGCTGCTTTTTGGTTGGAGGTCCGTCACCTGCTTGTTTCTATGGATATGTCACTGCTCTGCCAGGAATGTTCCACAGTATGACATTAAACAGCTCTACCTTACATTTATTCAATTAGAGGTGGTTTTATGGGTCAAAAATATCTAGAAAAACAGGCATTCTGACTGTGAAAGGTCTTGCCTAGCCACAGATCTGACCTGTAACTTGGTCTGGTTTGGTTTCCATAAAGATAGAAAGGTTTAATGCCATACTGTGAAACATTCCAGACAAAGCAATAACATCTCCATGGAGAAAAACATGGACCCTCCACCAGAAAAGTTACATAATGCACCTTTAAGAATTACTCTTACTGGGGTAATAGTTTCTCAAGTGTGTTTGTACCTTTTATATAACACTTTATAATAACTAAACATTAGTTAGCCTTATTAGCATGAACAAAGACTTAATTCATTCTGAACAAATATTTATTAACAATGATTCAGGCTTAGTAAATACTTAAGTCTTAACTCCTAACCCCTTAATTCAGTAGTTACTAAGCCTGAATCCTTCTTAAACTATTTGTTAATTATGAGTTTGTTATTACTTTTTTCATTCTTTATTAACAGTTAAAGTGCAGTTATTATAAAGTGTGTGGTTTTTGTTTTTTTTACTCCTTTTTTTACTCTGACTGTACTTGAGAACAGGTTTCAGCTACTGCCCACACTACCCACCTCTGCTCCCAAATACATCTCCTCATATCACCAGTGAGCCCAGTCTCTTGTACAAAGTGATCTCTTTCATTGAAACAGTGTGTGACTTTGTGACTGTCTGACAAACTGGAGAAGTAAGACTGGCTTTGATTTGAATGAGTCTCCATCATTATTCTAATTAGTCTTATGCCGGATTAGGGATTATACGGTGTGGCAGAGTAATTGGATAGACACCCCAAAGGAAACTGGTGAACTCACCGAGATCCAAGAACAAAATGAGTGTATTCCAGGCTTCAAAGTAGAGCTCTGGTCCCAATCTCCAGACAGTGCGTTCCTCAAACTAGGACAGTCACAGAAATAGAGTTGTTTGCTTCAGAAAATGAAATGTGTTCAAAAGTTCAAAAGTTAGACTAATAATAGAATGACTACAGGTGAATTAGGGATATTGATACTTTGGACTTACATCATGCTGGGGGTGTTCTACATGCATCTCTATTGGCAGAATGTTTAGTAGTTACCATGGTGAGACAATGCACACATTAGCAAACAGAGAAAAAAAAGTTTTAAGATGAAAACAGCTGAAAACATACAAAATTGATTTAAACAGCACATTTTTAGGAGTCTGTGATCAATACGAGCGTTCGTGGTCCTGTTTAAGGTGAGAGTGACTTTGTGACTGTAATTTTATGTGTGTAACCGCACAAATCAGTTCACATGTCGTAGTTCCAATTCGGTCAGCTCTTTCTTATCAGATTGTGTTAAAAAAAGATCAGATTAAAGCCTAATTTGACAGAGCTTCAGACAGAGTAGTGCTTTCAGTTAGCATCACACGTCCAGGGAATGTTGACGATATCAGCTGCAATCAATAGACACCATGGCCAAACAACAGTCACTAATGTCTACACGCAGGTCAAAGAACTGAACAGGCGCGAATGAGATGCTACGAGGCGTTCAGGTGCATCTAGTAATTTAGCATTTGCACTAATACTTTGCAGCTATAATTGCTAATTAAAACAGCTAGTGTTATTCACAAGTTATTTGCTATTTGCAGCACATATAAACACAGGTTTAAGTTTCACTTTAACGTAGCAGACGAAAACAATGAAACAAACGAATGAAATACTGAGCCAACAAAATAATCCACACCTATTCTGTTTCTCTATATCAGAAATATTTTTGAGAGAGAGGACATTTTCAAAGTAACTCTCCACAAAGAAACTGTTGTTGACTAAAGCTCTGTAATCCAAACTGTTTAATCCTGCGCGTAAGTGTAAACAGTGTCGAATGTGTCTGTAATCTGCACGTTTGCACAAATGGACTCTTAATACAACGATACAAAGTGATCACAAAGTCACACACATTATAGACGAACTGTTAGAAAGTGTAGACCTTTCCAGGAGATTAGATTTAAAGATGCACTATGTAACCTTTAGTAGCTTGTCGCCATGGAAAAGTTGCATAGTGCCCCTTTGAGAAATCTTAATTACAAAATAACCTTGTTGTTTCAAAGTGCACAAAGTTCGACTGAGTCTGACTAACACTTTCAAATTTCCCACATCAAAATTGGGACTAAGATAAAAGTAAACCAAGACTAGAACAGGATCTTATCAAACCAGTGTGAACCAGTGAAAACGCATTAGAGCCAATGTTCCAGCCGATACCACCCTTCAGAATGGAGGCTCCAGTTTACCAACACTGGAAGGGTCTAGACCAGTGGTTCTCAAACTTTGCACTTCAAGTACCACCTAAATCTAAGATAATATTTGGTTTTCTGAGTACTGCCAGATCAAAACTTGACCTAAATTAAGACTAAACATGTTTTTAAAGATTAAAGTAGTTCTCAATCATGATTAACCCACCAGAGGACAAAAATAGTAATAGAAATCTACAGTTTTTGTATGATTAGAGGTATTCTGTTTATTACAGTTTGAGAAACATTGGTCTATGACATGATACTGGACAAAGTCTAATCTCTGAATTGTTTCGTGTCGTTTCGCCGCAGGTCCGAGAGCAGTCCAGGACGGGAGCGGAGGGGCCATGACTCTTCACTCCAGCAGCTGTCTGCTCCTCCTAGCACTGCTCCCCCTACTGCTGCAGCGCTTCTGAACCCATCCACCAACCAGTGAACGAATGAACGAATGAACGAGTGAATGAGTGAAAGCGTGAGAGAGTGAAAGAGCGATCATGTGAACAAATGAGTGAACGTGTGAATGGTGTGTGAGAGAAAGAGAGTTGTTTTGTTCTTCTCCAACTGGATTCACAAACTGTTGCACAGAGGGCATGAAGTACCCACTACACAATGATGACGACCCACTTAATAAGAATAACTCAAGTTTCTTTTCTTTTTTGTTTTTAAGTTTTCAAAGATGTAACAAATAGTTAGTTAGATATTGGAATGGGCTATGTTAATGTCGGTAACACTTTATTTTAGGGTACACTTGAAAAACACTTTTAATTAGATGCCAATTTGAATCCTTGTTAGGGATGAACAGATCCAACTTTTTCTGTTTCGAAACCAATGTTGATATTTTGGTTTAAAATCTGCTCATAACCCATTTTAACCGATACTAGTTCAGAGACTGAAACTATAGGATTTATTTCCTTTACACACAGATAGCGCGTGGTAAAAATATTTAATATTATGAGATGTTTTGGGCCAGTAAATATTACACCAGTTTATAGACCAAAGTGGATAACATTTTTAACATCAAGTTAAAGTTTTATAACCTTATTCTGCTGCTAATTTGACATTTACTTGACTATTAATAAATTATACTGTACTATATACCTTAGCAGACTTTTGCCATTACGGTAAAGCTAACAACAACTAACATGCTAATGCACACTTCCTGATTATTGGACGGTAAAATGCTTTCTAATTAAATGTAGGCAGCATATTTTGACACCAAGAGCTGCTTATGCAATATACTGGACAAAATTTGCTCATATACATGGGAAAAATCTGGTACATCTATGCATAAAAATGTCCTTTTAATTTAATAAAACTGAAAGTAAATGTAATTAAATATCTAATTAGCAACAAGTTTAAGATTATGCAGAATAAGGCCCAAATAAATACTACTTAACATTAAAATAACCTCTTACATGTATGCAAATTAGTAGCAAGCCATATGTTGTTAATACATGTACCCTAAAATAAGTGTTACTGTGTTTTCTCTAAATTATATGATTCTCAGTTGTCTCTTTTTTGGTACGTTTCAGACAACATGAGTTTTTAAAATGTGCAGTCCTTTTTCAGATACTTTTTAGCAGCCCTGCATATTCATCTCAACTCCAGGAAAAAGTAAATTTACTGCAAGTACGAGAGGTGAATGTTAAATACCTCAAAGTCAGATGCAGACGGCGAGGCAGAGGGAACTAGGCTACCCTGCGGCTCAGATCTGATTTTAATGTACAATAATTATCATTCAGTCGGCTGCTGAATGCAGCTTTGTTTATGACCTTCATGGATTTGGGTTCTCCGCTCTCTAGTGAGTTATCGCAGTTGTGTTATTATGCTAATATTATAACTTAATTGTTTTATTTTAACTGCAAAAAGTGAGTGTATAAACTGGCTTGCAATGGCCTGAGTTCAGAATGTTATCTTGGTTTTGAGAAAGTCTGATGAGATTGGATTCATTTGCTAATGTGAAAATCACTTTTGACTGGTTTAGCGTGAAATAAGAAATTCAATTTACCAAAATAAATGAGTAATAATAAGAATGCTTTAGTCTTACATGGAACTTTTCCAAACACTCAGAGTCATTTTACAATTTCGTCTGTTTCGGGTCTATTTTAGCCACAGCTGCCCTGGGACAGACTGACAGGCTGCCAATCTGCACCATTGGCCCCTCCACCACCATCACTCACACACACACACACACACACACGCACACACACACACACACACCACATTCATACTAGGCAATGTGGGTGAAGTGTCTTGCCTAAGGACACAACTGCAGTTTTTGCCACTGGGCACCTGGTATTCCCAGAGGTCGCCCATCCGAGTACTAACCAGGTTTGACAAGGAACATTTTCTTATCCCAGTGGCTAAAAATATGGAGAAGTAATGTATTGAAATAAGTCACAAACATCTCCAAATCTTATTTCAAAACTGAAATGAAGATAAACATTCAGAATTCACGTCATTTGAACTCAACCTGACATTCACTTTTTGCCATGTGTATTTTATGTTTAGTTTTAAATATTTTATTTTAAGAAAGGGAAATGAAGTTGTAATTAATTAGAAATGTCTCTCCTAGTTTATAGTGTTTTGTCTTTGTTTTGTTCTTTACAGTTGTTCACAAAATCAGTGTCAACAATGTTTTCTGATCTAATTAAGATGTTTCAAAACAAGGAAAAAAGCTAGACTGGGTCCAATTGTCCGGACTACTTTGGCTTGCAAATTTAAGAACACATTTGCTACTTTTTTCCTCACATGGTACAGTGCACACTTCCCCTTTCTGTTGTCAGTAACATCACAAAACCACACATTAATTTGCATGAATTTAGGCACAGACAACCCAAAGACTGACGCAATTTCCAGCACCAAACCCTTTATTCGATCTGATTTCCGTTCTTTCCTCCAATAACACGTTTTCATAGCATTGTCTTATTTGTGAACTACATACCAAGAGTGTAAGCAAGTACTGTGGGTGCAATTCTATAATAAATCCTGAATCCTATTTGGACGACTGCTTCTCGGTGTGACATTTCCGAGCGCATATGCAGGCTTACTGTACAAGAGAAATCGCAATAACCTGGATTGATTAGAGGAGCCAGTTTAAAGGCTGCAACTGCTCTAACCGCCTGATCTATGGCTTTCGCTATGAGAAGAGACAGCTTATATGAGAGAACAATCGTATCCATAGAAACCATATCAGGTTTATATTACAGGTGCGCACAGAGACAGGTGTACATGATGGACACAACAGCTTGAATTGCATTTTAAAGATTTTATGCAACGCCAGAGCGAAAATGGAAGTGTTTTTTTCTTTGCTCGAAAGCTGAAGCTACCAAAATAACTTAGATAACTTTTATATTGCAGTATTGTTATTGCGTCTATCAGACTGAATCAGAGCTGCACACAACTGTACACAATGCTATACAATACAATGGCAACAGGGACTCAAATATGTGGTTTCTATACAAATTGTAAATCTGCTGCGATGTCTTTTTTTTTTTTTTTTTTGTCCTCACAGTTACTCTTACTTGAGTACTAGTTTCCCCAAATACTTTTTTACTCTTAATTGCGACAACTACAGTGTACTTCTACTTAGTAATGTTATTTATTTAACTAAAACTTGAGTAAAACATTTTTTTGGTTAAGCTACTCACTTGACTTATATAATACCTTTTTGAAGTTTTAATGAGTTTGTGAAAATATCTGTCAAAGCCCCTTTTTTGTTTAGCTGAAAACAACAAATAAATAAAAAATAAACGCAAAAGACATAATTTTGATGAAATATGACAAACAGTAAGACACAGTGGACCTATGTTGTCAAAACAGATTTATTAAACAGAGGTTAATAGCAAACAGCCAAGCAGCTAATAATTCTAAAATGCTAAAAAAAAAAAAAGAAAAAAAAGAAGAAAAAAAAAAAGGAAAAATAATACTTGGCGTTTTCTTTCCTGTAATTTAAATGTAAAATAAACATTAAAAAATATACATTTCATGGGAGTGTTTCACTGGTGTACCCTGCATTCTTTTTTATATATTATTGTACTATGTAGTAACCCTTTTGCTGTTGATTGGATAATAAATAATTCAAATGTAACTATATTTTCATTTCTCTCTCATGTGGTTCTTTGTGTTTTCCATTTCTTGTTTAACATGTGCATCTTTCACCAAAGCAGTGCCCAGTCGCATCTGTCTTGTAACATCATTCATTTCACAAGAAGGTTCCACAGTGTAGCTTTAAACATCTTACATGTCTTCAATTACAGGTGTTTGTTTTGCTCAGAAATACACTATCAATCAAACGTTTGGACATTTTTGTTTTTGCTTTATTTTCATAACTAAAGCATCAAAACTATGACTGGACACACAGATAATGTAGTTAAAAAAAAAAAAAAAACTCAAAATATCTCAAAATAAAAATGAAAACTCTTTGCTTTGATCACTGCTTTTGGCATTTTTCGACATGTGAAATAAAAACGTTTTCAGGAGACTTTATTACAAAGCTCACTGAGAGAAGGCCAAAGGTTTGCAGTGCTGTCAACAAAGCAAAGACTTCGAGGAATCTCAGTATAAAATATTCTTAAAAATATTTAGTTGAGCTATTTAAAGTTTTTCTTTGCTACATAATTTCACATTCATATATTTGATGTCTTCATTGAATGAGAAGGTGTGTCCAAATATTTGACTGGCAGTGTTCCTTGAAAAACATGCATTCCTCTCTCCACTGATCTGACTCACTGCTTGTCTCCATAGAGATAGATACGTTTAAAGCCAAACTATGGAGCTTTCAAGGCAAATGGCATAGCATCTCCATGAAAACCAGAAATGTAACGTCGTGTCCCTTTTACACCTGTGTACCAAATAATGTGCACTTTATTCACAACTGCCCTAAAATCATCCATTAAGAATTGTGGTTTTAATTTTCTATTTCTGTGGAATCATGCAGAAAGTTCTCCAGTTCCACCAAAATTTTTGGTTGGGCGTTCGTCACCTGCTTGTTTCTATGGATATGTCCTTGCTCTGCCTGTAATGTTCCACAGTATGACATTAAGCAGCTCTACGTTACATTTATTCAGTTACCGGTGGTTTTATAGCTCAAAAATACCCAGAAAAACAAGCATTCTGACTGTGAGCGCGGCTGCCTCTTCACAGATCTTTTGTTTTTGTGTTGTAGTACTTTTATTATCCCCGTAGGGAAATTGTCCTCTGCATTTCACCCGTCCTTACAGGAGCAGTGGACAGCACATGGGCCCCTGGGGACCCATCTCCATGATCTTGTTGCTTGGCTTGTCCAGGACTACCTCAGCTGGAGGATTAATTGGATCTCTAACCTTTTCTGGTTTGGTTTCCTGACAGTTACTCTTACTTGAGTACTAGTTTCCCCAACTGAGACAACTACAGTGTACTTCTATTTAGTAATGTTATTTATTTAACTAAAACTTGAGTAAAACTTTTTTTTGGTTAAGCTACTCACTTGACTTATATGATACCTTTTTAAAGTTTTAATGAGTTTGTGAAAATAACTGTCAAAGCCCCTTTTTCATTTAGTTGAAAACCAATAAATACAAAATAAACACAAAACTGACATAATTTTGATGAAATATGACAAACAGTAAGACACAGTGGACCTATGTTGTCAAAACAGATTTATTAAACAGAGGTTAATAACAAACAGCCAAGCAGCTAATAATTCTAAAATGCTAAAAAAAAGGAAAAAAACAAAACAAAACTTGGCGTTTCTGTAATTTAAATGTAAAAATAACATTAAAAAAAACAAACATTTCATGGGAGTGTTTCACTGGTGTACCCTGCATTCTTTTTAATATACTATTGTACTATGTAGTAACCCTTTTGCTGTTGATTGGATAATAAATAATTCAAATGTAACTATGTTTTCATTTGAATTTTCATGAAGATAGAGAAATTTAATGCCATACTGTGAAACATTCCACACATGGCAATAACATCTCCATGGAGAAAAGCATTTGACAGATCTTTCACCAGAAAAGCTACACAATGCATCTTTACGTTAACGGAATTCCTTTACAAAGCATGAAACTGACACTACGCACACAAGGGACCTATAATCACCCATTACAATCCATATCTCCTTTAATGCTATTTACCACCATATCAAATTCAGGTCCATATTTAACCTCAACTCAACTGGCATCTCATTTCATCACGACGCACTCCTTCCTTTCAATTATCCTGTTTTGTGCATTAAAAGGCGGAAGCTGGTTGATTTGCACCAAAAGTCGATATGCAAAGGGGAGCGTCGGGAGACAGATCGGGCTCTTATTGAAATTGATGGTGGGAATGATGAGCGCGATGTGACAGTGTAATGGCTGTTTGTTTTCCCTCACGCGCTCTCGACCCCTCCGCCAAGTGCCATTCGTCTGCAGCTATGGGACACGCTAGAAATGACAACATAATTATTCCATCCAGCTGAAAGATGCCACAAACGAGCGTGCGTTCATTCTGCGCTGAGGGAGAGATAGATTAAGAAGAGCTGGTCACAATGCCCAGTGAACAAAACTAGGTGGAGGTGCACTTTGGCAAGAGTTACAGTAGATTCTAATGTAAAGTGAGAACAACTGAAGCACAGACTGTGTAAAGAAGTGAGCTAAGGAAGTGTGACGTCACCCACGCTCGGCTCTAGTCAAATGAAGCTCATCGAGGTTTGCAGTTATCGGGGTGAATTTGAAGTCAAGTTCCATATTTAGAATTCCTACCCAGAGTATTATAGCAACCGAAGAGCCAATACGGAGCGAGGATGTTGAAAATAATGCCCTTTCCTACCATCAACACCGCTGGTTTAGCAGGGAGCGGACGCTTAGCAATGCTGTCAGTCAAACCTGTTGCAACCTTGGGGAAAGAACACATCTGATTAGCCTTGATATTAATGTTTATATTTTTACTTACCAACAAAATAGCAAAATAAAAACACCAGGATCATGTAGAGCGAGTTAATGCAGTTAACATTTTACAACCAAAACGACGAGGCTCACTGCAACTGTTACTGAGAGAGGGGTGACATTTTTCAGTGTAAAGTGAAATATAGTCAGTCGATGGAGCCGGAAGTGCCCCCATGCTCACTTCCTATTTGGAACGAGGTGTCTAGTGCGTTAGTTGTGTCCATTTGTATATACAGTCTATGCATTGAAGAGAGGTATGTTTTGTTACCTCTCAAGGCTCTGTTATCTGAAATTTAGTGGGAACAATAGCCTGCTCTCTTGTAGGTAATGTAGTTTTTTCCCATTCTATATACATGTATATGGAATTCACTCAGCGAGCTGCAGAGGCTGCACTAGCACTGATTCATGATTTGCTGCATGGGGTTTAGGCAGTGACCATTCAGATCAGAGAGAGAGTACTTTTAGGTTTAAACTAACTGGATTTCAGCATTGAAAATGGCAACCCAAATTGGAGACTCAATAAAAGCTACACTGTATTAGCAATTTGATTTGAACATGTTTACCTCAAATGCAGGGACACAGATGGGTCATGGTTATGCAATTTTAAAACTAAAATCATACAGACAGTTCCTAGTTCCACCAAGACACTCTGGTTGAAGGTCTGGTCAAATGTGGAGGATGCAATTTCTTACAAGAATACAGTTTCTTGAAATTAAGATATTAAAAACATACATTCCTTGCAGTGAATATAGTCTGAATCTCAAAATCATTGCTAGGAATCCAATATATATGCAACCAAAAAGCTATTTACCAGAAAAAGAAACCGTAATAATTGAACGCAGCGAGTGGCAGCTACAAATCTCAGCTCCCACCGCACAAGACCTGGTTCAGTTCTTCATATCATGTGGTAACCATATGATTCTTTCTGTGAAGGTTAGTTTGCATAGGTCATAATAATCCATCCAATATTAGCTATACCATACAGTTACTACGGCAACTACCCAGAGACCCAGACCTCAAACTAAACGCATAATCATACTCTCATTAAAAACCCTTTGCCCTCATTATCAAAGTGCAGTACTCTTCAATAAACGCGGCGATACAGACGGCTGAAATGGTTAGCGTAAAGGCCATATGGCAGGTTTTCATGTTTTTCTAATTATTCCCTTGTTTGGCAGTAGTCCCTGTGGTAAATATGTATCATAGTTTTACATCAGTTAAGCGGCAGTCTGTGGAGAAAAAAAAAAAGTTGAGAAGAACAGTGCAAAAATACAGGAAGTAGAGTGAGTTCTTTAACGGAATAAATCCCTACCGTTGTCATCAGCAAGATCTATTCCATCCAAAACGCAGAGATAATGTTCACCCAAGGAAAGTACTTTTCTGGCCGTGTGAACAAAATGAAGGTGTTGTAATTTTTTTGTCTAATCATAACTATTGTGTAAATTAAGTTTTGGCCCAAGGTTGCTAGGTAACAGTTAGTCTCTGCCTGTGTCCAACCAGGAAGTGAAATTATAAACTTCAGCAAAACTTTTCCGGTGTAGGATCCGCTACCTGCTTGTCTCCATGGAGATGTTATTGTTTTATCTAGAATGTCCCAGTATGGCATTAAACATATCCATCTTGCATTTACTCAGTAACATGGACATAAGCATTCTTTCTGTGAGTGGGCCCGCCTCTCCACAGATCTGTGTTGCGCTGTGGTGTCACCTGCTGTTTCTGTAGGGATATATAGTGTAATGCCATACTGTGGAACATTCCATGCATTATCTCCATCGAGAGAAACAGGTGATGAACCCTCCACCAGAAAAGTTACACATCTTTGAATAATAATGAAAATAATATGCACTTTAAGATACTACAAAAGCAAAAACAAACAGACCAATCCATGTTTAGTGTTGACCATTTTGAAGGGCATGAAAGATCGCTGATTTGAAACTAGATCTTCTTTAGGACCTTCCTTTGCACTGCATGTGGTTAACAGTAAAGCAACATCTTAACTCCACCGCCCGCTGATCCAAACCGTGCCAAATACTGACCACATGCAGAGAAACCATAAACAGACCTCTTTCTTCTCCGAGATCCTACACTTTGTTGCGATTGTTTTCCGACCCGGGGCCTTTTCCATTAGCTAGCACCACTGCTGTCCGTTCATAGTGCGCTCCAGCAGCCCTCAAGGTTATAGAGAAGCTAGCACGCCGAGCTGGTTAAATAAACACAATCAGATTTCATTTAGGGGGATCGTGCGATGGCTGGTGCGGAGAGCTGGAGCTATTTGCTGCGTTCTGCCTCATTTGTTTGAGAAAGCAATAATAAGCTCTCAGCTGGTTGTCATGTTGGCCTGTTGTTAGCTGGACTCAAGTTTGCGAGAGAAAAGTCGATATAAGTGGGATGAGAAGGGCTGTGTGCAAAATAAATACATGTACTTCCTGTTTATCCCGTTTGAGAAGAGAAGAAGAGTAGGGACATTGTTTTTCATGGTTATGTCGGAGTAATACAAGGACATTCACCCAGCAGCAGGTACCAGATAAAGCCAAGCACATCACTTCTCAAAATGCAGTATTATAAATATATTCTTATTAATGTTTGGAAAGTTGAGACAATTTAGCACATGCAGTACGTGTCTGCCCTCTAACAAGATGTTCGTCAAAGTGGTATATGTACTCAGCAGCAGGTATTTGTTTAAGATACAGTAGTACAGTAGGAGTACAGTAGTTTTCAAAATATGATATTTTACAACATACTGTATTTTACTGTTGGCATTTGGAAACCGTTTTGGCACATGCAGTAAGTGTTCACCCTCCAACCAGATGGTAGCTGGATCAAAAGTTGCCCAAAGTGTCTTTTGTCTCCAGAGGTTCAATCCGTGAAAGTGCTAAGCGTGCTGTGTCTGCTGTGGATCTGGAGTTTTATATTTTTGTTTTACATTTTGTTCACCTCATGCTAAAAAAGTGTCCTAATAGCCACTTACCATTTTAGAAATAAGGGTTAAAAGAGTTACTGTATTGATTACTTGACTAGAAAAAAATAATAATAAAAAAATAAATAAACAGTTATATAGTCCAAGACAAAAATGTTGACTGGTACCGTACTTTATCTGAAATACATTTAATGCATAGGAATAGCTACCCAACTGCACTACTAACTTTTTTTTTCCACTTGTTGCAGTTGGATAACTACAGCAAGCAGTATGGCTTTGCAAAGTTACTCGTGTGTGAAAATCTTTGGGTGATATGGGGAAACTCCAATTAAATTTTACAGTTTCAAGGTATATCTACACATATACTTGCGACAAATACAAATAAATTAATAAAAAAATAAATAAAATGAACACAAGATCAAGCATTAGCCTTGACATTTCCATAGCAGAATCCGAGCAGCCCAGCACCAGCCTATTACCCCTCTCTTACTTTGTGCATTTCAGATGAAAACGTCATCTCTGTAGAAGCCTTATTAGACCAAATGCAAATGTTTCAAACTCCTTCCAAGCATGACTTTTAAAAGGGGGATCTGCAATTCAGACCCAAGCTTAATGACAAACCCTTACACATGGAGACACATTCGAAAAATATGCATGCGCAGTATTCCTGATCCAGAAAAGAAAGTTGGGAAGCGCCACTCAGCTCTCTAAACTTTTCCTTATTTCTGCCTGTGTGCAATGGTGCAGCTCTGAATAGCAGTCCATGAAGGCTTATTTTTAGCAAAGAAGACGCATTTTTTATATTGATACTAGAAAATTCCATAGCAGTTGGACTTTATCCTGTTTCTAAGCAAAAATACCGGAAAGGCCTAAATAATAATAATAATAATTTAATTAATTTACGCCAAGGCAGTTTAGAAATTCAATGACAGTTATAACAACACTATTTATCTTAATTGCGCACGACAAAAGACTTAATTCTTAATGAACAAATAGTTGATTAATAGTGATACAAGCTTGGTAACTATTTATTTAAAGCCTCAGTATGTAACTGAGCGGGCTTGCATCTCCACAAATCCGACTCTTCCCCTCCCCCTGCTTGTTTCCATGGAAATGTTTTAATAAATTATCGCCCCTCTCTCTATAACTGCTGCATTGAGCCTCATCATTTTGCTCTTAAAATGTTCGTATTAACCCACTCTACATGATCCTGGTGTTTTTATTTCACAATTTTGTCCATAAATACATTCCATTTGGAACTGACTCCAAATTCGCCCCAATATCTGCTAGCCTCGTGAGCTTCATTTGACTGGAGCCGAAAGCGATGAGAGACACTCCCTTACTCCACTTCTTTATACAGTCTGTGCATAAAACCTATGCATCTCTATAAAGAATGTTTTTAACTTTCCATTTCCATGAAACCATGCAGGTGATGTGCCACGTCTAGAAAGTTACATAGTGTTGCTTTAAGGGGCTAGGGTTAAAATGTAGTTAGTAAATCTGAATAATTCTTGATAATATTCTTATGAATTAAGTTTTCTTTATGAATTAAGTTTTGGGTCATGCTTTATTAAGGCAGATTACAGTGTTGTTATTATAAATTATTACTAGAATTTCTGATTGGGCTCAAATGAAATGCACCTACCTGACAGTACAGCAAATTTTGATGTTTCGTGACATTTGTGTGAATTGCGATGGAGTCTGGAAGAGGGTATTTTTTTCTCAGATGTGAACTTTGCTTCGATCTTCTTCACAGTTGCCAGGGAATGATCAACCAAGAGCCCTGGAAGCGTCTCATGATCCCACACGGTTTATTTTGGAGCTTTGACTTTGGGGCCCTTTGCCTGGCTGCTGGTTCACACAGCTCTCTTCGGACCTTGGGCTTTCTACCAGAGGAGGTGGAGACGAGGCGCACACGACTCCTGCATTGTAAAAGATTGATGGTTAATGTATGTATTTTCTTGATGCTGTGTGCTCATATTTAAGACTGACAATAATAAAATGTTGTATCTTAACTTTGATATGCTGCTCTCTGTTTTTCTACTTTTCAATCATGATTTTACCCTATTTTATCTTCCTACAGGGTTAATTAGAGTAACAATTAGGGTTGGAGGATCTGTGGAATGCTTTTCTCTACTGAGATGTTATCGCTTTGTCTGGAATGTTTCACAGTATAGCATTAAACCTTTCTATCTTCATGGAGACTAAACCAGACCAAGTTACAGGTCAGGTTTGTGGAGAGGCAGCCCCACTCACAGTCAGAACGCCTGTTTTTTTTTATTTTGGGGGTATTTTTGAGCTATAAAACCACCTGTAATTGAATAAATAAATAGATAGATAGATAGATAGATAGATAGATAGATAGATAGATAGATAGATAGATAGATAGATAGATAGATAGATAATCCATCATCTTATCCAACAGCCCAGTGTCCTTCTTCTTGAGGCTGGAGATGACTGTCTGGTAGAACATCAGCAGGAGCTTCAGGCAAATGTAAGGTTGAGCTGTTTAATGTCATACTATGGAACATTCCAGGCAGAGTAATGACATATCCATAGAAACAAGCAGGTGACGGACCCCCAACCAAAAGGTTACAGCTTTAACAGTTACTTTCTGAAAATGTTTTCTCTGTCATTCTTTTATTTAATTTACATAAATGTGCTTTGACGCTACGATCTGTAAATTTATGAGGGGTTTTTTCACCAGTAGAGGGCAGAATTTTGTGAAGTCAAATTGCAGTTGATTAACAGACATTTCCACCATCTCTAAAGTGGAATATGATAATTTTCTAGATGAGGATTATTCAGATGCATCTCATGTATTTTCCCGGAATGTTACACAATATGGCATTCGATTTATCTATCTCCATGGAGACAAGCAGATGGAGCCACCAAGCTAAGTTACAGATCATATCCATGGATAGGCGACCCCACTCACAGTAAGAATGCATGTTTTTGGAGCAACAATAACAATACTTGTAGTTAAATGCATGCAAATAAATAAATGCCATATTGTGGAACTTTCCCCCAGTAGAAAGGTTACATAGTGCACCTTTAAATGCATGCCTTTATCTAAAACCGTCAATTTAATCACTCTAAACCAAAAGAAGCCCTTACTTAGAAACCATACTACGGGACATTCTCCATGGAGATACAGAGAAATTCTGTATGATATTGTGGAATATTATCGCCAAAGGAACAACATTTCTACAGAGACAAGCAGGTAGAGGCCTTCTTCCAGGCCATATGTAAGAGTCAGGTTTGTGGAGACGCAAGCCTGCTCACAGTAAGGACAGATGTTTTTCTTTTTTTTTCCTCAGTGAAATTACAACATCCAGAATTAAAAACATGCTCTTATTTCATAGTCTATTTTTTTGTCTAAAAAGTGACACGCGTGAGCTTTATTACTGTAAGCTGCACAACTGAGGTTTTGTTCAGTCTCATATTCCCAGCCTGCGTCTTCTCAGTCTGCATGTATTACAGTAATGTGCCCTACATGTGTCTGGCCCTGCTGTAAGAGCCAGTATCGATGTTAAAATGCAGTGGAGTCAGTGTAACTCCACTTGACTCCAGCCAGAGCAGAGCAGCTCATCACCACCTCCTCCCGAAACAAGACAGCCCCATCGATTTTATGACGCTGCACATGTCCTGACCTTGGCCCGGGCGGACTCTGGTGCTTGTGTTCAGTTCATCTCCAGACCTCCAGCACTAACGGCCCCCCTGCTCCTGACACCACAGAACACCAGAGAATAGCCCCCAGACCCTCAAGGCCAATTGACAACGGTGCGTTCTATCAATTATGTAGTAGAAATATAAGGACGGTTTCATTTCCAAGTCTCACAAGCAGAAACTGGGTAACACTTTGTAACTATAATATTCAAAGCCTTAATAAAGCATAAACAAACTTAAATTAAGTCATAATTAACAAACAGATTATGTATTCAAAGTTAGGAGTTAGGGTAATATATAAAACCCCTGTGGATTTTTTTTTCCATGCATTTGAGCAAAATGTGTCTTGTCCAGATATATTAAAGTTAATATATTATGCAAAATTGACTCTTGTGAGCTTCAAGCCTCGTTAGAACACTGTTACCTCATCAAAAACATATGTTGATGGTTAAAACTTAATTTAATTAATGAAGAATAACCTCCCCACACACCCTTTAGAAGAGAAGCATGCGGTGACAGGCAAAGGTAAGACCACACAGTACAATTTAACACTGATATGCCAACTGTCTAAAGCACTCAAAACGTATGAGCGTATCCTTTATTTTTTTAATTCATCTTGAGTTTATTTTTTAACAAGTGTAGCAACCGATGATGTAATAATAGCCAATAATGTCAGAAACATAATAATTTTGTCCAAATTTAAATGTAATAAGTCCATAATGTAATAACAGACCAATAATGTAATACTTTATATATTATTGGCTCAACAACAGAAAAAAAGAGTCCAGTTGATTACCAGGCAGGGCTGTTTGGGCATCTGAGTTACACATTGAATATTATCGTTCTCTGCTTCCTGAATGACCTGAAACAGATCCATTTAAACTAAGTAAGACTGAAGTATTATATTGGCAAGGCATTATTATGTTATTGACTCAATCAAGTAATTACATTATTGCCCGGTTATTACATGGCTTATTACTGTTAAAGGTGCACTGTATAACTTTTCTGGTGGACGTCCGTCACCTGCTTCTCTGCATGGAGATACTGCCTGGAATGTTCCACAGTATGCCATTACACTTATACTCTATAGAGACGGCAGTTACCACAGTTACATGTCAGATCGGGGGAGAGGCGAACCCACTCACAGTAAGACAAGCAGGTGGCGGACCCTCCACCCTCCATTATTGGCCATTGTTACGTTATCAGTTGCTATGACAAATAAAGGGGAATGATTCATTATTCCAAAATTGTAGTTTCATTGTGCCATCCTGAAGCATTGACCTGAATACGTGCTTTGTACATTTGTTCCATTCAACTTGAGTCAGGACAAATAAGTATCTGTGCGCACCGCTGAGAGGGTCCCACCCACAGAGACCCCAAGGCTGTGAGAAAAGAAGCACTGCTGCTATTCTCCAGACTTATATTGTGTTTGTACAAATCCATACACTGAAATATGACGTAACAGTGCTTTTGTTCAGGACAGAGGTTTGAACGAGGTGAAGATGACACAGAACAGACCTATAGACTTCAGTCCTCAGTTTGTGTTATGATGGATTCTATAGAAAATAAAGGCTAGGTATTCTTGCTTCAAAACTGCATCTTCTCTACAGGAGAAAATAGTGACTGCCCTTTGTTCTGTCCATTTTAAAAGTCCTGTATTATACAAAATTGACTCTTGTGCGCTTTAAGCTGTGTTATAATGTTGTTACCTCATCAAAAACATACCCAGAGTTGTGTTTTGCTTCATTCACACATGTTCGAGTAAACCTTTATTATTAGTCTAGCTCAAAATGCTCTGTTCCACCTTGTGATGTCATGTAGTGGTAGTTTTCAAGTTACCTTTAGTAGAGTTTAGAGAGTAGAGTTTAGAATTTCACTTTAATCATACAAATGTTTCTAGTGATGTGAGTATGGCGTTTAAAACACAGTGGAGCACTTCATGTATTACCACATGAGAGTTTTCTCAGCCTAAATCTGCAGGGTTTGTGTGTTAAACGTGCAAATGAAACAAAACACAACTCCAGGCATGTTTTTGATAAGGAAACAATATACTGTAGGTCAGTATACAGTGTAAAGCCTCAGACAGAGCAGTGCCTGTGCCAGTGCGGGTTAGCTTCACGCCCCCAGAGAATGTTGATGTTATCAGCTGCAAAATAACAATAAAATAAGTCATCATTTTATTAGTGTTCCTATTTTTGTTGTTTTAACTCTAGTTTTAGTCCTTAAACAGATACTTAGTAGTGTAGTATACTTTATAGTTTATCTATTTTCTCAATATAACTCAGTGTAACTGCAAACATTGCCTTCTTATAGCTAGAGGGCGTTTCGGTTGTATTCCCAGTGCATTATGGGTGATATGTGAAGAGATAGGTCAGATGCTACTCTGCTGTTGAGAGTGTACAGCCAGAGGCCTCTTTCACTTGTGTCTATGGAAAATCTAACAGTTTATATCACACTATATTGCACTGTACAGTGTGTGTGAAAAAAGCTGTCCAACCAACCCAGACCAAACATGCATCTACAGGGAAATAATAAAAGACGCCAGCAAGGATCAATATTTACTGAAGCTGTGCTCTATTGGACACTCGTGACTTTAGCCGTGGGGATTTGGCTGGAAATGTTTATGCTTTTTATTTGTTATTGACAATGCTGTCGATCCCCTGTGAAGTGTGCTATGACTTTTATTGAGGTGTAAGATTGACTTGATTGATTTGGGGCTGCGCAGTTTGTGGCGAACTGAACCGAAGCTGAGGGCCAATTGTCTGCGGAGATGGGAAGAATACTTTGAAGTTGTTAATACTGAAAACCTGTTATAAAGGGCCCATATTACCTATTTTCTGATCAATGCTTTCTTCTGTGTTCTATGTTCTATGTTCTATGTTCTATGTTATCTTCTAAAATACACACCTGGAGTTTTGTTTCATTCACACGTTTAAAAGACAACTCCTGCATATTTAGGATGCATTTTTCTCTCATACAGAAAACACTGTTCCACCTTGTGATGTCATGTGGTAATACCCAGTAGTGCTCCACTGTGTTTTTAAACTTCATACACCTTCACTAGAATCATTTGAATGATTTCAGACCTGAAATTGCCAATCTCTACTAAATTAAAAGGTAGCTGTTAACTAGATGATGTCGCAAGATGGAACAGAGCACTTTGAGCTTTGGAGATGTAAACAGACTAATAATAAAGGGTTACTAAAACATGTGTGAATGAAACACAACTTCTGGTATGTTTTTGAGAAGGTAACAACATTTTAACTTAAAGGTCACAAGAGTCAATGTTTGTGTAATATAGAACCTAAAATGTAATTGTTTAATTAAAACAAAGCTCTAATTAAAGTCTAACTTGAGCATCAGACCTTCAGACAGAGCACTGCCTCCTTTCGTCCATCTTGGATCTAATGAAACCTGGAAGCAGTTGCACCGCGTTGGTAATTGGAAGGACAGTGAGTCGTGCTCAATGATCCTTTTATTAAATCGACATTAAAGCAATAAGAGGGTGACTTATTATGGTTATCTATTGAGTAAAAAGATCATTCAGACAGAAGCTAATAAGCAGATGTGTGCTATGGGATTGTGCATTTATCTCAGTATACAGAGGTTAAGGTAATGTTCTAGACCAGCGAAGGGATTTTCTGGTTACTGCCCTTAAAGCTGCACTGCGTGACTTTTCTGGTAGATCCTCCATAGTGTTTGTACAATACTATAATTTCAAAATTGAGTTTGATGCTAAGGAATAGATTTGATAGTCAATACCAACTCCAGTACCACAATGTTAATGAGAAACACTCTTTATTTAGACAACAGAATGTAATTTTCAACTTTAAATCATAATACTTTCTTTTAGATTACTCAGTCATCCAGGTATGTTCCAAAGTGGTCCATGGGCGTATACTAGTCTATGTGCGTTTACACTTGCTCTGATACAGCTCAAGGTCACTGACATTAAAGCGTCGACATTCTAAAGCTATTCAGGAAAGGTTCATTTCTGTCCTTTTTTAGTACTGATCCTTGGTCAAATGAGTATCTACTAGTTTTAGTATCAGTTAGCATCTGATTTTCCATTATTTTGACAAGCCTGATCCTCCACCTGCTTATCAATTGGACGTTCCTAACAAAACAAGAAATATCCATGGCCCACATTTTAGACTCATTAAAAATGAGTCTGGTAATACCTCCTGATTACAGAATATAATGCTGACAGTAAAGTGTCATTCAATTATGTAGTGTTAACAGGCTGAGGTACAAAACAATTAGCTCTGACAGTGCTTGTGGAGCATTAAGTTCACAGCACCCAAAAGTGTGCAGTGTCGATAATATAGATTTACCACCTTGTAAATGAATGAAGGTAATTTGATTCATTTATTTATTTTGCTTTTCACCCTGGCATCCAGTTTCAAAAAAACATATTGTGCTTTTGTCTGTTATATAGTTATAATCTATAACACCCTTGGATCACTGTTACATTTTGGACACAATATTGATCAAAAATGACTTAATAATTAATAATAAACTCTCAGATAGAATATTGCGGAGCCCAGTGGGAGCCGATTCCTGCCTGCCTCTTAATCTGCTGCTCTACTGAGCCCTGCTGCTGGCCCCTCCTATGGATAGCCACAGATCGCGCAGGAGCAGCAGATTTATTTTGTCTTCATTTGTGCTAAAATGACTAGGTGACTCTGCCAAGTTCATCTTGTATCACTGATTAAGAAAATAAAATTGGAGATGAAGCACAGAGCAGTGGGCGTGTATTGGTGGCAGTGAAAACACGTGTTGATCAGAGCAATGGCGTCTTGAATACAGGAGAATAAAGATGACTCAAACATGCACACATCACTCTAAATACAACACTGAGGGTAAATGAGAAAGGAAAATAATAACATGGTTAAAAGCTCTAAAATGTCGATTTAGCATCACAGAGAGAATGGTTAATTCCTTTAAAGTCTCCCTCTGGAAAGTCTTGAAGTATTTCTTCTGGAAGGTTTTCTGCCACATTTGCTACCTCATGCGTATAGCGTAAAAAGCCTGTAGCATGTCAGATGCCCACAGCTAGCTCCTTGGCTCCATGCATATTGGAAAAACAAACAGTCGCTTACTTGTGTCCTTTGAAGTGCACATGCTGCACTTCTTAGTCGTTAACACGTTTTCTTTAACACTAAAAACAGCTGCAACCATCCCTACACTGCGTATGAGCCTTATCGACTCTGTGTATGCTAGCATGACTACAGTGTAAACCATGTAAACCAGTCGACAGTCATTAGCAGTGATACGTTTGGCAGTATGTCCAATGAACATGCTAATTGTGTGTTTGCTAGTGCTAGTATGACAGGCACTTTAGTTCCCAGTCTGAGAAAGAAAAAACTTCTTTCTAAACCTTCCTCGCTCATTCCCCACTCCATTTCCAGCTAATTAACGTAAAAAACAATTAGTCTTCCATCTTCTAAAGTTGTTGATATGCGGCGCACTCCTCCAATGTTTTGATTGGGCCGATAGTCTCACTGGGTTTGGAACAGTTGACTTGTTTTTGTTTGTTGAGTTCAGCATCTTTTGTCTTGTCCAAATTCACACGAAATTTTTGGCCAATTTGCAGAAGTGGGTGGAGTAGCCAAAAACTGTACACAAGTAAGTAAGAGTACCATTACTTAAAAATAATATTATTTAAGTAGAAATACAAAGTTCAACAAACTACTCAAGTAAAAGTAAAAAGGTGATTGGGGAAACTGCTCCTCAACTAAGAGTAACTTAAAGAGTAAATACCATACATCATATTTGATTTATAATTTGAAGTGAATTGTTTGAAGGACAAAACATCCAATAATGCACAATATCTGGTATTTTCAAAAGAAATTAGAAAAACAAAATCATATCTGAAGGAATAAATGCAAGAAATGTTCAAAGTTCTGTTCAAATCATTTAACATAAAGCTTTTGTCACGTGTAGATTTAGTCACAGTGGGAAGAGCAACCAAAATTTTTATTCAAGTAATACTGTTACTTTAATAAACATATTACTCAAGTAGAAGTAAAAGTATAAAGCTAGAAAAGTACTATATGAAAAGTACAGTTTCCCACCTCTGCCAATTTGTTTTTGTGAAGTTACACCAAAAATACTAGTTATGGCCATTACATAATAGAAAACGACATAGCGAACCCCATGCTCACGGTAGCCTCCATCATCTTTCCAATGAAAAAAATATGCCTGTGCCTATTGTGATTTTAATTAAACAGGGACCAGCTCAGATAAGGTACAACATTTTCGCTTTTAGTGTCTCTTAAGGCTGCACTTAATTCTTCTAAATTTCATGGTGGGACCCTGATACTGCTGGTGCTGAAATGGATCCATCAGCGGTTAATTAAAAAGAATAAAATTATTAGCAATTAGCGATGGCTGAGCAAAATGTCACCTTTGAGGGGAGCAAAAGTGTGTATTGGGAGAGTTTTGAAGCTGGACATAATTTCGGAGAACTGATTGGACAATTGTTGTAAGTTCTAATTACAGCCACATTATTAGAGGTGAGCTGCTTTTCTTCTAGAAGTCGAAAACCTGCTCATGAGGAATTGTGAGATTTTGAAACCAAGTCCTCTCTTTTGCTTTTTAAACAGTTTATCGCCGTGTGATAGAATAAGTTATGACGCTAAATGAACATGGAAAAGCAGGTGCGTAAATGACGAGAAGAAATGGCTCAAACTTCAGTAGCTGGACATCCATTCATACCTGATCGATACACCTAGCCCCGCCCCCGGAAGAGCCTGAAATCTGCTGAAATCCTACAAGACACTGACACGATACCAGACAGGACAGGAGAGCGCAGTAGAGCACGAAGTGACATAGTCTGATAATCCCTCTACTTATAAATGGACATAGCTAACCCGCTAGCCACTGCGTTCCAAATAGGAAATGAGCATGGGGGCGCTACCGGCTCCATCAACTTTGTTTCCAATTCACTTTACGCTGAAAAATTGTCACCCCTGTCTCTGCAACTGCTGCAGTAAGCCTCGTCATTTTGGTCTTAAAATGTTCGTATTAACCCGCTCTACATGATCCTGGTGTTTTTTGTTTTTTTTTCTCCATAAATAAATTCCTATTCCTAATATGGATCTCATCTCCAAATTCGCTCCTATAACTGCTGACCTCCTGAGCTTCATTTGACTGGAGCTGAACCACTTCTTTATACAGTTTATGATTCAAGTTTTCGAGGCGCTATAGATTTAGTTACTTATGCTTGTGGTACTTTCAAAGCAAAGTGCCAAAAAAGTTTAATTTGAAAAGGGTGAAATACCTGCCAACACAGTACAGATTACATTATATTAGCATTAGATTCATTTAGACTAGATCGGTAGTACTCAGTTACAAGTACATTAATCTGAGTAACTTTTCAAGTACTTCTCACATGTTCAGACGACATACTTTCATTTCTGCCGTACTTCTACTCTGAGATATATTTGACAGTTACTATTACTTGAGTAAAAGTTTTGATTATGTCCCATAGCACATATTAAATCATTTGAACACTGGGTTTCTTGCACCGCTCATTCAGATATGACTTAGTTGTTCTCATTTCTGTGGTGTCTATCCTTTGAAAATACCAGACACTCTGCATTATTTATTAACGCAATTATTTTTTTGTTCTTCCAATTGCATTAACTTTAAATTATAAATCAGATGTCTGTGTAATCCCTAAGTCATCCAGGGTTGGTTCCATCGAAAAAGTTGTAAAAAACATTGCAGCTGAGTTAATAAGTCAATAAGAGCAAAAAATAAATAAATGTTTTTAAATTCCATACACCTTCACTCATTTGGATGATTTCAAACCTGGATTTACCCATCTCTACTGAAATAAAGGCCACTACATGACATCACAAGGTGGAACAGAGCATTTTGGGCTTTGGAGATGTAGATGTATAAAGAATTACTCAAATATGTGTGAATGAAACAAAACACAACTACTGTTTTTGATGAGATAACAATTGTAACATGGCTTAAAGCTCACAAGAGTCAATTCTGCGTAACATATGACCTTTAAGTAGTTTCTCCAAATACAAATACTTTTACTTTCATTTCTTCTCTCCCACATCTGGAGTCAAACGCGTTAATAAACTAAATGGTGTCCAAGTTACCAAGTTCACTTCCCAAGCTTTTGTCCTCAGAGGAACTTGTCCAGTCATTGTCTGCAGATGGAGCTCACTCTCCCTCTGAAACCACAATGACGGCGCTGCGAGTCATTTAAATAAAATCCAATTTGTTTTAATTGCCCATTGAATCAGATATTAGCAGGCTCTCATACAGAGAACTCCAGTGATTGCACTAGCCTTTAATTTGAAGCTGTGTTTATTCCTCTGAAAAAGTGCTTTGCAAACTGGACATTTGGAAATCTTAAAGAGTAATGATAACTGAACCAGTAGTTTGGGACAGATTAGGTTTTTGAGTTATTCAATTTAACTATTTAACTATGTAACTTTTCTAGTTAGGGATCCGGGACCTTTGTCTCCATGGAGATGTAATGGCACTGAACTTATATACCTTGCATTGACTTTATTATTTATTTTACATTTGGTTTTTTGCGCACAGATATCTTACAAACTACACATTTCTACACTGAGCGGGGATCACCTCTCCATAGATCTGAACAACAGCAACATCTCCATGGAAACGAGCAGGTGGGAGACTCTCCACCAGAAAAGTTGCATAGTAAAATAAATGTGGTGAGGAGACGAGTTTGATAACTGCAATTTAACTTAATAACTTAATCCTATTTTCAAAGGAAGGATGATACTCTCTTCTGGCTAAAACTAAGAGACAGACTTTGAACAGTTAAACAAATCAAATATAGTTTAATCTTTTTGTGTAAATAAATTTGATTACAACCGTTTTCAAGACATGTTCAAATTCAAAATAAGCTATTGTTGGCATAGTAGTATATATGTTCTCCTTTATATTCACACCTACTTATTTTGTGAACATAACCTTCTGAAAAAAGCATCCACCAAATCAACGTAAATATGTGATGCTTTTAAAAGTACAAATATTCCTGCAATTAAGCACAAGTCACAGAAGAGTTCATGAATAATTAGTTTGAAAGACTGATGTATCTTAGTAGTGTTTATATGGCGCACTGCTGCCTTATGACTGACAATAATGTGTTTTTCCAACTTGTTTAGATCTTAATCTTAGCTGCAAGGTTAATTATATCTATATTTTGTTGGTGTTGCATCATTACAAAGTACTTTTGCTTTTATAAAGATTAGAAGAAAACGCATATCTTTATCTTGTGAGTGGTTTGTGGGCGTTGTCTTCTTTAAAAAGCATGCACAAAATCAAAGTTAGAAATAGGAGCTTATTACTGATACATGGTCTATTAAATTTCACCATTATTTCACCATAGTGTCATTCTGGCTGGCCGTTATAACCCTGTGTATCCACTCATGAAAGTGACCTGGTTTTAACTGGAAAGTGTTTGGTATAAAGTCCTTTGAATGTCCCCTAGAATTATCTCAGCAGAACCGGAAAAAGTACAACTCAGAATTGAGAGTTTGGTCTGTTCTTGAGTGTTTTCTTCACTTTCCGAGGCTCAATAGGGAATGAAAAGTGGAGAGAGACAGTTAATAATCTTAATGTTGTTTTGTTCTATTCGTAGTGTTTCCTGTTTTGTGATGTGGTACATTTGTAATTTGGCCCTACCTGTTTGTTTTCTTGTCAGATCTTGAAGCTAAGCAAGGCCAGCCCTGGTTAGTTCTTGGATTGGGAGACTATTATCTCTAGTGGACACTGTTGTCGTGTCCTTCAGCAAGACACTTTTGCTTAGTGTGAATGTGTGTAATGGATTGGTGGTGGTCAGAGGGCCGATGGGGCAGATTAGCAGTTTCACATGTAGTCTACCCCAGGGCAGCTGTGGCTACAATAGAATCTTACCAACACCACAGTAGGTTAAACCAAAGTTCCAAAGAAATCTATATATATTGATATCGACAGAACATGCACTGTCCCAGAATCAAACCCAGGACCTTATAACAGTGAAATGAGAGTGCTAACCACCTACCAACAATCTTTTATTATTTCATTATTTTTTATCCAGAAAGTGGAGAAAAAAAGCAACATAAATGTGTTAAATGTCTTGACTTGAACTGACTCTTATGAGCTCTAAGTCATGTTATAATGTTGTTTCCTCATCAAAAACATACCTGGAGTTGTGTTTTGTTTCATTCACACATGTTTGAGTAATCCTGCATTATTAGTCAGACATCTCCAAACCTCAAAATGCTCTGTTCCACCTTGTGATGTCATGAAGCGGTAGTTCAAAACCTTCCAAAAGTTTACCTTTTATTTTTTGTTCAGTAGACATTGGCATTGAGGTTTAAAAACGCAGTGGAGCACTTTCTGTATTACCATTATTCTGTGTTTTCAGTTTGAGAGAGGAACTCAGCCTAAATATGCAGGGTTTGTGAGTTAAACATGTGTGAACAAAACAAAACAAAACAAAACTCCAGGTATGTTTTATGAGGAAACATCATTAGAACATAGATCAGAAAATATAGTGTAATATAGGCCCTTTACATTTGTTTACCTTTCTACATGCTTCATACTGTTCAACATGTCTATACAAACATTAGCGTTTGAATATGTAGCAGAATAACTGTGAATTATTATGTATTTTAATCCCTTTATCCTCTTGACATTACAGTGGGTGTATTCTGATGCTCGGTAAGCTCCATAAAAGCTTCGTGTAGCATGTATGTGTGGGCTGTACCGCAGGGTATGTATGTTCTATGTTTATGTACTTGTCTTCTCTTAGCCATACAATTATTCCTCCAATTAAATTCCACATTAAATAAATACAAGACATAGGTTCGTGGTTAATGGGTTTGAAAAGTTAATATATGTTTTGTAAGCTTAATGAACTGGCTCTGTATTCTTTGGGTGTATTACCGTCTTATGATTGACAATGTTGTAGGTCAATTTGTCTAAGATGTTTTATTTTTACTTGGCAGACCAGAATCACACGCTTTGACAAAACTTTACAAAGATGAGTTGATCTGGAGACGTCTTCCTGATTTCAGAGGGTGTGATTGACAGGAGGATAAACCAATCAGAGGGACACATGCTCCATTCGCGTCAAAAACAAACATGGCTGAGAATATTAAGGACTGAGAAATAACAATCGACACACCAAATTATTACTTATCTCCTGTAAAAGAAGTGATATATTTTGTTCTCGGTGTTACAAGAATTTTGGAGAGATGTCTTCCGCATTTGAGGGACACCTGAGACAAATTAGCAGTTTTTTGTTGGGTTTTTTTTTTTTTGAGGTTTTTCATGCTTTATCCTGGTCAGATATGTACTTTGATGGGTTAATCTGGTTATAATCTTGCATCACTACAAATGTGAACAGTTCTTTTGCCTAATACACTTTTATAAAGATGAGAAAAAACAAATAATTTTTCTCAGAACTCTGAAGAGGTTCACATGATGCAATGTTCATATAACTGAATTCCATTTGGGGTTATTATAATTTTCTATTGAAGATGTTACATTGTTAATCCTGAAAAAAATCTAATTAAAACCTAATTTTATTAAGAAGTGTCTGGTCATGTTGTATACAGCCCAGTGATTCACATAAGTATCAGGCCAAGTACCACTTCAGAAATAATTACCTTTTTCAAGCCTCATCTTAACACCATCTTAAAAAAAATTACTCAACAAACCAGTTCTCATTTAAGGGATAACATTGAGATCAGCAGAAAAATGTAGTACTACTTAAGAGTAAAATTACTACCAGGTCCAAGCCAGGATCAATTAAAGCAATAAAGAAAAGGGCTAACTGTTAAAAAATTGTGTGTATGTAGGGGGTGACAGTAGTTCAGTTGGTAGAGTGAGTAACCACTCTACCACTGATCCAAAATTTGGCGGTTTGCATCCCATTGTCAAAATAAATATCACTGGGAGAGCAGTCAAATCCACAGGTTGGTGGTGCAATTCCAGCTCCCATAGATGAATGCTGTCATTGTGTCTTTGAGCAAGACACTTAACCCATGTCGCCCCTAGTGTAGTAAAGGAACTCATCGGTAATCTATAATTTTGAACAAATTAAAAGATTTTAGTACTTCATTCATTCAGTCGAGTCTGTCTGTTTTTCTGTCCAGTGTGATATTTTTTCCTTCTTTTTTTCCTTGTAAGCAGCCACATATATGTTTTGATACAGACGGACAATGCGTGTCCACCTGTCAATCATGGCCGTCTGAACTCGCAGACATTCAGTGGTGACCAGACTCTCAGCTTTGTAAAGTACTGGAGAAGATTGTGCTCTGGATCCCAGGCGAAGAACCAAGACAGTGGCAATGGCCAATCTAAAAAAGGTATTTGAAGCTGAATTTGCCAGCTGCTGTACTTTAACTTTACTAACTTTACTAATATACTAATTTGAAAGAAACTTTTCCTACCCTGTTGCGATAATTGCTCGTATAACACACCATAATTCTTTCTGTTGTGCACATAGGGTAATACTTCATCAACCCATTTTCTTAACACATAATACTGAATTCTAAATGACAAGCACAAAATCCAGCTGGTTTCTGTATCTGAACAAAAACTCCCCCATGACATGAACCATGGCTCCACCACGTGTGTGATCAAACCCACAATTTAACAGCTCAAATGCACCAGCTCTCCTTGTCTGTCACCCGTGTTACAGCTGTCAGCGACTACCTGCGAGAAACATTTTCTATAGCATGTTGTAAAGCACAGCCATGAACGTCTGCACATAGCCCCTTCATTAAGGAAAATACAATTACACATGTGAGATTCGTGGGCCTCGGTGCATGTCAGATTGAGCTGGAAGGTGTTGCTCACAGATGAGCGTCGTGATGAATACAACACTTCTGTATCAGTGTTAGAGGAGGTGAAGAAGCACAATGTGTAGAGAGAGACAGAGCGTATACAGACCTATAGTTATAGAGTGGGTAGTTATAGTTATAGTTATAGTTATAGTTATAGTTATAGTTATAGTTATAGCGTGGGTAATGTGGAGTATGGGAGAGAACCATTATAAATAAATGACATGTATGATTATGTTGGTTATTCCGGTAGCAGGAGTACATTTTTATGATTATTGTGTCAGGACATTTGAGATGCTACAAGCTTTTTACAGTATATGTGGCTGTAAATGTGGCAGATACCTTCCAGAGGAAATGCTTCTAGACTCCTCTGACTGAGACGCAAAGGCTGTCACTGCTGTTTGTTTTTTCAAGATGAAACAAAACAAATGTCAAGGCATAAGTGTCCTGTTTGAGAAAGTCAATAATTAGAACCCACTTCTTTTCACCAGAGTTTTCCAGTAAGTCACTAAAATGTTGTTGTATAGTTGATCAGTATTTTTTTGTTTTTAATTTTGTACACCATGAAACAACCAAACCCGCTGTCAGTTTTTCCATCTTAAAGTTGCACTGTGTAACTTTTGTGGTGTAGGTTCTCCATGGAGATGTTATTGCATAGTTGTCGCATTGTGATATATTTTCTTCAGTCATTAACATCAGTAGGGATTATTACAAAACCTGTTTTTGTGTTGCAATGACCAAGGATGTTTGGGCTTAAGTGCTTATATTTTGAATTACTCACCATTGTCATTGAATTAAAACCTTCTGGAAATGAAAACGCTGTGTGCCCAGTGTATTTGTTCTCCTCCTAAAATGCTCCTCATCTCTGCTCATGTGTGTCAGTGTGAGGGCGAGGCGGTCTGGCTTCAGTTCTTGCAGATTCTTGCTCCAGAAGATGTCCATCCCATAATCTCTGTACCACACACACACACACACGCACACACACACACACACCCTCCCTCTGTGTGTGACTCTTCACAGTCTGTTCACTGGAGCGGTTCCCTGGCAGCCCCTCACATCTCCAGCCCCTCGGCCCACAGCAGCCCTCTCCTCAGGCCAGGGCTCAGAGGCAGACCAGGCTGACCTCCCACTCGCTTACACCACTGCCACACCAGCATTCACAGTGCTCCTCGGCACATAATAAAGGGTTTCTGTTGTCTAAAAACAGTTTCAGGTCAGTTAGCAGGTTTACGGGTTTGAACTTGGTTGGAGATGAACGCTCTAACCACAGTTTCAAATGAAATAAAAATCCCTCCTTTAGTAAACAGAAAACGGATTATGATTTGTAAAATTTGCATGAATAAATGTTAGTCATGTGATTATTTTGATATGGATTTGAAGAACATTGTCAAAAAATAAAAATCACATAACTTAAACAACATAAAACTTAAACGAAAACTTAAACAAAATAATGAGTGGGATAAGTATTTAGCCGTGTTTCTCTTCAGCAGCTCAGTCAAGGCCATTAGTGAATTTGTGTCTTAAACAAGACCAGAGCAAAGGAGAGAAGAGAGAGCAGAGGAGAGAGAGCAGAGGAGAGGAGAGAAGAGAGAGAGAAGAGGAGAGAAGAGAGAGCAGAGGAAAGGAGAGAGCAGAGGAGAGGAGAGAAGAGAGAGAGCAGAGGAGAGAAGAGAGAGCAGAGGAGAGAAGAGAGAGAGCAGAGGAGAGAAGAGAGAGCAGAGGAGAGGAGAAAGAGCAGAGGAGAGGAGAGAGCAGAGGAGAGAAGAGAGAGAGGAGAGGAGAGAGAGCAGAGAGCAGAGGAGAGAAGAGAAAGCAGAGGAGAGGAGAGAGAGGAGAAGAGAGAGAGCAGAGGAGAGAGAGCAGAGGAGAAGAGAGAGGAGAGGAGAGAGCAGAGGAGAGGAGAGGAGAGAGAGAGCAGAGGAGAGAGAGCAGAGGAGAAGAGAGAGCAGAGAGCAGAGGAGAGAAGAGAGCAAAGGAGAGGAGAGAGAGCAGAGGAGAGAAGAGAGAGCAGAGGAGAGGAGAGAGAGCAGAGGAGAGGAGAGAGAGCAGAGGAGAAAAACGAGAGCAGAGGAGAGAGAACAGAAATGAGCAGAGGAGAGGAGAAAAGAGGAGTGTAACCATTTGCCGGAGCAGCAGTTGTGCTGACCCAGTGCATTTGCTGCAGAGGCCAGCTGGTTTACACCGCCTCAGAGGGGGGCCATGCAACACAGCAGCACAACACAAAAGTACACACAAACAACACAACAGCACAAGACTCAAACAAAATCATGGTACAGTGACACACAAACAACACAACAGCACAAGACTCAAACAAAACCATGGTCCAATGACACACAAACAACACACACAAGACGCAAATAGCACAACGGTAAACACAAGCACAATAGGTACCATTTTTCATCTACACATTACACTAGTTAATATCAGGAATCAGCCAATACTTAAAGACAAAGTATCGATATCGGTATCAGAACTGAAAAGGCTTGGTTCCTCCCCTAGTATTTTTTTGCAAATATCTACCGTTCCACCTTGACTAGAGTTAAAAGTGTGTGAGGAAGAATTTGAGAATAAGAAAGTGTAAGCCTTTAACTCTGCAAAGCAAATGACTCCTTTGATATGAAAAGAAACTGCGCTGTCTCTGCTCAGAACAGATTTGACAAAGCCCCATTTTAATCCATTTTGTCAAAGAGATGAGATGAGGTACCACAAGTCACATGGAAGAATGGGGCTTGGGTTTGAACAATTGTACAAAAAGCAGGAGTCGGATCAGTGAGAGGTAGATCCATGAGGACAAGTGGCAATATGAGCTAATGCTGGAATATATTTAAACATTTCACCCAAGACCATTTTCTTTTCTAAAAATCCAGATATTTTAGATTCTTAGGCTGTGTCACACTTGCGCATAACGATCAAACTGGGACTGACCCTTTTTATCTGGATCAGGATATAATAGAACTAAACCAAGACTACATCAGAACTACAACAGGATCAAACCCGGATATTATGGGGTAAGAGAAATGATTAAATTTGTAGTTACGTGGATCGTGTTAAAATCCTCTTGAAATAGCACTTCATCCTTAATCCATTTTGTTTGTACGCTAATATCTGACACAAGTGAGTTTTGTATCTGTCAAAACTATGTACTCTGTTATGATGCATTCAGAGAGCCTGGGAATTAAACATTTTCCAATCAAACTTTGAACTTCACAATGCAAAAATGTTTATACAAAAGAGATTTTTCGAGTTAACAGCTACCTTATATATTTTGTTCAGTAAAGATGGGCAACTCCAGGTCTGAAATTATCCAAATGATTCTAGTGAAGGTGTATGAAGGTTAAAAACACAGTGGAGCACTTCCTGTATTACCACATGACATCACAAAGTGGAACACAGTGTTTGAGAGAAGTTTTAAACATGTGCGAATGAAACAAAACACAACTCCAGGCCCATTTTGAATATTCTAAACTACATTTTTGTTTCCTCCAACTTGACAAATACCAACCATTTTTCCCCTTCGCTATTAAGCCTGTAATTACCTCCTTTTTCACAAGAATATTTCATTTTTCTTGTTGTCCTGGCTGCTCTCTTTTCCACTGCGGTAAATATGTGAAATAGACCCACAAAACCCGTGCATTTGTTCCACCTGCGCTCTCACTGTTTATAAAGTGATTCTCCCAGACGGCCGCCATAATGGATCATCTTTGTTAGTGCGCGGCGTCTCTTCAGGCCTGTTTTAATGGCTTTTTAGAAACAATGACGCTACTATCCTGAGAGAATGGAGCCACAGACACGAAACAAGTGGAATAAATCAAGTCTTTATGGGACAAAATGCTGAGATTAGCTCGGAGTCTTTAGCGACAGGAGCTGGGAACGTGGTCAAATCCCTGTATAGGAAGCAGCAGAATGTTCTATTGAAAGTGACTGCTGTGTGGAATACATATTTTCTGGTGTTGGGGAAAATAGAAAATGTCAAAGGGGCTCTCGGGTTAAGCTGCACTGCTCCATGTCTGTGTTCTTTTCATGACCACAAAGGAGATTTTACACTGTTCCGTCAAACATGGATGACCAAAATCTGCTAACCGCCACGTTTTAAATAGGAAGTGAGCATGGGGGCACTTCCGGCTCCATCGACTCATCCAACTGACTTTATGCTGAAAACTTGTCTCTCTGTAACTGCTGCTGTGAGCCTCGTCATTTTGGTCTTAAAATGTTCGTACAAACCGGCTTTACGTGATCCTGGTGTTTTTTATTTCACTATTTTGGCCATGAATAAATTCCTATTCCTAATTCCTAATATAATTTTAATGAATTAGAGTGAACCTGGCCTAAGTGCTGTACGCCTGGATCACCTGAAGGAAATATCTAAGGTGAGGGGGAAAAAAAGTACATTTTAATTTTAGATTTTTAAATATATTGTTCATATTATTGATTTTAATGTATTATATGATATTTTAAAAGATAAACTGTATACATAAGAACCTGTATTTGTCCCGCAATGAGGATGCGGTATTAATATAATAAAAATTCCTTGGCGCTATAGTTTAGTCCCACATTTCTGGAATTTCTCTACCAGAAATGAATAAAGTATCTATCTATTATTATTATTATTATTATTATTATTATTATTATTATTATTATTATTATTATTATTACTACATAAATTCAACCAAGACCTACAGACATGTTTGGATCAAGAGTCGCCTCAGCTGGATTTTTTTTTTTTTTTTATAATTATCCTTTATTATCCCTGTAGGGAAATTATCCTCTGCATTTCACCCATCCTCCAGGAGCAGTGGGCAGCACATGAAGGCGCCCGGGGATCCATCTCCATGATCTTGGTCAGGCCCTCAGCTGGAGGATTTTAACCAATGGAGCATGTTTTTGGATTCATTGGAAAAGAGTCTATATCGCTTTATTGTACAGGCCCTGTGCTGTGTCTATGCGGTGTAATAAGACTCCATAATACACAGAACTATTGTTATTGGTGGTCTCTGCAGGAGGGTCTCTGTGTCCCAGTGGGTCTAATGCCGGGTAATCAGATCTCCTTTGTGCCTCGCATTGGGCTGGAATACAGAAGGACAGCGGGCGCCATGTTTAGACCAAATTAAATGGTGTGGGTGGGCATGGAGTTTGGCAGGGTTTCTATTGCATGATATATGGTGGTTGTTGCGTAGTTAACTTTTTACTTTACTTTTATAGTCTTATAAGCTTGAACAAATCCAACGCACATAACCTTAACCCCTTAATTAAGTAGTTATTAAGCCTGAATTATTTTTAAAGGTTCTGTATTACATAAATTTATATTTTGTGAGCTTCAAGCCATGTTATAATCTTGTTAGCGCATCAAAAACATACCTGGAATTGTGTTTTGTTTCATTCACACGTTTGAATAAGCCTTTATTATTTGTCTGTCTAAATCTCCAAAGCTCAAAGTGCTCTGTCCCACCTTGTGATGTCATGAAGTGGTAGTATTTAAGTTAACAGCTACCGTTTACTTTTAGTTCAGTAGAGACTTGCATTTCCAGCGCTGAAATGAGCCAAATGATAGAGTCATTTGGTAATTAACGGTGTATGGAGTTTCAAAACACAGTGGAGCACTTCCTGTATCACCACGTGACATCACAAGGTGGAACTGAGTGTTTTCTGTCTGAGAGAAGGATTCAGTATCCAGGGTTTTAAGCTCATCACAGAGGTTTGTGCCTGTAGATTAGAGTTAGATTCACTGGGGCAAAACAAAACTATTATTATTATTATTATTATTATTATTATTATTATTATTTAGGACTTTTTCTATGACATCAAGTTATTTCTGATTTACTTTGGTACATTGGAGTTCCCAGTGTGTGTCTGTAAGTCTATTGCATAACAATTAATCAGGAAGTTATACAGGCAGGACAGCTCATTACTAACCCCAACCCTGAATCTTTCTTAATAAAATATTAAACTATTTCTTCATTATGAATTAAGTCTTTCTTCATACTTCACTTAGGCTAAGGAGAAGGTATTATAATATAAAGTGTTAAAGTGTAACTAAACTAATCAGCATAGAAGGTCATTTGCAAATTTTAAATATTATATATGAGGTGAGAACATTTCTTAAGCAGTTGTTTAAAGTTTCCCACCAGACTGTACTAAGGCAACAGAACATTGCAATATTCATTTGTTCCGACTCTTGGCGTCTGTGTCAGATTGGTATGTTGTGATAGATTTATTTTTCTACTTGAGAATATGATTATTATTATTATTATTATTATAGTCTTCATGCATGTTCTGTTTGTCTGTACGTATCATTCTGAGTCTTTATCTGAAGGCACTTGTACTTTATTCTTCACAAACACATACCAGTGTTACTTACATAGATGCTGAATAAAACAGCGCAACAGCATATACTAATACACTACCAGTCAAAAGTTTGGACTCACCCTCGTATTCAGTGTTTTGTTTATTTTTCCTTACTACTTTCTACATTTTAAATATATACAGAAGACATCAACTATATATGTAATTATTTAGTAAAGGAAAAAAAAGTTAAATAACTCTACTAAATATTTTTGATAAGCAAAAAGTGGGTAATTTAAGGACTTTTAGTTATAAAATATTTAAAAATTCTCACTTCATATATTTGATGTTTTCTGTATGCATATCAAAGTCTCTGTCAAAATTTTGATTTGTATAATTTCCCACAAAATTTATGACATTGCTATAAATGATTTGTCGACATTCACAGTCACATTTGTGTAACGCTCTCTTCATATGAACTAAACAAAGCCCGATGTATCTGTTATAGTCAAGAGGCCAGCCCAATAGCTAAATATAAATCTGCTGATAGCCGATTTGTCCAAGAAATAAATCAGTCTGTTCTCACTGGCAACACTGCGATTTTCTGATCTATGTTATAATATTGTTTCCTTATCACATACTTGGAGTTGTGTTTTGTTTCATTCACACATGTTTAACACACAAATCCTGCGTATTTAGTTGAGTTCTTCTCTCAAACAGAAAACACTCTGTTCCACTCTGTGATGTCATGTGAAGTTCTCCACTGTGTTTTCAAACTCCATGCAACTTCAGTTTGGATGAGTTCAGCCCCGGAATTGCTAATCGCTACTGAAATGTGGTAAAAACTAGCTTTTGAAAACGCTTCATGACATCACAAGGTGGAACAGAACATTTTGAGCTTTGGAGATTAAATAAAGGGTTAATCAAACATGTGTGAATGAAACAAAACACCACTCCGGGTATGTTTTTGAGGAGGAAACAGCGTGGCTTAAAGCTCACAAAAGTCAATTTAGCCCTTTAAGGAACAAGAGCAGAAAAGTGGCGAGTAAGGCTGTTCCTTTCACTCTGCTAAGTGTACACTTAAGACTGCAATTTCAATCTGACGGGCCGCTCAAAAAGAACACAATCAGATCAGCACGTGCAACTCGATATCCATGTTGGAGTTAATTGCGTAAACTTTCTGATCGGAAGTTTGACACCTGCTCGTATCCATGGAGATTGTATTACTTTGCCAGGAATGTTACGGCATTAACTCTCATTGGAGATAGAAGTTTAATACCATACTGTGGAACATCCGCCATCATCTTGTCTCCGTCATCTCCACGGAGACAAGACGATGGTGGACTCTTCTAGTAGTAGACGATTCGCACCAATACAAGTCCTGTCTCCTCTCAAACTGTGACAGAACATGCATGGAAAGACAAAACCAAGAAAGAAAAAAAAAAAACTACAAAATGTATTTAATCTTAGCTCAGTCAGAAAATACTTAATGGAAGAATTACAGGCGGCACGACATTTGGTTCTCATTTCTTGTGGACTTTTAGCTGTCAGAGTAAATGAGACAGAAAAGTTGGAGTGGTAATTAGAACATCAATGACAGATAATGTCCTCTGCATCATTTAACTGTCATCAAATTATCTTTACGCTTTAAATCTCTCACATCAAATCATTTTCTGACATAAATCTCCAAGAAAGACTAAGAAAACTTTAGTATGGCGGGGTTGGAGTTTGAGCTTTACTTGTGGTAAAGGAGAAAAGTGAGGTAGCATTTATTGTTTTTGTTTGGTAGTTTGTTGTCTGCATTTGAACCAGCCTTCCACCAGTGTAAAGTCTGGAGCCATATTGTCCAATACCGTTGAGATTTGAGCACCCAGCAAGAGGAAATCCAGTAATGCAGCTAAAACTAATGCTAAAACCAGTCGCTAATAACATTTTTATTTCACTAAAAAATGTAATTGTTAGATTTGCACTTGTGTCATAGTCACCTTTGAAATTTTAGAGTTACGGTTTCTTTGGGTTAAAGCTTTTTACAAATATTCAACTAGTAATAAATAATAATGCATTTAAAAATTCAGTTTTTTTCCTGTAAAAGCAGAACTTTGTGACAAAAATTGCTACAGATTGTCTTCACCAACCTATTAAACACTTTATCTAAACTTGTAAAAAGAAATGTGTGTTTAGTGCCAGTACGAAAAGTTACACAAAGCAGCTTTAATATTCATTTTGTGTAGTAGCTTTTCATTTTCATAAATTGTTCTTATTGACTCGTGAAGGCCTTGATTTTAAGTTATGCAAACCCATCTCATAACCTTAGCGGCTCCTTCTGCAGGCTTTACTTATAAAGTTAACAGCACACACACACACACACACACATACACAAACACACAAACATGTCTCTTCCCTCTCTGTATTCTCTGTGAGGATCTGATACAAGTGTGAGGCGAGTGCATCTGCCTCATCACCTCCTGATACAGCTCAATGTGACTGCGCCCACAGAACCTGACCTAGATTCACCCCTTTGACTCGTGCACTGATAACAGGCTCTGAACAGCCAAGCCCCGGTTACAGTGACTACATGAACTTTCAGTGGCCCATAGTTAGAAAAATGTTGCTTTTCTCTATAATGCATTCACTACTATGTTAACACTTGATAACGACTACACATATTCATGCCTTAATGACACAATAAACAAAAAACAGTCTTTATTCATAAGAAAAACAATGATATGCTATTAATACCCTAATACCCATAACTCGATCCTTTTGAAGAGCACATTATAAAACTTGACTTTTTTGAGCTTTTAACTATATTAACATTTAACACTGTTCATGTACCTGTAGCTGTACTTAAAACCATTTGATGAATCTTGTGCCGTCCATCCCCACTGGTTTGAATTTTCCCAGAATTGTTACGTCACAGGTAGAAACCCCGCACAGATTTTAAATCTATAAATCATCACTAAACTATGTTGTAACCTCATCAAAAATGTTTGAGTAACCCTTTATTATTAGACTGTCTACATCTCTAAAACTCAAAATGCTCTGCTCCACCTTGTGAAGTCATGGAGTTCAGTTGAGATTGGTCATTCCAGGGTTGAAATCATGTATCCAAATGACTGTAGCTAATGTGTATGGAGTTTAAAAACATAGTGGAGCGCTTCCTGTATTACCACATGACATCACAAGGTGGAGCTGAATGAACAGAACTCCTAAATATGCAAAGTCTGTGCGTTAAACTTGTGTGAATGAAACAAAACACAACTCCAGGTCTGTTTTTGATGAAGAAACATTATAACATAGATCAGAAAATAGTGTAATACAGGCCCTTTAAGGCTAATTAAAATGTAGTTATCATAAAGTAGTGCCCATTACTATTACCAGCTCAGTAAACCAATGAAAAATAACCACTTCAGTTAGTAGTACTCAAACTTCTTTCCAGTGTCTCAGGAGTAAACCAGACTGTTTCATATCTCCTTTCTTTTCTCTTTATATTGTTTTGAATGAACATATCTGTGTTTACTTTCTGACAATAAACATGGCGGGCATACTCAAAAATGATTTATGACATCCCGATTTCTATTGTATCCTCATAAACAAAAAATACCAAAAGTACCATTTCATTTCGTACAAAAGCGTTGACATCTGTCTCTGTGCTTTAACACAAAGAGCAGATTTGTAGCCTGTTTCTATAAAGATGCTTTGTTTTTATTATGACTTATAGAATGATGGTGTCAGTATTAATATTTTGCAGTGACGTCGCGCTGGGGGTGTTCTGCATGTATGTCTAATGGTGGAATGTTTAGGAGAAAAAGTTTTAAGATGGTCGAAAAACTCAAACTCGATTTAAACAGCACATTTTCAGGAGCCTGTGATTAATAAGAGCGTTCATGGTCCTGTTTAGGAGTTTGATTTTCAATGATGCGTGAGATTAACTGAAAAAAGTTTTGGTTAATGCGAGTTTGTGACTGTTATGTATAAGTGAGAGACTTGTTTAACAGCAGAAACCGAAGCTAAGTGGGTTTTTATAGACTTAGATTTAGACAGTGGTCAGATTGTGTTAAATAAAGCACATATTAAAGTCTAAACACTCATTTATGCTTCACTTCCGTACGTAAACAGATCCATGTGTTCCACGCGTAGTAACGGTCACTACATTTTTATTTCCAAATGTTTCTAATGTCAAGGCTGTGTTCTCCTAAACAACCATCAGAGGGTGCTAAAAGTCAGTTTGAGAATTGAGCAAAACGAACGAAATAGAGCAATAAATAAACAAACATGGAGACACACACACAGCAGTTTTTAGAGTTCATCTGTTGCAAAAGAGTGAAGAAAAGAGAGGTGAGGGAAGCATTTATTTTTTGCAGCTGGTTCTAGTCACTTTTTTAAGATTAGATTCCACTGTCGAGCTGTGTTCACTACTGCCCCCAGTGGTCAGCTCATGTACAGCTCCAGTGCAGTCCAAGATTCAACACGTTCTGAGGAGACGGACCAAGAACAACAGAGAGGATGGACAGAAGCCTCTATGCGTATATGTATGCATCTAGAACATAGATCATAAACAAGGCCTTATAAAGCTTCAGACAGAGCAGTGCCTACAGTTAGCGTCACACCACCAGGCAACGCTGACGACACCAGCTGCAAAGAATCAATTAGAGTTGCGTCCGTGTTGTCATCGTGCTGCGTTTGTCTGCTTTGGAGAATGTTGTTTTTCCTTGTTTTGCTGGAGCGGTGCACGTGTCGCACACAGGTGTCATCTGCAGCAGACTTCTGGGTGCACACGAGTTTCACTTTGAAGCCAAGGCACCGCGTGAAAACTGCAGAGAGGCTGAAAATAAGCAACATGATCACAGCTTTACAAAGAGCAATCTTTTCTGTAAAGATCCTTGGAAAACAACCAGCTCTATGTGATGACATCTGTGTGGGTAGGATGTCATTTTTACAATGTGTGGCTCTCTTCATGCTGAGAAATGACTTCAATGACTCACGGTGAGGAGCACGTATTTTCATTTTGGTTGAGCAAATTTTTGAATCCTTTAAAAATAGCGTAGCCAAATTGATGCCTTTGAAGCACGTTGGGGGTGTTCTGCATGTATTGCTGTGTTGTATTGGTTCATCAGTAACCATGGAGACACAATGCACATTTTGGCAAACACTGTCAAAAAAGTTTTAAGATTGAAAACTCATGAAAAAATACAAAATAGATTTAAACAACACATTTTCACAATTCTGTGATCAGGTCCATGGCCCTGTTTAGGTGTTTGATTTTCAACAAAAAAAGGTGAAAGTGACTAACTGTATATATTTTTATATATATTTGTATTCTTTTACATATATATATATTATATAAGAGATGTTTTATTATATATTTACATTTCTTTCACTCCCTGTACATAAGAGCTACCTGATGTTCTAAATATGTTAATATTTATTGTGATTTTATTTTTTATTTACTTATTGTTCTGAGTGTTTTGCACAATTTTTCACAACTTTTTGCACTATACTGTGAGCTTCTGTCACGAGTGAATTTCTCCTCTGTGAGATCAATAAAGTCTTATCTTATCTTATCTTATCTTATCTTAACTGAAAAACTCTTGGCTAATGCTAGTTAGCTTGTGACTGTAAAGTCTGTTCTTAATGGTCAGATTGTGTTAAAGGGCCATATTAGCCTCTTTTTAGATCGATTTTATAATGTTGTTTCCTCATCACAGAGAAACCTGGAGCTGTGTTTTGTTTTACACGTTAAACACACAAACGCTGCATATTTAGGCCGAGTTCTTCTCTCAAATGGAAAACACTCTGTCCCACCTTGTGATGTCATCGTAATCAGGAAGTGCTCCACTGTGTTTAAACTGCATACAGCTTCACTAGAAACATTTACATCATTTCAGCGCTACAATTCACCATTTCTACTGAAACAAAGGCAAAAGGCAACTGTTAACTTGAAAGCTACCACTACATGACATCACAAGGTGGAACAAAGCATTTTGAGCTTTAGAGACGTAGAGACTAATGAACCAGGATTCATCAAACATGTGAACAAAACACAACTCCGGGTATGTTTTTGATGAGGTACCAACATTATAACATGTCTTAAAGCTCACGCGAGTCAATCTGTGTTCATATAAATCTCAGATTAAAGTCTAACCAGCTTCAGACAGAGCATGCCTACGGTTAGCATCACATCCTCAGGGATTGCTGATGACATCGGCTGCCAAGTATCATTGAATCATAGCATTGAGCTAATGTTTAGTGTTTGAAATCCTTTCTTTTGTCAAGCGTGAATTAGCAACAGTCTGTAGGTCTTTGAGACGCTTGTATAAATCCCATTACCGGTGAGTGAATTTGATAATGATTTCCTTTTTTTGTGTGTGAACTTCAGAGAAAAAAATAATACAATAAAACATCTGTATCTGAGCAGGCTGCGGTGTTCTTTTACAGGACCAGAGGTTTGATATGCTTAAAGAGAAACAGATGCAGGACTACGTGGATTCTGGGCACTAACTTTGCCGATGTTAAAGCCAAAAATCAAATTATGTTTTTTTATTGTCACTTTAAGCGTGAACATAAAATTTAAATTGGCCGTACTCAGTTGAAATCCATATATTTAGTTCACTTAAAGGCCTCATATTGCTCTATTTTCTGATGTTACAGTATGTTATAATGTTGTTTCCACATCACAAACACACCTGGAGTTGTGTTTTGTTTCATTCACACGTTTAACACACAAATCCTGCATATTTAGGCAGTGCTCTTGTCTACCAGTCCACCTTGTGATGTCATGTGGTAATACTGGAAGTGCTCCACTGTGTTTTTAAAATCCATACATCTTCACTAGAATCATATGGATGAGTTCAGCCCAGGAATTGCCAATCTCCACTGAACAAAAGGTAAAAGGAGCTGTTAACTTACAACTACCATTAAATTACATCACAAGGTGGAGCTTTTGAGCTTTGGCGATGTAGACAAACTAATAATAAAGGGTTACTCAAACAAAAAACAAACTCAGGTATGTTTTTGAGGAGGTAACTGCATTCTAACATGGCGTAAAGCTCACAAGAGTCAATTTTGTGTAATACTAGACCTTTAAGTCACAGTTAGGTTTAGGTTAAGTTAACATTAGACAGGTAGTAATTATGGTTAAGGTTAGGATTGATCAAAGCATTGAAACCCAACATGTGTGAGTGTGTATTGGAAGAAAACTGCACACAAGCTTTTGTTCACATTTAACCAGTTTATGGACAAATTGCAGTCTCTCAATCAAATGATACGATGACTTTATACCACAATAGTGAAGACCTCAGAAAGGCCTTAACAGATCAAAACAGAATCAATGCTGCAGTCATGTGACCAAACGGCTTCAAAACAACCGCAAACATAACAGGTGGAATGGGGCACTGTACCCAAATGCCCGGGAATAATGCAACAAGCATCATAATAAAATACACAGATATGCCCAAACCAGAATGAAAGTGGATTATTGTACATAAGTTTGTGGTGTATGTAAAAATGTTCCTGGATTAGAATTTGGAGTTGAAGCGAATGAATTCAAGTTTACTGACATCAATTCAGGCATGGGTGTTATAATAAAATGATCAGGCTATGTCCATGCTGCTGTGGTATTATTTGAAAATGTTTAAAATAAAAGTGCCATTAAATGCTTTTGCAGCTTACAAATTTAGCTTTAAAACTATTATGTGCATAAAGCAAAATCCACCTGTAGCGAGCGAATAAACGTTTATGCAACATTAAAAACATGGTGAAGGAAACGGAACTAGTAAGTGGTAAAATACACATTTTTCATCAACCAATCACAGAGAAGTGTTAACTCGGAAAAGAAGCAGATCGATTAGAGAACATATAGAAGTTTGTGTACAGCTCTAAAACAATAGACTTTATGTTTTGCAATATTCCCCAGAACTACTATTACAATCTACTGTTTAAAGGCACAAGTAACTTTTATGGGTCCACCATCTGCTTGGATATTATTGACTTACCTGGAATGTTTCACAGAATGACATTAAACTTATTTATCTCCATGGAGACAAACAGCTCACAGTAAGAATGTGTGTTTTTCAATTATTCGTTTATTTTTTTTACAATAAACATTCCTGTAATATAATAAATGAAAGATAGACAAATTCTGTGTCTTTATGTGGAACATTCTGAGCAATGCAAAAACATCTCCATGGAGACAAGCAGATCGCTGAGCCTTAAACAAAAAGTTACACAGTGCACCTTTAATTACATATGCTACAGAAAAACGATGCTTTCAAATAAAACCTTCAGCCTGGACACAGCCAAAATGTGAACTTGGTTTAAATTTGACAAGCATTTCACATGTGCAGATTTGGTTTTCTTTTTTAATAAAATGCGTATATTTCATTTGTCTCTTGGTCATTGGTCACCATCGTTAAAATGCACACAACTTCACAACAAAAGCATTTCCAAGTATGCGGCTGCTCCCTGTGGCGAGGCATCTGGTTTATACAGGAGTGGGCTGGATCCTTGTGCTGTATCTTCAGGTTAAGTCTCTCACAAATGTACGTACAGTCTGTTGTTGTATACAGATCGTCTTACTGCAAACAGGGTCAAAGGTCAACATTCTAACACGCCCAAAGTGCCATAGCAGCTCCATCGTACGTCGCCTTTCCAACACACCACAGAAAACATGCTATCAACTTGTTTTACTCTACAAACGTACAATATCTAACTTTCTGGAGGTGGTACATCAACTGCAAGATTCCATGGAAAAATAAAGTTAAAGTCATACTTCGGAACATCGCGCATGGAGATAGATACGTTTTATATCATACTGTGGAAGATTATAGCCCAAGGAACACGGTGTCCATGGAAACAAGCAGGAAGAGGCCCTCCTCCAGGCCAAGTACGAGTCAGGTTTGTGGAGACGCAAGCCCGGCATTGTGAAACTTTCTTTGCAGACTCAATTACAACTGACAGATAATGTTTTCAACTGTTTCTGTTGTCGTCAATAATGGACTAACTTACAAATTCAAAATGACAACAGCAGGTAAATAAGAATTACAACATGGCAGGTCAAAATTATTTAAAATTTGTATAAATGAAGGGTGGAACTTGAAAACAGATTCTAAAATGTTTAATAGATTTTAAAGGGCTAAGCACTAATTTTTTTGCATATTTTATGTGAAAAGATGGTGATGCAGTTTGGTTGGTCTGGCCTAGAGTTTTGATCATAGTAAATAGTCCACATCATGTAATATTATATTTCCACATAATGTAATAGCACCTACAATGACCAATCCATATTATAATAATAACAATACTGAACACATACAAATGTTTATGCTTTAGTGCCCCTTGTATGAATGAATAGGACAAAATAAATGCAAAATATGTTAATAAATAAATATAATCAGTGCAGTGACGTGGAGATTTAAATCAAATGTAATATAGGATTCAAGTAATTATGTATATACAGTACATATCTCATTACAAGTATCTTATAACAATGAAACACATACACAAATGACTGTATAGATTGTGTTAAGTAGGATTATTACATAGCTCATATCACTGGAGGTACACACTCGCTTGCTCCTCCTTTTGGTTGATAAGTCACATTGCAGATTTTCTGATTGAGTAAACTCCAATCTATTCCTTATTAGTTTTTAATAGGCCCACCCTCTAACCTGTCACCAATTAGATGAGGTAAGAGTTAAGAATGCTCTCACCCATGTTGCAGCCTGCAGCCTTAATTAAAATAGAAAGACTTTTGATTTTTACCGTCTTAAAAATGTGAAAAAGAAACTAATTCATTTTCTATTTCCATTTGCAGTGGTCCAAAGTTATTCCTCAATTACCTTATGTATTCCGAGCATCCTAATCATTCACTGTAGTTTATAAGAGTCACGGTAATTCTAAAAACAACTAGCATGCTAATCGTTTACTTTCTGGATCTTGGACAATATTATTTATAATCAGACGCGGGTAGAACACAGCTGACTTATCTTGGCCTCAAGAGCTGCTTACATACTATGGTCTAGGACAAGACCATAGACTGTATATATAAATGGACATAGCTAACCAAATAGGAAGTGAACATGGGCGTGCATCCAGCTCCATCGAATCTGTTTTCAATTGACTTTACATTGGAAAATGGAGCCCTATCTCTGTAACTACTGCAGTCAGCCTCCTCATTTTGGTCTTAAAATGTTCGTATTAACCCACTCTTCGTGATCCTGCTGTTTTTATTTCGCTATTTTGTTGCTTAATTGGACCTAGCTCCAAATTCGCCCCTAACTGCTAGCCTCATGAACTTCATTTGACTGGAACCGAACGCTATGGGTGACGTCACACTCCCTTTGTCCACTTCTTTATACAGTCTATGGGCAAATACCTGAAAAAATTAAGGTATTTAAAAAATGAGTACCGTGGAGCTGCTATGACACTTTTTCTTGGCATTTCTGATATACCATTTAATAATAACCATATGCATAAAAAACAAGAGTGCAGGAGTTGCCTGTACATTTCTACATTTTCTACACACTACAATGGAACGGTCTGGATGCACTATGCTGTAGGACTGTGCCTGAGAACGCAACAATGTCGTATTTCCAATGAAGGATCTGGTACTCCTTTTGCATACAACTGTAAAAATACAGTAAAATTCAACAACCACATTGCATTTTTTCCTATTTTTTCATTGTTTACTTAAAAAAGCGTAATGGTATTGTACAGATATTGAACAGGACGTGACACAAGTATAATCTGAATGTACACTTCAATATTGGGCAATAAACAGTCAACTATCAACAGTTACATGTATTCTTTTTTTTTCCTTTCCACATATAAAAGTATCGCGGGGGGGTCGGGGGGGACACAAACTCGAGTTCTACCGTCGTCAAATTAGTGCAGGTTTTGGACGTGCCCCTGGTTGGGTTGTTGCTCACCCTGATGCAAAGCCAGGAGAGATAGAGAGACAGAGATAGAGTGAGAGATAGAGAGAGGTGGTTACGGTGATCCAGGCTTCCGTAGGACTAATAGTCTGTAGGTGTTTGGATGCAGAGGGCGGCCGGTCTGTGCTCATCAGAACTGGAGCAGGTAGAAGGAGCTTAAAGAGAGCAGGAGCCATAGGGAGCAGCCAGGGATCACCGCCGCCCCATTCACATCGTGCATCGCCCCGGGACCTGCGCACAAGAGGAGTGCGATCACTGTACTAACATTTCAAAGTCGATTTCGCTTCTAGGGACAAAATTCGTAATCAACACAGATTCTGATACTACGAAAAAATCACATTATTTAGACAACAGAATGTCATTTTCAACATTAGGGAGAGACCTTCTTGATCCCACATCACAGCAGCGTCCAAGGGGGAACCAGGTGAACACAACTGGAAAGGCCTCGTTCTTACTCGTTTCATTGCCTTTAAGTTTTTCCACTGGAAGGTCTTCTGCCACATTTGCTCTCACATATGGTGCAAAAAGCCTGAAGCATCTCAAATGTCCAAAGCTGGCTCCTTAGTTAACCTGTTGCACAGTCTCCATGGATACTAGAAAAACAAACTGTTCGTTTCACACAATGCGGCAGCCCCTCGCGTTCATTCCTGCAAAGTATTTCATCATAGTACTTTCTTATATATTACCATGTGGCCTTATATCTGTGTATCAACCAAACAAATATTTTTGAATATAAAGCTCTTAAATTATTTGATGTAGTCAGTCATAATACTGCATTATTTATGTATAAAGTATAAACAACTTGTACCAGCAAAAATACTGTGTTTGTCTGAAAGCAAGAAAACTAAATATAATCTAAAGGGGAAAGAAATGCCAAAAAACCCAAAAAGAACATATTTCTGTTCAAGGGGTAAACTTATGGTTTTATGGATGTACTTAAGTGGAGTCTAAACTCTATTTTTCACTTTTAAAAATGTTCAAAACAATGATGCAAGTTTTGTATCTAAAAATACTCCATGGGCGTATATTAGTCTATGTGGTCTTGTACTATGTTCTGATACACCTCAAGATCATTTTAAAGTTATTCATTTTTGTCCAGTTAATGTGACTTTTTTAGTATCGATATTTGTTCAAATGCTGATTTTTGATACCTTTGACAACCCTATACTACGATAAAGAAAAGTTTAATGCACTGACCTCTTATACAGGACTTTCTAGTTTTCATAACAGCTAGTAATCACAGGGTCCCTCATGATTAAATATGATAAATATATAATACATGGCTCGAAATCCTCATTCCATTTCATAATAATTGTCTACTTTATTCTAGTCCAACTCGGATTTTCACCTTTGACTTATTGAAATATTAGCCTGAACAAACTTGTGCCATTGATTTGCACACATTTGTCTTCTGAATAATCAATTTATAATTTTATGTTTGTTTTTCCAACTCCCAATAGGACACAGTAATTTCATTTTATTTTTTATTTAGAATGATCAACAAAATAACTTTAAAGGACGCACCAGTGTATCGGAGAAGTATCAGCAGATATGAGCGGTGCAGAAGATGTGCCATTATCTATCTATCTATCTATCTATCTGTCTGTCTGTCTGTCTGTCTGTCTGTCTGTCTGTCTGTCTGTCTGTCTGTCTGTCTATCTATCTATCTATCTATCTAATTAATCTATCTATCTATCTATCTAGATAAGAATGTAAGCATATTGATATTCATAGACATGTTCTATACAGTTGCGTCTTGTAGCAGGGACTTCACACTTCAATGCCGAGCCTGGAAGAGTGTGTGGAGGTAAGACTTCTGTTTGTGCAGAGGACTCTGTAATATGGACATTATCATGTCTCCTTCAGCTGCCCTCTGTCATGTCTCTTTAACAAGGATTAACATGAAGGTTGGTGTAGCGGAGTCTTCTTTGATCAAGATGGACCTGAGCCAAAGTTAAGGTCAGCTCTGAGTCTTTGAGTTGTATCTGGTACAATGATGTTAGCGTACAGGACAACAGGCAAGGCTTTTCACACTCAAAAGTGCAATTACCATGGAAACTGGGAGCTCAACTGCAAAGGTATAAAGCAGCATGAGCATAAGGTCTCTTGGTCAGGTTGTTTTATGCTGGAATATAATAATTGCCTACATAATGTGGTAAACTTTTTGAAACTTTGAACTTGTTATAATAAAAGTCCAAAATATCTTTTTTTTTTTTTTTTTTTTAATCTTTTATTATCCCTGTAAGGAAATGATCCTCTGCATTTCACCCATCCTTTCAGGAGCAGTGGCCAGCACATGAAGGCGCCCGGGGACCCATCTCCATGATCTTGTTGCCAGGTTTGGTCAGGACCTCAGCTGGTGAATGTTTTTGGGTTGAGTTGAGTTCTGTATGAGCTCAAAATGTATTTATTCTTGGATTTTAACTGCCCACTGAGTTTAAATTGCACCTTGCAAATAAATAAAGTTAAACATTGAGAATTTCACGTATTATATGTTTAAAGTGGGGGTATTTTGCTTGTATGGGGTATTAACTGCTAACAAATAACATATTTAGATCATCATGTTAGCTTTTATTATTTTGAAAAAATATATTTGCCGAAAAGAATGTATTGCTTGCGCCTCATGCAAAGTCACTCCCCCTTCAGAGCGCTGTCACAACACAATCAGCGTGCATCCCCCTAATGAAGCTACTGCACATCACATCAGGTCTGTTAAGTTACTGTGTACAGTTTTGTATCATACTTTTGAATATTTATGAAGAATTGTTGTGTGGGAATTGATGATATAGGCCTGTGGGCTGAGCATTGCACAGAATCTTGCTTCTAACCGTGAGGAGGGTTCAAATAGGGCCAGGGAGTGAAAGCAAATTACTCAAACATACATGGATGACATCTAAAACCTCTGCAGGCAAGTTTGGGGGAACGATATTAAAAAAAAAAAAAAAAAAAAAAAAAAAAAGATTTTGAATACTACCCCCTCTTTAAGCTATAAAACCTGAAATACCAGTGATAAGGTTTCAAAAAGTCACCTAAAAAGACACCTTAAAAAGCTTGAAAAAAGAATGACTCAACAAATTATTCTGGGTTAGTAACTACATAAATAAGAGATTACAATTAGGAGTTACTTCATTATGAATTAAGGTTCTCCATGCTTTATTAAGGCTATCTAATGTATACTGTAGTTATTATAAAGTATTGGCAGAACCTTGCATCTAATAGGACCTTTAACAGACAGAAAATGTTTGTCTCACCATAGAGGATTATACTGGCGTTGGTGATGCCCATGTTGTTGGTAGCCACGCAGGTGTAGTTGCCGTAGTCTTCCTCGGACACGTTAAAGAAAACCAGGAGGGACTGTCTGCCTTGATTCTCGATCCGTACTCCGTTCAGTCCATTGAAAAGTCTGTAAAATAAAGCTTTGCAGTGAGACCGTGAAAAAATAAAATCTTTAAAGATGTAACTTTTCTGGTGGAGGGTCCATCAAATGCTTTTTTCCATGGAGATGTTATAGCTTTGTCTGGAATGTTTTACAGTATGGTATTAAAGCTTTCTATCTTCATGGAGACCAAACCAGACCAAGTTACAGGTCAGGTCTGTGGAGAGGCGACACCGCTCACAGTCAGAATGTCTGTATTACTGGGTATTTTTGAGCCATAAAACCACTTGTAATGAATTGAATGTCAGGCAGAGCAATAACATATCCATAGAAACAAGAAGGTGATGGACCCCCCCAACCAAAAAGTTACACAGTACACCTTTAAGCTTTGTATTTGGAGACTATGAAAGATTTGGTGAATTTGAGGAGAAGATGAGAGGCTGAGGTGGCTACTTTTTAGCTTTACCTTAATAGATGAATAAAGCAATAATTATTATCATATCATTCAGCTATTAACCTCTCTAAATATATAAAAATATGGGGAAAATGGCAAAAACATGTAATCTTGTTTTTCTTTTACCTTGAGTTAATCATCATAGATTTTTATTCAGTTTTATTTTTAAAGATGGTAATAACTCTATTCCAAACTCCATGCTTTTACTAATATAGGATTGGCTGTATACCTCTCCATTAAAGGTCCTATATTACACAAAATTGACTCCTGTGTACATCTCTAAACCTCAAAATGCTCTATTCCACTTTGTGATGTCATGAAGTAGTAGGTAGTTTTCAAGTTAACAGCTACTTTTTTACCTTTAATTCAGGAGAGACAAGCAATTCCAGAGCTGAAATTATCCAAACGATTCTATAAGGTGTACGGAGTTTAAACAAAGTGGACCACTTCCTTTTCAGTTTGGGAGAAGAACTCAGCCTAAATATGCAGGATTTGTGTTAAACATGTGAATGAAACAAAACACAACTCCACAACTTTCTACAGGCCCTTTAAAAAGGCCCAAGTAGATCACTGACCATTTTTAACAAGTGATTAAAATTTGATTAATTGTACTGCCCTTATGTATATAATGACTTAAAATGTTTGGGAATATTTACAAAAACAGTAGTCACGTTTCATCTCATGCCTCTGAGCCTTAAGCTTCCCTGTATCCTCCCTCCATCAGTGCTTTAGTTTTCCGCCTGTTGTTTGAGCCTTATTTCATTTGTGGTTTCTCGTCGCTGTTGTTATGAGGCAGCCTCTCCACGCTCCGGGCACTGCCTTTGTCAATGCCAATCCCTAACACATAATGATAGGGCTCAACGTTTGTGGATCATAAGTTTGGACATTTCAACGTGGAGAGGCTCAGATAGACACAAACTGAAGTATTAGTAGTTTTATTGAATGAATGACTGAATTTAGTGAATGGCAGAAGACTTAGACAAACTGTATTGATCCACAAGGGAAATTATTCGGACACAGTAGCTCACACATCACAACATATTATCATAACATAGAGTAAAAATATAAATGGTGATAATACATTCAAAATAAGTACCAAAAATACCAAGACTAGTGTCAAATATATATATTTGGAGTGAGGTGATGAAGGTTGAGGAGCAGGTAAACTCTGGAGAAGGATGGATTTACACTAGCTTCATTTCTTCCAATAACAGTGAATCCCCCATAGTTGGCCCAAGTCCATGTTTTAATTTTCCTAAATTTGTTACGTCAAAGGTAAACATTCAAGGGTCTCCGGCAGTTTGTAAGTCATTCCCAGCCTCCCTCAAATTACGTTTATTACAACTGCTAGCATATATTAGCCTGCTACATTGCTTAAATGGTTGTTTAATAGTGTTATCAGGCTGCATCTCTGCGCACTGGGCCCTTTTCATAGATGGGACTTTCAGCTCTTTCATGGGATCTCAGTCTTTTGAATCTGTTCATTTGAAAGAGCTTTTCTAAAGACTGTCTCTTTGAATATGTATTTATATGAGACAAGCCAATAACTGATTTTATCTACAACCTAATCACAGAGAGAAATGACCAAGGCTACGATTTGATTGACCTGTGAATTGTTCAAACTGAAAGTGGAGCTGTGTCTACCTGTTGACAATATACAACAAAATATAATACAATACAGTACAATAATACAATAAAATAAGATATATTTTAATGATATAAAAAGTGCAAAACAAAATAAAGCGTATTATACCAAATATGTTGTGCAAAAAGCTCTCACACATGTTGCTTACTCTACCTCTGTGCTGATTTTCTGTTTGTTTGATGCACAGACTGTATAAAGAAGTGGACTAAGGGAGTGTGACTTCACCTATAGCGTTCGGCTCCAGTCAAATGAAGCTCACGAGGCTAGCAGTTATAGGGACGAATTTGGAATAGGAAATTGTTTATGGACAAAATACCGAAATAAAAACACCAGGATCATAAAGAGCGGGTTAATAATACCAAAAAGTTGAGGCTCACAGCAGCAGTCACAGGGCGTGGTGACAGTTTTTTAATGTAAAGTCAATTGGAGATAGAGTCGAAGGAGCTGGATGCGCCCCCACGAACACTTCCAACTTAGAACACGGCAGCCAACGGGAAATGAAGTGTGAAGATTTCGTTGTTTTTAAAAATGAGATCTGGTTCAAACTGTTCATGCGAAGGGACCGTTCAAAAGACTGGGATGGGTCATGAACCTCACTGGGCCCTGTGGTGTTATAAGGGCTGCCTCTCCCCTCACTCTGCGTCGTCTGTGTGTCTGCTGTGGCTGTTTCCGTCAGGGATCATTTAGCACAGCTCCAGAGGCTGTGGAGAGAAGCTTAAGCAGCACTAGGGACCTCCATAACCAGTCCTGCATTGTCTACTGTAAATCTCCAAGCCACAGACCGTAAAACATATGAAACCAATTACGCTAAAATAACTGTACTTGTGAACGTCAGTGGGTGGTTTTTTTTTTGCAAATATCAGGATGAAGTGTTTGATTTTCAATTTTGGTAATGAGATTAAACCGTATTTGAGAACCAGATGAGAAGAAACAGGCACGAAGACGTATCTCATTACCTCAGAATCTCTGTGAAAATTAATATAAAGATTTTTTTTAACAGATAATTCAGCTGAATATTACAAACCTGATCAACAATCGCAGTCGAGTTACAATTGAGTTAACTGATGGTTGCCATGGTTTCACTCTAGGAAGGTAAACAGCAGGTGGGCGCTAGTGTTGTGGTGAGAGGGAGTGTGCAGAAGCCATACACATTTGAACCATGTTATTCTTCTCCATAACTTTGCATCTTCATTTGGTACAATACTTATTTTATAGTCCATTAGCCAGTCTAATGTTAAACCAACTTAAAGTATTAAAAGTATTCTTACACTACAGAGTGATCGACGTATCTACCAGAAGTGACTTGTTCCACGGCCCATTTGTTTACTTTTTTATCATTATTTTTCAATCTATGTGGACATTTCGTATTGCTGCCAAAAAATATGCCAGATTTCAGTGGTAACAGTAGCTTTTAATGTTCTATCCATAGACTGTATAAAGAAGTGGGCTAAGGGAGGTGACATTGGTCATACATTGCGTTCTGCTCCAGTCAAATGAAGCTCACCAGGCTAGCAGTTATAGGGACAGATTTGAAGTCAGTTTCATATTAGGAATAGGAATTTATTTACAGATAAAATAGTGAAATAAAAACACCAGGGTTAATACGAACATTTTAAGGCCAAATGAGGAGTCTGACAGTAGCAGTTACGGTCGTCTCAATACAAAGAGAATTGGAGCCGGTGTGGATGGATGCCAGAAGCGCCCCCATGCTCACTTCCTATTTGGAACGCGGTGACTAGTGGGTTAGTCCATTTATATATACAGTCTATGGTTCCATCCCAGGCTCTATATGAAAAAGAACCTCTAAAACCGATGAAAGTACTGGTGAAATTTTGTCTCTTCACTAGTTCTTACTGGAACATGTCCAATATTGACTAAAAATCATAGAGCAAACTATATTTGTCCGTCCATTCCTTCTTCCCATTGGCACATATTGACCGTTACACTGTACACTACGTTTGTTCATTGATTTCTATGAGGAGAGATTCCCTTATGAGTGTGCACTTGGCCAGCGCCTGCAGCACAGTGGGGTCATGGTGTGAGAATAGCCCTGACTTCAAACAGACCAAGTCCAGTCCACAGTCCACACAGAGCTCACCTGCGGTCTTCTTTGTACCACTCGAAATCTGCTCTCGGAACCGCCGACGCCTCGCACTGTAGCACGCCTTTTTGTCCCACTGCTGTTCCCGTTCCTCTGGCTTTGGAAATGTATGGAGGGTCTAGGAGAAAAAAAGCAATACTGTGTTAATTTTCAGTATTTTATCAGGCTTAGATATAGAAAAATAGCAGGTCCAATAATTACTACCCAGTGTATGGTAAGAGGGATGTTTTAAAGATATTATGCATTATTTCTGTATTGTTATTGGCCTTTCAACATGCTTTTGGTATTTAATGTTTTGTTATTATAATGTAATGTTATTTAATGTCCTATATATGAGAAACACACCTGCAAAAATGCTCAAAGCGAGTTTGATTCATGGTCATTGTTTTTTTTTTGTTTGTTTTTTTTTTACACTGGTGTGGGTTAAAATAAGTCTTACTATTTACAACTCACTTCATTTTTTTAAATTTATTTTTATTTATTTTGCACTTATATAACTTATAACAATAAAAAGGGCACACTAGATAAAGTAGTAGGTGCAGGAAGAGGCAGAATACCCAAAAGGGCTTATACTAATGCCTCCACCTTACAAATACATAAATTGACCATTATGACCATGCAATACTTAAAAATTACATTTAGGAAAAAAAAAAGAATTAATTTATTTGTATATGAGTGAATCTTGGACTGAACCTGTACATTTTCACTTTGTTTGTTCTGCCATGGCATAATCAGCTTGAAATAAACATTATTATCATTATTATATAAAAAAAAAAGGCTTTCAGATTTCAACCTGTGAAGTAACAATCCGGGGAAAATTGAAACTGAGTGATTTGATGAACTTATAAACAGGATGGACATAGCAATTCCATTGGATTAGACCAGATGTATGCATGTACTTCAAGTCAACTGAACGTGTTCTGAATTGACCTGAAAATGAGAGTGAGAAGGGCGGTTCCACTGTCCAAATAAATCTTCACAAATACACTGAAAATTGCAGCTGATGGCTCTTGAAATAATAAAGTCTAAAGTCTCCCACACAGTATATACTTACAGTTGACGGTGACTTGAACTGTCCGGATGTCGGGGTTGGAGATGTCATTGGAGGCGATGCACTCGTATGCTCCTGATTGTTCTTTGGTGATGCCCGTGATCTCCAGATGCTCTCCCTCCGTCAAGAACCTGTGAGTCCCTGCACAGAGGAACACACAGGGGTGTATGGGTGAGTGAACATATGGCTTTGTAGGGGGCCTTGGTAAGATGGTGTTTGGGGCCCCCCAGTTCAAAGAAAAATGATCTGAAGAAAACAGTAAAGGCTGCCACACACTACAGGAGAATTTGCCCAATTTAGGCTGTGATTTGCCTCTTCCCGAGTTCGGGGAGGCATGACCCGACTGTGTCTTTGTGTGCGATTTTGAAGCCGCTGCGTTCCTTGTGTGTGTGGTGTCAGTGTGACACTGAGCTGCTCTGTCAGATCTTAACCACCAAACATCAGCAACACTACGGTAAAAGCCGATAAAACAGAGCATCAGGGCAGAGGAGTGACGGACACAGAGGTGCAAGATACAAACTCAGGAAATAGCGAGAATAATGAGGTGACTTCAGTACTCACCTCTCGGAAAGTTGTAAAGTTAAACTGCAGCATTTTCATTTATATTATCCATAGAATTTGTCCTCCACAAATAATGACCTCTAGTCCACAAAACACCACTGTTAATCCAGTTTGAAGCGTTCTTTAAAAGTAAAAAGGCCAGACTAGTTTCTCACGTGTGTCTCTTTACATCCACACAGCGTTTGCACCACATTTCACAAATAATAATAACACAGTATTGACTTGTATCTAAACTCGAAGTGCAGTGCTCTGATCTTTTGAACACTTCAGAGTCTCAAAGCGAGTGGTTTTACTGTAGACGGGAAACAGCTGACGCAATCGCGCTCACAACTTTGTAGCCTGTGGTCTGCAGCCATACCCCACTGTAGTCTTTGCAATCAGAGATTTAAAATCTCATAAGATTCTCCTTGTGTATGTGGTTTGTGCTTTTTGTCGCACGTTTAAAAATCATTTAAGACTGAAAAATCCTGTAGTGTGTGGCGGCCTTAAGATCGTAACAGGTTCCAATACAATTAAAATGTTTTGGGGGTTTTTTCGATACTTGGGGGTCATAAAGTAAAGCTATTCACAATAATTAATGGGCCCATAATGTGCTGTTTTCTGATCTATGCTATAAAGTTTCCTCATCATAAACATACCTGGAGTTGTGTTTTGTTGAATTCAAACATGTTTAACACGCAAACCTGCATATTTAGGCTAAGTTCTTCTCTCAAGCAGAAAAAGCTCTGTTCCACCTTGTGATGTCATGTGATAATAAAGGAAGTTCTCCACTATGTTTTTAAACTCCACACACCTTCACTAGAATCATTTGGATGATTTCAGACTTGGAATTCTCTACTGTCTCTACTGAACAAAAGGTGAAAATTAGCCGTTAGCTGGAAAACTACCGCTTCATGGCATCACAAGGTGGAGCAGAGCATTTTGAGCTATGGAGATGTAGACAGACTAATAATAAAGTGCATTACTCAAACAGGTGTGAATGAAACAAAATACAACTCCGGGTATCTTTTCAATGAGGTAATAACATTCTAACATGGCTTAAAGCTCACAAGAGTCAGTTTTGTGCTATATACAACATCTAAGATATCATTAATTTTGCATTAATTTTTAAATCAAATATTAGTGAAATTATTTAACTTTCAGGGTTATCTAGAGGGTATAAGGCCCTATGCGTGCCCTTGGACTGTTTTTAGATAGAAACGACTCAGTGATTTTAGGATCTATACCAAAAATGTATACAATAAGATCAAAAAGTGCAGTTTAAAAGTTAATAGCACTGGAGAATACCCATCAACCCCCACCCCCTCACTCCCACTGGGACTGATGTCTTGCTGTGGCTGTGACAAAACCACTGGAGCAGAATGTAGCCTCTACACAACACAATGACCCCAAATCAAGAGAGCCTTCCACAACTATTGTGCTTAGAAAGAACTTTTGAGGTACTGAAATAAATACAGACTTTGAAGTTTTAAAATAGGGAACCAAAATGATACGCAGATAGATATTTAATGAGAAAACCACTCGTCACCATATTATCCGAGTTAGGTAAGAAAGATTACTATCAGCCATTCATCTATTAATCCCACTTAACTTTTCTGGACACCACCTGCTCGTTTCCATGGAGATAGACAAGTTTAACTAATACTTTGCAGTGACATCACACTGGGGGTGTTCTGCGTGTATGTCTAAAGGTGGTGTGCACTGTCAAAAAAGTTCTAAAATAGAATGAAAACTCGAGAAAAAATACTAAATTAATTTAAAAAACACATTTTCAGGAGCCTGTGATCAATACAAGTGTTCATGGTCCTGTTTAGGTGTTTGGTTGATTGATTATTGTTGAAAATCAATCAACCAAACTTTATTTATAAAGCCTTTTACAACACTCAAGGTCACCAAAGCTTTCCAAGGTGAGAGTGACTAACTAAAAAAACTATAGGCTAATTCTAGCTAGTTTGTGACTCTAATTCTAAATTTGTTCTTTATGGTCAGACTGTGTTAAAATACAGCTCAGATTAAAGTCTAATAAAGCTTCAGCCAGAGCAGTGCCTACAGTTAGCATCACACCCCTAGGGAATGTTAATAACACCAGCTGCAAAGTATCAATATCAGAGAAGGTTACATATAATTACCGTATTGTCTTTAAAAAAGAAGTTAAAGTACATAAGATAAATGAACATCTTCAGTTTATATAACATGACATGAAAACCTTTAGTGAAAACAGCTTTTCAGAGACTGAAAATGTAAACATCTCTAGCTATTTATGGTTAAAATCACATCTCTAGGCAACACCACGATATTATAAATTATACCACATTATACCAAATTATAAATGTTTTGTATAGCTCCCCATGATACAACTGCTCATGAAAAATGGTCCAAATATCTGAAAACATAAAATAAAATACAGCTGTTAATAGGGTCTGAAAATTACCTGGCACCTTATGTCAAAAAAGAATTTCCTACTCCACTGTTAAAGACAACTACCACTCCTTGTACCATTTTTAACAAGATCAGCAATACTTTTTGGGGAAAAATGTTGAAACTTGGACATAGCAGTAAATATGAGACCACAATAGTGAGCTTTCCCAGGTATGAATAGACAGTAGCCCCAGAAAAGCTGTGCTGCTGGTTCTCTTGACGGCAGACAGCGGAGCATGCTCTCATTACACACAAAAAAAAATAAACTAATTGCATTGGAACCACTTGAACCATGCCACAAATTAGCCCTGACACGGACAATGTTAAAAGCATGTTCAGTTGAGAGGGCTACTGAAGTCACTGCTGTGTGGACAACAGAAGTGATCCCAGCGCTAAACTCAATCAGTAAAAATGTCAATCTAGCAATACCCAGACGCCAGCCTAATGTTAATATGGTTTTCAAATATACACTGTGTTAAAGGTCCGTCACCTGCTTGTTTCTATGGATATGCCACTCCTCTGCCACAAAATGTTCCACAGTATGACATTAAACAGCTCTTTGCATTGCTCAGCAGGGTTTTCTCTCCACAGATCTGACCTGTAACTTGGTCTGGTTTGGTCTCCATAAAGATACAAAGGTTTAATACTGTGAAATACTGTGATACATTCCAGACAAAACAATAACAACAGAAAAGTTCCATAATGCATTTTTAAATAGCTGGGGATTCACTCAGAAGGCTTGGGAGAATCAACTTAATGCTGGCAGCCAAAGTTGTGTTCATGTGTTGTCATTATATTCTCTACAGATTACAGGCTAAAAATAAATCAAAAATACAAAATACATTTAAAATCTCTATAATCACTGAACCTTCAATGTGAAATAAAAATTGGTATGGAGTTTATAGTCTTCTCTGTCAGCGATAAAGTACATTGGTACATTTTGACTGTTCTCGTAGAATTGAAATATGGATAAAAAATGTACGATATTGTAATTGTTATTTTGGAAATATACAAACTAAGTAAATCTTTTACAAGTGCAATGAAATGAGTTTTAATCTCTGCTTTGTCATCAAGAGGGAGTTTAAGTTAACAGCTACCTTTTACCTTTAGTTCAGTAGAGATAAGGCAATTCCAAAATTATTCCAGTGAAGGTGGATAGAGTTTACAAACACAGTGGAGCACTTCCTGTATTACCACATGACATCACAAGGTGGAACAGAGGGTTTGTGTGTTGAACAAATGTGAATCAAACAAAACACAAATCCGGGTATGTTTTTGATGAGGAAACAAAGGAATACGGTGTCATTTTGAGGACAGTTGGCCGTTCAGAAAATAGACTATTTTGTTTTGAGTTGTTAATTGCTATGGCAACTGTCCAAGCTTTTTCTATGTAATTCTGATCTGTAATCATCATTCTATCTATATTTTGAATTATGGAGCTAAGGACAACACAAATCGTCTAACCTCCTTGACCCAAATTGGAATTTTACCATAAAAATACACTTCTCTAATATGCTGTATGATTAATATTTCAGAATGCAGAATACGCTGAAAACATATTAGTTAAATTAGATAAAACTCTTATTGTGCACTGTTCCTCTGTGCAAATCCAGGCACTTACAGTTTTGGAGTTTGACAGATTTTCTACAATGACTTAATTAAGCAGAAAATTGTCCTTTTTTTTTTTTTCTAAAAGCAGATGTTTCAAAGGAACTATTATCCAGGAGATCTCAATTTTCCTCTAAAATGATTCTCCATTCAAGGCTTTGTTTGCTAATTCCCGATGAGCTGCGGTATTACCAAAACAAGAATTTAATCATCTCTCTGAATTCATCTACAAAAACAAATACTCTTTGTTAGATTTGCACTGTTTTCCTAATAGTAATACCATGTACACAATAGAAATAGGCATACTGTTATTATAATTTTGTTTAAATTAAGGGACAAGTATTTATAAGTGCGCTGTGAAACTATTTTGATGGGGGTATTTTCAAATTCTAAGGAGAAAATGTGTGTATTACATGGCAAATTGTTCTAAATTAAACTCTTGGATTTCATGTATATTTATAGATAAATATGTTTGAACAGCAGTCAAGTGTTAGCTGTTAGCGGGGGATTTGCAAAATACAACTTCCTACTCTTTTCTAGCACCTTGAAACTGAATAACTAATTTATGCTAATTAAAGCATCATATATTTTCAGTTCAAATTACCAGTGAAGCCAAATGGTATACAAATGTCAGTACTTCTTCTAGTCTCTGGTTTTAAAACTACTAAGAAGCTGTGGTGCTGTGTGAGACATGAGACCTGACAGCTCCATTGACCAACCACACACTTGACAACAGGTAATCTGCCACTTCTGTCAATACGACCAACGGCAGCTTTAAGATTACCCACAAGGATTAGAGCTAAAATACAAGAACCACAAGAACTCTATTTTCTGATCTGTTATAATGCCGTTTCCTCATCAAAAACACACCCAGAGTTGTGTTTTGTTTCATTCACGCATGTTTAACACACACACACACACACACACACACACACACACACACTGCATATTTAGAATGAGTTCTTCTCTCAAACAGAACACATTCAATTCCACCTTGTGAGATCATAATTTTTTCATTGTGTTCACAGTAAATTATAATGTAAAAGGTGATAGTAGCAAAAACAGGTCTACTGACATCCTGCTCAAAACTGCAGAACTGATTTCCTGCTTGTGCCCCCATCATTATGTTATAATTTGGACATTTCAAATCGCAATATTCATTTCAAATGACTTAATAAAAAAAACAAGTCCACTGACTCGGCAAAATGGCGTCTTGCAAATAAGCGATTAAAGATTGCTCAAATATGCGCAAATCACTCCAAATACAACTTCGGGTGAGTAAATGGTGAGAGAAAACATTTCTATAAAGGCAATTTTGCAGAATAGGTCTTTGTCAGGTGTATTTATTACAAACTGTTAGAGAAATTTTCTGTGCACTCAAGCCATGAGCAATACAGAATCACTCAAATGGGCATGAATCACTCACAATACAATTCTGAGTGAAAACAGTTGTAACACGGTTAAAAGTTTTGAATGTAATCTTGCATAACGTGTCTCTTTTAAAACCAAGACATCACAATATTATCTGCTCAGATAACAGCCTTAGCCATAGAGCAGATCTTAGTGGTCGGTCCATCATTGTTATATCCTAACTAAATAAAAGTAATATTAGCATACAGTAATGTGCATCCGAATTGGCTTGATGAGCGTATTTGCCAAGGCTGAATGCCCATTAAAGTGCCTCTATCATCATCATCAACACGGAGCATCTGTGCCCTGCCCGCTGACCATCACTCACACTATATGCCACAACCCAATGAGTAATAAGGGAGCCCGTAATGCACCCGCGGGCAGACGGCGCAAATGGGCATTTAAAAGCTCTCAGACCGGGCACCTCGGATGGAATTAGCCATTAGCTTGAGAAGCGCTAACAGCAGCGTCCAAGGCAGACACGTAGCTTTCTCCGTCAGGCTTATCGGCATGGAAATTAGTGCGTTCCAATTACGGACGGCGCATCGGGGGAAAAGGAAGCCAAGAATTACAGGAGGTGTAGTTAAGAGCATACTTGGTGCAATCCACAGGTCAGGAGAGTAATGGTTTTAATCAGGGAGAGGGTTGACCCCACCGTGACCTTAGCCAGGGGAGAAAGAGGAGTTTAGCAGCAGATAGAATGGAGAAGTGAAGAGGGGTTACTGGTGCTAACTACTCCAATTCTTCTGTCCTGGATTTGACCCGCAGTGGACAACCTCCATGCTGAAACTGCTGAATCTGCAGAATTTGTGGCAATATAAGTGAGTTGTGTGTCAGGTGAGGAGCTCTATGCACTACAGTTTGTATGTGAATGTACTGGAGAAAAATGTGCAATAATGTTTCACACATAAACAAATGGTCACTTTTTTATAGCGCTTTTCCTCCTTCAAGGCACTCAAAGCGCTTTACAACAAGGAACCACTCACCAAGTCACACACACTCATACACCAGTGTGCGCAGACACTGGGGGCGAGGTGGGTTAAGTGTCTTGCCCAAGGACACAACGACAGCATTCATCTATGGGAGCTGGAATCACTCCGCCAACCTGTGGGTCAGTGGATCTGACAGTGGACAAATGCTCTTACCAACTGAGCTACTGGCGCCTGATAAAATGATGATTTTAACATGGCCGACTTTATTTGAAACTATCTGGAATTAAGTGGCTGTTTCAAATGCACTTTTATCTCTGCCAGTGAATGAACCCACATACCTCTTCATTTATGGAGGGTATGGAACTAGTTGAAAAAGTTCCTCCTTTTGTGCCATAAGATATCTTTCTATATACGTGTATTATTATTTTGGATAATAGTGAATGTATTGATGGTTTTCAGAGTCGAGGTTGTAATGAAGTTATACACCAGATTGTGTGAGGCGACATGTTAAACATGATTATTTCAAAGATAAGTATGGTGAGTGCATCAATGGATCATTTAAGTGTAAAATCAGGTGTTTCTCCAAGACAAGCAAATATCATTAAAATGACTGCTGTAGCACAAAAATGTATGTCACATGGCTTGAATAAAATGTCCAAGGTACACTGATTTATTCTTACAAATGGGACGCCAACGCGTTTCGACCTGTGCAGGTCTTTATCAGGGTTTAAAAGCATGATTATTTCTATCTGTGACACTGTCATTGAACATGAATTAATCTACAATGCATATTAACTGTGAAGGAGGATTTGGCACATTTGTCTCCATGGAGATGTAATTACTTTGCATAGAAAGTTCCACAATATGGCATTAACCTAACTCCATGAGCAAGCATCAGGCCAGGCCTCTCTGGTCTGTGAAGAGAGAATGCATGATTTTCAAACAAATCAATAACATCTCCCTGAAAACAAGCAGGTGGCATACCCCCCATTAGAAAGGTTACATATTGTACCTTTAGCATTAGTAATTTCTTGGGTCCCATCTCCCAAATACATCATAACCTACAGAAAGTTGTGATGAAATCTATTGTTCTTAGACTGAGACAAATTCCCAATAAGTCATTTTGATTTATGGGACAGACAAGATCAGTACACCTCACCTCTCCATCCAAACATATCGGCTGTTTGACTAAGGAGCAGAATAATCACAAATGAACAACTGCTTAGCTCTTCGCCAGAACACATTAGCTGTCGGATCAACAGGAAGATGCATGGCCGCCCTGGGATAAAGTGTGAAGAGGTGTCTGTGGATAGCTCCAAATGGACACTGTATTGTTATTTAGATGAACTCTCTGCAATACATCAATACGGCTGTAGGTTGGATAGAAAAAGAGAGGTGGATTTGGCTTGGGATTTGATATAGGCTTGGTGTCTGGTATCATCTGGCTGAAGTCTAAGTCTACAGATGAGGCATATTAGAACCCATTTGTCAAAGGGCCCATATTACTCTTTTTCTGATCTATGTTACAATGTTGTTTTCTCATCGCAAACATACCTGGAGCTTCATTTTGTTTCATTCACACATGTTTAAAACATAAACCCTGCATATTTACGCTGAGCTCTTCTCTCAAACAGAAAACACCCTGTTCCATCTTGTAATATCATGTGGTTATAGTGCTCAATTGTGTTTTTAAACTCCATATACCTTCACTACCATGAACGATATGTCGATATAGTAATTATCATGACAGGCCTAATTTAGCATTATACAAATTACATGCTAGCTACAAGAGTATGAACCAAGTGACCTTGTGAAACTGAAATTCAAGCAAAACATATATCCATGTACATTTTGATTGGGGTTCAGTTCCCACTTTAAAGAAGCAATGCACCAAACTCAGTATTAAGATCATGAACACATCTGCATACATCACAGACTCCTGAAAAGGTGTTGTTTAAATCCATTTTGTGATTTTTCTTGAGTTTTCAGACAATCTTAAAACTTTTTGGGCTGTGTTTGCCATTGTGTGCATTGTGTCTAAATGGTAACTGGTGAGCATTCCGCCAATACACATATATGTATAACACCCCAGGCATGATGTCACTGGTATCAATACCAAGCAACATTTTTAAACTGAAACTGAAACTAAACATATATCCATAAGTGAAAAACAGTAGCCAGCTAGCCCGTTTAGCATATTTTAGCCACTTTAAAGTAGCAATGCACCAAACTTTGTATTAGAAAACAAGCTCAACATTACACATCGCAATTAGGCTTGGTAAGGCGGTGTCATTTGAGTGTCTATAAAGCTTTCACTCAGCCTCCTAATCATCGCGTGGAGGGATGTACGGAGAAGAAAACACTTTGGGTATACAGCGGTCCTCAGTCTCCACATTAATCACAGCATGTAATTGTCAGCATCAATATGGACGAGCAGCTTCCCCAAACACAGGAAGAGCGAGATAATTCCAAAGTGTCACTCCTGCATGCTTCATTATTGGCCAACTATTTCACAGATAAACAAAGGACGTGTGCAGGAAGCCAACGTCTGCTGGGAAAAGTTTAGTTTAGTCTGGAACATTGTTTAGAAAAGTAGAGTGGATCTACTTTGATTTCACTGTTTGTTATTGATACTTTGCAGCAGTTGTCATCAACATTTTCCAGGGGTGTGATGCTAACTGTAGGCTCTGCTCTGTTTGAGGCTTTATTAGGCTTTAATCTGAGCGTTATTTTAACACAATCTGACCAGAAAGAGCTGGTTTAGTTGAAACTACAATAGGTGAACTGATTTGTACTGTTAAACATGTCTCTCAAACAGGGGTGGTGCCAGACAGTTTTGGTTAGAGGAGCTCAGGAGGTGCTCACATGTTAATTTTAACTTTTAACAATGGAGTGCACTGTGTAATGAGTCACTGTGAACACTCTCACACTGGATGCCATTTGAACACTGGATATCCTATGAAAGTGGGGCAGAAATCTTTAGGGGAGCTATGGGGGAGCATTGCCCCTGTTCTCACACATAAAATTACGATCACAAGCAGTTTTTCATTTAGTCACTCTCACCTTTTTGTGTTGAAAATCAAACACATAAACAGGCTCATGAACTCTTGTATTGATCACAAATTCTTGAGTTCTTTAAATCCATTTGAATTTAAAACCTTTTTGTGTGCATTGTGTCTCTATGGTAACATTCCAACATAGAGATACAAAACCCCCTGAGAAATATTTGTTCCCATTGCTGCTTTTTAGTCAACTTCCTTGTTTGTTACACAAAGTTCACTGTAAATACATGTTTTTTTGGTAAATAGGTATTTTTTGTAGTATATTGTAAAAGCAGCTAATAATAAAGTATTTTTTTTTATTCTTCATCAACCCAGAAGTACCAGAAAGCAGTGCTCTGATTGGCTACCCTTGAACAGTCCACTTCACTGTCACTTCGCCATCTGAAAGAGCTTAGCTAAAGCCATGCTCCAGAAAATACATGTGGATATTAACACTGTGGGTTTGTGAGAGCTACAGACGAGTTAGACCAATTTCAATACACACTTCCTATTTCTGCGGTGTGAAAATCAGCTACCCAGCCCGTCCTCCATTGGTTTACGGTCCATTTGATGCACATTCTGGTTGCAATAGATAAGTTATGGAATTACCTCTATGGCTGGGGTTCAGGTGACATCATAACATGCAATAGGCCAGTTATTTTTAATACAGATGGGGACATTTACTAAAATGTGGATTTCTGCTGCCATGTTACAAGTTTATGAGTTCAGTCGCAAATAGAAATGATGAGGTTTAACTATGAAAAAGGTTTAGGGTTGCACATCTTCAGTCAATAAAAAAATAATAGGACAGATAGTATTTTTTTTTTGTTATTAGGCTACAACACACCAGGTTCAGCATTTGTGAAAAAACTAAACAGGCACTCCAGAAAAAGCCCTAAATAAAGGCCTTTTAACTGTGCTTTTCCTCGTGTGACTTTTTCTGGAGTGCCTGGATTTTGAAGTTTTGATCTCGTATTCATAATTTCACTGATTTGAACATCTATAGCTTTTTTCTGTACAATTTGTGAATTTACCTTTTAGATAAAATAAAAGAGAAAACCGTCTTCATCCACAAAGTATGTAAAACTTGACCAATGAAAAAAAAAAAGATTTATAAAGTTTTGTTTTTTTTTAAACTGAGAGAACCAGAAGTTACAGTGCACTGCCCTTCATGCTGCCTGACCAGTGAGAGCCTGCGGTTATTCAGTCTCTAAGTTGTCCTCCAATGGTCTATGGTCCATTTGGTGTTCCCACCCTCCCTGGAGACCCCCCTGGAGACAGCCGGACCTCTATATCTGCCCCCCTGACCCCCTCTGCACCCAGCATCAGTGGGCATCAGCGTGCCACTCCAGGGCACACCAGAGTTTAGTTGCAGCTGTCATGGTCTTGATGACCTCCAAGCAGCGCCCTCACTCGCGCCTCACTGCTTTTCTCTCAGGCTACTGGATCTAAAATGGCCGCCTCTGTCTAGAAAAGTGCACTGTGACAAGACAAACCACAAGCAGAAGTTATGGTCTTTTGTGTGTACATTTACATATGACTTTTCTTAACAGTGAAGAGAAATATTAGCATTTTCATTTTCATACCTCGGGGTATCATACAAAAGAGCCAAAAAGTGTCAGATGAATTTAAAAATTGACTCTTGTGAGCAATATTACAATGTTGTTATCTCCTCAAAAACATACCTGGAGTTGTGTTTTGTTTCATTCACACATGTTTGAGTAACTCTTTATTATTAGTCTGTCTGCAGCTCCAAAGCTCAAAATGCTCTGTTCCACCTTGTGATGTCATGAACCTGTAGTTTTCAAGTTAACAGCTATCTTTTACCTTTTGTAAGACCCTGTTAAACCTGTATTACATCTCAACTCGAGGGCTGAAATCATCCAAATTATTCTACTGAAGGTGTATGCAATTCCTGTATTACCACATGACATCACAAGGTGGAGCAGAGTGTTTTCTGTTTGAGTGAAGAAATCAATAAATATGCAGGATATTAGCATTAAGCATGTGTGAGTGAAAGAAAACACAACTCCAGGTATGTTTTCGATGAGGAAACATTATAACATAGATCAGAAAAGAGCATAATATGGACCCTTTAAAAATAATTTGACTGAAAAAAGTAAAAGTCGTTATCATAGTCATAGTAACATATAACATTCCTGTCACCTGATTTAATTGCCATGCCTTAAATGTTTAACACAAACAAGGAACTCCAACAGGCCAAGTTACAAGTTAGATCAGTGGAATGTATGTATTTTAAACTTTTTTTTTTTTGAACCAGAACACCTGTAATTAAATGTGAGATCATGTAATGCCATACTGTGGAACATTCCAAGCAAACTAATAACTCCTCCATGGAAAGTGCACACATGCAGATTAACATGTATCTATAACATGTATCATTTAAAGGTACAGCCAAAGCAGGTTTTGAGTTTTTGTTGCTGCTGCTGCTGTTGTTGTTTGTTGTTTTTGGTGGGGATACTTGGTGAAGTAGTTATCGGTTGCCAAGACACTTCATTATTCATAATCTGCCATCTGTTTTGTATGGTACCAATCACAGTAATTAAGGTTGTTGAGACATTTTCTAAGACCCTGTTAAACCTGTATTACATCTCAAAGTTGAACATGTTGCCAAGTAAATGATTCATTATTATTACAGAAAACCGCTAACATAACAAAAAGACAACCATTACAGCTGTTGACGTCCATCCTACAAAGCACTATGTATTATTAATATTCATTGATTCTCTTTACTCCTGTCTGCTGACTCCCAGATAACACATGCTAATCCTCTTTACTGTTACTTCCATCTTGCACTTTCAAAACCTGCCACATTGACTAGAAGGCTTTCAGGCTTGTCTGTATTAAGAAACGCAGGACCTTTGCTCGGATCCCAAAAAGTATTCAAAAAATAGTTTTCAAAGCAACAACAAAATAAATGAAAATCTGTATCTGGAGGATATAAACAGCTTTTTGGTCGCGCTGACAGCTGCTGTCTATTGATGTGGAAAAGAGGTTTACTTATGTGCACTGATGGACGTGATTACGCCACGGAGGACAACATACATTCTTTTATTCTTTTCTATGAGATCTGCTCGGTCCAGACGCACTACCATACTGCACAATACAACATGGTGTTTGTGCTTTAAAAGGCTCACAGTGTAGAACAGAAAACAAAATATGTTTTAGTCTTTAGTTTTTGTCTTTTGTTTTAGTCAAATAATCTGTTATAGTTTTAGGCTATCTTAGTCAACAAAAATGTCAGGCCAGTTTAGTTGATACAGTATTGACTAATAGTTTTAGATTTTAGTTTTTTAGTCTTTTCTATTTTAACTAACTAACATAATAACATAATATAACACAGTTTGACTGTGGAAACTTGTGGTACACCAATGTTTGACTTCCTTCTAGGTGATTTAACTGTGTTAAGTCAATCCAAAACACTTTTGTTAAATTGTCACAATATGTTTATGTCGGGTCATGACCTTGGCGGATACAGCCACAGATGACCTGAAGTCACTATCTAATAACTCCATAAGTCGTTAGTGGTTTTCTGATCTATGTTATAATGTTATTTCCTCATCAAAAACATACATGTTTTGTTAGATTCACACAAGTTTAACACATAAATCCTGCATATTTAGGCTGAGTTCTTCTCTCAAACAAAAGACACTATTCCACCTTGTATTGTCATGTACATCATATACAGGAAGTGCTCGACTGTGCTTTTAAATTGCATACACCTTCACTAGAATCATTTGGATGATTTTAGCCCTAAAATTGTCTCTACAGAACAAAAGGTAAAAGGTAGATGCTAACTTGAAAAGTTCATGACATCACAAGGTGAAACAGCTCATTTTAAGCTTTAACATGTGTGAATGAAACAAAATACAAAAGAGTCCATTTTTATTTAAATATACTAGTTATTATGGTTACCTTTCATTTAGTTTGCAAAATATTTTAGTCAGTGAAAATAAGCATTAAGTAAAACTGGCTTGGTCCCTGGTGGACTGGTGCTGGCGAAAGCACTAATCTTCCAACTAGAATGTTATTGCACTAGCTACACTTTCCTACTCTTTAATTATGTGAAGTAATTAACAGGGTTGATTCTGTTCAGTTTCAGGTCCAGCATAAGGAAAAGTTCTCAAGTAAATCTGGTGAAGTCTAAGTCTAGAAATGTAGACAAAAGGCTATGAAAAATATTGAACATCATTATACCTTTTTGCTCAGGTTTTGGGTGTGCCTTACTTGGATGGGTTCACTTGCAGAGGAAGTTGAATCATTACTGGTTTTAAGCATACGTTTTCATGGTTTTGAACTAAAGGTGCTTTATCTTCCCACTTGAAAATCATCCAGCAACAGAAGCTGACCTGGTGCTACCGATAAGTCCATTTCATCATAAAGCAGTTTCCTCTGTCAAAGCAGATGACAGATTCGTTTATGTGTCAGGGGTCAAACCACACAATGTCGCTGCTTTAAAGCGGGCACTGGTCAGTTTGGAGTTTATATGTTAAAGAAATGGTGAACCCTGCACAAAAATGTTCACCATTTGCTTGTCTACTTGAAGATGTTTGCCTGGGATAGTCCACAGTATGGTCTTATACCTATTTATCTTGTATTTCAACTACAGATTTTCATATTGAAATATATCTGCATTGTGAGTGGGTTAACCTCGCTATCTGATCTGTAACTTGGCCTGGTTTTCCACTTGTTTACCTCCATGGAGAAAACAAAGCTCAATGCCCTATTGTGGAACATTTTAGACCCAGTAATATCTCCACGAAGAAAGCAAGTGGCCAACAAGAAAACCACCAGAAAAGTTATACAGGGTACCTTTCATGAAATGGTATTTAGTAGTAGTGGTTCAAAGGAGAGGTTGCCCACTAAAATAGATTTTTGATACTGTTTTTGAGTCTTTGGGTAAGATATTTCATCTGTCATGGCTCCAATTTCAATGAACACTGTATAAATGTTTCATGCATGTGTGAATGATGGTTTATTGATGTTATAAATGGACTGAATACCCTATAATGTCCAAACTATGGCCCTACAGAGTTTGGTAAGCCCAATATATGAATAAATAAACTCAGATATGTAGTGTGTCTTGTTGAGGATCTAAGCATTAATAAAGATCAAAAGTTCTAAATGTACATATTTGAATTTACTGTATTTTTCACTGTATTGAGCACCAGTATTCAGCCCTCAATCAGCTGTCTGCTTTGTCTTGTGTTTTGATATGCAACCCTTGATGAAATAAGTTTGGACACCCCTTCCCTATAAGAAAAATGCTTTACAAAGATGAATTACCATATTTGTTTCCACTGTTGCGTTCTTTTAAGGGGTACGTCCACCAAGAAACCATATGTATGTGGGAAGAACAGTGAATATACCAGATAACGCATTATATCTACGCTGGTTTAGCATCGCCTTAAAAGCCTCAAAAGCGCCTTGAAAAGTCTTCTTATCTTTATACAGAATAAAACATTCCATCAGAAGTTTGTGTTTTTATTATTTCTGTGTGATGGTTTCTGAAGAAATGGAGCGGCAATCTTTTCATTAGTAAAGTCTTCAAAGACCTTCATCTATTGTGATTCTGCATATGTGGAGATGAGTTTTATCTCCTTTGACAACATCTCCTCTGATTTGCGGTTAGATGTTGGAAAAGCAAACTCTTGTTATCTCTGGGCAGGAACACTTGACTCCGTTCACAATCATGCTCAGTATTTAAACAGGGACTAAACACTTGTTCACAACCACATTTTCAACAGAGCTGCTGAACTGGGCAGTACCTGGAGGACTAAAAAAGAGAGTGAGAGGGGAGAAGGGGTGGGGTTTGAGGGTATGAGTAGCAGTGTGATTGGTCTAACAGGTATCCACACTTCTAACTCCGCCCGTGCAGCCAGGTTTTTGTAAGAAAAACATCTGGCTGTAATTAGAGTAGTCCTGTGTGATGTTACCAACTACTTGAAAGTGCAGAGGGAGGAGACAGCACACATTTAAATTTAGGCATGTTTGACCAGAAAGCAGCAAATCTTTACCTAATTTGCACCAAAGTTGCCAAAAAATGTCTTGGAACAGTAGATTAACACCATATACACAGTTAAGTAGCGAAAAACAAAGTGGATTTAGTATTTAGTTCCGCTTTAAACCCCTGGCTCTCCAACACTCACTGCCAGATTGTTCCATCTTCTCAGTGATTGCCTATCTGCTCGTAAGACCTCCCAGCCAAGCCAAGTCTAGACTGGCAATAAAAAAAAAATCATTAAGCAGTCAACTGTGTCTGCTTTGGGGACCCACACCTTAGCCTTACTTTGCAGCGATATCACACTGGGGCTACTTGTATCAGTTACCATGGTGACACAATGTACGCAAACAAAAGTGATTTAAACAGCACATTTCAGGAGCCTGTGATCAATACTAGCATTCATGGTCCTGTTTAGGTCCTGTACATTCTCAACCTGTTGTAGTTAAGTCAGCTAAGTCAATTATTTCTGGTCAAATTGTGTTAAAGTCTAACAAGCCTCAGATAGAGCAGTGCCTACAGTTAGCATCACACCCCCATGGAATGTTGATGACATCAGTTGCAAAGTATCAATTAAGAGGACTTGTTACTAATAAAAAAAAAAATAGCATTGTTTTACTTTAATATCATAAATCCCATTGCCATTAACCTTGTGGAATAGTGGAAGCAAAGTTAAGTTATTGAGCAAGATGTCACATGGAAAAGACATGACAAAAAACACAGAAAAACAGCTGAAGGAAACTCACTGAACACATTCCCAAAATTATCCTTCCATTTACAATTGCCAACAGTCAGTCCACGAGTGTATTCAAGGTTGAGTTAGATTTTATTACCCCAGAGGAACCACTGAGCAACCACCATACAACGCCTGGAGTTTCCTTATGGATCTGGTCCTGGCTGAAGGATTATTAAAGGTCCTATATTACACAAAACTGACTCTGTGAGCTTTAAGCCATGTTACAAAGTTATTACCTCATGGAGTTGCGTTTTGTTTCATTCACACACATTTCGGTAACCCTTTATTATTAGTCGGTCTACATCTCCAAAGCTCAAAATGCTCTGTTCCACCTTGTGATGTCATGTAGTGGTAGTTTTCAAGTTAATAGCTAATTTATACCTTTAATTCAGTATAGATTGGCAATTCCAGGGATGAAATTATCCAAATGATTCTAGTGAAGGTGTATGGAGTTTAAAAAACACAGTGGAGCAGTTCCTGTATTACCACATGACATCATAAGGTGGAACAGTGTTTTCCGTTTGAGAGAAGAACTCGGCCTAAACGTGCAGTGCTTGTGTGTTAAACATGTGTGAATGAAACAACACACAACTCTATGTATGTTTTAATGAGGATTCCACTTTATAACATAGATCAGAAAATAGCGTAATACAGGCCCTTTAACCAACTGTGCATGTTTTGGGTTTCTCGGATCATTTAGCGTTTACATTTACCACAACGTTTCAACTTTTGCCAAATTGGGACTATATTTTCCCCCATTTTCTACAGAAAGCATGATATGATTACATTAGGCTAAGCACCATCTGGCCTCTGAACACTTCTATCAGCTTGCATATGCCCTACAACGGAGACGTTTTAAAAGGCCCTAATCTCTTTCACATTCACATACATCATCACGAGTGGATGGAAAAAAGCCTGGGCACCCTCTGTACCAGCTTGTGACTCTCCCACAGGGCGAGCTCGCAGTCAGCAGAACTTGTCACCTCTCAGCCTGAACAATCCGCACTGAGATATATTATGCTCGCTTGTTTCGTCAGCAAGGTGAGTCTGAGATTGGCCTTCTGTTTGTACCAACTGTTGGGGTTCCTGTATGACTGGTACCATATGCCCCCATAGAGCTCCAATGGGCCTTTAACTTGCAGTCGAAATATTAACCAGCGCCACTTCATTCTTTTCTCCATCTGCGAAAGAGGAGAGGTGATCTACGTGTGACTAAACTTAGATGGTACATTTTTTAAGGTACATTTAAGCTACGAGAGGCCCTACCATTGGACCCTCTGGTAAAGGGTCCACCACCTGTTTGACTGCATGTAGATGTTAATGTTTTTTTTTTTTTTTCCTGAAGTGTTCTAAAAAATGGCATTTAATTTAACTATCTCCATGGAAACAAGCAGGGCACATCACAAGGCCAAGGAACAGGTCAGATCTGTGGTGAATTGGGCCCATTCACAGTAATAATGCATGTTTTGAGAAATGAAAACACCTGTAATTGAATAGATTCATGGTATATTTGTTTAATGCCATACAGTGGGACATCACGGCCAAAGCAATAACATCTCCATGAGACAAGCTGATGGCAGATGATCCCTCAGAAAAGCATTTTGCACATTTCAAGTGAATATGACTGCTCATTTCACAAAAACATGTTGTTGTTCTTGCTGTTCTTGTTCCCAGTAATCTTTCACATTTTTTGGTGACACTCAGAATTTTACTTCCTGTTTTAACATGGGCAGCAGATGCAACATGCGTAGACGTAATTCCATAACTGTTCCCTTGCAACCACAATGTTAACAAGGTACAAAACTTGTCTACATTGCACAATACTATAGTTATGCATACCCTATTTACACCTACACACCTATTTTTTTTTTATTTAACCCTAAAACTTTCCATGCATGAAAACTGTCTCTGTTGATGACATATACAGTAGGTTGAGGTATACAATTTTAGAACTCATCGTTACTGGCTGTATTTTTGTACTTCTCCATATACTGATATAATTCACTACAGGTATTATCTCGCAAAACAGTCATAAAAAAGAAAAAAAAACAGCGCAAAAACATGTGACCCGTTCATATGCACTTTTAGCACTTTCAGCTGTCAGAGGTGCTCTTTATGACAGCTGTGCGCATGGGTAGCAGACAGATGGATGGTGTAGTGTATGGTAATTAGACATGAGAAGGAACCTGGGATTAATTAGAAGGATGCCATAGTTATAATGGGAATAAGGCAGATGTCAATTGACAGTTAGCAAGGATTTTTCATTGTGTTTACGGACAGAAGTATACGAACATAAGGGGAAAATTAACAAATATTGCACAATCTTGGATCATTTTCAAGCATGTGCTCTGAAATGAACGTTGAAGAAATAGTGGAAAAAAGTGGGCACACATTTTGAGGTATTTTCAGAAATGATTAAATTATCTACAATAAATATATTTTTATTTTGTGAGTCAATACCTGTGAACATACACTGGATATGGGCGAGTCAGTCTTGCTCAATGGCACAATGGAAATAAGCATAAGTCAGAGGTGGCATTAAATAGTTAAACTGCAGTATGATAGAGAAATTGCATTTCTGTGCAGTGCCTGCCCCACACTGCTCGATCAGTCCTTGTTATTTTGGCCTGCGTCATCAGAGGTATAATACTCCCTACGATGGAAGAGTAGACTGGACTGTACTAGACTGGAATGGACAACACTATCACAGTGTCTGGAGGTTCCATGTCGTACTGATGGTAAACAAACTCCGGTTACATCAATTAGGCTAATTCTACAACATTGTACTAGAAATTCAGATAACACCATAACAGGAAACTTAAAGGTGCATTGTGTAACTTTTCTGGTGGATGGTCTGTCATCTGCTCGTTTCTATGGATATGTCATTGCTCTGCCTGGAATGTTCCACAGTATGACATTAACCAGATCTACTCAATTACATGCAGTTTTACCACTCAAAAATACTTTGAAAAACAGGCATTCTGACTGGGAGTATAGTTGCCTCTCCACAGATCTGGCCTGTAACTTGGTTTGGTGTGGTTTCCATGAAGATAGAAAGGCTTAATACCATACTGTGAAACATTTCATATGAAGCAATAACATTTCCTTTGAGAAAAAACATCTGACGGGCCCTCCACCAGAAAAGTTACACAATGCACTTTTAAAATCTATTCAAATAAATACAAGACAACAAAAGTTGCAATGTAAAACAATTCCAAACTTCAACACATGCTAAAATTAACCGTATTTTCTGTGCCTGGCCTACTCTCTATAATAGTCAATGCAAGTTTCCATGCTTTCACTGAAAATCACTGAACATGCTCCTAATCCACAGTTTACTCCAGAGCAAATCCTGCACAAACAGCATGCTCCCAAGCCCACCTGCAAAAAGATAAATCACCATCGCCATTATCAGCACAGCACTAGCTTAGCCTTATCTGCAGATTACAATTAATTACAGAGTTATCACTGGAAAACAAGCTTAACAATCACAGCATCGGTACACAATTACCTGGTGAAAAGGGGATGAAGGTATTACCAGAGACAAGCCTGTTTGCCATGTAAATCACTCATGCAAATCTTCACACAACATGATCTGATGATGTGCTCAAATTACTTATTGTGGCTCCTGTCAGTACAATAGTATCATAAAAATTGGAATTATACGTGAGACTTCTTCATACAGATTTTATGCTAATTGATAAAATTGTGAAATTGTCACTACACAGCAATATATTTGTTAAATGATTTATTAATTAGTGCTGGGAAGAAAATGTCCCATTATTACATATTAGGAATAGTAACTGTATTCCATTTAGTCTTTTCTTTCATGTGATGGAGATCTATCAGTTCAAAATGGAAAGAATAATGTTATAATATCAAAGAGCAAAAATAGAAATGGTAACAGTACATTCAAATTATTATCTTTTATATTCTAAGTCTAAGAAGACTAATATTTAATACATTCCATTACATTTTCAACTTTTTGATCAACAACTATTTACTATTTTGATCTGATATTTTACTTCCAAATGATTCTAGTGAAAGTTTATGGAGTTTAAACACAGTGGAGCACTTCCAGTATTACCACATGGCGGAATAGTTTTTTTTTTTTTTTTCTGTTTGAGAGAAGTACTCATCCTAAATATGCAGGATTTGCATGTTAAAGATGTGTGAATGAAACAAAACACATGTTTCCTCATGTTTTTGATGAGGAAACAACATTATAACATAGTTCAGAAAATAGTGTAATATGGGTCCTTGAAAGGTCAGTAACAAACAACAACAATTTTACACATCCAAAACAAAACTCCATCTAATTCTTAGGTCACAAGCTTCCGCCATCTTCCTTCACTCTTTGTTTCGCTAATAATAAATGTTTGGACTCTCTTGTGTTTGTTGTTGTTCTTGTTCATAAAAGAGGAGAGAAAAGGCACCCGGTGATAGCATCTGCATCCAACCGTGAGAATGCGCTATGCTTTTCTCCGCTCCAAGGCCACTGAGCATCCCTGTTGTCAAATCATTATTTTCGCTATAGCTCGCTCCTTATCAAATGTCAGCACGCTCTTAATTAGGCTGCTTGAGAGAAATCCTCACTGTCTTTGGAAAGCCTCGTCCAGGGTTGATTATATATCACTATAGACGTGGTTGCCGATGACGATGGTCAGTGGTCTATTATGAAATTATTTGCTCTGGGGAACTAATAATTGCCAGAACATTAGCCGCTAGCGTGTCAGCATTAATTAAAAAGAAACGTTGCAGTGGTGGAGGGAGGTGGAGGAGACAAAGCACCATTATAGGAGCAAACAAAAGAGGCTGGGGATGAAGACACCAGTGAATACAGCGTGATGTAGTGTTACAATCATCAACTAACTTCATATAAACTACTTACAGCATGTGCATTTCTTAGAAAAAGTATAAAAAGCAAGATATTTAGGGAAATCACAAAATATGTCTTGCTAAAGTACAGGTAGATTGTAAAGCAGCTCTTGAGGGAAAACTGAGACCGCTGTTGGCTGCTCTGGACCTAAAGGTGCTTATAAATTTATTACAGTGAATATTTAGAATGCTCAGAATGAATAAGGTAAGTGAGGAATAAGTTTGGACCTGTGTAAAGTAAAACTCCATCTATAGTTCCTATTAAATGCATTAGAATTTTCTCCTACTTTGACTTGAAGTATCTGCTGATATGAACTGCTCCTAGGGCAGAGACTAAATAAAGTATAACAATAATTTATTTCCTTTAAACACACGGGGTATGGTAAAAAAAAAAAAATATATATATATATATATATATGTGTGTACAAATGTGTTTTGTAACAGTTATTTAACATTTAAGTAACTACAGAACAACTCTGAAAAATATTACAAGGTGTTTGGGCCGAATTGTCTAATAAATTTATAGACCAAAATAGAATATTGACTGAATCGATATCCAAGCCATCAAACCAACTTTTTCAATATTCGATGTCGGCATCGTCTTTTTGATTGTATCACTAAAGTTCACGTGAATAACTTTTCATTAACTACCTCCTCAATCACAAATGGAACAAAATAATGGAATAAACAAACAATTAGTCTTAAGCTTTAGGTGTTTACTTTCAAATATGAATGTAGCTAAATGACTTGCTGTATAAATCCATCATGCATCTATAGGCTACACACATTAGACTCTTGGTAAAAAGTGAAACATCACACGCTCTCTGCTTTCTAAATCAGAGTCCTGTTTATCATTACGTACAAGCATTAACAGCTAGCATCACACACAGCCATGAAAGAGCACATAAAAAAGCAGTTTGACGGTTTGAACATTGATTTTCTTTAGCACCAGCAGCCAGGTCCATTACGACGGCCATCAGTAACACAGCAAAAGAATGCATTTATTTGGGGCATTCAACAGTTTATAGCTGCGTGTGGAGAGGGGCACTATACTATATATTTGTTTTCAATGGAGTAGCAGTATATATATATATATATATATATATATATATATATATATATATATATATATATATATATATATATATACATATACTAGTTCTGGAAATTAGGGTTAGGTCATCATCTACTGGCAGCGAAGGGAATGACCAACATGTGTTCTAATGAACAACAGAAATATTCATACTGTGATTTATACTTAGAGGTCATATATTACGCAAATTTGACTCTTGTGAGCTTTAAGCCATAATAATGTAATAATGTTAAAATAATGTTATCTCCTCAAAAACATACCTGGAGTTGTGTTTTGTTTCATTCACACATGTTTGAGTAAACCTGGATTATCTCAAAAGCTCAAAATGTAGTAGTAGTTTTAGATAACAGCTACTTTTTACCTTTTGTTCAGAAGAGATTGGCTATTCCAAACAGAGAGAAGAACTCAGCCTAAATGTGCAGGGTGTGTGTGTTAAACATGTGTGAATGAAATAAAACACAACTCCAGGTACTATGTCTGTGATGAAGAAAACTACATTATAACAGATCAGAAAATAGTGATTTTAGTAATGTGGAACCCTTTAAAAACAGCAGGAGACTTTTGGACTTTTACCTTCGACATAACATTTCTGGTAAATTCAAAATCACAGGTTTAGTCCTTAGAGGGAGCGGGCATACTAAACCCATCAAACAAAAGTGAATATCACAACTCCAGGTATGTTTTTGATAAGGGAATACTGTTATAGAATAACATGTTGTTAATAAAGAAAAGAATAATAATCATGGCAGTGCATTTTGTAATGTCCACATATTTTTGGTTCAATGTTCAATCAATCAATCAATCAATCAATCAAACTTTATTTGTATAGCACCTTCCAACAACCAAAGCCGACCAAAGTGCTGCACAACATTAAAAACAAGATAAAAAACAATGAACATCATACAAATAGGTCAACAAAGCAGATTACACCATTAAAATAAAGAAAGTGTCACAGGGCCACTAAGTGTTAAAAGTCATTCTAAATAAGTAGGTTTTAAGTTTGGCTTTGAACAAAGGCAGGTCAGTGATGGAACGTAACTCAATGGGCAAAGAGTTCCAGAGTTTTGGACCGGCCACTGCAAAAGAACGATCACCCCACTGTTTGCACCGGGACCGGGGGACCTCCAGCAGATGTTGGTGAGGGGTCAAAATCTCACACAAGTAGGAAGGTGCAAGACCATTGACTGCATTAAAAACAAACATCAAAATTTTAAAATGAATTCTGAACTGGACAGGAAGCCAGTGCAAGGAGTACAGGACAGCGGTGATGTGGTCATGTTTCCGACTGTTGGTGAGCAGGCGAGCTGCAGCATTTTGCACGAGCTGCAAACGGTGAAGACCAGCTTGATTAATCCCCACATAGAGTGCATTACAGTAGTCTATGCGGGAACTAACAAAGGCATGGATAGCTTTCTCCAGGTCACCATGGCTCAAGAAGGGTTTAACCTTTGCCAGGAGGCGGAGCTGAAAGAAGCTTGCTCTGACCACAGAATCTATTTGTTTATCAAATTTTAGACTGCTATCCAATTTCACCCCCAAATTTTTAACAACGTGGTTAAAGTGGGGGCCCAAAGCAACAAGACCAGTAGCTGAGATACTGGGCAGGTTGGATGTTCCAAACACAATGCATTCTGTTTTGTCCTCATTCAAACAGAAAATTCACAGTTTAATATCATCTAAACATCTGTTGATGGATTCCAGACTGTCAGAGGAATTAGGGACAACTGGCAGGTAGATTTGTAAATCATCTGCATACAGATGGAAGGACACATTGTGATTTGAGATAACTGCACCTAAAGGCAACATGTACAGAGAAAATAGAACAGGGCCCAAAATGGTTCCCTGTGGCACACCAGAGATCAAAGGGGCTGAGGAGGAGGAGAGGTCACCAATCATAACAGAGAATGTCCTATCCGTTAAATATGACCTAAACCACTGCAGCACAGGTCCCTGAAGGCCGACCTGTTGGGTCAGGCGTGTTAGGAGGACTGAATGGTCCACGGTGTCAAACACTGCAGTAAGGTCTAACATAACTAGCAGCACAGGCTTTTTCGCATCAAGGGATAAAAGAATGTCATTCTGCACTTTGAGCAGTGCAGATTCGGTGCTGTGTCGTGTCCTGAAGCCAGACTGGAATTTTTCAAAAATGTGATTGTTTTCCAGAAAAGAATGTAACTGTATACAGTTACATTTCATACATGAAAATAATTTTTTTCCAAAACCTTGGACAGGAACGGCAAATGGGACACAGGTCTAAAATTTGTCAGAATAGCAGGATCAAGGTTGGGTTTTTTTAGAAGAGGTCAATGTTTTCTACACAAAGGACTTACAAACTTATATTCGGAAGCCAGATTGTTGAATCAATTATCTCTTTTTTTGTATTAATTTGGCAGTAAACAGATCTCATCTTTCATATTAATCTGTTATGTATGACTTCAATTTCACATATCACTTTAGATTTTGTCCTCAACAACAGTTCTTACAAAAAATATAGAAAGAGATATGTTTAAATGAGGTAATTTCTTTTAAAATGACATGTCCTTTCCATGACCCCTAAGCTCTACTGTACATTCATAGCTTCCCCCAGGAGAAAATTGAATCTACGACAAATTGTTTTTCACTTAATTGCAACATAAATACATCAGCAACTCCAGACACAAAGAGAAATGCGGTATTCTACTCCAATACTAGTTTCAGTGCACCACGGCAGCAGCTTTCGTGTTACGAAGGTACTGTTTTGGGAAAAGTCAGTTCCTTTATCAGTAATTGTGCTTCCACTGTGCGTTCTTGGCTGGTTTAATTTGCAGTAAATGAGAGCAACCGTAGGATCCACGGGAACAATGTGATAATAAATCAAAGACGTGCTGTCGTGGCATTATTAGCAGATAACAACAGAGTACAGATGTGGTACTGCACCTGCAATACCAACTGCCTTTGTTTACTCTCCAACTAAATATAACTGTACTGCCTTCTGGACATTTTAAGAAGTTGGTGATTGCTTTTAACTAAGTGATAAAAAATAAATAAATTTGGAGGATTTTATGAGAAAAAAATAATAATCTGGTTATTTATTACATTAACTTTCTTTATTTATTATTCTAATTCTTTTTTTTTAAGTCCCCATATTCCAATATTTTCTAATATATGTTAAAATGTTGTTTTCTCATCACAAACATACCTGTAGTTTTTGTTTCATTCAGACATGTTAAATGTACAAATCCTGCATATTTAGGCTGAGTTCTTCTCTCAAACAGAAAACACTCCACCTTGTGATGTCATGTGGTAATACAGAAAGTATTCCACTGCATGTTTAAACTCCATACACCTTCACTAGAATCATTTGGATGATTTTAGCCCTGGAATTGCCCATCTCTACTGAACAAAAGGTAAAAGGGAGCTGTTAACTTGAAAATGACAGCTTCATGACATCACAAGGTGGAACAGTTTGGAGATGTAGACAGATTACTAAAGCACGTGTGAATTCAACAAAACACAAGTCCAGGTATGTTTTTGAGAAGGCAGCAACATCATAACATGCCTTAAACCTCACAGGAGTAAATTTCGTGCCATGTAGGACCTTTAAATGACTTAACCATTGCTAAATATATTAAATGAATTCATGACACTTGTTGCTTTCTTGTTTGCTTCTTGCTTTCTTTCTACCCATGATTTTAAATGTCACAACTGAACTGAACAGAATGGTAGCTAGCCATACATACAAAATCTTTCATTCATGGAGGAAAAATGTCAAATGTCTATGCTTCGACAATGCCTCTGGTTTTGACAAGACGCGACAAATACCACATATGGAGTGGACCAAATCGGGCTGTATTGTCGGTATGATTAACAGAATGAGGAAAAACTCATGAAACTGTCAAATTTTAACATGTTTCTGATCCTAGACCTACTTCAGAGCTGGCCCCTGTAAATCGACGGTAATGCTCTGATCGGTGAGTCTGTCACGCTCGTCACTCACTACTTCTTATGGGCTGCGTTCAAGACTTTATGGAATTTGATGTCAGAATTTCAGACGGAGAGCTGGGGGCTTTAGATCAGTACGAGCAATTCACATTTTATGAATGAAAGCAAAGCAGAACAAAATCGTCTTGGTACCACACCACAAATCATACAAATCATATCTATTGTCTAGTTCTATCTATATCTATATTGGGTTTGTCAATGTTGACTTTTGTAATGTTATGTTGAAAACAGTGGATTTTATCTGTTATAGCATGGCCACTGCGTGAGTTTTGCAGCTTCTCATCTGTTGCCCTCATTGCTCCACACTGTTGTTTAATCCAAAACCTGACAAAATAGTACATAAGAGAGCCAGAACTCATATCTGTCTCATTATTTAAGACACATTTCCTGCCTCTGGGCCTAATTTCTCTGCTAGAGCATTAGACCTTCAGCATAACATGTAAACAAACAGAGCTATAGCCTACTGCTACCAGAATATTCCATGATGGCAGTCTTAGAGATTCCCATAGCTCTGTTGCATGTGCCTGCTAAATCAACCTGATGATAATTAATAACAAACTACTGGTGATGCGTTCAAGCGTACGTTCCCAAGTTGAAAACGTGCAACATTTGACAAAGCCAGAGCCTACACAATGGGCACACAAACAAAGGATAGAAGGCTAACATGGCACCAACCGAGAATTCAAGCTCCATCAGGTGTGCGACCGCCTTTGTAATCTGTCTAAAAGGGGCGCAAAGCTAGCTAAGTGTATCCGCTAATGATGTGCTAGCGAGGTGAGTGAGTTTAAAGTGCATAAAGGAGGTTTGTCTAATTATTATTTGCTTTGGTGGTGGTGTGATAGTCTCTGTGGTAAATATTGATTTACAAAAATAGAGTCAACGTGAAAAATTCCATCCAAAATGCAGGGACAATTTACACACATGGAACACATTTTTCTGAGAGATTCATTTAAAAATAAATGTGTTCAGTTTTTTGTTTTAGTCTACAAAAAACTATTGTATTTTAGAAGCGCTTTGGCCCTTGTTAACATTATGGTTGCTCGTAGCTGGTTGCTAGTAAATGTATCGAAATTTGATCAAACAAACTGAACACATTTCGATACTAGCGCTAAAATATCTGCCAATTCCCAATACCAGAAACTGAAAATAGCATTTTTTTTCCTTAAAAAAAAGGCAAAGACAAAACTGACCAAATGTGTTCTGCAGCTGTTATTTATCTCTCAAGTAATTACAGAACAACAAACATTTTGAGACTTTCTGGGTGAACCATGACCAGTAAACAGTATTATTACATCAATGTATGTCCAACCGGGATATCGGCTGAAGTGATACTTGGAAACTGATTGGAAACCAATCCAGCTAATTTTTTCACTATCTGCGCTGATATCCGATACCTGTATTGGATTGGCGCGTTCCAAGTTGCCAGCTAAATGGAATTATTTGTCATATCTGCTGCCTATGTCTAACCACAAAGTAAAATTATAAACTTCACCAAAATAAAAATGAAAACATAAAAAAAAAAATCTCCTGGAGTAACTGCAAAAACATTAGCTTAAGGGACCAGATTGTCTGGAGTTTATTGCACAGGTCATTACAAATTTATTTAAATTTATTTATTTTTGGTTCCTTTGAACCCGACTGGGAAGGTGTGCTGAAATGCCCAGAGGTGTTAGCGCACAGGTGGGCTCCATCAGAACAAAGGAGCGAGGAGCCGGGCGAGTGAAAGGGCGCTGGGACGGACAGGTAAAGCTGGATGCCAGACAGGAGCAGTGGCCAATTGGCAAAGCTGCAAAGACCAGATATGTGTCTAATGTGAGCAGAGGAGAACCAGGACGCACCGCACCTGCTACTCAGCGACTCTGGAGGGTGTGGAAAGTTTAAAGGGGAAAACAATCAGGTTACCTTGAGTATACTTTAAAGATACACTATGAAACTTTTTGGTTGGGGGTCTGTCACCTGCTTGTTTCTATAGATATTTCATTGCTCTGTCTTTGCTTAAAAAGAGGGAACTACATGAGTGCAGACGACATCAAGACATGTTATTAAGCACTGTTAAATCTTAATATTCAATTTGTTCGCAATAAATATCAAACTGTGAGATGCATATCATGAAAATAGAGACATTTGGATATCGTTACATCCGCAGGGGGTCTGCCCCCTGCTTGTCTCCATGGAGATGTTATTACTTTGCCTAGTATGTTCCATAATATGCCAATCATGTTGCTTATATTTACCCTTTTTATTAATTTGCAGTTGTCAATTGCTGAAAAAAATAGCTTGAAACACATGTATTGTGATTGGCTCGCCTCTCCACAGATCAGACCTGTAACCTTACCTGCTGCTGCCACCTGCCTGTCTCCGTGGAGATGGATAAGATTAATGCCATTTCTTTGTCCCTTAAATTAAGGTAGGGCTAGACTGGCTGAAGTAAGTCTTTTAATCTGTGGAACTACCATCAAAATGTATTGCCTAAGGGCACAATGACAAAACACATTACATTACTAGATATTTTTATAAAAATTTATATAATATAATAATATATAAAAATAAAAATGTGTATGCCCCAAACCATAACCCATTCTGGAAACTAGCAAAATATTTAGTAGCATTAACTCCATCTTGGCATGTAATTTTGTGTTTGTGAAAATCTGTGTTCAGCTACAACAGTCAAATAGTGGTACAGTTAGAATAATGACAGCTTTTTTATTTAATTCCACGAAAGAACAGCATGTGGCTTGTAATACACTATAAAACCCATCACTAATATCTGAAAGCTGAGGCTGTATCCAAATGAATACTCTTTTCACAAGTTCTGTCTTCAGATCTCCATCCCGCTGAGTGATCAATAACAAGCATTTATGTTTCTAAAATCGTTGCCAAAATGTTGTGTTGCAAATGATCAGAGTCCGGGTCCTAATCAATACAACATTTCAACTTCAAATAGCTCATTTAAAGCAATGTACCCAAAGCAATCAGGAAGAAAATGACCCCATAGCATTAGCTGTAAGCAAAATAAGTGGAATAGTGCAAATTTTTGAAAACAATAATTTCCATGGTGACTTTAAAGGTCCTGTATTACACACAATGTATTCTTATGAGCTTTAAGTCATGTTATAATGCTGTTACTTCATCAAAAACATATTCGGTGTTGTGTTTTGTTTCATTCACACATGTTTTAGTAATCCTGTATTAGTCTGTTTACATTTTTAAAGCTCAAATTGCTCTGTTCCACCTTGTGATGTCATGAAGCAGTAGTTTTAAGTTAACAGCTACAATTTAGCTTTAGTTCTGCAGAGATTTGTAATTCCAGGGCTTAAACTATCCAAATGATTCTAGTGAAGGTTTATAGAGTTTAAAAACACAGTGGAGCACTTCCTGTATTACCACATGACATCACAAGGTGGAACGGAGTGTTTTCTGTTTGGGAGAACAACAGTCTAAATATGCAGGGTGTGTGTGTTAAATGTGTGCAAATGAAACAGAAAACAACTCTGGGTATGTTTTTGATGAGAAAATGACATTATAACATAGATTTAAAAAAAAAAAAAAATATATATATATATATATATATATATATATATATATATATATATATATATATATATATATATATATATATATATATATATATATATATATATATATATATATATATATATATATATATATATGGGCCGATTTCAATCTTTTACCTGACAAAACAAATTCAGTACAATTTATTTTTGTGAAGCCCAAAATTACAACAGCAGCTGCCTCTTAGTGCATGAAAAATCATTGATTTAACCAAGAGAAACTTTCTGTAGTAAAAATATAACAGATTTGGCAAAATAACAGAAATCTCTCCATTTTGTTCAATAATTGTCACAGCTCTCTGAACGCCTTATTAATATACAGTTAGAAGTTTTTTGCCACAGCATCCATCTTTCCTCTTTTTTTAATTGCATATTTCAACTTTATTTACTTTGCTTGAGTATAACAGCATAATTAAAATAAGTGCTTACAAGGAAGTGAATGCTAATTAAATATAACAATAGACAAGAGCCGTGTCTCCTCTTTGTTACACCGAGTTCTCAAAGGCAGAGAGTTGTTTCGAGTTTTCATCATGGAACTGCACACAGAGAGAGACATAGATAGATAGATAGATACACCAGATCCAATTCACTTGTACACTTCCTGACTTGGCCATCTCTTTCTTTCAGTTTTATCAACATTTTTTTTGGTGTACTTTGGATAACTAAATAGTGTGGATAACTAAAGCCAGCAGCTGCAGACAAATCTACCTTCATCATTTAAAGGTCAGGTGCCCCTTTTTTTGTATTTGAGCAAAATGTGCCATGTCCAACTATAGAAACATCATATAAACCGCTCTTGAGGTCAAAGTATGTCTTATATTACATATTGGTATATATATTTGTATATTATAAAGTGTTTTATTGTCAGAATATCAAGGTATACATATAAACAACAACTAGCATGCAAACTCCATTCTGGTCTGTTGTGAAAGTTGTGAAATTCGCTTATAAACTCATCTCATCTCTTATCTCTACTGAACTAAAGGTAAAAAGGTAGCTGTTAACTTGAAAACTCGCTTCATGACATCACAAGGTGGAAAAGAGCTTTTGAGATGTAGACACTGCACATTGGTAATTATGATATAGTGAAAATATGTGTGAAAGTGACTAAAAAATGCACAATATGTCTTTTTTAAGATACTGACGTTTTATTCAGTCCTACTTCAGTCCCCACAGATGCAGCATGATATGGGTCCTTTTATAAATCAGGAGCTAAGTACCACTTGGCTTGTCTCATTTTCTTAACTCAAATAGGACATTTAATAAGGCGATGCAGTGTGAAAAGCTAATGATTATAGCACCTTACCTTGGTTTAAAGATCTTAAGTGGATACTGAGTAAAACTGTCTTAAATACTAAACCCCTAAAAACCAACAGACTTCGATTGAGAAAAACGCTTTTGGCCATTTTGAAAATCAACCTTCTTATTTTCATCTGTATGCATAAAAATTCAAATATCCAATTTCACCATGACCACTGACATGATGAATTCAGCTAGTCTTTTTGCATTTAAATATGACAATTTTTCTCATTTCCTTTGCATTTTAGCCCATACATACATTTAAATCGATTTGAACGTACTTCTTTGCAGATGCAGTCCCTTGCTGATCCAATCTTTTCCAACACTTCTGCTGGAGCTGGAGTCCTAAAATAGTTTCTTATGCAACACGGACCAAATGTGTATTAAAATATGTAAATGTGCATGTTTCTATTAGACCCTATTTGGGGAAAGTACATGAGCATGTATGGCTTCGCTCTTCGCTCTGGTTGAATGAGCAGCTACCCGGTCTATTTCAGAATCGGAGTTGTTTTGCACAGTGTATCCATCACCTGCAGCCTCTAGCCTCACTTAAGTCTGATTCTGAATGGGCAAAGGCAGAACAAATGGAAAAGATTAATCATATAGTAAAATAATAAGGCATGTTGTTAGGTTCACTAGGCAATTGTGCCTGTTTCCATGGAGATGCTGTTGCTTTGCCTGAAATGTTCCACAGTATGGTATTACACTTATCTATCTCCACTGAGATAAGCAGGTGATCTGTGGAGAGGTTGTTTTTTTTTTTTGGTTTTTTTTTTAAGGTGTATTGTCTAACTTTCTCCATGGAGATGTTATTGCTTTGCCTGGAATGTTTCACAGTATGGCATTAAACCTTTCTGGAGACAAAATCAGACCAAGTTACAGATTAGATCTGTGGAGACACAACCCCACTCAGAGTCAGAATGCCTGTTTTCTAGGTATCTTTGAGCAATAAAGTCACCTGTAAAGCTGTTTAATGTCATACTGTGGAACATTCCAAGCAGAGCAATGACATCTCCATAGAAACAAGAAGGTGATGGACCCCCAACCAAAAAGTTACATAGTGCACTTTTAAATTAGCAATAAAATCATTTATAATTAAATAAATGCAAAATATAGAAGTTAAATTCCATATTGTCTATACATTTCAGGCAAAGATGTCTTACTGAACTGGAAATATTTATCCATATCACAGTATTTTCTGATCTCTGTTATAATGTTGTTTCCTCTTCACAAACAGACCTGGAGATGTGTTTTGTTTCATTTACATGTTTAACACACAAACCCTGCATCTTCTTCTGTCAAACAGAAAACACCTTGTGATGTCATGTGGTAATACAGGAAGTGCTCCACTGTGTTTTTAAACTCCATACACCTTCACAAGAATCATTTGGATAATTTCAGCCCTGGAATTGCCAATCTCTACTGAACTAAAAGTAAAAGGTAACTGTTAACTTGAAAACTACAGCTTTTTGCATTTGAGCTTTGGCGATATAGACAGACTAATAATGCAGGATTACTCAGACTTGTGTGAATGTAACAAAACACAACTTCAGGAATGTTTTTGATGAGGTAACAACATTTTAACATGGCTTAAAGCTCACAGGAGTCAATTTTGTGTAATAGGACTTTTAAATATAAGCAACATACTTCCAGTTGAATGAACTAGACAATTTATTGTAAGAAACAACTCAAATAATCTAGGTTTAATATATAAACTGAAATCAAAATACATTTTCTGAATTGTCACAAATTTAAACAAATAAAAACTATATGTTTCTGCGATGTGTGAAAACAAAAGGGGGGGCCAAAAAAACCACACGCACATCCACAACCTATCCCACTTGCTTATAGCCATATGACAGAATGGGGCCAGTCTAATTTGATGTATGGTGATAAATTTTGTGCTTTCTCAGCAGCGCATAAAACATGATATATTGAAAAATGGATACTCTTTATTTCACAATGCCCTAATTAAGGCGAGATAACTGCTTAATTATAGGAAAAAAGTGCCAGTGAATGTGGGCTGCCTGACATTAACAGAGAGGAACTTGAGTTAGTGTGTGGGTGATAGGCCCCTGTGAAATCTCGCACATATTTTCAGTATAGTGCATATTAACAAGCATATGGATACAGTGCACTGGATGACTCATAGTCTCAGCACATGTAATACAGAAACATGCTAATTTCACAGTTCAAGTTGTTGTAACACTTTTGCAGTTACACGCTGTACAAATATACATTGGTTGGTGGTTTAGTTTCAATGCACTGAAAATGGATGTGGATTTTTAAATGTGTATATTTTTCAGTTTTTGAAAAGGTTGGTGAAGAGCGAAAAACAACGTTATAACTGGTGTTGAAACGTTACTAAATATATGTCCCAAAAATGCATGTTAAGAATACTGATTGATACTTTGCAGTGACATCATGCTGGGGGGTTTCTACGTGTGTCTGTATGGCAGAATGTTCATCAGTTACAATGGTGACGAAATGCACACGTTAACAAATGAAACCAAAAAGGTTTTAAGAAGAAAAAAGTACAAAATGGAGTGACAAAAAAAAAATTAAAAAAAAAAAAAAAATGGTGAGATTGTGTTAAATTAAAGCTCAGATTAAAGTCTAGCAATGCCTCAGACAGAACATGCCTACAGTTAGCGTCAAACCCCCAGAGAATATTGAACTGCTGCAAAGGATGAACTGTGAGTAACAATTCCAGGAGCTACTCGCGGTAATGGCTATCTGGCGGCTACTTTTCATGAATTAAAGAAATACATGCCGGTATTTGATTACACAATTTTGGCTTCAGACTTCGGAGAAAAACAGAAAATATTGCTTTTGTGCTGAGACCATGTGTTATTTTTCCTTCTCTAATCAGTGATAATTAGATGCACACAAAGATAGACACAAAGCTGTTTTAAATTACAGTACAATGCTTAATGCTTAATGTGAAAGAATTCCAATTTTTCAGAGTATGTTACAAAATACATTTTCAGTACATTAACTAAATTCATTTTTCCAAGTATTACTTTCCAACACTGATTTAAAGGTCATGTGGGAAACATATTTATAGGACATGAACTGGTATTCCAATCATAATGGCATTAATGGACCGTGTAAACCATGTAGCCACAATTATTGCTTGCTGTCACTATTCTGGGAAGGATGCAGTTTGGTGACCTTTGAGCAGTTGGGAGAAAACAAGAGCTCTTATTCTTCCAAACCAACCAGTTTTTGTCCAATTTATATTTATTTCTAGAATTTAAAGGTCCTATATTATGCAAAATTGACTCTTGTGATCTTAAGGTCATGTTAGAATGTTGTTTCCTCCTCAAAACATACCTGGAATTTTGTTTCATTCACAGATGTTTAACTAATCTTTTAATAGTCTGTCTGTCTCCAAAGCTCAAAATGCTCTGTTCAATGTTGTGATGTCATGAAGCGGTAGTTTCCAGTTAACAGCTACATTTGACCTTTAGTTCAGTAGAGATTGGCAATTCCAAGGCTGAAATTATCCAAGTGATTCTAGTGAATGTGTATGGAGTTTAGAAACACAGTGGAGCACTTCCTGTATTACACATGACATCACAGTCATAGAACAGTTTGGTTTCTGTTTGAGAGAAGAACTCAGGTATGTTTTTGATGAGGAAACATTATGACATAGATCAGAGCCCTTTAAGAGAAACTTAAATTGCAGAAATTGTTTGGGGCTTTGGCACTCTTCTTCTCTTTTCATTCGCAGATCACTCTTGAATTAGGAGTTTGTCACCCTCTAGTGGCAAAAGAGGGGAGTGAAGCATGTTGAAAAATCCTATTAGCAGCAGAGCCATGAAACTATGAAAAGGTTAGTGGTAGGGATGGTACAAGATCTCATGCCACAAGATCTCGTGAGACAAAACTGCCACAAGTTTATCCACACAAGGGAAAAATGATTTTGTGAGATTTTTTTTCCATGTGTTTACATTTAGATTGGACAAAAAAGGGTAACATATTGGTGAGTTACATCTCTTACAGTTCCAAAAAGCAAAATGGAAACAAAACTATGAAATGAAATAAATAACAAAACTGTGAGGCCAAAATTGGAAACTGAACCGTGAAATGTATATATTAGGAATTATGTTAAAATCTCTTATCTCGTTTCGCCTTGTGGAAATTTTGTCTCGTCCCACTCCTAGTTAGGGGTGTATTGACGTAAGAAATGCATTAATTTGAAGAAATACCTTAGAGAAAAAAAGTCAGATGTTGAGGTGTGTTTTGTGGCGCTTACAAGATTCAAATTTAGTTCAAAGTTCAAAAAAGTCAATTCTTCGGTGGTTTGTGTGTACAAGTTGGATTAGTCTAACCAACACCCACTGGATCAATAGTGAATGACACGAGGCAGTAATGAAAGAGCCGATCTCCATATGTATGAGTCCAGGCTGCCTTTGATACTACGCACATATCTCACCAACAACCTTGAAATAAGCTCCAGTGCCTCTGACTGCGCCCCAGTTTCTCTGGTAGAACAAAAGGTTCACAGAGTGCTGCCTTTTTGGTGTTTGACTTCACTGACAAGGCCGGTAAACCGTATTGTTCAAAGTAAGTCAGAAAATATTACTTTTCAGAAATGTATTTTTTACTGTAAATGTTATTTTTTGAAGCTTGTATATGTCTTATAAATCTCTATGTTTTGGTTCATCCTTTAAATAGGCCTATGCGAGTGAGGCCACCAATCTCCAACATCAGTGTTTCTGTAACGTTGGAGAAATGCCTGGCCAAATGACACAAAGGCAGTCAACTGTTCAGACCTGGGATCAAACTGTGGACCTTCTGGTTGCTTGGTGAAAGCTCTAACCACTGAACCACAGCTGTTTTCATTTTCTCTCCTAAAGAATTGAACTACGGGAGTGTGACGTCACTCAAAGTATTCGGCTCCAGTCAAAGGGAGCTCACAGGGCTAGCAGTTATAGAGTCAAATTTGGAGATGAGTTCCATTTTAGGAATAGGAATTTATTTAAGGACAAAACAGCAAACTCTACAGGATCATGTAGAGTCGGGTTAATATGAACATTTTAAGACCAAAATGACGAGGCTCACTGCAGCGGGTATAGAGGGAAGGGTGTTTCAATGTAAAGTGAATTAGAGCCACAGTCTATGGAGCCTCACTTCCTATTTGGAATGCAGCGGCTAGCGGGTTAGCTGTGTCCATGTATATACAGTCTATGATGGAGATGATATTGTTGTGCCTGGGAACATCCCACGGTATGGCATTACAGGTGCCCATCTCCATTAGCAGGTGACGCCACAGGACCAATTACAGGTCAGAGCTGTAAGTGGCAAACCTGTTCAAGAATGTCATATTTTTCCACATTAAAATCACATGTTATAGTACAAATGCAAGATAGAGCACTTAAATGGTGGAACACGCCAGGCTATGCAAACAGGTCTCACACCAGAAAGGTTACACAGCGCACCTTTAAAACAACATAAGTATATATTCTACACTGTTTGTGCACAAAAGAAGAGGAATAATATGCTTTAGTTTCCCTTTGCCTCCCTATAACTCCCTTAGACAAATAGAGAAGAGCAAACCTCCATAACCTTATCACACACTTCCTCCTCTCATGAAATTTTAATGGCGGCTGCAGTCTATTTGTTCCAGCGCACCGATGTGTCCGGCCCGCCCCTCTCTGCATCCTGATTTAATTGCCCAGGGTCTTCCATTTAGCCCTCCATCACGGGCCTCATTCATTTCCAATGCATGACCTTTCCTGAGAACAATGATCAATCAATAGGTGTTTTCCCCCCATCAGGTCCTTTCAAATTAAAAGCCCAAGTGAATTAAAGGCGTTCAGAGAGGGAGTTATGAAGGTTCAAGTGCTGTAAGTCAAACTGCGGAAAAGGCCAGGAATTAAAGCGTGACAGATTTTTTCTTGTTGTAGTTGTAGTAGTGATGGTAGTAGTAGTAGTAGTAGTAGTAGTAGCAGTAGGAGCAGTAGTGGCAGCAGGAGTAGTAGTAGCAGTAGTAATTGCCGTAGTAGTAGCAGTAGTAGTCATAGTAGCAGCAGCAGTAGTAGTAGCTGTAGCAGTAGTCGTAGTAGTAGTAGTAGCAGCAGAAGTAGTAGTAGTAGTAGTAGTAATACTAGTTGTTGTTGTTGTTGTTGTTGTTGTTGTTTTCCACCCAGCAGGTCCTTTCAAATTAAAAGCCCCAGTGAATTAAGAGGGAGTTATGAAGATTCCAGTGCTTTAAGTCAAACTGGGAAAAAGGCCAAGAAGGAAAGCTTGACAGATTTTTTATGAGCTATGGAAATCAGAAAATATAAAAATACACTCTGCTTTATAACAATACCTCAAGTCAAATACTTTCTTCCACATGAATGAATATGACATTTATGAATATGTATTAAGGTGTGTCTGGAGGTCCTAATTGTCACCTACCTGTAACTAGTCTGGCCAGCGACATTCTCAAAGTCACGGAGGGGCTGCTGTGGTACAAAGTTATTACAAGGCTTAGCAACAGTATGTGAGTATGGTCAAATATTACATTTAAAGAGTTTTTGTAGTAGTGTAGTAGCAATAGTAGTAGTAGTAGTAGTAGTAGTAGTAGTAACAGTAGTAGTAGTAGTAGTATAAACCAGTGGTAATCCTGTGTTTTCGTTACATCTCTGGCTGCAGCTAAATTATGAGTAAATTAAAAGTGGGGCAAGCAAATACAAAGCATCTTTTTTCATCCTCTCTTTCTCCTTCTTTCTTCTCTCTCTCTCCTCCCTCTGTCTCTCCCCTCTCTCTTCTTCTTTCTCTCTTCATCTCCATGACTCTTTCCTATCACTCTCCTCCTCTCCCCTCTCCTCCTCTCTCTCCTAGTCCCCTCTTTACTCCTCCTCTCTTCTCTCCTCCTCTCTCTGCTCTCTCTCGCTCTATTCTCCTCTCTCCTCCCTGTCCCTTCCTCCTCTCCGCCTATCTCTCTCCTCCTCCTCTCACCTCCTCATTTCTCCACTCTCTCTCTCTCCTCCCTCACTCCTCTCTCTGCTCCCCCTCTCACTTCCTCATTCCTCCTCTCCTCATCCTCTTCCCTTCTCTCTTCTCTCCTCCTCTGTCCACCTTCTCTCTCCTCTTTTTCCTCTCTCTCCTCCCTCACTCCTCTCTCTGTTCCCTCTCTCACCTCCTCATTCCTCCTCTCTCTCCTCATCCTCTTCCCTCCTCTTCTCTCTCTCCTCCCTCTGTCACCTCCTCATTCCTCCTCTCTCTCCTCATCCTCTTCCCTCCTCTTCTCTCTCTCCTCCCTCTGTCACCTCCTCATTCCTCCTCTCTCTCCTCATCCTCTTCCCTCCTCTTCTCTCTCTCCTCCCTCTCTCACCTCCTCATTCCTCCTCTCTCTCCTTATCCTCTTCCCTCCTCTCTTCTCTCTCTCCTCCCTCACTCCTCTCTCTGCTCCCTCTCTCACCTCCTCATTCCTTCTCTTTCTCCTCGTCCTCTTCCCTCCTCTCTTTTCTCCTCGTCTCTCCACTTTCTCTCTCCTCCTCCTCTCCCCTTCAGTTCGCTGTTTACCAGAGCTTCTCCAGTCCCAGGCTCACAGCTGGACCTGAGCATCCATTCTCCCTGGAGCTCCTGCATTATGGATTAGACCTGCTCCAAACATCTGCCAAACATCTGGGACCACTTACAAGTTTTCCTCCAGGTGTGGCCCAAGTCTGCAATCTGCTCAACCTTACCTTCTGTGGCAGAAAATTAAAAAATAAAACTTGTTGTCCAATCAAGTCGAAAGTCCTGCACATTTTGGGATGCCTCTTTCTATGGCGAAAAAAAAAACAACGCTAACAATGCTAGCTCAAATTATGAATACATTTGTAGAGTGTAAAATTAAATTGGAGAATGAATTCTGGAGATTCCAAGCTTTCAAATGAAGCAACTCATATCTATATAAAAAAAAAAACGAGTCAGTAAAATGTGACTTCCTCACTCTATTTCAACAAAAATCTGCATTAGTTTCAGCTGCCCTCATCTATATAAAATATTACTGACTTACAAAATTTTGCGATATCCTCTGAAGCCAAGCTATACAAGTTACAAGTTTTAAATTATTTGGAGGGCATTGTTTATACAGTTAGTACACTTTTGACTACATATGTTCAGTTCCATTTTTGTATAGCCCCAAATTACAATGGCAGTCGTCTCACAGGACTAAACAAAATAGTGTATTTAACCAACAGTGGGTTAGAATCTAGAAATCAAACCTTTAAACAGTCAACATAATAATAAAAGAACGGATCAATCAGTGTTGTTTGATGTTTTCTTCCCCCTCTTGTGATCAATGTTTTAAAATCCAAATTGTTGTAGTTTTAACAAGTTTTTAATTAACAAATTTTAGTTTCACTTTTGGGAAAATTAGGGATAAGGCATATATGTGATAAATGTATTTTTTATTTTGTGAACATGCAGCTAATTCTTTTGCTTGATTGCTATTCTCTTTTAATTTGTACTCAGTATTACTGGTTTGCTAATTTGTCCACTTTTGGCAGGAAGTTTGGAGGGAGTAACCTCTATATTTATGCACTGAGGACAAACTAGTAATGACACAAGGGCACACACTTTAAATTATCCATCCATTTTCTCCCGCTTTATCCAGGGCTGGGTCGCGAGGGCAGCAGTGTAAGCAAGGACTCCCAGACTTCCCTCACCCCAGACACTTCCTCCAGAGGAAGACCCCAAGGCCAGCCCAGAGACATAGTCCCTCCAGCGTGTCCTGGGTCTTCCCAAGGGCCTCCACCCTAACCCTAACCCTCCCCAGGTAGGCGTCCAGGAGGCATCCGGAACAGATGCCCTCAGCTGCTGAGGGGAGGGCTAATTACTTGTAGGGGCGACTCTCCACAGATCTGAATTGTAATGTAGCATAGTGCTGTAACCTGCTTGTCTCTCTTGTGATAGATAGGTTTAATCTATACTGTGGAACATTCTAGACAAAGCAATAACATTTCCATGGAGACACGCAGGTGGCAGACCCTCCACTAGAAATGTTACGCAGTACACCTTTAACAATCAAAGCTAAATGTAAGGGAAATTTTCCAATACAACTGTATCCAAAGTCCTAAAATGAGCCAATATGGATATCACCACCTATCACCAATACATTGACTATCCCTGCTTCTCTTTTACTTTTTTTTTTCAAACCAATTTTTGCTCCTCTGCTCTAACCTGTCATTTTGAGCAGTCTAGACAGCGGCGATAAGAGGCCGGCACTGAGCACGAGCGCTGATTTCACACAAGTGTCACATTAGGTGTAATAGAGACATCATTACCACAGGGCACAGGTGCACTCAGACAGACCACAGAGTCAGCCAGATTCAAACTCACCGCTGCAACAAGAACCCAGCTCCATCTGCACACAGATAATGCTAATTGCAACAAGTGGACTGGTCATCGCCAGCTAACATACATGAACATTCACATAGACAGTGGCTCCCTCTTTTCTGCATCACTCGAGGAAAAACTAAAACTATAACACAACACTACCCACTCCTTTCCCACAATCAGGGAATAATTTTGGTCCATAAGATGCTTCGTAAATAGATATGTTCTGAATGGAAGATTTTCACCACTGAATGCTGCCCAGTTGAAAATGAAATGTTAAAGATGGGGTATTTTACTTCTATGGGGTATTAACTGCCAATACAAAACATATTTAGATCACCGTATTAGCTTTTATTCTATTGAAAATGCTATATTCACCAAAACAATGTATTAACATGTTTTATAAGTTTCAGTTTTTGTTTCATTTGCACCTTTGTTTTGGCCTCTCTAAGTCTCGCCTCCCTTTACACCCTGCGTTAAGTCACTCCCCCTTCAGAGCGCTATCACAACACAGTCAGTGTGTATCCTGCTAATGAAACTACTGCACATCACATCAGGTTTGTCAAGTTGTTGTGTACAGTTTGTCTCATGTTTTTGTATATTTATGGTGAATTGTCATGTGGGAACATGGGTGGAATCTTACAGCTGACCATAAGGAGGGTTCCAAAAGATCACTAAATTACTGCAACATGCATGAAGACATCTAAAACCTCTTCAGGCATGTTTTTGTTGAGGGAACAACATTATAACATGGTAGAAAGCTACAACCCCCTCTTTAACATTAACATTATGCAACTTTTCTGATAGTAGGTCTGTTGTCTGCTTGTCTCTGTAAACATGTGATAATTTTCTCTGGAATGTTCCACAGTTTGGCAGAAAACACATTTATCTTGTATATATACATTTTTGTTGCTAAAAAATACCTTGACAAACATGCATTCTTTCTGCAAGTGGTGTGGCCTCTCCCAATCTGACCTGTAACTTGTCCTGGTGCTATCCCTTGCTTGTCTCCATGGAGATATATGTGTTTAAAGCCATACTGTGGAATATTCCAGGCAAAGTACAGGATCTTAGAGTAGTGTAGTGCACTACTCTGGGCATTTACGTATATACAGTAATTAAAAATCTTGCTTCATTTGGTTGAATGGTTTAACCAAACTAAAGGAAAATTAGACCCATAATTATGGACAGATCTGTTACTTTGGCTAACTTTAAATCAATAAAGGCGCACTGTGTAACTTTTCTGGTGGAAGGTCTGCCGCATGCTTGTCTCCATGGAGATGTAACTGCTTTGTCTTGAATCTTATACAGTATGGAAATAAACTTGGTTATGATAAGTTACTGGTCAGATCTATGGAAAAGCAAGTCTGCACATAGCCAGAATTTATTTTTTCAAGTTATTTTTTTAGTTATAAAAACCTGTAATTGAATACATGTAAGGCAGATAAGTTTAACGCTATACTGTGGAAGATTCCATGCAAAGAAATAATATCTCCATGGAGACAAGCAAATAGTTGGCCCTCCATCTTAGAAGTTACACAGTGTACCTTGTCTTGATTTCTTGACTTCTTGGCACTGTTACAAGCCAATTTGTCACATAGACTTTTGCAAAATAAATGTTTATATCAAATGTGGTTTCTGAGAAAAATCTCTAGTTAGAAAAACAGTTGGCTTCACTTCCTGTGCACTAGTTAAAATCAATGCCGTGAAAGATTGTTGTATTGCCGGGTGACAGTCAGTAAATTGAGATATTGAGAGGTCCCTGGAAAACCTTGAAGATTTAAAATGGAAAGTGGTCACAGATGAAGAAGAGAAGGATTGGCTCATTCAAAATAAATCACTCTTTCTGATGCGTGAGTTAGAGGGGGCTGCTGGTGAGTCAGTGCTTTTATAAAAGAGGAGAAAACCAATGAGCCAGTGGGATAATGGTTAGGATGTCCTTTCTAGGCTACTGTAGAGAGATGAGAGAGTGTGTTTCTTAGTGAACTGGACAAATTTGGAGTAGAAAGTAGAAATTGCTGTTTCACTTTTTTCCAATTCAAAAATCCTTCTACAACATACATAAGAACAGGTAGGTGCAAAATTAAATAAAAGAAAAATAACAATAATTCACTGTTTTACAGCTATAAAGATCAAACTTTCAGAGGTCTATTTTTACTCAAATAAGAGTACTGTTACAATGTAGAAAGTAAAAGTATGGTGGGCTGAAAACTACTCAAAAACTACTACTAAAAGTTAATCACATGAATGTAACTTTTCTACCCACCTATGCAAACATTTTATTGCAGATGCCCTCCCTGAAAAAATCCAAACTGCAAAGGTGAACTTTAGGCAGACTCAAAATATACTGAGTACCTTTTTATTGCATGTGAATCAATGAAAATGAGTTTTGTTTAATCCCTGCTTTACATAATATAGTATAATGAACATTTTGCTTATAGCTGTAATATCAAAGCAAGGCAGTACTATCCTAATCACACCACAGGCACCAACTTCACCTCCCACCTCTGCATTAAAGCTCTATACAACAAAGGAACCATGGAAACTCATTATATTCAAAATAATTAATTATCAAACATTACTCCTCCTATAACCTAGTCACTGGATAAGATGCTGCTCCGCCCAGCCGCGCACTTCTTCAAAGCACACCGCGTTCAATACAAAATCCTGCTCCTCACATTCAAAGCCCTTCACAACCTCACACCTCCACCATCTGTCTGAGCTTCTCCTCCTCTCTCCTCCTCTCTCCTGCCCTCTCCGGCTTTCTGTTCCCTCTGCCTGTCTCGTCTGGAACTCTCCCTCCTGCCCTCCGCAACACTGACTCACTCTCAAACTTGAAATCCAAACTCAAAACGCACCTGTTTAGACTGGCCTATTGGCTCCACCACACCACCAGACCACTGACGCACTGTCCAACTTTAACTGTACGCTTATAACTGTATGGTTTTTTTTTTTACTGTATTTAACTTTGTTCTATAATTACGCTGACGTCAATGAAAAAGACAACGCAACCTTTTCGAACCCTATGTGTGGGACCGAAATCTAAATTATTCAAAGAGTCGCAAGTATGTAGAGAGCTGTGGGTGGGGGTAGCGTTTAGGTGAAAACACATTTTCTGAGATATGACCTCAAATGCATAACAATAGATGATGATTACTCAAACTGCATGAATAACTCAAATTACCTACACGTATACAACTCATTACTATTTCATTCAGCATAATATGTGTCCTTTATTCATGAAGTGTCAACTTAAGCCAGGGGTGTCCAAACTTTTTTCATCAAGGGCCACATATCTAAACACAGACAAAGCAGAGGGCCGATCGAGGGCCATAGACTGGTGCTCAGTACAGTGAATAATTGAAATATATGTATGTTTAACACAGTAGAATGAGCTATCAGTCCTTTATTCATGCGAAGATCCACAAAACCACACAATAAATATTAAATATTGTCTTATCAAGGTAGATTTTCAAAAAACTTGCAGTCAAAAGTACTGCTCAAGGTAATTTGGGCCAATTCACCTGGAAGCCTGAGGGCCAAGAAACATTTGTCTGAGAGCCGCATTTGGCCCACGGGCCATAGTTTGGGCATGCCTGACTTAAGCAATACTAAAAAACACACTGTTGTTAACACCCCCAGCTACTCCTCATCCAAATTGTGGTTGAAAATCTGGGGTAAGGTCAAATACTGAGAACATTTCCAGTGGGACAGTTATATCTACATAGTGGAACTATATATACTGTTCCACAGTATGGCCTTACACTTGTCTACCACCATGGAGACAAGCAAGTGACACCACCAGGCCAAGTTATGTAGAGGCAACCTTGGTCACAATAACAATGCATGGTTTTCAAGTTATTTTTAAACAGTAAAAACACCTGTTGAAGTGAATAAAAGAAATATAGTCACACTTAATGCCATACTGCAAAACATTCCAGGCAAATCATTAACATCTCCATAGAGACAAACAGCTGAACATGTCTACAAGTAGCTGAGGGTTTTTACCTGCCCGAGCTTGCACCAGACAAGAGCAAACGGCAGTGCATCTTAATAGTCATGTCTAATGTATTCCACTTTGGTTTTCCCGATCTCTAAGCTACTGCATTTTACATTACACAGTCTCTGAGATTTGTCATTACTATTATATGCTTCCTGCATACTACACAAGGTTATGGAGGGAATTAATATTAGAAAATAGAGACAAGAATATTAGAACGTGTCCCGCATCGCAAAGGGGTGGATTGATAGTGGTAAAAATGTGCAAAAATGGGGAAGAAGTAAAGGAGGAGTGTAGCTGAATGGGCACTAGACAGCAAACGATATAAGACTAGATTCAACTGAGATTCGCATGAGTCCATACAGCTATACAGCCATCGATTTTTTTCCTGTTCGTAAGCAACCATATTTGTCTTCATATGGACGCATATGGACGGACCATGCATGTCCCTGATTGGCTAATCCACCTGTCAATCATGCCCATTTGAACTCAGGTGACCAGACTCGCATCTTCATAAAGTATCGAAGAAGTTTGTATGAAGTGTGCGTGGTTCCCAGGCAAAGAACTTTATGATAAATAAACCTGAAATTATACAGCAATTTTAGGGTGCATGGAAAAGCACAGAGGTCTTTTGGTTATCTCACTATAGATTAGTAGATTGATGATTATGTAACCTTTCTTATATAAGATGACTGTATCATAACTTCCAAGCTAAGAACTGAACCCACAACCTCTTTGTGGACAATGTGAAATCCTCTGCCACGTTCCAACTCTTTTACTCTTTTATATTTTACAACCTAACACTTTTCACAAGCAGTTTTTCTACACATTTTAAAATTCCAATTAGTGGAATAGTTTTGCCCTTACAAGCACCTCCCTTCTTTATTCTTGAGTTTACTGTGTGGGCGTCAGGTGCATCCAGAAGTCTCTACTCGCCCTCCAGATCCCATTTAAGTCAAACACACACACCAAATAAAAATACCAAAATACACTTAGTTCTTTTCCTTTTTCTTTTCAAACAACCAAATACGACTGCACTCCCACGCTGTGATGTTACCAGAACATTTGGCCAATAAAATCCTATTTGGAGACTCCCCAAAAGTGCACAGGCCATACACTATTGTAAAGCGCATCTTCTAATGTCTCTTAATGCTCCCTCCTCACTCACTGCTGAGCTCTGGCTGGGCTTGCTAACAATCAGTATCTCAACTCCATAAGCTACATCGCTGATTTACAATAATTGTTGTAAGTGATCCCAGTGCAGATGTGCCATCTTTTGTGTGATTGCTACTGCGAGCTCAACTTAAGAGACTCCCGAGTAGCAATTTTATGGTTATTGTCAATAGCTGGAGTCAAGTTTTCAAGGGGGATATTGTCTTGCAATGAAACATATTTTTAACAGTGCTTAGACAGACTACAAAAATAAAAAAAGGTTAAGTATACAAGCCAGCCTTTTCTGATCTTATTTCCAATAATATCTACTCCAGTGTAAACCAAGGTTATTGCAGTGGTCAAGGGTCAAGGGTCACATTTTTATAGAGCGCTTTTTCACCTTCAAGCGCTTTACATCAAGAAACCACTCACCAAGTCACACACACATTCATACACCAGTGTATGCAGTCTTGGTCAAGGGTTAAGCGTCTTGCTCAAGGACACAATAACACAATAACCTATCGATCTGTAGGAGCTGGAATCACACTGCTAGTACCTGTGAGTGAGTGGTTATGACGCTCAACCAATGCATGAAGTACTTTAGAAAGTAAATGCAGTTTTCGGTTTGATCAAGGTAATATAAAAATGGATATAATTTGATAATGCCGTGTATGGCATTAAACTTATTTATCATTTTTGTTTAGCTTTTAGTTAATTCTTCCATGTTATAAAGATATGAACATCAATAACAGACCAATCAGGTGCCTTCTTTCGCCAAGGTCACTCCTGCTAGCGTTAGCAACAGGTTTGACTGACAGCGTTGCTAAGCGCCCGTTCCCTGCTAAACCAGTGGAGCGGGTGGGAAGGGGAGTTTTTGGATGCTATGATATTCGCAGTTGGCTCTAAATACACCCTTATAATTGCTAGCTTTGATGAGCTTCATTTGACTGAAGCTATGGGTGACGTCACACTCCTTTAATCCACTTTTTTATACAGTCTGTGAATATATACAATAGGTATATATTCGCAGACTAGGTAAGAATCTAAGTAGGTGTGACTTAATAAATGATATACATCCATCAAACGTCCAATCAGTGCAAGAAATAAGAGAAAACAAATGAAAACAAAACATTTTCGCAAACTAGTTCCGTCCCATTCCCCTGATCCTACTTCTATTTTTATCCTTAATGGCACAGATATCTGCTACATACACCAGCGCTATAGGACAGTAAGTGCTGGTCCCAAACTGAGAATTGAACGTGAAATATGCTCCACTAGAGAGGTGCACATCAGGATTCATGATTTTAAGTTTAACAGAGCAGCCAGTACAGCCAATACTCCACTTCAGTGCCTCTGCCTTTGTTTCATACACCAGGGGGCGGTGTATTTGAATGCTTCAGGGACACATCAGCTCAGAGCCTGGTGTCTGGAGAGAAAAGCTGCTACTTAAAAATACAATTCCCCGACTCTCCAAATAGGTCAGTCGATGTGTTGTGTTGTGCCGTGTTTTGGAACATTTAATAAGGCAGTTGGAGTCCGCCCAAAGTGGTGCCAGCTCAAGTACAAACTGTGATAAAAAGTACTCTATGGAGATTTGAATGTCCGTCAGACGAGAGATAAATAATGCATGGGGGGCTGAGCGGCAGTGAGGAGCTTTGTGTATATACAATGTACATGTAGCGAGAGTTTCAATTCTTTTCAATAGCAGTTCTCGCAAATGCAGTTTAAAAATGCAACTCTTCTGGTTGAGGATCTGTCAAATGCTTTCCTACATGGAGATGTTATTGCTTTTTCTGGAATGTTTCACAGTATGGGATTAAACCTCTGTATATTCATGGAGACCAAACCAGGCCAAGTTACAGGTCAGATCTGTGGAGAACCCCGGTCATACTCAGAATACCTGTTTTTCCTATTTTTTTCTGAGCTACCTGTACCATCTGTAATTGAATAAATGTAAGGAAGAGCTGTTTAATGTCATGCTGTGGGACATTCCAGGCAGATCAATGACATATCCATCCAAGCAAGACTTTATTGGGTATAAAAACATGTATTCTAAAAATATTGGGGTTGGCACTACCAAAATTCAACCAAATCCAGACTCCATAATTGCTCTTTTCTGATGCTTTTTTAAGTGAGGGAGTTCATTTAGTTTCTCTTGTACTGTTGCCTCTCTGCCAAAAAACTGTGTCTGGTTTCAAGTCTTCAGCCCTTTGACTGAAAATTATCATTCAACCTCTTTTTGTGTTTCGACTGATAATTCCATGATTGCTATTACTTTTCACATTTAATTAATTCCGTCACTGTCTAAATCCGGTCTCTCCACATTTGAATACCATTGACGTCAGTGAAAATAGCTCCCACTACTGGATCGCTTATTCTGCAGTATATCCAAAGAGCCATAGCATAGTGCCTCTTACTTGCACTTTCAATTCAGTATTTGTTTTATTTATGTTTTAAACTTTTAAAAACTTTCAGTTCTGAACACACCAGCAGCTTGCTTCACAGCTGACACGTTGAAGTGCATGAGTAGAGAAATTAAATTGAAAACAAGAGCTCTAAGAGTTTCTGTGCATCAGAATCAGAATAGTCTTTATTGTTGCAGGACAATTTGTCTTGGACTGGAATACAAACATAATAAACATAGTTACATATAATAGTGATACAACAGAAGACCACTATGAACAACACTACTGCTACTGCTAACTTTGTTCATGGCTGTGTTGCAAGGGTTAGTGGTAGTTTAATCAATACACTACACTATGAATCCTAGAGTCGCTGGTTTAAGACCACACTGGCATTTCAGAAAATAAGCATCCACCAGAAATAAACCCATGTAAATGTAATTTGTCATTCAATTAGGAAAGTTACTGAGACACATTGCATTTCATCTGAAAAATAATAATAATTATAATAATAATAATGATATAATAATGCATCAGTTTTATACAGCGCTTTTCTGGACACTAAAAGACATTTTACAGAGCATTATTCGTTCACGGTGGTGGTACTATTGTAGCCACAGCTGGCCTGGGGCAGACTGACAGAAGCGAGGCTGCCAATCTGCGCCATCAGCCCCTCCAACCACTGCCATCACTCACGCACACACCACTTTCATACTAGGCAATGTGGACACAACGACAGTTTTTACGACTGGCACCCCACTGAGACACCTGATTTTCCCAGCGGTGTCCCATCGAAGTACTACCCAGGCCTGGCCCTGCTGAGCTTCTGAGATCTGACGGGATCGGGCTTTGACGAGCCGGTATGGCCACAAAAAACGAAATAAAAAGCTAAAACACACTACAATCCCTGTAATTATGCATCTCTCTCTGCACCCCCCTCCCAGTCCTTACTCCAAATCTGCTCTCTGTACCTCCATGACTCACAGCTCTCAGCACACATCCTTGTATGAACTTGTATAATGGAGGTACATTAGAGGTTGTGACGATGTTTCCCCTTCCTCCTTAAAGGTAAAAGGCTACTTGATGTACATGAAAAAATTAAGCCTAGACTTAAAAGGGCCCATATTACTGTATGTTATTTTCTGTGTTATAATGCTTTTTCCTCATCAAAAATGTGCCCGGAGTTGCGTTTTGTTTCACTCACACAACAAATCCTGCATATTTAGGCTGAGTTCTCCTGTCAAACAGAAAACACACTGGTCTACCTAGTGAAGTCATGTGATAATACAGGAAATGCTCCAATGTGTTTTTAAACTTACATCTTCTAAAACAAGCTACAATCCCGTAATTATGCATCTCTCTCTGCATACCCATCCCAATCCGGACAAAAATGTAAATGTAATGAGTTGTGTTTTGTTTCATTCACACGTTTAACAAACAAATCCTTCATATTTAGACTGAGAAAACACTCAGGTCATGTGGTAATACAGGAAAGGCTCCACTTTGTTTTTAAACTCTATACACCTTCCTGTGAATATGCGTCTCTCTGCATAACCACCCCAATCCAGACTGTATATCTTCTCTGTCTCTCTGTACCTCCGTGATTCACAGCTCCACACCACACATCCTTGTATGAACATGTTGATAGAGATAACATTACAGCTCGTGATGATGTTCTCCTTGCTTGTATCTCCGCGCGCACATGTCCGCGGTTTCAAATGGAGCGCAACATCGGCCACTTCCAGCTGACAGTGCACTTCTGGACTGGACTCTTTCAGCGGGGAGCAGAGGAGCCGAGGCAGCAGAGGAAGCATTAGCCCAGGGGTAGATCTGATCTCGGGGCCAGGGGAATGTTATCCTCACTGGCAGAGGTGGATAATGTGCTTCTTCACAGCAGCACCGAGCAGACAGACTGCACTGCGCTGTGACAGGGCTCTGAGGCTGTCTACTGGGAAATGGTTTGAACATGAAACTGCGACATCAGTGTGTCTCTTCATTAAACACTTTTTAAAAATGCAGTCCCTCAAAAGGCAATCTGTAAATATGTGTGTTATTTTTAGGAAAACATACGCAGAATGTTTAAAGGGATCTGTTATAATGTTGTTTCCTAATCAAAAATATATCTGGAGTTGTGTTTCATTCACACATGTTTAACATCTGTTCCACCTTGTGATGTCATGTGGTAATACAAAAAGTGCTCCACTGTGTTTTTAAGATCCATACATCTTCGCTAGAATCATTTGGATAATTTCAGCGCTGAATTTCCCCTCTCTACTAAACAAAAGATAAAAGGTAGCACTTCATGACATCACAAGATGAAACAGAGCATTTTGACCTTTGGAGATGTAGACAGACAAATAATAAAGGATTACTCATGTGTAAATGAAACAAAACACAACTCGTGTTTTCAATGAGGTAACATTCTAACATGGCTTAAAGCTATGGAGGACCTCTAAAAACAAAAGCAAGAATAATATAATATATAATAATGTATATGAAAAGCTTCCAACAGTGTCTGCTGCAGGTTCAACTCCTGGGCCAAGAGTCATTTGTGTGGAGTTTTCTCGGCGTATCTGGGTGGGTTTTGTCTGGCTTTCCCCCCCTCACTCTAGGTTTTACCAATTAAACCAAAACTTGCACAATAGGTAAATTCTCCAGATAAGATAGTCCTGACCAAATCAAGAATAAGATCTGGAGATGGGTCCCCAGGCGCACTGAAGACAAATTTTCAGAGGGTTTTGTTGAGAGAAGCTTCCTATAGATGCCTTATTTTGTTACTCACATAATATAACAAGTGAAAAAATAAAATCTGCTCGTAATAATTCTTTGAGAAAATTGAGAATTAAAAGCACATTGTTTAATAGATGAAATTTCTTTTTAATATAAACATTTGCAGATGAGACAGACTGAGATTAGCATACTCTATATTATCACAAAAAATCTCATAATCACTTTTCATAGTCGGTGTCACCTTGTCCCACATCCAAACTTTATAACAAGGGACGTTTCCCCGGCCCCTCTTTAAATACAGGTCTTTATGAATATACATGAGGCACATTTGAATCATGACTAGACTGATATGAGTCTGTTGTGAGCAGCTCTGACAACTGAGTGAACCTTTTAGGATCAGGCCCCAATTAGCTCGACCCAGTTTCAGACAGGAGACAAACCGGGGGATTTAGCTTTGTTTTACCATCCGCTATTTTTCCGTTTAACAAATGGATTCTGCTGTAGTGTGCTCAAACTGTGTGACGTCGTAGTTCGAAATCAATGTGACGAATGAAAAGCTTTGGAAGGACTTGTTACACACTTCTTCTGGTCAGTGACTGGTATGGTAGAATAGTTTTGAAGGTGCACTATGTAACTTTTTTGGTTTGGGGTCCGTCACCTTCTTGTTTCTATGGAAAGTTCAATGCTCCGCCTGGAATGTTCATTTGTATGGCATTAAACAGCTCTACCTTACATTTATTTAATTACAGGCGATTTTATAGTTGCAAAATAACAAGAAAAACATGATTATGACTATGAGCAGGACTGCCTCTCCAAAGATCTGACCTGTAACTTGGTCTGGTCTGGTTTCCACAAAGATAGAAAGGTTTAATGCCATACTGTGAAACATTCCAGATGAAGCAATAACATCTCCATGGGGAAAAGCATTTGATGGACCCTCTACCAAGTTACACAATGCACTTTTAATGTCATGATTCTCTAAAACTTCACAACAAAAACGATGCAAGTTTAATTCCCAGTGTTTAGGTTTCTTTGTACAGTTTTGCTATACATTCATTACTGATTATCATAGATGCCATGACAATTAAAGCACTTAACATTCTTTTTTAAATGATATTATCAAGTAAGCAGTGTGACTTGTATTCACAGTAGTTTTCTAGAAGCATATTTAAAACAAACCTGACCACAACACTTCCATGATAGAACTGTTAAAGATAATGTCATCTGTTTAATGCATGAGTTATAACGTGGACGTTTTATCCAATCCACTCCTCCTATTGAGCAACTCCTGAGTGACAGGCACATGTAACCAATCCCAATGAAGTGTGAAGTGTGAAGTGTGAAGAAGAAGAAGAGGAAGGATGTTGTTTCCTCATCAAGAAGAAGAAGAAGAAGAATGTTGTTTCCTCATCAAGAAGAAGAAGAATGTTGTTTCCTCATGAAGAAGAAGAAGAAGAAGAATGTTGTTTCCTCATGAAGAAGAAGAAGAAGAAGAAGAAGAATGTTGTTTCCTCATCAAGAAGAAGAAGAATGTTGTTTCCTCATGAAGAAGAAGAAGAAGAAGAAGAAGAATGTTGTTTCCTCATCAAGAAGAAGAAGAATGTTGTTTCCTCATCAAGAAGAAGAAGAAGAAGAAGAAGAAGAATGTTGTTTCCTCATCAAGAAGAAGAAGAAGAAGAATGTTGTTTCCTCATCAAGAAGAAGAAGAAGGTTGTTTCCTCATCAAGAAGAAAAAGAAGAAGGAGAAGAAGAATGTTGTTTCCTCATGAAGAAGAAGAAGAAGAAGAAGAAGAAGAAGAAGAAGAAGAAGAAGAAGAAGAAGAATGTTGTTTCCTCATCAAAAATGTACCCGGAGTTGTGTTTTGTTTTATGTGTTATAACGTGGACATTTTATCCAATCCACTCCTCCTATTGGGCAACTTCTGAGTGACAGGCACATGTAACCAATCCCAACGAAGTGTGAAGAAGTAGTAGAAGAAGAAGTAGTAGTAGTACTCTGTTCCACCTTGTGTAAGCATGAAATGTTCCTCTTCTCCTGGTCCAGATGTGCGTATAACAGTGTGTTTCCATGTACGCCTACATAAGCCTACAAGAGCTTATGTTTACATTAAATGATATACAACCGACCTCATGTTTCATATATGTACTTTTGCCTTATATGTATATTCTCTGTAGCAAGAGTTCAGGTGTGTACGCTCATTCTACTCATTATCATAAACTATAAATACTGTTGGTTTTCTTTTGTCTGGACCGTCACTGGGCCGCTCACGAAGATGTAACATGGAACATCCTGATATTATTAAACTTCTTTCACATAACTATTCATCTGGCTATGGAGTCAATTCTTATCAACCACATTCTCCCGATGTCAGCCCTGGAATCTCTACAGAACTAAAGGTAAAAGGTTAGGGTTAGGGTTAACTTGAAAACTACAGCTTCATAACACCACAAGTTGAAACAGACCATTTTGGGCTTTGGGTATGTAGACAGACTAATAAAAAAGGGATCCTCAAACAACTCCAGGTCTGTTTTTGATGAGGTAACAACATTATAACATGGCTTAAAGGTCACAAGAGTCAATTTTGCATATTATAGGACCTTTAGGAAAACTCCACTTGGACCTCATTACATCCACAAGCAATACTCACTCTCACTTGCAAATTATTCATCATCGGAAATTGTATTACTTGCAGTATTCATTTGGATCTTATCAGTATTTGACTCTCTAGACAAAATAAACAAGTTTTCAACAGTGTTCACAGCAATGCACACAGTCTTATCACTTCAACACATTGGCTTGGGCAGATAAGCCAATGTAAAAACAATATATTTATGAGCTGTGTTTGTTTATCCATGCAGAAAATGTGACTTTTACAAGCTCTAAATTGTTGAGACTGGCTAGTGTTCTGATATGACCTCCACAACAACATGCTGCACACTCCATATTAAACAGAGTTCAATGTAACAAATCAATCTTGAGCATAACATAATACAAGCACAGTTCACCTTTTAAAGGTGAACTGTGTAACTTTTCTGGTGCTTTTTTCCATGGTGCTTTGTAATGTTTCTGCAGTATTGTATTTAAATTATTTTGCGTCAATATTTATCATTGAATAAGTGGGAAATATTGTGTTATTCTATGCAGTTGATAAGATTTGAGCTGTAGAAGATTTAATGAATAAAATCAGGACTTTAATAACTATAGATACAAACTAATAGTAAGTGTCTGTTTTTTATTTATTGCAAGTAATTTTAACAATATTGTACATTGAGAATAGTTTTTTGGCGGATAATCCTGCTTTACGGTTATCGTGTCAGTGGCATAATTTAGTTTCAATTGTCTATTTTTAATTAAACAATATATCACCCTTCAAATTGTGTTACTCTGGGTAATATAAAAGAAAGTACTATGATTTAATACCGAAAATCACATTCTATTGTTTAAATAAAGAGTGTTTTTATTATCATTGTGGTATCGGAATCGGTATTGAGTATCAAGCCTATTCCTTAGTGTCAAAATCAAGTTTGAAAATTTAGTATCATGACAACACTAATTTAAAACAGCATGAAAACCAGGCGAACATTTCAACATCATCCTCCACTGTCCCCGCTATAACACTTCATTATCCCCGTATATTGCTTTTGGTTAGTGCTAGATTGTACTTAAAGTGTAAACCAGACTTCCCCAGCCCCTCATGGGTAAAGACTGCGGTGGTTGGCTGCTCAGGTTAGTCTAAATCAGGACTCTACAGTAGCAGACTGCGCCAGGGGACTTCTCCGTTTGTCCTTGGGATTCTAGCGGTGATTTATGTGACGGATCATGGCTGACACTTGATCTGGGAGCTGTTGGCCTCCTAAACGCTCCACTGAAGCACCCCACACAACCTGCCCATGGCCAAATTATTACCAATATGGATGCTATTTTCAAGCTAGCTCCAATCTACTTAAGGTGGATGGAGCAGTCTGGTAAAGGTGTAGTAGTGTGAGATAAGTGATATATTTCTGGGGGTGCAGTAGCATTGGGGAGTGTTGTACAAATCAAACGTCACATGAATTTAAAGGGCCCATATTACGCGATTTTCTGATCTGATGATGAAATAATGTTATTTCATCATCACAAACAGACCTGGAGTTGTGTTTTGTTTTGTTCACACTTAGATTGAGTTATTCTCGCAAACAGAAAACACTCTGTGCCACCTTATGATGTCATGTGGTAAAACAGGAAGTGCTCCTCGATCATTTGGCCCTGGAATAGCCTGTCTTTACTGAACTAATGGGAAAGGGTAGCTGTGAATTTGTAAACTACCACTTCATAACATCACAAGGTGGAACAGAGCATTTTGAGGACTACTTAGGGATTACACAGATATGACCACATGATTAGGCACAAGGTTTTAGCAAAAATAATTAACTTTATATAATGGACTTTGGCTTAGTTGTGTTTAAGAATTATTCATATTTAACCAGTACTGAAAGAACTGGCAGATACTAGCAGTTTTTTCTCCAAGGTCAATGATTTCCACAACATACTGGTGAACATCTGGCTTGTGAAATTGACTTTTATCTGCAAGCTGCTAAAATTTTACTAATTGGATTGCAATCGTGAAGAGGCTATCTCAGGTCAAAAATAGGAGAATCCAACTGAATATCCCTATTCGTACAGGATTACTTTTACCTAGAGAAATCTGTAAAATTGAAACAACCATGTCACCAACGTTGTTTTTATTTTAAAGGGCTCATATTACGCTATTTTCTGATCTGTGTTATAATGTTGCTTCCTCATCCAAAACATACCTGGAGTTGTGTTTTGTTTCATTCACACATATTTAACACACTAATCCTGTTCCACCTTGTGATGTCATGTGGTAATACAGGAAGTATTTCACTGTGTTTTTAAAACTTTATACACCTTCACTAGAATCATTTGGATGATTTCAGCCCTAAAGTTGCCAATCTCTACTGAACAAAAGGTAAGAGTTAACTGAAAAACTACCACTTTATGACATCACAAGGTAGAACAGAGCATTTTGAGCTTTGGAGATGTAGCCAGAATAATGGATTCCTCAAACATGTGTAAATGAAACAAAACACAACTCTAGGTATGTTTTGATGAGGTAACAGCATTATAACATGACTTAAAGCTAACAAGAGTAATTTTTGTGTATTATAGGACCTCTAAGTTCGTTTTTTGCAGAATTCACGTGCACTGTAGTGTTAAACACAGTGTTTCTTACCACACTGATGCAATCGGCGATCACAATAACATCCACAATATCAGATTTCTTATGAAACTGCCGCAGTCTCACACTATACGGCCATTTAAACATTACAAACTTTCCACCAAAAGCACCCAAACTTCACTGAGGCTCCATGCTGCTAGTCCTTGGTTGCCACAACAACGAATTTCTAGTTCCTGGGGTCGTCCATCTATGGTCACGTCTTTACTGCAGTTTGTTTTATGTTTTTTACTTTTTAATTGTAGACAAATACAGTAAGTGGATTACAGTATAGCCAGAGGAGAATACACATTGTTGATTTAGTTTGTATTTAGTTTGTATTTAGATTCACTAGCTTCAATTTACAGACATTTTTATAGACAAAACTAAAACTAATCCAGTGCGAATCGGGTTTATTATTCTACTATAGAAACCTGCCTGTGGAGCTGTCTGTAATTTGTATTCACATTCTTGACCAATTAGGATGAGCGCATTCACTTGGCTGGCCCTGTGCCCTGAAAGAGCCAGTCTTCTTTTTAAACTGCCAATTTCCCTGTTCAGGTGTCTGCTGGTGAAGGGCGCATGGAAAGGACAGTGGAGGAGGGAGCGCTTGATTTGAATACCGGCGCAGTCTGTCAGAGGCTATAGGCATTAATTACTTGTCCTAACCTACACCAGAGTTACAGGGAGAATAGATTTCATAGGATTTTCCCTCCAAGCCTCCCGCAAGATTGGATTACATTTATTTTAAGGTGAACTTGGATGGCAGGCTTTTGCACATTTTACAAGCAATATCCAGACTTCAAACAACAGGGAAGGAAAGTCTATAATGGAATCATTTAAAGGTGCAGTGTGTAACTTTCTGGAGATGGCGTGTCACCTGCAGGATTTCATGGAAGTAGGAAATTAAAACCATACTTGAAATCATCCAAATGATTATAGTAAAAATGTATGGAGTTTGAAAAAACAGTTGGGCACTTCCTGTATTACCTCATGACATCACAAGGTGGAATGTAGTATTTTCTGTTTGAGACATGAACTCATGAGCTTAAATATGCAGGATTTGTGTGTTAAACATGTGAATGAAACAAAACACAACTCCGGGTCTGTTTGTAATGAAGAAACAACACAATAACATAGATCAGAAAATAGCGTAATAGGGGCCCTTTAAAACCATAACATTTCCATGGAGTCCAGCAGATAGCAAACGCCCACCAGAAAAGTGCCATAGTGCACCTTAACAATGCAATCACAATAGTACATTCACTTGTAAGTATTTTCTCTCTCTGAATCCCTTTCCCCTTAGTGCTTGCAGGCTTTCTCATCCATTTCGGATTGATCAACACACACACACTCACCCTTGGGCCTTATGCGCTTGGTTGGTAGTATCCACACAATACTACCACCAACCGCTCAGGGGCTTATAGTAGTGTGCTTGTTTTGCTCCTGCCTGCTTCGGCTCGGGGTGGAGATGGGTTATTACGGAGGACAGTGAAGACAGCGTGGAGGAGGAGCGGCTGTCCTTGAACACATCTTTGGCTGTGGACATCTGCGAGACGCCAGGGCAGGTGATGTTTTAAACAAGGGCACTGGGGTTTGTGGTCTGACTGAGAAATGGCAAAGCAGACTTTGTTCTTCCCAACAGGCTGTAGGCATTATGTATGAGGTGGATAAAGAGAGAGCTTAAGTCCTTATGGTACGGACTGTCTGAGAGGGCACTCCGAGACAGGAGATTGCTAAACCTATACTTTAGCAAGATATTACTTTTATATACCAGAAAACGTCTTCGGAGTGTTTAAAATGTCTTTGAAAGTTTGAATGAGTCATTATTTGTAGAGTATGTACCTTAAAACAAATTTAAAGCAGACCTGTTATGCAAAATTAACTGTTCAGAGCTTTTAATTGTGTTATAGTTGTTTACCCTTCGCATTTTCTCTTTCATAGTCATATTTGGAGTTTGAACAAACTTTAATTGTTTATTTTTAAGACGCCACTTTGCCGATCAACCCCCTTTTTCACTGCACCGCCATACACCAACCACTCTGAACTCACTTTGTTTTCCAATTTTATTTTTTTAATCATTGATACATATAGGATTCAGCAGCATTGCATAGTCAATTTGGTAGGGAAAAAAAAAATCCACTACTTACTTATGTGATTTGCATTATTATTATCAGTCGGGTTGGTTCTTTGTTGTGATGATGTTTACAACGTCAGCTCCCATTGAGCACTGCAGTTTTCTAACGGGGAAGTCAGCGGACTTGTTTTAGGTCATTTTAGATGAATATTGAAATTTAAAATGTGCAAATTCTAACATAATTAGATCCACTGTTGTCATAGATTATAAATATATAGCAGACACAAGCACAGTATGTCTTCTCGGTGCACTATGTAACCTTCTGGTGGGAGGTTTGCCACCTGCCACCTGTCTCAATGGTGATGTTTTTCACCTGGAATGTTCCAGTATATAGCATTAAATAGATCTGTCTGATCTTATTTATGTAAAAAAAAAAAAAAAAACATACACTGAATAACATGCAATCTTAGAGTAAGTGGGCTTGCCTCTCCATCATCTTTAACAACTTGTCTCCATGCAGATAGATCTCTGTAGTTTCATATTGTGGACCATAACAGGCAAAAAAAAAAAAAAAAGCAAAAACATCAACAGTAACCAGTTAGTGAAACTTTAATAAGAAAAGTTACACAGTACATCTTTTATGGCTGATTTTCATTTCATTTTCTATACAATTTTACGTTTTTTAGGGACCTCTTTGCTGTGTTTTGCAATGAGCCTTCTTATCACTTAGGTAAATGCAAGAGAATATATTTTATTGACAATGTTTTAAAAATACAACTTTATCTGCCAATATCAAGGCATATTTTTATTATACATTATCCTTAAGAACACAGGGACATATAGGGAACTGTCTTTTGATAACTTCAGATTAAGTCCCTAAATACAAGCTGCTCTATTAAGTTAGATAAGCTCGCTGTGCACTGAGAAAAAGTTTTCGCTGAGTTATTTCTGAGTTGTTTTTATTTGAACTGAGACGCACAGACTCACATAAACCTCTTCCAAAACTGAAGTTTCTCCTTTGAACAGTAAAATAATGCGTTTGGGTCCAATTTAAAATGCACAATAACAAGACCTTCCATGTGTCCCCTCCCTGTTGTGTGGGACTCGCTCTGCTTTGTCATGAGAGGCAATTTCTTTAACAACCTTTTAGAAACTGCCCACTGTGTGGCTCATGTTATTTCACTTCAAAGCGTTACGGCAGGTAGCTCTGTATGACTTTGTTTGAATAGATGCAATTAGCAGATTGCAAAGGCTGAGATTTTTATTAAAAGGCCCTGTACCGGATTTTTTCCCCATGTATTTGAGTAAACTTTGTCTAGTGTCCAGTATAAATATTGTAAAATCAGCTCTTGAGGTCAAAACATGTCTCTGTGTGTCTTTGCATCTACACGACCAGTCAAAAGTTTGGACTCACGCTTTCAATCAGTGTTTTGTTTTTCTTTACGTGTATGTGTACGATCTGATACAAATACAGAAGGCATAAGATGTAAAAATAAACTACTCTAACTAAATATATTTTTAAATATTCCTCAAATTAGCCACCCTTTTTGTCGAAAAATATTTGTGTGTTAATACAGGAAGTGCTCCACTGTGTTTTTAAACGCCTTACACCTTCACTGGAATAATTTGGATACTTTCAACCCTGGAATTGACTTTCTCTACAGAACAAAAGTTAAAATGTAGCTGTTAACTTGAAAACTACTGCTTCATGACATCACAAGGTGGAACAGAGCATTTTGTGCTTTTGAGATGTAGACAGAATGAAACAAAACACAACTCCAGGTTTGTTTTTGATGAGGACACAACGTTCCAACATGGCTTAATGCTCACAAGTCAATTTTGTGTAATATAGGACATTTAAAATGTAAACTTTGAACTGATCCTGTAATCAAAAAACTTATACCTAATGGCAACGCTCATCAGAAAAATAACTTTTTTTTTCACCCAAAATCTTTCAACCCTAATGGCAAAGGCTTTCAGAAAAGAACATCTCGACAAATTCATTTCGCCGTAAATGGTTCTCATCAGGAGTCTAATCACAACTTGACAACGTCTGTCTGTGTGGCTGTGGAGCTGTCAATCATTCCTGACAGTAGCTATTTTTCAAACTGCTGGCCTTCCCCGACCGCCGCTCAAATCGCCATTTATTTGTCAGACATCAACATGAAGAAATCACAAAACTAATCTCGAGTCGGCAGGGTGGGCGCGTATGACATGTGGGGAAATTATGGCACACTTAGTCGAAGCTGAAAAGAGTCTAAAGTGGTGTTAATATGGTACAGCTGTCAAGAAAGCTAACATTTTTCAGATTCCATTACACCAAATTCTGTAAAAGTGCTGTGACCGGTGATTAGTCAGATACATGTCTGACACTAGACATGCTATAAGGGGAACATTTCTATAATGCAACTCTTAAGGGCTATGGCTGGATTTCAGATGACATCATAACATTGTATAGGATAATAATTTCAATTACACATTGTCTCTTGTGACGTTTTAGCCATGTTATACCTCAACAGAAACATACCTGGAGTTGTGTTTGTTTTATTCACACATGTTTGAATAATTCTTTATTATTAGTCTGTCTACATCGCCAAAGCTCAAAATGCTCTGTTCTACTTTGTGATGTCATGAAAAGGTAATTTTTAGTTCAAGTTAACGGCTGCCTTTTACCTTTAGTTCAATAGAGATGGGCAATTCCAGAGCTGAAATTATCCAAGTGATTCAAGTGAAGGTGTATGGAGTTTAAAAACACAGTAGAGCACTTCCTGTATTTCTACATGACATCACAAATTAGGACAAGTTAGTGTTTTCAGGTTGAGTGAAGAACTCAGCCTAAATTTGTGTGCTAAATGTATAAATGAAACAAAACACAACTCCAGGTGTGTTTTTGAAGAAGTAACAACATTATAACATGGACTAAAGCTCACAAGAGTCAATTTTGCGTAATATACAACTTGTTATTTCCAGCCATGCTAGCGTTTTACATAGAGACCTACTGTACATCATTCACCAATCCTTCATGATCCTGCCATCCGGGACACATAAAGCACTCTCCAGCCCAGTGTACATTTGCCACCTATCTCCTTTAATGAGTCTTAATGGCTGGGGGAAATCCATAGTGCATTGTCCAGTGAATAAACGTTTTCTCCCACCATATATCTTGTAATCCTTTTAGTGGCCCGCAGCCAAAGAGCAGTGGACACTGCTGAATAATTTATGTCATCCCCACTGAGCTGAAATGGGAATTGAATCTCGCTGTGGACAAAACAAAGGTGAGCTTTAAACTGACAGGCTACATATATTACACGGAGAGCAGGGGCCAAGCACTGGGACCACCTGTAAACAACACACTGAATTAAATGGGGACTGGAGAGTTGAGCTTCAAGAAAAAAACAAACAAATGAATAAAACCTACATTGTTGAATTTACATTAAATATTATAGTAAATATTTTGTTAAATTATGAATTGAAAAAAAGATCCAAAGGGGAAAAAAGAAGAGTGTTAAAGATTCACTTGTGTTGAATCACCTTTTACTGCTCTTCTTTGTTCAGATACAGAAGACCTTTTTAATAAAAAGGGTCATTTGAGCCTTAATTTCAGATACATCTTTAAGTCAGAAAATATATTTGGAGACATTATGAATGACAACCATAAAATCAATAGGATTACTTAATACTTGTAGCATAAAGCTGTTAGATGCTGATTAAAGACGACTATTTAGGGAGCCTGACCACTGAACATTCGGGAAAATACATGAAGTAACAGAGAGGGAAAAAAATGCAGAGTAAGAGCATGTCTCTCTAAAGCAGTGCACTTAAACTCCAGGTCTTTCCTCCTCTCCATCCCTCTCTCCTCCTTCTCTCCATCCCTTTCTCTTCTGCTCCTCTCTCCTCCTCCTCCTCTCCCTCCCTCGTGTATTAAAGTCTGTGCATCCATGTGTGTACGTGTGGCTCATGTTCCTGACACCGGCGAGTGTGAAAATGTAAAATGATATGGCACAGGCAAAACGCAATAAACAACATGTCAGGAAGCATCGCCCCGGTAACCCACACTCTCTCCACACGGCTGTTTCTCCGTAAAGGAAGAACGTGCACTCAAACAGGTACACATAAACTAAATGGGACCCAGTGCTGATCCTAAAACCACAAATTGTGCAAATGATGTCTAACTGCCTCCCACATACAAAGAAAAACTGAAGTAACACAGGTAATACATTTATATCTTTCTTTTCTGCCTATTCTCTATAGTTTATAAGGAAAACTAGTCATTTGTCCATGATTGGTGCTATAGAGTCTTGCTCAGGGACAGAAAATCATCCTGCTATCTTCTGGTCAAAGGGTATGTATGTGCCTTTTCTGTTTGAGTAAAATAAAATTAGTAGTTTGTATAATAATAAGGCATAGCGTTTAGTGTTTTAATGATATAAAACTAATATACAAAATAACATGTTTTTATGTAACTATCAGGTCTTATATCTGTGTAATCCCTCAGTCGTCCACGTAGTTTCCATAGGGGTTCATTATACTAGTCTATGTCCTCTACACTTGTTCTCACACAGCTCAAGATCATTCTAAAGGTTCATTTCTGTTCTGTGAATTAATGGATGGATGAACACTGTATATGTCTATGTTACTCAAGACTGACGCTTATTTAGGTGTGGAAAATTATTTGGAATTTCAATTTTCCGGTAAAGTAGACCCCTTAAAAAAATCTGGAACTGGGAGCCACACACAACTCCAAACTGCATTTTACCAAACACAGGAGTTGTAGCCATCACATCCTCCAAAAGGGAACAGTCCATTATCTCGACAAACATGAAAAGAAGCCGGCGCACAGCTAGTCGGGAAAATGCCACTCCACTGAAGAAATAAATAAATAAGAAGTTTAAGCTTGTGACTGCCAGACATATTTTCTGCCACTGCCCAAAGCGTCTCCCCACATGGACCCTCTTTTCATTAGAGCTGCTCACAGAAATGTCAAGTAAGATAAGCCATTATCTTCACTGCTGACAACAACACACACACACACACACACACACGTGAACAAAGCTGACAACAACACACAAGCACACACACAGACACACACACACACACACACACACACGTGAACAAAGCTGACAACAACACACAAGCACACACACACACACACACACACACACACACACACACACCAGCCCAGTCCCAGGCTTAGGATGTGGAGATATTTCCTCTCAATCCTTTCATTTACTACTACTCATACCAGTACTACAACAACTACTATCACTGCTGCTGCTCAAAGTACTACTATTACCACTGCTACTGCTGGTGCTACTGCTACCACCACTGCTACTACTACTATTACTGCTGCTGCTGCTGCTGCTAATGCTACTGGTACTGCCACTACTGCTGCTGCTACTACTGCTACCACTATTACTACTACTAATACTACTACCTCTGCTTTCACTACAAATACTACTATGACTACAACTACTATGACAAAGTACTACTACTACTACCTTTGCTTTCACTACCAATACTACTATGATTACAACTACTATGACAAAGTACTACTACAACTACTACTACTACTACTAACATGACTAACAGGTTAACAGACTTAACAGATTATTATAGTTTTTTGTTGTTGTTGTTTTTTTTTTTCGTTTTTTTTTTGTGGTAGACAAAACCTTTTATGAATTCAATCGACTAAATTAGCATGACTTTTGAGCCAGTTAAAACTAGGCGAAAACTGAAAAATGTTTTAGACACTACAATTAAAACAAAATTAAAATGTCAAAGTCTGAAGTGATGTTGTGGAGGCTGTACTTTTACTCCTACAATAGAAACAATATAAGACGCAATTCTCTGTGAGGAACACAGGAGGGTACATTTGAACATCTGATTATACGCAATTAGCCCCATGCGTTTCAATTAACTGAAAAGATTATTACCACGCAGTTGTTTTCATTTGTTAAATTCGATATCATTTACCTTCAATCACCTCCCGTTGCTAATTGGGATGACCCTGAACATTTCTTTCTATAGTCAGTATCTCCAATTTTCTATATTATCACAGTTTTTACAATGTTTTTGCTGCACTTTTAACATCTTTGGCTGTTTAGTGTGAGCAAATGCTTGATAAATGAGGCACTAAATATTTTACTCTGTTCTTTTTCTCTTTTCCTCTGTTCTTTGTTGCCCTTTTGGTGTGTTTCGATCCTAAAGTTGTTTTGTCTTTCTTTTTCTTTCAGCATGAGAGCGTCTTTACACAGTTTGACTTTTACCAGGCCCAATCGCAGAAGCTTTAATTGCTTTATGGACAGGTCCCTGGCACTGCGGCTCCAGCCTGTACTTCATTTCACTATGTACTTCGCTATGTGTAAAGGTGCACTGTGTAACTTTTTGGTTGGAGGTCCATCGCCTGTTTCTGATGTTCCACAGTACAACATTAAACAGCTGTACCTTACATTTATTCAAGGTGGTTTTATGGCTCAAAAATACATAGAAAAACAGGCATTCTGACTGTGAGCGGGGTCGCCTCTCCACAGATCTGAACTGTAACTTGGTCTGGTTTGGTCTCCATGAAAATAGAAAGGTTTATAACATACTGTGAAACATCCCAGACAAAGCAATAATATCTCCATGGAGAAAAGCGTTTGACAGACCCTTCACCCTTCAAAAGTTACTCAATGCACCTTTAAAGAGCCTCCATTACACAAAATACACCTTTTTGCCCTTCTAAACTTGCATATTATACAGTTGTGTCCACTGTTGTATCTTCATATTTTCAGGTTTGAGAAATCTTGCAGTTTTAGTCGTTCTCTGCAGAGCTCAAAATTTCTGTTTGTGACTACAGCACATGATTCATTGCTTGTGAAGTTCTTTCTTCCACAAACTTATGTGTATCTCTCCTGTGCTAAAATTGCCTCCAGTAATCAAGGTAGAAAGAGACGTGTCTTTTTTTGTTTTGTTTAGCTGATACAACCTACTTTCAGCTTCAGTGTGCCAGCAGTTACAAGCCTATAGCCATCTGTTGACGCTTTTTATAACTATGATGATGATTGACTTATGTAGACTTAGACTTGGACGAATTTTATTTTTTTCCCACAAGGGAAACTATTTGAACACAGAAGCTCATACATCAGAATATATTATAATAACAAAGAGCAAAAATATAAATGGTAATAATACATTCAAAATAAGCAGCAAAAACAGCAAGAGACTGAAATAAGGCATAATTAAATAAATGTATATGTACAAGCAAAACTAAAAAATATGGAAATATAGTAATGCAAATATCTCTCAGCTATATTAAACAGGTTGTGCAGAGATTAAATAATGATTGACAGGACATAGGTTATCAGTTACATAAGAGTGAGTTTTTGTACAGTTGTAGGGAGTATTATCTGTTACATAAGGGTGAGTGTTTGTACAGTTGTAGGGAGTATGGTATGAATGTAGTCCTGTATCTCTCTCTGTTCGAGCAAAGACACTGTTTGACGATATAGAAAGTAAAGTTGTTACACTAAAGGAAATGCCAGTATTCCTTTAGTCAGTTATCATAAACATAAACAGAAATGGATGATAGAGTATCTGATTTTTACTGTCTTTAAAAAGTTGAAAAACTGAACTGCAGTGGTCCAAATATAATGTTCTTACCTAATACATTATGAATTATTCACCACACTGAGTTTATAAGCACTTTTCACAACTTTCAGAGGACAGAGCAGAGTTTTCCAATACAGTAAAGCTAACAAACATTAGCATGCTAATGGCGGAGTTCCTGTTTTGCAGAGAATAAAAAGCTCTATAAGCACTAGACTCATTTGCATCCTAAGAGCTGCTTTTACAATATATCTGCACTGGAGCAAAACGGATTTTACTTAATTACGTGAAATATAAAATTTAATATTCCATTTTTAGCTAAAGGGCTATTAAAAGATAATAGCAGAATCTGTGTACCAAATCATGTTAATATCTGAAAACAACATTGGGGATCATGACTGGAAGGTGTTTGGTAATAGAGACAACGAAAGAGGCACCATCTGGGGTTTCTCTCCTCTTTTACGTCGGCCATTAAACGTGTCCTTTTTGGGATGTGATTACAGAGGAAACATTTGGAGACGGCGATACTGAGGGTAAATATTGCGAAGTACGGAACAGCTGGCACGATAAGCATTCTGGTCGTGTCTCAGGCTCCACATCTGATCTTATAGACTGGAGGGAGAGAGGGGAGGAAGAGAGGGCAAGAAAGAGAAAGAGAAACAGAGAGAGAGGCAGAGAGAGCATGGCAGATGAAGTGTGGGAGAGAGAGAGAAGGAGACAGTGAGAAAGAGAAAGGAGGGGGGATGAAGAGTGGGAGAGAGAGAGAGAGAGAGTGAGTAAGAGAGTGACAGATGATGAGTGGGAGAGAGAAAGGGGGTGCAGATGAAGAGTAGTAGAGAGACAGGAGAGTGAGAAAGACAGAGGAGGGGAGATGAAGAGTGGGGGAGAGAGAGAGTGAGTAAGAGAGTGACAGATGATGAGTGGGAGAGAGAGAGAGAGAGAGGGTGCAGATGAAGAGTAGGAGAGAGAGGGAGAGAGAGAGAGAGGAGGGGGGATGAAGAGTGAGAGAAAGAGAGAGAGGCAGATAAAAAGTGAGAGAGAAAGTGAGAGAGAGGGGGTGAGAGATGAAGAGTGGGAGAGAGAGAGAGTGAGTGAGAGAGGGAGTAACAGATGATGAGTGGGAGAGAAAGAGGGGGTGTAGATGAAGAGTAGCAGAGAAAGAGAGAGCGTGAGAAAGACAGAGGAGGGGGGATAAAGAGTGGGAGAAAGAGAGAGAGGCAGATAAAAATTGAGAAAGAGAGCGAGAAAGGGGAGGGGTGAGAGATGAAGAGTGGGGAAAAAAGAGAGAGAAAGAGAGAGAGGAGGGTGAGTGAAAGATGAAGAGTGGGAGAGAGAGGAAGAAAGAGGGGCAGATAAAGATTGGGAAAGAGAGAGAGGATCAGATAAAGAGTGTGTGAGAGAGAGAGAAAGAGAGGGGAAGATGAAGGGGGCGTGAGAGATGGAGACTGGGACAGAGAGAGAGAAAGAGTGAGAGAGGCACATGGAGGAAGACTGGCACAGTTCCAGGCAGTGATGGCCCCACACAACCTCCAGTGAACAGAATCACTCCAGGCTCAGTACAAAGAAACGCTGTTAGAAAGTACAAGGCAGTGCCAGGACTCGTCAAAGTAATAGACTGTTATGTAATGTATTTAGGGACAGTAAAAGTAACTCACATGGACAAATGACACATTTAACTTTCAACTTTTAACTTTATTATTGAACCAAAGGGAAATTGATTTGCAGCAAGTGTCAGGCACACAGACATACACCTGCTTGTTTCTAGGGAAATGTCATTGCTCTGCCTGACGTTAAACTGCTCTACTTTATATTTACACAATTACAGGTGGTTTTATAGATCATGAAACTCTCCACTCTCCACAGATCTGACCTGTAACTTGGTCTGGTTTGGATTCCATGAAAATAGAAAGGTTTAATACCATACTGTGAAACATTCTAGACAAAGCAACCACCAGAAAAGTTACACAGCACACATTTAAGTTCACCCTTGAAGATGCAGATGCACATTCCTTTTAAAAAATAGACAAAAAATACACATGATAGCCACAGTTTATCACAGTTGACACAAGCTATAGGAGAGCAGTCATCCTCGTTAAATGTGCACTGCGTAACTTTTCCGGTCTGGCACTTGTTTGTCTCCATGGAGATGTTATTACTTTGCCTGGACACACTAAAAGGACAAACTCTATGCACAAACCAACTGTTCACCCTCTATAAGTTCCACTTAGGCTCTGTACTTAGCCAAGCACAGCCCCAAACATTTTCTCATTTTAGGTTTTATACTCTCCATGTTCATTACTAATTACCACCCAGCTGAAATCTGCATTGCGCCTCCCGATGTCAAGATATAGAATTTCCAACCCTATTTTAGTTTTTGTGATGACACATGTGCATCTCAGCTCCCAGCACAGAGCCCCAGCACAATTAGAGAATAGAGACTTTGAAACACACCTCTGGTATGCCAAAAGTTACAAGTTTCCACTGGTGTAATATTTGAAATGTGTTCAGTCTGGAATACCGTTTGTGGAGCTTATTTGGTACAGAAGTTTCCACATTAACCTACGTAACTTTTCTTCTTTCATGGTATGAAATTAAACATATCCATTTATCATGTATTCATTGTGTGTTTTTCTACTAAAATAAACATAAAATAATACCTTCTGTGAATAGAGATGACTCTCCACAGATCTGAATTGTAATGTAGCGTAATGTAGTACCTTCTATTTATACTAGACAACACAGTAACATTTCCTTGGAGACAAGTTGTTGGCGGACCCTTCTCCACAAATGTTATGCAGTGCACCTTTAAGGTTGGCGGTTCAAATTCCCATGACTGTCAAACTTACTAACAATGTCCTTGAGCAAGACACCAATATGGGTATGAAAGGAAGAATGATTTCTTCTACAGATTGAACTGAACTGAAAAGAATAATTATGTTTTAGTGATAAAATTAGCACAAATAGTACTGTAACTACTTGTAACAGTTATCGTTGAAATTGCACTTAACAGCTACAGTATGTAGTTGTTTAAGTTGTACTTAAGTTGCACTACTACTACTACTACTACTACTACTACTACTACTACAACTACTACTACTGAACTGAACTGAAGTCAGTGAAGCAAAAAAAGTTATAAGCAAGAGGAGAATATGTTATATAATGGTACAGACAACCTAAAATTCTCTCAATATCACACTTTGCTAAAATAACAGCTCACCACTCTCTCCCAAATCTCCAATATCCAATGGAGTTTCAACTAGGCCACTATTCAAAGTGACTCAAAGGAAATAGCCTGTGTCTACTGTCTGTAGTCTTCCATTACTCCTCATCAGGGTCCAGGGAGAAAGACTAGACTACTACTGCTACTGCTACTGCTACTGCGAGTATTACTACTACTATGACACTACTACTTTGCTAAACCATCTTACCATCTTACCACTCTATCCCAAATCTCCAATATCGAATGGAATCTATCCAAAGTTTCAACTAGGCTACTATTCAAAGTGACTCAAAGGAAATAGCCTGTGTCTACTGTGTGCAGTCTTCCATCACTCCTCATAAGCGTCCAGGGAGAGAGACTAGAGCAGCTCTAATCCACATAGCTCTGGAGGTGTTGTATGTTGTGTGGGCGGCTAGGCTTTACACAGCTGTAGCGGCTCGGCTCCACATATTCATTATGTGAAATTACCTCTGACAGCAGGAGAGAAAATCATACAGAAAACCTCCAACAAACTCCATCTACAAAACCTTAGAGCAAGATCTCAGATGTGCAAATGAAGACGCATCCTGAGGCAAAGTGAAGCAGTCAGCAGCCCCAAACTATCTGAACGCAATTTAGATAGAGCCATGAGTGGCGAGGTAATATCGTGTAAGGGAAGAACGTGTGATTGATAAGAATATGAATTACTTTTATTACTTTTCAAATCATTAACAAAAGTAAAACTGAAATTATAGCTCACTCAACACCCTTGGACAGACAAAAGTAGCTTTTCTTCTTTCACTTTCTCTCAAAGTGCTGGGACTGTTACCTGACCAGCCAGAACCACACACTTTGACAAAAACTTTACAAAGACGAGTGGATCTGGAGCTGTATCCTGTCTCCCTGATTTCAGAGCGTGTGATTGACAGGTGGATTAACCAATCAGAGAGATGCATGGTCCGTTTGCATCAAAAACAAACATGGCTGCTTACATGGAAAAATAAGGAGAAAAATCTACATAAAGAACTGAGAGGGCAAATTTTTACAAAATCAACAATCAAAGCACCAAGCTATTACTTATTTCAGGTAAAATAAGTTGTTTTTTTTTTAAACAAATTTACTAAAGTTAATTAATGCCATTCTGACCATTCCTGACAAGACAATAACATCTCGGTGATCCTGATGTTTTTATTTCGCTAACTTCCTGTTCCTAATATGGAACTTGGAGCTGAACGCTATGGGTGACGTCAAACTCCCTTAGTCTACTTCTTTATACAGTCTATGGATGTGTCCAAAAGTAAAAACGGAAACATCATAACAAGGCACTTATTTCACCCTTTCACAGTGGCATTCGAAGGTTAGTTTTGAAGTCAGAAAAACAATTTACAAAACACAACCACCAAAATCAGCGGTTAAGAAAATTCTTCAGTGCATATCTCTCTGTCTCTCAGTCTCGCTGTCCTTAAATAATTGAATATTTCTAAAAGTTGTGAGTGGAGCTGACACTTCTCAGCACATCACACCAAAATAGAACTCTGCTGAGTCTAAAACAGTTTAACACATCTGACACATCTGTCCAAATGTTAACAACTCTTGAATCTTCACACCAGGCCATGTGACAAAACATCATGGTTTTTATTTTATTTTCTTATATTCAATTTGAACTTGTTTCTACTCCTACTTGATTTGTATTTGTATTGAAGTAACTGTACACTGTCTTGAGTAAAAGTTGTGTTGGTGGGTTAATCTTCTCACTGTAAGCAAGTCTTTAAAGGTACATTGTGTAACTTTACTGGTAGAGGGTCCACCACCTGCTTGTATGGAGATTTTATTGCTTTGGGTTGGAATCTTCTACTACCTACTACATCCACCAGGACAACTTACAGGTTAGATCTGTGTAGAGGTGACCCAGCAGTAGGAATGCATGTTTCTGTTTCAATTAAAAGACCTGTAACTAAATAAATGCTGGAGAGATTTTTATTTTTATTTTTTTATTACTTTGGAAATGCCAGATTGTGTGCATTCGTTCTTCCTATCACATTAACTTAAATGTTTAAAGCAGATGTTATGGCTCAGTTTTATATAGCACTTTTTAGGTCTTACTTTTGAGTAGCAGTATTTTTACCCTCTTGAGTAATTCCTTGAACCATTACAGCTTGCTTTTACTTGAATAATATTTTTAAGCACCCATACAGTCTTACACCTCTGCTCCTCACACGTTGACAAAATAACACTAAACATTCCAAAGATCCCCAACTAACTAACGTCACCATGATCAGACTTTTTCAAACTTATTTATAATCAACAACAAAAAGCCGAAACAGAAACCAGCAAACATTTAGAGACATTTTTCGTTCTGAGATATGACCAAATCGCTCCATTGCCAGAAAAAAGAGAAGGTTTGTGAGTGAGTCGTACCTCTGGGCGAGTGGTGCTTCCACATGATGTTGGCTTCAGGTCGTCCGATGGCCAAACACATGAGGCTGACGCTGCTGCCCTCATTCACTGTGACGTCCCTCGAGATGTTTGTGATCCGGGCTGGAACTATAGGAAAGACGAAAGAAACAGACTGAAGACTTTGACAGCATGTTGAATGATGTAGAGTCCTTAAACTTGTAACTTGTCTGCTGGAGGGTCTATCACCTGCTTGTCACCGGCCATAAATTTATAAATCTCCATGGAGACTTGCAAGAGAAATTATAGGTTAGATTTGTGGAGAGGAGACCCCACTCACGGTGAGAAAGGATGCTTTTTACGATATTTTTGAGCAATAAATAAAACCTGTAGTTGAATAGATGCGATACCGTACTGTGAACAGGTTAAACCAAAGCATTAACATCTCCATGGAGACAAAACAGGTTGCAGACCCCTCCGGAAAAGTTACACAGTGCACCTTTAAACTAAAAGAGTTGATTTGTGACATCTGTGACATTTTTAACGCTACACAATGTACTTTGGCCATGTCATAAAACCACATCAGAATTTGGACTAAAATATGATTAAAACAATGACTCAACTTCTAGGTTCCTGATCAGGGCTAAACCAGGACTACCGGGTCTACTACCTGCTTGTTTCCATGGAGATGTTATTGCTTTGCCTGGCATGTTCCACAGTATGGCATTAAACATATCTATCTCCACTGAGACAAGCAGGTGCTTCCATCACGCCAAGATATGGTGATCATGGTTTCTTTTTAGCAATAGGAACTCTAAAAGTAAGATGGATATGCTTAATGACGTACTGCGGAACATTTCAGGCAAAGCAATACCATGGAAACAAGCAGGTGAAAGAAAACTGATTTTTTTCAAAACACTCAGTCCTCGAATCCAAGACAATCAATCAACAGAAATACAACTTTGAGTAAACTAATGATGAGGGGCTGCTGTTAGAACATCACATTTACATAATAACTCCCCTTTAATCTTTCTATTACCAACTGCTTCCAATATTATTCGATGTCAGCGCGTGTTTAATGATCATTAGAAGAGCAAAGGGCTGGGGCGGGTTAAAAATAACTGAATCTGGAGTTCAATTACCGCGAAATGAAGTGACAGATTTGACAATTCTCAGTTCTGTGGCAGTGTTGGACATGATTGAGTAACTCCATCAGAGCGCTCATTAGGCGAGCATGGGGCTGATTTAGAGCAGGTTTCAATTGCCTCTGTGGACCTGCACATGTGCACTGACTGGAGTTAAGTGTGGAGTAGATCCCAATTAAGAGGGCCTCAAGACTACAGGGACACAAATGAAGGAGTACTGGTGAGGATGATGTCTTATTTATTGGTGCATTTCATACCAGGAAAGTGAACAAAAAGGAGTCTGCCACCAAAGTAGTGTTCCTTTCTCGCAGTAATAAAAACAAGATAATTATTTTACGTTGGGGTGAGTGATTCTTACAGTGAGTCATACATCACTCAAAGCTACTGATAAAAAACACTATAACGCTAATGTCTTCTTGCAGTGTATCTTTGACAGCAATTATTTTCACCATAGACTTTAAAAGTACAGCAGAGTAAGCTAAATAATGTCCAACAAACACATTTAAAACATAATTCTGCAATGGCTGTCATGTACAAGAGCAGAACAACTACAGCTATTCTAATAATGGACTCTTAACTGTCAACTGCCATCGCCACCAACTGAGGTACTCTAGAATTAGTCATGTTCATAAGTTATTTTTATTTTTTTGTTCTATTTTTAGTTTTATTTTTTGAAATTTTTTGAACTAACCAACCTAAAATAATCATAATCGAGCCAATTAAAAATACATCATCTCTCAAATTTCAATTAAAAGAAAAGGTTGCATGGTCTTCACGTCTTTGTTGAGTAGTACTTCAAGTTGAAGTGCTATTTTAACAGTTATTGATTATTTCATGTTTTTTCATGTTTTTTTTTTTTTTGCTAAATGCTGAACAGTTCTGAAGTCTTCCTCAGACTCTTTTACAACCAGGATTCTCAAGATATTTGAGATTCACAAGAAGATAATTGAAACTCACAAGAATCCATCTTGAGAACCTCCTGCTGTACGGTTGATCGGGTGAGCGGACCAATCACAGAGCAGCATCGATTTTGTGCACAAGCCAAAGGAAGACTATTTTGTTTGTGAAAAACATGCAGAAGGAAAGTGCTTTGTGCATTTGTGCGGTTTTCTCTCAAGTGGATGTAACAAAAGTTTTAGACCAGATTCAAATAGTCGTCAAGACACTCCGCGTTTTCCGATCATTTTCAGCGAGAGAGACAATTTGGAGATGGACAGTCTACTAATGTCATATTATTCAAGCATCACAACAAGCCTACAAAACATTTACAATAAAAATTTTTCTTTTGTCTATTTGGTGCAGTACAGTACAATTTATAAATCCAAAAGATGTCCAAAGTCAATGAAACCTCTCATGACATTTCTCTATATCTTTTTGCAAACGAATCATCTTTCTCATAATTACAGCTCATGAACCAAGCTAATATCAGACCTGACCTTGTTGAAAGTGAACATTTCATTGACTTGATAAATGTCTATGGGACAATAAGCAAACACACTGTCTCCCACACACTGTAATGAAAGTCTTGATAGAAGCCCGCGCACTGGGATCAAAGTTAAAGCCATTTCTCTGCATCACATTAACCTTTGCCTTGGTCTTATTCGGTTATCATGGCCGCCCAGTCCAGCCTCACCCAGGACACTGTGTATAACCGGACTGCTCCAAATGCCATCAGTAAATGTCCAAGAGCCGCTGACATTCACCTTAACACTTTATCACAGAGCTCATTTTGGGAGGTTGGCAGGAAAAACACTAAGAAATGTCCTTCAAGGGAAAGTTTGAATACTGGACAAAATCTAGAAGAGGACTTTGAAATGATATCATGAACTTATCTGAGTAAAAAGTGATGAATCTTACTACGTACTACTATTACTACAGCTACTGCTACTACTGTTACAACTACACCTATTTACAACTACTACTACAACTACTACTACTACCACCACTGTTACAACTACACCTATTTATAACAACATCAACTACTACTACCACTGTTATAACTACAGATATTTACTACTGCTACAACTACTACAACTAGTACTACGGCTACTACTACTGTTATAACTACAGACATTTACTACTACTATTACTACCGTTACAACTACACCTATTTACAACAACTACCACCACTACTACTACTACTACTACTACTACTACTACTACTACAACAATCGCTACTTGTTGGGCCTAATTAGTACATAGATGTGAGACTGCTGGGACTACAAGGGGCTACATTGGGCGCCAGTGGCAAAAACTATCACTGTGTCCTTAGGCAAGACACTTCCCCCACCTTGCCTAGAGGCTTGGTATGAATGTGGTGTGCGAGGTTTTGGTTGGACGGGCTGATGGCGCAGATTGTCAGCCTCGCTTCCATCAGTCTGTCTCAGGGCAGCTGTGGCTACAACAGTATCTTACCACCTCTGATTCTGGAGTGAATGCACTTTGGGTGTTTTGAAAGGAGCTATATAAATCCAATCCATTTTTATTACCACTACTTAAATTTTGTACTTTGTCTTTAGGCGAGGACAAACCCATGCCAATCCTCATTTAAAATAACGCCAAGAATCTGAACAGATGGCGGTTTATTATGTAATGAAAGCACTACGCCTTTAATTATCTACGCCCCTAGATACAAAAATATAATCTATCACAAATGTCACAACTTCTTACAACGCAGTCACTGGCCAAACGAACTCAGACCACTGTAAGAAATTATTATTGGATTTGTCACTGTGAGGTTTTAAGGTTGGAGGTTGCTGTCCTCCCGCTCTCCTCTCTCTCTCTTCTCCTGTCTTCTTTCTCCTCTCCTCTCCTCCCTCTCTCCTCTCCTCTCTCTCCTGTCTCGTCTGTCTCTCCCCCCTCCTCTCCTCCCTCTCTCCTCTCCTCTTTTCTCTTCTGTCCTCTCCATAGCACACCCTCTGACAGCTGCACCAGCCCAGTCTAATTCCCATACGAAACTGTTTGGAGCAGGTCATCACTGGCCTGACACTGTCCGCCCAAAGGAGAAAAGAAATAACATAAAATGATCAAGTCTGTTTCATCATCTCCTTTTATGACATACAGAATTTGACATGTGATCTTGTATGTTACAGGAATATGACTAATGGGACTTTGACTTGACTAGAATACACCACAAAAGCTGCCAAGTAAACGTCAAGATTATTTTAGAAATACTTGTGATCTGGCAATATCATAATCCCAAAAAAGATACAGAGAATGGACATAAAATTCTACATTAGCCATGAATCACATATAAAAAAAATACATGCATATTATTATTACTTTTAGTTATTACTGTTGCAAAATAAATTGTACAAGAGTAGTTTAATTTGTCTGGAATAAGTGTAATCTGTTTTGTGCATAGGTGAATAAAGTCCTATATGTGTGGTTCAACTTAAGTAGGTCCATTTCTAATAATGCAATTGTGTGAGTGTAATTGTGCAATTGTGTGTGTGTGTGTGTTTGTGATTTGACTTGTGCAAGCGTAGTTAGATTGGCTTTTGTTTAGAATTTATGATTTATCTTCCGCATTTGACCCATTCCTTCAATTTCACCAGAGGAGCCTGTCAGGATCCATCTCCAGATTTTGAGCTAGACTTGGTCAAGACTACCTTAAGCGGTGGATATAACGTACTGCGCATGTTTTGGTTTGATGGGGGAAACCCAGAATGCTATAATGACCATATGAGCATATGACCAAAATTTGCTCTGTCCTATAGTTTTGTGAGTAACTATAGTTTTTTAGCCCAAGGTTTAGTCTTGCAGGCTTTACTAAATGAAATGGAAGACAGCTGTGTGATTTGCTGTGCTGGTCTGATTGATTTTATTTTCAAATGTACCATATAAAGTACACGTCTAATCATGACTACTTTTCACAGTACTTTTTCAGAATTTACCGGTGGTAAATGAACACTAAGTAAGTAATGGTGGTACAGGTGGCTCAAGATGCTCCTCGATTTGATCCCAGGGGACAGTTAGGCCTGGGTGGAGTTACAAAATATTTAACTATGAGAATCCCACTGAGATTACACACATATGGTTACATAATACATACAAACAAAAAATAAATAAATAAAAATAACCAAAGGAAGTACAGATTTAGAAAAACAAGTGCAAATAGTAATAGTTTAATCTTCCTTTTTAATTTTAATTTATTTATTTTGTATTCCAGGGTTGAAATTATCCAAATGATTCTTGTGAATGAAACTAAACACAACTCTGGGTATGTTTTGGATGAGCAAACAACATTATAACAGCACAGGAAATAGTGTAATATGGGCTCTTAATTGCTATTGACAGGAACAGAGTGACTAAATATTTACTGCAATGAATGTATACAAGTTTTTTTGTTTGTTTGTTTGTTTAAATCCAAAAGCCATATCCGCACTTTCACTCTCTCCACTTTGTCTCATCAGTTTCCTCTTCCCATTTGCATCTCCTCGACATGTAGCACTAATGAGAAGGCTCCCAACCTAAAGTGGATGCAAAACGCTCCCTTTCTCCCTGCAAAGAATGGCCTGTCTATCTCCTTTTCAGTCGGAGAGCAGGAGATTTTTTTCCTTTTTTGTAAGTCAACAAAAGTTCACCAGTTTAGCAAATCGCCGTGTGGTGGTGGCATACAATTTGCTTTGGCACCCCACAACGCCAGCCTGCAGTTGTGGAACCATCTGGCTGACTTCAATGGCCCTGTGGCTCTTTCTCTGTTCTATAGACTCAGCTCAAAGACAGACTAGCGCGTGTCTCTATGTGTAGCTACAACGTTTAAACTTCTCATTATCTTCATACTAAAAAACATCCGTACACGGCTATGGGTAGGAAAAAACATGTAATTTGGATGTTAGGGCTCATTTGGTGGTTGTATCGTGCTGTTTTGACTTCTCGTGTTCAGCCTGTTTGAAAAGTGTGATGACATACAGCGTTATGTGGAGGAAACTAGCTCATTTGGAGGATGTGTTTGAGTGATTGAGTTAACAGGTGGTTCATTTCTGACACAGAGGTTTGCACATGCGATGAATTAGTGGGTGAAAGTGATGGTGAAAGTGTATTTAGGAAATTATTTTTATATTGTATTTTATATCCATAATCCATCAGTTAAGTTGTTTTTTAAGTCTAATATCCTTGCTGCAAGTCCTTACTATGAGCCAACTTGCATCTACACAAACATGACTCTCACTGGGCCTAAAAGAGGGCCTCCTCCACCTTGTTTCTATGGAAATGTTGTTTCTTTGGCTAAAATTAGACTTAGACAAACTTTATTGATCCACAAGGGAAATTATTTCCACAGTATGGCATAAAATTTATCAATCTCCATGGAGAATATTCCATAGTACATGATTTTAACTTTCTATTTCCATAGAGTCATGCAGGTGCCACCTCCAGAAAGTAATATACTTTACATTTAATTACTTTTAATTTCACCTACATGCTTAAGTAACATAATCAAGGTCTTATATTACACAAAATTGACTCTTGTGAGCTGTAAGCCATGTTATTACCTCGTCAAAACATACAGAGAGTTGTGTTTTGTTTCATTCACGCATGTTTGAGTAACCCTGAATTATCAGTACAAAGTTCAAAATCCTCTGTTCCACCTTGTGATGTCATGTAACGGCAGTTAACAGCTCCTTTTACCTTTAGTTCAGTAGGGATTGTCAATTCCAAGGCTGAAATCATCCAAATGATTCTAGTGAAGATGTATGGAGTTTAAAAACACAGTGGAGAACTTCCTGTGTCTTTTCTATTTGAGAGAATACCTCAGCCTATACAGGGTTTGTGTGTTAAAAATGTGGGAATGAAACACAACACAACTCCAGGTATATCTGTGATGAGGAAACAACATATGGGCGCTTTATAGAATGGTCTGTTGCACTTTACATTGGATTTATACATGTCTGATTTTCCATTTAAGCCTGTTTAGCTCTAGACTAGACAATCTGGTGATTTTCAGATGTTCCTTTCTTTTTTTCTTTTCTTTTTCTCAGGATCCACTGAACTCACCCACACATACAGTATGAATGCAATTACTTTTAGTAATAGCCAATTCAACATCAAATGACCTCTCTAAATCAATTTGATTTGGTCAATTATGTGTTTTCTTCCTTTTTTCAACAAATATAAGAATCTCTAAAGAAGATGAAAAACACAATAAAGTAAGTTGAGCCAGCTGAGCTGTTGGACACTGGGTTTTGTGAACTTTTAACACTCCCCCCATTTAACAGTTCTAATGGAGCTAACTGATTCTGAGATGTTGTAATACTGTGTTTGTTGAAATGATGGCAGCACTAAACCTAGTGGGCATGAGAAAATATTACTTTTACTGCCTAGAGGTCGTAAGGAAAGAACTGAAAACTCAAGTTCTTGTGCCCACTCCGAATTGTGTTCCCAGACAGAATCTTGCTCAGGCTGCTCAGTAATACCTCCAGATTTCCTGCTAAACCTGCAGCAGTGGCAGGCAGACAGACAGGCAGCAGACAGCTCCAATGTTTATAGCATTTGGACTAATGGAAGAGAACTAATGTGGAAATGAGGAATTTGTGCTAAATGTTACATGTGACACTTTAAACACTTTGGAGTAGCTGTGAAAGCCAAGATACGAGCTACGAGATAGAGCAGGGAGTCACAATGCCAAATGCTGTAGAAATGGAAGTACTTTGAAGGTCACCTCTTAGTTTTGATTACAATACAGAACCTTTCTGGAAAAGGGTCCACCACCTGTTCATATGCTATTGCTTTGCATTTAATGACATTAAACTAATCTATCTCTGAGTTTTTATGGCTAAAATATACCTTGAAAAACATGCGTTTCAAAATATTCTTATACTCTGTGAGCTGGACTGCCTTTTCACTGACCCCTGTGGATCAAAGTATGTCTAAGTCTAACTGAATAAAGGTAAAGTAGAACAGTTTATTGTCATACTGTGGAACATTCCAGGCAGAGCAATGACATATGCATGGAAACAAGCAGATGACAAACTCCCAACTAAGAAGTTACATAGTGCACCTTTAATGGCTTTTTCCTTCTATTCACACCCTCTTTGTATTTTAAATGACAACCACCCGGCCCAGAATCCGTCTGTCACAGATTTCATTTAAACATTCACGAGAACCAAACTAGATGGGCTCCTAAGTGGTCAGAAGTCTGTGTCAGTGCAGAGCGAGGATAGTTCCATTGAGTGTTTGATTAAAAACATGGTCTCCCGACGTGACCGCCGCCTCAGGACATGTCAGTCTACACGGCCAGGGCAGCGAGTCATTACCCAGAATCCAACAGGCTGCCCAAGGAGGAACAGGAAGGTTTCAATACCCCCCAGTGAGGCCAGGAGCAAATCAAGAATCCAGCTTCTAGCAGCATGGTTGATTGAAAAATAATGAAGGGAAAAATAGTGAATGAAAAGCTATTACACTGATATTTTGTATAAGTTGTAATGTGTGGATGAGGCGTCAGTCTGTGCAAAAGTTCTGCATGTTGCTAAGCTTAAAGACTCACTATGTAACTTTTTTCGTGGGAGGGAGGGTTACTCTTTGGCGTGGCTTTGTCTTGAATGTTCACAGTCTAGCATTAAAGATGCACTGCAGAACTTTTCTGGTGGAGGGTGCCTGCTTGTCTCCATGGAGATGTTATTGCTTTGCCTGAAAGATTCCATGGTGTGACATTTAACATACATCTAGCATTTATTCATTACGAGTGTTTTTATTGCTCAAAAATATAATAATTCCTTCTGTGAAGGAAGAGGTGACTCTCCACAGATCTGAACTGTAATGTAGCGTACAGCTGTAACCTGCTTGTCTCCCTTGTAATAGATTTAATCTACTCTGGAACATTCTCAACAAAGCAATAACATGTCCATGGAGACAAGCAGTTGGTGGACACTCCTATAGAAATGTTACGCAGTGCACCTTTAACCTTTATCTAAAATGCACTTGTTCAATTACAAGTTTTATTATTTAACCTCTCCAAAGACCTAACATACAATTTAGCTTATGGTGGGGTTGCCTTTTTGTTTCCATGGAGATAGATAGGGTTGATGCCATACCATAGACTGTTTATTTAAATGGACATACAGTAGGTAACCTGCTAGCCATTGTCTTCCAAATAGCAAGTGAGCATCAACTCCGGCTCCTCATTTTGGTCTTAAAATATTTGTATTAACCTGCTCTACGTGACCCTGGTGTTTTTATTTCACTATTTTGTCAGTAAATCAATTCCTATTCCAAATATTTCATTTAATAATATTAATTATTTAATATATAAATGTCAATATTTCATTGCTTTGAGTACCTTGAAGTTTGAAAAGTGCTATATAAAAATGTAACCATTTCCCATTTCCCAAATATGGAACTCGGCTCCTATAACTGCTAGCCTCGTGAGCTTCATTTGACTGGAGACAAACGCTATGGGTGATGTCACACTTCCGTGCCATAACATAGAGCAGGCAATGCAATGCGAAAGATCAGTAACAAAAATTACATTGTGCATCTTTAAAGACTCTTCTTATAAACCTGATGCTAAGAGAAAGGAGTGGTCAAGTACAAATGACAATTTGAGCGCCGAAATTATCACAATAGATTTCACTGCTTATCTATGGAGTTTTAACTTTGTTAGTTTTGGATGATGCCAATGAAAAACAAACACAGATTCACATGTCTCCTTTAATTTTAAAATCATATGTCCCCTTTAATATCTGCTTAGTATCACACAATAGTAGAGCAACGCATGCAGTATGGAAAAGGCACTCTATTGTCATCTTTGTGAGCATGAATTATGGGTATTCTGCAGATGAACAATGTGAGGAAATGGTGCAGGGAGGGTTTTGTTCTCTTAAGCTGCTGGAACGAGGGAAGACTTCAGGAAACTGGGAATTTAGGTCAAAAAAAAAGTTGTCAAAGTAGGTTGAGTGACAACAATGCAAAAATCATGACATAACAGCACACTTAGTCTTTGCAGTATTACATTATTTATGGAGAAATTTGACTAGCACAATTCAAGAACAATTAAAGGGCCCATATTACAATATTCGCTGATCATTGTTTCCTCATCGAAAACATACTTGGAGTTGTTTCATTCGCATGTTTGAGTAACACTTTATTATTAGTCTGTCTGTGTTTTCTGTTAATATGCAGGATTTGTGTGTTAAACGTGAATGAAACAAAACACAACTCCAGGTATGTTTGTAATGAGGAACATTATAACATAGGTTAGAAGTTCTACTCTTTAACCCCAGAGCCTCAAACCTAAACCATAAACAAACTCAACATCCAAGGAAGACGTCTGTCCCATGATGCAATGCAACACAATTTAAAATAATAAAAAATCTTTGACTAAAATCATTTTATTTTATTTATTTAGTTTATTTATGAGACAGGGACGGTGCACAATCTACATTAACCTTAACAGGAGAGATGCATTGTGCCAGGTTATAGCACCAGAGCTAATTTCCACCTGTAGTCCCTGGTGCATGTTTTTCTTCTTCTTTCTTTTAGGGTTTTTTAGATTTTGGATTTAAAAAACTAAATTAGCATTTTCAACAACTAAACCTGGACTAAAACTAAACATGTGAACACCTATTTGACTAAACCATGACTGAGAAATTGCAATAGAAATACAAAACTTCCTTCATACAGCACCAGTCTTGCAATACGTACACGGTGAAATACAGTATGTTCCGCACATCTCATTGTCAGCTAACCTATTTTCCTATCTGTCCATCATCTCCCTGTAACAGCGGGAGCATCTCCAAGGTTGTATTTGCAACGTGCTCTGTCGAATGTGCCTCTAACCTATTTTTCCAACCTTGACAAGCATCGCTGCCTGCACACAAAGACAGCTTTCCAGATCACTGTACAGTCTACCATTTGCAGCTATGTCTATACCACTGTGAACCACCAATAAAGCCCCATACAACAGCCCATGGGGCGCCTCTCTTGTGTTGTAGCTCATTATGCGTAGGAGCCTCAGTGTGTGCATGTCGGCTTTGCGTGTACTTGAATTATTCATGCTGTCATTCGTTAAAGGTCTAATTCCTCATAGACTGATTTTCTACATGAGCCATATACAGTATGACACATACAAATATAATGTACATTGAAAAGGTATTGTGTCAATGAAGTGTCTAGTGTGTGTTGGAAAGTTTGAGAATTGCATAATAAAGATTAGCTTTGAATGAATCTTATTTCACAATCTACAAATGTACACAATCTCTGAAGAGTCTATGTTGGAAATGTTCCAGAAAATATAATAATACACAGTGAAGTTTAGGCTATAAGGATGCTATATCACACAGAATGGATTCTTGTGAGCGATGTTATAATGTTGTTACCTCATCAAAAACATATCCCGAGGTGTGCTTTGTTTCATTCACACATGCTTGACTAATCCTGCATTAGTAGTCTGTCTAAGTCTCAAAAGCTAAAAATATTCTGTTCCACCTTGTGATGTCATGAAGCGATAGTTTTCAAGTTAAATCATCCAAATGATTCTAGTGAAGGTGTATGGGAGTTAAAAACACAGTGGAGTCCTTCCTGTATTATTACTTGACATCACAAGATGGAACCGAGAGCAGGATTCGAACCAACAACCTTCGGATCAGTGGACAGACACTCTGAGCTACTGTGGCCCCCCACAAAAGTGTTTTTGGTTATAAGACACATGGAATTTTTCTATTATAGTGTCTCAAACAAGCACTGACTACTGACACAAGGTAGTTATTCAGATCTTTCTTTTCTAGCATCTGGTCGGTGCATGGATCAGAACGATAAGCTGCACTGAGACTCACACCGTTCCCTAATAACAACCAAAATCTTGTAAGATCCAAACTTTGCACCTTGGTCATGTGGTCAATATCTCAAAGTGTTCCAGCTGCTTTTGTGACTGCTCGAAGCACACAGATCCAAGGCCATGGTCTGTTGAAAATGTAAGAAATGTAAGAATTTCGATTCTTTCTACTTTTATGGATGCATGCTCTTTATCTGTAAGGTCAATGTTTTGCAATGTTATACAGTACTTCCTGTACATAAAGGCTGAATAGGCTAATTGCAGCAAAATAATAATTATTGGCAAGCTAGTTACGGTATTTAAGGTCCTATATTACCCAAAATTGACTCTTGTGAGCTTTAAGCCATGTTGCAATGCTGTTTCCTCATCAAAAACAAAACAAAACACTAGGATACATCTCCAAAGCTCAAAATGCTTTGTTCCACCTTGATGTCATGAATCGGTAATTTTCAAATTAACAGCTGCCTTTTACCTTTTGTTTAGTTAATATTGGAAATTCCAGGGCTGAAATCACCCACTGTCACATCACTGTAGGTGTATGGAGTGATATGTTTTCGACATTATAACATTATAACCTAGGTCAGAAAATTGTGTAATATGGGCCCTTTAAATCGAAACCTGCTGTTTTGCATTTACTGACTTTTATTCAGTTCTGTTGTTGAATGTGTGAGATACAAATAATAATATAAGTATTGCAAGTCGGGCTGGGAGTTCAGTTGTCTATTTTTTACCCCAAGACAAATTTTCGCCTTGCACGATATAATATTTCATTTAAGTCAATAGAAATGCAGGCAAAACAATTTAAGCCTTATTATGAAAAAATATCTTGTAGACATTGAAATTTTGAAACAAATTATGTCCACTGGGCAATAGCACACTGTGAGGGTTATTAGAAAAATATAACAACTTCGCCTCTCCTTCTCATTCTGCACTTATGTACAGAACGCAGGCTGGCAAAAAATATCACCGTAATTTCCCCCCACAGAGCAATGACCAGCAGCAAAACACAGAAATTCAAATGAGAAAAAATGCATCTGCTGTGTTTTTTCCAGAGATTAAACCTTTGACATCTTCCAACATCAAAGCTCCAGTCTCCATGCCAACGTTTACCCAATCCATAATACATGCTAACTCTCCAATCGGAACAAATTACCGTTCACTCAAAACATCAAAGTGATCACTGTCTCCACGTGCCCCAATCCCTCTTCTCATCTCAGAATGCTGGTTTTCCATGACAGATCTCCTGGTTCCTAACGCTGTTCTTGTCAGTGGATATTGTTAATTCAAAGGAACACATCCAGCCCTAGCAGCAGCGGGGACGCGATTTGAACGCGTAGCCCGAGAACTGGTATCAAACGTTATAGGGGAATGCGTTTCGCGCTGGGGTGATGTTGAAAGTAAACTAGGTTAGTTTTCCCACTGGTTGTGCGGATAGCATGAAAGATGACACCTGCTTTCAAAGTACCACCCTTTGTCAGTTCAAAGGCAGATTGTCATATGGGAGACACAGAGCGGTATCTTCCAGGATCTGGTCCAAAATAATGAGAACGGAGCTCAAGTGGAATCCAATGAGGGGATGAGGTGTTAGGTAGATAAATTAGTTTGTGATTAACATAGGAAGTGGTTGAACTAGAAGCAGCAATCAAAGGCTAATCACTATCTGTACTCCTGGTAAGATAACATTAGATCTGGGAAAGGGTTCACAGTGGTTTTAACAAGTGACTTTGACAGAATGGAAGAACGCAGAAAACATTTAAGTTATACTTTTTGCAGAACCTGTTACAGTATTACAGTGTAGTTACAATTATAGGGTTAGGGTTAGTGGTGGGTTTTGCTATTACATATTGTGACACTGTACTTAATGACGTAGGTATTTTGAATAAGGGGTAAAACTGTTGCCTTTTTTGTATGAATTGAAAACTAAAAAAAAGTAATTTATGGGTATTAAATATAATCATAAAATAATATTGAACATAAAAAACACAACACACATTTTAACAGAACTGAAACATTTTGTCTTGATAAAGATAAATTCCAAGTTTCATTCTGTTATAATGATGGCAGAAGCGCATACAGAGGAAATACTCTGTGACCTTCCAGAGGAAACACTTGAGGGAATGAACCATTTCATCACCACAAAACACCAGGTCAAAGTAAGAATTTTCAAGGCCTTTCCTGTTGTGTTCCCCTGGTGCCCCCCTGGACACTGTTATAATGCTGTAGGACACAGAGGAGGGACACTTTTGGCTCTTCCTCTCCTCAAACTGTCCTGACACAGGATCTGCTGACCCTCCCTGACCAGTCCTCTTGTTAAACTGCACTGAGACCTTTGACTGAGACACAAAGATGAGAGTAAATGTTGCTGCAGCAAAACTTCAAAATTTCCCTCGGGATCAATCAAATCTAAAATCTCTCTCTCTAATGTAATAAATGTGGACATACGGAATTGGTTAACCGTTTAAAGACAATTGTAGAGCGTCATAAATGTCTTTTCGTTCTCTCAAGTAAAAGCAACTCCAAACACAACATGAACATAAATTTAACTATTCCGACTTTGCATTTTTCAGTTAGGACTCCATACAGGATGCCAATCTTGAAGCAGGGTGTACTGGTAAGTATCCACCGTGAGCCGTGCGAGTCCTTCACTGAGTCAGTATCAAACCTTTCAAACATTCAGACATGCTTTTATGCCAGAGCGCTTGACGACTCTCAAAAAGTTTAAATATTTAAAAACTAAATTAATACGCATAGCCTGTTCACATAAGAAACCATAAGCCAAATGACCTTTCTAAGTGTGAAAGGAAAAGCTATTTTAAAACAACACTCCCAAGAATGTAAATAAAAGTTTTCTTTAAAAATGCTGGACAAATAGTTTGGTTTTCTAAATGTGTTAATCCGGTTTCTCACAAATAACAAAAATACACACATTAGGTTTGGGCGATATTGTGGAACATTCCAGGCACAGCAATAACACCTACTCCTGCAGGCTTTCAGTCTTGGTCCAGTCCTGGTGTAGGTCTAGTTTAGTCATGTTGTATTGTTCTGTTTGCCAAATTTTACCTGCCTTATTTGGGATTAATTTGAACTACACTTAATCATAGTTTAGTGCTTAAAGAGGGGGTATTTTACTTGCTCCCCACATAAAGTCAGAGTGTTATCACAGCACAATCCCCCGTCCCACTAATGAAACTACTGCATATCACATCAGGTTTGTCGAGCTGTTGTACAATTTTATATCATGCTTTTGTACATTTATGGAGAATTGATGTGTGGGAGCGTGGATGATGCTTGTGGGCAGAGCACTGACAGAATCTTAGAGCTAATCGTAAGGAGGGTTCAGATAGAGCCTGGGAGAGACTGCTAAATTACATAAACATGCATGGATGACATCTACAACCTCTCCAGGCATGTTTTGATGAGGGAACAACATGGTAGAAAGCTCCCAAATATCAATTTTCCATAATACCCTCTCTTTAAGTTCTGGTTTAGTTTGTTTGAGCTCTCGATAATTTGATGACACGGCACCACTCAAAGCAAATGACATGTTCGAAAAGCAGGAGTGACTCAATTCAATTACGCAGTGCTCTAAAGGGAGGACAGGATTAGCCTCTTTAGCTTGGTCAAGTGCAATGATGTGTCGCTGTGTTTCTCTGATTAGAGCTGGAGCAGTGCATTGGACAGATCGGGGAAGTGCTAGGTCCCTTTCAATTCAACGCGCTCTGGTTTAATATGCTTCAGGGCTCATTATGGCGAGCTGCTCGGTGCCTCGCAAAACGCATGTAATGAGCCATTTGAAATATTCCACAACATTAGGATAGCTGAAATTGGAGAGTGAGCCCAATAAGCCTTGAGCTGCAGTAACAAGGTTAGAAAAGGCTGTTCTCTTGCAGTAGTTGGAACAGTTTTTTTCAACTATTGTGTTCAACGAGCTCGAATGCTTTTTGTATTGCTGGCGTTTGAATTTTTATGTTAAGTATAAAGTTTATTGTCCTTGTAGGTGAGTTGTTCTGCATATTTCAATGATTTTGGGAGAGCCTGTCAACAGCTGAGTGTTCCATATAGGGGCCAGATGTTGAGTCAGGTTTGTGGTAAGAGCTAATGGTCAGAGTATTAGCCTATATTAGCCTATGTTGTGAATGAGTTGTGGTGGAAAACACAGACACACAAAGAACATGCAAACCCCAGATAGAAAGGCCTTCTACATTTTCAGATGAGAAAGCAGCACTATTGTATCATATACTGGCCTATTTTTTCTATGTGAAGCTTGTTGCACAGTGGTAACAATTGTACCCAGCAGTCTAAGCAACGATTTTTAATACACATATCTCAAATTGTATCTTAAATATTTTACTATTTACTATTACTTTCAGTTCCCATGAATCTATTCATCCATCCACTGCTGTTATGTTGTTTCATCAAAACATACCTGGAGTTGTGTTTTGTTTCATTCACATTCAACACACAAATCCTGTATATTTAGGCTGCATAGAGTTCTTCTCTCAAACAGAAAAACACTCCGTTCCACCTTGTGATGTCATGTGGCAGTACAGAAAGGGCAACTTCACTAAAACCATATGGATGATTTCAGCCCTGGAACTGCCAGTCTCTACTGAAGTAAAGTTAAGGGGTAGCTGTTAACTTGAAAATGACCACAACATGACATCACAAGGTGGAGCTTTGGAGATGTAAATAGACTAATAATAACGGATTGCTCAAACATGTGTGAATGAATCAAAACCCAACTCCAGGTATGTTTTTGATGAGGTAACAACAGTATAACAAGGCTTAAAGCTCACAAGAATCTATTTAGTGTAATATAGGACCATTAAAGACAAAGCAATAGCATCTCTACTCATCTCTTACTCATCTACTGCTGGCCCGACTCTACCCTTGTTATTTGCAGATGAATGCATTAGGGACACAGTGATGTTGTGATGGGGAGCCAGTCTGTCGAGCTGTCTTTAAACTGCAGATGTGGCCTGCTGCTAAAGGAGATTATGTGTGTCTTGTGAGGCGTGAAGAGGATTAGCACCCCCTCTGGACAGAAAGACCATTGCACCAGCCCATGCCATGTCCAGCACTCAGCACGATGCCCACACAAAAGCACCGCATGAGGCAAATACTGCTGGCATTGTTAGCCTAGCATCTGGACAAGGCAGCATTCACTTGTACTGAAAGCTTGCAAATGTGATGTAATGTAATTTCCCTTGTGGATCAGTTTAAGTTTGTCTAAGTCCAAGCGTAAATGTGATTTTATCCCTTGTCATAGAGCAAGTTAAGAGTAAAAGTGATTCACAATTTAGTTCAATAAAAAAGGCAACTGGGTAAATATTGATTAGCATTATCACCTCACAGCACTGAAAAAAGATCCTATATTATACTGTTTTCTGATCTATGTTGCAATGTTATTTCCTCATTACAAACATACTTGGATTTGTGTTTTGTTTCATTCACACGATTAACACTCGTGAACAAGACCCCGAGATACCTGAACTCCTCCACTTGAGGCATGAGCGTGAGATTGACAGGTGAATCGGTGCAGCGTCGCAGTGATGTGGTCGTTGTACCGGACCGTTGTGGTGAAGAGGGAGCTGAGCCGAAAGGCAAAGCTCTCGATTTACTGGTCAATCTATGTTCCTACCCTCACTCATGGTCATGAGCTTTGGGTAATGACCGAAAGGACAAGATTGTGGATACAAGCAGCCGAAAAAGTGAAGTGTCCGGGGTGAAGGACGTCTGGGAGTCTCTGCTTAGACTGTTGCCCCCGCAACCCGGCCCCGGTTAAGAAGAAAATGGATGGATGGATGGATGATATGGAGTTCTCTCAAACTAAAAACAGTCTGTTCCACCTTGTGATGTCATGTGGTAATACAGAAAGTCCTCCACTGTGTTTTTAAACCCCATAAACCTTCACTAGTATCATTTGGATAATTTCAACCCTGGACTTGCCAATCTCTACTGAACTAAGGGTAAAAGATAACTCTGTTTAATGACCTCATAAGGTGGCATTTTGAGTTTTGGAGATGTAGACAAGCTAACAATAAAGGGTTACTCAAACGTGTGAATGAAACAAAACACAACTCCAGGTATGAAGAAAGAACATTCTAACATGGTTTAAAGCTCACAACAGTCTTGGATAATATAGGATGTCTAAGAATGTTTTTTTTCCCCAAGGTATTTTACGAGCAATGAAATCACCCATAATAATACAGGCTCACTGCATTACTGCCATACTGTGGAACAAATACAGGCAAAGCAATAGCATCTCTATAAGTGACACAGGTATAGGTGGCGGGTACAGTCAAAGTACAGACCATCAAAAAACAAGAAAAAGGGCACACTAGATAACAAAGTAGGTGTAGGAAAAGGCAAAAAACCCAAACCTCTACCTTATGAATTCTTAAAATGATATTACATCATAGCCTACTACTATACTATACTATGTACAATAACTTAGTCATCCCACAGTACTACAGTCCCTGACAAAAGTCTTGTCGCTTATCCATTTTGTAGAAACAAAAGCTTATAACCTGACTTTAAATTAATCGATTGGTTTTAGAAATGTCTCATATGAAAGCTAAAACCCTCCCAAATTATGCTCAATATACTAAAATAAATTTGCTTCACTGAAGAAAGATTGATCATTTAATGAACACAGAAAGGTCAGATTTTGGCAAGACAAGAGTCTTGTCGCCTTGTCATATGATGCACCCAATCCTAGATTACAGCCTCACCTGTGATCAGTTACTGATCAATCAATTAGTGGGTGTGTATAAAAAGAACCCCAGCACACCAGACCTTCACATCAACTGCAACTTGACCTCTGACAACATGCCTAAGATCCACCCTGAGACCAAAGCGTTAATTATCAAGAGGCTGAAGACCAGATCCACTGCTGAGGTGGCTGACACCTTCAATGTGTCTCAGCGTCAAGTACAAAGAATAAGAAAAAGATCTGAAAAGACTGGAGATGTTTTTGACAAGCCCAGGTCCGGCAGACCCCGCAAGACAACTGCTCGGGAGGACCGTTTGTTGATTTGAAAATCCAAGGCCAGCCCCTTTTCCACTGCAGCAGAGCTCCACCAGGCCTGGTCACCTCAAGTCCCTGTGTCAACCAGAACAGTTTGTAGAATTCTGTCTCGAAATGGCCTCCATGGTCGAATCAGTGCACAGAAACCAGCACTAAACAAAAGGCAATTAAAAAACCGTGTGGCATTTGCCAAGGCCCACAGCCTGCTAAAAGGATGGACACTGGAAAAGTGGCAGAAGGCCGCAAATATTGCAGGAGACCTACTGGAGCCCGCATGGATCCAAGATTCACCCAGAAAACAGTTAAGTTTGGTGGCGGAAAAATCATGGTCTGGGGTTACATCCAGTATGGGGCTGTGCGAGACATTTGCAGGGTGGAAGGCAATATCAATAGCCTAAAATATCAAGAAGTATTAGCTACCTCTTACATTCCCAACCATAAAAGGGGTCAAATTTTGCAGCAGGATGGTGCTCCATTGCATACTTCTATCTCTACATCAAAGTTCCTCAAGGCAAAGAAGATCAAGGTGCTCCAGGACTGGCCAGCCCAGTCACCAGACATGAACATCATTGAGCATGTCTGGGGTAGAATGAAAGAGGAAGCATGGAAGGCAAAATCAAAGAATCTTGATGAACTCTGGGAGGCATGTAAGACTGCTTTCTTTGCTATTCCTGATGACTTCATCAACAAATTGTATGAATCATTGTCAAACCGCATGGATGCAGTCCTTCAAGCTCATGGAAGTCATACAAGATATTAAATATGGATCTCACAGCACCACTACTTAATTCACTGTCGTTATGCAACATATTTTTGTATTTGAAGTAAATTATTTGTTCAATTTTCTGTAGGCGACAAAACTTTTGTCTTGCCAAAATATGACCTTTCTGTGTTCATTAAATGATCAATCTTTCTTCAGTGAAGCAAATTTATTTTAGTATATTGAGCATAATTTGGGAGGGTTTTAGCTTTCATATGAGACATTTCTAAAACCAATCGATTAATTTAAAATCAGGTTATAAGCTTTTGTTTCTACAAAATGGATAAGCGACAAGACTTTTGTCAGGGACTGTACACTACTGCTTTTATACACTGAAGACTTTACCTGCTCAGTATTACACTTAGAGAAACTTTGCCGCAACTAAAACTAGCCTAATTCTGGTGGTTTTGTTCTTGATAGGGGGTTAGTGAATACCAAAATAATGGAATACTTTCAAATATTACCTTTTGAATATTCAATAGTGCTGATTTAGCTCACAGCCTGTTGCAGCGTCTCCCATTGACACTGCTCAGCCTTTTTTACCAGTACTACAATACTACACCTAATAGAAAGTTTGCCAGTTTTTCACCAAGATTTTCAATTTGATTTCTAAAACAACTAAATAATACAACAAATACAACTAACCTAGTCTGATTCTGGTGGTTTTGTTGCTGATAGGGGGTAGCACCAAATAATGGAATACCAGCTTTTTTTCCCACATCAATATTTATAACATGAAGTGCATATTTACAAGAGAGAAAGAAACGTGAAGTGAATATAGAAAACTTGAGGAGATATAGAGACCAAGACAAAGGTTTGTCCAGTTAATGGGGGGGACGCAATAAAAGATTTTCAATACAAGTTCAAAAACACGCACACAGCTAAAGCTCGCCTGATTCTGGTGGTTTTGTTCTTGACAGGGGGTTAGCGTTAGCCCCAAATAGTGGAATAGCTTCAAATATTAGCTATGAATATTCAATAGTGCTGATAGCTCACATCCTGTTGCAGCCTCTCCCATTGACACTGCTCAAACTCCTTATTAACAAGTCAGCCTCTTTTCCGGCTGCCTGGCTCCGGCGCGCTCATGCAAAAATGATTGATCAGCATCAGATGTTGCTACACCTGCTGTTTCATTAGCATACCCCTCTCCCCCAGCCTCGGAGTGTGTTTGGAGTGGAAGGTCTTTTCAATTATATATCACTAGTTTTAGGATAGAACAGGGTTGAACGATGTGGGGAAAAAAAATATGTGATTTCTCAGAACGTGCGATTATGTTTGTTTTAATAGAGTCTGTGCAAAGTTTATATTTCAAACGCTTCCAAAAAATGATGAAAAGACAAATGAACTGACAAACTAATACAAGAATCACATTTCAAAAGATGCTTGAACAGATCTTAACTACAGGGTTGGCAGTTTTTGAGCAGAATAAGCAGTGGTGGGATGTAATGAAGTAAAAGTAGTAGGTAAGTACTTAAAGGTGTGTTCTGACTGTGAGTGGGGTCGCCTCTCCACAGATCTGACCTGTAACTGTCTGGTTTGGTCTTCTTGAAGATAGAAAGGGTTGATTCCATATTGTGAAACATTGCAGACAAAGCAATAACATCTCCATGGAGGAAAGCATTTGACAGACCCTCCAACAGAAAAGTTAAACACTGTACCTTTAAGTATAAAATGTAGGTATTTGTACATTTTAAAGTGGATATTTTTTTACTTTTACTTCACTACATTTGAGAGTATCTGAACTTTCTACTACATTACATTTTTTAACTGGACTGAAAGTATATTTTTTATTAAAATTTGAGACCTGCTGAAAAGCCTGAGGGGTTTATTTTTAACACATTCATAATGTTTCACATTCAAAAATACACAAATAAAAAAAGCTAGGAAAAATGTATTAGTTCAGTTGTTTCTGTTGAACAAAATCTGAATCTGAAGATTATAAGATCTTAAAATCTGTGTGAAATACTTTTACTTTTGCTTTTTTAAGTACATTTTTAAACGGATACTTTAACACTTTTACTTAAAGGTGCACTATGTATCTGTACTTTTACTTAAGCAACAAAGGAGTGGAGTACTTCACTGAGATATTTTGTAGTTTGTGGAGAAAATTAAGATACTACAAAAACTGCAGATTTGCTAATTATGTCTATTCAAATGACATTTCTGATTTGACTGGGATTAAACCAGCAGCCCTAGGACACACGTTTCACCAGCTTTCCCTTTGTGAAAATACCAAAGCAGAAGTAGAAGCAGTATAGAGAATGGCTTTAAACTCAGGATCTCCCTGCTGTGAATGAGTCAAAGGAAACAGACAACAAAGGAAACAAACAACTCTCTTTATATAATATACATGCAAATGAGAGCTATTTCAGAAAACATGAAGGTCTGGGTGTGGATACACACACACACACACACACACATATATATCCTGCTTTTCCTGTATGGGAAATGCTCCACTGTGTTTTTAAAGTCCATACACCTCTACAAGAATCAATTGGATGATTTCAGTCCTGGAATTTCCGATCTCTACTAAACAAAGTGTAAGAGTGTAAAAGTAAACAAGGTGGAACAGAGCATTTTGAGTTTTGGAGACATAGACAGATTAATAATGCAGGATTACTCAAACATGTGTGAATGAAACAAAACACATCTCCAGGTATGTTTATGAGGAGGTAACAGCATTATAACATGGTTTAAAGGTGCACTGTGTAACTTTTCTGGTGGAGGTTCTTCATGGAGATGTTATTATTTTGTCTGGAATGTTTCACAGTATGGTATTAAAACTTTCTATCTTCATGAAGACCAAACCAGACCAAGTTACTGGTCAGACCCGTGGAGAGCCAACCGTGCTCAAAGTCAGAATACCTGTTTTTCTAGGTATTTTTAGTCATACTGTGGAACATTCCAAGCAGAGCAGTGACATATCCATAGAAACAAGCAGGTGACGGACTACCAACCAAAAAGTTGCATAGTGCACCTTTAAAGCTCGCCAGAATCAATTTTTGCATAATATAGAACCTTTACTGTACGAGTTTATGCAAGCAAAGCAGGTTTAATTTAACATTACACAACTTTGAAATAGTTGTAAAATCAGCTCATATTTGGCTGTAGTATTGATGGGCTGCTCTCTGAAAAGTGAATGGAGAAGTTGTGAGTTGTAGCTGGGAGCAACATTAGACTGTTTTGACACTTCACTTAATGCCTGAAGTTTGCCTCGAGCCTCAGTGAGAAAAATGACTGTGCCCATTGAAGCCAGTGCCTGACACTTTATTTCTGTCCAAAAGTCTAAGCACCATGAAAAGTGTGGAGGAAAAAAATGTGAAGAGGGTTAAAGAGATCTGAGAGAAGTAGTGCCAGCACACATCAAATTGTCCCAGTAAAATAGTGTAAGTGCACCAAAAGCCAATGGGCCAGTCTGAATGCTGCACTTATAACATCTTAAGCTTTAGGAAGTCAGTTCTTTTATGGTAAGAAGCATGATATTTGAACTTTCTTTGCAGAGAATTTCAATGGAGTCCAGGTTTGGGTTTGTATTATACTGTAGCTGCAACAAAGAAATGACTACTGCTTAGGAATTCATTGGGAGGACTTACAACTCAGGGACGATACATATATTAAAGGTGCACTATGTAACTTTGTCTCCACATCTCCAAAGCTCAAAATGCAGGTAGTTTTTCAGTTAACTCTTACCTTTTGTTCAGTCAAGATTGGCAACTCCAGGGCTGAAATCATCCAAATGATTCTAGTGAAGGTGTATAAAGTTTCATTGTATTTATTTATTTATTTTAATTAGGACAGTGCATATTAATCAACATGTCAACAAACAGCATCAATGTAAATATGCCGGAATTAGCACAAAAGCAACTTTACATCCGTTGTCCTAAGGCAGGTCAGAAACAGAGAACGTTAGACACAATAGATCATTCTCTGAGTTTAAGAGGCCCCAAGACGAAGATAATCTACCTGTGTGAGCATGTTTGATTATTTTTCAACCATGTTTCAGAGTGTTCTTGAAGTTTGAGAAGGAGCCACAGTTCCTGACATGGGCAGGTCATGTGTTTCCTGACTGTGATCCTCTGATAGACGTCACCATTTGGACAAATCTGGTCCTGCGTCTCTGTATGTTACAGTCTTCTCCGGTCAATGCTCTCGTGTTAACTCGGTTAGTAGTTTTTGTTTTGGCGCGAGTCCATTTAAAACTTTAAAAATAAGGCAAGCATCCGTAAATACCTGATAACTTTCAAGATCCAAAATATTATACTTACTTAAGATATTACAATAGTGATACTGTAAAGACTTTTTGTCAAGTGTTTTCAATGTTTTTTTGAAGAGGGACTTTAGGGGCTTCAGGACGGCCTCTGATGTATGAGACCATGTGGTATAGCATTTATTATTGTTTTGTATTACCACATGACATCATAAGTGAAACAGACTAGTTTTCTGTTTGGGAGAAAAACTAAATATAATAATTGTGTTGAATGAAACAAAACACAACTCCAGGTATGTTTGTGATGAGGAAACAACATTATAACATAGATCAGAAAATGGCGTAATATGAGCCCTTTAGAATCCATTATTACCTCTGTGTGGGCAATTTACACTGGCATTAACATATACACAATATTCTCTTAGCTCCACTCCCCCAAAAATAAAATACCCAACGAAACACTAAGCTCACTGCGCTGTTTAATATAACACATCAGTCTTATTTTTCTCATTCGCTTTAGAAATCTCATTTATTGTAAACACGGATTCTCGCAATTCTACCGTGTCCTTTGAGAAAACATTGCCAAATAAGACTACTATCATATAATACGTCTATTCCGCTGGCATTGATCGGAACCATTTTGGGGCTTGGTATTTGTGAGCGGCATGCCAACAGTCCATCTACAGTTACAGCCCTGAAAAGTGTGTATTTTAATATGGCGGGATAAAGTTACATGAAGGATCTTTTCTGTGACCTCTTTGCAATGTAACAAGAGGAAAGGCCGTTCGGTCGTTGTGGGGAATTGAAGCTGATCACAGTGAGTATGGATTTGGGTTCTGTTAAATGCTTGTTTGGGAGGAGGTCTGGCTCTTTCGTTTTATCAGCAGTGATGTGATAGCACCATTAGAGTAGATGAGTGGAGTTTGTACTCGGATTGGATGGGTATCTCCCTTCTGTAGTCATCTAACCAGGCCAGCTATGAGTACATGTTTTTCTTATTAAAATCAACTGGATTATTAACCAAGTAACAGGGCCAATATTGAAAGAACATACTGTTTCATTATTAGAGTAAAAAAATATATATTATCAAAAATATTTACAGCATAATATTAATTTCAGTATAAAGACAGAACAGAACATTAGTGAAAGTCTCTAGATATTATTGATTTGTGTACTACTCGGAATTGAGTTCTACACATTGATCTGGTATAGCTCACTCTGAATTGGGATGTTCAAACTATTACTTCAGGCTGATTAGTCGAAGAATCACAACAGCAGAAATCAATCTTTAGTTAAATCCAGTGTTGTTTTGAAAAGCACAGACATCTGTCTCACCCATAAATGCACAAGTACTTACCTCTGTACGCTTACAAACTAGTTTGTATTTTCGCTAAAAATAAACAAAAGCACTTCCTCCCACTTCCACCCAAACCACAAAGCAACCATGTGACTGGTCTGAACCACTGGTTAACCAGCAACCGCAACAAAGGGATTCTGGCCAGATTGATTTTGGTTTTGTGAACTCACAAATATTGTGATAATCCACGTTGTGGTGCAAGGTTAAATTTGTGTAGTGCCAGTGAAATGTTTGTAATGTGGTGTGAGATCCGTTGTTGTTGCTAATAAATATATTTGATGTATTCAGTAATGTGTAGAGTCATGTATAGCCAGATCATTCAAGCTCTAGTCTGTCAGATTCTATTACAATGTGGAGACAGTAACGATCCTACTTGTATAAATGCACAGTGTATTTTACCGTCGTATTTTTATCTCTACATTTTAATTACATACAGTATAAGCTCTGGTCTGTGCTCCTCAGTCTCAGCACTGTGCATGTGAGCAGGTGGTAATTATACCCAACCACATCGATGCAGGAAGTGGGTTTGCACTCATTACACATACAGCCTCAGCAGCAGCTCTACTCCCACAAGGTCACTGCCTCCATGCTTTTCCCCCCACATACAACTCCTCACATATACAGACATCACCACACCAACTACGGCAGAGCCACTCAGTCACATTCACTCACATTCATCACATTTTAAATACCCATAGTTAGAGATAGCATATTACTGCACTTTCTCCTTGGATTACATGGAAAAATTGAATAACTTAGTTTAAATATTCATTGGGAGGTACAGCTGATGGCACACTACCGGTTGCTTGACATTCCAATTTGTCCCAAACTTCCAGTTGCCGTGGTGACACAATGCATACATTAGCAAAAACTGCAAAAAAAATGTTTTAATATAGTCTGAAAACTCAAGAAAAAACGCTAAATTGATTTAAAGAACACATTTTTAGGAGCTTACGATCAGTACAAGTGTTCATAGTCTAGTTCAGGTGAGAAGGTGAAAGTGACTAACTGAAAAATTGCTAGTTAGCTTGTGACAGCAATTTTATGTGCAGTGTGAGAGACTTGTTTAAGCTCATCTCACCTGTTGTAGTTCCAACCAAGTCAGCTCGTTCTGGTCAGATTGTGTTAAAATAGAGTAACAAAGCTTCTAACAGAGTAGTGCTTCCAGTGAGCATCACACCCCCAAGTAATGTTAATGACATCAGCTGCATGGTATCAATACAATATATCCATGGAGCTAATTTTGCTCAAATACACGGGGAAACTCGGGTATAGCACCTTTAATGATGGTTCCTATGCTCAGCTCTGTTATCAGGGTCCATGCTAGGATTAAGCTGTCACTCACTGTAATAGCAGGCTGAATTGTGTAAACATGAGCTTTAAAATAATCCACTCTTCGCATGAATGTAGTCCGTGTTTAGAAAGCCATGTATTTATAGACTTGCTTATTGAATTGTGTTTCTGAGGGCTTAACAAAGTTCCTGTATAGTCTGCGAAACAGCAAAAGAAGAATGGTCTTACCAGCGATTACATCAACCTTACAAACTCACCAGTAAAGTCCAAAGGAGCTGCAGAGAGGAGATTGGAACAGACTGGAGCTGTGTAGTAAACTGATAACTGTATTTGGAAGAAAATATGAGTTCGGAAATACAGTGGTGGAAAATATTTTTATGGTTGATTGTTGCTGCACCTTTAAAGAGGAACTAAACACAAAATACACTTTTTTTCTTAAGTGGATATGGCGCTATAAAAGCCAATCTACTTTTTTTTTGGCATTTATAGTACAAATTAGGTACAGTTGCAGCTTTCTGGGTAAAAACATTTAAATCTTTGTTTGTGCAGCCTTCAGTGGCTTCTGCAGTTTCAAGTACTTGGTGACATCACACAAAACTATCCTGATTACAGCCCGGTGTTTCTGATTACAAACAGTTGGTTGCAGGGCTGCAGTTTGAAGTATAGAAACCTGTTAGACCAACCACACTGCTCCTTATACTGTATGTCTGGGGTGATTTCAGGTGAATCCAACTTCAGATTTTATTGATTTTGAATGACACAAAGGAAATCTATAAGTAATTATCATGGATGAACATTCTAAATGTCATATTATTATTGGGTTTTACTTAGGGCTTTAAGTAAAACCCATAACCAAATATGGCTCTTTACCTTTAGGCCTACTGCATGACGCGAGTGTATTATGATTATTATTTCTGTATTTTGTTTATTGTTATTTTCACAATCTATATATATATATATTTTTTTTTTTTGACGAAGGTAATACGACTTCTATATACTCATATTAAATATATTATAGTATTCCTCATAGGTTACAAGTTTGTATACCCTTCTTGTTGCACATGTTAGTGGAGTGGACACTGTGGGCAAAGTCTCTTACCAAAGGACACAAAAACAGTCAAAGCTTTTAACTTCTTTTCCACTGTTTCCAAGCAAATATGACTTAACTTGATATGTGTACCTCCAGTCTGCAGAATATGCAAATTGAAGTTGCATGGTTCATTTAAAGGTCCTACTAGTATATTATGCAAAAATTACTCTTGTGAGTTTTTAGCCAGGTTAGAATATTGTTACCTCCTCAAACATACCTGGAGTTTGTTTTCTTTCATCCACATATGTTTGAGTAACACTTTATTATTAGTCTGTCTACATCTCCAAAGCTCAAAATGCTCTGTTCCACCTTGTGATGTCATGAAAAGGTAGTTTTCAAGTTAACAGCTCCTTTTAGCTTTAGTTCAGGAATGTTTGGCAGTTCCTGAGCTGAAATTATCCAAATGACTCCAGTGATGGTGTATGGAGTTTAAAAACACAGTGGAGTACAACATTATAACATAGATCGGGAAATAATGTAATATAGGCCCTTGAAGATACAGACACATGTTCAAATACAATTGCCAGAAAACAGTTTGTAACATCATCAATACTTCAGCCTGGGTCCATTTTCTTGTCATTTTTCTTGTTTAAGTGCATTCCAATTAGCATAACAAGAATCTTAAGCGTGATTTGCTTTGATTTTGACGGATAAGAAGCCAAGCTGTTTTTGTTTTCGTTGGCTAACATTATCTCCAGCAGATGTTAACATTTTTAGACTTCCAAAAAATAAAAAAAGGAGAAAAATGTGTGAAAAACAACACCAGACAGACAATCAATACTATATCATATGGCCATGAGCGATAATGCTGACATTCAAAACAGCTTTTGGAGACTTGTAAAGAATGGGAGGCCCTGGGCTGTCTGCTGTCAAGTATTCTATATGGCAGTTTTACTCGCATTCACAAGCAGCTTTCACAGCAGACTAATGCGTTGTTATAGCAAGGAGTACTCAAAACTGCATAAGTGAAAAAAGTACGGCCACAACATTTTAAATGTAAAACAATCAACAGTTTGTATGTGAAACTTCAAAACACAAAAAGTTATGAAGCAATTTTCATCTTGCTGTTGTGGCAGATAATATAAATTATTGTATTTTTCGTGGTGAGGAAATACATAAAGGCACACAGAGAAAAGACATGATAAAAAATGAATAAATAAATAAAAATCAACCAGATATATTGGTCAATTTTCCAATACTAGCGCTGATATGCTGTCATTCGTACTCTCTATTATGCTAGTAGATGTAGATAGATGTGATAACTGCATGACTGATTAGCCTGTTCAGAATGTTTATGGGAAAAACAAATGGGAATTTTATTACAGGGAGTAAAAACAAAAACATAATAATAAGCAATACTCAGAATTAGCTGCCATATTGAAATACTATCTGACAATATTCTCAAGTAGCTCTTTGAACAATAATGTTAAAGGTGCCCGCTGTAACTTTTCTGATCCGCTACCTCTTCCACAATATGCACTGAACGCATCCAAGCAGGTGACACCACCAGGCCAAGTTACAGGTCAGATCTGCAGAGAGGCAATCCTGCTAACACTAAGAATGCATGTCATTTTCACCTTTAAAGCTGACATTACGACTAGCAATTCCTCTAAGGATACAAAAGAATAGCATCCAAAACTATGGACAATACTGGTATTGGATATTGGCGCCAATATTGAAAATTTTGGTGGACTGGATATCGGTTCGAAGATATTGTTTCAGCCAATATCCCATTTAGAGCTATAAAATGGTGAAATAAGACCATTTGTTATAATATTATTAATAATATTAAACTTTTTACAAAGATGTTCTGTAGTGACTTTAAATTATTAATACCAGCTACAAAACACATTTGGATCATCTTTTTTGTTTGTGTTTAGAGGAAATAAATTTGTTTTTCAGCCTCTGCCCTAATATCTGTTGATATCAGGGATTATCAAAGTATCGATATCGGTATCGGAACAGAAACAGAACAGAACAGAAAAAGCTGGATCAGTTCATCCCTGTCCCAAACCACACTGTAATTCCCAATCTCGTCACTTTGCATGCTACACTGTGGTTAGATGTCTGTCTACATAGTTGTACTTGTACCCGGCCTTCACAGTAGTTCAGTGGGCCTCTCTGGAGATGCACGACGCTTTGACTGATGCTTTGATTAGTGCATTAATCAAACCCTTGTGACACGTTCTGTTGACACAAATGACGCAGTGATGAGAGAGGCTGCCCCTGCATCACTCTGAGCGGCCATATTAGGATTTCATACACAATCACATGGGTCTTTTGTCACCCCCAGTGCTGTGTTTAAGAGCATGACAGCTAATATATGAACACTTTATATTGTGCCCCCACCAAAGTTGACTGATATGAGAATGGTGTGTAATTTAATTAGCACAGAGTAAATGAAATGAAATGAAATGAATTGTGTCCATGGGCAAGACACTTCTGTGACCTTTCAGTGACCTCACGCAGGGGTTTTCCACATGTATCTCAAATGGTGGAATGTTTAGGAGTTACCATGGTGATACACTGCACACATTAGCAAACACTGTCAAAAAGTTTCAAGATTGTCTGAAAACTCAATAAAAAATACAAAATGGATTGAAACAGCACATTTCAGCAGCCTGTGATCAATACGGGAATTTGTTAGATTATGTTAAAATAATGCACAGATTAAAGTCTAATAAAGCCTTAGCAGAGCAGAGCCTACAGTTAGCATCACACCCCCAGGGAGTAATAAAGTATCGAGTATGAATGAATGAATAATGCAAAGACTTTGTTTAAGTTCAGTTCATTATTATATAGATTTAAACCTACTACCTCTTTTCACTGTTTGAAAATAAGGTACCCCCCTTTAGGTATTTCAACTACATTTTTATTTTTGAACTTAAACAGCACATTTTCACATTTATATTGCTATTATAACTACATTTTCCTTCTTGCTGTCTATGGGTTTCAGTGTACGGTATATGTGACTGCAGCATTGTAAAAGCTATAGCTCAGATGGTATACAAAGCGCACATGAAGCAGACTGCTTTAAAGCCAGGCTCCTTGTAGACAGTGCGACAATGCCATGGGCGATTCCACACCATCTAAAACTGATAATGTGATGCCTCCGGGGGTGCCCTGGGATCCCAAATACACTAGACAAAAAGAAAAAAAAAAAAAAAAAAAAAAAAAAAAAAAGAGAAGACACTTGCAAGAGTTAGTGTATTGAAGACAAATGGGATTATACAGAAATGTACTGAAATCTACCCAAAGTTACTGATAAAATGTGAACGCAAAAATTGGTGTAGTTGTCATGACCATAATATTATAACACAGTTTTGCTTGTGTTCAGGTCTTAGCATATAATGAGGTCAATTTTGTTTATATTGAAAGATAAAGACATAACTTCTGGCTACGGATGCAATAGCGGCACCGAGGATCAGCGCTGATGTTATTTTTAAATGGATCGGGTTCGGATATCGGTCCAAAGATATCTGTTTAGTCAATATTCCATTTTGTAATAACACTATTTACTGGGCAATGCTGACTCAAAAGGTCCCATAATATTAAACTTGTATTTTTTAAAGCTGTTTTGTAGTTACTTTAAATGATATACAAGAGTTACAAAACACATTTATAGGAAATAAATATAGGATATAAATAATATTTTCGGTCTCTGCACTAGTATCGGTTGATATCAGGAATCGGCAGACACTTAAAGCCAAAGTATGGCATCGGAATGTTTGTAATTTAACTAGACAAAAATATGCTGCTGGTGAGGGCAAGTCAAATTTCTATTGTGCATTTTGATGTAATATACTGTAGCTTTTGTTTTCCTTTTTTCTGTGTAGACTTTTCTACACACTGTTAACTTGCTGTCACTTTGCCATTATATTATTGTGTAAAAATGCAACAGAAAGACAGCTTTATAATTGGTTCAACATCTGCTATGGAATTATTTATTACTAATTATAGAAGGAAAAATCACACATGCACTCACCACAAGAATACTTTTTCTACTTTTCTCACTAATACTGTGCAGTTTGAACCTAAATTTCATGACCTCGTACTACAATGCACTCTTAACCTGAATACCACCAAATAAAAGACTAACTGTAGTGGAATACAGCCAAAATTAGTATTCTCAATATATATTTTTGGTTCATTTTTATTAATTCCCAACACTGCCTACATTTAAATACACTGGTCCGTGAACTATCAGCACAAAGATTTTCTGTCAAATATGATTCTGAACCAAACAAAACCTTTATTCTGTTTGGGAAAATAAACATTTGGTGTGTTTTGACAGAGTCCTGCGGTCAGGTATAACCTTGTAACTTCACAACTCTGAGTTGGACAATGTAAACAGCCTGTGAGAGCTTTTTGATTAGCAGCTGAGGTGCTAAGATGCAAACAGGGCATTTACCAAGGTCAATGCTTTCCAAATGGATATGCACAAGTAACACAAGGTCAGACTTCAATCCTATGTTTTTGTATCCAGCAAAGAAGTTGGTGTATAGACCAGTTATTTGTGATGTAAAATGTGAATGTGAACAGGTGATTTATACTGAACGGACATTAAAAAAACCCTATTGTGTTTGTGTCTGCTACATAGTTATAATCTATGACACCTATGGATCATTAAGTTATAATTTACACAATATTCATCTAAAACGACATAATAAAATAAAGAAATCAGTTGACTTCCATGTTGGACAAACTGTGGTGCCCAGTACGAACAGACAATGCCGTGAATGTCATCACAACAAAGAGAGGTGAAGTTTTCAGGACCTCCAAGCTTCACATCAAGTAAATTAAGAAAATTAAATTGGAGAACGAATTTAGTACAGAGCAGTGGGGTTGATCAGCAAAATTGCATCTTAAAGATTAAAAGTAAGTGATTAAAGATTGCTCAAATACGCACAAATCTCTCCAAATACAACTTTGAGTGAATAAATAGTGAGGGGAAACAACTATAATATGGTGAAAAGCTCTGAAAAGTCTGTTTTGCATAACAGTTCTGCTTTAAAATGCATTAGTGCAATAGCATTATCTGTTAGCTAAATGATGGATTGCATCATTGTTAGAAAAGTTAGTAATTGATCAATGAAGAAAAAACAAGGTGCATGTAAAGTGTCACTGCATTGTTAAAAGTGCATTATGTAACTTTTCTGGTGGGGAAGGGGGGATCCACCACCACCTTGTCTCCATGGTTTTGGTGGTCTTCATAAACGTGTATCACACACCTGACCTATTGTGATACAGCCTGTTAGCTCTCTCCCGCCTGGCCCCAACTCTCAACTCGCAGCATTTTACTAGTCTAGGCTAATGAATGGATAACAACAGTGCTATGTGCTATATAAGTTATGGCTAGTTCAACTTCAAGAAAAAGTGCATCTGATAAACTGTTTTTTAATGGAGAATTCTGTGTCTCCTCTTTAGTGGGACCCTTCTGCCAAGAAAAGAAGAGGATTTGCATTATGCTGGAATGAGTGTGTCTGGCTGTGGTGTGTCTAAATTTATCCGGTGCCCTAGTGGTAAATATAGACTGCTCGTAATGTTCAGATTTTTGTCGGATGTAGGGTTAAGACTGGTCTCAGGACTAGCTGGTGCATTCAGCTCCCACACCTCACGTCACTGACCTGACTAGACCGGGATTTGGACCAGTTTCATCTCTTCATATTGGACAATAATACACTTTTGGAAACGGAGCAATATCACACTATAACTGTGACCATTTATAAGTGACTATATAGACTCCCTTTACTATAAGGGTGATGTTTTGTAGATTTTTACCTTATTTTATGTTGAGTATATTGTGTAAGCTGCAAAAACACAGAAAATCATGACACTGTAAGTCTATAATGCTTTTATTAGTTAGGGCATGTCTTAACAGACCATGAAGACAGATTAAACTTGTGATCTGTCTCTTTACATACAGTATAAATACTATCCCTGTACACATAGTGTACTTGTGTTACACCAGTCTGCCCATTAGATAAATGATTTGAAAGTTGGACCATATTTCCACCATGCTCCGGCCACTAACACGCAAGCTCCAGCTGCCAGGAGCGCACCTGTCCAACTCTCACTAGTGTTGGAGGCACTGTCTGGACCATGAGGGGAGGAGGTGGAATCATCAGTGGTGAGAATGTCCTGGTTTGGGATATGCAAGTTCATCTGGGGTTCCTGAATTTGATCATGAACCTGGGTCTCTTCAGGCTCATCCAAGTCTGCATGTGTTGGTAGACCTTCCTCATCTCCAGAGGATTGTGGATGTCCATTGTTGAGTTGAGGGATCTCCACGTTCTCCTGTTCCAACTCGAGATTGTCAGTTTGGCTTACAGCGTCATTGCATAAAGTAGTCCGCTCATTTAGCTCATTTGAAACTATCTGTTCAGACCTCAAGTCACATATCTCCTTCTCTAGTCTTTCGTTTTCCTCTTGCAATTCTCTGCAACACCGCTCTAGTGTTTGCAGTTTCTCTGTTTTGGCCTGAAGTTGACCTCTGAGCTCTTGGATTTCGTTGTTTTTTGCTTTGACGTCATCTTTTAGGTCATCTGCATCTGCAGATAACTGTCCATTTCTGGTTTGGAGTAAGTTGACAGTTTCAACATAGTCAACCTCTCTGGTCTGCATGTTTTGGACAAGATCTTTCAGCTTTTGATTTTCCACAATTAGCTGATGATTCTGGTCCGAAAGGAGGGAGATCTCACCTTCTCCCTTCTTTAACTCAGAGATGGTTTGCTGATACTCCTTCTCCTTAGACTCAAACTGGGCTACCACTTGCTTCAGCCGTACGATCTCAGCGTCTTTGAGATTGTTGGCGTCAAGGGAGGTGTTGGCAGGAGCCTTGTCAACCAGGATTTCGAAGTAGTAACAGAGAGAGCCATTTTCATCGATCCAGGCGTTACCCGTGACCTCTGGGGAACTGTCCGATGAGTTGGTTAGCTCCTTGACCCCAGGCGACTTAAGGTCAAAGTTTGTAATGATGAGTTTCCTCTTCTGGCTATCTTCAGCTGGAATTGGAATTGGAGTTGGAGTTGGAGTGGACGTTTCATTACCCATTATGTTGCCTGTTTTGGTACTGCTGCAAGAGTGCGGCTGGTCTGTGTATCGTACTGAAATGAAGTCTGAAGTGATCTGACTGCACAACCCTACCAGTACAACACTCTAGCTGTATGACATCAAGCGTCTGTCGCTATGATGACACTCGGAATTGGAATCGGAATAGCTAAGAGCATTTATTAATGCTCTTGGTGCTATTGGTGGTTTTCAGATTCTAGAATGGGTTCCTATTGAAAACACTGTACTTTGCCACGACCTATCAGAAAGGTAAATTCACAAATATGGTATCAGATCATTTCTATTACTGACTAGAGCCAAGACCATGCTATATTACAACAAGAATCTGAAACCCAGCAATTAAGCTTGGGAAAAGGGATGTTTTGTTTTATTATTTAGATTTATATAATTATGTTACTTGACATCAGTCTATTGCCATTTTTGCTACTTAGAATTTACTCTTTGTTCCCATTTTATACACAGTATTTTATACATTGTTGTAAATGTAATAATACCAATTAGTGGCAGCTGGTCAATACTCCCTAACTTGACCTAGATAAAAATGAATAAAGTCATTATTTTGTATTAGGCTATATGTTTCATATTTTGTTTAAAATTGAACGTGTATCTGCATAGACATATTTTTATAATGTTAAAAGTGGTCATATAACTGTATTTGATTCATGTGGTTGGAGTGCACTGAATGGAGTTAGACTTGGACTTAGACAAGAGAAATTACTTGGACACAGTAGCTCACACATCACAATATATTATAATAACAAAGACTAAAAAATACAAATGGTAATAATAAATTCTAAATAATTAGCAAAAAAAGATAGCAAGAGACTGGTGTCAAATAAGGCATAGTTATATATGTACAAGTAAAAATAAAACAGAAAATAAGTAATAAAAATATCTCAGTTATATACAAGAGGTCTTAAGGAAAACAATGCAAAGATGAAATAATGATTGACAGGACATAGGGTTATCTGTTACATAAGGGTGAGTTGTTGTATGGAGTATGGTATGAATGTAGTCTTATGTTCTAGTTCTATGGAAGAGCCTGAAGTTTGGAGAAAATGTGACGTCAAATCCGCTGCTTCTCCCCATCCCTTTTCATTACAGCCGTCACGTGGGTCCTCGGGGTGTAGGAGAGACCGCACTCCAATCATCTGACTGGTCTTCATAAACGTTTATCACACCCCTGACCTATTGTGATTCTGCCTACTGCCACCAGCCGCCACCGCCCGTGCCCATCCATTAAAAACATGTGCACGTGTGTTCCCTTTAAGTTTCCTGATCTCACTGGACTGTGTGTGCTCCAGCTGTGATTAAACATGCCTCTCATCTAACCCCCTTCGGGTGCTGTCCTCATGCGTTACTCTTCTTTCAGAATTAAATCTTCAAAGACAAGTAACAGAAGGCCCTTTTCATCTTTTATATATGGATTCATAATTCTAGGACAAACTTTCTGTAGTAATTCAATGAACGCAGGCCATGATACGCAGTTGCAGGATTGTTTTGCATAACTGATATCAAATTATTTTAGCTTTTAACTAACTGAAGAATGCAAAAAAAAATCTACCATAAGGCTTACTCACACATGTGAATAAACAAAACACAACTCCAGGTATGTTTTAAGGAGGAAACAACATTCTAACAGTGTTTAAAGCTCACATGAATCAGTTTTGTGTAATACAGGACCACTGATTTCTTTTCAGTGGGGCAATACCGGCAAAACAATAACGTCACCATGGAGACAAGGAGATGGCAGACACCCCCCCCACACACACACACCAGAAAAGTTACATAGTGCACCTTTAAACCTGACCAATATTACATTATCATGCTAACCCATAAAGCTAATGTAATTATGAACAGTGATGAATGACATGTACCTATACTCTTATTGATACTTTGGAGTGACATGCTGGGGGTGTTCTACATGCATCTCTATTATCGGAATACTCAACAGTTACCATGGTGACACAATGCACACATTAGCAAAAACTGCCAAAAATTCTTTAATATAGACTGAAAACTCAAAAACACACAAAAACAACATATTTTCAGGAGCCTGTGATAAAAAAAAAAAAAAAAAAAAAAAAAAGGCTTTAATGGTCCTGATTAGGTGTTTGATTTTCAACAAAAAAGATGAGCGTGACTAACTGAAAACCTGTCAGCTCTTTCTGGTCCGACTGTTAGCTTTTAACATAGCTGCAACGTATCAATAATCCTATATCCTGTAATCTCTGTCCTACGTTTAGTCATTATAAAGCACTTGGTGTCTCTGTATGTCAAACATGCACATTCAGACTCCTGGTGGGCGGATCACATGACCTCCTCCTCTATTCTAGGATACAGCAGCATGTAGAGCCCAGGCCCTGCAGCTCGACTCTGTGTAGGTTAAGTAGTGCACACGTCTATAAATCAGACTAAACAGGAGCATATGGCCAGGCTCAGGTGGCCACTGGCAAACAATAGCAGAGGGAAGGTTAAAAGGGAATTTGTAGAAAGTAATACAACATGTTAGAGTGGAAAAAATGAAATGAAACAGACAACGGGCACCAATGTTTTTATAGTGGTGCAAATTCAAAGAGCAGCATTTTTTATTTAAACTCTTGTCAACTTTAAGTGATTTTACAGTGTCGTTTCCTTATCAAAAACATACCTGGAGTTGTGTTTTGTTTCATTCACACATTTCAGTAATCTTTTATTATTAGTCTGTCTACATCTCTGAAGCTCAAAATGCTCTGTTCCACTTTGTGATGTCATGAAGTTAACAGCTACTTTTTACCTTTTGTTCAGTAGAAATGGTCAATTCCAGAGCTGACAAATAACCACCTGTATTACCACATGACATCATAAGGTGGAACAGTGTTTTCGGTTTGAGAGAACTCTGCCGAAATATTCAGGGTTTGTCTGTTAAATGTGTGAATGAAACAAAACACAGCTCCAGGTATGTTTGTGATGAGGAAACAACATTATAACATGGATCAGAAAATAGTGTAATATATGAAAAAATTAACAAAAATAACTTTATATATCATTTAGATATATCAATTTGTGGTGTACTTCCATAAATGTAGTGTTTTAATGTGGCAGTTACGCAGAAAAAATGGCTGACACTGTGCTCATTTAGGACACATAAATCTGAATAATGGTCAGAGCCAGGTGTAAAATTCGTGGTTCATTTTGTTGATGAATTAGACACAAAATGTTTTCCATTGGGGATTTAGGATATAGTAAAAAGGATATAGTCATTTGTTCAAGTTAATATCACATTTTAGAGCTGAAAAAATAAACTTATATTTAGATTTATCAATTTGAAACTTTTTTATTTATTTTTTTTTCTGTGGTGTGCTCCCATAAATGTAACAAAGAAATGCAATTAGGCAGAAAAAATGGCCGACATTGCACTCATTTAGAATAATGGTTGGAGCCAGGTGTGAAATTCTTGGTTCATTTTGTTGACATATTAGACACAAAACTATTTTTTTCCTAAGAGGGTTGAGGATATAATTTATTTTTTTTTTGAGTGCACTAAATTCAATACTGAGAGAACAGGCTTTGAATTTATAATGTTTCATATAAATGTAAAGCTATATGTAAGTCTATAAATGCAAGTTGATTTAAATTTGTGTCCAATGACAAGAATTGCAAGATTAATCGTAACAGAATCTAAATCACAATTTGAACGGACACAATTAACAAATGGCTGCAATTTTTGAAGAACTATGTCCTCCACAGACAACAAAATGTGTGGCGACAGTGGCTCAGCGGTTAGAGCCAACCCAAAGGTCCCGCTCGGACCAAGTTCTGTCGTTGTGTCCTTAGGCAAGACACTTCACCCACATTGTCTGGTATGAAAGTGCTGTGTGCGTGAATGATTGGTGCCTGTAAAGTGCATTGTAAGTGTAAGGCATTATTATTATTTAAATACCGTATTTTCCGGACTATAAACCGCTACTTTTTTCTCACACTTTGAACCCTGCGGCTTATACAACGATGCGGCTCATATATGGACGGATTATTCGTCTATGAACACAGCGGATACGCGCGCAGCTTGAGTGCAGAAAGCGCCGCTATCTGTGCGGTTAACATGGGTTAGGGTTAGTTAGAACACTCGCTAGCGCTGTTGTCAGCACTAAAACAGTTTATCGCTGCGTGATAAAATAAGTTCTGCTGCTAAATGAACATTAGTGAGTGGGATACGTCTTAATGACCCGTATGTGTTAAATGCAGATGAGGCGTAAATGACGAGACGAAACGTCTCAAACTTCAGTAGCGGGACATCCACTCATACATGATCGATACAACTAACCCCGACCCCCGGGAGAGCCTGAAATCCTGTTGAAATCCTACAAGACACTGACATGATACAAGACACTGACATGATCCCAGACAGGACAGCGGCTCTTTCTGCTCGAGACATGCGCAGTAGAGCGCCAGAGCGACTCAATGCAAAAAGACGACAAAAGCTTTCAGAGGCAATACAAGCAGATGCTCGGAACTTGAAAACTTCTTGAAGACGTGGACACCTGCGGCTTATAGACAGGTGCGGCCTATATATGTACAAAAATAAAATTCTTTGAAAATTTAGTTGATGCGGCTTATATTCAGGTGCGCTCAATAGTCCGGAAATTACGGTATATAATATATTCTGCATAAAGCCAGCGATCGTAGTTTACAGCTGTATAAACACGTTCTGAAATGTGATTTTAGTTCATATTTCTTTTTCTTTTTTTTTAATTCTTCTCTTGGACACGTTTAAAATGTGAACCGTGAACAGAATCCTTTTATAAAACATACAGTGCAAATCTAATAGTAATTGTAAAATAGCAATTAGACATTTTCCCTAAATTGTGCAGCTCTACTAATGAATATGTCTTCTTTAGTACTAGACTGACTTTTATTTTTATCCTAAAGTAGCTTAACGCAAAAGGAAGAAAAGTAAGACACAAAAACACAACAGTAAAAGATAGAACCACTGCACCTCAGGCGAGATCAAATAATTATGACATCAAACTATAAACAATTCAAAACCAACATCTCTATTTATTTGTATTACCATGTATGCACAGTGTGATGCGTTCACTGAACCCTGGAACATGGTAATTTGAGAACTGCTCAGATGCCTTCAGGTCATATATGCACAATATATACTGCAAATCTGTTATTAAAGGAAACCCATTTAACATAAGTGCTCTGCTCCTATGGGAATGTTCCCTTATCATTTTGGAGTGAGTGTACGCTGCCGTGATAAGGAAAATGTAATAATTTCTCTTAATGGATAGCTTGAAAAAGTCAAGTGTGGAAATGATTAAATTACAATGTTATGTCTTTTTTTTATTATTTATTTACTTACAAAAGCACACTGCCCATCTGAAATGTTTATCACTGAAGAATAGGGATGTGACATTATACTTTTATACCCCGCCAAGATCACTGTTCTTAAATGGAGCTCAACATTGATCACCAACCTCCCGGTTCCGGAAGTAAATTTCTCGCTCATTTTTTCCCCATAGACTTTCCGAAAAAAAAAAAGAGTATATTAGTATAAGTATATTAAAAGCTTGCTCAGGCATCATGGTAATGAGCACAAGAGCTATAATTTCATTCAAAGTCGGTTTCTGAAACGTTATAAACCACAGTTATTAAAGCATTTCACAGAGTTGTGTGTTTTAGCCTCTGTAACGTCTTTGAACTCTTAACATTTGAAGTTTTCTAAGAGTATATGGGTGCCTTCTTACCCCAAGGTCGCTCCAGCTAGCGTTAGCAACAGGTTTGATTGACAGCATTTCTAAGCGCCCACTTCCTGCCAAACCAGTGATTACCTTCAACAGCCTCGCTCCGGACTGGCTGTTTGATTGTTATGATATTCGCGGTCGGAAATCCAAATATGGAACTCAGCTCCAAATTCACCCCTGGAACTGCTAAACTCAATGAGCTACATTTGACTGGAGCCGAACACTACGGGTGACATCACACTCCCTTAGGCCAAGTCTTTATAGAGTCTATGGCATAACCAAGTTTCCTGTATGGGGATAAATACGTTTAATGCCATACTACTGAGCATAGAGGTAAAGCACTGACATATCCAAAGACACAAGCAGGGGACAGACTATCCATGAGAAAATTACATGTTTAAAAGTTAGTCCCAATATTTGTGATTTCTGATATTTCTTCGCTACGTCGCTATGTTTGTTTCTATGGTGCTGCTGCCGAACTTTGAATTTTGTTCGAGATCAACAAATCTATTTATCTATCTATGTCCTTTCACCCATTCATTAGACAATTTTAACCAATTCAGATTTGCTAGCCCCACCCGTGGTCATAGCCCGGGACTGGAGACCTGGATAGTGGTGCTTGGGACAGGACCATCCCTTATGTGGAGGGAATAGCCATGGGTGCTGCACAAATCTCCAGCAGACGACACCTGGGTAATAGGGCCGAGTGCGTCTGGGGCCAAACAGCTCAGGAACTCATTTTGTCTGTCCGCTGTGATGGATTCTGTGTGGAGATGGACCATAAAGAATGTCCGCCCTGACAGTATTTATACAGACAGCGCAGGGCAGGGGGGTGCGCAATAAAGACATGTTATGGGAATTTACGTTTAATCCCAACTGTCTATTTCAATTGAATTACCGCGATGGAAAATGGAGCAACTACACATCCAGCTAATTCTTACAATGTTTGATTGTAGACGGATGTTAAAGGGGGTTTTAAAGGCACTGTACTTGATGTCTAGTTCAGAAAATAAAAACATGATTTATAAATAAAGAAAATGGAACGTCTACCATCCAGTAAATTCTCACAATGATCGACTGTAGACAAATGAATGAACAAATGAGTTTTCAGTTCAGGGACTGTACCTGATGTTTATGTCGCCTATGTCTTAAAACAAAAACAAAAACAAAAAAACATAATAAATAATATAAATAAAATAAAATATTGCCTACATATTTTAATAGATTTGCTGTGACATCCAATTTTGTCCTTATACCAGATTTTTATATCTTCTAGTTCAGAAAAAAAAAAAATAATAAATACATGAAAAATAAATAAACATAAATAAAAAAAATATTGCCTATACATTTTAACACACATTTTATTGGATGAAAATTGTAATGAAACAACCTGCTGTGACATTTTGTCCATTAACCTATATACAAGTAAGCGATTACATTGTGTCATTTGGCAAGACACTTCAACCACAATCCCCTCCTTTTCACTATAAAGCTGCAGGCAAAAAGAGCAATGAGAAGCCATAATAATCTATCAACAATCTCCATTTATTAATAGTTCAATAATACTTGAAATACATAATTAAGTTTGTAAAATTGATTCTATGTTTGCAGTTCCAGTAACTAACTTTCTAAGTGTAGTGACTTTACAGCAGTGGAGAAGGTATGAATTATTAAAAACTTAGTCAAACGTTTACACAGTGTTCACAGCCGCTTGATACTCCAGATAAATCTTATATCGCGTAGCACTTTCTGTAAAATGTAGCAAAAACATAGAACAGAATGCTCTTTTCTTCCACAAAAGAAATGTATTATTTAAATTCAAGTTTAAAATTGGTATACCTAATTTTAAAGTGGAAGCCTTATACTTAATGAGGGTGCATATGTGCTATAAGTTTAATGGAATAGTGCGGAACAAGAAGTCCTCAGAAAAGTTACAAAGTGCACCTTTAGAAGTCCCATATTTAGTTTGTTTCATTCACACGTTTAACTTTTGAGAACAGGCTTTGAATTTACGGTGTTCCATATAAAAGTAAATCTACATGAGTCTATGGATGCAAGTTGATTCAAATTTGTGTCTAATGAAAAGAGCTACAATATTAATCATAACAGAATCTAAATTACAATCTGAATGGACACAACACACAAATCCTGCATATTTAGCCTGAGTTCTTCTCTCAAACAGAAAACACTCTATTCCTTGAGATGTCATGTACACGTTCACTAGAATCATTTGGATAATTTCAGTACTGGAATTGCCAATCTCTACTGAATAAATAGTAAAAGGGATCTGTTAACTTGAAAACTTCCACTACATGACATCACAAGGTGGAACAGCATTTTGATCTTTGGAGGAGTAGACAAACTAATAATGCTGGATTACTCAAACATGTGAAAATGAAACAAAACACAACTCCAGGTATGTTTTTGATGAAATAACATTACAACACTCACAAGAGTCAGTTTTGCGTAATATAGGACTTTTAATAAACTGCCCTACACCATTTGACAACACAAAGCTTTGTCAAATGCGATAATCTGTGTTTCCAAGTAACTTCTCAAATCTGCAGAACACAGACACACATGAATGGTGAGTGTGGGCGGGGGTCTGTCCTTCAGTGGTCCCTGTGTTCCTCATCATGAACAGCTCCAGTCTGATGGACGCAGCGCCTGGGACCACCACATGGGGAGAGCTCCATGTGGGCTCCTCGGGTGGTCCGGGGGGTCTGAGAGCTACAGGCTGACAGAGTGTGAAACAGGGCAGATGACGAGCTAGAAAAGGCTAAATCGTACAATAACGTGTTTGTGTACAGCTGAGAAATGTTTGGAGAGAGAAAGTGTGGCAGCATGTCTGAGAAGAGAAGAAGATAAAGCTCAGTATCTTGAGGCTAGTTTAATTAATTGTTAAAGTGCGTATATGAAATAGATTGTTATTATTCTTTAATTTTGACTAAATATATATAGATTTATAGACCCCAAGGTCAAGGTGAGAAACACCTCCAAAGGTTGTGGAGAATGACTAAGCCAAGGTCCTGTGAGACTTCCAGAAACAGACTGACAGAACCAACCAGACATAGTGGTGGTGGATAAGCAACAGAACAAAGCCATGGTGGTGGACACTGCAATACCAAACGATAGGAACATCAAGAAAAAGGAACACGAGGAACACGAGAAACTAGAGGAATACCAGGTGCTCAGGGAAGAGCTGGAGAAGGCCTGGAAGGTGAAGGCATCAGTGGTCCCCGTGGTGATCGGAGCACTCGGGGCTGTAACCACCAAACTGGAGGAGTGGCTCAAGCAGATACCAGGAAAAACATCAGACATCTCAGTCCAGAAAAGCGCATTATTAGGAACAGCAAAGATACTGCGCAAGGTTGAGAGAGACTGACCATCGTGGAAGGTGAGGAACACACACACATGCACACATATATTTATATTTATGTGTGTGTGTGTCTGTGAAAATGTACTGTATCTGAGTGGGTTTCTGGTTGCCCCCACCAACCCAAAACATAAACAATTTTATCACAAAAAAATACTCTTACCAAGTCTTAATATCACTATTGAACATTTGAAGTAGGATTGTTAAAGAAAAATCAGATACTAATTGATATTAAAACTACTATTGAAATTCACTCACTCATCACTCATTTAAGCAAGTAGCTATAAAAAGTCACATTCACAGGACAGAAATGAACCTTTTCTGAATAGCTTTACAATGATCTGTATCAGAACAAGTATAAGAACACATGGTAAAATAAAAGAAAGTACTGGGATTTAATGCAGAAAATCATATTCTTCTGTCTAAATAAAGATTGTTTTTTATCATCATCATGGTATCGGATTCAATATTGAGTACTGAGTCTATTAAGTCTAAATAAATCATCACTGGTACCATTCCCCTAAACATGTGGGGCAATACTAGAATCTGTACTAACATCTGTCTTTACTGACCTTTTCCCCAAATGTCAGGGAAACCCACAAATTGCTTTTGGGCCCAACTTGCACAGACAGAATCTTTTGTTCAAAAAATTTCAACCAGAATCTGTCACCTTTTCAGAAATGTCTCTCTCAGTAGTAAATGTTGTGTAAGGGGAATAAAACTGCTCTTTCTTGATCTATGCAATAATTTTGTTTCTTTAAAGTACAATTTGAAATCACACAGCCGGAGTTGCTGTACTTCTGACCCAAGTTCACCAATATCACTTTTCCTTTTGAATTTGCCAAACAGGTTATCATTGGTCAACAACTGATTTTGGAGGAGACAAGTCCAGAAACCAGGATGTTTCTTTTTTCATTTGCTCTAAAATAGATACAGCATTTGATCAAAATGATACAAAAATGTGACCTTGACAAAGATCTTTTCATCTAGTAAGTGGACCTGGAATGACTTTATCAGAAAATTCAATACTCTTTATTTTGAACAGAGATTACCCGAGCAGTCTCTCCCAAAGGCGTAGTGCCATAAAGTCAATATCACATGATTTGAACAGAAACAAAAAGATATATTTTGTTAAGTTCTTCATGAAAAAACGTGGCCTTGGGTTGCTGCGTCTCTCAGTTGCTTGCGTAAATTGAGCAAATTAAGCTCAGTTTTTGGCTAAAAAACATAGAAAAAACCTGCATCCTTATGTGAGCGTGAACATTTAGTAAATATACTTTTCTAAATCATTAATCATAAAAAATTGATGATTTCAAAAACGCTCCATTACTACTTACTGCTTACTTGCACAAAAACAAAAGTCAAAAGTAAATAAGGCAAATCTGAAGGTGAAATTCAGACTATTCAGAACTAATAGTATTTATTCCTATGCAGTACTTGTAATGTATACACCATGCACAATGAAATCAAATGGAAATACAAAAAAAGTGGACAAATTAATTGCTGTTGTCTAAATAAAGAGTGTTTTTTATACAATCATCGTGGTATCTGAATCAGTATTGTGTCTATTCCTTAGTATCTGAATCGCGTTTTTACAGGTGTTTTTTATTGCTAAACAGTACCTTAAAATGAATTCTTATGTGAGTGGGGTTGCCTCTCCACAGATCTGGTTTGTGGCTCGGCCTATAGTTGGCACAAAAACAAAAGTCAAAGTAAATTAGGCAAGTAAGAATGTAAAATCCCCTTAATGCTAGTATTTATTTCAATGCAGTACTTGTAATGTATACAGCGTGCACAATGAAATCAGGTGGAAATATGATTCTTTTGGGGCTGTTGCTAAGAAAAGGTGTAGTTTGTGCCCCGCCCACTGTGCCGTCTCCATGGCAGCAGCAGCCCTTATATTCCTGAGGGTCTGGACTGACAAGGTCATCAGTCTGATTGATGCGCGTTACCACAGTCTGTGTCTGTGTACCGCCTCTACACCAATCTCCATTTGAGAGGAGCCGGGTGGAGAGAGCTGTGTGCGCCCATGGGACGATCCAAGCGCCCCCCTGGACTGCCTGATGGGGCTGTCCAATATGGATGTCTGTACTCTACTTTTGTGTACAACAAATACAAATTACAGGTGCACTGGGGTTGTCAACAGTACTGAAAATCCAATATTAATTTATACTAAAACTATTTTTGAAACTAGACAATCATTTGAGCAGGTATTGATACTAATAAAGTCACATTCACAGGACAGAAATGAACCTTTCCTGAATATCTTTAGAATGATCTTATATTAGACCACACAGACTAGTATACGCCCATGGGCCACTAGGGAAGACCACAAGGTAATACTGTCTAAATAAAGAGCGTTTTTTTTGTTTGTTTGTTTTTTAAATCATTGTATCATCATCATCGTATCGAAATCAGTATCGAGTCTATTCCTTAGTATTTGAATCTAGTTTAAAATGTTGGTATCGTGACAATATGTAACTTTTATTGTGGGGTTCTGAGACTTACTTATCTCCATGGATACACTATTGTTTTGAATGGAATATTTAGCTGTATAGTCTTGAACTTTATCTTGCATTTATTAAATTACAGGTGCTTCTATTGGTAAAAAAACAAAACAAAACATAAAATGCATTCTTATGTGAGTGGGTTCACCTCTCAAAAGATCTGATCTGTAACTTGGCCTAATGGCGTCAGCAGCTTGCCTCATAAGAATTTCATTTTGTTTTTAGCCCAAAATCTGGAGCACCCACAAGACACAATGGATTTTTTTTTCTTTTTTTAGATATTATTATTATTATTATTATTATTGTTATTATTATTATTATTATTATATTTTAGGTTTTTATTTTTTTATTTTTTATTTTTTTACATTTTCAGATATAGGTTGTTCTGTCTACTAGTAGAGCTGTCACAATACAAATACTTTGATACTAAGGAAAAGACTTGATACTGAATATTAATTTTGATTCCAGGATGATAATTAAAAACACTTTCTATTTAAACAACACCACGTGATAGTGGTCCATGGGCGTATACTAGTCTATGTGCTCTTATACTTGTTCTGATACATCTCAAGATCATTCTAAAGCTATTCAGGAAAGGTTCATTTCTGTCCTGTGAACGTGACTTTTTTTAGTATCGATACTTACTTAAGTTTTGATCATTTTTAATATCGATTAGTGTCTGATTTTCCATACTTCTTAAATGTTCAAATACTGTGAAACATACTTGGATGAATAGATGTCCGGGAACACAGGTAAAAATGGGCTGACTCGTACACAATATAAGCTGATATAAATTGAAATCCCTGGTACATGGTCCTTTCATATCGAGCCATTTGACCTCACACAAAGACCAACCTTAGAAAAGTGCAGTAACTTTCTATTACAGCTACAATAACAAAAGTTTCACTGGCAGCATAAAAGCCATTCTCATTCTCTCAAAATGAAATGTCACTGTTTTTTTCCTGCCTAGGGGACAACACAAACCTTTTTGTGTCGGGATTTGAATTCAAACGATATAAAATGCAGAACATTATCCGCCATTTGGTAGAAGGAATGTAAAATATAGCTAGAAAAAGAAACTACTGGTTGTTGAGACATTTTAACAGAAAAGCAATAGACTAGTGGTATCTATCTATCTATCTATCTATCTATCTATTTTGTTTATGTAATGTAATATTTGTGGCAGAGTAATTAAATATTATAACAAAACTACAAATCACCATAAAACACATGTAACTTAGGTCTGTCACACTTATAAATTAATTTTGAAGTGCAGTATATTGATGAGTAAATATAGACAAAAAATTATAGTACTGAAACTAATTTATAGCACTGACTGAAAAAAAAAGCGCAGATTTTAACTATAAGAACTATTCTGAATGTATATTGTAAAAAAAAAACAAAAAAACAAAAAAAAAAAAACAATCATGACCTGCAGTAACACATAGAATGAATGAAACACCTTAGCTAGTTAGTTTGCCTCTGTAATGACTATACCTGCACCTATATATAAAACGTGTGTGAAACTTAACCTTTCGTGTCTGAAGAAGGACTTGACCCCGAAACGTCATTAAAATAAAAAACTGGAAGCTCCAAAGAACTGCAGTGCAAATCTGCTTTTTCTTTTGCTTCTGTAATAACTCAGAAAGTTATGAATTCAACCTTTTACAAATTAAATCTTATAGTATAGCCAACAGTGTAATGAATAAGTATACACAATGGTGATAGATATGTTTAATGCCATACTTCTGAACATTCTACGCAAAGCAATAATATGGATAATACGAACAGGCACGTTGGTCACAAAGCTACATAGTGTACCTTTAAAGAATGTAACTTTATCTAGCCAAAGAGTTACCAGTACTTACCATATTGATATCTTATTTTGAAGTACATGTTGGTGAAAGATTTCCATTTGCAGACTTTCTACACTTCTGAAGACATATTGGAAAAGTCATTCAAAAATCTGATTAAAATCTGTCATTGGTTTAACCTGAGTCGGAAACTGACTGATCGATGGAGCACATTAGTGATTGTGTCAAGGTAATTCATCAGGAGACCTCTAAACTATTCTTAGATTGTCTTTTATCTCCAAGACGTTGCACTTTTGAGGAGAATATATAAAACAATACTTCACTGTCATTCACTGACGGTCATGTTGATTTTCTGCCATATTATTAGCGATGTAAAAGTTGCCTTTAATGACGCCGTGTAACTTTTCTGGAGGAGAGTCTGCCACCTGCTTGTCTTCATGGAGATATTGCTGCTTTATAATAGATTTTTTGTTTGATTGTTTGTTTTCATACCTGACAGTTTTGACGGCTCAGTCTTCCTCACAGATTGACCAATAAGATGCGATGTCATGCTTTTGCCTTATGGAGGCAGCTGGTTGGGCCAAACAAAATATCGACCTCTGCTGGAGATTTAAGATCAATAGCCGATACACTAAAAAGTGCAATTATCAGCCCAATATATCGGCCTGTCTCCGGTGTTACCAAAAAGATGTGTGAACAGCAGCAGAGTAGAGATCTGAGTAAAAAATGAAAAGTCCTTTATTACAGTATAGACAGCTGTATTTCATAATTCATACTTTTAAGCAGAATTTAGACTATAACCTTGCAACAGCAGCAATATGCCTATAGAGATACTACAAAATTCATTGTAATTATCTTGTGTTTGACATACACACATCACAATATTGTACAAATTGTTAAAGCTTCCTGCCACTGTCCACACGCTACATCCACACCACAGCTTCACGCACCGGACACTGCACACTTAATGAAGATAAATGCGGTCAGCTCTGTGCCCTGACACTGCATGTCAAAAGCCCCGACACAGATATTTATGGAGGACGTGTGACTGCTCGGCTTTGACTTTCCTGGCCCACTTTCTCTGGGTGTGAACAGAACGGACCCCCCAGAGCGGCGCTGTCCTGGCATACCCCAAACCCAAAGCCCTCCTCTGTCTCCTCTGCCGCTCTGTGTCTCCACCTCGCCGTCTCTCTGCCTCTCTGTATCTCTGCATCTCAGTCTCTCTACCTCTTTGCCCCTCCGCCCATGCCTTTCCCCCTGCCCCTGCTCCTGTCTCTGCCCCTGCCTCTGTCTCTGCCCCTGCCTGGGCTTTGAAGGGGCTGAACTGATCCAGATGGCGAGGTTATTCAAGGTGAGCTCAAAGGACACGTCAGATCCACTGGAGATAATTGGAGAAGGGAGATGGGCTGTATGCATGTTCTCTGTTATTTTATTCAGACCACAGCTTGATCTCTTGCTGTCAATTATAGGCTAATGAGAAAGCGCTATACGGAAAAAGGAAAATTGTGAGTGTTAATAAGTTGAAATTAGATTCAGGAATTGGCTTTCAAAATGTAGCGTGGAGACAAGAGGGGCTGCAAAACAGAGATGGCATCTGATGTAAAATTAAAAAAAAGCAGGCTAGTGCTCTTGCCTCACAGCAAGAAGGTTTCGAGTTTGATTCCCAGGCTGCCTTAGCTTTTCTGTGCAGGGTTTGCATGTTCTTTCTGTGTCTGGGTGGTGTTTTCTCCAGGTACTCCAGTTTCAATCAGTCCAAAACATGTGCAACAGGTAAAATCCTCCGGCTACAGTAGTCCTGACTAAACCCAGCTCAATTCAGTTATTGTAAAGCTCAAAATGCGGAGGATAAATTTCTCAATAAAGTAAATATTACTTATTCACTCTCCACATTCGTTGGTGGTAAACTATTTACAGCCACAGTTGCCCTGGGGTAGATTGATAGAAGCAAGGCTGCCAAATTCGCACTAGCACTCCTCAAACTATCACCAATCTTTCAGTTCCTACTTTTACATATGGTGTTTGAAGTGTCCTGTCCAATGACACAACAACAGCAAGAACTGGTCAGAACTTTGCCTTTGGTTTGGTAATCCACCACGGAGCCACTGATAATAATAATACTGCAGGTAGGATAACAATGTGTGCAATTTTAATGTTCAATCACTGATTATCACAAAATGTTATGTTACCAATTACTTAATTTAATTGTATTTAATTATTTCATTTTTATTTATTTTTTTACAAGCCCCACCACCCTTTAGGGAACAAATGTTTTCTATAGCAATCCCATCAGATTGTATTGGCCACCAGAGGCTATTAATGCATTTAAATTAATCTATTTCTTTGTCAAGTTCTACCAGAAGTAGCTTTTTCTCCTCTTGCAGTGTACAGTTTTTTCCCTTATTTACATTCTATTACTTCCATTATTTAGCATACACCCTCTTCTTAATTTAAATTCTAATTATCTTGATAGTGACTGGAGGTAGTGCTGCTAATTGTTTGTGGAGAGCTAATTGATTTGATGTGAGAAGATAACCCTGGTAGTCTGAGTTTGCCTGCAGGAGCTCGGGCTGAACATTAATCGCACTACTGTGTCCTGGATCAATAGCCATCAGTGACGTTAAATTAAAACTAAATTGGTGAATTTCAGTTAATCACAGCACTGGAAAACAAGAGTTGGAAGTCCATACAAAACCACTTTAGAGGTACACAACATAACCTGGACCAGAAATGCTTGTCTATCCAACCTGTAATATCTTTAGCAATATTGTTTACAGATATATTGGTTGGATTATATATATATGGAGCCAATATTTTGACTTTAGTGCACCTGCGATTGGTCTCAAATCTCCAGCAGAGGCCGATATTTTGTTTTGGTCAATCTGTTGCCTAAAAAATACACCAAAAGCTTTATATTAAAACTTTAATACAAAGAGACAGCAGCACAAAACGTGACTACACAGCTCTTTCATAGTTTTGTGGTAAAAAGGGGCTTGGAGGGAGTTTGTAGGAACTTTAAATAACATAATTTGAGGAAAGTAATTAAAATCGGCCAAAGAATATTGTCAGAGCTCATAGGCCATTGGTTGCCGTGGATTCTAAGCAATAGGTATCGGCATCGGTCATGAAAAAAAACATACCAGCCGATCTCTAATATCGTTATAAAACCGCAACAAAATTAATTACATATTTAGACACAAAATATGACTTCCAAGACATATCACGAATCAAGGACTTACATGGCAACTGTTTTTCACTTTCTTTCACTTGGCAGGTATCTTGTGATTAATTTCCAAACGCAACAACAAAGCAGACTGTCCACCCTCGCACAATCAGAGACAACTGAATAAATGCTTGAGTTAGACCACGAAAAACACAAATTGAAAGAATAACATTTTTTTACAAGATTTAGCCACCAAAGTTTTAAAAGTCCTTCAACGCATTTTTCAACAGTCAATTCTGTCAACTGATCAAAAGTTGAAAATCTTAAAGCTCTATATTACCGTATTTTCTGATCTATGTAATAATCAATCTCACAATAGTCCATTTTGTGTAATACAGGACCTTTAAAGTCTGAAAATTCAATTAATAATATATACATAATAAAAGATACTCCTTAGTGTAAACAAATAGGGCGTGGTAGTTTCACCGCAGCTAGCTCCTCCCTTGAAGAACTGACGAAGCTACATGGATGAGAAACATAATCGCTCTTAAAACTTTTCTGGAGTTGAGAGAACTAATTTTTCTTTCGCGATGGAACTCACTATCCATCATCTATCCATCTCATGATATTTTTTTTTTCCATACCGACCAAAAAGTACCCAAATGTCCACCAGTCCTACCTTGCACGATGAGATGGACCTTGGTGGACTTGGGCTTCTTGTTGGTGAGGATGGAGCAGACGTAGGGACCCTCGTCGTGGACATCTACATTCAGGATCTTGATGCTATACTCCGTCACGGCTGTGTTCTCCACCAGGACCACCCGAGGATCCAGGGACCACTTCTCGTTCCCCGCAAACAAGATGGTGGTGCGGTTCAGCCACGCCACTCGAGAGACTTTGCTGTCCACGTTACATCTAGAAAGAAAAAAAATAGTATTGTGAGTATATTTATTCATACTGAGCTTGTGGACTGTGGTCACAAAAGGGATATAGGTGGCGCTGTGCATACATAACATACTGACGTGGATGAGAACAGAGCAGAGTTTATATCTGAATCAATGTGAGAAAAAGGTAATGTATTTGCATGGTTGGAGTGAACAAAAATCCAAGTGGAAAAGATTATATAAGGTGATATAATAATTGGAGAGAAGTGTCTTACACAATGATACAACCACACTCTATAGATAGAGAGATAGAGCGATAAATACTTTATTATCCTGAAGGAAATTCATAAAAGTATAGACTGTATATATATATATATATATATATATATATATAGTACATAATAGAGACGGGGAACCACTGACAAATTGGAGGTGAATACAGTGGACCATTCAGATGTGGACATTTTACGGAGTTTTAACAGGGCCCTCGTAACTTTAATCAGGCTTTGAACATTCATTTTAGGTGTGTGTCACAATGCAATGTGATGTTATTAAGGTTATAGTAATAGAATTATTTAATCAGCTGTAAAAATGACAGTTAACCAGAAGGTCTGAGGGCGAATAAAAATTGGTCTGAGGGCCTCATATGGCTCCCCGGCCATAGTTTGGACACTCCTGCTCTATAGTATGGTATTAAACTTAACTATTTCCATGGAAACTAGCAGGTGCCACATGGCCACGTACAATTTAAGCAATGATGTATACATTTAATCCCATAATGTTGAATCTTCCAGGGAAGGAAGTGGCGGACCCTAGTCCTAACAGTAATAATAACAGACAATACTAAATAAATAAACATCACGAATGAAGTCAGCCAGATTAGACATTTAGTAAAGTGTAACGTTTTATCCAGCACGATATGACCACAAAATGCTATGTCAGAACCCCCTTTTCCACCAACATCAAGACGCTTCAAAAAGGCAGCCATCTTTCTGTTATTTCACCGCTTCCTTCGCCATCAAAAGGGCCCAGCCTCAGTCATTTTAAACTTTATAAAGCTGTTGCACCGAACTTGAAAAAGCAACTTTGACTCTGTGTAATGAACAGTCAACTACACTGGAATTGCTTCAAATGGAAGGTTTGCATAAGGTTAGCTGACAAATAGACCAGCAGAGCTTTTTTTTCCCCCCTTCTCAGATTTGTGATATATGTAAATAGTGGAAAAAAATGTGTCTTAGCAGGGCTTCTGTATATGCAAACAGACTGCAGAATTAGACAAGAATGAAACAAATATGTTGTGAGTGTTTTACATTGACCTTCATTTGATTTATTTTTTAAAATGTACTTACACTTTTGAAATAGTACTTTTAATTTGATGTGTTTCAAATTATATCAATCATGAATTCCACTCAGTACATTCCATTATAAACGCCTACAGGAAAATAACATTAGCTCTAATGTGACTGTGGAATGGTTGGCAAGATAAAAGTAGTGAGCGCATTTCAATGGTGTAACATGGTGTATTTACTCAGGAAAGTCTGTCTTTGCCGAACGACACAAATGGATTTAATTTGAACAACTTGCAGCAAATCTTTCTTGAGACTACATAGGAAATGGTCTGCAAACTTTGTCTTAAAATTGCAGAAGATTTTAAAATCCTCTGGTGAGCAGTCAGCTTAACTGTACAAAACCCTCTCTCCACACAGATCAGTGGTCTTAGCTTTGCCTTGGCCAACACAAAGACACAAAGTCCTAGTCAGGACCCTGATAAAGTATTCAAAAGGTGATTTTAGCAGTTTCCTTCTGCAAAGTACTAATGGTCTAAGTGCAACTGCAGACTTTTCTCCCACAAAATCTTTTGGGAGTTGCGCTTTTATTTTGATATATTTTTTTGCATGGATGCTTTAATATTTAAGTATTTTTCAGCTCTTTCCTTTCCCAACAATACATAGAGGTTTTATACTTATACTGTACCTCTAATAGCCCTGTCACAATAATTACTATATCAATTTATCGTTCAGTATATGAAAGTTGGAACAATATATTTCGGGGCTAAAAGATTATTGTGTGTACAATTTCTTAGTAAAAGTGTGGCGATTTGAGGTATTTTTGTTGTTTGTTCACCATAAAATTTGACCTTTACAAGATTAAAGGTGCACTGTGTAACCTTTCCGCCATCTGGTCATCTCCATGGAAATATTACTGTTTGCTTGATTTTTCCACGGTATGGAAATAAACTTGGTAATCATAATGGAGACAGGTTAATGGTCAGATCTATGGAGAAGCAAGCCTGTACATGGTAAGAATTCATGTTTTTAAGGTATGTTTGAGCTATAAAATGCCTTTAATTGAACAAATGCAGGGGAAATATGTTTAATGTCCTACTGTGGAACATTCAAGGCATAGAAATAGCATATCCATGGAGACAAGCAAGTAGCGAACCTTCCACCTTTGAAGTTACATAGCGTCTTTAAATAAGTGATTTTGGTTTAATCTTCTATTTATCTGTTGCAGCTCAGGCCTTTTAATTATTCTGTATATTTAAGCATGTGTTTACTGGGATTTTATGGCTTTTCTGTATTGTGTCAGTGGCATAAAGCAATTTCAGTGCTTCCAAATTTGTATTGTGACAACCCTAAAAGCAGTGTGGGCTTTGCATCATCTGAACTGCCCCTGCACTGCCACTAGGGGTCAGGAGCTCAAGGACGAATAGTCAGCGCACAGAATACTAATATTAAGTTTGATTGAATGTTCTTAATAAGTGCCTTTTTGTGGAAGACCCATTGTCTCCAGATCCAAGGCACTGCCCTTTCAGCGTGTGTCCTCGACCTTTAAAGAGGAAACTGACCTTAAAAGGACTTAATTGGAGGAAGATATTTTATCAGGGAGGATTTAATCTGGTTGGACATGGTTTCAGAGCTCCAGGCTACAGTCTCGATTATTGCTCATTATTAGCAATTAGCGGTGAAAAGTAGAGTTCAAAGTTCAAACACCAAGGTATGACACACTTTAGACTGAAATGTGCCTTCTGAAAGTTTGCCCCAGTAAATGAAAATACTGAGGTAGGTTAGTGTCTTTATTATGAAATAAATATCATGCCATTCACAAATACATTTCTTGGTCCATAAACAAGTATAACGACATTCACAAATATAATTCATGACTTACAAATAAATATAACAATATTCACAAAAGCATTTCTCGGCTCAAAAGGAAATGTTACACGATTCACAAATGTCAGTGTGGTTACATTTATTCGCAAACTGATGAACCTGCATTTACAAACCACTGTACATATTTTTGAATACCCCTGCATTTATTTGTGGATTTTTGAGACCTTCCTGACAGCGTTCGATGCACAAATGTGTTTTTTTTTTTAAACAGCCAACCACATCAACTGAAGTTCAAGCGTGTGGTTTATGGTTGACAACACTGTGCTACTATTGCGCATCGTAGTAGTGGTTAGGTCCATAGGTTCCAGATACAGGTCAGATCCGTGGAGAGGAAACCCCGTTCACAGCCAGAATGTGTGTTTTTCTAGGTATTTTTGAGCTATAAAACAACCTCTTATTTAATTAATGTAAAGTGCTGTTTGTTCCAGGTAGAGCAAAGAGGTATCCAAGGAAAGAAGCAGGTGACGAACCCCCAACCTTTAAAGAACACTTGTAGTTTTTGTGTACATTTGGAGAAAACACACATTATAAACTACCGATCAGTTTCCAATGAGGTATTTAGACATTAGAGCTCCCTCTGCTGTCAGCAACGGGAATGAACAATTAGCAAATAAACAAATGAAGTTCTTCGGTCATGTGAATGCTCTGCTAATACAGCCATGCATTTCTTGTGGCAGATTTTTTTTTTTCTTTTCTTTAATCTCAATATAGCATGGTCTTGGGTCTAGTCGATAATAGAAATGATCAGGTTCCATATTTGGTTATTTACCTTGCCGATATTTGAAGGCAAAGTACAGTGTAATCAATAGGAAAAACTGTCTCTTGCCCCCCCATTTGGAAGTATGACATTATCTGAAAGTCACCAATATGTTAGCCTCAATAGGTTAGCCAAAAGACACTAGAAAACGTCTGTATTTGCTGAAACAGTGTGTGTCTGTTGTCTCCTGTTAAATGGTGGTGGGATGGGGCTCTTTGTGACTTTGTGGATAAAGCATACTCAGGCAGTGGCACATTCACACAGCCTCTGCACTGTTTCTATAGCACCTCTGTTCACCCCACATACCCAGAGGAATCAATCATACACAAGCTGGAGATACCAATTTCTCCACTGACAGGAGCCTCCACAGAGCAGAATGTAATGCACGCAATACCGACCAACAAAGTCCCTCTATCACAAACAGTCAGTGGGATTTTTTTTTTTATATATATACAGTAAATCTACATAAAACGTATTATTTTATTATTAACACAGAGGGAGTTGCTTTATACATCTTTTGAGTTAAAACCTGATAAAAGCTATGAGAGCAAGTCAGGAGATACAGTATTTACACAAATTTTCACACTAAATGCCTTGTGAAAGTATTGATACTTTGCAGCTGATGTTATGAACATTCCCTGGGAGTGCGATGCTAACTGTAAGCACTGCTCTGTCAGAAGCTTGTTAGACTATAATCTGAGCTTTATTTTAAGACAAAGAAATAACTAGAAGGAACTGGCTTAGATGGAACTAAAACAGGTGTTCTGTTGTGCTGTTAAACAAGTCTCTCACACATAAAATTGCAGTCACAAGCTAACTAGCATTAGACAACAGTTTTTCAGTTAGTTACTTTCACCTAAAGAGGACCGTGAACAGCTGTATTGAACACAGGCTCCAGAAAATGTACTGTTTAAATCAATTTTGTATTTTTTCTTGAGTTTTCAGACCATCTTAAAACTTTTTTTTGGCTAATATGTGCATTGTGTCACCATGGTAACTCCAGAATCACTCCACCATAGATATACATGTAGAACACACGCTAAGTATCAATAAGAAATATATGATAAGTATAAGACTAAGTGAGACTGGGTGAGTTTTGAGCTGGTTGGAATCAAGATCTCTCCAAAAATAAAGGGCATGTTTGTGGTCATTTCAGAATACATTTTTCATTGCTATTATACTCACACAGATGGCACATGTGACCTGTTGAGGACACAGAAAATGCTGAAAGTAGGAAGTTGAAATAATGCTTTTCACGGATATAACACATGAAGTAGGGGTCATACCTTGTTATTATTACGGCCTGTAAACTAGATTGTTGTATGAAACTGGATGATGGATAACCCTGTCTGTGTGCAGTTAGCGTGTTTATCTCAGTATCTGGGTGGGTTTCCTCTGGTTTCCCCATCAACCCAAAACATGCACAATAGGTCAAATCCTCCAGCTGTAGTCTTGGGCCGCTTACTTTCACGTTAGAAAACTGTGGTGCCCAGTGGGAGCTGAAAATGTCACCATAACAAAGACTCATGTAGCTGTCAGTCCCTCCGATGTATAGCTGCACATCGCATTATCAGTTTATTTATTTTTCATTTATGCGAAAATGACTATGCAATGCTGCCAATTCCTGTGTGTATCACCAATTAAGAAAATAAAATTGGAGAACGAATTAAGTACAGAGTAATGGGTGTGTGCCGGTGGCGGTGAAAACAGGAGTTGATTGGCAATATTGCATCTTGAAAATAAGTGATTAAAGATTGCTCAAAGATGCGCGAATCACTCCAAATACAACTTCGAGAGGGGAAATGAGAAGGGGAAACAACTATACCATAGTTAAAAGCTCTGAAAAGTTAATTTTGCATTATATGTCTGCTTAAAAATACAAATTTACAATACAAAAACTAGTCAAACCTGAAATGAGTAAATTTCACATTACACTGAAGATAAGAAAAACAACAACTATTTGTACTTAAGATAAGAAACGCATGTTGTTTGAATTAAGAAAAAAGACAATCCATTGGTAAATAATTTTACTTGTCAAGTGAAGTCTACTCAAATCAAGTTGAATCTTCTTCATTTGAATAATTGGAACTTACTCGGATATTACTTTTTGCAGTGTGTGACTGTATTTAATGAGCTAAAATCCTGTCTACAACCACATATTCCTCTACCCACACTTATATATATAACCCCAAATAAGCCGTATACACCGGAGAGAAAGAGAGTGAGAGCACGGCAGGCACCGCCTTCACGCTGCTGCAGAGTTACTTTTATCCCACCTTGCGAGGGGCTCCAACAGAGAAATCTTCTTTAACAAGCTCCTTCACGTGGGGTCTTTGGTTGATCATCGTGACAGCATTGTTCCCCCCCTTCTCGACACCTCGCTGACAAGGTGGTCATATTAGATCTCAAAACCTTTATCATACCCCAGACAGGCTTTCAAATTGGCTGCACTTGTCCAAGATGGTGGCGTTGGGGGGGCTGGTTGACAGTTGTCTGGATGTCTCTGTGAATGGTTGGTGGGCGGCTGGGTGGGTGCGGGTGGGTGGAGATTGTGATGGGGTTTCAAACTGGGTGTCAAATGAGGCTCTTGATGCCGACTGTGCGCGGGGCTATCAGCGATGACTGATGGAACATTAATATGGCAGTGCTGTATTTGTCATCCGTGATCACAGCGCTGGGTGTAGTTGGCGACGTCCCTCAGGCCACTTTTTATGTTCAATTTCTTCCAAACACTTAACGGAATTGAAGCAGTAGTTTTAATAAGTTATGTTGTGGATTCATCATTTAACAACAGGGTGGTGAAGGGGTAGGGTTCTTGCCTCGTAACAAGGAGGTGATGGGTTTTATTGCAAGAAAAAATTGGGTATTTCTGTGTGGAGTTTGCAAGTTTTCCAGCTAGGTACTCACAAAGATCTGAAGAATGTCCCCAAAATCTGATGAGATGTCAAAATTATTTCCCTTGTGGATAAATAAAGTTTGTCTAACCTTACCACTGCTAATTTTGGTTTGACTAGGCGCGATCTCCATGGCATGAAGTTTCTTGTATAATAAATTGATATAGGTTACATAATACTTTAGGTTACATCATATTTTTCAGCATTTCCACTGGCAGCAGCAGCCTAGTGGTCGAGCTGCAGTCGCCTTGGTCAAGTGAGGCATAGAAAGAGCTGTTTGTGTCCTGTCCAATCATTTGACATGTTTGACAAGCAAAACAAAACAGAAATACTTTCTTTATCAGCTATTTCCTTATTGCTTTTTTCGACACCAGTCTCTTGCCATTTCTGCTACTTATTTAGAATTTATGATGTATTTATGTATTATTTATACTGTTGCTTTTTGTCATTATAATATATTGTGAATTGTGAGCTACTATGTTCAAATAAGTTCCCTTGTGGATCAATAAAGTTTGTCTAAGTCTATAATTTCATGGTTAATGTATTCTTTATGCCTCTGCATTTTACCCATTTCTTCATTACTGCTGTGGCAGCCTCTCAGGAGCAGCAGCCAGCCCTGTCTCCATAGTTTAGTCTAGCTGGAGGATTTTGTACATGTTTTGGGTAGATGGCCAAACCTGGAACTCACTCGGAATACATGTAAACTTCATTTGAGAAAGACTCCACTTCACTCCTCTGCTTGAGTAGCTGAACCCATGACCTTCTCGCTTAGCCACTATAAAACAACTTTTACATATGGTAAGATAAACAAAGGACGCATTAGTAACTGCAGCTCTTACAGCTCATAAGAACGAAGTGCTGGGTTGATTTAAAGGGCACCACTACAGAGATTCAAGTGTCTGGGATAGTGTCAGCCAGTTGGTTTCCCATGATTCTTAGTAACAATGCGCCTGATTGGACAAAAAAAAGTGCAAGAAAAATAGGAGGAAATGCTATGTAAAATGAACAGATTATATTTTACAGTCTAACTTTGCATGATGTGAAGAGCTTTTATCTTGAAAAGAATTCCAAATGATCTAAATGATTCTAGTGAATGTATGGAGTTTAACAACACAATGAAGCACTTCCTGTATTACCACATGACATCACAAGATAGAACTAGATTGTTTGTTTGTTTGTTTAAGAGAAGAATGCAGCCTAAATATGCAGGGTATGTGTAATAAATATGTACATAAAAACACAACTCCAGGCATGTTTTGATGAGTAAACAACATTATAACATAGATCAGAAAATAGCATAATATGGGTCATTCAAAGATACTATATTTAGAACTAATTTACAACATTCAGTCTATATCCTTCCACGATTTTCTGTATCTCCAAACAAACTCCAAAGCTCACATTTCCCAAAGGTCTCCTCCCATCTTCCAGAGCGAACATTCAGCTGCTTTTAGCCCACACCAGTGCACACATAGTCCAGAGTCTGACTAAGTGTCCAAAGAAATCCTATCATCCAGCCTGCCCTGCTCTAAACACGTGACAGCTCCAGCCATCGGTAAAATGTTGTTTGTGTTAGAGGAAAAGCAGCACACACGGCACTAGGGTTGTCAAAAATCGAATACTAATCGATATTGAACCTAGTATCGAAATTAGATATTCATCTGAGCAGGTATCGATACTGAAAAAGTCACATTCACAGGACAGAAATCAATCTTTACTGAATGACCTTGAGATGTATCAAAACAAGTATAAGAACGATTTTACTTGTATTGACACTTTGCAGCTGATGCCATCAACATTCCCAAGCTAACTGAAAGCACTACTCTGTCAGAAGCTCTGTTACTCATGTTAGAGTTAATCTGAGCTTTATTTTAACACAATCTGACCACAAAGAGTTGATTTACAAGTCTCTCACATTAACCAACATTTTTTTTTAGCCAGTCACTCTCACTTGTGTTGTTTACATCCATTTTGTATTTTCTTCTTGAATTTTCAGACTACAGTAAAGCATTTCAGTCAGTTTTTGCTACTGTGAGCATTGTGTCACCACGGTAACGGTTGAACATTGAACACAACGCCAATAGAGATAAATGTAGGACACCCCTAGCGAGAAGTCACAGCAAAGTATCAATACACTCAATTACCTCCCCGGGACCTACCTGGACGACTGAGGGATTACAGATGTAAGACAACATGGTAATATAAAAGAAAATATTACAATTTAATGTTGAAAATTACATTCTTTTGTATAACTAAAGAGAGGTATCGAAATCGGTATTCATTATGAAATCTTAGTATTAAAATCGAGTTTGAAATGTTTGTATTGTTGCTAACGCTAGATGGTACTTCAAGTATTTATCAATCCCCCACTAAAATCTACTCGCTGGGAATAACTAACCAAGTCAAAAAATGTCACAAAAATCCAACTCATACAATATCTCTTCTCAGTCAAACTTTCGGAGCATATTTTCATTTTATTTATTTATTTTCAAACAGCACAAGCAACTCTTTTAGCTCTTGAAGCGCCGTGAAATACCCAGAATGACAATCACATGCAAGCTGTCAACACAGAGCTCAAAAGTACAATGCTTTATTTTCCAAACCTCACTTTTATTTCATATTCAGCACAGCATGTCGCATTAATATTTCAGGTAGCAAATGCCGCCAAAAAAAGAATGGGTTGCTTTCTCGGCATCATTCAATAAAGTAATACATCTCCAGTTCAGCCCTTGCCGTTAGGGAGAGAGTGCTAAAAAAGCTAAAATAAAATAAAAAAAAAATGTGAGTGAGACAGTTGCATGAGCCAGTTTGCAGACAGGCCCCGGAGGTAGAGCTCTACACAGGAGTCCATGTCATGAGCGGATAAAAATACCCAATACAACTGCTGTGCCACCCACCAGCACCAACCAGCACCCACCAGCACCCACCAGCACCCGTGGTTCAGTAAAACAGCCTACAGGACGCTACAGGAAGTTTGGGGTATAAAACGTACCCCATGAAGCCCCCAATGCAATTTTTAAAGTATTTTAGTCCTAATAGTGTCTCAGTGGATGTCAGTACAAAAAAGAGTTGAAGGGTTACTGTATATACGGTTATTGGAGTAGGGGTAAGAGCAGTGCAGTATAACACCGACTACTTTGACTCATACAAGTACAGGTGAAAAAAAGCTGTGGTAGGAATGTATATGAAACGTAAGCCTTGGAGATCTTTCTGTTAATGGTTCAATCCCTGCTCCAACTATGTATACTGTTGTTGTGTCCATGGGCAAGACACTGTCTCTGTAGTATGTACGTGATGTTTCAGTGACTGGCGGTTGAAAGGACTGTATGCACAAATTGGCAGCAACACTTCTGTACATAAAAAAATATAAATGTATATGAAAATGTTAAAATACACTTTGGACACACCCTCTTTTTTCCTTTATTTTTAGTATATTCTACATTTTGGATACATATGGAAAACATCAAACATATGGAAGACATCAAATATATGAAGCAAGATGTATGGAATTATATCAGTTGGTGTGTCCAAACTTTAGACTGATAGTGTATATACAATCTAAATATGCGTATTTAGCCAGACTATGAACTACGAAAGGACATTGGTCGTAACTAAAGCTGGTTTGATAATGCTGACAGTGAATACTGCTCGTGTCCTTGGGCAAGACACCCCACGTGCATGCCTTCTTTCTTATGATAACCCAAATAATCTGTTTATTATGTATGTATGTTATTATGTATTATGTAGTTATGTGAAAATCTCTTCTAGTCTCATTTCCGTGGACCCAATCTCGTGTTTCATCTTTTCTTTTAGAAACTGTGCATTGTCCCCTAATAATCCGTCTTTAATAAGAATCCTTTGTCACGGGTCTGGGGCAAGCGTGGTGCTGTCCTAACCTTCTTTTCTCTGACATAAATTTCCGGGCAGTTTTCCAAGAGAATGCTAAAGATATGCTAATTTCACACTTGGCGGATGCCCAGAGTAAATGGGAATTTTCATAGGTGCTGACATTTGGGGCAGTGTAGCGTGTTGATCTTTACTGAGGGCGTCCACTTGGTGTCAGAGCTTTCTGCTTCTGTTAAGATTCTTTTACACACTGTGATCTGAGCTGGGGGCAGTTCAAAGACGATACCACACGAGCGATGACCTGGTTTCTAAAAGAGTAAAGTGAATGTTACCTGGACAAGTCTGCAAATTATAATCTGGGCAGGTTAAAGGTACACTGTGTAACTTTTCTGTAGTGGGTGCATCACCTTCTTAGGGAAATGTCATTGCTCTGCTTGGAATGTTCTACAGTATGACAATAAACAGATCTGCCTTACATTTATTAAATTACAGGTGGTTTTATTGGTCAAAAATACCTAGAAAAACAGGCATTCTGACTGTGAGCGGGTTTGCCTCTCCATAGATCTGATTGGCCTCAGCCTTTTAATTTATTTCATTTGGTAATTTTTCTGTCATTGTAGCACTGCTTTTTGGATCTATGGATTCTCAAAAGGTGAAACTCACCAGTACTTAATAATTTAGTTGACAGTAGCTAAGTTTGTGTGTTTTTCCACTGATCCGAACGCCGGAGGTTCGAATCCCACTCCTGACATAATCATCATTGGTAGAACACTGACCCGCAGGTTGGCGGTATGATTCCAGCTCCCACAGATAAACACCGTCTTTGTGTCCTTGGGCACTTGAAGGTGGAAAAGCGCTATATAAAAATGTGACCAATACTTGATATCATTTTTGTCCAATCAAACTGTAAACTCTCACAATCCTGTGGTGATAACAATAATATTAACAACAAAAAAAACTGCCACTAACGAACACCAATCATTTTAAACAGGGTTATACTATTAATATTTTAATATTCTAAATGTACAATATTGTCTCATTGATACCAACTTATACATTTCAAATCTTACCGTAGTACAGAAAAAATTTATTTATTTATTTATTTTGATATTTTGAACATGTGTCTTCATATAATGCAGCTTAACAATGAAGGTGAAGAAAGTATAAAAAGAAAAATAAATAAATAAATAAATAAATAATAGATAGATAGATATATATATCAAACAAGAAAGTACAAAATGTTCCCCACTAGTACAAAGAAAAATACCCGACAATACCCGATAAATATTAAACCCCCGTAAATGATAGTTCTATCTATCATTTATTGAATGATATATTATTTATAGTGACAGGCCCAGCCCCATCCCTACAGATGATTGTTTTGGACGAGCTCAATGGCCGCCCTTCACTCCTCAGACCACACGGGATGAATGGCATTACTCACTCTGCCATTTCCCAGGGCCAGTGAAGGGGTCACAGCAGACAGGCGCAGAGGGAGTCAGCGTCTATCACAGTGCTACATCAAAGTCCCGACGTGGATCAGAAATGTCCCCCAGGAGACGTGTGACCCACATTTTAAACACAGAATATATTTAAAGGTCCTATATTACACAAAACTGATTCTTGTGAGCTTTTAGTCGTGTTATAATGTTGTTACCTCCTCAAAAACTGTGCTGTGAGCTGTGTTTTGTTTCATTCACACATGTTTGAGTAATCCTTTATTATTAGTCTGTCTACATCTCCAAAGCTTAAAATGCTCTGTTCTACCTTGTGATGTCATGAAGTGATAATTTAAGTTAACAGCTATCTTTTTTTTTGTATAGAAGAATCAGGCAATTCCAGGGCTATAATGTGTAACACTTTATAATAAAGCAAACCTACAAATCATTTGTAAATGTTTATTAACCATTAATGAATTACTAAAAACGACCTACTCATTAGCAAGTGTTTAATAATCATTTACAAACATGGACAGGACAAAAAGTGTTATTACTAATTAATAACATTATTAAATAAAATAATAAAATAATTAGGAACATAATTAGGAACATCTACAAACAATTTACAAATGTTTATTCATCATTAACTACTGGTTAATAAACATTTACAAATGATTTGCAGGTGTGCCTTATTATAAAGTGATACCCTGAAATTATCCTAATTATTCTAGCGGAGGTGTATGGAGTTTAAAAACACAGTGGAGCACTTCCTTTATTACCACCTTACATCACAAGGTGGAACACAGTGTTTTCAGTTTGAGAGAAGAACTCAGCTTAAATATGCAGGATTTGTGTTTGAAACAAAACACAACTCCAGGTATGTTTTTGATGAGGAAACAACACTCTAACATAGATCAGAAAATAGTGTAATATGAGCCCTTTATCCACAGCTGACCTCAAGCTTTTGTTCATTCTTAATTACTGTGAATGAGTGGTGAGTGGTTTTAATTCAGGCTTCAGTTAGCTAAACAGTTTGTAATATGTTTTCAAAAGCTTCAAAAAGATGCTTCATTTACATCTAAATTGGCTGTAAACAACTGGCTTTTGAATATTGTCAAAAATGTGGAGCTATAAATCACAACTGCCAATATTGCATAATGTAATATTTGGGAAGATTTTTGAGTGAAGAACACAACCACAGACTTTGAATCCTAATTAAAGGTCCTGTATTATGCAAAATTGACTATTGTGAGCTTTAAGCCATGTTAGAATGTTCCACAGTATGGCATTAAACAGCTCTACCTACATGTATTCAATTACAGGTGGTTTTACAGCTCAAAAATACCTAGAAAAACATTCTGACTGTGAGCGGGATTGCCTCTCCACAGATCTGACCTGTAACTTGGTCTGGTTTGGGCTCTATGATGATACAAGGATTTAATACCATACTGTGAAACATTCCAGAGAAAGCAATAACATTTCCACGGAGAAAAGCATTTGACGGACCCTTCACCAGAAAAGTTACACAATGCACCTTTAAGCTCAAAGTTACAACACTGGAATCTCAAGCTAAATCCACCCCATTTTAGTCTGTGTTTTGCAAAGTTAGCTTTAGCCCTCCAGCTACATCTTGAACTGCTGCTGCTGCTGACCACCTGTTCAGAGGGGCCTGAGTTTGGCTGTTGTGTTCAAACGCATCGCCCCAAACAGAGCCAGAGTCAAAGTTAGCAGAAAAATACCCCTGAGTATAAAATGCAACTGTTTGGAAACAATGAATGGAGCCTGGACACTCAGAGATACAAAAATTAAACACAAATTAAAGGTTTTATAATACACAAAATGGACTGTTGTGAGCTTTGTGTCATTGTTACTTGTTATTGTTCATCGAAAACATACTTTGAGTTGTGTTTTGTTTCATTCACATATGTTTTAGTATTCCTGTATTATTAGTCTGTCTACATCTCCAAAGCTCAAAATGCTCTGCTCCACCTTGTGATGTCATGTAGTGGTAGTTTTCAAGTTAACAGCTACCTTTATATCTTTTGCTCACTACAGATTGGCAATTCTAGTGCTGAAATTATCCAAATGATTTTAGTGAAGGTGTATGTTGTTTAGAAACACAGTGGAGCACTTCCTGTATTACCAGATGACATCACAAGGTGGAACAGAGTGTTTCCTGTTTGTGTGTCAAACACGAATGAAACATAACACAACTCCATGTTTTTGATGAGGAAACAACATTATAACAAATCAGAAAATAGTGTAATATACAAAATGTAGATGGTGACTGAGAGGTTAGCACTTACACCTCATAGCAAGAAGGTTTCGGGTTTGATTCCCTGGTCACATTTCATTCAAAGCAATTTACATCAAGGAACCAGGTGAGGTGAGTTAAGTGTCTTGCCCAAGGACACAACAGCAGCATTCATCTGCGGTAGCTGCGGGATCAGTGGACTCCATCTTCTAACTAAGGCCTTACCCGTGAAAATAAATTTGGTGTATATATGGTGTGAGCTACGGTTTTCAGTTTTCAATAACACTATTCCATTTTTGGATTAAATCAACAGCCTTGCCTACTACATAATAACCTTGATTCGTAAAGTATTTTCAGGTAAACTGCTTTTTCACTACACCAAAACATGGTGGTTTTACTTTGATCAATATTACGTTTTCAACAGAGAAAAATATAACGTATACTTGAATAAAACATGAATAAAAGTTGCAATTTTGAGTGCCAAGCCTGAAGCATTAAGAAATTGCACTGTTTACTTGAACTTCACAAACACACTCATAAATTGCCAGTGCAAAACATTGTAAATAAGTCCAATGTGCAGAATCCGCCTCAGTTTGAGTGAATAAAATATTATAGACAAAAAGACTTTGACATTTAATGGAAACCCTACTGACGCTCTGGCATTTTGTCCCAGTCTGTATCTTGTATCAGCAGAGACTAGTCAAACTGAAGGTCAAATCTCATAATGTTAAAATCTTTCAATGATTCAAGAAAGAAAGAAAATAAAACAAAAACACTGTCTGTAGCAAACACTCAAATATGAAAATGAATTATTAAAGGTATGTTCTGTAACTTTGTGGAGGTGAAAATAAAAAGTTAAAACTGTACTTCTGAACATTCTCCATGGCGATATGTTTTATACCAACATTTCCATGGAAACAAGTAGGACAAATAAGAGTCATTTTAGTCTGCTATGCAAATGTAAATAAACACAGTCTCTTTATGCAAATTATTATAATATTTTTCATTTCAGGTTTTCTAAAGAATTGAAGATCTGTGTATGTATCTTTTTTTTTTTGTTTCGCAGCAAGGACATATTTGCTGAACTGTATGAAGGATTAGAAACAGGTACAAATATTAAATTTAACCCATACTTTAGCCCATACTTTTGATGATGGAACAAAACTTTTTTTAGCTAAAATAAAGGCCATTTTGCATAACACGTCCCCTTTGAAGGTCCCATATTGCACAAAATTTTCCACTTGAGAGAAGAACTCAGCCTAAATATACAAAGTTTGTGTGTTAAACATGTGCAAATGAAATAAAACACAACTCCAGATACGTTTGTGATGAGGAAACGACATTATAACATAGATCAGAAAGTAGCGTAATATGGGCTCTTTAAAATTAATCTAGTTCAGAGCTGTGTTACTCCACTCAGAAGCCTGGCACTCTCATGAATCCACTAATTAGAAGTCTACCGCTGATCAGTGCTCTAATTTATTTTGTCTGTGATCCATCTGCTCTTATAGCACATCCTAAACTCCCTCATTTTAACTTTAACATTTTAGTTTCTGTCACACAAGCGCGATGCCATAACCAAACCGACTGCTTAAAGTTGCTGCTTATAAAGTCTCCATGTTTTTTCCAATTAACATTTGGTTTGGTGTGGTGGCACCTGTGGTGAATATTTATCAGTGTTACATCAGTTAAGTGGCAATTTGTAGAGGAAAAAAGTTGAAAAGAGAAGTACAAAAATAGAGGAAGTAGCTATGAGTTCTAAAATGGGACACCTTCACCTATAACATCAACAGAGAACATGAAATCCAAAATCTATGGACAACTTGCGAGCAGGGGAGGTATTTTTCTGTCAGTTTAAACCTTCATTTAACAAAATAAAGGTGCTGTTATTTATTTGTATTAGTCTAATCTTAACTATTGTGCAGTTTAGACAAGTTTTATACCTTGTTAACATTATGGTTGCCAGGTAACGGTTAGCTCTATACGTGTCACATCTGCTGCCTGTGTCCAATCAGGAAGTAAAATTACAAACTTCATCAAAATGAAAAACAGAGAAAAACAGGCACTATTGTTTTATCTTAAAATATAATTAGTTATAATTATATTTAGTATAACTTACCATATACACTATTTTCTAATCTATGTTATAATGTTTCTTTATCAAAAAACAGACCTGGAGTTGTGTTTTGATTCATTCACACATGTTTAACACACAGAGATCCTGCAGATTTAGAGTTCTTCATGTCATGTGGTAATACAGGAAGTGCTTTACTGTGTTTTTTAACTCCATACACCTTCACTAGAATCATTTGGATGATTTCAGCCGTGGAATTGCCAATCTTTACAAAACAAAGGGTAAAAGGTAGCTGTTAACTTGAAAACTACAACTTGATGAAATCACAGAGCATTTTGAGTTTTGGAGATGTAGACAGAGTAATAATGCAGGATTACTCAAACGTGTGAATGAAACAAAACACAACTCCAGGTATATTTTTGAGGAGGTAACAGCATTCTAACATGGCTTAAAGCTCACAAGAGTCAGTTTTATTTAATATTAGGCCCTGTAATAAAACCTACCGAAAAATATACCTAAACCCAATGACCTGATTAACCTTTTTTCTATCTCTCAATAGGGCTATTTAGCAGCAAGAAGGCCACACAGCAAGGAATAATGATATGCTATGAATACAACATTAATGCAAAAAATCATTACCATAAATTATTCTGAATTGCGCCCTGTGTTTTCCGGAACTCAAGGTTAGCGGCCCCGAACGCTATGAGAGACAAATGGGTGCTTCGGCCTTGTCACAGGGGATAAAAAAGGGCGGGTGGTGTGTGGGCAGTCTCTGGGCGAAGTCAAGGATCCTCACTGTGGCGATGGAGAGAGCTCTGAGTTTTATAATGGTCATTTTATGCAGGTATTACTGTCAGGTTTGTGTGGATAAACAGCTTGCATCCTTGGAAACAGTAAGAGGATTTAGAGGTTATATGTGTGAAGTGTAGAGAATGCCTATATGCAATTGAGATGCACCAATACTTTATATATTTATATTAGACTATTGGTGCTATGCTGGATCGGGTATCGGTTCCATGATATCCCTTAAAGCAATATATGCAATATATGTAACTTTATGGATTGGGGTCCGTCACCTTCTTGTTTCTATGGATGTCACTGCGTTGCTTCAAATGTTCCACAGTACGACATTAAACAGATCTACCTTACATTTATTCAATTACAGGTGGTTTTATTGTTCAAAAATACCTAGAAAAACAGGCATTCTGACTGTGAGCGGGGTTGCCTCTAAACAGATCTGACCTGTAACTTGGCCTGGTTTGGTCTCCATGATGATAGAAAGGTTTAATACCATACTGTGAAACATTCCAGACAAAGCAAGAAGCATCCTGCATTTTCTCACATGGAGAAAAGCATTTGACGGACCACCAGAAAAGTTACACAATGGACCTTTAAGTCGATATTCTGGTTAGACCTTTAATTAGATGTCATAAGACGGCCCTCGAGCCAAATGCGGCACCCGAGATCATTTCTACTGGCCCGCAAGACGATTTCTAATTTCTATTAATAGTAGCACACCGATTAAAATGCATGAGACAATTTGAACTACAGTTCCCATAAAGCATTGCTGCCTGTAGCGCCAATTCAGCCCCTTCCCAGGGGACAGCAGTGGCAGAAAACAGACAGCAGGACAGAGTGAGAGGGGCAGACAGAGTGAGAGGGGCAGACAGAGAGAGAGGGGCAGACAGAGAGAGAGGGGCAGACAGAGAGAGAGGGGCAGACAGAGAGAGAGGGGCAAACAGAGAGAGAGGGGCAGGCAGAGTGAGAGGGGCAGGCAGAGAGAGAGGGGCAGACAGAGAGAGAGGGGCAGGACAGAGAGAGAGGGGCAGGCAGAGAGAGAGGGGCAGACAGAGTGAGAGGGGCAGGCAGAGAGAGAGGGGCAAACAGAGAGAGAGGGGCAGGCAGAGAGAGAGGGGCAGGACAGAGAGAGAGGGGCAGACAGAGAGAGAGGGGCAGGACAGAGAGAGAGGGGCAGACAGAGTGAGAGGGGCAGGACAGATTTTCTACACAGACTTTCAAACTTACTCCAACCAAGAAACAGACACAAAACAAGTGGAGTGTGAGAACAAAAGCTTCAGAAACAGGTGGGAGTGACTGTCAAGACCAGAGGAGCACCCTCATGAGCTTAGGCTACAGTAGATGGAGAGAGAAGTAGTTTACCATGGCACTATATTGTACATCACAGTACAGTGCTTAATATCTACTCAAAGGTTGATGTTTTGTTGCCAAAGTGATTATGATTATAACATATTGTTATATAATTATTTTGATAAATTGTAGTCTATAAAAAATATGACATAATATGTTATATAATATGCGGCCCCCGACCAACACGGATTCAATTGCTCCAATTGAGTTTGAGACCCCTGAACTAGAGGGTAACTTTCTCCCTAAATTTTAAATATTATTATGTGTATGTGGAAATATGGAAATACTAAACACACACAACCCCAACAGGGGACGTTCAGGAGCTACAGGAGACCAAGCTGGTGTCTCCCAATATCCAGGACTTCTCAAACCCTCAGAAAAGAAGTCTGGTCCAGGAACTTCCACCCCTGAAGGACAGCGCTCTGGTCAAGGCGCTGCTTGAAGAGTTGGGGCGGACAAGGGCCTGGTTTGCATATCAGGTCCAAAGAAGCTTTGTTTTGGACTGCAAGCTTAAGACCGAGGAGAAGATGGGGAAAGAAAAGGTCTTGGACTTCACTGCTACTCTTCAGAAGAAGGACAAAGAACTCCAAGACCTACAATAGTTACTGCACATAAGGCGCTCCGGTACCTGAATGATTATACAGAAAAGAAAAATGAAAACAAAAAGACTTGGAGTTGAAAAAACTAACTGCTACTCTTCAGAAGAAGGACAAGCAACTGCAAGACCAAGTTAACGCACATTATGAGATCCGGTACCTGTATAATTCTACAGTACAGGAAAATGTCCATCTAAAGCAAGAGTTTGTCAACTCCAAAAAAGTCATTAACGAAACACCAAAAAAGACAAACAAAAAAGACATGGAGCGAAAAGAGAAAAAGCTGGAAAACCAAGTTAGTGCGTACAAGGAAATGAGATATCTCTATAACAATACAGTGAGAGACAATGTCCAGCTCAAACAAGAATGAGCCAACATCAGTAAAGTCCATGAGAAGATGAAAGAAATACTCAAAGTACCTATAATGGACACTCAAACCACTTGTACTGATGTTGGTGGAGATAACCAACAAAGAAAATGAGAAACTGTCCAGGAAGGTGTAGGAGCCGTCTTCTGAACTCTTGTCAGCATGAGCGGAACTGCGTCTCGTGACGTTTCGTTGTGAAAGTGAAAGGTCACAGCAATCCAGCCGCCCAAAAGGTCAAAGGACACAGCGATCCAGCCACCCAAAAGGTCAAAGGACACAGCGATCCAGCCGCCCAAAAGGTCAAAGGACACAGCGATCCAGCCACCCAAAAGGAGCAGAGGAGGGGGCCAGGCTTTTTCCACAAGAAAAGTTGCACAATACACCTTTAAAGAAATAGGTGACATTTTCCATCCATACACTGGTATCAGTATCAGGTACTGGCAGATACTTAAAGTCAAAGTATCGATATCTGTATCAGAACTGAAAAAGCTGTATCGATGCATCTCTAAATGAGACTGTGTGGCTCTATCTCGCAATGGTAAGGTACATAGCAGATGACCTGATGTGAAAAGCAAAAGTAATAAATAAAATACTGGAATTTCATCAATTTGTTCATTTTAAAATGTGTTCAGTGTTTGATTTCAGTTAATATTTTGAGGTTTTCATTATGTACTTTTGAAAAAGAATTACTAATGTCCTTCATTCCTGGAATACTTTTCAACCTGAATGATATAAAAGCATCAAAAGTGTAAAAATACTTAAAATAATACTGAAAATAATTCCACACGAAACACAAATTACAATCATTCTTGAACATTCATGGAAAACCCAACAATTACAGTATTAAACAGCCGAAATGCTGGGCAGCAACATAATAATTGATCAGTTGGTCAACTACAGAAATATTTTTATAATCTTTATTTGGAGCTTTAGTAAACAGAACTCTCAAACAGTGAGAGATACAGGACTACATTCATACTATACTCCATACAACTGTACAACAACTCACTCTTATCTACCAGATAATACTCCCTACAACTGTACAACAACTCATCCTTATGTAACAGATAACCCTATGTCCATCATTTCATCTTCCTTATGACCTCTTGTATATAACTGAGATGTATTTTTATACATTTATATAATTATGTCTTATTTGACACCAGTCTCCTGCTGTCTTTTTGGAATTTATTATTGCCATTTACATATACTTTGTTATATTATATTGTGGTGTGTGAGCTACTGTGTCCAAGTAATTTCCCTTGTGGATCAATAAAGTTTGTCTAAGTCTAAGCAAGAAGTCAGCAAATTATGGCTGAACGATTTGGGAAAGATTTCTCATCTCATTGTGATTTTTCTGACTAACTTTGTGATTGTGGTTATATTTGCAATTTATGTTTTAATGGGATTCTGTTCAAATTTCACATGTTTAACGCTTCCTGAAGAACTGACAAAAAGACTGAAATATGAACTGACAAATTAATAAAAGAATCATATTTCAGAACATGTTTGTACAGATCTGAACTACAGGGTTAGCAGTTTTTATGCAGAATGAGACAGGAGATTTTGTGATTGGCTAATTGCTAATTACGATTTACAATACGGAGCAACTGATGGCGAATAAGCTCTGCCGATATTTTTTGGGACGATATTTATGCCAATTTTGATTATCCACCCTTAAGTCTGTAATACAAATTAAAAGTTCCCCAAACCTGAGAGAGTTGTGTGGTCATGTTTTGTGCCGTTATCTCTCCTTTGCTGGAGATTTAAATGTGCACCATGCAACTTTTTGCCTGCTTGTTTCCATGGATATGTCACTGCTCAGCCTGGAATGTTCCACAGTATTACATTAAACAACTCTACCTTACATTTTTTTTCATAGTTTTACAGCTCAAAAATACCTAGAAAACCAGGCATTCTGACTGTGAGCGGGTTCACCTCTCCACAGATCCAACCTGTAACTTGGTCTGATTTGGTCTCCATGAAGATAGAAAGGTTTAATGCCATACTGTGAAACATTCCAGATAAAATAATAACATCTCCATGGCGGGAAGTATTTGACGGACCCTCCACCAGAAAAGTTAGTCCGATAGTAGATAAGCTAAAAAGTAAAATATCTGCTCATATATATCAACCAACCGATATATTTCCACCTTAACAAGTTGGAAAAAAAGTCTATCGTAAACTATTCTGGGAACACCATCAAAAAAAGTAAACATTTTGACCAGCGTCTTCTCCTAACCAAATCTTTTATCCTACTTTATCTCCTTACAAACCCAATGCAATCCATGGCAACTGGAGCGTGTGAGGATAAATATGAAGGATGGGGCGGGCTATCCGAGCGTTCAGAGTCGGAGTATTCATGGCCAGTGTGATGGACTGCAAACAGATCGCCACGGCAACAAAAGAGCATTCCCAAGAGGCGCATCTACATATTCATGAAAACATATAGGCTGTGTAATGACATGGTAGACAGCGGTTTGGACTGGCACGGAGCACAGAGCGGTCATGGGGGATTTCAGTGTACATTTGTGTCGAGGTAAACAAAAATGGTATTTTAAAGAGGGGGGGTAAGTCAAAGTGGATAGAGTGTTTTTTTAGCTAGTGTCAGTGGGTTATAGTTATGACTGTTAAGAAAAAAATGTTTCGATGTATGGGCAATGTGTGTGGTTAAAGGGTCTGTATCTCAATTCAATCCAGTATTTTTGTGGAGACCAGATTCACAGCAGTTGCCTCTCAGGGCTGAACAAAATAGTGATGTAATAAAAAGAGAGTGGGAAAATCTGTGAAATCAACCATTAGAAATCAATAGGACAAAACCAGGAATGAACTTGGACTGAACCAGGACTAAACCAGGATTGAACCAGGATTGGACCAGAACTAAACCAGGACTGAACCAGAACTAAACCAGGATTGGACCACAACTAAACCAAGATTGAACCAGAACTAAACCAGGACTGAACCAAAACTAAACCAAGACTGCAACAGGACTGAACCAGAATTAAACCAGGACTGAACCAGGACCACAGCAGACCTAAACCAGGACTGAACCAAGACCAAAGCGGGCCTAAACCAGAATCATAACTAAACCAGGACTGAACCAGAGCTAACGCGACATTTGCATTAACCTTATTTATTCTAGACCATGAAAACACCTTTTACACCTTACAGTATACAGTAAAAGCAGCTGTTTCTGAATAAAACAGACTAGATGATAGTGCCTAAACATTTTAAAAGGCAACTGAATGAAAGGACCAAACTGACAAGGACATTTTTATCCAATTAGAGTCGTTTCCAGATGAGAACTGTGCGGAAACCTACCTTTTGACCATCTCAGACAGTTGTTTCTCTGTTAAGGTTCGACATCATTTGAGTAAGAAAAAAATCAAATCAAACTCGGTTATAAGGCCTTTAAAGGTGCTATATTACACAAAATTGACTCTTATGAGCTTTAAGCCATGTTATAATGTTGTTACCTCCTCAAAAACATACCTGGAGTGTTTTGTTTCATTCACATGTCTGAGTAACCCTTTATTATTAGTCTGTCGACATCTCCAAAGATCAAAATGTTCTGTTCTACCTTGTGATGTCATGTAGTGGTAGTTTTCAAGTTAACAGCTACACTTTACCTTTAGTTCAGTAGAGATTGGCAATTCTGAAATCACCCAAATTATTCCGGTGAAGGTGTATGGAGTTTAAAAAACAGTGGAGCACTTCCTGTATTACCACATGACATCACAACGTGAAACAGCGCATTCTCAGTTTGAGAGAAGAACTCATCCTAAATATGCAGGATTTATGTATTAAACATGTGCAAATGAAACAAAACACAACTCCAGGCATGTTTGTAATGAGGAAACAACATTATAACAGATCAGAAAGTAACGTAATACAGGTCCTTTCAGTTTTTGAGTATAAATAAATTAAGCAGCAAATATACGGCACAGTTGTACCTGAATACATAAAGGAGCGAAGGACACACGGGGACAGTACCGTTGCTCAGAAGTTACAATGACAAAGTTTACTCTGGTCTTTTGGGCATTGGTTCAGATTGTCTTTTCAATATGGCCCTTATTCTACTGCAGGGCACCTGGGTCATCCCGTTGAAAATACAAAAACAAGAGTAGTAAAAGTACACACAGTAAATGGAGTGTTTGTATTTGACCTTACTTTACAAGTTTTATCAGTTTAATTCCAGTTTAGGCCTCATAAATTTGTTCAGGATAGTATTCCAACAACAATCTCTTAGAAAAACTCATCTCTTAAAAGGCCCATATTACGCTATTTTCTGATCTATGTTGGAATGTTGTTTCCTCATCACAAATGTACCTGGAGTTGTGTTTAAACATGTGTGAATGAAATAAAACACAACTCTGGGTATGTTTTTGATGTGTAACAACATTACAACATGGCTTAAAGCTCACAAAAGTCAATTTTGTGCAATATAAGATCTTTAAAAGAACTGGATCTTAACTCGATGTTTTTGTAATTAAGAATAAATCAGCACAGATAGGTCAACTTTATGTAATTTTTAAGCCAAACTTTCAAATAGCCTCAAATCTGCTATAGGTCTAACAAATGCACCCTCTCTGTATCCACGGAGTTCATACATACGGTAGTGCTAAATTATGAATTGGATTTTTCCCCGTAGTTTTTGTTGCAGAGTTTTCAAGTTCAGTCCAAACAAAAAGGAAGGACAGTCATGCAAATCTATACTTCATGCATTAAAGATTACTTAGCCCTAATGTTGACAATGTTTTGCACTATAAAGTTCTTTGATTTATTTTGCACTTTAATATTAGATGGTATTACACTGGATAATGGAATTTTACACAAACTTGAACTAAGTGAGAAGCTTTTTCTAGCCAATACAGATTCTCAAAAAATACTCCGGTACAGCAGAGGTGGAGGAGCTAAAAACTGGACTCATCAAGAATTCTGTTACGTTAAAGGTTTTATATTATACAAAATTGACTCTTGGGAGCTTTTTTGTTAGAGCATTGTTACCTCCATAAAAGCAAACCTGGAACTGTGTTTTGTTTCATTCACACATGTTTGAGTAATCCTTTATTATTAGTCTGTCTACATCTTAAAATCTCAAAATGCTCTGTTCTTGTGATGTCATGAAGCTGTAGTTTTTAAGTTAACAGCTACTTTTTACCTTTTGTTTAGCAGAGACTGGAAGTTTCAGGGCTGAAATTATCCAAACGATTTTAGTGAAGGTGTATGGAGTTTAAAAACACAGTGGAGCCCTCACATTACCACATGACATCACAAGGTGGAACAGAGTGTTTTCTGTTTGAGAAAAGAACTCAGCCTAAAGATGTAGGATTTGTGTTAAACATGTGTGAATGAAACAACATTATAACAGATCAAAAATTGTGTAATATGGGCCCTTTAAAATGATATTACTCAAGTAGAAGTACAAAATGGTAACAAATTACTAAAAAGAGTAAGAGTAAAAAAGTATTAGGAGAAGCTAGCACCAGTTAAGACAATCTGCAAATGTAACAGTCAGGACATGACACCTGATTTATAATTTCACGCTGACGTAATTTGAAGGACAAAACAATAAATAATGTAAAACTGTTAACTTTCAAAAATATGTCAGAAAATACAAAAAACTGAATCATATTTGAAGTAGTGCAAGCTTTTGTCACTCACAGTGGGAGGAGTAACCAAAACTTTAACTTAGAGATGCACGATGTAATTTTTTTGGTTGGGGGTCCGTCACCTGCTTGTTTCTATGGAGATGTCATTTCTCTGTCTGGAATGTTCCACAGTATGACTTTAAATGGCTCTACCTTACATTTATTCAATCACAGGTGTTTATGGTTCAAAAATACCTAGAAAAACAGGCATTCTGACTGTTAGCAGTGTTGCCTCTCCACAGATCTGACCTGTAACTTGGTCTGGTTTGGTCTCCATGAAGATAGAAAGGTTTAATGCCATACTGTGAAACATTCCAGACAAAGCAATAACATTTCCATGGAGAAAAGCATTCGACAGACCCTCCACCAGAAAAGTTACACAATGCACCTTTAAGTAAGAGTACTGTTACACTGTCAAATAATTACTCACGTTAAAAGTATTAAGTATACTCAGAGAAGTACAATCTTAAATGTCTCTGAATACCAACCGACTCTGGAGCGCAGTCTTCTATACTAGGGAGTCAGACCACCTTTTGTCCTTCAGGTTGTTTTCAAGGATCATTTGCATGACTTTGCCAAAGGCTACGAGAGATGGCCAGACAATTGGGTCTTGAAAATTGTAGCTCATAAAAAGACGTGAAACTAAATAAAGGTGTCGCACGAAGAAACGGCCCGATTCTCTCTGTTTGGAAGGTCAGGACTGCATTTAACTGGTAATATCTGTGATGGATTTTCAGCATTTTAAGCATCTGAGGACCTCGATCTGATTTTAAAGGGCCCATATTACGCTATTTGAGTAACAACATTACAACATGGCTCAAAGCTCACAAGAATGCATTTTGTCTAATACAGGACACTAAAACCATGAGTGAAGCACAGGCGAGAACAGAGTGGTTGCAAGCACTTGTTTCCACATGGTTCTCACTCTACAACAACACTTATCCAAAACCTTATTGTTGGCATGGCTTTATTTTATTATATCAAAGTTTATATTTACTATTATTATTATTATTATTATTATAATTATTATAATTATTATTATTATATATTAATTATATAGTAATTGGTATCAACAGTTTTATGTTGCGTCATATTGCCAAACAAAATTCATAGTTTGTGAATTTTGTTCACTGGCAAACGCAATAAAACTTTGGATTTCTGATTATAAAATTGTTCTTTAAAATGTATATGCAACATCATTGAGTGCTTTTATAGATTGCATAGAATAACCTGGTTTGGCTAACAGTAACTAGCATGCTAAAAGCACACTTCCTGATTAATATAAAACACTATAACTTCATGCAGATAGCATAGCATGTTGCATATATATATATATATATATCATAGATTTTTTTTTTTTTTTCATTTCATTTTACACTCCTATATATATTCTTCCTCCTAAACACACCTGGAGCTGTGTTTTTCACAGCTTGAATAATCTCACTGGCTTCAAAACATTTTTTCTCTTCCACAACAGTGAAATGCCAAAAATATCAGAAAATCAATGAAACATTTATTCTCGACAAAACAAAATTCTCAAATCCATTATCACAACAGATATAACATTTCTCCCATCTCCTTTGCAGCCTCGCATCACCATTACCCATTTGACTAAGAACTCCCCCACAGGTTCATCTCCTTCTCACACAACATTACCATACTGCCACCAGTTCACCCATCACTGAGTCGGAAACATCTCCAGGAAAGCAATCTTGGCTCTTAATATTCCCGCAAAAAGGAAAAAGTCAAATGATGTTTCTTTTTATGTTGCATGGTGCAGCTTTCATACAAGAGGAGCAGGGAAAGACCATGTGGGGCTGTGATAATGTCAGGCACGATGTCTGAATGCAAAAACCTGCTGTAACGGGGTAAATAGTGAAGATAATGAATGGACATTGGATGGTATAAACTGCACTTTTGCTACATGGAATAAAAGGTGTTAGATTATGATTTGAATTTTACATTAAATGAACAACAAAATCAGAATATACCCTGAATTAAAGCGATATGGTTTAGAGGGGGGTAGTACTCACTTATTATTTACTCAAGCACATTTACATTTATTTATTTGGAGGATTAGCCTCTTGAAATGGGCCGTCTCATATTCGAGGAGGTCCTCAAAATGACAACAAGAAAGACAGGTGCAGTAGAGCAGACAGAAATTCAAAATATATAGAAAAAAAAAGTGGCTAAACAAAACACACACACACACACACACACACACACACACACACACACACACACACTTAACTGTTAAATGCATCATACGTAATGTATGAACAAAAACTAATACAGAATTCAAATATAGTTACAAAAATGCACATGTATTTGAGTAACTATTTGTTGACAATATTATATGATATTGTCGTTTAATACTACAGTAATAATAGTGCAGTGTATATAGTATATAGTGTATTTATTATATAGTATAATATAGTGCTTCATATATGTTTTTCACTTTTTTATGGTCCATCCTTTGAAAATACTAGATTTTGAGACTAATACTTTGTACTTTTATGTAAGTACATTGATTAAGATTACTTTTTAATATAATTGTAATTCTCAGAGTAGTTTTTAGACACCATATACTTTTACTTTTACTTCTACTTGATACATTTTATATTGTATCTTACTTAAAGGTGCATTCTGTAACTTTTCTGGTGGAGGGTCCGTCAAATGCTTTTCTCCATGGAGATGTTATTGCTTTGTCTGGAATGTTTCACAGTATGGTATTAAACCTTATCTTCATGGAGATCAAACCAGACCAAGTTACAAGTCAGATCTGTGGAGAGGCGACCCCGCTCACAGTCAGAATGCCTGAGTTTCTAGGTATTTTTAGCTATAAAACCACCTGTAATTGAATACATGTAAAGTATTACATAGTGCACCTTTGAGTAAAAGTTTAGGTGAGCAATTCTAGACAAAACGTTGAGGATATTAAACAAATTTAACCTTTGTGTTTCTTGCAACACTCATTCAAATCTGATTGTTTATTCAGTGTGTATGTTCTGCTTTTGAGTACTTACTGTAGTAGTCTCAAATACTTATTATTACTACTTTGTACTTCTTGTATTTTGAAGTAAAGTACTCTTACATGAGTAAATCTTTAACTACACCTTGTTACGGTGACACGCTACTGTATTTCATCTCATAAGAACGCAGCCATGTGCCGTTGTTATTTTTCATGTAACTTTTCATGAAGACCAAAAACAAGTCAGGCAAAAACAAGTTTCTTAATATTAAAGACGATTATTCTAATTAAGAGAAGATCTGATTTGAACAGGGAATGATTGTGTGGGTGTTTTGTGCAGCCAACATGTCCCTAACATAATAAATGAAAGGCCTGTGTTCTCAAAGCTCTTTAATCTTAAAATGGATTCACAAACACAAAATGATCTTTGGCTGAACTCTGCAGTGAATAACTCAACCATTTATTTCTGTATTCCTTCTGGGGCTCATTGTCGACAATTTCGAATTTCTTAAAATATGATCAAAAAAACATCCACCAACACTAAAAGACGCCTGATTTTTACTGTCTTCGGTTTGCAGTAGTCTCAAGTTATTCTTCATTTACCCTTTGCATTCCAAGAATCCAAATTATTCACCACTTTATAAAGTGTGTTTCACAACTTTCAGATCAGAGTTTGCCACAATGGTAATGCAAACAATACCTAACATGCCAACAACGCACTTCCTGATTCATATAGGATAAAACATTTTTACCTCAAAGGCTGCATAGGCCTGTATATCTGTACTGAGATGCTAACAATAACTAGCATGCAAACAGCACTTTATAATTAGATGCCGACACCTATATATCTGTACTGGGATGCTAACAATAACTGGCATGCTAACAGTGCACTTCCTAATTCACAGAGAATAAAACACTTAATTAGCTGCCCACAGCACGCCACAGTCTCATTTTTACCTCAAGACCTGCATAGGTTTATATATATATCTTTGTACTGGGATGTTAACAATAACGAGGATGCTAACAGCGCACTTCCTGATTCACGGAAAATAAAACACTTACAAAAGTAATACAAAAATCCAAAGTAAATGGAGCTATTAACTTGTAAACTACTGCATCAAGGAGATGTAGACAGACTAATAATAAAGAGTTACTCAAACGTGTAAATGAAACAAAACACAACTCCTGGTATATTTTTGAGGAAATAAGAACATCATAACAAGGCCTAAAGCTCACAAGAGTCCAGTTTGCGTAATAAAAGACCTTTAACTATATTACCCACACTTGAGTACCAAAATTGTTAGTTTTGACTACCGTAAAAATACAGTGTAGAGAATCCTAAAATGATAGTCCCATTTTAAACCACTTCCAAAATCCTGCACTTAACAGCTCCGCTACTATCACCACATTATGCAAATTACCAGCATCGCGTTGACTCAAATCCAATTTAGGTTAATTTGGTCATTTTTAAATTACAGCACAGCACCATTTCCGTGTCATGCCATATGCCAGCGTAACCTTTTGAAAACGCGGTGCATCAGTAGTTTTTCATTACCGAGGATTTGAAAAGCAATAGATACCGACAATTTAAATTAGAATGGTGGCGTATCAAAACAGCCACACAACACATAAATTAGGGTACATTAAGTCTGCAAGCGTATCTTTTTATCAGCGGTAAAAAAAGAAAAAAAAAAAAAAGTTTAAAGTGTCATTTTTTTCAGCAGCAAACAAGCCGTACCTAATGATTCTAAAAAAAGGAATTTTATTTTATTTTTTTTAAAGTCAGTTGCTCAAAAACAATCTTAATTTAACTGTCCTTTGGGAATAGCTAATTTGCATAATATTAAAGCGGTCTTGTTTATTAGTGCCGTCATAACTTATAAAGGGTCTAAACAAACTTCGTCACCCACGGCAACTGAAGGTTTCATTATATTTGAACTACAACGTAATGGGAATGTTTTTAGGTATTGACCATGTTATAATGTATCTGGAGTATTCTTTTCTATTCTCTTCTATGTCCTGATTTCAATTTCAACTCTATGCTAAATGATTTCCCATATAATTCATGGCAGTATTATTGTTGTGCTTAAAAGACACATTATGCAACTTTTTTGTCTCCACGGTTATGTTATTGCATTTCCAAGAATGCTTCACAGTGGCATTAAATTTATCTTCACGGTGACAAAATGGAAAAATGTAACTGTGTGAATTGTGTAGCAGAGAATTTGAATATTACACCTATTTTCAAGTACTTTATTGATACGCTGGGGGTGTTCTTCATTGTATTGTATTTGTATTGTATTCTGTTGTATTGTATTGTAGTACTTTATCATCCCTGTAAGGAAATTGTCCTCTGCATTTCACCCATCCTTTCAGGCGTTTTGTTGCTAGGCTTGGTCAGGACTTCCTTAGCTGGAGGATTTTACCAAATATGAGCCTGGTTTACTTCCCTTTTTGATTTTTTTTTTTAAATTATCGTGTATCTGTATGGTGGAATGTTCAGCAGTCACCATGGCAAACACGTTAACACACAAGATTGTCTGAAAACGGATTAAAACATGTTTTCAGGAGTCTGTGATCAATATGACCGTTCATGGTCCTGTTTAGGTGTTCAACAAAGAGGTGAAAGTGACAAACTGAAAAACTGTTGTCATCTCACTTGTTGTAGTTCCAAATAAATCACTGTCTTGTCTGTGGTCAGATTGTGTTAAAATAAAACTCAGATTAAAGTCGATCAAAGCCACAGATAGAGCAGTGCCTACAGTTAGCATCACACCCCCAGGAAATGTTGATGTCATCAGCTGCAAAGTATCAATACCTTTACAAAAATGAAGTACACATGTGAAAGTATCCAAATAGCATTCACAAAGCCAGGATAATGCAAAACCAGTAAGCTTTAAATTCCTTCTTAGTGTCGATAGAACGAGGCCAACAGGACCGCACAGGTTTGTAATAGGATCCATGCACCATGAGCTGACACACTATTTTTCACCAGGACGGTGCAGCTACACCAATTAAACTGACCACAAACTGCTGTCCGCACACAGCCACAGCACGGTGGGAAGACCAGGCAATACACAGAGAAAGCATACATCTATACCACAATGTGTTTTGGTCTACAGAGCTCTTAAAAAAATACAAAATGCTATATATTTTGGTTTGTTGTTGTTAAAGATAACTGTAGTTTCAACACATTTCGTCTTCAGACATTAGGCATCAAAATAAGATCATATCAGTAAACAGGAGTGCTAAAATGTGGCATTTTGTTTCATTTGCATATGTTTAACACACAAATACTGCATTCTGAAATTGAAAACACTCAACTCCACCTTGTGATGTCATGCGGTATTACAGGTAATATTTGGATAATTTCAGCCCTGGATTTGCTAATTTCTACTGGACAAAAGATAAAAGGTAGACGCCACCTTGATTTCATGACATCACAAGGTGGAACAGAGAATTTTGAGCTGCGGAGATGCATTTGGATAATAAAGGATTACTCAAACATGTGTGAATAAACAATACACAGCTCCAAGTATATTTTTGTAGAGGTAACAACATTATAATGTGGCTTAAGATCACAAAAGACAATTTTGTATCATGAATTTACAATATATATTTTCATGGCCATATGTCTGAGGAAATAAAAACCCCCATATCAGATTTGCTATTGTCTCCAAATAATCACAAATGAACAGTTCTCGAGTACAGTTTTTGGCTCTGTCCACAGTGCGGTCAGTCCCTCCCAGTCCTCCAGGCTTGAGGATATCCTGATCTAAGCAGAGCAGATCTCCCAGAGCGTGCTACCAAACTGCCAGGCCCTGTCCACACAATAGGCACCAGTGACAACACCCTGAGGCCACAGCAGATTCTGGAGACTCATTACACACAGCAAACTGCACTAAAGCTGCACAACGTATCACAATCGCAGCAAGATTTCAGTCAGCACAATTATCAAAACAAAACAGGTACAATTATTTAGATAATAGTAGATAATAATTGAATAAATAGTAGATAATAGATAATAGATAGTAGATAATAGTAGATAATAACAGAATATATTATGTTATTATTAGTATTATTAGGGGTGAACTGGAAAATGAGCTGGTTCAGATATCAGCTTTCAATTATCGGTTCAGCTGATATCCTGGGTTGACATATAAGTGTGTAATTAGACTATTTACTGGTCATAGCTGGCCAGAAAGTCTCAGAACTGTTAAATAACAGCTACATAACACATTTGGATCAGTCCTGTCTTACTGTATTTTTTATTTTTGTGTGAAGGAAGTAGACACTATTTTTAGTCTCTGCACTACTATTGTTTGATATTAGGTATCATCAGTTAGTTAAAGCTGATATCGGAATTGATATTGCAACTGGAAAAGCTGGATTGGTGCATCGTTTTTTGCTAGAATAACCTGGTACCACTTTATAAAACCTACACTTCAATTAGCCTTAATAAAGAATGAACAGAAGACTTAATTCAAAATGAACAAATAGTTGATTAAGAATTATTCAACCCTAACCCATAACTTTTAACCCTGAATCATTATTAATAAAGTGTTTTAAGTCCTTGATCATGCTTTAATAAGGCTTTATGAATATTATATCATTAGAAAATGTTAAAGCTATAGTTTAAACCTATTAAAACACGTCCTGAAATTCATGTGATTCTTGTTTTAGTATTAGTCCACATTTCAGTCTTCTCTCAAATGTTGACACTGTGCACTTTAAACAGAATGCTACTTTTTCTACATCCATCTCGAATCTAATCACAGTATTTCTAAGATAAATCACAATTACATTTTCTTCCAATATAGCGCAGCGCTACACCACACAGACATGCCTTCTTCTCCCTCTCCAAAAACAAAATGTCTGCCGTTCTGAAGCTTCCTGCTGTTTATTAGATGATACATTTTCTTTTTGTTGGCTCCTTGCTGACAGAGGGAGGTGCGTTCCCATGGGCGACTGTGGGCGGAGTTGTCAGTCAAACTTCTCACAGGTATCGCAGGAAGCATACGGAGGTTTGATGCATGTTCTTTTGATGGAACAGACGTGTGATAAACAAAGGGTAAAGAATTTGAGAATTGCTTTATTCTGTTTTATGAAAAGTGAAGGTGGGGTGGGTGCAAGTTGGTATTAGAATGGGGCCATGTCAGGTGGGGTGAATGAAACTTTGCCAAGTCAAGTTAAAGTGTAACTAAACAGTAAATCAACTTTTTTGCTACTAAATTGTACACATGGTATTTTAATAGCATTGTCCACTGTTCCTGTTAATTTTTATCAATTCCGTGCAAAATTTGGTGGTAAATTTTAAGCTTTGTGTTGAAAAACTGAGTGCGGGCTGCCTCCAGTGGCCACTTTGATTTCAAGTACTACGCGACATTACACAGAACTGTCCTGATTACAGACTGGAGTCTCTGATTACAAAGGGTGCTTGAAGTGCTTGACCAATCAAACCGTTTCTCATATGCCCAGACTCCGCCCCTCCTTCCTCACTCTCTTTATTTACAAAAACAGACCATTAAAAACATCAGAGGTTTGCAATTTTTTTGTCTAGCAGTGTTTTTCGAAGGCCAAACTGATTTTAGTGTAATCAAAAATCATTCTTCCCTGAGCAAATTCACAGAACTATACATTGTCATTAATAATATATGTAGATAACAAAAGGGGAAAAGAAATTGATCCTTTAATCTGATAGAAGCCACAACTTTACACTTTACATTGTTCAAACTTATAAACCAAACTATACAACTATACGACTTCTTTTGTTTAAATTGGGCACTTCAACTTTGACCTCTGCTCCAAACCACAACGCAGCCATATCTGATACTCCACAATGTAATAAATCAAACTGCTCTTCTAGTTCTGAAGGACAAGCCAACAGGAACTGGCATCTGTGAAACAATTTTGTATTTGGAGGTGATTTACTGGCGAAAAAAACAGGTACACTCATCAAATTCCTCTGGTTGTTATCTGTTTCAAACAAAGCAGGACCAGTTGGACTTTCTCAATACTGTCTGTGTGAGAAAGTTGTCCTCTCCAGACCGTGACTCACCGGACTAAAGCTACGCAGGTTCATTTAGTTTCATACTTTTCTCTTCCTATGAACTTTATAGATGGTCAGAAATATCCCGCCATCTGTGAGTGTATTCATGTCCAGTCTAAATGTCCTTACTGAGAGAAGACAAAGTTCTAGTGTATCCAAACCAATACACACTGAATAAATAATCATAGATAAGTTTATTACAGCTATAAAGAGTAACGGTTTGTCCCACTACAACCATTATATCAAATTAAATTACATTAGTCTGGATAATGAAAGAACACTGTGCAACAGTGACTTTACTGCAGGAATGTCAGACTTGGTTAGGTTTAACACAAGTTACATAATACTTGTGTGATTGATTTGATTTCTCAAGGGAGCTGTACGTAGCCTGAGCTCTTGCCATTTTAAAAAGGGAACTAGAATCACAACTATAATCTCAGTATATGGACAGGCCATGTGTCAAAGCTGGTCACGTGATCGGCTGTGAGCTGGAGACATTTGTCACAGTGAGGGACAGGAGGACACTGGGCAAACTGCTCTCCATCATGGACACTCCTGCTCACCCACTGCACCAGACTATAGAAGGACAGAGGAGATAATACTCCCTACAACTGTACAACAACTCACCCACTGCACCAGACTATGGAGGGACAGAGGAGCTCATTCTCCAACAGGCTCCTACAGCTCCGCTCAAACAGTGAGAGATTCAGGACTACATTCATACTATAATACTCCCTACAACTGTACAACAACTCACCCTTATGTAACAGATAATACTCCCTACAACTGTACAACAACACACCATTATGTAATAGATAACCCTATGTCCTATCAATCATTATTTCATCTTTGCACTGTTTTACGACCTCTTGTATATAGCTGAGATATTTTTGTATAACTATATTTCTATATTTTATTTTATTTATAATTTATTATTACCATTTATATTTTTGCTTGCTGTTACAATATATTGTGATGTGAATTATCTGTGTCCAAATAATTTCCCTTGTGTATCAATAAAGTTTGTCTAAGTGTTTAGTGTAAAGTTTGTGAAAGGCTCAGAACCTCCAGAATTCCCTCAGTGAGCTGCAGAAGCTGCACTGGCACTGATTCATGACTGCATGTGCTGGGATTTAGGTAGTGACCATTCAGATCAGAGAAAGTACTTTTAGGTTTAAATCAACTGAATTTCAGCATTGAAACTGGCAACCCAAATGCGAGACTCATACTCCTTTCCGATTCGATTATCGGCTTGAGAACAAAAACACCAAATTATAACATAAATCGTCCAATGTTTGTTTGTTTTTTTGTAATTGAGAATAAATCTGAATTAGAATTGTTATCAGTAAACGCTATATATGATTTGAACATGTCTACATTGTATCTGGGACCACGTTTATGAAATTTAAAAATCTTACATACAGTTCCTTTAAAATACACTGCATTGATTGAACTTGTAGCGCAACCCAGTCCCCACAACACACATGTAAAATTCCTCCTTGGCGATGCTGTGAGTAAACCGGCAGTGACTCTAACTGCCTGTGACCATATTGGCTTTATAGAGACAGAATATAAAAACACTTTATGGAATCTATTTTGCTCTGTTTGGAGGAAAATCCAATATCGCAAACAGCTCTCTCTACAGCAGATTTAAAGGACGCTTTGTTTTCTATTACAATCTACCTGTGACATAGAGCAGGCACAGAGCTGTACTGGAGAATGTGCTCCAGTGATGCGCGGAGGGGCCAAGTCAAGGTGAAAATACAATGTCTGAAAACAGCAGAGCAGATTTGTGTCTTCTCATTATGGTTTGTAATCACAGAGCTATAGCGGATAGTGTCATTTAAATATGTTAGCTGGTATCTAACAGTTGTAATCTCTTCCATTGTTACACAGGGCTTATAGTGTATAGGTTCAAAAGGCTTATGGCGCTGTCCTCATCACAGACATACCTGGAGTTTTGTTTTGTTTCAATCACACATGTTTAACACACAAATTCTGCGTATTTACTGTAAGCTTTAGTTCCTTCTCTCACACAGAAAACACTTCAGTTGGACATCCAGTTCCAACTTGTGATGTCATGCGGTAATACAGGAAGTGCTCCATCGTGTTTTTTAACTTTATACACCTTCACTAGAATCACTTTGATAAATTCAGATCTGGAATTGCTAATCTCTACTGAACAAAAGGTAAAGGGTGGCTGTTAACTTGAAAACTATCACTACATGACATCACAAGGTGGAACAGAGCATTTTGAGCTTTGTAGATTTAGAAAGACTAATACATCATGATTACTCAAACATGTCTGATTGAAAGCAACACCAGGTATGTTTTGATGAGATAACAGTGTTCTAACATGGCTTAAAGCTCATAACCCCAGTTTACACCAAAGCCGTAACACTGCATAAGCGCAGTAGCACAGCATATGCACAGCGTACCTCCAGGTATCGCTTCCATTTTAACCGGTCGGACAATCTACACCAGCAGTGTCACACGCTCGTCCAACAGCCATCATTACGCTACGCACCACTCAAATTAGGTTAGAGTTCTAATTTTTCAGCATCAACGGAGCATCTCCAGGCTTTTTAGCAGGGGCAAGACAGGAAATAAGCTTGGGGTGTCAAAATAAACTTCCAGTGCCCTATCAAAATATGTTCTCTTAAACCACTACAGTCACGTAAACACCATGTGTCGCATCAGGAGCTCAGGGAATGACTCGTGATGAATTACAGAAAGTTTACAGCCGTGGAGGTTAAATATAAAACACTTTACGACATCAGACAGCAACTTTACAAGAACAACTTCTGAAGGAAAAGGCATGTGGTGCAGATAACCAAAGTGAAATGGTAAGTAGCTTAATGAGAGCACCGCAGATACGGCTTTGCTGCAAAGCAACATCTCTCTTGTTTTGTGATTTAAAACATAATTCATCCAATTAAAAAGGAATACATAAGCAATGTAAAAAGTTCAAGTGTTTAAACGTGAGAATACACAGAGCTGGTGTCACAGGAGCAGCTCTGCTGCCTCTGGTGTAAATTGAAGTACACACTTATGCAGCTCTGCCGATGTTATGTGTCGCTGACACTCCTGGTGTAAATTCCGGGTAAGAGTAAATTTTGTGTAATATATAGCACCTTTAAACCTTTGTTTACATAGAACCAAGCAATAATTTGATGAGATGTTTGATGAAATGCCATGTAAATACACTTAAAGAACAGGCTAAACTATGATTTCCAATCCCATGTACACCCCATTGCTTTAAACGAATCAAACCATTATCAAACATATCCTTATCAAGGCCAACAGACCACATTTGAAAACATATTTTGATTAAGTAAGAAATCAAAGCCAAGAGGAAGTGTCTGGGGAGTGTACCATTCAATAAGACCCAGTAAGAGTCACCAACTTTGTAGCACACAGCCTGTTACTGAAACCATCAACAAGATGTGTGGTGGCATGCTAACTCAGTGACATCATAATTGCATTCATTTGACTGTGAATGGGTGATTTCATTTAGCTCGAGATCCGCAAAGTTTTATAGACAGTCATCCAGAGGGCAATTACACTAAATAAATCCTTATCTTATTAAAATGAATAGTAGCTTCATCTGCTCTTTCAGCTATGCGCCTTTGTAACGCTCAGCCAAATTACTGAGCCATGTTTCCTGGCCTAAACGATAGTGCACTCACAAATGGCATTTAAAAGCAAATTATTTTATTTATCCACAAGCAGAAGGCAAACTGAGCGTGTTTCAGTACAGGAGTGAATGGTGTTTTAGAATGTCATCAATATGATTCAAGTTACAGACAAAGATGTGATGTTACAATGCGGCTAAGGCAATGCGAATTTTCAGTCTCCTCAAACGTGCTTTTTCCAAATGCGTTCATGTTCTTTTTATAAATGTTAAAAGCTGTTCCACTGCTCTTTTATGAAAGTACACCACAGTCAAAACAACCTGTCAATACCAAAACACGGTCTCATTTAATTCACCTGTCAACAACACTGTAAATTTGGATGTTGTGGTGTATGTATGCAGATTTTCGTTTAACTTGGAAAAAATGTATTTATATCAGATAAAATGACAAAAAAAATCTGAATTGTTGATATAGAAAAAAAAAATATTAGTTTTGATAAAGTGCAATAGAACATGTTTATCTTATTTCAAGCTTCTTTTTTCAAGCATATATATATATATATATATATATATATATATATACAAGATTTTCAAGAAAGACTCCCACACACTCTTGGCTTGGTTCACCTATTGTACTTGTGTCTGCTATATAGCTATAATCTATGACACCCATGGATCATTATGTTATATTTAGCACATTTTGATAGTATTTGCAATATTCATCTAAAACTTGATAAAAGAAACAAGTCCGCTGACTACAGTGTTCGAAAACTGCAGTGCCCAATGAGAGCTGACATCACTGTGAACATCATCATAACAAAGAGTCGGCAACTCCAATGGATAACTACAGATCATGATGGCAAACAGAGGATTTTTGTTTTCCATTTGTACCAAAAAAGCTACGCGATTCTTCCAAATCCTATATTGCATATCACTGATTGAGAAAATAAAATTGGAGAACAAAGAAAGTACAGAGCAGTGGGCGTATACAGGTGGTGGTGGTGAAAACGGGGGTTGATCGGCAATATGGCGTCTTGAAAAAGTGATTGCACAAACGTGCACAAATCACTCCAAATACAACTTTAGGTGAGTAAAAGGTGAAGGGAAACAACTATAACATGGTTAACAGTTCTGAAAAGTAATTTTTTCGTAATAGGTCTGCTTTAAGTGTAATGTGTATTAATATTTTAAAGTTACTTTCTTGTCTCCACGGAGATGTTATTGTTTTGGGTAACCAAACATTCCAGGCAAAGCAATAACATCTCCAAGCTGAAAAGTTACATCATATTTTTGCATATTATAACAATCTAGATGAACTAAGTAAATGAATACTAGTGAATATTCAAACCAAAATGACTCCCTACATGTTTTTACTGTGTATTTCCCTTCTTGTACACTTGGTAGTAAATACCTCAGCGTGTCTCTCACTCTCCTCTGTTGAACACAATCGAGTTTGATTGGCTGTAGCAGGCTGCTCGTGGCTGATATCCAGTAGAGACGTAATGCAGCGTGACACAGTTGCTAAGATATAAGCCTTTTTGACCTGTCACCGTGGTGAAGATAGTGCTGATGTGCATTGACGCTGATGTCACTGTTAATCGCAGAGCTGCTTAGACTGTGAGACTGTTACACTCCATAAGAGCTTAGACAGGCCCAGCTCATCACAGTGTCCTCAGAGGGAATGAGAGATTCACCAACAGATTTTCACATTTCTGAATTTGATTACAGATAGTGTACCTGACTTTCTGATCATATTATGTTTCTGAATATAGTATAGTATAATGTCAAAGCAGCATTAAATCAGACCACAGTCAGCATCTAATTGTACAATCAATTCAATCTTTTAATTTCTAAAGCTGTACACATGTCCAAAAAAACGTCATGCACGTGTACATTTGTTTGCTCGTGACATGATATAAGGTACATTTAAATACTTACTTTAACATTTGTGCATACTGGGTGGGAACGGTAACCTTATGTACAAAGATGTATCCTCCTGAGTTCACAAACTCTCAAGAATCTGGTGCGATAGGACACAGCCACCAGTGTGTCCAAGACTGAACGAACAATCACAGAGCAGCATTTTGGTTTGGGAGGAAGCCAAAGTTGAAGCGCCAAAAACAATCTCAACAAACATGGTGGCGCCAACCAGTGTACTTCAGCTATTTTAGCAAAAACTACAGACTATTTTTGTTTTGAAAAACATGCAGAAGGAAGCGTGTTATGGTGGACAAGAACGATGTTTGTATCAATTTGACTAAGTTGGGGAACAGTCTTTAAGTCCTTTCACATAGAATACTTTCTTTATTCCACAGCTTGGGCAATGCATTTCTTTTTTTTTTCTTTATAACTTTGCGAGTCAGGTTGATTTCCCATTGCCACTTGGTAGGTACACTGAAGTGGCCACTACACTACTATGCAGCATATACATTTGTATGTGAATGCTAATGTTCAATCAGAGTCTGGAGAAGAGCCACCTGCCTCTGTCGTCTCTGTTCGCTTGTAAACACAGATGCTACAATCACAGTTTCAAGAGTTAATCATCTCAAGACTCCAACTGTAATTAGCCCTGCAGTGGTATAAACACTTGTACTGTGGTACTGTGGTGGGCCCTGGAAAACTTGGGGATGGGCCCATGTTTACAAATCCTATCTTTGGTGACGAGAAGCCAAGAAATTGTTGGTGATTTGGTTGAATTTGAATTTGCTTGAAGGACACTTTTCAGGAGTGTACAAAACGGGCTAGAGAAGGAGGAAAATTTTGATTAAAAAACATGTTACTTAGTTGAAAATGGGACAAAACCTTTTCTCCGTTTTGGGTTCTTTAAAGGACACTTTTCAGGAGTGTACAAAACAGGCTAGAGAAGGAGGAAAAAAATTATTAAAAAACGTGTTGATTAGTTGAAAATGGGACAAATACTGCAATCATTTTCTATATAATTTGACTTGCCACGTATGTGTAGTATAATTGTGTACTGTACACTGATCTTATATACTCAGCTTTTTTTGTTGGGTGGGGTTGTTCTTGTCATCTTTTTGTACAAGTGATGACTGTATAAAATATTGAAAAATATATTGACAAAAATATATATATATATATATTTTTTACATTGAAGTTGAATATTGATATTTTTCAGCTGATGTCATCAACATTCTCTCATCAATGAAACAAAATCCAACTCCAGGTATGTTTTTGATGAGAAAATAATATGGATCAGAAAATGGCACAATATAATCTACACGGGCAGTTCAATAAGTAAAGTGGTCCCTAGTGCCTCTACCATTGAAGTTATATGTTCCTGCAGAGCTGCCAGCACTCCCAGCCAAGCCTCCCTAGAGAAGCGCACATTCTCTGGTTAGTTTCATAAAAATAGCCCCTGGAACTTTGCGCTATCTTTGTGAATTTGCTGATTTAAGCTGTTCTGTCTCGCACTGAGTAAAAGAGATACCATCTACCCCTAAGTCTACCTTTTACCCCTGACAAAAATCACTCCGCAAAGGTCAATAATAATACACTCCCAATCGCGACACAGCAAAATTTGTCTGCAGTCTCCTTGAAAAGCAAAGGTGCTCTCAAAAGAACAATCTTGTTTGCAATTTTTCATAACTCTAGCTTCATTATAGGTCATGCCATAACACCACCTTCACCTCAAATATATTCTGGTCTGTGGGGAGGAGAAAAGTGCTGCTAAAGCTACTGTTGGCAGTACAAAAACGGTGAGGTGTGTGTTATGTTAAATGTATACGTTTGGGTCATGTTGAACTGGACAAGGATAAAGGCCACTGGGTTAAATGAAGTTATGTAGCACAATATAGAGCAGTGCAACCGTATGCTAGTCAATAATTTATAATAACTACACTTTAAAGGTCCTGTATTATACAAAATTGACTCTTGTGAGCTTTAAGCCATGATACAATGCTGCTACCTCATTAAAAATGTACTCGGAGTACTACTTCGCCAAAGCTCAAAATGCTCTGCTCCACCTTGTGATGTCATGAAGCAGTAGTTTTCAAGTTAGTTCAGTAGAGATTGGCAATTCCAGGGATGAAATTATCCAAATGATTCTAGTGAAAGTGTATGGAGTTTAAAAACAAAGTGGAGCACTTCCTTTATTATCACATGACATCACAAGTTGGAACAGAGCATTTTCAATTTAAGAGAAGAACTCAGCCTAAATATGCAAAGTTTGTGTGTTAAACTTGGGTGACTGAAACAAAACACATCTCCAGTTATGTTTTTGATGATTAAACAACATCATAACATCAAAAATAGCATAATATTCACCCTTTAAGTGTTACTAAGCCTAAATTATTCTTAATAAACTATTTGTTCATAATGAATCAAGTCTTTCTTTGTGATAATTAAGGCTGAGCTCTTACATAAAGTGTTACAAATATAACCCTTTTTATTTACTTTTAATATTTTGTAGTACATGTTTAGTGTGACTCTGTGTAACTATTTTCCAGTTTGCAGTGGATCAACCAGGCCAAATACCTGGACTTATTATGATGTATGTAATAAAATAATAAAATATAAAAAATACATTTTTCTTCCGTCTATTTCCTCTACACAATATCCAGCCACGGACTATAAAATGTACCTTTATTTGCAGATTGTATCATTATTGTTTCAGATCTGTGTGTGCATGTGTTTTGATAATCTTACAATAACACAAAATTCACAAACTGGAGCAAAGCAAAAGCTGTAATAGAAATAGAGTTACAAATGATTAAGCTTCACATTATTAAATAGCATAAAGCAAAAACTACCTATTGTCAGAAATATAAATCATCACCAAACTTCTTTGTACTTTCCAAAATTGCCTCCACAATGCCGTCTATTTGACTTATTTTGCACAAAGGAAACCATTTCAAAAGAACACATCAAGAATTCTCAACTTCTCAACAAAACATTTCCTAAAAAGACATGTGAAATATTTGCCAAATTCTCAAAACAATCCCAAAAAATTGTAACGAAAGGAGTCTGTTCTCCTTGTCAGGTTTGATGTTTTGGGGTGCCTGAAAGCTCCTCTATTGTGTCTCTATGGCGACACCTTGAACAGCCAGCTCTGACAGTACAAGTGGGTGATTGACTTGTTTGGTAGGTGGAGGAGAGAAGATAAACCTAGGCATCTCGGCGCAGGAGAATAGAAACCAGACACTATAAAGGTGCGTGAGTCGGCCAATGATTAGAACGCCGTCCCCCCGTTTGAAACGCCATGATTTTCGACATCACAGAACATCTCAGGTTTGATACAGACCTACAAGAAAAAATACACTTGATTCTTCTGTTGGCAGCTTTCAAAATAGCTGTCAATCAAACGGCTCTGAGGGAAGAGCAGGTGGAGAGGAATACCAAAACAGCTTTCGAAAAGTATTCTTCTAAAGCTAAAAGGAGACAGTGGTTGAAAGGGAGATTTAATCATAAAGTATATGTTTGGAGTATGTAAATTACAATATGTATTTTATTTTTCTTTGACTATTAAGAGAAAAAAACAATATAGAGAATACTAAAACTACAAATAAAAAAAAAAAAAAAACAACAACAACAATACATTCTAATTCCAGTACTCTTTCTGTAATAATGGTTTTAAATAGAAGTAGTAGCAGTAGTTTTACTTCTATGGGGTATTAACTGCTAAAACATGACATATTTAGATCACCATGTTACCTTTTATTGTTTTGAACACGCAATAGTGGCTGAAAACAATGTATTAACATGTTTTATAACTTTCACTTTTGTTTTTGATGCTCAGAGTCTCCCCTCCCTTTGCTCCCTGTGCTAAGTCACTCCCCCTTCCGAGCGCCCTCACAACACAATCGGCGTGCACCACATTAATGAAATCACTGCACATCACATCAAGTTTATCAAGTTGTTGTGTACAGTTTTGTATCTTGATTTTGTATATTTATGGAGAATTGTCGTGTGGGAGCATCAGTGATGTAGGCTGAGCATTGGACAGAGGGTGAGGAGGGTTCGAATAGGGCCGGGTAGAGATCGCTAAATTACTCAAACTTGCATGGATGACATCTAAAACCTCATCAGGCCTGTTTTTAATGAGGGAACATGGTAGAAAGCTCAAAAAATTGATTTAGCATAATACCCTCTCTTTAAGATCTGGAGATGTGCTCCACTGCAGCAGTCCCAGAGGTGTTGAAGGATGGGTCAAATGCAGAGGACAAATTTCCCTGTGGGGTTCAATGAAGTGTAACTTACTTCACCTTGTTATAAACACAACACACTTTCCTTTCAAAATTATCTTAAGCTTTAGAATCTTAACAAGCTGTTAAGTCAATTTATTTGCATCTCCTTATACTTTCATATTCTATGCTCTTCCTTATCTTAAAGTTATGATGGTGCATTCAGGGGCCAAATAAAAGCTGTGTCCTTCATAGCACCAGGACACATGCATCAAATGTAGATGACAAAGAGCAAAGCAGTTCTGCAGGCGCTGTCAGAGGGAGCCCTGACAAGTTTGCATAATGCGTTTCCCAAATCATCAGCACGTGGAATTTGAATATTTGGGTTCAAAAACACTCATCTGACAGAGCGTGTGTTGGTAAACTAGTTTCCTGTCACTTGCTTAAAAGTCGAATATGAGCTCGCGGGCAATTTGCCCTTCCAATTTAGACAGGACAGTTACTTCCCCAGCACCTCAAGTCTTATCAGTGTGGCCCTTGTCGCTATGGAAACAGGGGTGTATTTCAAACAGCTTTCCCTAGAGTTTGATGTTACTAATCAAGGTCATTTTTGATGCTTTAAAGGTCCTATATTACACAAATAATGATGTTACCTCATCAAAACATACCTGGAGTTGTGTTTTGTTTCATTCACACGTTTTGAGTAATTCTGCATGATTAGTCTGTTTACATCTCCAAAGCACAAAATGCTCTGTTCCACCTTGTGATGTCATAAAGTGGTAGTTTTCAAGTTAACAGCGACCCTTTACCTTTTGTTCAGTAGAGATCAGCAACTCCAGGGCTGAAATTGTTCAAATGATCCTAGTGAAGGTGTGTGGAGTTTAAAAACACAGTGGAGCACTTCCTGTATTACCACATGACATCACAAGGTGGATGAGGGTGTTAACTTATCTTAAATATGCAGGAGATTTGTGTTAAACATATGTGAATGAAACAAAACACATCTCCAGGTAAGTTTTTGATGAAGAAACAACATTATAACATAGATCAGAAAATAGCATAATATGGGTGGGTCCTTTAAAGATTCACTATGTAACTTTTCTGGTAGAGTATCCACAACCTGCCAAGATGAGAAAACCATTATAACGTGATTTAAAGACCTTGAAAGTCAATTTAGTTAAATGTATTCATTGATCTCTTGAAATGTGGTTTTATGGGGATTAAGAGGCAGCTAATGTTTATGCTAAATGTCTCTTATTGGTGTTTCAATATCACCATTCACAGCATAGAAAGAGACTAAATACAAGGTGAAATTTGATATAAATCTTGTGAAACCATGTTGGGCTCCATAGATATCCACCCAGGACAGCGTTTTGAGCATTTATTTTGTGGATGCAGATGAACTTTTACATACTTTTAACATCAACAACTTAAAAGGTACAGGTTAGATTTCTGGAGAGGCGACCCCACTCAGATAAGATTTTATTTTATTTTTTAAGATAAGACCTGTAGTTGAATAAATACAAGATGGATCAGTTAAATACCATACTGTGGACAATTTAAACCAAACCACTGATGTCTCCACGGTGACAAACAGGTTGCGGACCCCTCCAGAAAAGCTGCACAGTGCACCTTTAATTAAACCATTATATATACACACTTTGAGTAAGCTCATACTGTAAAAATGGAAATCCCAAATTGCCTTTACAAGTATGTATGGTCCATCAGGGGAGGGGGACAAATGACACTTTTTAGATTCACAATACAAATACATAAGACGTGATGAGTTAAACTGCTTCATTTCTATAGACGTTGCTGCCAACAGTGGAGCCGTGCACTGAGCCCTGCAGGCCCGAATCAAAAATGCATTTAGTCAAGACTCTGCGATCTTTTCAGTCTCACAGGAGCTGTATGTAATTGCACTGTAATTGTATTATCCTTGTTGAACAAATGGGTTTTTGGTATCCACAAATGTGAATAGACCAACACAGGGGACAGCTTACAGTTTGAAGACACTATTAAAATAATCAAACATACAGGAATGAAACCAAATTATTCCATATATATATTTTTAACCAAGTGGGTGGAGTATCAAACAAAACTGTACTCCAGTTAGAATACTCAGTAAAAATTAAAAAGCAGAAGTCCAAGAAAAGTAGAAGTACTTAAAAAAAAAACTGCACAAAACACAAAATGTCCAAATCTAAAATCCAGCTGAAATCCTGGTTTGACATAAAAATGGATAATAAAGACTATTTACATTTTGAATTTCCTTTGGGATCAATAAAGTATCTATTTATCTAGACTTAGACAAACTTTATTTATCCACAAGGGAAATTATTTGACTTGGCCCAGAAAGTCTCATAATGTTTGAACTTTTATTTATACAAAGCTGTTCTGTAGGTACTTGTAAATAAAAAAAATTTAGTCTCTGCACTAAATATATAGTATCAAAACTGGTATCAGAACTGAAAAGCTGGAATCGATGCATCCCTACTCTTAAGTAAATGTAACTGAGTAAATGTAAGTGAGTATTACCCTTTTAATTTTTTATGAGAAAACAACAGTAGTAGTTGTAGTAGTAGTAGGTGTAGTTGTAGTTTTTGCATCTAAAATGGGGAGGAGCTGCAGTCTCCACCCATTCCAATGTTTCTCTTCCAAACTTGCGCACAAACACAACCTGCACTCTCCTATATGTATTCTATATGCATCACTGACCGTCCTCATTGCCCCGCAAGCTCAAATGAATTCCCATCTCCCAACTCCTCCGAACTTTCACAAATAACAACAAGGTAACTTCGTTGTTGCTCCAATGAACACCATCAGTCATGCCATAATCCTGATTCACACCGGGATCGGAGCTAGCACCCCGTGGCTAAAGCTCACACCAAGTTAAGTTCATTTAAATGTACAGCATCAATAACTAAAGACTCTCATAGCACAGTTCTCCTCTTGGGGCCATTTGAAAATCTCTCACCATAACTGGCCTGGTATCAGTAGCTGCTCAGGGCTTTTGTTGATGGATTGATCCAGCGTTAAACTACTCCTTGGTGCATTGTGAAAGATACGAGCTAGTGCTACGTATCTAACAACATTTTCCTGAGGGGTGAAGAGGGAGATGAGATGCAAAAGCTGAGATACATGCACAAGTTACTGCAAGAAAGTAATCTGCCACGTGACACGCAACTGGAAAGCGAATTAGCCTCTAAAAGGCCTTTGCCTGATTTTTCTTTTATTTGAGCAACATTTCTCTAGTCCCAGTTCAGAAATATCGTATTAAAGCAGATCTTGAGGTCAAAATAAGTCTGCATAAGTCTGTGTCTGCAACTTCTAAGACATCATTTTATAGTGCGATAATCAGGAAGTTTGTATTGGCATGCTAGTCGTTGCTAGCTTTACCTTCACTCTGGTCTCTAAGAGTTGTGAAAAGTACGTATAACTAATTGTGGTGAAGAATTAGGATGCTCAGAATTAGGGTTGCCAAAAGAATTGAAAATCAGACATTAATCAAGACCAAAACTAGATACTCACTTGAACAATCATGACTAAAAAAGCCGCATTCACAGGACAGAAATGGACCTTTCCTGAATAGCTTTAGAATGATTAGTTTGAAATATTTGTATCATGACAACACTATTATAATATATAAAGTAAATCAGGAATACATTTTAGTTTGCAGTGGTCCAAAGTGACTATTTCTGTACAGCACCTTTGAATCTGCTATGATACGACTGGAAAAAAGGAAAACAGAACACTGGTATATGCCCAAACATGAAGAACTCTAGCTGTGAACAAATGGAGAGCAGATGAGTAAGATGGAGCTGCTTCACAGACAGAGAGAATGAGGGGTGATGGCAAAGTCGTGGAATGAGGAGAGAGTGGAGTGAATGCATGCTAATGATGATGGGGTATGAATATGCATAGAGAGAGATTGAGAGCTTGGTTAAAAACTAAGCCGAATAAGTTCCCATTAAATACTGCAGCAATACAGCTTGTACACTTGCCTCATTATAAAAAATGAAAACTTGTCTGGTCCAAAGAACAGAATATAATGTGAATTTAATAATCTATGAACGTTGTATGGATAATGGTAAGATATTTGACTAGTTGGGGAGAGTTGGTACATTTACATAGACGACATAAACTGGAACAAAACTGGAACAAAACTTGGACTAGATCAGAACTAAACCAGGACTAGAGCAGGACTAAACAAAGACTACATCAGGACTACGTCTCAAGCTCGACCAAACAAAAAATATATATGTGAAATAAAGGAGCTCATTGGTCATACACTAGTAACATTTACAAGCAAAATGACATTTCTTTCTCCACAGATTAACAGATTCTTTTTTCCTCATAAGCAGACATATTTGTTTTGATAAGAACAGTCCATTCATGTTTCTGATTGGCTAATCCGACTGTCAGTCACGCCCATCTGAAAACAGTGATTGATCAGGCGCAAATCTTCATAAAGTATTGAAGAAATGTGTATTCTGAACCCCAGGTAATGTCCTACCCCACTTTGTATCCAAATTAAACGTGTCTTCTAGAGACAGACTGATATATCGCCAGCCAATATTTGGACTTTTTATCAGATCGGCTATCTGTCTTAAATCTCCAGCAGACGCCGATATTTTGTTTTGGTCGATCTCCTGCCTAAAACTCCACACAAAGCTTTATATTAACGCTTTAATACAAATAGATAGCTGCACAAAATGTGATACCACTGCTCTTTCATGGGTTTGTGGTAAAAAAAAAAGGTTAGGGGGGAGTTTGTAGTAAATTTAAATTACATAATTTTTCAAAAATGATCAAAATCAGCCCTACATATCGGCCCAAAAATATCGTCAGAGGTTATTGGCCATCAGTTGCTCTGTATTCGGCCATGAAAAACTCATATCAGTCGATCTCTAAATTGCCTTTATTGTTATCATGCTGCACTATGTAACTTTGTCCTTGGGGGTCCATCACCTGTTTGTTTCTATGGAGATGTCATTTCTCTGCCTGGAATGTTCCACAGTATGATATTAAACAGCTCTACCTTACATTTATTCACTTAGGTGGTTTTATAGCTCAAAAATACCTACAAAAACAGGCATTCTGACTGTTAGCGTGGTCGCCTCTCCATAGATCTGACCTGTAACTTGGTCTGGTTTGGTCCATGATGATAGAAAGGTTTAAAACCATACTGTGAAACTTCCAAGACAAAGCAATAACATCACGGAGAATAAGTTGATGGACCCTCCACTAGAAAAGTTACACAATGCACTTTTAACGAAGCCTATATAGCATAGTTCTAAAATGATGCTCGCAGAGTTCAGTCTTTAGCCTCTCTGAAGTCTTCTAGCATCACCCTTGGCAACATTTCAGCCTTAAACTGATAGACTGTTTTATCACCCATCCACCAGCAGAAGCTCGTCTTTGAAATGGCTGCCCCCACTAAATATTTAAACTTCACATCTTTAAAGCACAGAGTTAGTCAATGGTTGGACTTTCATGTGTAGCCTCATTAGCCAAAATACACATGTTTACAGCCTGGACTAGCCTTGTGTAGCCATAAAATCAAACATGCCAATCCCACAACATTCTCCATTTTGTTTACATCTAACCCACATCTAAGAAGGTTGCTCTCTCTTTGATTTCATAATATGTTGTGATGTACAGTTATTTCCAGATAACATTGGGAAAGCAGTAAAAATGTCCTTATGTCAGTGATGCAACCTCGAGTTATAATGTTGACAGTTATAAAATTGTAATTTTTAATCAATGGTTCAACATGGTCAATTTGTGTTTGGTCATTTCACAACAAATGGATATGAAATTGTGTTAAAAGGTCCTATATTACACAAAACTGACTCTTGTGAGCTTTAAGCCATGTTATAATGCTGTTACCTCCTCAAAAACATACCTGGAGTTTTGTTTCATTCACACATGTTTGAGTAATCCTTTATTATTTGTCTGTCTAGATATCCAAAGCTCAAAATGTTCTGTTCTACCTTGTGATGTCATGTAGCAGTAGTTTTCAAGACAGTAGCTGCTTTTTACCTTCCAATTCCATTCATTTTCTCTAATGTAGGTGTATTGGGTGGAGCACTTCCTGTATTACCACATGACATCACAAGGTGGAATAGAGAAGAACTCAGGCTAACAGCCAGTTGGATTTTTGTTGATGCTTGTATCTGGGCTAAGCAAAATCCTCTTGCCAATCAGTTATGAGAAGTCAAAGGATCAAAAGTGCTGTATCAATACTGAGAACAATTTGAGTTTCCATGAATAGTTTTAGCATTTGATCAACATTGGAACAATACAAGACATTACGGTATTTATTTGTTTATTTAGATAGATTGTGGTTTCAAAATCTGTATCCAGTATTGAATTTTTTCCTTAGTATCAACTCACACTAATCAGGATAAGAAAACATTTCTTTGTCACACCGAGGGAACAAGAAAGTGGATTAAATGTGTGTCTTGCCTAAGGACACAACCTTTTGGGTTAGTGAGTGAACGCTCCGCCAACTAAGATAATACCGCTCACAACTGGAATGGTTTATCCGAAAAAAGGATATGTTTGCCGTAAGGAAAAATGCATAATTTATAGGAATGCTGCTTAACAATTCTCCGGCTCCCTAAACATAAACGCACCAGGAGTTATTTTGTTGAAGTCACATATTTCAGGAATTCTCTCTTCACTCTCTTGACCTGTTTGAGGTCATAGATTTTTTTTTTTCCCAACCTTAACGCCGCCTTCTATTGCTGAGGAGCTATATTTTAACACAGTCTGACCAGTAAGAGTTGGTTTAGTATTGATCACAGACTCCTGAAACTGCTGTTTAAATCACTTTTTTTAGACAATTAAAATAAAAGGTTTTATAGCGTTGGCTAATGTGTGCATTGTGTCACCATGGTAACTGCTGAACTTTCCACCATATAGATACTAGACTGTACAGAGAAGGCACCTCCAGCCTGATGTCCCTGCAAAGCATCAATAGATGTTTCATCAATTAGATATTTCATGGCCAAATGCAATGTAATCAATAGGTATAATGGAATATTGTGATGTCAGCTCCCATTGGGCACCACAGTTTTCGAACATGGAAGGACATAGGCGGACTTGTTTCTCTTATTAAGGAGTTTTAGATGATACTGCGATTAAAATTATACTAAATCTAACAATGATCCACAGGTGTCATAGTCTATAGCTGTACAGCAGACACACGCACAGTAGATCTTCTTTAATTGCTCTATATTCCACTGCAGGCAAACTTCATTCAACCTTATAATCCATCTTTCTTGTTTATTGCCACAAGGACAATGTTCCAATTAAACCTCAGTTAAGCTGTTTGCGTAAAGAGGAGACTATAGGAGTCACTTTGAAAACATGAGTTTGCCTTTCACCTGTGCTGCTTAGTATACAAAATAAACACAATCTTTTAGTTAATGAGAAAATTTACTAGCGTCTTGTGGCATGTAGTAAAATATGCCCTCTAAATATTATAGTCAATCATGTATATAGGCTAGTGCTGTCAGGAAAGGGGATAGTGAGGTGTTGAGGGCTCAGGTTGTAAATAGTTGTATATAAAATGCATGTAGTGATTACAGAAAGGATTTATTTTGACTTAAGCATAAATACAATTGATAGCAATGGCCTTGGTGACCGCAAAGCAGAGAATCGGTCATCCACACAAGAGGAACAGGTAGGTATAACTCAAAATGACACGCAAGCTGATAATTTGTCAATGTAAATAATGAAAAGTAAGAACAAAGGCTGAAATACTGCAACTACTTTCAATATTGTACTATGAATAGAATAGTAGTAGAGTAGAGTAAGAGTAGAAACACCCGAAGGTGATTTAGTAGGGGGAGTGGTAATGTCCTTTCACCAGGTTACTGGTTTGAATGATGCTTATCCTTGAGAAAGGCAGTAAGTTAATGGCATTCAGTTAATGCGTGTAGCCAGCCTATGTGAGGAATGTTTCCAGAAATACCCAGGCCTCTTATACATTTGTATTTAAAGTTACTTATTTGAGGGCCCTTTGACCGTGGGCTCTCCACAGATGCACCCTGTCCCAGTGTGTCTCTGCGGTGGCTCGTCAAGCCCAAAAAGGTTCATATTTTCTGTGTTTGTTTCAGATCAAGGCCATTTGTATTCAAACCATAAGCGAACCTCACCAGAATCCATTTGGAAACATACCGAGTCTGCTTGTTTGGTTCAGTCCGGAGTTCGCTCGTCTTTATTCACACCTGAAATGAAGTCCAGACTTTTGGGGGAACCGAACTCTAGTCCGTTTTAATGGCCCGTAGTTGTGTATACACAAGTTACTTTCTTGAGGAAGGAACTAAGTATTGTTATATTTTAAAACAAGTAACCAGTAATGTGTAACTGATTTCTTCTACGTAAGGTCCCCAACACTGACTTCTTCTAGTACTGTCTATTTTTACTTCCCATTCCACAATACTTAAAAGTAAATTCATTGCAAAGGAGTTGGACCATAACAGCTACTATCTAATCCAATTATCCCCAAACAACAGGACTCTTCCCTCTGTAGCCTCCAGTCTCTTCAACATGTAAAATGCATTGTGCTTTTGTTTTATTAGGCTCGCAACACAGGCAACTGAACAGCTAAATATTATAGATGAGTGTGCGTGCACAGCCTCGCTGGAGCGTACAGCGCGCTAGAATCACCTTGACCATGGGCACATCGTGGTAAACATGAAGCATGGCAGAGAATAACAAATAACAGTGACCTTCATTTGATAATGTATCTTTAATATTTGGTCCCACCCTGAATCTGTGGAGAACAATCATATTTATTTTTATTTTTACAATGAAACAGAAAAATTATCATAAACAATAAGTAATGTTTTTGGTAACTGCTGTTGTGCCATTACAACTCTTCAGCACCTCATACTTCAAATTTGGCTCATTTTCCACTAAGCATGCCTTCATCAGATGTAGTCTAAAGCGCCATATTAAAAGGGCCTGTACTTTTTATTTATTTAGTAAGTTAGTTATTTATTTTCATTCACTCGGGCAAAACCCGTCTTGCCCCAGTACATATATATTATATAAGCAGCTTGAGGTCAAAATAATTCATCTGTGTATGTTCTGCATCTGATTATAGTGGTTTTTATTTTTGGATAATCAAGAAGTGCGTGGTTAGCATGCTGTCATTAGCTTGTGACTTTTAATGTGTGAGAGTTTAACAATAAAAAACATGACACCTGTTGTAATTCCAGCTAAATCGGCTCTTTCTGGCCAGATTGTGTTAAAACAAAGCTCAGATTAAAGTCTAACTCGAGTAACACCCCAGGGAATTTTGACATCAGCTGCAAAGTATAAATACAGGTAAAAGAACTAAAAAAGATGAGACTATACAAGTTGAATAATTTACCCAATACCCAGGAAATATCTCAACAACATTTGACCTGAAATGGCAGCCTGGGTGAAATGTCTTTCCCAAGGACACGATAACAGTACACACTCAGATCAGATTTCAACTTAGTAACAATTTTCAAGTAAAAACTGCATTACATAATCTACAACTACAACTTTCTTTTGCCCCACCCAATGTAGAATCTCCCATGACTGTTTGTGGCGCACACATAAAGGTCAAAATATCACCTGTAGCTACCTGCAGCCAACTTCTCAGGTACTTCAACAGGTACTTCACGGAGCACTGCACAGCCTTGGCCATCACGGTGGTACTATTAAAAACACATAAAAATACCATATTGTATAGTAGAGCAAAGGGACCCATATTCTTTCATTACACCGACCGTGAAGTGGTTTACGCTAAAACAAATCAACCAGAGTTGAGCTGATCTCGGGAGAGTCGTGGACAGGCAGTGACGGAGAGGGAGCTCACAGGGATACTTGAGGTCTTGATGGTTTGACAAGGAGGAGAAATAAACTTGAGCGTGGCCTCTTTTATGTGCCTTTAATAGTGTTTATATGGGGGGGAATTGAATGGCCCAGAGGTAGGTTAAAACAAGTGCAATAGCAGCCTGTTTTAAAAGTGGAGAAGTCTAGTTTATTGCCACTTTTGTGCTTTTGAAGTAGTAATTACATTTTCAAAGCTGCCGCAGTGTAGTTCAATAACAAGCTGTAAATATATCAGTATATAGTGAAGTCTGAAGTAACTCATCACAAAAACTGTGTAATTGCAGTTATTATGGTAAATATGACCTTAAAGGGCCCATATTAGGCTATTTTCTGATCTGTGTTATAATGTTGTTTCCTCATTAAAACATACCTGGAATTATGTTTTGTTTCATTAACACATTTAATACACAAACCTTGCATATTTAGGAGTTCTTCTCTTAAACAGAAAACACTTTGTGATGTCATGTGGTAATACGGGAAGTGCTCCACTGTGTTTTTAAACTCCATACCCTTTCACTAGAATAATTTGGGTAATTTCAGCCCTGGAATTTTCCATCTCTACTGAACAAAAGTAAAAGGGAGCTGTTAACTTGAAAACTACAGCTTCATCATGTCACAAGAAGGAACAGAGCATTTTGGAGCTTTGGAGATGTAGATAGAGTAATAACAAAGAGTTACTCATGTTTGAATGAAACAAAACACAACTCCAGGTATGTTTTTGATGAGGTAACAGCATTTTAACATGGCTTAAAGCTCCAAGAGTCAATTTGTGTACAGAACCTTTGAAAGTGAAAGTGGCCTATCCATTTTTCCATGTATTTCATGGTCAAAATAACTCCTCGGTGTACTGTCTGCATCAAACTATAAAACATTTCATTGTCTGATAATCAGGAAGTGCACATTAGCATGCTAGTTTCTTTAAACTTTACCATGACTGGCCGAAATGAGTTTCCTCTGCAGAGTGGCTGGGTGCTCCGTTAGAGATAGGGTGAGGAGCTCAGTCACACTGGAGGAGCTCGGAGTAGAGCAGCTGCTCGGGCATCTGTTCCGGATGCCTCCTGGACACCTCCCTGAGGAGGTGTTCCGAGCATGTCCCACCGGGATGAGGCCCGGGGAAAACCCAGAACACACTGGAGGGACTATGTCTCCCGGCTGGCCTGGGAATGACACGGGGTCCTTCCGGAGGAGCTGGAGGAAGTGTCTGGAGTGAAGGAATTCTGGGAGTCCCTGCTTAGCCTGCTGCCCCTGCACCCGGCCCCGGATAAGCGGAAGAAAATGGATGGATGGAAAATCAGATAAAGCAGCTTTAAGTTCAATGCACATTTGAAAAATAGGAGCATCAACAATTAAAACTAAACTGAAAACATAATTATTTTTTTCTCAACCTTATCTTACAATTAGCAATAAAATAAAAAGTTTGAATCTCAGGATCATCAGGATTGCCCCATGTCACTTACTGTCTCTGTCTGCCAACTTGCTTGCTGACTATCACCTTAATAAAGCTAACCCAAAATACACTTTTTCTCTACATACTTCTCCTATTAAAACTGGCCCAGACTCTGCTCCTCGTATTACCCAGTCTAATAAATTCCATTACGGCTACAGCAAGAAAAAGATCTTAGAGACTCCATACCTCCAACTGCAATTAAACTAATCATGCATTAACATCAGAGCCTTAGCCGCCGCCACTACTTCTATTAGCGGCAAATGCAAATCCACTCTGCTGAGTCTTTTACTGCTAGCATCTCCACCACAGCGCCGCACACTCAATTAATTTTAATATTGATGGTGTTTGCAACTGAGTCTTGCCATAATCAGGAATAACACTGTTGTTTTGTTTGGGGGGAAAAACAACATAGTAAAACTGGGTATCATCTTCCTGCTATTGATACGTTGCAGTGACATTGTGCTGGGGGGTTTTCGTCATGTATGTCTATGGCGGGATGTTCAGCGGTTTCCATGGTGACACATTGCAGACATTAGCAAATACTGCCAAAAAAGTGTTAAGATTATGTAAAAACTCAAGAAAAAAATACAAAATGGATTTAAACAACATCGTCACCGTGATGAGTTTTCGCAACTTTCAGAGGCTAAAAAGTGAAGTTTTGCCATCATGCTAAACCTAACAACAACTAGCATGCTAACTGCATACTTCCTGATAATCTGACAATAAAACACTTCATAATTAGATGCAGAATTTACACAGTGGATTTATTTTGACCTAAAGAGCTACTTATACAATATAATTTATTGCGATTTTTGAGAGCATGTGATCAATACATGTGTTCAAAGTGTTTAGGTGTTTGATTTTCAACAAAAAGGTGAGAGAAACTAACTGAAAAACTGTTGACTAATGGTAGCTAGACTTATTGTTATTTGAGAGGGATTTGTTTAACAGCACAAATCAGCTCACCTGTTGTAGTTCCAGCTAAGTCAATTCTTTTTGGTCAGGTTGTGCTACATTAAAGCTCAGATTGAAGTCTAACAAAGCCTCAGACAGAGCAGTGCTTCCAGTTAGCATCACACCCCCAAGGTATGTGGATGACATCAGCTGCAAAGTATCAATATGCAACATTTTGAGGATATTCAAAAGATGTAATCTGTTTTAAATCGCTAATTGGCATGTATAAAAACCAGGAAAAATACCAAGGTTTCTGCCAAAAGCATATATAGTAGGTCTTACATGTTTATAAAGCTAAAAGCAAAATGTTTAGCCATATTTACCCAAAAAGAACAATATATTTTATGCTTGTGCTTTTAAGGCTGATAATTTAGTGGAATTTGATCAATTTGAAGCTATTTGTGTCAGAAAGCTGAAGTCTGGGGCGGAAAATGGCTCGCTTCTACAAACAAGCCGCAGGAACAAATTTACATAATTCACCAAACGTAAGAAATATGTTTAGAAATAATTGCGTTACATCTCGGCTTTGATCTGATATCTGATATGGAAATAAGAGTCAACATAAACACAACTCATGTTTTTGTTTGAATGTAACACAGGAGCTCTCACAAAAATCTGCACTTTTAATCTTGGCTCTGTAATCAGACGTGAGGTGCAAATGAGTCAAGATAGTATGATTTGATTAAAGAAGACAAATTGTGTTTGGGTCTGCTAAAATCTATGACATCCATTGACAATTAACTTATAATTCGCACATTTTAAATCGCGATATTATATTTAAAACCACTGACTTCTGCCTTAGGAATCTGTGGTGCTCAATAAACGTCATCAAAACCAAAAACACTAAGAGACATTCCCAAATCCTACACATATCAACAATTAAGAAAATAAAATTGGAGAACAAAGTAAGCAGAGAGCAGTGGGTGTGAACCGGTGGCGGTAAAAACGGGAGTTGATCGACAAAATGGCGTCTTAAAATAAGTGATTAAAGATTTCTCAAAATGCATGAATCTCTCTAAATACAACTTCGGGTGAGTAAATGGTGAGAGGAAACAACTATAACATGGTTAAACGCTTTGCATAATCGGTCTTTAATAATTTTCAAACAGAAAAAAATGCATGTTCAAATGAGCATATATATACAGTATGTAATCTGCATAACACAAGACGGATACGAGGGCTTAGTGTCTTGTTTTTGCTAATATTTTCCCAATAATAAACCACTTACATATGCATCTCATATTAAAACACAAATGTCTCATATTAAAACACAAATGTCTCATATTAAAACACAAATGTCAGATTCAAAATGCGCAAATTTGGCATTTTATTTATATACATATAAATAAAATACTAAATATATATGCAGTTTGACAGCCATGTTTCTGAAAGTCAGTGTCAGGGCAGTTGTGGCAACAAGCTGAATCAGGAAATCAACAGTTATTGCTATTGCCAGTGAATAAACAAACAAGGAATGTGCTATGGTAATCTGGTGCAAAATTAAAAAAAAATATATTAATATGAAAAAGGTAAATAAGGCGTTAGATTAAAAATGAAAATATCTTGCCATCCCTGTGATTAAAGTATGCAGTGTAAATGGTTTTGAGACTCCAAAAATAAGTTCTGTCTTGATTTTCATTAGTCAAAGTGACACAAATCTTATTACACATCCTACCCACTACTCACTTTTTTCCTTTTACATTTCTCGCCTGGTAAAATGAAAATGACATCTCTCTGTATATATTTTTATACAGAGGGATGTCAGTCTGGTCCCCACGCCTTTTGTCACATCTTGAGCCAGAACTAAACTAAACTAAATGTTTGTGGAATTAGGTTTGTTTTTGTTTTGTTTTTTTCATTGACACATGTGAAACAAAGGAGCTCATTGGTAGGGACGCACCAATACAACACTGGCATCAGATATTAGCGACTTTGGTGTTGCGGATATTGTCTCCCAAGATATCAGTTCAGCCGATATCCCATTTTGGTCTGTAAACTGTTGTAATAAAGCGATTTGCTGCCCAGTGGTGACTCAAAACATCTCATAATATTAAACCTGTATTTTTACAAAGCTGTTCTGTAGTTACACAACACATATGGATATTTTTTTACAATATGCTTTTTGTGTTTAAAAGAAATAAATTATATTTTCAGTCTCTTTCTGCTTGATATTGGGGATCAGCAGATAATTAAAGGCAAAGTATCAACATTGGTACTGGAACAAAAAAGAACTGGATTGGTGCATCCTTACTCATTGGTCATATATCACTTTAGTCCTCGTTGATTCTGCAGAAATCTCACAGTCCCCTGTAATATTATTTCCCCTTTTTTCTTTCCTCATGTGCAGCCATATTTGTTTTGATACAGATGGACTATGAGTATTCCTGATTGGCTAATCCACCTGTCAACCACGCCCATCTGAAAACAGATTCACCGCTGACCAGACTCACATCTTCATAAAGTATTCTTGATACCATGGAATTACATTTCTCTTTTCACAATCAAATAAGCTAAAATAAGCGCATCTATTCTTTTTATTTGTACATATATATTTTATAATTATGCCTTGTTTGAATCCAGTCTTTTGCTATTTTTGCTACTTATTTTTAATTTATTATTACCATTTATATTTTTTCTCTTTGTTACTATATTATATTGTGATGTGTGAGCTGTGTCCAAACAATTTCCCATGTGGATCATTAAAGTTTAAGTCTAATTTTTGTACACCTCTAACTTCACAACCCCCAACTCTGTTATATTGGATGCATATGCATGAGCTTCTCCTGAGACCCCATTGTTCCAACTCTATTTTTTTTCTTATTTGGTCTGTAAATTTCCACATCATTTCACACATATCCTCCCCGGCCCGATGCGCGCTGGGAGTCTGTGCTTTGGCTTGACGTCTCACTAACAGCCGTGACAGAGGCAGAATAACTCCACTCGCGCTGAAATAGAACCTGTCTCTTCACTCTTCCATTGTCAATCCGTGTGCCACCTCGTAGATAGCTAGATCTTACCCGCGATACAGCTGTCCGTCATCCCAAACAATCACGCTCCCCTTATCTCTCATCAATCTGAATTACCACGGACATCGGCGGGTAACTGTCTGAAAACCCTGACCCCCACGGCATTGCGGTAGGTAGGTTGGGTTCGTTCTACAGTTTTCATTTTCACAACCAGATGAGGAAAGAGAAGGAGACCCCCGGTGTGTTCTGCAGGTAGATTCACAGCTAACAAGATAGCCATGATACATTTGCTGGAAGATTGAGTTTCCGGAGAAGTAGTATCTTCAGACTGGAGATTTGGAAAGAGGCTATTTCTCATCAGACCAGACACTACGCTATCTGCATCCTGGACCAGTTCACAAATCCGCCCAGAAAGTTCAGAATAGACTGCTGCGGAGAATATCAATGTTGAGGACAGAGGCTCTGAAACAACAGTGGACTAGGTGCTGTTTATGGTTTTAATTATTGCTAAGAAAAAAATATAGGCTGGGTACAATGTCTGCTCCTGGTTTGGGTAAGAATAAACAAAGACTAATGCAAATGTGTGTGTTTTTTTTAATTCATCATTAACAAATACCGAATACATGTTTTAACCTAATTATTTACAGCATATTAATTATGTATTTTCATTTTTTTATATATACACCATAAATATTGCATGGAGTGGCAATTCTAATTCCCATGCAAGGATTAAAGGTTTAAGATTTGTCTGGAATGTTATCTTCATGGAGCCCAAACCAGACCAAGTTACAGTTGAGATCTGTGGAGAGGCGACCCCGCTCACAGTCAGAATAAAACCACCTTGAATAAATGTAAGGTAGAGCTGTTTAATGTCATACTGTGCAACATTCTAAGCAGAGCAATTATATTTCCGTAGAAAGAAGCAGGTGATGGACCTTTTGCTAGAACATTACACAGTGCACCTTTAAATGCAGGTATTATTACACTTAGAAATGACTTGTAAACCTGAGCTCATCTCAAACACCTTTTTACATTTCACAGACTCACACACATACATCATTCACAACAATTCCCTTCATCCTATTCCTTGACACCTCTCACTGTCACCTTTGGGTGCTTTACCTAAAGAGCAGCGCAGGTTCCTTCTGAGGTGATAATGAAGCAGCCTTCCATCACCATATGCCACAGGAGTCATAATTAATTTGCCAGGATCTTGAGAGGAAGTCACCGCGGCGGGGGAGTCCGGGGAGGGATGATACAAACTCCTCCATGTTGGCAGCGCTAGCTCAGTTGGACACATTTCTTATCTGAATCATCTGCTTTTCTTGTGTTTTCTTTTTTTTCTTTTAATTTTTTGTTTTGGTTTCCAGCTTTCTTACCAGATGCTTGTTTCATAGCGACTAGACGCCACTTTGCTGCCAATCACTCTCGCACAAAGAAGAGGTTGGCGTGACGCCTTTTATCGTGCCCGCTCATGGCTGCGCTGTGAGGCTCAAACACAGATTTGATTATTGATAGACACTGTAATACCACTCAGACAAAAAGAGGGCATGTTTTTAACAAGTCCTGGTACGAGCAAAGATAAAAATAGTGACTTGTGCATCAGATGGTTAAAGGGCCATAATACACTATTCTCTGATCTGTTATAATGTTTCCTCATCAAAAACATCCCTGCAGTTGTGTTTTGTTTTATTCACACATGTTTAACACACAAACCTGCATATTTAGGCTGTGTTCTTCTCTTAAACAGAAAACAAGGAAGGAAGTGCTCCACTGTGTTTTTAAACTCCATACCCCTTCACTAGAATCATTTGTATAATTTCAGCCCCGGAATTGCCAATCTCTACTGAACAAAAAGTAAATGATAGCTGTTAGCTTGAAAACTACCACTACATGACATCATAAATTGGAACAGATCATTTTGAGCTTTGGACATGTAGACAGACTAATAATAAAGGATTACTCACAAGAGTCAATTTTGCACAATATAGGACTTTGAAAATATATTTTAAAGGTACATTTTCTGGTGGAGGGTCTGCTACTAACTTGTTGTCATGGAGATGTTATTGCTTTGCCTAGAATGATCCAGAGTACGGCATTAAAAGTCTATATACTGCAATTTTTAATCCAATTATAGGGGTTACATATATGAGTCCATTTCTTTGTTAATCATGATGCAACTCAAAACTATTTCAATGTGTTTCATGTGTCCTCTTTAAAAACCAGCTAGCTCATCGGGAGTCCAATTCCAGCTTCAACCCTAGCATGCTGTAGTTGTGTCCTTGAGCAAGATTTGTTTTGTGATGATGAATGGAATAGATCACCACCCTCACTACCCCAGGACAGCTGTGGTTCTAGAGAGTATGAGGAGTGAATGAATAAAAACTGCAGTGGCATCATCATTTGGGAATATTTTTGCATGGTTTGGCAAATTGATATTTTTCTCTTTGGCATCAACACCTCCACAATTTTCACACATTTGAATTTTTGGAGAACATGTCATTCTAGCTATAGCAGATGCCACAAGCAGTGCTGTTTTTGTTAGAACCAGTCCTGCTAAATGGAAATGAGAGGAAGGACATTGAGATGGAAGGAAGCGCTGACAGATTGTATTTTTGACAGGCTCAGTAATATTAACCAGTGAGAAGGACGGGTGTGTTCAGCTTGTTTTGGTAGAGAAGCAAAGGCAAATTAAATAGATGGACTTGGTGAATCACTTTGATATGTTCACACATACCAAAGTATGTGAAAACAGAAAGAAATTGCGCATTTGAGTTTTGGTCAGTTATTTTATTACTTTTTTTTTTAACGATGTATAAATGCAGATGACGATGTATAAACCAAGTCACATAATATTCATACTGAGCTGAGGCAATGACAGAATTAAACAAACAAAGTGAAGGGTCAACCATCTGTCTGAGATGTTATTGCTCTGTCTGGAATGTTCCACAGTATTGCATTAAACTTATAATTCTCTATTGAGACAACCTATTGACACCACCAGGCCAAGTTACAGATCAGATCTGTGGAAAGATGACCCTACAATCAGAGTATGTATATGTTTTAGCAATAAAAGCTCAGGTAATTGAATTTAAAACGTTTGGTAGATACAGTATGTTTAATGCCACACAGCATATTCCACATTCAAGACCTTTCTGTGGTAAAGGTGAATTGTGTAACTTTTTTGGAGTGTTCATCAAATGCTTTTCTCCATGGAGATGTTATTGCTTTGTCTGGAATGTAACTAGATCAAGTTACAGGTCAGATCTGTGAAGAGGCACCCCCGCTCACTGTCAGAATGCCTGTTTTACTAGGTATTTTTGAGCTATGAATCCACCTGTAATTGAATAAATGTAAGGTAGAGCTGCTTAATGTCATACTGTGGAACATTCCAGACAGAGCAATGACATAACCATAGAAACAAGCAGGTGACTGAACCAACCAAAAAGTTACACAGTGCACTTTTAACATTCAGAAGGTATTTTAAAAAGTATAGAAAATATACTCAACTTTTATGAAACAAAAGTTGCACTTGTGAATAATATAACAAATAATTAAATCTGCCCTAACAGCTTGGGAGTCTACACTAGTTAGCAAATAATTTATCTACAAACAATTTAACTACAACTAATATAAAATCTGCTTCATGTTTCTATGCTAGTTCAATGCCCACTCAATTAAAATCCTGGAACCCTAAATACAACTGGAAATGTCCATGCACCAAATGACTCTTCATTAAAACCCAACTCCCCCAGTGCATCATCTGTCCACTGCTTAGTCCAGCCCAAGCGATGATGCTCGTTGTAAGATAAAACAAGACATAACCGCTATATTTTTTTTCTAAATTGCATAGGGCCACACCAGGGGGAATACAAGTCAGACAGCTAATGGCCCTTCAAAAAATATCATAATAATAACTCTGTGTGCCAAACAGGAGTTCAAGCAGAGACAGACCGCGAGTAGCTGCTGACAATTCTCCACATGACCTCCATTTTAACAGACAAATCAATCTGGCTACGACAGGCTAATTGCCAGGAAACTCACAGCGTGACCCATTAGGAGCGCGTGCCACCCACACGCACCCCATATCCGAGGGGGGACATGACAGGGAGCCCAAAGTGAAGAGGAAGAGCAATTAACGGAAAAAATAAAAAAAATAATAATCAAAATAAGAAATGGATTGGAACAGTCGGTGGGGTATATGTGTTTGGGGAAGTTGTGGGAATGTACCAGGGATAATTGTGGAGTTCAAACAAGAAGGATTATAGTTGTTCTATGGTCATTTATGTGAATCAAAGTTCAGAGGCGAACATTACTTAAAGGTGCATTGTGTAACTTTTCTGGTGGAGGGTCTGCCAAATGTTTTTCTCCATGGAGATGTTATTGCTTTGTCTGGAATGTTTCACAGTATGGCATTAAACCTTCTATCTTCATGGAGATCAAACCAGACCAAGCTACAGGTCAGATCTGCGGAGAGGCAACCCGCTCACAGCCAGAGTGCCTGTTTTTCTAGGTATTTTTGAGCTATAAAACCAGCTGTAATTGAATAAATGTAAAGTAGATCTGTTTAATGTCATACTGTGGAACATTCCAAGCAGATCAATGACGTATCCACAGGCAGGTGACGGACCCATAACCAAAAAGTTACATAGTGCACCTTTAAAGGGCATGTACACAATTAATTTCCCATGTATTTGAGCAGTCTGTCTGTATAATAGCTGTGTACTGTCTGTGTTTAATTATAAACATTTTATTGTCCAACAGCATTATGACATATCTTAAAGCTCACAAGAGTCAATTTTGCGTAATAGGACCTTTAAGGATGAATAGCGTATTAAGTGTAGTTTTTTTTTTTTTGTTCTTTTGAAATCCAAATAACATTTTCTTTTTTAAATAACAACTTTCTGTGCTAAAATGGCAAAACACTGGCCCGAAATAACTCCCTGACAGACTGAGAGAGACTACATTTCTTCAGAACCATATCTTTAATGGTCTTTGAGATCAAAACTGTCTTTTGTCTTACTCCAAATATCCTCTAAGGTCCATGCCGAGACATCAAAACAATCAAATTCTCCCTGATGAATTTTAAAGCAATTAACGTCAATTTCAAACCCGTCTTTGAAGCTTTTCATTGTCTAATTGGTCTGAAATGAAAGTGGCTCCAGCACTGCCTCCGTAATGAAGCCAGAACCTCAAGCGTGAACAGCTCCCCATATGTTTCGTTTGTGCTTTAAAAGACTCTGCAGCACCATTCGGACATACTGTTGTCAGCTCATCTCCGCCGTGATGCTATAGGGAGATAGACAGCTCCTAACTCCAGCTATCAACCCAACAGCCCTTCCACTTTATACAAATAACAAATAAGACATGGAACAAAACTGCATTCAGCATCACTGGTCTGTCAAGCTGTCCTGCTCATTTGCTACAAATGCTTAAAGGTGCACTGTGTAGCTTTTCTGGTGCTTTTCTCCGTGGAGATGTTATTGCTTTGTCTAGAATGTTCCACAGTAGAGATTAGAGCAGGTTACAGCACTACTCTACATTATGGATCAGATCTATAGAGAGTCGCCCCTATTCACAGAAGGAATTATTGTACAGTATTTTTAAGCAACAGAAACCCCTGTAATGAATAAATGCTAAGTGGATATGTTTAAAGTCATACCATGGAACATTTCATTACATTTATTCAATCAAAGGTGTTTTTATAGCTCAAAAATACCTAGACAAACAGGCATTCAGACTGTAAACGGGGTCGCATCTCCACAGCTCTGACTTGTAACTTGGCCTGGTTTGGTCTCTGAAAATAGAAAGGTTTGATACCATTATGTGGAAGATTCCAGACAAAGCAATAACATCTCTATGGAGAAAAGTTACACAGCACACCTTTAAAGTACACATATTATGCAAAATGGAAGATAGACAGCTCCTAACTCCAGCTATAAACCCAGAAACCCTTCCATTTTATAACACGGTACAAAACTGTAGCCGGCGTCACTGGTCTGTCAAGCTGTCCTGCTCATTTTCTATACACTTATCGCAGCCCTTAAAGCACGTACTGTATATCTGTGAGTACAAGACACCCCCGTGGCATATAGAGATACTTCACACAGTCCCCTGATCAAGGACGAGAGGGAACAGAGCCGGCCTCATAGCTCAGCGTCGCTCTGGAAATGTGAACAATGAACAAAACAACTGATACTGGACATGGGCAGAGAGACAAATACTACAATTTACACAATGCATTGAGGTATTGGTTGTTTTCAGAGAATGTGAGAAGGCTGACCCAGTATTCCCTTTACAAATATGTTGCAGCAAATCATTTATGTGACATCGTGACATTTGATGATCTCTTTAGTTTAAACTTGGCCTGGAGAAAAGGCTAGAATGCCATAGAAAAACTGGACACTCACAGTAGTTTTGAGCTATAAAAACAGCTAACTATAGTTAAATAAATGAAATATAGATAAGGTTTAATGCTATTCTGCGTTTTAAGATGTTCCCAAACACATGTGATTGCTTCCTTCTCGTGAATCTGGTGTTCCTTCTAGTACCAACTTTGTCAAGCAGCCACTTGAAGGTACTACCAGATGACATCACAAGGTTTCATCACAGTATTTTTAGTTGGAAAGAAGAACTCAGCCTAAATATGCAGGGTTTGTGCGTTAAACATGTGTGAATGAAACAAAACACAACTCCAGGTGTGTTTTCGATGAGGAAACTCTATTATAACATAGATCAGAGCTTTCAATATAGTCACTGATTAATTTATATTTTCAAATCACATCCCTGCTCTAAATTCACTGCTGCATTTCCGTCCGTTTTGCACACCGCCCAAAGGTGATCAAACAACCACAACTCCACAGCACAGACTGAGACACTGGTAATTGAGGTCATGGCAGTATAGGAGGCTAGCTCTCTAAAAATAAAGAGGAGTGAGCTGAAAGTAATGGGAATAGTTTAAAGGTGCACTGTGTAACTTTTCTGGTGGATAGTCTGGTGGCTTGTCTCAGTGAACATGAAATTGTAGTGTTGCATTAAAGGGCCTGTATTACGCTATTTTCTGATCGGTGCATGTTATGGTTCCTCATCATAAAACAAACCTGGAGTTGTGTTTTGTTTCATTCACACGTTTAACACACAAACCCTGCGTATTGAGGCTGAGTTCTTCTCTTAAACAGAAAACACTGTTCCACCTTGTGATATTATTTGGTAATACAGGAAGTGCTCCACTGTGTTTTTAAACTTCATACATGTTCATTACAATCATTTGGATCATTTCTGCCCTGGAATTGCCAATATCTACTGAACTAAAAATAAAAAGTGGCGTTAACTTGAAAACAACCACTACATGACATCAGAAGGTGGAACAAAGCACATTCTAACGTGGCTAAAAGCTCACAAGAGTCATTTTTGCACAATATAAGGCCTTCCAATAATAACTGAATTAAATCTTTTTACACCATATCCTCCATGAAACTGCTATTCTTTCCTATATCAGTGTCGCCCACAAGAATTTGAAAATGTTACGCAGTATCACCAGCAAACCTGACATTATCCAATTGGAATCTACCTTTCCATACATAGACCACACACACACACATAGCCTATATACAGTAGAATCTATAGTTAGTTATACAATACAGACAACAGGCAGAGAGGGCCTGTCAGACCCTCTCCAAGGCATTTTATCTCCAGGGTGCGACGGAAATAGGCCAGGAGAACACAAAGATGTAAGAAGTTGGCTACCTGGTTGGGGTTTATTGTAGAAAATATAGGCTAGATTTGATTATGTGTGCAAATCGGTCACCAAAAATATAAATTGCATTTTTTTTGACAGTTAAAGGTCCTATATTACGCAAAATAGACTCTTGAGAGCTTTAAGCCATGTTATAATGTTGTTACCCCATCAAAAACATACCTGGAGTTGTGTTTTGTTTCATTCACACATGTTTAAGTAACCCTTTGTTATTAGTCCGTCTACATCTCCTAAGATCAAAATGTTCTCTTGCACCTTGTGATGTCATGTAGCGGTAGTTTTCAAGTTAACAATTACTTTTTACTTTTAGTTCAGTAAAGATTTGCAATTCCAAGGCTGAAATTTAACCCAGTGATTCTCGTGAAAGCGTACAGAGTTTTAAAACATAGTGGCGCACTTAATGAAATCACTGGGAGGAACAGAGTGTTTTCTGTTTGAGTGAAGAACTCAGCCTGTGCAGGGTTTGTGTTAAACGTGCGTGAATGAAACAAAACACAAGAGGTATGTTTTTGACATACATGACATTATAAAACTGCATAATATAAAAACTCAAGTCAACCTTTATATGTGATATGATCCATGGAGCTGCTGCAGTGACCTATTCTCTGCTCTATCACAGACGGCCCTGGACTTCAGCACCACGGACAGCGCTCACTACAGAAAGAGCACTGCTAACACTATGGAGAACTGTTAGCATGAAATATATTACGAAATTAACTACATGAGTGGGAATTCATAGTAACACAATGCACACATTAGCAGTAACTACCAAAAAAGTTGATTGTCTGAAATTTGAACTGTCTGAAAACTCAAGAAAACTGATTTAAACAATACTTTTCAGTAGCCTGTGATCAATACGAGTTTTAATGGTCCTGTTTAGGTGTGTGCTTTTCAACAAAAAGGTGAGAGTCACTGACTGAAAAACTGTTGGTTAATGCTCGCTAGCTTGTGACTTTAATTTTGTGAGAGAGAGTTGTGTAACAGCACAAATCAGCTCACCTCTTGTAGTTCCATCTAAGTCATCTTTTTCTGGTCAGATTGTGTTAAAATAAAGCTCAGATTAAAGTTTAACTTGAGTAACAGAGCTTCAGACAGAGCAGAGCCTACAGTTAGCATCACACCCACAGGGAATGTTGATGACATCAGCTGCAAAGTATTAAATAGGGAGAAATAAACATGAAAAATTGACACTAGTGGGAGTGGAGCTAGAAAGAGACCAGAGCAGATGCCGTTCATGGCAGGAGTAGCAGGAAATTCAACATTTGAATCAAACTGAAATGTGGAATGTTTCCCCATGTCACGGCCAACACAGTTTCATCCCAAATATAGAGATAAACTCAGCTTTTTGTTACAACTTTGTGGTTGATTAACAGTGCATATCACACAGCAGTCTGGTTTTGTCACTAACGATACACTTTATGGGAGGAAAAACAAGCATTTGGTGATTTTGCTTTAATATACACACTTTGTGGTGTGTTTGAAGACATTTAGCAATAAAACAGGCTTGTGGTTCCTAAAGTGGGGGTCAGGTGAGGCATGATTATTTCAAGATTTTATAAAAAAAATTATGAGTATTTACTTTATTTGAAACTGTATATTTTAGTCAAATTGCCACATAATGAACTATTCAAAAAAAGAATCTTAAACCTAAATGATTTGGGTTGAAATCATTACTATAAATTCCTTCTGCAGTTTGGGTTCTGAGTTGGTTACATGCTTATTTTGAGGGCCGTAGCCTCAAAGGTTTGGTACTTTGATACTTTTCAGTGACATCACGCTAGGGGAAGTTCTGCATGTATGTCTATGCTAGAATGTTCAGCACTTTCCATGGTGAGACAATGCACACGTTAGCAAACACAGCCAAAAGGTTTTAAGTTTAAGTTTTCAGGGGTCTGATTGATACAATTTCATGGTCACATTTAGGAGTTTGATTTTCAACAAAAAGGTGAGAGTGACTTATTGAAAACATTAATTTTGGCTAATGCTAGCTCGTTTGTGACTGTAATTTTACGTTTGAGAGATTTGTTTAACAGCACAAACCATCTCACCTGTTGTAGTTCCAACTCAGCTCTTTATAGTCAGGCTGTGCTCAGATTGAAGTCTAATTTGAGTAACAAACCCTGAGACAGAGCAGTGCCCACAGTTAGCATCACACCCCCAGGAAATGTTGACAACAAAGTATCAATAGCCCACCTGAGCCTATAGATGTGCCCGTCTTGTCTCACTCTGATGCTGTGATGTGTCAGAAGTTTAAAGGCCAGAGCAGTGAGTAAACCTCCATCTTTGTCCAAATGACATTAAAGCAGCTTGTGAAACATTCGCTGCCTTGATGACTGAAGGTTGACCTTTTTAGCGTGATGCGAAATGAGCCCCAATGCCAGACACAGCCGGGCTCATCCAGATTAGTATTTCTGAGGCTTCCGCATGATACAGCAATAAACTATTCATCATTGCTAACATATGTGCTAAGAGACGCAAAATTCTCAATAAAAACTGGAAATTGGACTGAAGAGATAAGTGAGAAGAGAGGGAAATGGCCGTGGAACAGAAATGAGGGAGGAAAAGTGACGGTTTTAGGGTGATATAGATGTTTTATAGGGTTGTATTTTTGAGACAGCCAGTCCAGTTTATGTTACGTTTATTTTCAACTATAATTTGAAATATTAAAAGAAAAATTAAATTCTGGATCCTACGAATCCTACCAGGACGACTGAGGGATTACACAGACATCTTTATAATTTGAAAAGTGAAAAATATAGCCCAAAATACTGAGTTACATAATGGTGGAATTGGCAGATCTTAAAATAAAACTACACCCTTAACGCTTTAAAGGAAAACTTAGAAACATGCTCGTCTCCATGGAGATGTTGCTTCACCTAAAAATGTTCCACAGTATGGCATTCAACATATCCATCTGTTAACATCCCACCAGAAGAGCCACATAGTGCAGTTTTAACAGCCTAAAAGTTATTTTGCTACTAAATAAAAAATGACTTAAACGCAATTTTAATTAAATATAAAGAAGTCTTAAAAATGTGAAAAACAGAACAAGTTTATTTGAAAATTATTCCTCACTTTTTGAACTCATTCCTAAAATTCTAATCAAGTTCATATGCCCATTTCACAGCTTTCAAAGGCCAAAGCAGAGTAAAACTAACAACTAGCATGCTAACAGCGCACTTTCTGAGGATAAACTGCTTTCTATTTCGATTCACACAGCACAAACTGGTCTCATTTTGAGACCAAGAGCTGCTTTTACGATATATCTGTACTGGGGCATAACATATTTTACTTTATTACATGAAAAGAAATTAGGACAGACCCATAAGCACATTTTTTGTAAGAATTGGACTTGTATAAACTCTCTGGCATATTTAAACTCAACATGAATGCACCAGGACCATCCACACAACCAAAATGCACACTGCTGTTGCCCTGGTAAGAGATCCACACAATAGAGAGAGCAGTGTGGCTAATGTGTTTTTGTCCTGTTGTCTCCTCTCTCTGTGACACATCCAGCTCTGTACAAAGATCCCATTGTCTGTTTGGCAAAGGCAAAGCAGGCCTGGCACATTCACCGGGGCACAGTCCAATCGGGCACATGGGCTTCCCCGCGCCAACGTCACACAAATACAGAATGACTTTGTAATTGGGAGCAGTTCAGAGCCAGGAGGATAATCAAGTTTTGAATGTGGAGAGAAAGAGGGGAGGGGGGAAGCAGTGAAAATGATGGTCTGTGTACATAGACTAAATTGGACAAATACACAATGAAATTTAGATTGTAGTTCTGTATGATTTGGCACTGGTTAAATTAAATCAGTACATTAAAAAGAGAATAAAGTTTGATGTGTTTTATTTCAAAAAGTGAATATTTATTAGAGATGACGGACGTGGGTTTTATTCATGTTTAGAAACTAGAGAAACTGATGGCCGATAAAGTTATAAGAGAGCAGTTTAGGTACATTATGCGCAGTTATCGCTTCACAGTGTTAAAATAAAGCTTTATGTGTATCTTTAGGCAGCAGGGCGGACAAAACTAAATCTCAGCCTCAGATGGAGATTTAAAGCTCATAGCTGATACATTGGTTAGTGCCACATTTCACAGTAGAAAAGTGGGGAGTGCACGCATATTGGTGGTTGTCGGAGGGGCCGATGGTGCAGATTAGCAGCTTTGCATCCGTGTTGCATGGCTACAGTAGTATCTTACCATCACTAACTGTGGAGTGAATGAATAATGCACGAAAATGCAAAGTGATGAGGGTCTGGAAAAGCATTATATAAGACTAACGCATTAATATTATTACTAAAAACAGAAAACATTGGCCAGATATATTCGCCAACTGATCTATCAATACTATTATTTAGTCCTGGTGTACTGCTAAACATTTTTAAGTTCACGGTTACAAGTTCACCCACCTTGCCGACTATGAAAATGTGCCACCTGTCTGCTCAAACACCAGACTGGCAACCTCTTCTGTCTCTCTGCTCCAGGGCTACTATGGTATACAGTATATGGCCTATGGAGTGAATGAATAATGCACTGTAAAGAGCTCTGAGTGTCTTGAAAGGTGCTGTATAAATTATTAACATTTAATTAACCAGTTTAATCCATATAATCTGAATAAAAACAGCAAAAGCATTAAGGTTGAGTTTGTTTACACTCTCCAAAATGTTTAATTTTGAGAGTCTACTAGCATTTCCACTGTGTTTCTGTCCTGCAAGCTGTCCATGACGAAAAGTTACGCAGTGCACCTTTAATTACAGTTGCTGAAATAACAATGGACTGAGAAGTGTTTTGCCCGGTCCCCACGGGAATTACCAGACTTTAAAGTGAGGATTATTCGTATAAAACATGGCCTACATTCAGCCCGCAGTCATATTCCCTCCTGCCCCATGTAAGTAACAGCTTATCATTGTGTAATACCAGAGAGAGAGGAAACAGTGCACCTGACACTCTGCAGCTCCTCTTTCCATCACCATGTTCTGTTGTTCTATACGCAAAGGGAGCGAAGCACAGCTGGACTGCGGAATATGCACCAGGGTTTATCACTTCACAATAGTTTCAGTTTCAGTTTTTTTTTAAACATTCAGAACTGTCCAATGGCAAATTTCACAACATGGTTCATATCTTGAAAGGTCCTATACGTGTGTGTGTGTCTGTATGTGTGTGTGTATGTGTATGTGTATGTGTGTGTGTGTGTGTGTGTGTGCGCGCATTTATAGTGAGCTTTTAATAATATCACAAGAATCAGTTGCTTTATGGACCTTACTCAAACAAATACAGATATCCTTCCCAAACACTGCCTCACACAGTTCTATTGTCCCCTGCCCTTAATGTGAGATCATCAAATTCTAAAGCATGAACACAAGCCATTTCCCCAAACTCTCCCTCCTCTGTGCACAGTGACAGCTCCATAAAAGATATACTTAAAGCGCCTTAAAGGGAATAATGAGGGATCGAAGGCTGTGTTTTGCTTTGGTGCACTGTCTATTCGGAGCCGCGATGGGATTCTGGGACCTGCTCCTCCTCTGGGCTCCATCAGGGGTCGGATTAGGGCTGCTCACTTCACCACAGGCTGTAGAGCATCTGGCACAAGACGTCAAGATCACTTTCATTATATATAATTTTGTTTCGCTGTGGAAAAGTACAGGGAAAATTTTGAACTAACATTACACTTTTTCGCAGCAAAAACGTGCACAATACAGGTACAATCCAACAGCTAAAGTAACCCTGACAAAGACTAGCTCAAAATCTGGAGATGGGTCCCCGGGTGCTGCAATGTGGCACCCACTGCTCCTGCCAGGTTGACCCAGCAGCACTGAAGGATGGGTCAAGTGCAGAAGATAACCTCCTTTAATACCATGACATCGCAAGGTGGAACAGAGTGTTTTGTTTGGGAGAAGAACTCAGCCTAAATATGCAGGGTTTTTGTATTAACCATGTAAATGAAACAAAACACAACTCCGGTTAGAGTGTGGATCGGAACAATTTTTTCTGTCCAAGACCGGCCCTCGTCCGACAGAGCAGTGATCGAATCCGAACCGAGCCCGATAGGCATTAAGATATTTGTGTCTGAGTCCAACTGAGCCCAACACAATTAAAATCACACTATTTTCATAGGGCTGCTAATGGCACACATAGGATATTGTTTGTGTGAAAAGTCCAGTTTTATCAATCAACTGAAAAAAGGCATTCGTAACGTCAACACAGATGAACGGAGCGCATCAGTGCACGCACACAGAGCAACAAGTGCACGTTGGCACAAGAGGCTGGGCCCAAGGGTAGCTTAATATTTTTATTTATTTATTTTTTATCACAAAAACGAACACTTGCATCAATTGAAACAGGCCCATTGGCTTCCTACATAATAGCCTAAAGGCTGAAACACACTACAGGAGAACTTGCCCAATTTTGGTTGCGATTTGATTCTCCCTGTGTTCAGGGAGGCATAACCGATCGGAGATTTTAAGTCTCATAAGATTCTCCTCATGTTTGTGGTGTGCGCTTTTTGTCGCACATTTAAAAATCATTTAAACCAAAAAATCCTGTAGTGTGTGGCGCTCTTGAGCTGTTTTTAATTTTCAAATGTCTTATCGCACTGATGTGTCCGAGTCCGACCCTAAACCAAACATAAGTTCTAAATATCTGTCTGAGTCTGACCAAGCCTGTCGGACTTCGGTCGGGTTTCCATGCTCTAACTCCAGGTTTGTGATGAGGAAACAACATTATAACATAGGTCAGAAAAAAGCGTAATATTACAGTTACGCAGTGCATCTTTAATAAACAGTTCTTTGCGAATTAAATCTTTGTTCAAGCTTTATTAAGATTAAGATAAGATTAGATAAAATATGCCTTTATTAGTCCCACAGTGGGGAAATTCCAGTGTTGCAACGCACAGTTCAAGAACAGCAGGAAAATGGTAACATTAATTAAGATGTAGTTATTATAAACACATGTAAACCTGTGTAAAGCTACATCTTACACTGTTTCGTAATAAGGAGCACTATGGGTATCGCCATAGAAACGCAGCATAAGAGCCTATGGTGTCATTAACAGGCAGGGGAAATGTACTGCTGGTTATATGGAGAAGCATATGTATTATAATTATATCCAGATGTTTACAGATGTGACATGGGACTTGTACTTAGATGAATCAACTCCTATATAATTGTATTACTTATGTACTATGTGTGTATTAGCTGTTTTTTGTTTTAGTAGAAATGGCAAATAGTGTCAATTAACGGCATGAAAATTTGAACTTTTGGAAACTTTTGAATCGTTAGTTAGTTTTAATCTATAATAAAATGTTGTTTCCTCATCACAAACTGACCTGAAGTTGTGTTTTGTTCCATTCACACATGTTTAACACATGTTCTTTTCTCAAACATAAAACACTCCACCTTGTGATGTCATGTGGTAATGCAATAAGTGCTCCACAGTGTTTTTAAACTCCATACAGCTTCACTAACAATCATTTGGACAATTTCAGCCCTGGAATTGACAACGTCCACTGAAGCGGATGGAATGTAGCTCTTAATTTCAAAACTACCGCTACATGACATCACAAGGTGGAACAGATCATTTTGAGCTGGGACTTGTACACAGACTAATAAACCAGGATTACTCAAACATGTGTGAATGAAACAAAACACAATTCCAGGTTTGTTTTTAGTGAGGTAACAACATTCTAACAGCTTAAAGCTCACAAGAGTCAATTATAGGCCCTTTAAACTACTTTGAATTTTGTTTTTGAACATGAATAAACATGGTCTAATGGGTGACTAGAAAATCTTCCTGATATTGTGGAATTATAATGGGGCTTCACAGTGAATTTAAGTTGAATATTTTTCAAGAATGTCTTACCAACATTTCTGAGCACACACAGTAGTCTCTTACTGGGCAGTGCATCTCATTAGTACTGTACGGCTGACAAGGCTGAGTGTGGAGACTAAAACTAATTACAAGGAATGCGGTCTACATGCTACATTTTAAGACTGGCTGCTGCTTTATACGGTGGGTACATTTATAAAATCAGATAACTTGAATAATCAAATAACCAAGTACTAATATCTGATTTTTGTTGTGTTTACATGCACAATAGAAATAATCTCAAACACTCGGAGACACAGGTCTGTTTATCAGTGGTTTTTACTGTTGTATTTGGAGGACAAAGTACAATGAATTTAGTCTTTCCCACATTAGCTTGGCCTTTTTAATAACTTCCATTGTAAAAACCTGCATGGGTATGAACAAACAGAAAGAAATCAGATGTAACTGTTAACATGATATTTCAATAATGTGATAACTCCAGAAATCAATTTTTTTGGTGTGCATGTAAACACAATCTGTGTCACAGGCTGAATCCATTCTAATAAGATCTCACTCGATTAAAAGAATTATGGTTGAAACTAAATGCAATCACTATTCTGTGTCTGTGTCAGTGTACAAGCTTTTTTTTTTTTTACTTAGTTTACAAAGTACAGGGGTGGTAAATGAGTTGAAAAGAAGGCCTATTGTGCTTCCGTCTGCTATATAGTAATATTCATTTATAACAACTTAATAAAAGAAACTAAAAGTCCGCTGACTTCTGCATTACAAAACTGTAGTGCCCAGTGGGAGCTGACGTCACCCTAAATGTCATCAAAAGAGCTGTGAAGTTGTGGGCACCTCCTATGGAGAGCTGCACATCAGACTAGTGAGCTGCAGAATTTTTGTTCACTGCAGAATCTGTATCACAGATTAACAAAAATAAAACTGGAGAAGGATGCAAGTACAGAGCAGTGGGAGAGTATAACAGAGGCAGTGAAAAAGGCGGTTGGTCGACAAAATGGTGTCTTGAAAGTAAGTGACTATAGATTGCTCAAACATGTACGAATCACTCCCAATACAACTTCAGGTGAGTAAATGTGAGGGGAAACAACTATAACATGATTAAAAGTTCTGAAAAGTCGAGTTTGTGTAATAGGTCTGCTCAGAAAAATACATTTAGCATACATTCACTTCCATAAATCTCTCCTGCTGCTGTCAGATATCTGAATGACTACAGTATATTGCATTTGCCATGTTGTTGTTGCTATCATAAATAACACCTATAATACTCAACATGTCAAGGACCCATTCAAAATCCTTTGTTTTGAATTGTTCATCGCTATGACAAACATCCTAATTTTCTATCATTTTAAAACACATTGGATAACTGAACACTATTCATGAGTTTCAACTTTCTGTTACACATAACATTTCGAGAACTTTTTCCCATTCCAAAAGTGCTAATCGCTATGGCAACTGTCAAAATATTTCATAATTCTGAAACCCATGGATAAGAGCACTATTCATGAACTTCAACTTCCTGTTACAGATACTAGTAAAATTTCAAGGACTTTTTCCCAGTAAAAAAATATTTATCGCTATGGCAACCGTCATAATTTTTCATCATTCTGAAACGTATGGATCAAGAAACACTTATAGAAAACCGCTAACCTCCTGCCTGATCTGTTACGCCAATTAGCACGAATGAGCTTATAGTGACACAAGTGCTAGCTGTTAACACATCTGAAAAAACAACTTCTAAGGCAATCCTGGTGTTAAAAATAAATAAATAAAACTGAAATGGAAGTCTTAACTTGTCACCGCTCGCTTGTGTATCCTTATTTTTGAGCCTGCCAGTCTTTCCCAACCACCCCCCGGGAAAGTCAGTCAATCAAATGCGCACCGGAGCGCAGCCCAAGAGTTAATACTGGAGAGATCTGCCAACATGGAGGAGGCAGAGTTCAGACTTGACTTTTGGGGGAGACTGGAAACCGCCTTCTCTTCTGTCACACAGTACATGCACCAGTAGTTATGGGGAAATATATATGTATTCAAAGTCTGGCCTTGAACAATGACCCAAAACATACAGTCAAAATGGTGGAAAAAGTGCTTGTCAAAAATACAGGACTGATATTGTGGAGCGGGCTGTACCAGATCATGTATTTGTGAGTATGTGGAGAGAGCTGCATCAGTAATGGCAATAAATTAACCCAAAAAAATGAATAAATGCATAGATAAATAAATCATTTTCCTATTAATATGATTTTGGACATGAACACCTTTTAAGTGAAAGAACAGTAAAGGCTGTTTAATAACTATGATAAGATGCTGTGTTGTTTCATTTTCCACAAAATAATGAAAAGCAGAGGGAAGGCGAGGCTCCCTGCTGTTTGGGAATCAATCAGTGCGTCTTTCTTTTTTTTCTTTTTTTTTTTCTCTTGTTTATGTTTAATCTTCATTTATGTTCGTTTCACACATTTTGACATGTGAGATTTTGTCAGTGTACTGTCATGGAGACCTTTTACATTCGTTCGTCATCAGTTTGTATCAGCTGGATCTGATTTTTAGTGATTTAAAAACGTAAAAAACAGAACTAGTTCATTTTAAACAATTTGCAGTGGTCTAAAGTTATTTCTCACTTACCTTATACATTCTGAGTATGCTAATTAATCACAGTGATGAGTTTATAAGAGCTTTTCACAACTTTCTGTAAGTAGTTTGCTGTTGATAGTAGTTAAAACTACAGCTTCATGACATCACAAGGTGGAACGGAGCATTTTGAGCTTTGGGGATGTAGGCAGACTAATAAATAACTAAAGGGTTACTCAAACATGTGTGAACGTAACAAAACACAACTCTGGGTATGTTTTTGATCAGGTAAAAGCATTCTAAATCTCCATTTTGTGTAATATACGACCTTTAGAGTCAATGTAATGTCTCCAAATGATATACAAAAGCTGTTGTGTTTATAGCAATAACAATTTGAGTGAAATAAACAGTAATTTCAGGAATAAAGCAGATGAGTAAACATAACGCATGAGATACTTGAGTGAGATAGTGTCCTGTGTCTGGCATGTGCAGTGTTTGGCTCTTAGAGAAGTGACAATGAAAGATGAACACAGAGACAGTCTTCTCTCTGTGCGGGCTTGTTTGTGCGGTAAACATCCATATGCCAAGATAAAAAGCACCCATCGCATTCATAATAGACTCAGAAAGTGTCTCTTTTCAGCAGCAGTTTGGTGCATCTCAGTTATTTCTTTAACAAAAACGATGTGATGTTCGTACAGCAAAACTTCAGCGAGACTAAAAATGTGTAATACATGCCAAAAGGTCAGGGATTATTTCTGCGCTGTCTGAGTAATAGTAATAATGTCCAGATGACCACCAGTAAAACCTTCTGTTCGTTGTAGTGTATTGTTTCGTATCTTGTTTTCGCATATTTATGGATGACTTGGCTGCTGGACTGAGCTCTGTACAGAATCGCACCGCTAACTAGAGCTGGGCGATATGGCCTAAAAATAAAATCTCCGATTTTTTTACAAAAAATTCGATTTCCGATTTTAATCGATTTTTCTCTGCCCTACTCAAATGCAAATAACAGATGACAAATAAATGGCTCAAAACAAGTTTTAACTTTATTCTTTTTTTTTTTTTTACTTACTTACTTTTTACTTTAGGGTTAAAGTGCAATCTGACAAGCAAAAACATACTTGTAAGTGAAATGGCAGACCAGGCCACTGTAAACACTTTAAGAAAGTTTTGATCATATTGCTGCCGCTGTCTGTTGTCATGCAGATGAGTCTGTCTTCTGCAAGTTTCCACAAAGTGAAAGCATCTTTCAATCCTTGCGCGATTAATCCCACCTTGTGATCCTTGGGAAAATACACTGTTTGCAGACAAACGCTTCGCATCGCCCAGCTACTATTAACAAAATGTACCGTTAAACTCAGGTAGGGCTGCATCGTTCGGCTGGACCACAGGTCAGTCGTAGCAGAAAAATACGACACCTCTTCCGCTCCGCGCCCCGCTAACTTACCCGTGTAGAGCGCTGCAGCGCATTAGTTCCGCTTTCGACGCTCGCGTGTAAAAAATAATACTAATAATAAAAAAATCGATTTTCATAAAAACACATCGTTCTGAACTGTAAATTCGAATTAATCAATTTAATCGATATATCGCGCACCTCTACCGCTAACCCTACAGGATGTACGTTTGTTTTTGATGAGAGAACAATGTTAAAGGGACAACGGTAGCTCAATTCGTAGAGTGTTTGTAGACTAATCTGAAGGTTGGCGGTTCGAATCCTGACATAAGCATCATCGGTAGAGCGGACAGATCCACTGACCCGCTTGTTGGAGGTGCAATTCCAGCTCCCACAGATGAATACTGTCCTTGTGTCCTTGGCAAGACACTTAACCCACCTCGCTCAGTGTCTCTGTACTCTGGTGTATGAATGTGTGAGTGGTTCCTTCATGTAAACTTATTTAACATGGTAGAAATAGATATTGCATAATACCCCCTCTTTAAGCTTAATATGTAAATTCGTTCACCCAATAATGATAAGATTCAACATTTGTCAATTATATAAATCTGGATATTTCTTTGATTAACAGTTAACAGTGGAAATGTGAACGCAACCTCTTCTATTTGTTTTTCGTCATATTGTACAGCCTCGCAAACTATGTAATCCAACTCAACAGTGCCAAGATGGAGCCTTCCCCGCTCACAGTTAGAACAAAGCAGAGTCCCTTGTAGCCTCTGTATGTACACATCATTTTCCCCACTGCACCAGAGAATCAGCAGCACAGATTAAATGACACAACAAATCTCCGTCAGGCTGCAGCCGAATTTGTCCAACCATTCACTGGAACCCAAGAATTAATTAAGCTTGCTTGTATTCCTCGGTCGCGGTGCCAGTCCGGAATTATGGACTGAAGCATAATTGATATCTTTACACATTACAATCGCGTTTTATCATTGTCACACACAAAGCATGTTTTCAAGGCGGTTATTCTTGTGCAACTTGAGAAAGAGGAAGGGAATGAGTTGAATGTTTGCGTTGGTGGAAAATACGGGAATTCTCGGATGAAATGTTGTTTAAATAAATATTTCAAGGATTTCGTCAGTCAAAATGTAAACTTTGATGGAGGTAAGATACGTGTTAAACTCAATGAGATTAGATGTTTCTTCAAATCTGTTTATTTACCACTTGGTTTGTCGAATTTTTATGTTAAGAAACTGAAGAGATTGAGGGAAAACAATTTAAAGGTCCTATATTACATAAAATTGGCATGTTATAATGTTGTTACCTCATCAAAAACATACCTGGAGTTGCGTTTTGTTTCATTCGCACATGTTTGAGTAATAAAGACTTCAAGGCTCACTAATCTCGGTCTGTACTTCTTGGACCACTCTCACTGAACTCAAGAAAATCATTTAAGCAAGACTACTTCCAACTTCTCATGAATCTTTGTCCATTTGTAGTTTAAAGGTGCATTGTGTAACTTTTCTGGAAGAGGGTCCACCTGCGTGTTTCTATTGCTTAAATGTTACACAATATGGCATAAAATGAAGCTTTTGCATTTATTCAACTGTGTGGTTCAAAAACACCTTAAAGCAGGGATCACCTCTCTGCAGATATGATTTGTTTGGAATGTTTCACAGTATGACATTAAACCTTTTTATCATCGTGGAGACCAAACCAGACCAAGTTACAAGTCAAATCTGTGGAGAGGCAACCCCGCTCACAGTCAGAATGCCTGTTTTTCTTGGTATTTTTGAGCTATAAAAGCATTTTTAAATTAATAAATGTAAGGTAGAATGACATATCCATAGAAACAAGCAGGTGACGAACCCTCCACCTGAAAAGTTACACAATATACCTTTGATGCCATACTGCGGAACATTCCAGGCCCAGCAGATGAGCAGGTGACATACCCTTCTCCAGAAAAGTTCCATAGTACACATTTAACCTACAAACATGCACACTCCTTCCATTTAAGTATCTACAGTTTATCAAGATTTCTCATGTAACAAATGGACGCCTGCAGCATTAGACCTGTCATGATAATTACTGTATTGACTTATTCAGTATATGCAAGCTGGAACAATATATTTTGGGCCTCAATATTTATCATGTGTACTTTTTTAGTAAAAGTGGGGGGATTTTGAGTATTTATGTTGCAATACAATAACATTTGAGCTGTAAAAGGTTGAATAAATCCAATGCAATCCAAGTTTATTTGTATAGAACATTTTATAAAGGCATTTAACGCTAAAAAAGTCAGCAAAATTATGTTGAAATGACAAAAGGAACTAATAAAAGCAGTACTAATAAGAATAAAATAGATAGATGTTAATGTTATTGTTTTCTATGTTTAATTATGGGTTCAGTCTGTTGTGTATGTGTAGTTTTGTTGCAGCTCAGGCCTCTTAATGTCTATTTAAAAATGGTTTACTGGGATTATCTTGCATTATTGTTATTGTGTCAGTGGCATAAAGTAGTTTCAGTGTTATTTATCGCAGTAGATTTCTGTAGACAGTGCTTAAAAATGCAGTATAAATGCAGTATTCAAATGTTTAATATAGACTCACCCTCTTTACAGCCCTCCTCTCTCCTCTCTCTGTTCACCTTATATAACATGAGTGGAGTTTATGCGCTGTATCTCTATAACCTATGTGTTTTTTCATATGCCCTTGATTACAAGACAAATCGGGATACAGCTAATGTTTATTCAGAACAATATGGGAGCGCACTAATGTAGAATGCTGGGTGCACTTAGCTCACATGACCCAGTTGTGCACACCATTTCAGTCCAATGCAAGGTTTTATTTTTGCATATCAGTTGTTATTTTTCCTGTTTAATAATTTATGCTTTTCACACGTTCACCTTCTGCTGGGGTAGTGCTGAACAGGCAGATCAGACTGTAGCGAGAGGCAGGAGGTACAGAGGCGCCCAAATCCTACCAGCGAACTTTTACACCGAAAGAGAGACTGAATCCTAAGCGAGAATGGAAATAGGTTTTAAAATGCTCTCATTGCAGCACATAAATTAGTAGTAAGCATAAAGCCCCAACAAATCGTGATAAAAATAAAACCAAATGCGATGGGCGAGTCCTCCAGCTACATACTCTGGGTTCCTGGAAAACGGTTTGGAGATGAGTTACCCAGAACTGCAAGGGCAAAGGTGGGATTCTGCTCCTGAAAGGTGTTAAATTAGATACATGTTTGAGATACATGTTAAATTAAGATGAAATGGTTTGTAAATAGACCGAAAACAGACTGAAAATAGACTGTAAAGGTGCTGTAAATGTATACTTCAATGGTGAACTCACATGTGATTATTTGTAAGGAAATTTGATTGTATTGCAATGAAATCAAAAGTAATGTAGGTACTGTATATCTGTTTTTATTCCAGTAGACCCAAGAAGTCTAGCTGATGGCACCGCTTTCAGTTAATGAGATCCATATAAATAAACAAATAAACAGGTGGTCCATATTTGCTGGGGGGTAAATCTGTGTTACAAAGAATACAGACCTGTAGTAAACAGAGTGTCAGACAAACAATTCCACACACTGCCTGTGCTGTCCAAAAAAAGGGTGACGATGTCAACAAAAAATAATTTACCTTACGTTCTTGGTTGGCGAATTTACAATAATTAAAAATATATATTTTTTAAATTGTTGTCATTATAATATCTTCAAATATGAGAATTTCCAGACTTTGATGGAAAAAGCTTTGGTCGAGTGCTTCACAAGTCATGCGGGAGTTCCAGGTTCGAGTCTCATTTCTGACGATATTTATGCTCAAGTGAAGCATATGTTATATTTTCACCAACTTACATTTGTCACACATTACACAAATGTGAATGAACGCTATAACTACAATTATTCATATCATCATAGCACTTATATCTGCCAGGCCTAACATTAACACTTGACTCCATTGACACTTTATATTTTATGTGACATCTCCATCAAGCAATACAGTACAGTATTTTTAAAACACAAAATGTAGGCGATTAACTGGCACACCCCATGACCCAGTGCTTTTGTGTGCTTTGTCTTTACCTACAAAGCAGTCCTCTTCACATTATTAACACCATTCCTGCTCAAAGACAAGATAACATAATTTGACATATTAGTTGGTGCAAGTACTTTTACACATTAAAAAGAAATTACAACTGAGAAGACTGCTCTACAAATATGAACATTTATAATGACATCAACTGCACTCCTTGAGTATCTAACGCGGGTCTCCCACACATCACACTGTAGCGATTCCTCTCCCCTACTGACTTATCCTGATAACGCTGACGAAAACATACTTTTAAAAACTCAACATTCAGCATTGTTATAGAACTTAACTTATGCATTTAAGAGGTCGGCGATATTCTGCCACGTCATGTCTCTCACCTTGGTTATTGCAAGTGTATTTCCCTTCTTTGTAATTGTGGTTTTATATTCCTCATACAGTTCCAAAAGTAATTTTTGTTCTGAGGCGCTGAAATAATCTGCCCAAATCTTCGACATGATCACGTTTTCGATAATCACTTGTTCTGTGCTTCTTATGTTCCCCGTGCACGTGCCTAATGCAAGATTGGATAAGCCTGGTTGACGTAAACTCCGATGAGGCGCGGCTGAACCGTGATAGTGAAATGGCTTTAGCCTTAAGTTAAAACTGCTACTTAAAACTTAATCACTTAAGCGCCACTATGTTTAGCGACATTGATGGAATACATCAGAAAAGTTACACAGTGCACCTTTAAATGTTTCTGAAATATCTCATTACACTTGAACCACAACAATTTTGAAAACACAGAAACTTCAGGGAACACATCAGATTACAGTTTAAATATAATAATTACATCTTCATTTTCACTCTGCATTTCTTATTTGTCACTTTGTTCATATTAATTGGAACAAACTGTCATACAAACAAGCATCAAGGTTTCATTATAATACAATCTAGGTGAGAAGAGAAAAAAGCTGGAATCATATTTTTAATTAAAAAACAACAAGCTGTTACATGTGACATAAAACCATTCTCAGAAGTCTAAAGATATTTTTGGCTCAAACTTTCTCTGCATCGTCCTTTTGTTTTTCACTCCCCAACAGCCCTGGCACGCTGACTATTGCACAAACTTAATTAATGAGTTTATAAAAAGCAAGAATAACAAAGATAAGACCGGTGATTTGATAAATACGTCCGATAGTCGTCGTGGATACGCGCTAGATTTATAGGGAGTACGTTATAAAATGTTAAACTGGTTCCTTATCAGAAGAATGCAGGTTTGAAAGCCATCAGCAATGATTTGCAGTGAGGAAAATGAATGCGCTTTATCTGTGTGAAGCCGGGTAGACATAACGGGGAGAAACGGTGAGCTGATGAGGTGAGAGCAGAGCGCAAAGGGATCAGAATGTGTAGAAGTTAAAGCTGCACTGTGGAACTTTTCTAGAGGAGCAAATGTCACGTCTTGTCTCCATGGAGATGTTACAGTTTTGCCTGGAGTGTTTGGATGGCAATAAACGTGTCTATCTCCGTGAATTGGAGACAAACAGGCGCCCCCACCAGGCCGAGCTACATAATAGTAAAATAGTAAAACTGTAATAAAAGTAATAAAAAACACCGATATTTAGTTAAAGGCAACATAGATGTGTTCAGAGCCATACTGTGGAACAATAATCCGTGGTAGGTCATCCACTCACAAAAGTTCACTACTTTCCCCTGTTCATAATGGCTTTGTGCTTTTTGGCAAGACACGTCAATGCTTGGAGCTATAGAAAGCCTTTTTGCAATAGTGCAATACTTTCATCTATGATAAAGACCTTGTGCTAGAAATGATTTAACATTTTAATGTTTGTGCAGAGAAATTGAAATATATAATGTATAAAAAAAAATCCTTTTAAGTATTTATATAATTTGAGAGTTAGAACTTTGCAATACCATATTAATTATTTTTATGTGGTTGTGAATGTGATTAGTCTTGTCACGATACTAAAATGTCAAACTCAATTTTGATACTAAGGTAGAGACTCAATATCGATTCTAAAACCACAATGATAATTAAAAAGGCTTTTTATTTAGACAATACAAATGTCACTTTCAATATTAAATCATAGTACTTTCTTGTATATTACTATGTGGTGTATACTAGTCTATGTGCTCTTTAGAGCTGGGCGATATGGCCTAAAAATAAAATCTCCGATTTTTTTTACAAAAAATCCGATTTCCGATTTTAATCGATTTTTCTCTGCCCTACTCAAAAACAAATAACAGATGACAAATAAATGGCTCAAAACAAGTTTTAACTTTATTCTTTTTTTAAATTTAGGATTAAAGTGCAATCTGACAAGCAAAAAACATACTTGTAAGTGAAATGGCAGACCAGGCCATTGTAAACACTTTTAGAAAGGACACTTTTAGAAAGGACATGTCCAGGACATGTCCAGAGGTGTGAAAACACCCATCATGGCCCTGAATGGATATGCTAACTACTCCCCCACTCCCACTCCATAATGAATAGACCCACCTGACTAACATAAACTGTAAATAAATATGTGTGTCTCAGAGTAATTTTCATTGTAATTAAGCTCCTCCCTTCAGGCAGATATAAAGCAGTGTCCACCAGCATCTGACCAGAACTGAGGAAGCAGCTTGGATGAGCTGCGAAACGTATTCAACCAAATAAACTCTGTCCAGTTGACAAATCAATTTCTCCTTTTGCTACTTTTAGAAAGTTTTGATCATATTGCTGCCGCTGTCTGTTGTCATGCAGATGAGTCGGTCTTCTGCAAGTTTCCACGAAGTGAAAGCATCTTTCAATCCTTGCGCGATTAATCCCCCCTTGTGATCCTTGGGAAAATACACTGTTTGCAGACAAACACTTCGCATCGCCCAGCTACTATTAACAAAATGTACCGTTAAACTCAAGTAGAGCTGCATCGTTCGGCTGGACCACAGGTCAGTCGTAGCAGAAAAATACGACACCTCCTCCGCTCCGCGCCCCGCTAACGTAGCCGTGTAGAGCGCTGCAGCGCATTAGTTCCGCTTTCGACGCTCGCGTGTAAAAAATAATACTAATAATTTAAAAAATCGATTTTCATAAAAACACATCGTTCTGAACTGTAAATTCGAATTAATCGATTTAATCGATATATCGCGCACCTCTAGTGCTCTTATACTGATACAAGCTCATTCTAAAACTATTCAGGAAAGCTTCATTTCTGTCCTGTGAATGTGACTTTTTTGCACTGATACCTGCTCAAATTAGTATCTAGTTTTGATACTAGATCGATTAATGTCTGATTTTCGAGACTTTTGACAACCCTAGTGTAGACTACAATAACATTTGTCCACAGTAACAGTATACGAACAGCTATACGAAACTGCAGCGAAAAACTGTTTTAAAGTAAAGGACTTGATTTCCCTTTGACTAAAACTCACTATATTTCTGTTTCCTATTTCATTGAGTTCCTGCTGTGAGGACACTATCCCCATCCGCTCAAGGTATACCAATTTCGTATCCGTCCCGAGCCAGAATTACCCTGTTTGGAGAAGAAAACCACATGTGAAACTCCATATTTATCTATCTGGGATGTTCCTCCAGCCAGACTAGTTCATTTCAGGCTAACTTATTGGTTTGTTTGAAGGCCATTTCCACAGTGGGAATGGGTACGCCTGGTTGCAGATGCTTCAATTGGAGACTTCTGGAGGCGGTGGTGAAATCATGCTAGTATCAGCTCTGGCTTGTCTGCCCTACACATTGATTTACAGGGCAGTTACAGGCTGGATTCTGAGCCACTGCTGGGATTTTACAGAAGTAGGATAAACATCATCAATCTCTTTGTGGAGCTTTCAAAAGGGGCAGATGGTCCAGAGCCTTTTCATCATCTGTGAATCGGGCGTCCGCTCCAGCACATGTAATGCTGACATCGTGTAGCGCTGGGTTAGTGTTTACTGGCTACACGCTGTTAAAGTGAGAGGCACTGGCCAGGCAATTTAAAACACTATATGGGATTAGGTTAGTACATTTGGGGATGTATGAATAGCTACAAATTACAATATTGTCAAATAAGGAGACCGTTATTGAATAGTATTTAGGTTGAAATAAAAAAATATATATATATGAAATTAAAATCTGAAATTGCTGGCTGCATGCTGTTAAACTGAGAGCTGCAGTAATAGGCAATGGCCATGCAATTTGTGTTAGAAGATAAATGAAACTATAGGACATTTGGTGTTGTATGAATAGCTACAAATGACAATACTCTCAAATGAGCACACTTCTGTTCTCTTTTAATATGATTTAGTAAGAAATAAATAAAATAGAAATAACAATATTCAATTAAAATCTGAAATTTCTGGCGATTTGGGGTTGTATAAAAAGCTACAAGTTACAATACTGTCAAATTTGCACACTTCTGTTGTCATTTAATATGATTTAGTAAGAAATAAATGGGATAGTTTCAGATTTTAATTTAATATTTGAATTTCTGATTTTTTTTGGCAAAGTAATACTCCAAACTGCTACTACTACTACTACTACTGCTATTACTACTGCTACTGCTCCTACTGCTCCTACTACTGCTGCTACTACTACAGCTACTACTGCTACAGTACTATTACTGGTGCTGCTACTATTCCTACTCCTTTAATGTGTTGTTTAAATTCATTTTGTATTTTTTCTTGAGTTTTACAATGATCTAAAAACTTGTTGGCAATGTTTGCTAATGTGTGTGTTGTGTCACCATGGTAACTGATGAACATTCCGCCATAGACATACATGAAGAACACTCCCAGCATGATGTCACTGCAAAGTACCAATAGAGTAATGCAATGTAAAGCGCTCTGAGTATATTGAGAGACACTGCACATCCAAAGCATTGTTGTCATTAAAGGGTCTGATCTACAGTATGTTATAATGTTGTTTCCTCATCATAAACATATCTGGAGTTGTGTTTTGTTTCATTCACACATGTTTAACACACAAACCCTGCATATTTAGGCTGAGTACTTCTCTCAAATAGAAAACACTCTGTTCCACCTTGTGATGTCACGTGGTAATGCTCCACTATGTTTGCAAACACCACACACCTTCACTAAAATCATCTGGATGATTTCAGCCCTGGAATTACCAATGTCTACTGAACTAAAGGTAAGGTGTAGCTGCTCACTTGAAAACTACCACCACATGACATCACGAGGTGGAACAGGAACATTTTGAGCTTTGGAGATGTAGACAGACCAATAATAAAGGGTCACTCAAACATACGTGAACTCCAGGTAAGTTTTTGATGAAGTAACAGCATTATAAGATGGCTTAAAACTCACAAGAGTCAATTTTGCATAATATAGAACCATTAAAGAGTTTCGATTGCATTTTGCTTAACTTTTCAACAACAACAAAATTAGAACTTCACTTTGCTTCAGACTAATTAGTCTGAATCCTACTTTTATAGAATATGTTGTTTATAGCACTGCATGAACCATTACTGTAAGCTACTGTTTTAATGAAGACACCACGATGCCAAGAAAATCACATAAATACTGGGACACTGGACAATGGTACAAAAGCCTGAGGTACGTCGTCTAATTACTTAAAAGAATGGACCTACACCACATTTAAATCCATAGAGGACAAACTTTCTTTTCTTTTACCTCGCGGAGCTAAATGCAGCTACATAATGGGGAGTTTAAATGGAGCAAAGCACAAATCATGTTGAGAATGTCCTTAATAAGAGATGGTTATTTCAATAGGGATCACCTTTACGATTCTGTCTTTTATAGAACTGTGAATTCATTCTCGCTCCTTTATATTCCAGTGTTAAGATATGCATTCATTCAATACAAGTATTTGAAAAAAGGCTATCTGAGGGCAGAGTAGTCACATTGAGATGCAAGAGAGGAAGTGCGTCCGTTATTTAATAGGGATTTGTAAGAGATTGGCCAAAGTTCTTGTTCTTGCCAAGGCTGTCAATGAAATTAAAATTATATTGTGAAAAATTAAATGTGAACTTAAAGTGATGGCAGGTCTTCTGTTGTATTCATTTGCTGTTTTGTGCCATTCTTTATTTTGGACCAATTAAATATATATTATGTAACTTTTCTGGAGTGTATAGCAGCAGCTTTTATCCATGGAGCTGTTATTTTTTGACTGGAATGTTCCACAGTATGGCATTGAGCTGAAGATTTTATTCATCTTTGTATGCATATCTCGTGTTAAAGCTTATACTTATTTTGAGTGTGGAAAACTGCAGTGAGAAAACTCAAATTTCAAAAGCTAAAATCACTTAATACTCAATACCAGTTTTGATATCACCTTATTCTAATCATTTATGAAAAGAATATTTACAATTTTCAAAAGCATTATGAATTATTTTCATATTAACATCTACCTTTTTACCTTTTATCCAGTAGAGATTGGCAATTTCAGGGCTGAAATCATCCAAATGATTCTAGTGAAAGTGCATGGAGTTTAAAAACACAGTGGAGCACTTCCTGTATTACCACAAATGTTTTCAGTTTGAGAGAAGAACTCAGCCTAAATATGCAGGATTTGTGTGTTAAACGTGTGAATAAAACAAAACAACTCCAGCAATATGGACCCTTTAAATCATAAGATAACTCAGACTTTTATAGAAATAGTTCCCAATTCCTCAAACTTAACATTACAAAAGTGAAGTTATCATAACATTGTATCTTTAAATATTTAATTAGGCAGGTCTTTGAACAAGAGAAGCCTGGGATTATCACTCACACTTGTTGATAAAGCTGGAATCAAAGTGGCCAGTGGGGTTTTGTGCAGAAATCTTTGTAGAAACTTGTCAATACAGACTGGAGAGAGACAGCTTCCTTACAGCAGTTAGATTCCTGGATTAGCAGCACCAGAAACATTTAAGGGGCTGCTCACTGGTATGACGGGTCTGTTCATTAAAATGGCCCCCAAGAGACTCAATTTGGCTGAAACAAGCTTTGGTGAGGATATGAGAACCAATGAGGATACAGTGTAGGAGTGCTAGATTAAACATAATAATATTAAAATCGCAGTTTGGACAGCTGCAATTACCAAATCGCAAAGGGTTTTACTGTTTAGGTATTAGAATGGGCATTACAAACAACAAATGAGCTACTTGCGGATTTAAAGGGCCCATATTACGCTATTTTCTGATCTGTTATAATGTTGTTTTCAATTATTTGGATAATTTTAGCCCTGGAATTGCAAATCTCTAAAGGTAAAAGGAGCTGTTAACTTCATGACTACCGCTTCATGACATCATAAGGTGCCACAGAGCATTTTGAGCTTTGGAGATAGACCAACTAATAATAAAGGATTATAAAACATAACTACAGGAATGTTTCTGAGAACATAACTACATTATTACATGGCTTAAAGCTCACAAGAATCCAATTTGTGTAATATAGGGCCTTTAAAATGTGCAGTCTGAACCAACTCCTGATCCAAGAACATAAACGTTAATCTGATGACAATAAAAATCACAAATAATACTCCTTACATATTACAGAAGTGCTTACAAAGTGCTATCCAATGGTGTCTATCTTTTAAAATAACTGTTGGAATAAAGTTTGTTTTTTCAACTCCTAAGTGGCTCCTTCACCTATAAAAAAGATTGCTTCCATTTAAAAACACATTTAGCTCCGGCCAACTTTGAATTGAGAACACAGCTCCATAGACTCCGAAGTGAAGCAGCCATGCCCTCTACAGCTCCCATTAGAAGAAAGCAAACGCCCACTATTAGAACTGGACCGATGCACAACGCACACCCCAAGAATAAAGTTCCTTCTTGTGTTTTCAAGGTTAATAAGGAAGAGCTTTACATTGTTTACTGCCAGAAAATGAAGTCTTTTGGGGATGTGTAGGCTGCAGATTAGAGCAGCACAAAATAAAGATGTAGAAAAGATGATTTAACTCAATGTAACTTCTATAGCAGAGGGTCTGCCACCTGCTTGTTTCTATGCAGCTTTGGAATGTTCCACAGTACAGATTTAGACTGCAGATACACCACCACGCCAAGTTACAGGTCAGATCTATGGAGAGGCAACTGGGCTAATAGTAACAATGCATGTTTTGTGAGGACATGTTGTTGTGTTTTTAAAGAACATGTCATTGAAAAAATGCAGCCTCGATAACTTTAATGCTATGCTGTGGAACATTTCAGGCAGCGCAATACCATCTCTATGGGCTTACAATCGATACAAGGGTAAAAGATTACTCAAGTAAAAGGAAAAAGTATCACATCACAATCTACTCTGCAGGTACTAATTATTGAAGTACCTGTTTAAAAATGCACTTTTTAAGTCTTCTGCAGAGACTTTTAAAACAATTAAATCATTAAATGTAGTGATTTTGGTAAAGAATTAGCTGATTTTAAGTGATTCACTTGATTTCTTACATTTTCTAGATGTTGTTGTGTATTTGTGTATCTGGTTTGCTCAAAATTGGAATGTTAATTCAAATTAAATGTGCTAAAAATAAGTCTCAGCCGTTTCAGCAGGTCTGAGACCATAAAGAAAAGTACTTTTTACTTTTCAGTCCAGATCTAAAATGTAGTGGAGTAAAAAGTACAGATCTCTACTCTCAAATGTAGTGAAGTTCAAGCCCACTGTAAAATGCACTTGATGGTGCACTGTGTAACTTTCAGGTGGTGGGTCTGCTACCTGCTTACCTTTATAGAAATTGCATAGTTTTGCTTTTGAATGTTCCACAGTATGGCATTAAACTTAACCATCTTGCATGTATTCAGTTACAGGTGATTTTATTTCTCAAAAATACTTTGAAAAACTTTGAAAAAAAAACCCCTCAAATTTTATCTATAATTTGGCTTGCTGGCATCCCATGTTTGTCTCCACGGAGATAGATAAGCTTAATGCCATGATGTGGAACATTCCAGGCAAACAATATGATTCCATGAAGACATGAAAGCAAGTGGCAGGTCCTCCATCAGCAAAATTGCACAGTGCACCTTTAAGTTAAGTACAGATGCCTAAATATTGTACTTAAGTTTGTACTTCGTTACCTTCCACCACTGATTATAATAAAGCAAAACGAGAAAGGTTGGGCTTCAGTAGAACATATGGGCTCATCAACTGCTATTTTCATCATAAACACCTCCTATACCACAACTTACATCCCTCCTACACACTGTATGTATGTAATGTAATGCAATGGTGTGGACTGCAGTCACTTCTCGCACTCTGCACCAATCAATCAGAGACAAAAACAGCTCTCCTGCCGCTGTGGAGTCTGACCTTTTAAGGAAATACGCTCCACTCCAGGGATGGACCGGGAATGTCACGGAGAATAACTTTAAGTCACTCCACTGCGCTTCATTTGTCTAGAATTTCATAGATAAGCCAGTTCCACCATTCCCTGTGTGCTACCTGAAATCCAACGACCTTACAGGATAATATTTCTCTTGAAAATGAGCATGCTGATTCATAGGGCTGTGGCTGGAATACAACTGTTCCAATTAGACCGAAGAACATGGCTACTAATAGATGCAGGAGAAGATAGGAAATATCTGTGCACAAAAGAAGATGCGAAGAGCTAACTAAGAGCTGTTTCTCAATGAGTATCAAATATCTATGCACAACAGTAGTGGGAAGTAACACAGTATAATTATTTTATTCTATTTTATTGAGAATAAAACAGATAAATAGATAATATATTTTATTATGAGAAATATAAAGCCCAAGGAGGTCAGGATATTTTTTTCAGCAAAATCTGTTGTACGTTATTATGACACTACATGACACTACATACTGACAGAAATGTTTAGAAGTTCTTAACTTTGTTTGATTGTGTTGTTTAACTCATATTTTTACTTGTGTATTCTCACATTCAGTTTTTATCCATGTTGTTAAGCATTTCGGTGCAGTACTGTCTGTTTTTAAATGTGCTATATGACCTATTGACCTAGTAGTAGTAGTTTTTGTTTATTTTGGTTCTCCATGTGAAATTGTGAAATTGTGCTTCTCTCACCACTTACACTTGTAGATGGGAAAAAAGCATTGTAAAATATACATGCATGAATACATAATTCTTTGGTTCTCGTGTTTTTTAAATATATTACATTCCCTGGAGGCTGATCCTAAACCTTAACCATATACAGTGAAGGAAATAAGTATTTGATCCATTGCTGATTTTGTAGGTTTGCCCACTGACAAAGAAATGAACATAGTCTATAGTTTTAATGATAGGTTTATTTTAACATTGAAAGATAGAATATCAAAAAGAAAATACAGAAAATCACATTATAGAAAATATATTAATTGATTTGCATTTCATTGTGTGAAATAAGTATTTGATCCCCTACCAACCATTAAGAGTTTTGCCTCCCAAAGAACCAGTGAGACACTCCTAATCAACTCGTCACCTGAATTAGACTCCTGTTTTAACTAATCACCTGTATAAAAGACCCCTGTCCACAGAATCAGTCAATCACTCAGACTCCAAACTCTCCAACATGGGAAAGACCAAAGAGCTGTCAATGGATGTCGGACAAGACTGTAGACCAGCACAAGGCTGGAATGGGCTACAAAACCATACGCAAGAAGCTGAGTGTTAAGGAGACAACTGTTGGTTCAATTGTTTGAAAATTTAAGAAATACAAAATGACTATCAGTCAACCTCCGTCTGGGGCTCCACACAAGATCTCACCTCGTGGGGTTTCAGTGATCACAAGAACAGTGAGAAATCAGTCTAGAACTACACGGGAGGAGCTAGTCAATGATCTCAAGGCAGCTGGGACCACAGTCACTAAGAAAACCATTGGTAACACTTTACGCCGCAATGGATTAAAATCCTGCAGTGCTCGCAAGGTCCCCCTGCTTAAGAAAGCACATGTGCAGGTCCGCTTGAAGTTTGCCAGTGAACACCTGAATGATTTAGAGAGTGATTTGGAGAAGGTGATGTGATCAAGACCAGAATCAAGCTCTTTGGCATTAACTCATCTCCGCCAGGAAACTTAAAATGAGTTGTGGATGGGTCTTCCAACACAACAATGACCCAAAATATACAGCCAAGGCAACGAAGGAGTGGCTGAAGTAGAAGCACATTAAGGTCATGGAGTGGCCCAGCCAGTCTCCGGACCTTAATCTTATTGCCAAGCGACAGCCACGAATTCCTACCATTAAAATTATAGACTGTTCATTTCTTTGTCAGTGGGAAAACCTACAAAATCATCAAGGGATCAAATACTTATTTCCTCCACTGTAGACATTACTTGACTAACCTTGAGGGAAGTGTATGTAGCCTGCGGTATGGCTGGTTTAAAAAGGGAACTACAATCACCACCTAACCTGTGTTGCCAGTGCCTAAACCTGCAGATAGACAGAAGTGTTTTTCATTCTCAGTATATGTCCATATCTCTGTGAAAGTTCAGCACCTGATCACCACTGATTAATGACTGGCTGAGACTCATTCTGCTTCCTGATTGGATAATCATTTTAAAAAGCAAACCCAAAATTATAACAAACAACTTGGCCGCCATGTCCAATGTTTTTGTAATTCTTTTGTAAGAATGACTCAATCAAATTACATTTTTCATCAGCAAAAGCAATATTTGGTTTGAAAATGTCTACCTCGTATCTGAGGATACAGTCCTCCTGAGGTAGACAGAAAACAGTCATGTTAAATTTAAAATCAAAATATTACATACAGTCTGTCTACATCTCCAAAGCTATAAAATGCTCTGTTCTACCTTATGATGTGAGGAGGTTTTCAAGTCAATAACTACCTTTAATTCAGTAGAGATTGGCATTTCCAGGACTGAAATCATCCAAATGATTCTAGTGAAGGTGTATGAAGTTTAAAAACACAGTGGACACCACATGACATCACAAGGTGGAACAGAGTGTTTTCCATTTGAGAGAAGAATTCAGCCTAAATATGATAACATAGATCTGAAAATAGTGTAATATGGACCCTTTAAAAAATAAAAATCATATTAAAATATGGCTTACTTCCTAAAGTCAATAAACACTGTGTGGAATTTGGGGTAATTTTCCAGTGGCTCTGTTGGCAGGTCTGGTTCAGTTCATGCGTTCATTATATTAAAGTTGAATATTAAATGAATCATGAGATTGAAGGAGGTCACATGGTCACAGCCTTTAATGTGTGCTTTAATTGGAATATACTGCCTCTGGCCCTCACAACAATCTGACATCTGAAAAGTTGTGAAAAGTTTCACAAGCGTTTTATGTGAGGGTGTTATGTCACCTAAGGGTGCTCTGACGCCATGTACCAGGCCTTAAAAAAAATGTATGGATTTAGTGCTGTAATTTAATTTCAGAGAAGTTTGAGAGAGCTTGAGAGAAAGGTCCTTAATAGAGGTTTGGTGGAGGTGGAACTGTCCTTGGTGCTGAACTATTCGTGTCCAGATCCAAAAGCATTTACTTGTGTTTTCTTTTTGTCAAATGTGGCGCCCTCTAGACACAGAAGTGTACCTCACAACATCACTGACCCGGAGCAAACTTTTCTTTCTTTTTTTCCAAATAAGTTTTAGACACAAACAAGTGAGGCTACAAGTTTTGATTTCCTTTGTCCCTTATGCCTGTACTATCCATAGACTCCATAGACAAAGAAATGAGCTAAGGGAGTGTGACGTCAGCCATAGTGCAGTCTAGTCAAATGAAGCTAATCGAGGCTGACAGCTGTAGGGGCGAATTTGGAGGAGAGTTCATGTAGAGCAGGTTAATATGGACATTTTAAAAACAAAATGACGAGGCTCACTGCAGCAGTTGCAGAGGGAAGGGCAACATTTTTTTCAATAGAAAGCGAATTGGAACCAGAGTCAATAGAGCCGGAAGCGCACCTATGCTCACTTCCTGTTTGGAACACAGCAACTAGCGGGTTAGCTATGCCCATTTACAGTCTATGATACTTAAAATATGGCAAAATAAACAAATACTCACCAAGATCAAGTATATAATTTACAACTAGGTCCCAAATTTAAAGCATCTGGTTTTCTCCATGGAGATGTTATTACTTTGTCTGGAATGTTTCTCAATAAATGAGACCAAGTTACTGGTCAAATCTGTGGAGAGGCGACCCCGCTCACAGTCAGAATGTCAGAATGTTTTTCTAGGTATTTTAGCGCTTTAAAACCACCTGTAATTGAATAAATGTAAGGTAGAGCTGTTTAATGTCATACTGTGGAACATTTGAAGCAGAGCAATGACATAGCCATAGAAACAATAAGGTGATGGACCCCCAACCAAAATGTTACATAGTGCATCTTTAAATTTCTCATATGGGCAGCCAAAAAACATTCTTGTAACATTTCTTTATTATCAAATAACTGCTGATAACAAAAACACACATTTTTAACCACCCCATACAACCCAAGCAAACCACCCCTTCTCCCCATCCCCTCTCCGTCTCCCACCCTCCCTCCTCTCCTCCGAGATAGATTTCTGCGGACAAGACCACCATCAGTGCCCCCACATAAAACTCTGCAAACTACAGCGCGTTATATAAAGGCCTCACAGAATGGGGTTAGCTACTGTAATACCTCACGCTGGCACACAGAAGCAGGGGATGGCCACTTAAAAGTTTGACCCTGTGGCAAGCCTGAAACAGCAATGCTAAGCTACACTGTTATGAAGCTGCTCATTGCTGTTTGCTAGTTCAATAAAAGAGAAAAGCGCTATTGGTAAACGCACTATTCCCCAGACGTTGGAGCTAGCGTAGCGGTTATAGCGGATCATTTGTTATACGCTGTATGTTGGGGGCAGAATTAAGTAGCCTTGCAGATCTGAAGCATGGGTTTAACAATGTAAGGGATGACATTTCTAGGGGTATTATAGAGAACAATATGTTTGTTTTGTGTAGCGTAATGTTCCAGACAGTATATTACAGCTGCATGATGTAATACAAGACAATAACGGGCAAAATAATGAATGATATGCACACGTTAAAGGGCCCATATTACACTGTTTTCTCATCTACGTTATAACATTGTTTCCTCAGCAGAAACATACCTGGAGTTGCGTTTTGTTTCATTCACACATATTTAACACACAAATCCTGCATATTTAGGCTGAGTTCTTCTCTCAAACTGAAAACACTCTGTTCCACCTTGTGATGTCATGTGGTAATACAGGAAGTGCTCCACTAGAATCATTTGGATCATTTCAACCGTGGAATTTCCAATCTCTAAAAACAGTAAAAGGTAACGGTTAACTTGAAAACTTCTGCTTCATGGCATGACAAGGTGGAACAGAGCATTATGAGCTATGGAGATGTAGACAGACTAATAAAAAAGGATTAGTTAAACATGTGTGAATGAAACAAAACACAACTCCAGGTTTAATGGGGTTCTGGCTATGAAATTTATACCGCTAGAGGCGCTGTGAGCGTAGAGACCGGAAGTGTACAGATGCGCCATTGATTTTGTACAGACAATTTCAGTCACGCTTCATTAAATTCAACATACACTAATAATTTCTAATAATATGTCTAATAATATGTCTAATAATAATTCTTTCAAGGTATGATGTAATACGGCTCATTGGCATTTTCGGGATCTTGGAAGTCGTAAAATCTGGTAGTGTCATCCAATATTCTCTTGCAGTTTCATCATCGGCCTCTGTAATACCCATTTGGTCCAGTGCTTCGAGTCTGCAAAGTGTGTACCCGTGTACTAGAAGCAAACAAATATACACAAAGATAAGCATGCCTTTCAATAAGTTGGCATTTTCAGCCGGACACCAACTTTCCCCTTCTCTTCAACTCCTCCTTTAATAAAACTAACGTCCACAACCCATATTTTGAAGCCATTTTCCCGTGAAGTATTTGTCATTGAAGTAAATGGCAATGGAGGGACACGAAGCTCACTTCCGGTCGCTATGCTCGCAGCGCCCCTAGCGGATGTTTTGCAGACAGCACCCCATTGATGAACATTATACAACGGTTTAAGCTCACAAGAGTCAGTTTTGCATAATAAAGGATATTTAAAGCTACACTATGCATCTTTTCCAGTGGAGGGACTGCCACCTGCTTGTCTCCTCGTTGTTATCGTTTTGCTAGAATGTTCCAATGTACTAGTATAGCATTCAACTTATCTACACAGAGACACCAAGTTACAGGTCAGATCTGTGGAGAAGTAAGAATGCATGTTTTTTATCAAGGTATTTCTGAACACTAAAATGACTACTAACTAAGTACTTAATATGATACTGTGGAACATTCCAAGCAGAGCAATGGCATCTCCATGGAAACAAGCAGGCGGCAGACCATACACCAGACAAGTTACATAGTGCACCTTTAAACTCAGACCTGCAAATTGTATTATCAGTATCTCCCACTCACTACATTAAAATATAGGAAATGTGAAAAATAAGGGGACAGATTTGACCACAAAGCCTGTAGAATTTCATAATGTTTTCAAGAGTTAATATGAGCAGGGATTACTGAAGGGAATAAGAGGCTCTGAGTACAGTTCAAATGGGAAATCTGCCTTTTCACAGTCAAGAGGACAAAAAGGCAAATGTGTAAAATGTGGAGGAGTTAGTAGAAGGACAAATCTGTACCAGTGTCTCTGTATTTAAAAAGCTAAAAAGAAAGAATTTTACTTGACTGTAATTATCAAATAAGAATTGGCCAAGTGTTATACTTGCTTGCTCTTTAATTACTGCTACTATTACTGTTGTGGTAATATAATATATGAAAACATAAATAAAAGACAAGAATAACAGCACTAGCAACCAAGAATACATCCACTAATACATTAATACTACAAATACGATTGATAATCCTAATACTACTGATACTGCTAATACTACTAATACTATAGTACTATTAATAGAAATGTTCAGCTATAGCATGTAAGCTTTTCTTTCAGAGACATTTCTCCTTCACTCACTCTTCATTATTATAAATATTTGAATGATATTATAGTTTTTTTGAGTATAGTTTTAATTTTGTTGTTGTTGTTGTTGTAACGTAGAACTTATGTGTCTTAGGTAGCCATCACTGGACTACATTCACTAAATTTACTAATACTTGAAATACTGTGTTTAGCTTTTGCAGTTAACATTTTCTTTCAGATATTATTTGTGTCATTAATTAATAATGTATTTATAATAATGCATTTATAATTTTATCTATTTTTTATAGTTTCAATATTCATTTTTTTAAATTAATAAGTTACACATCTGAGGGACCAGATACCTGACAACAGCCCTGGTAGTGTTGAGTGTTCTCCCTTCCACCACGGGTTAGCAGGTTCCAAACCCAGTCTGAGCACATGCTGTTTCTGTTTCCAAGGCATATGAAGCACATGTAATGGACATATGATGGATTTGAGTGCTCTTTTAACCTACACAGAAATCAGAATCACATGTAATCACAGGTTTAGTGCCCAGAGAGCACTGACCCACAGAAGCAGATGAGTGCTTTGTATCCGAACAGTATAAATATACAGGCCAGTCAGCGGGTCAGTGTCATCTGTCCGCTTCTATACACTCATTATTCTCAACGCCAAGTCCAGGGCAGCCCGCTATTTACAAACTCATATAATCCTTATCACAGCTGGGGATATGACACAATATACACATTAAAACAAAGATAATATGTTTTCAGATAATATGAAAACTCAAGAAAAATACAAAATGGATTTAAAAAGCACATTTTCAGGAGACTGTGATCAATACAAGCGTTCATGGTCCTGTTGGACCAAGGTGAGAGTGACTAAAAATTGCTGGCTAATGCTAGCTAGCTTGTGATGTTATTTGAGGAGGGAATGTTCATAACATATTGCAATAAATATTGTATTGTGAGATTTGCATATTGTCTCATTCCTGTTGGTGGGTAAACATTCTTGCGAATGAGCCACTGACACTCCCAAGTCTGATATGTATGTATCACCAAGTAGTTACACTTATATATATTATATTAATAAAGTACTACATTACTACTACTTCTGAGTAAAATAATTTCCAAATAACAGTGCTTTTACTTCTGCAATCTTGTAGCACAATCCACCATATTTGTTCCTTATTCTAAAATTGTAGAAATATAGCGGTGTATAGTTCACAGTGGTACAAGATTAAAGACGCTGCCAGTTGGCCGCTGCATACAAAATGATGGCGCCGTATTATTTTGAATGTTTAACACAGCGCTGTCTCAGATAAGTGGGCTATGTGTCATAATTATGGGCTGCCTATGAGTGTGCCATTAGCTGTGCACGTTTACTTTAGCTTTTGAAAGGGACAAATCCTAATGATACAATAATGACGATCCGGTCCAATGCGTCATCTGCTGCTTTCATGGAAAGAATACGCAGGCCTGTTATTAAGTGCTGGGTGGATCAGACACATTTGAGAACACAAAGAAAGGTAAGAAGAGGTATGCGACTTTTTAAAAACACAGAGTTGGATTTGGGAAATTATTTTAGTAATTGGAAGTAAGGGGAAAGAGCATGAATCCCAAAATAGTGTGACAGATGGCAGATTTAAGTCATACATAGAAATGCACGGGTATGAATGAATGAATGAATGAATGAATAAATAAAAGTTATTGGTTTAGCCGATATCACATTTTGGTCTATAAACTGGTGAAATAAGATGATTTACTGGCTAATGTTAGGCCAAAACATCTAAACTTATATTTTTACAACACTGTATCTCCTTTAAATGATAAATAACAGTTACGAAACACTTTTTTTTTTTACCATACCATACGTTATTTGTGAGTCTCTGCTCTAGTATCAGTTGTTTTCAGATATCGGCAGATACTTAAAGCCAAAGTATCGACCTCAGCATCGTGAAAGAAAAAGCTGGATCGGTGCATCACTAGAAAGAGAGAAATTTCAAGTGCAGGATTAATCGCAATCGAGGTTATTAACATATCGCAAAAGCTGCAGTTTTTGAATTTCATGTACATAAAATTGTGTACATGAAGACAATACACAATTCTGAACCATGAGTGTGGAGCATGGTTGAATTTTAACCGTTAGCGCTGCCCTCTTAGTCCATTCTCTCACCCCGATGTTGCACTATGACAGAAAACCAATGCTATGGGATAGTCTTAAGTAGTTGCTTCCACGTAGTTCTTATCCAACAAAAGGCCTAATATAAAAAGGATCGCCACTGAATTTTTCCCAATAACGAATCCTCCATTTTCTATCCTTGACCTTACCCAACAATGGCACATAGTTGAAGATAAGTAACACTAGAAAATGCTTTAGAGCCGCGCCAAAAGCATATTTATTTTGTTCATCTGTTTGTTTGTTTGTTTATCATCAAAACTGTACGGCAACAACAACCATTTTTTCCCTTTTTTATTTTTATTTTTATACCTGCAAAGACCTGCTTGCCTTCCACTTTTGAAACCCCGTCCAACAGAGCAGAGCTGCATCATCGTAGTGTGTCCTTAAAGAATCTCCAAGCCCAACAATTTTCATCTTTTAGTGGTGAATTCTTTGCATTCACAACTAATAATAAGAATAACAGCTGTAACAGGCTATAATTTTGTCTAACTACTTCAAATGGACAAATGTTATGACTTGAAAAGAAAGTAATTCCAACTTTTAAAGCCCTTTTGTCTGAATGTGAAGTTAGCGGCGGGTTTCATGGATCATGCCGCCTTTGAAAATTATTGACTGGCCAATTACCAACTCAGGCAGCATAACAGTCTGTTACCACGGATACTTAACATAAAAATACACATCTTTAAAGAGGGGGTATTGCACTTCTATGTGGTATTAATTCCTAACACATGATTTATTTAGATCACCGTGTTCACTGTATTTTATTTAAAATGCAGTCTTGGAAGAAGTACTCAGTTTTATTAGTAGTAAAAGTACAGATACCGGAGCAAAAGTAACTAAGTATCAAATTAAAAAAAATCGAAAAAGTATTAAAGTACCCATTTAATAATGTACTTAGAGAGTAAAAAGTAAAAGTATTTTGCACAGATTTTGAGATCTAATAAGGCTTCAAATGTAGTGACTTTAATAAAGATTTGTGCTGAATTTTGTTCAACAGAAATAACTGAATCAATCATTGTTGTTTTTTTCCTAGCTGTTTTTATTAGTATGTTTTTGTTTTGCTCAAAATACAAATGTGTTATAAAATAAAGCGTCAGCCTTTTTGCAAACTCAATAAAAAATACTTTTTACTTTTCAGTCCAGTTCAGAAACAGTGGAGTAAAAAGTACAGATACATGCTTTCAAATGTACTGAAAATGTTATATTTATAACAATATATAAACAACGTATTAAAAAGTTTGGTTATGTAGGCTTGTGAGCTGAGTCTTAGAAAAGTGACTTGGTATCATAAATTTAACTGTATGGACGGTTCAAGTAGTGACCAAGAAAGACTGCAAGCTCACTAAGAAAAAACACTTCAGCAGCAAGATTAATCGCAATGAAATCAAAATCACAATTTGAATGTACACAACTAGCACATCTCAAAGGCTGCAATTTTTGTACCATAATTTCCTCCACAAAGAACAAAATCTCCTGTCTTATTCTGCATAGAAACGGGCCTTCCTCTAGTTTAATATCTACAAACATGTTCTGAAATACAAAATCAGTCTTTTTGTCAATTCTCCTTAAAATATGAACAGACAGAATCCTATTATTAAAATAAAAATCACAAATCTAGTCACAGCCACAAAGCCTATGAGAAAAATTCCAACTAGATATTTTTCTAAAATTGTTGAGTCCAAGGCATGTTTTTGATGAGAGAACATGTTATAATATGGCTGAAATTCCCCAAAAATTTATTTAGCATAAAAATGAAATAAAGAATATCAACCCTATACATTTACAAAGCATCTTTTTAAAGATGTTTCTATGGATATGTAATTGCTCTGCCTGGAATGTTCCACAGTATGATTTTAAACAGATCTACCTTACTTTCATTCAATTACAGGGTTTTATTGCTCAAAAACACCTAGAAAAACAGACATTCTGAATGAGCGGGGCTGCCTCTTCACAGATCTGACCTGTAACTTAGTCTGGTTGGGTCTCCATGAAGATAAAACGGTTTAATGCCATACTGTGAAACATTCCAGACAATGCAATAACATCTACACCAGAAAAATTACACAATGCACCTTTAATATAGCACGTGGGGTTAAAAAAAAAACATTAAAAATATATTGGCACCAAACTGTAAATCATGTTATGAATGAACAGATGCTCTTCTCTTAGATAAATGAAAAGATGGATTGGAGTCTTTGGAAGTTTATTTTCAAACCACACAGAAATCAGCGTTAATCAAATCATGTGGTGAGGGCTTTTTACCCATCTGCCCCATCAAATCCTGCACAATCCTACGAAATGTTTCTTTGCGCAGTTTTCAAATATCTATAGCTGATTTAAAGGTACACTGTGGAACTTTTGTAATGGAGGGCCCGCCACCTGCTTGTCTCCATGGAGATGCTATTGCTTTGCCTGGTATACTCCACAGTATGACATTCAGCATAACTATTTCCATGGTAACGGGCAAGTAACGCCACCAGGCCATATTACAGGTCAGATCTGTGGAGATGTTACCCTGCTTACAGTATGAATGCATGTTTTTTGTCCATCTTATGAGCAAAAACACCTGTAATTGTGTTAAATGTAAGATTTAAAGTGCCTGTGACAGATAAGACTTCTCATTCACACTTTTTTTCACCATTTTTTAGGTTCCAAATTTTACTGCCTGGTGAGAAATTGTGACATCACTAGGTACTTCCATAACTGTTACCAAGCAGAACTCCTTTCATGTACACAGAAATTATTATCTGACAAATACAAACATAAGAAAATACCTTAATTTTGTTGAAATTATGTTTAAAGTATAGTAGTATTTAAAGAATATATAATAAAAAAGAAAAAAAAAGATTCTTCCATGGAAAATGTACAGAACTTTTGGACAGAATTCTCACCAATATGTTTGAATTCTCTACTTCCTGTAATTTTCAACACATTTTGCAACTTTTCTTCTACAAATCACTTCTTGATTTGTGTAAAACTATAATATACAGAAATTATAATCTCACCAAACTAAAACAAAATTAGAGAATCATAAAAATCTGTCACGGAGACAAGCAAATGGCAAACCCTCCAACACAAAAGTTACACAGTGCCCCTTTAAATCTCAAATAGTTCAAAGAATATAAAGGCTGTGTAAGTGGTGATGTGGTCCCTGAGTATAAACGCACAATATTGCAAAGACATGTATTTCTGTGGGGTTGATAAGAATCTATATATAACACAGCAGTGCAGTACAGATCAATACAGCATGTTTTCACACGAATTTATTGGAAAAGTACTAGTAGTCCTTGATTTTTTCTCCTCTTTGAACAGTGTGGTATTGATTGTAGTTCTGTAATAAGACTAAAAATAAAATCAACTATGCATGTATGCGTTTGTGTATTTGTAGTTTTTCTGTACCATACAAATTCACTGGACTTCTTCAGACCATTTCAGGATTCAGAATGTTTTCTTTAAGACCCTCCACCAGGAAAGTGGAGGGTCTTAAAGAAAACATTCTGTTGCCTTCTTGTCTCCATGGAGATGGATTTTTCCACAGAATGGCATTAAACTTATCTTCATGGAGACAACACAAGCATCAGCCCAAGTGACATGTCAGAGCTGTGGAAAGGCGACTCCACTCACAGTAAGAATGCATGTTTTTCAAGCTATGTTTCTAGCACTAAAATTACAAAGAGGTTTAATGCCACGCTCTGGCACAATCCAAGCAAAGCAAAAAGTTACACAATGCAACTTTAATGTCCAGCTTTGAAACTGGCAACCTTTGTTTCACTCAGCCTCTGTTCTACTTAGATCTTCCAGAAGCTTCAACCTGTAAAGCCTCTAAATCACTAAGATGTTTAAAAAAAAAGATCCCATATCATTTTCTCATTTCGCTCCTAGTATTACAATGGTTGAGAGAAGTCCAGATCTTGTACATTAGCTCATAAATATGTAAACAGGAAACGCGCAGGTACAGTCTGTCTGTCACAGAGGAAACGTGGGCTGACTCCTCGGGCTCACAGCCAGTGTTTTGTCAGTGTGGAGGCTGAGTGCAGTCTGCATGTCCTCTCTGTGTTTTTGGGACATTCTCAGAGTACAGAGGCTTCCTCACACTGACCAAACACATGCTTGGACTGTACGGATCCGCCATGTCAACCCAGAGCAAATGACAAAAGACTCACAAAGTTATCAGGAACTTTCACAATCTATCCATTTATTTATCCATCTATCTATTTTTAAAGGTTCCCCCATTACACAAAATTGACTCTGAACTGAACTTTAAGCCATGTTAGAATGTTGATACCTCCTCAAAAACAGACCTGGAATTGTGTTTTGTTTCATTCACACGTTTGAGTAATCCTGCATTATTGGTCTGTCTATATCTCCAAAGCTCAAAATGCTCTGTTACACTTTGTGATGTCATGAAGCGGTAGTTTTCATGTTAACAGCTACCTTTGACCTTTAGTTCAGTAGAGATTGGAAATTCCAGGTTTGAAATAATCTGTGCTATTATGGTGAAGGTGTGTGGAGCACTTTGCGTGAACTTTTATTTATACAAAGTTGTTCTGTTGTTATTTGAGAGATAACTAACAGCTAAAAAAAACACCTTTGGAGCTGTTTTGCCGTATTTGATCTTTGTTTAAAGGAAATAAATACGGTTTTCAGTCTCTGCACTGGTATTGGTTGATACTTAAAGCTACGGTTTTCAAGGCCTTTATTATCAATGTGCACCTGTGATTGAATAAATGCAAGGAAGATAAGTTCAATGCCATACTGTGGAACATTCATCAGAGCAATAACACTTCCATGGATACCACAGCTTTGATAATACTGTACCGTGAGTTTTAGACAACCTTAAATGACTCCACAACACATTGCACAAAAAAGTTGTATACATCAGAGTAATCCACTTGTAAATCCTTCATCTTTATCAAACCTTGACAAGTGCTAATTAGCATCGCCAATTAGCACAGCTAGCATCCCCCCAGCTCTCATTCATAAACAGATGTATACAGCACAAACAGTGATACTCTCTTTCTCACTCCAACATTAGGCTGGAAACTCTGCTAATACGGCTGCAAATTTATTGAACCCAAGTAAACATGAGCGCGACCTTTTAGAACAGGCCCATCCCTGGACTAAATCACATTTGGAAGGAAGCAGGAAATTGTGCCTTCTGCTGTTCTGATGAGCCTGCAGCGTGTAAAACCCAAAGAGCTATGTTGGACAAGAAGACGCAAACACGACTGATAAGAGTTTAGGTAGTGCCTAATTCCTGGAACAATTGTTATTAGAGACTTAGACTTAGACAAACTTTATTGATTCACAGGGGAAATTATCTACACACACACACAATATAATAAAATATAATAAAATATAATAAAATAGTATAGAATAACAACAGAACACAACGGCTAGCAGGTGAGCTATGTCCATACAGTCTATGAATGTACCTTAACCTTAGCCTTATTGAGACAAGCAAGGTGACACAACCAGGCTACATTACAGGTCAGTTCTGTGGAAAGGCACTCCTGCTCACAGCAAGAATGTATGTTTTTAAGGTTTGTGTAGCAATAAAAAAAAATATATATATAAATGGATGATAGATAAGTCTAATGTCGTGCAATTTTCCTGGCAAAACATCACCATAGAGACAAGCAGATGGTTTATCTTCCACCTGAAAAGTTACAGACTTTAGGTGTATTTTTAAGTGTATTTTTCCTACCCATTTCTGAATTGATGTGCCCCACTTCCGCTCTTGTCATTTACAATTTAAAAAGACATTTAGCTGAAAACTCTGGCAGATCTGGTGAGTGAGTATCATTTGTCAGAGCGCCTGTCTTTGCACTCTCTCTTTGTCTCATTCATCAAATCAGTGGAGGTTGCTGGCACGCACTGATGGACTGGCATGAACTGGCTAACTCTGACTTTTTGCATTGTCATTTTTGGGAGTCTAGCTCACTGGACCCTGCACTGTCCTGGTTTTACTTTCACTTTTGAGGCCATCATGTAATTTGTGTCTTGTTTCAGACAAAGAAGGCAACTTTATGAGGCTGGACTTCTTGAATTACACTGTATTGATACTTTACAGTGACATCATGCTGGATGTGTTCTAAAATAAAATAAAAATAAAGCATAGATTAAACGTCACAGACAGAGCAGAGCCTACAGTTAAGCAAAGTATCGATTGTATTGTATATGATCTGGTTTTATCTGTACAAGAACCCTGTCCAAGTCATTATTATAAAGTTCAGTAGAGCAAGGGTAAAACATATGCATGGTAATCTGTAATCTTTTCTGTTTTTTAAGTTTCCTTTATTTATTTCTATTACACTGGATGCTCTCCCTTTCCTTCTTTTCGCAACTTGTAATTTTTAGATTAATTGCAAACCCTGTAATTTGGTGGTAGCAATTACAACCATTTAGTTACAGTTTTATCTTTCCACGAGGAGCTGGGCAGTATGGCATTTAAAAGTGAAAAGTGATCTGACATGCTACTTTGCTGAAATTTCACAACCCAGCAAATATTCGCTGTTATTTAAGATGCTGCAGAAAATACTCTTGTGAGCTTTAAGCCATGTTAGAAAGAGAAATCTGTCAAAATATGCAGAGTTTGTGTGTTAAACGTGTGAATGAAACACAACTTCAAGTGTGTTTTTGATGAGAAAACACAAAAATAAAATAGTTTAATATTGGTCCTTTAACTAATCACAGTGAAGCGTGAACTCTCAGAAGTAGCAGTTAGTTAAAATCCTAAAAAATATTACTTAAACTTTTTACTATTATACTATCATCTTATATCGGGCCCAATGTTTAAAGGGCCCATATTGAGCTATTTTCTGATGTATATTATAATGTTGTTTCCTTATCAAAACAATACCTGGAGTTTTGTTTTGTTTCAATCACACATGTTTAACACACAAACTCTGCATATTTAGACTGAGTTCTTCTCTCAAACAGAAAACACCCTGTTCCACCTTGTGATGTAATAATAATAATAATAATAATAATAATAATAATAATAATAATAATACATTTTATTTATTAGGCGCCTTTCTGGACACTCAAGGTCGCCTTACAACAAGTACAGTATACATTAGGCAGTTAAAAGCAACAGTTAAAATACATACAAAAACAAACAGTAAAACTTTTAAAAACTTTTAAAAGGACAGTGCAGTTATGGTTGAAAGGCCAGTCTGAACAGATGAGTTTTGAGTTTGGATTTGAAGTGTGGAAGTGTGTCAGTGTTGCGGAGGTCAGGAGGGAGAGAGTTCCAGACCTGGGGAGCAGAGCGGCTGAATGCCCTGCTCCCCATAGTGACAAGACGGGCAGAGGGGACAGAGAGCTGGAGAGAGGAGGAGGAGCGGAGAGAGCGAGCAGGTGTGGCGATATGGAGGAGGTCAGAGAGATATGGAGGTGCAAGGTTGTGGATGACTTTGAATGAATGAATACATGAAGCACTCCCCTGTGTTGTTAAACCTTCACTAGAGTCATTTGGAGAATTTCAGACCTGGAATTGCCAATCTCTGCTGAACTGAAGGTAAAACGTAGCTGTTAACATGAAAACTACCACTGCTATCACAAGGTGGAACAGAGAATTTTGAGTTTTGGAGATGTAGACAGACTAATAATAAAGGGTTACTCAAATGTGTGAATGAAACAAAACACAACTCCAGGTATGTTTTTGAGGAGGTAAGAGCATTATAATATGATTTAAAGTTCACAAGAGTCACTTTTGTGTAATATAGGACCTTTCAATTTTGCATTATGATGTTTTGTTGTATATCACGATGAAGACGGTGCCTGACCCGTTAACACCCCGCACAGTCCTTACCTTCATCTTCCTTCCTTCATGGCCTTTACCGACGCTAACATAAAAACAAGCTAGTACGCGCTGTCCCATTTCATAAGAGCAGGGTACACCCCGAGAGACTGGGGGACCACTCCGCCTTCACTGTGCCCTTTGTCCAAGTCCACATTAATATAGCACAGCCCACAGGTGGAGGCTAACCTTCTGTCAACCACCACATGATCGTCTCTGAGGACCACTGTAAACAGAACATGCAAAAATAGACGAAGCTTCTGCTAAGCCCCCACAATCTCCTCCAATAAACGCGACCAGGCCAAAGTCAAATTATGAATATGTGTAATATGCTATTTCAAGTTTCTGTATTTTTGTTTATATAGGGACAAAAGAGGAATAAACTCTGGCCTGCTAGGAAAATGTGTTGGAAATAGGAAAAAGCTGCTCCTAATTACTGAAAATAGGTACTAGTTGATTTTTTTTTTATTAGTATTTTATTAGTATTTATTAGTATTTATGTTTTAAGTCTGTGATAAGGTTAAAGAGGGGTATTACACTTCTGTGGGGGTATTAATTAATATCACATAACATAATTAGATCACCATGTTACCTTTAATTGTTTGGAAAATTCTGTATTCGCCGAGAACAACGTATCGCAATGTGTAATATGTTTTAGTTTAGTTTTTGCCGCTATGAGTCCTCCCTGCCTTTGCTCCCCGTGCTAAGTCACTCCCTCTTCAGAGCGTTATTACAACACAATCAGCGTGCATTTTGCTAATAAAACTACTTCACGTTGCATCAGGTTTGTGAAGTTGTAGTGTATTGTTTTGAGCTTTTGAACTGAAAAAGCTACAGCCACTGTGTTGCCTACAGTACTTCGAGGATTGAAATAGGAGCTAGCCTGAAACATGTTGCCCTTTATATTGAGAATAAGAATGAATTGAGAACTTTATATTATAAAAGACACTTAAAAAAATACATGAAAAATACCTGAAAATAATAATACAAAACCACATCAATACACACTTTGTCATTGTGCCACAACAACTTTTTTTTTCAAATTTTCATAGCAAAAAATAAAAAAAACCTACAGACAGACATCTTTTAAAGCGTTTAAAGCGTTTATAGTATGTCCTGGAGAAATACAGCTGGTGGCATTGGCTGTGTTCCTCGTTGATTCATGTAAACACAACACAAGTGTGGCTTTGGGAGTGCACATGTCTGTATTTACATGTATACAATGTACTTATAAATATGAGTGTTCAAATGTGTGTACCCATTAGCAGGGCAAATACTGCACTCTAAACACTGAGCACTGAACACAACAGAGTGGGTGGCCTCATCCAAGCACTCAAGTAATGCACCGCCTATATGTTTTAGACAAACACTATAGAGGTTTCTAAAGAAGAGCCATTTGTGCGGTCGTCAGACCTCCTGACCCCAGAGATCCAAGCGAGTTCTCTAGACTGTATATAATTTGTGTGTCGATATTTGTGGAAGCATGCTGCAGTTGGCTATTATTATCTACTCAAAATGTGAAGAGATAAAAATAGGAAGAAAGACATGAAAGAATGGAACTTTGTTGGTCCTGCTTTGCCTGGAATGTTCCACTGACTGTCATTAAAGATGTGGAACTTTTCTGGTGGAGGGTCCATCATCTGCATCTCTCCATGGAGATACTGTCTGGAATGTTCCACAGTATTGCATTACACTTGTTTATCTCTAAGGAAACAGCAGGTGACGCCACAGAGCCAAATTACATGTCAGATCTATGGAGAGGTGAGCCAACTCACAGGAAGAATGCAAGTTTTTAGGTTAATAAAAACCCACGTTATTGAGTAAATGCAAGATGGATACTTTAATGCCATATTGGGACATTCCAGACAAAGCAACAATTCTCCATGGAGACAAGCAGGTAGAAGACCCTCCACCTGAAAAGTTACACAGTGCACCTTTAAAGATGGGGTATTGTGCAAAAATCTACTTTTTGAAGTTTTCTACCATGTTATATCGTTGTTCCCTCATCAAAAACATGTCTCAAGTGGTTTTAGACGTCGTCCGTGCATGTTGGAATATTTTAAGCACCCAGGCCCTGTATAAGATTCTGTCAATGCTCAGTCTACAAGCCTACATCAGCCATTCCCACACGACAATTCTCCATAAATATACAAAAACATGAAACAAAACTGTACACAGCAACTTGACAAACCTGATGCACACTGACTGTGTTGTGACAGTGCTCTAAATGGGGAGTGACTTAGCATAGAGAGCAAAGGGAGGGCAAATTCAGAGCATCAAAAATGAAAGTGAAACTTGTGTTGATATGTTGTTCTTGTAGAATATAGCATTTTCAAAATAATAAAAGGTAACATTGTGATCTAAAAATGTTGTGTTAGCAGTTAGTACCCCATAGAAGTAAAATACCCCGTGTTTAAACCCATGTATCTCCATGGAGACTAGGAGCTAACTGTAAGAAAGCCAGTAGTTCGAGGTAATACAAGTCAGAGATATTTTTGTCAATATTCAGAGTAATAAAAATCAATCGAAAGTGTTTTACTATACTGTATATATTTTAGAAATGTATTTTATTATCAGATACTTACAAATACATACCAAATAATATAGTCCCCATGTGACCCAAGTTGGATGATTTCGCTTGGTTTTAGTCTGGTCTTGGTGTTAATGCAAAGGTAAGTATTGATTCTGCTTTCAGCCAGTGTACAGATGCCCAAAAGCATGTGTTGGAATATAATGTTATTTAGATCAGGTAAGATTCAGCCCACTCACTGAAAGGTTAATGGTTCAGATGCAGGAGCAAAGTGAATATAAATAAGATGGATAAGAAACACAGCCAAAGGGTGAACTGTCTTTGACTTTACAATGGCCATGTGGGTGGGTTACTCAGAAAGTTATTCAATAAACCTGAACTTTTACAAACTTTTTAAATCATGGAGAGCTGGTACATGTAGACCAAAATCTGATTATCTGTTTCTAGACATTGAAAGGTGATTTGTGTAACTTTTTTTGGTGGAGGGTCCGTCAAATGCTTTTCTCCATGGAGATGTTATTGCTTTGTCTGGAATGTTTCACAGTGTGGTATTAAACCTTTCTATCTTCATGGAGAAACCAGACCAAGTTACAGGCCAGATCTGTGGAGAGGCAATCCCGCTCACAGTCAGAATGTCTTTTTTGTAGCTATTTTTGAGCTATAAAACCACCTGTAATTAAATAAAAGCAAGGTAGGTCTGTTTAATGTCATACTGTGGAACATTCCAGGCAGAGCAATGCGATGTCCGTAGAAACAAACACATGATAGACCCCAAAAAGTTACAAAGTGCACCTTTAAGACTAGTTAAATGACATGAAAACCAAAAAATCTGATGTGAGTATTTAAAGGGACCATGATCAGAAAGAAATCATATGTTTCTGCTGTTTATATGTTATTTTAATATTTTTTTAAACTCCAAAAATCAGATAATATTCAGATTTAGAGTGTGCACGTGACAGTCACACTAAATTGTGTTATCTGTTATCCAGGTCAGGTTCATAGCGAAGGAAATTGAATTCTGTCAACTTGAAAAAATCATAGCATGTCAATATTGGGTAAAATAAAATTAAGTTAAAGGTGAACTATGTAACTTTTTGCTTTGCCAGGGACGCCCCACGGTATGGCATGAAATGTATCTCTATGGAGACAAGCATGTGACCCCGCGAGGCCAAATTACAGGTCAGATGTGTGGAGACGTGATGCCACCACTTTTTAGCAAAATGATAAAAACGTATCGATTAAATAATAGCAATTAAATAATAAATAGTTCAAGGCAAAACAATTAAGAGTGCATCTTTAAATATAAAAATGTAAAAATGCAAAAATGCGGTAGCCATGTTTACTTTTCAATGGTGCAACTTGTTTCCCTCTTTATGAAATCCTCAGATGAAATGTGGTGTAGAGGCAGTGATGTAGCCGGCATATGTATTAAACTAATCTCTCAGCTTGGGCCTGTTCTGTAATGATGTAATAATTATGCTAATATGGCAATGCATTTAAGTCGTAATTAAACACCGGCTTAAACGTTTAGCTTAGAAAACACCCAGAATTCACGCTGTTGACAAAATGACAACATCTGATATGTTAATGCGAATGTTTACATACCAGAAGTGAATGAATAGGGTTTTCAAAAGAATCGGGAATCAGATACTAATCGATACTAAAGGAAATATCGAAACTTGATACTCATTTGAGCAAGTATCGATACTGCAAAAAGTCATGTTAACAAAATTTGAGCTTTCCTGATCAATCTTAGTATGATTTTGAGCTTTATCAGAACGACTAGCTAAGATAAAGAAAGTACTATTATTTTAGATATTAAAATGACATTTTGTTACTAAAAAAGGAGTCTTATCTTCATTGTGGTATCGTAATCAGTATTGAGTATTGAGTAAATTGCTTAGTATCAAAATCAAGTTTGAAATCTTAGACTTTAGTGTTTTGTATCTGGGTCATTATAAGCTGTTTTAACACACTTACAAATACAGTGTATAAAAGTTAGCTATTCAGACTTCAGAAATTGGGTTACATCTAAAAGAGGAGGAATACTCACAGTAATTATATGCTGAAAGTTATGCAGAAACTTAAAACATGAATTATGCATAAATATTAATGAACCCAAACCTAACATTATGAGTCAGTTTTATATATTTATTTGAAGACCCTGGGTAATGTACAAAGAGCTCAGTTCACATGTAGCCGTGAATAGAAAAAGGGGGATTTGGCTAAATAAATAATGAAATAAAGGATTATTTTGATTTTAACACCTACGTATAAGCGCCTCCCAGATATGATGTAAACTTGTTCCATAGCTTTTACTGCTAACAAATGTAATTCTTACTTACAAAAACACTGGACATGATGACGAAGTTTTTTTTATGATTCATCCACTCATCTTTGTAAAGTTTTTTCAAAGCATGGGGTCCTGGCTGGTCAAGTAACCATTTCAACAACCAGTCCTTCACCATATCCTTCACTATTTATATAATATTTCCTCTTATTGCTAGACTATCCAGTAAAACAGCCAAAAGAGCTCCAGTCTCTCCCACAGTAATCAGTGCGCTGTGCCCTTGACCAGAGGGCTGATCTCTGGGCTCTGAACTGCCAGTGTCCAGCACAGATCAGCTCCCCAGTGGAACACATCCTGCCCAACAAAATGTGAATGGAGACCCCAATGAGGTATTATTAATAAGGGCTAGAGGGCTAGATCGTTGCCATGGTAACCTATAGCAGTAACCAACATCCAGTTCCAGTAGCCATGTTGAGAGCGTAAATTTCTACTCACGGAATCTAAGGCAGCAGGAAGATTTCACTTTAAAGGTACAATATTACATAAAAAGCTTTACACCGTGTTAAAATGGTATTACCTCATGAAAAACACACCTGGAGTTGTGTTTTGTTTCATTCACACGTTTGAGTAATCCTTTATTATTAGTCTGTCTACATCTCCAAAGCTCAAAATGTGTCCGTCAAATACTTTTCTCCATGGACATGTTATTGCTTTGTCTGGAATGTTTCACAGTATGGTATTAAACCTTTCTATCTTCATGGAGACCAAACCAGAACAAGTTACAGGTCAGATCTGCGTAGAGGTAACCCCGCTCACTTTCAGAATGTCTGTTTTTCTAGGTATTTTTGAGCAGTAAAACCAATAAATGCAATAAATGTAAGGTAGAGCTGTTTAATGTCATACTGTGGAACATTCCAGACAGAGCAATGACATCTCCATAGAAACAAGCAGGTGACGGACCTCCAAGTTAGATCTTTAAATCAATTAATTTTCTAGCCCTGTTATCGCATTATTCTTTTATTAAAATTATGCTCTTCCTCCACTCATAAGATGCACCCTCCATCTCTCAAGCCTTTATTCATACCTCACTGGTAGATCCTGGTAAAACCTAAGCTGTCTCAATGGGCTATTTCCTGGCTAAAAATTAAAGCAGTGTATAGAAAATGTATTTTTATCTTACGCAAGGTTCTTCATGATTTCATACATGTTTTAAATGCTTCAAAGTGTAGCGTGCATGTCCTCAAGTGGAATGTCATTGGTTATTCTGAGACAATGCAAAGACAACGTTTGAGCTAAACATGAATGGAAGAACTTGAGAGGAGGATGTGGAAAACGTGGATCATCATGCTCAGACTTTTTTTTTTTTTTTTTTGAGTTTAGGCTTGGATATGAATACCTTTTTCCAGTATCCATGGAGACAGTGCAAGGAGATAGCTATGGACCTCTGAGAAGTGACAGATTTTTCACAACAAATGAGGCAGGAGAACTTCCACTGGAAATACTTCATCTTCACCATTGGAGTATCGGAGTAAGAGTGAAGAAAGAAGAAAGTGTCTCCAGAGTTTCCACTGGCTCTCCCTGGATACAGACTGATGCCCGGGCTTCAGGACACAGAGGAGAGACACTCTTGTCCTGAGGGCTGTTACTCACCTCAAACTGCCCTGTCATAAGAGCTGCTGCCACAAATAAAGGGAGTGGAAATATTGTTGCAGCTGACCTTGAATTTCATCCATGTATCATCAGAGTCAGAAATGATGACACAGTAGAGCCCTTTAACCAAACATTTTAGGGTGCGTTCAAATTTGTCCTTGTTTGGTCACAGTTTGGGCCAAGTTTGTGTCTGAATGTAGTCTTGGTTTGGTCCTGTTCTAGTCCTGGTTTAGTCCTGTCCGAGTCCAGGTTTAATTTTGGGTTTAGTCCCAATTGAGTTGGAAAAACACATTTAACTGAGCTGACTGATTTGGCGGATTGTAAGACAGATGCCCTTCCAGCCAAAACACCAACAGTACCACAACTATGCCACAGTTAAAGGTGCACCTCCTTATTTCTATGGATATGTCATTGCTCTGCCTGGAATGTTCCACAGTATGACATTAAACAGCTCTACCTTACATTTATTCAATTACAGGTGTTTCTGTTGTTAAAAATACCTAGAAAAACAGGCATTCTGAATATGAGCAGTGTTGCCTCTCCACAGATCTGACCTGTCCCCTGTCTGGTAGAAAGGTTTAATACCATATTGTGAAACATTGCAGACAATCAACAATTCCAACATTTCCATGGAGAAAGGCATTTGATGGACCCTCCACCAGAAAAGTTACACAATGCACCTTTAACCAAAATCAACCGCACCCTCAAAAATAATTTCAGAAAAAAGAAAATCTCCAATTCAACCCTCCCCTATTTGTAAAGAGACTCAGATCCAGGTGTGCTAGTGCAAGAATTGTGTCTTAATTGCCTCCTGACAGGGATAACTAAATAAAAATTATGTATTAATTCACGAAACAATCACGGAGGCAAATCAAATTGACAAAATGTTTTCATATTTCATAAACTGATAACACGACTCCCAAATGGGATTAAGAGTGGAGAAGAGTTGGATCAATTGTGAAGCGAATCAATCCATTACAATCCTAGTACGGAACACTTATTAGTCTAATGCGGTATGACACTCCTCCCCGAAGACTCTTGCTCCTTTACCCATATTAATATGCTCTATCAGCGGGTACAAAAGACCTAGTCCGCCCTCCCCCTCCTCCCATACCCACTTTTGAATCTGCTTGCCATAATAAATCAACAGCATTATCGATTTTTAACGTGAGTAAAGCAGGCCCGCGAAAACTGCTTGCATTAAAAGTGCGATATCAATCAAATAGGCAAGGACCGTGGGGCAAAGTCAAAAGAAAACTCTATTTCCCAAGATGGATGTATACTCTGAAGGTGAAAACAGCTGAGATAAAAGTGACTATACTTAAATACAAGTTAGGGACAATAGGGTACCCCCAAGTTACTAAATGTGCGTTTAATATTGGTATTAGTAGTAGTAACAGAGTAACTTTAACTACTGAAAGACGACGAGTTCTTCTCTCAGAGATAGTGAGACAAAGCCTGGACACGTACGTCCAAACTAGATTTAATAAATGATAACCTGACGAAGGTCCACTGAGACGTCATTCATTAAATGTAGTGTGGAAGTAAGTGTGCAGGCTTTGTCTCACTTTCTATGTTCATTGTAATAGCCTAGCACCAGTGATGTGTGTATACCTATACCTTTTATGAGTTCTTCTCTCAAACAGAAAACAGTAAGTTCCACCTTGTGATGGCATGTGGTAAAAGAACAGGAAATGACCCACTGTGGATCCATACACCTTCATTAGAATTATTTGGATTATTTCAGTCTTGGAATTTCCAAACTCTACTGAACAAAAAGTAAAAGGCAGCTGTTAACGTGAAAATTACAACTTTATGACATCACAAGGTGGAACAGAGCATTTTGAGTTTTGGAGATGTAGACAGACTAATAATAAAGGATTACTCAAACATGTGTGAATGAAACAAAACACAACTTCAGGTATGTTTTTGAGGGGGGAACAACATTATAACATGTCTTAAAGCGCACAAGAGTCAATTTTGCGTAATATAGGACCAGAAAACTTACACAATGTACCTTTATTCAACTCTTCGCTACTTGACTCAAATAACAATTTAACATTTCTGCTTAAGCAACTTTCTGAAATTTCAATCCCCTTTTCTTCATACTTTCCATATTTCTAATTTTCATGCACCGCCATATTGCAATAGAGTAAATAAATATCTCATTACATGCACCATTAGCTGTTTGTCCAATATCGTAATTAACTTTAAGGCAACATTCCCAACAGCAACTGCATTACTGTTTTCCATGGGGCATAAAATTGTGTTGCCTTTAATTTAATTGGTGCACACCAGCTGTTGAGGCCAAATTAAATCTTCCTAGCTAGCCTTCTTACCTCCTTCTTTTGAAATCTCCTATGCACATAAACGCCTTGCTGCTTTGGGTAGTGTAACAGACTCAAATCACCACCAACGGACCTGAGAAAATGTGCAAAGGTTCGACAATGGTTCACAGCGGAGATGGAGAAAACAATGAATAAAAAATAACTAACTCAAGTTTCAAACAAGGAGCTAGTTAGCAGAGATTCAAGTGTGTGGCGAGAAACATTGGGTGGAATACAGTGGAGTAGATAAGACAGTTTTAATCCTTCATCGCTTGTTAAAACGTACTGTTGTGGCATTCTGGGTAGTCGAGAGTACCCCAAAAACTTCTTAGCACAGACAATTTTTGACATTTATGATGGATATTGTTATTGACTTAGCCTGGTTATGTTACAAACCAAGAACTTTCAACCAAGAACTGTGGAGTCTGCATGTTTGCCATGTGTCTAGGTGGGCTCTAAGGTGGACCCATAAACTTAAAATAGTAGGCTAAGTTAGGTACGCCTGACCAAAAAACCTACTTTAAGATTTCAAAGGTGATCGCTAAAGGTTGTCCCAGTGAATATGGGTCAAATGCAGAGGACACTGCCTTCCAACAAGAGATATACTATGGTTCACACAAGAAACATGCACCGAAAAGGGGGAAATGTAGGTCAGTTAAAGGTGCACAGTGTAACTTTTCTCCGTCAAATGCTTTTCTCCATGGAGATGTTATTGCTTTGTCTGGAATGTTTCACAGTGTGGTATTAAACCTTTCTATCTTCATGGAGACTAAACCAGGCCAAGTTACAGGTCAGATCTGTGGAGAGGCAGCCCCGCTCACAGTCAGAATGCCTGTTTTTGTAGCTATTTTTGAGCTATAAAATCACCTCTAATTGAATAAATGTAAGGTAGAGCTGTTTAATGTCATACTATGGAACATTCCAGGCAGAGCACTGACATATCCATAGAAACAAGCAGGTGATGAACCCCCAGCTAAAAAGTTCCGCTTCAAGAGAGCTTGGATTTATTTCTTTGATTACTTATTTCAAGAGATTTCCGACTTGACACATGGTTAAATATACTACATCGGTGGTTCTTAAGTACCACCTTGAAGAAAATACTTGGCTTTCTGAGTACCAGATCTAAACCTGGACTATCCTAGGTTCAAACTAGGGCTATACCAGATCTAGAATAGCTCTACACAACTGCTACACTGGTTCTAAACCAGGACTAACCCAAATATGGACAAAATGTAGACAGGCCTATCACAAACACATTAGGAGGCACGGTATATTACTACAAAGAAATATTCAAATAACTGATAATATTGAAACTACGTTATGTCCCTGACAGAAAGCAGGATAATGTCAGTAAATCAATTTTTACATATATCATTTCATTAAAAGACCTAAGCTGCAACACATAATTAGCAGAAGTAACCTATAATTAGTCATAGGAATTATTTATTCAAACCTCTAGAGTTCAAATATAATCCTATTACATAAAATCTCCCCACGATTGCAAAAAAACCCCAACATATACACAATAAATGTTGAGCCCCAAAATATACTGTACAACATACTGAATGAAAAGTCAATATAGTAATTATCATTTCAGGCAAATGTGGCTTAAATTGGCTAAATTAGGCAAATATTGGTATCTATGCACAACAGTTTGAAAACTTCTGTACTATAATAATAATAATAATAATAATAATAATAATAATAATAATAATAATAGCTATAAGCATGTCTATCTAAACTACTCAGACATTCTTCCAGTGTCTGAAATAGACTCATTAAAAACTACACTTTTTTGCACTGTACAAAAAAACAAGATCTTCCCTTTTAATTTTAAGTACATTTTGCCTTCTGTTTGCCAACTCCAAGACATGCTCTTTGAAATACACCCAAGCCTAAACGAAAAGAACATCTGATTTGGAAAGTCCATACACATATATCACCAACACACACTTGCCAAAAGATGCAAAAATAATTATGATTTAAACAACCATTAATTTGAATGTACCACTTTAAAGAGCCCATATTACACTGTTTTCTCATCGATGTTATAATGTTGTTTCCTCATCAAAAACATCTCTGGAGTTGTGTTTTGTTTCATTCACACATGTTTAACGCACAAAAATCTGCATATTTAGGTTGAGTTCTTAATCAGAAAACACTCTGCTCCACCTTGTGATGTCATGTGGTAATACAGGAAGTGTTCCACTGTGTTTTTAAACTCCATACACTTTCACTAGAATCATATGGATGAGTTCAACCCTTGAATTGCCAATGCCTTCTAAACAAAAAGTGAAAGGTAGCTGTTAATTTGAAAACTACAACTTAATGACATCACAAGGTGGAACAGAGCATTTTGAGCTTCAAAGCTGTAGATAGACTAAAAACAAAGTATTACTCAAACGTGCATGAATGAAACAAAACACAACTCCAGGTATGTTTTTGATGAGGTAACAACATTATAACATGGCTTAAAGTTCACAATAGTCAATTTTGCATAATATAGGACATTTAATGTAAATATACCACATTGAAGTCCAAACTTTTGAATTACCATATTAGTACTTCTTTCAAACCACCCCAGTATTTCTATCACTACCAAAAAACAACTTCATTTCATTTGGTTGTACTGAACACTGCTAATACTGAATACTGCTAATACTGAATACTGCTAATACTGAATACAGCTAATGACAGATGGAGAACACAGCGACTACCCACAGAATCCAATAAACAAGCTTCTAATCAGAAAATTACCGAAGCAACGCATGATTTGGTTCATGACGGACATGTTCAGAAAGAGCCTCACGTGGAGAACCAGCCATCATGCCAGGCTTCGTGCCAACTTGTACCCAGTTGACATATTTGGAACATTTGTCGCTAATTGACTAGTGAAGGCTCCATGGTGCGCAGTGAAATTGGTCCACCAGGATTAGCTCGTTCTTAGCTGCTCACTGCTTACAATTAGAACTGTCAAATTTTAGTTGAATTGTGATTTTATTTCTTTTTCAAATTACCAATGGTCAGCTTAATAGGCTTTTTTAATAGGTTGGGTTCATATCAAATCATAACACTAGAAATTCCCCATTGTTTTGAAGTGGATGGAAAGTTAGAATTCTGTTAAAAAAAATATATATATAGCCTATTAACTAAGGATATGCAAAAATATTGAAATATCGATACTAAATTTGGTGATTCAGTATCATTATCATGGGCTATTTGTGTATTTGTGGTATCTTTTTGCATTCTTTATTATAAGTTTGTCTATATTTCCAAAGCTCAAAATGCTCTGTTCCACCTTGTGATGTCATGAAGCAGTAGTTTTCAAGTTAAAAGCTACCTTTTACATTTAGTTCAGTAGAGATTGGCAATTCTAGGGTTGAAATTATCCAAATGATTTGAGTGAAGGTGTATGAAGTTTAAAAACACAGTGGAGGACTTCCTGTATTACCAAATAACATCACAAGGTGGAACAGATTGTTTTCTGTTTGAGAGAACTCAAGGGTGTGTTAAACGTGTCAATAAAACAAATCACAACTTCATGTATATTTGTGATAAGGAAACAACATCATAATATACACCAGAAAATGGCGTAATATAGACCCTTAAAAAAAAAAAGACTCCCAGTCCAACTCCAAACAATAAAAGAGCAAAAAGTACGCCAATCCACTGCACGATTCTAAGTATAGCTTCACTCCAATACCCTTGAAAACAGCATTGGCAAAGGGAACTGCCTCAAGAGGAGGGGGAGCACACGTCTCTGCCATATTTCAAAATGGAGGATCCTTTCTTTTCAAAGACCCCGGGCTGGCCGAGAGGAGAGGAGGGAGAGTTTAGATACGGCTTGCCTGGTCATGGGAGAGCTGTACATCCTGCGTGGACAGATGGTGGAAGACATCTCATTTCATGAACGAGGGAGATCAGGAGAAAGCGAAAGAGAGAGAGACTTGGAGTGGGGTGGTAATAGACACCAACAGAGCGTGGACTCATAAGGCAGGACTCAAACCAGAACTAACGGATCTCTGCGCGGTTCTCCTGGGGGCTCGTTCAAATCTGTTTTTCATAATCGGTCAAGTGTTTACAACAGTGCAGCTTCCACTCAGCGATTTTCTTGTATAAAAATAGTAGAACTCCAGTGTATGAATGTATGTATGATAATGATTAAAGTAATGATTTGAGATGTTTTTTTGCAGTCTGCCATGGTTGAGGTCCAAGTATCGTACAAATAAGAAAAGATGGTAAAACATAGGAGTACTGAAATATCACTTTATACAGTTTTTTGTGAGATTAAACAGCAAGTTTCTGTTATACTGTATCTTGTAAATTATGTATTGTAAACTTATACATGAGATCAAAACCAGATACTAATTTCAAGTATCAAAACTGACATAACAATCACATTAACAGTATAAAATGTGACCTTTCCTGGTTAGTGTTAGAATCGTTTTGATCTAGATCAGAAGCAGAATCAGAATCTGAGGAAACTACAATTATTTTGCACTGAAAGTTAGTTTATTGTCTAAAAACAGCAGAATGTTCTTATAGACAACACTACATCAGATACAAATGTACAAAAACAATTACGATTTTTTGAATTCCTCAACATAAATAAGGCTATATCTCTTTTGCATGTGTCAACCAGTTTTGTCTTTTGGTCCAGAATTAGAAATACAAAGAATTTTCTGTGTTCATTTAAAGGTGCACTGCGTACCTTTTCTGGTCCTTTTGTCTCCTGCTTGTCTCCATGGAGATGTTGTAGTATTTATTCATTACGGGTGTTCTTATTGCTCAAAAATACAATAATTCCTTCTGTGAATGGGGGTGACTTTCCACAGATCTCTAACAAATTAGTCAAAAACATTAGTTAAAGGTTCTATATTACGCAAAATCGACTCATGAGCTTTTAGTCATGTTATAATGTAATTACCTCATCAAAAACATACCTGGAGTTGCGTTTTGTTTCATTCACACGTTTGAGTGATCCTTGATTATTAGTATGTCTACATCTCCAAATTTTAAAATGCTCTGTTCCACCTTATGATGTCATGAAGTGGTAGTTTACAGCTATCTTTTAGATATCAATTCCAGGGCTGAAATGATCCAAATGATTCTAGTGAAGGTGTATGTAGTTTAAAGACACAGTGGAGCACTTCCTGTATTACCACATGACATCACAAGGTGGAACAGTGTTTTCTGTTTGAGAGAAAAGCTCAGCCTAAAGACGCAGGATTTGTGTGATAACCATGTGACAATGAAACAAAACAACTCCGGGTATGTTTTTGATGAGGAAACAACATTATAACATACAGCAGATCAGAAAATATGAGCCCTTCAAAATGAAAAACAATTTGTTCCCCATCGTCCCTTTGTGAAATTTTCTAGAAATGAGCAGAACAGAACAGTATCGCTTGACAATAACCTCCAAGTGAGCAACAGTCTGTATGATCCTCCAGTGTGAAAGCCTGCCAGTGTTCAATTGCCATTTCTCAACTATCAAGGCTGGTGTGACAAGTAGCGGTGCCCTCCAAAAGTGTTGCTAACTCGAGGGTCAGTCTCGTCTAGCGGCTCAAGTTATTTTCTCTATTTTGGTGCCCACTTTAGCCATAGCTGCAATGTGCCCTTGACTTTACTGACCTGCAAGTTTGTGTAGTGTGTGTCCTCTTTAGATCAGTAACTCTTATGCTAGCAGAATGTGGACTTTCCCCAAGAGGGCCTTCTCTGGTCCATTTATTTTATTTTTATGTTTTGTTTTGTTTTTTTATTATTATTATTATTTTGTTTTGTTTTCTACTGGCAATATTGAAATCATATCAAAATAGTTGCTTTGAGGAAAACTTTGAATATTGAGTATATGATCAGTAATGGATAAAAACAATTACTAAAAACGTATAAAGAACTGATACAAAATAAAGCACATTTCTAGTCTTTAACATACACTGTATTGCCAAAAGTATTTGCTCACCTGCCTTGACTCGCATATGAACTTAAGTGACATCCCATTCTTAATCCATAGGGTTTAACATGATGTTGGTCCACCCTTTGCAGCTATAACAGCTTCAACTCTTCTGCGAAGGCTGTCCACAAGGTTTAGAAGTGTGTTTATGGGAATTTTTGACCGCTCTTTTTGTGAGGTCACACACTGATGTTGGACGAGAAGGCCTGGCTCTCAGTCTGCACTCTAATTCATCCCAAAGGTGTTCTGTCGGGTTGAGGTCAGGACTCTGTGCAGGCCAGTCAAGTTCATCCACACCAAACTCTCTGATCCTTGTCTTTATGGACCTTGCTTTGTGCATTGGTGCACAGGCATGTTGAAGAGGAAGGGGCCATCTCCAAACTGTTCCCACAAAGTTGGGAGCATGGAATTGTCCAAAATATATTGGTATGCTGAAGCATTCAGAGTTCCTTTCACTGGAACTAAGGGGCCAAGTCCAGCTCCTGAAAAACAACCCCACACCATAATCCCCCCTCCACCAAACTTTACATTTGGAACAATGCAGTTAGACAAGTACCGTTTGCCTGGAAACCGCCAAACCCAAATTCGTCCATCAGATTGCCAGATGGAGAAGCGCGATTTGTCACCACTGTCTCCACTGCTCTAGAGTCCAGTGGTGCTGAGTGTCTTTGCGTAGATGTTTTTGTATTGCCTCTAATTTCTGCAATATGGTATTAAAGTGCCTGTAACAGATTGGACTGCTCATTTGACTAAAACACAGTTAAAATCATTATATTTATTAAGAGTTATTATTTTTTTCCTCAGTTTGGCCATTTTAGGTTAAAATTTGACTTCCTTATTGGAAATCACTACATCACGCTGGGAAATTCCATAACTGTTACCTACCAACCAAATGAAAATATCAGCCTCTGCAGGAGATTTAAGGCCAATAAACTAAAAAGTGCAAATATCTCTCTCTCTAATCTACATCGGCCACCTTTATCTATTGAACACCTGATTGTGAACAACCAACAGACACAAACAGGACACCTCCCTGATGCACATTTTTAATTACAATCCAAATCTTCCAATTAACCGCCAAGGTCAATTATTGGGCTTATTTGTATGCTAGCTTACCGCAGCACACTTATCCATACATCGCACGTGGGAAAAACTGACTCCAATTTTCCCATCCCTGAGCAGGTTAACTTAGTCTCATTATCTTGCAAATATATACAGCAATGCGCATGCCACTATATCGAATGTGATGATTAAAGTTACAGAAAGCACCCCTGGCTTAAGTATCAGGTTTTCTCTATTGCTATGTTCATTTCGAACTCGCCAGGCAGTTTTAATAAGAGAACATGCTGAACGGATATCTTACACCAATCTCCGACTTGGCAAATAAGGATTCAGTTGTTGCGATAATTGTTTTGGGGTCAGAGGGGTCAGTTTGCTATACTTATTTGTGTGGTAATTTTATGCAAGTAATTTCTGCAATGTTCTTTGTTATCTTGTGTATCGTTTAAAAGATATGAAGTCATTTATGTGACGGGTGGTGCATCAGAATGATAACTACATCTATCACGCAGCTAACCATGACTGGCACTGCTTTGGTGTAAGCCTGTTGGGAATTCTCTGCTGCATGTCACTCCCTATGGTTTTCTCCGGCTCAATTTTATGAGCATCGAAGTAAAAGCTGTTTAGGGAATATCCATATCCATCCAAAATGTATGCAGCTATTAATGTGTAGTGTTGTTATTATACCAAAATTACAAACTTGATTTCAATATCAGGAAAAGCCCTGATTTAAACTTTTTTTAGACAATGCAATGTAATTATCGACACACAATAATACTACCTTCGATATATTACCTAACCTGGCTCATCCCAAATTGATGTGTGGTCATTCTGAATTGAGTTCATATGGTTTTGATAGTTTTGATGAATGCACATTATCAATCTGGGATGAGATGGCTCTCACTGGAAGCGATCGGAAAACACAAAGTGCTATGACGACTATTTGAATCTGTTTGGCCGAAGCATCACAACAGCAGAACAAGCCAAAATATAACTTTTGTTACATCCAGTTGAGAGAAAGGTACAGATGTCTCCCCCCTCGTTTTTCACAAACTAAATAGTCCATATTGACACTAAAATATGCTGAAGTACGTTTTTTGTTTGCTTGGGCGCTTCGCCTTTGGCTTCTGCACAAACCTCAGTGCTTCTCTGTGATTGGTCCGCCTGCCCAAAACGAACAGCAGGCGCACTCCAAGATGGATTCAATATTTGTGAACTCACAAATATTGCAAGAATTCATCTTAATGATGAATTCATCTTAGATCTCATTTCTAGTAAGAATCACAACAGAGACTTCTCCATTGCTTTAGCCTTGTGCTTGGTAAATACCCTTGCAGTGTAATAACACAAAGCATGCAGTTGATCAAATTGAGTCGATCTTGTTTGAATGGACCTGAATAGACAGAATGCCATTGGAGTAAATGCTATTGTCTGTGCAAATAAGCCCCTAACACATTGATTGAGTATGTTTTCAATTAAACTTTGAAGCTCTAAACACTATCGAATATAATACCATCTCTGCTACATATGTGATATAGGCATAGCTACTTCATGACAAGCAATTTCAGAGTGCAATATCAGAATGCAGCCATGTATTTCTAATGTAATAAGGGGTAGGAAAACAAGGAGCAGGACAGTTTACCACATGGAAACAATTTAAAGGTCCCATATTACACAAAACTGACTTGCGAGCTTTAAGCCATGTTAGAATGCTGTTACCGCCTCAAAATATACCTTGAGTTCTGCTTTATTTTATTCACACATGTTTGAGTAATCCTTTATTATTAGTCTACATCTCCAAAGCTCAAAATGCTTTGTTCCACCTTGTGATGTCATCAAGTTGTAGTTTTCAAGTTAACACAGACATGAAAATCTCTCACCTTTCTAAGCCAAAACAGGTAACCCACGTGAATCGTGTAGATTCGATGAGAAAAGTGTTTTGTTTTTGTTTTGTTTTTTTGTTTTTTTTAATAAACTTGTACCGGTGTGCGGGAGTGCACGGGCTTTAAATGCTGACACATGCAGTGTGGCCAGGCCCTTACTTTAGCCTGTGGGCTCGTCTGGAGCCCGCGGACACTGTGTGGCACATCACAAACACACACGCTCCCAGCATGTGGCTTGTTCGCAACAGCATGTGCCCTCGCGTACTAGGGCAGGTTAAACTTTTTAAAACATCCTACCTGACCATCCGCCTCACGTCATTGCGCCGCTCCTTGCTTTTTCCCGCTCTCTCTCCTCCCCACGTATAGCACACATGGGCTCGGTCCTTAGTTCTCGCTGATTAGAAGGGCAAAACGAAACGCAAAGCAAAAACTAATCAAAATTTATGTTACAGTGCCAGCACAGCAGGTCTACTGCGATATGTGGGCTGAAGTTTGCCTAATAAAATGCCAAATAAATCTGTGTTTGTCACAATGTGGATTTGGCTTGGTAAATGTGCAGAGGCTGCTAAATACCACTGTAAAAACCAGTAAGATAATGTAACTCCAGTTAGGAATTTGAAAAAACAGGTTTAAAAATCCCACCCACTTTATTCACTCTGAAGCAGTTTTCTGTAAACTGTCAGTGGAAGTTATCTTAAAGAAGGGGTTCTCAAACTATGGGTGAGGATCCAAAAAAGGGTCACAGTGTGTTGAACAGTTTGCTTGGCTTATTTTAATGCCTAAATTAACATTAATCACATTAAATGGAGACAGATTTATAAAAACATTGATATATATGTGCCAAAATAACTGTAAAATACAAATAAATGTAGAAAATTACAAAGATGGTCTTGATTTGGTCTCGATGGGCCATGGTCTTGTTCTCAACCTTTAAAAGTCTTGGTCTTGTCTCAGTCTCGACCCTCAGAGGTCTTGGTCTTGTACCTGTAGCCTATGAATGTGCTTGTAAATAATTATTTGTGGAAATGCAAATTGTTAAATTGTAATTTCACTCTTTAAAAGGCTGATATTATGCTATTTTCTGATCTATGTTATAATGTTGTTTCCTCATCAAAAACACACTGGAGTTGTGTTTTGTTTCATTCACACATATTTAACACACATATCTGGCATATTTTGGCTGAGTTCTCAAACATGTGTGAATGAAACAAAACACAACTCCAGGTATGTTTTTGAGGATGTAACAACAGTCTAACATGGCTTAAAGCTCACAAGAGTCAATTTTTAGTCAATATTTAAGTTACATACAATTCACATACAAAAGATGGTACCAAATATTTATCTGACTATTAGACTAAGACCGTTGCTGATGTAGGAATCCAGGATCTATGCAAAGCTGTGAACTCACACAAAAGCATAAAAGATCCATATGCGTACGTACTTTTATTCATATGGGGATAATATCATCATTCTTGGATTTTTCTTTATTTATGTATTTATTTATGGTCAGCAAACAGCCCTCTTGAGCCCAATTACAGCATTGCAGGTACATACACTGCGGATTCTGCTTGGTTATAAATTCATACAAACTGCACACATGAGCCTAATCTACTACATACTCCCAAGTTGCTAATACGTAAACAGTATCTAGGCAATCAGTCTCTAAGTGGTCAATACTGATGAAAAATGTTCTAAAAGGAAGAACCTGCGTAGTATTGTCACCTGCTCAAATGAGTTTTCTCATTGTTTAATATAAAATTCTCAATCCCCAAGATGCTAAAATATGAACAGTATTTAGCCACCCAGTACATGAAAAATCTTCTAAAAGGAGGTTAAAAAAAAAAAAAAAAAATCGCCAGGGGAGTGGAGGTAGTAGAGCGTGAATTGCCCAGAAGAATGGCCTCTGAAAGTGAATACGCCTTTCCTTGATGAGTATTAATGACATAAGAGTAGAGCAGCCAAACATGCAGAGAAGAGGAGGTGGAGGTGGTGCTGGGGACAGGTGGTAAAGCATTTGACTGCCTCTCTGGTCTCACAAATCTACCTCACCGAGCGCAGGTTTTGGATATTAAAAAATAATGATTAGGTCGGTGATTTATGACAACACAAAGTCACTGAAGACCAAGATGGATGCGTGTGGGAGGCATATAAGAAGAATACAGGTTATAGGGACGACTGTGGAGCGGTTCTCAGGTGGATTCTATGGGTTTGTAATAGTTGGTGGTGCAAGCCATACATCTGGTTCAGTGTTATTAAATCTCTATACTATATATACACATACATTTTGCTTCTGAAATTTTAATTAGTTTTTTTTTTTTTCTCATGATTATGTTGTGACTTGAATCATCATGATTCTCAGTTAATCAAATCTTTACATCCCTATTTGCTTTAGTATTTTATGTTTTATGACCTATGACCATAGGTTAATATAATATAAAAGTAATTCTGCTTTGATTTCAGTCAAATAATAGAAAGTCAGACTAGTACACAGAGAGTTAAAGTAGAGAAGTAACTTTCTGGAGGTGGAATATCACCTGCATGATTCCAAGGAAATAGAATGTTAAAACCATACTTCGGAACAGTCTCCATTATGCCATACGGGTTTAAGGTACACTTTATTGTCTCCGTAGGGAAATGTGTCAACTGCCACTGTCCATTTAACCCATTCTTCAGTGCTGCTGGGGCAGTGGGAGCAGCGAGAGCAGTGGGCGCACAGTCCCATGTTTGGGGGCCTATTGTTGCTAGGCTTGGAGTATTTTACCTATGATGGGGGAGTGTCCGGAGGAAATCCACACAGACACAGGTTATAATATGCAAACTTCACAAAGAAAGGCCCGCGCGACTGGGGGTTCGAACCTGGAACCTTCTTGCTGTGAAGTTCCACTGTCTATTCTTTTGGTGAAAAAGTTACATACTGTAGCTTTAAATAAGGCACTTTGAGCACTGAAATACTCAGAACACTGCTAAAATGTTATTTCTATCTTTCTTTCAAAGACATAATAGATTACCTCTATGTGACCTATACTGACACTGAGGTTTTACTCCGAAAAGGGCTTAAATATGCTGTATTACTCAGACATGCATGAATAAACGGGTTTACACTGGATGGTAGAGTGACCCAGCTGCAGACGTGCCATGGAGTCACACAGAACCTTGGGCTCCATTGCTTCTTATTGCTTTCACATGCTGCACTTAAGGCCAAGGTGCAAAAAGCCACTAACACAACTTTCCACTCTGAACATAATTTTGGCCCCGACATATTTCTCTATCTGAATGATACAGACTTAAATTCTCTATCTGAATGATACAAACTTAAATTCTCTATCTGAATGATACAGACTTAAATTCTCTATCTGAATGATACAAACTTAAATTCTCTATCTGAATGATACAAACTTAAATTCTCTATCTGAATGATACAAACTTAAATTCTCTATCTGAATGATACAGACTTAAATTCTCTATCTGAATGATACAAACTTAAATTCTCTAACTGAATGATACAAACTTAAATTCTCTATCTGAATGATATAGACTTAAATTGGGAGAAAGCACAATTTGACATCAGTGATACATTTCCCGAATGCGGCTATACCAAAACACGATTATGTGGAGCCTTGAAAGAAAATTTATTTACGGTGATAAGAAGCATTTGTATTCCATGGAGCTGCTTCACAAACAAGGACTGGAGGGAATGACAAAAAGCAAAAACAGGAGTTTGTGGATAAAGGGAATAAACCACGATGCATGGCTGGTCCAGCATATTAAAAGATATGGAGATTTTAGAATTGTGACCTTGAAAAATATTGAAAATTTTAAAAAGCACTATGCAACTTTTCTGGTGGAGGTTCTGTAACCTGCTTGTCTCTATGGAGCGGTTATTGCTTTGACAGAAATTTTCCACTTACCTTAGCTCCAGCTATTAAAATAGCGATAAATTCCACATTTCAGACAAAAAGCAAATAATCCAGACCATTTACGTGAAATCCAGTGTGGCGTATGATTATTATTAGTCCATACATACTTGTGTGCCAGTCTGATCATTATTTAGGACAGAAATCAAGTTTTATTGGAGTTTAGCAACCTTTTTTTTTTCACCTAGACGCCAGAGTCATGTGACCCAAATGCAGTGAGCTGCGTGTCCGAATCTCTCCGTGAATGAGTGCACTATATAGTGCACCATATAGTGCGCTAATGAGTGCGGGCCTATGTAGTGAATGAGGGGTTAGAGACTTGGGTGGACATTCAGATACTGTAGTAACTAGCATCATTTAAAACGTTGATGTAACTGATGTTTTGGACATTTATGGACAGTGAACAGGCTTTTCACATTCATAAGTGAAACATTTCAGTTTGTGGCTGTGGTATAAAGTGTATTATAATACATGTAAATATATATTGTCTTATATCAATCACTATTTGTCCCCGAGGTGCAATTTAAGCACTTTGAGCAGTAAAATACAACAGTAATAGAAAGGTCAAACTCAAAGGTAAAGTCATCAGATATGGTTTGTATATCTAGCTCCACGCAGGGTTGTCATGGATACAAGAAATACAATCAGCTCAAATCTCACAATCCCAAATCACAAAGTCCTTATCTCCTGTCCTTTGAACTGCACATGCTGCACTTTTTAGTTGGTAAAAATCTAAAAATGTTAAGTTAAAAATGTAAGATAAAACTGTAAAAAGTTTAAGAACTGCTCAGTGCGCCAGCCAGTCAGCCACAAGAGCAGCCAACCATAACCATGGCAACCACAGACTATTCAGTGTCACTTTGAAAGGCATTAGAATTATTTTAGTTTTTTATTTAACCTGTTGATTATACAGTATATATTTTTTTTTCAGTTGTTTTTTTTTTTGTTTGTTTTTCACTTTTTTTTTTTTAACTTTTCAAATTATTCTCATTTTCCCTGCGGGCATGAATCAAGGTACACTTCAAATTTCAGCTACAATACAGCCAAGATCTACTATTCATAAAAATAACCTTGAAGCAATGACTCATGGCTAAAAGAAGACTTACATAAGATTAGAACCCAACGGTGCAAAGTTTCTTCTGTCTGTTTCTTTGTCTCATTTTTTTACCCAGACAAAACCTGACCATGAAAAAACTGCAAAAAAATATACAAGTTTATATAAATATGTGTTAATTGTTTGTAACTCATCATTAAATTTCCCTGAAAAGTTGTCATATCCGTGACGAGGGGTGAGGTGTGGGAGGGTTTTGTTTTTTGAATGTTTGTTTTGCAGAATATCAAAATTTGAATGTGTAATCTGAATAACTGTTGGATGTGAATTTGCATGCTACAATTTTGCATTCCTAATAAATATACTATTAAAATAATTCCAATTTTTAAAAAAATCCCTGAAAAGTGAATTTGATGATTTTAATTTTACATATGGACAAGGATCGACTTTCTAGAGCCTTTACCAATGTTATAGTAGTTTCCTTCTCATTTACCCACTTGAAGTTTGTTATATTGATACTTTGCAGCTGATGTCATCAACATTTCCTGGGGGTGTGATGCTAACCGTAGGCTCTGCTCTGTCTGAGCCTTTGTTTCTCACTCACCTTTTTGTTGAAAATCAAACACCTAAACAGGACCATGAACTGAAAATGTGCTGTTTAAATCAATTTTGTATTTTTTCTTGAGTTTTCAAACAATCTTAAAACTTTTTTGGTGTGAATTGTTAATTGAATCACCATGGTAACGGATTTGTGTTTGAGTAATCTTCATCCTGTATTCAGACATTGTTGCTTTGTTCTACCTTTGTTTTCACTGCCACTGGTACATGCCCACTGCTCTGTCTTTACTTCTTTGTCCAATTTTATGTTCGTAATCCGTGATAGCTTCATATAGCCATTGTTGTTTTAAATCAATATTGCTTTTAAAAAGGTGCACTGCGTAACTTGTCAGGTCACGGATACGCTACCACGGAGATGCTATTGCTATGCCTGTCATGTTCCACAATATGGTATTAAACTTATATAAGATACATTTACTTGTTTATGGGTGTTTTTATTGCCCATTTAAAATCATGCATTCTTACTGTGAGTAGGGACACCATTACTCAGATCTGGCCTGTAAATTGGCCTGGTGGTGTCTCCTGCTTGTTTCTATGGAGACTGAAAAGTTTACTTTGAAATATTGACGTAAATCTCCATGGAGTCAAGTAACTAGTGGGCCCTCTATTAGAAAAGTTACACAGTGGACAATTAAAATGTCCAAAATCAAACATAATGATCCAAAGATGCCATAGAATAAACTATAGCAGACAAAAAACACAAAATGTCGTCTTTGATTTTTTTTTTTTTTCCTTTGCGCACAGTAACAACAACCAATATCGTGTCATTTTATATAAATAAGTGAGAAGTGTTTGAAACTTGTCATTGAATTTTTCTGAAAAGTGATATTATGTTGTCTGTGTCCATTTGTACTGTGTTCCCCTCGAGGCCTTCTTTATAAGAAGCTCTTGTCTGGCCGTGATCCCAGTATCATTTGTGGCTACATTTCTATTATCACAGCAGCATTTTTCAGGCCCCAAACTCAAGAGTGATAAAAAAGAAAAGAAATCTTGTTAGCAACAACTCAGACTCCTTATCCTTGTCTGACCTGAAAATATCCACATAAACAATATCAGCTATACATCATATGAAAAAATGAAAACTGGTGAAATCTGTCTTGGTCAAAATGGGTTTATTTAAATGGTCCATATCACACTATTTTCTGATTATAATGTTGTTTCCTCATCACAAACACACCTGGAGTTGTGTTTTGTTTCATTCACGTTTAACATACAAATCTTGCATATTTAGGTAGAGTTCTTCTCTCAAAACAGAAAACACTCTGCTCCACCTAGTGATGTCATGCAGTAATACAGGAAGTGCTTCACTGTGTTTTTAAACTCCATACGCCTTCACTAGAATTATTTGGACAATTTTAGCCCTGGAATTGCCAGTACTGAACTGAAAAGGCAGCTTTAAACTTGAAAACGCAATGTTTTACTTTGCTATGTGAAGCACTTTGGAAACTGTCTCGTTTATAAAATGTGCTACACAGATAAAGTTGGACTGGACTGGATTAGAAATACATGTAGGAGTTACCATGATGACATAACGCACACAATAATGTGTATTACAAAACATGCAAATATAACTGTTTAATATTCAGTGTCAGGACTTTGAACTGCATTATCATAAACTCTATCTAACCCTTTCAATACTTATGAAATGTACAGACGTCATTTTTGTTGTATTTGATATAGTATTTGTGGCTACAATTCATCACACTTGCATTTTTCAGGCCAGCAACTCAAGTGATAAAAAAAGAAGATAGATTTTGTTAGCGATATCTCACAGTCTGTATCCTTGACCGACCTGAAAATCTCCACATAAACAAAAACAGCCATGCATCATACACAAACACAAAAGGCATCGAGACAGGTGATGGATATTAAAAATTCCCACTTTTTTCTCTCTTTTGACCCAACTTCTAAGTCTTTCCGCAGCCTTTTGAAAATTGTTCCTTTTGTTCTTAGAGGTTCAAACTCTCCAGCCTGGATAGTACAGTATATATACAGACCTGCCAAAAAAGTCTGTTTTAGCACTAGCTTGCATAGTTGATGAATAATTTAACATGGACCTCTTTACAAAAAGCCTCTCCAAGTTTCCACTTTCTGGGCGTGTTCATGTTGTAAAAGCTAAGCTCGACTTAGAGCAAGCTGACAGATAGTATTTAACTTTTTTTTCTTGCAGATCACACATTTTACACCTTCAAACTCTTTAAGTATAGGCCCTCGGCAAGGAATTTTCACCATGGGTTTCCGAAACAATGGGAAACAAGTCTTTTGTTCCTGCTTCTCGGTTTCAAATGAGAGAAGTCTTGTTGGATCCACGGTGTTTTTTCTTTTCAACAATGGACAGAGTGGTGGTTTTGGACGGCGTCGTGCAGAGCAGCAATTTAAGTCGAGTACAATGTCCTTTTATCACCGACCAGCGCGACGTGTGCAGATGTTTCACAGAGCAACAATGCAAATACTGTAATGGAATGTTGAAATAGAAACTGGAGTAAAAGCCATTTCCTCTTTACAGACAGAACCAAGGAGTTTAGATAAGTGAAAGAACTGTTACTGTTGTACCACAAGCTTGAATAAAATGGCATTTTATACTCTGAAGGTTGACTGAGGATGCAGGAAGTGGAAGGTCCGCCACCTGCTCGTCCCCATGGAGATGTTCCACAGTATGGCCTTTAAGTTATCTATCTCCATGCAGACAAGCAAATGACGCCTCAAGGCCAAGTTACAGGTCAGATCTGTGGAGAGGCAACCCCGTTCAAAGTAAAAATATATATTTCTCAAAGTCTTTTTTAGCTGTTAAAACATAAATGATCACTAAATAGCAGCTTGTCAAAGCCTGATCGTATCAGATCTCAGAAGCTAAGTGAGGCCCGGCCTGGTTAATACTTGGATGGGAGACCAGTGGGAAAGTTGTGTCCTTGGGCAAGGCACTTCGCACTTGTATGTGGTGTGTGTGTGTGTGATTGTTGGTGGTAGGAGAGGCCAATGGCGCAGATTGGCAGTCCCAGGGCAGCTGTGGCTACAATAGTAGTTTACCACCAACAAGTGTGGAGTGAATGAATAATGACTGTAAAGTAACAGGCATGGAAATAACATCTTCATGGAGACAAGAAGTGATGGACCATCCACCAGAACTTACATAGTGCAGCTCTAAACTCCTGTCCCAATACAGTCACTGACTGAGGCCAGTGTTAAACAACACATGAAACGACTGAGAAATGCTCCTCTAATGTACCTGTAGCTCTGTGGGTGAAATGCTCCTCTAATGTACCTGTAGCTCTGTGGGTGAAATGCTCCTCTAATGTACCTGTAGCTCTGTGGGTGAAATGCTCCTCTAATGTACCTGTAGCTCTGTTGGTGAGAGTGTAGACGCAGCACCAGGCCGTGTTTGACTGCGGGCCATAGTCTGCCTTTGTGGAGCTCAACACGGCTCCTGTGGTTCAGATCAATAAGACTCACTCCGGACCTCGTTCAGTTTGGAAACTCAGGGCTGTGATGTCTATGCTGCAGATGAGCTTTGAAAACACAAGTACAACATTCACAATCATCGGACTGGCTGTCTTCTCAGATTGACAAAAATCATACAAATAGATTGACAATAGGGTGTCACTATGTAAAATGTCTGTGTTACGATTATTGTGAGACAAAACATCACAATTTAGCTATTTATACATGACAATATAACCAAACAACAGTGAAATCCTTAAAGAGGAGGTGTGACACTTCTATTGGGCATTGTTATTTAGATCCTTTTTATTGTTTTGAAAACAATGTATTAAAATAGCAAAACAACATTTAAAGCCGTCAGCTGACAAAAGATTTACCAAACTGAATTTTTACAATGACTAAGGGATTACACAGACATCTTTTAAACATCATATTCAAATGTTTGATTAGTTTCAGTTTCATCCCTCCTCCACTTGCTCCTAAGTCACTCCCCCTTCAGAGTACCATCACACCATAATATTGGCGTGCATTTCACTAATGAAACTACAGCACATAGCATCAGGTTTGTGAGGTTGTATTGTATTGTTTTGTATCAAGCTTTTGTATATTAATGAAAAATGTCTGTGTGGGAGCATGAACGATGTAGGTTTGTGGGGTGAGTCTTGGACAAGATTGTGCTTCTAACTGTAAGGAGGGTTCAAATTGTGTCAGGAGTAGATCGCAAGATTACTCAAACGTGCTTGAATGATACATAAAACCTCTTCAGGAAAGTTTTTCATGAGGGGACATTATATCACAGTAGAAAGCTCAAAAAAGTTGATTTTGCATAATAACTCCTCTTTAAAGGTGCACTGTGTAACTTCTCAGCAGGGTCCGCCAACTGCTTGCTTCCATGAAGATTGCCTGGAATGTTCCTCAGTAGGGCATTAATCTCCCTGGAGAAAGCAAGCGGTGACACCAGGCCAATTTACCGGTCAGATGTGTGGAGAGGCAAACTCACTCACACTAAGAATGTTGGTTTTTCAAGGTACTTTTGAGCAATAAAAACACACCTAAAACCAGAAAACCTAAAACATGCATCAGGAACTACAGGTAGAAATGATCTCTATTAAATTATTTATATTATTAGTGCTACAACCTGGCATAATGCTTCTCTCCTGTTAAGGTAAATGTATATTGTGCACTGTCCCTGTCTCATAAATAAAACTATATAAATAAATAAAGTTAAACAATGTCTCTTTCACAACCTTTGTCAGATATACAAGCTTTAAGAAATCACTCTTTCTGAATGATAAAGTAAAATTAATCTGACCGAAAGAGACAACAGAAGTATAGAGAGATAACCTGTCATTGAAAGTGAACTGAACTGGTCATCTCTGTTATTCTCTTGTGAAGTGATTAGTTTGAGCAGTTCTGGCTCAGCAGACAGTGACAGGAGCATGTGCACCTGTCCTGGCGCTCTCGGCCCCTCTCTCTCTGTGTGCTGCTAACCTGATCACATGGGACAAGGGGGCTGGGGTGGCGGGGAGGGGGTCACCTGTCAGACTGCCTAATGAGTCAGGGGCAGTGAGCAGGCCAACAGAGTGTCCACATGCAGACGGGTGAGAACTATGCATGGACAATAAGCAGGATTTTAGGTGGCTAAGTGCACCATTTTAACCGCTGATAGTTTGTAAAAAACGTTTCTGGTGGTGGGTCCACTTCATTTGTCTCCATGGAGATATTATTGCTTTGCCTGTAATGCTCCATGGGATGACTTTAAACATATCCATCTAACATTTATTTATTACTAGTGTTTCTATTGCTCAAAAGTACAATAAGCCCTTCTGTAAGTCGGGGCGACTCTCCACATGATATTTCCATGGAGACAAGCAGGTGGCAGACCCTCAACTAGGAATGTTACACAGTGCATCTTTAAAGTACTACATGATCGTTTAGTTAAGCAGTCCCGGCCTCCATTTTGTTCAACACTCCTGGCTCAGACCTGTTAAATAAATAAATATGTAAATAAATTGGTAGGGTTCCTCCGTTATACTCTGGTTCCTCCATCTACCCAAAACATGCACCATAGGTAAAAACCCTCCAGCTAAGGTAGTCCTGACCAAAACCAAATCAAAACCAAACAACTAAATATCACAGGGTTTTCAATGATTCATGAATACATTTAACATAGGTAGCACAAAACAAAAATCCATTTCCTTTTACTGAGTTTGTAATATACATTTTGAGTTTTTGCCTTTTCGTTGCACTTCTAACTCTGTGTCTAACTCCACTTGTCAAGACTCATTCAGGTACAAAAGTGTTTAGTGAATAAATAGAAGCAGTTTACCCATTTCCAACACACACACACACACACACACACACACACACACACACACACTTAAGAGGTTGAGTGAAGCCTTCTCACTTTGTTTCTAAACATCACATTGCGTCTTCACACCTTCACAAACACACAGGTGGTCTGCCAGCGTGCCTCCCCTCCTTCCTCCACCACTTCCCTTCCTCCCTTCTCCTCCCCTCTTCTTTATGACTAATCGCGGTCAGAGAAGTGCAAATGAAGGTGCAAAGAGGTGGGAGCCGTTTGAAATCAGCATGACACGTTCCCAAGGGAGAAAAACAAGTCTTAAAAGTGCATGTGACAGGTTTTCATGTTTTTATAATCATGACATGTTTTGATGGGATAGTACCTGTGCTAAATATTTATCATAGTTTAGTGTTAGTCATGTGGCAGTTTTCAGAGAAAAGCTGAAAAAGAAAGTACAAAAATACAGGAAATAGCAGTGAGTTCGAAAATGGAATACCTCTACTAACAGTGAAAATTCCATCTAAAATGCAGGGACAATTTACACGCAAAGACCACATTTTTATGGCAGTTTAAAGATTAATGATAACTATTATGCAATTTAAGCTTTGACCCTTGTGTACATTATGATTTCTAGGTGACAGTTGTGAAATTACCTCTATGTATGTCACATCTGCTGCCCTGTCCAACCAGGAAGTAAAATTTGGCAATAAACTTCACAAAAAGTAAAGAGAAAAAGAAGATATTATCACAAAATTGAATCAAAACAACTGGACTTTTGCTGCTAACATTTTGCTACTAACCATGTAGCTTCTTCAGGGCTTTGTGTTAGTGACTCAAGAACTGCTTCAATTAATTAAGAAAAGAAGATAGAAATAAATATACATGTTAGGGTAGGCTTTCCACGCTGTTGTGATGTCTGGGCTGTAGGACAGAGAGAATGGACACTTTTCTGCTGAGGGCTGTTACTCTCCTCATACTGCCCTGACACAGAATCTGCTGACCCTACCTCACCAGTCCTCCAAAAGAGACCGAGAAGTCCAGTACACTGCTGCAGCTAAAGTTCAATTTCCTTCAGGATCTATAAAGTATCTAGCCATCTATCTGTCTAGTCTAACCTGTCACAGTGATTAGTGGTTTCTTTAGATCTGGCAGTAACATATATAACATACATCTCAGGTACTCCAGGCGGTCTACAGAGGACATGTGTGTAACTGTCAGGGTGTTGGAAGTGTCTATACTCCTGATGGATGACTCCCAATGTTTACTCCACTAATACCAGGGCCGCACAGGGCAGAGTCTGTCAGTCAGCAGCACACAGTGGCTTATGGAGCACAGATCCAACTGATGCGTTTCACATAACATCACAACATTCTATAGGCTAGGGGTGTCCAAACTTTTTTCACAGAGGGACACATACTGAAAGATATTTGAAGCAGAGGGTTACAGACAAGTGGTCAATACAGTGGATCCTTCAGATGGATGCTTTTTACATAGCTCTGACAGACCACTGTAGCTTTAATGAGGCCTGAAGCAGTAATTTCAGGTCTGTATCACTCATTGTGATGTCAGTGAGGTTATACTGGTAGAATCACTTCCATTTACTGTAAAAATGATCATTTGGGTCAATTTACCAGGCGGCTTGTGGACCAACAAAAACTGGTCTGAGAGCCACATTTTGTTCCTGGGCCGTAGTTTGAACACCGCTGCTCTAGAAATATATAATATTTAATACAACGTAAAAATGTAGCTTTCTGTAGTAATATTGTGAGCTCTAGCTTCTAGTGACAATAGAAATGATCAGGTTCAACATTTGTGCATTTATTTTACTTTAGATATTTTATAGGAAAAAAAAAGGTTAGTTCAGAACAAGATTATAGCTGAGAAAATAACATCTGCAGTCATAGAAGTGCTCAACAAAACCAGGAAGACTGCTGTTCAGGCTATACCTCCAATTATGAGGGTAAAAAATAACTATTATTTATTGTTTTTATGTCAGGGTTTTGCAGATTGGTTGGAATTTAACATTTGCTGAAAAGACAGAGGTAAGTCCAAGCAACCAGACTTCTTGTTTTTTTTTTAATTTTATTTGTATTATTATTTAAACTAAACTAACTTGATTAAACTAACTTAATTTCATAAAAAATAAGGCCATGATTCATATAAATTATCTTAAAAAAGTGTAGCCTTGACATACTTCAACCTCATATCTTAATTCTAATCCAATGGCTTTGTAATTGCACCCTTAAGCCCTCATTCAATATTTGTATTGTAATGACATTTTGAATCTTTAAAATCATTACATCACTGATCTATGGTTGATTTCGATTGGACATTTCTGCGTTCTGACTGAGCTGGGTTTTGACAAAGCCCTTCGCCTCCATCAACACAAACCACATCGATAAGCTGACATTACACGCCATTTCTTCACATACATTTCTCTACTGTCGCTTTTCTGCTCTTACAATCAGATATTATTCAGACCTGCCACCACGATGCAAATATTACACACTACAGCTATGGCAATCAATCGTGTATACGGACTCAGAAATCTGCTAAATGACAACATGAAACAAATGCTCTGAATACCACACATATTTCCAATCAATAACACAAACCATATATTCAGCTATGCATCCATGCAGCGATACTAGGCCTGTCACCATAATTAGTATATCAACTTATCGTTCAATACATGTTAGATGAAATTATAACATCAATGGGTCAATATTTTTCAAGGGGATTTCTTTTTTGTGCTAACAGGGAACTTTCAGTTATTTTATGTTTTCGGAACTTTATTTTTGATAACTATTCTACTGCGAGTCGGCTGCATGTCTGTAACAAAAAGAATTTCCCCTTGGGGATGAATAAAGGTAATTCTGATCCTGAATCTTCAATCATGTCATTTTGCTAATCTTCCAAACCACCATTCAAAGCCATTATCTGGACAATATACCCTCCACTAACAGGCACTTTCTTATCATATTTTGCAAAATTTGGGTAGCATTGATCAGCGTGTTCTTTCACTTTGTTTTTCCTACAATAATGTCTTTTGTGAAATCTAATATTACCAGTAGAGACATGTAGAGCGATGCTAATTACTCCTTGGTCCCCATCTGCTGTGAGCTCCTGTTGGCAGTGGTTCTGTGCATGTGCGAATGAGGCAGCTTTGTGTTGCCCTTGACTGGCATCACAATGCAGCCGTGTACAAGTCAAATAAAACTCTGGGAACACTGCCTGGCTCCCGATCTTTCATTAAAAACATATTGCCAAGATCACGCTAATGTTGTAGCTTGCCGGAGTTCCAAAAGCAGTTAGCCCTTAATGACAACTTTTCAGAAAATGTGATGATAAAATGGACAGTCTGATCAAATGGAGAGCTATATAATGGTGTTTTTAGTCTGTTCTCTTTCTCGAATATCTGATTTTAAAGAGATAATAACCCTACTGAAATATGTATAGGAGTCAGGCCAGAAAATGAGTCATTTTAAAGGTAAGATACAGAACCTTTTTGGTGGAGGGTCTGCTTCCTGTTTGTCTCCTTGGGGATGTTATTGATGTTCCTACTCTCTTTTCATATTTCCATACTTAATATCTTTCTTATTTTTCATTTCATTCTTCATTTCTACCAGTCAGCCAGAACTGAATTTCAGAGGGCATGACTGACAGGCGGATTAACCAATCAGAGAGACACATAGTCCATTGGCGTTAAAAACAAACATGGGTAATTACACATAAAAAAGGATCAAAAAACCAACATAAAAGATGGGGAAACAGCATGGTTTTTCTCAGAATTAACAGTCAAAGCACCAAACTATTACTTATCTCAGGCAAAAGAAGTTATACATTTTGTTCTGAATGTTATGAGAATTTGAGAGGAAATGTCTTTCACATTTGAGGGACATGTGCTACAAATTAGCGGGTGTGGTTGGATCGTCTCAAGTTTGGACGGAGGTTTTTCACGCTCTATGGTCCTCTCCTAGTCCTTTCTGGAAGGGAGTGGCTGGTCAGGCAAACTTTTCTCACAAATTCCTTGTTACTTTCTCCCTTTCTTACACCCTTCCATTCTTCCTTTATTCCTAGTTTTGCTGTCATTTTAGCACTGCTTCAATCTCAAGAGGAGTTACTCAGCAAAGTTAACCCCCTTTTTATCCAAGGCAAATGTAAAAATATGAGGGAATAAAAATCTCACAAGATAATTTTCCTCTTGTGTGCACAGTCTTGTGGCAGATCTCTGCTCTTCCTTCCTTTGCTTTCTTCTTTATTCCTTTATTTCTTATAGAATTTTTCTATTTTCCTATCTATCTTTTTTCCTATATCCTATTTTCTTTGTTTCCTCCTTCAGTCATTTTTCCTTTCTTCTTCCTTCCATCTATTTTCCCTACACATCCTTCAATATTTGTTTTCGTAGAATAACATGATATCACTTAACCTTTGCATTGGAGCGGCTGACACGCCTCTATGCTTTTCAAATGGAGGGCTGTTTTTACACATGAACTATGGGTAATGGGGAACGGAGCAGGTCAAGTCTTTAACCACGACACGAAGTAAACAACAGGACACAAATAGGATGCAATGAATCCAGTGGAAATATTGGACTAGGTTTAAGGGAGAGATGGAGAATGCATTTAAATCGGACATGTGTAGGTAAACAGAAATGGCGAGAATGGAGATCCCTGTCGAGCTGATTTCTTGTCAGTTTTGATTGCAGTATTTAAAGCAACACTGTGTAAATGAATTCACTTAAGAGGGAAGATAGAGTGCATTCAAATGAGATGCACTCTATGTGATAAATATAAAAGGTGAGAATGAATATTCCTGTCAAGCATTGTGTTTGATTTGATCACATTATTTTACAAAGCAACACTGCATTAAGTATTAAAATACTATGTTTAGGGGAAGATAGAATACATTTGGATAGCATGTGTGTGGGTAAATATATATTGAGAGAATGGATGTCTCTGTCTAGGAATGCACCAATCTGATACTGGTGTTGGAATTTGGCACCGATACACTAAAAATTTTTTAATATTTTGCTATAAAAAAGAATTGTACCTATTAATCTTTGGAGCTGAGGATCTACAATCTTTTTGCCACTTTAGCGGACAGTCAGTATTGATGAAGCCATTATAAATACACAGTGAGTCAAAAATACATGTATATATTTGATGACATACAAAAGTTATTTAACATGACGATTTAAAATTTTCAATATGATTTAATTAGAATCTGATCCTATATAGTGACTAACCTAGTTAACTAGTAAAGGGTAAAATGGTCAAGTAATGTTAAGTGTCTTGCTCAAGGACACGACGACAGTATTTATCTGTGGGAGCTGGAATCACCAACCTGGTCTCTGGATGATGTTTTATGTCAAAAGTGGGATTTGAACCACCAACCTTCAGACCAGAGGATGAACAGTGTAAGTAGCGGTGCTCAGTGGAGCTGTGAGTCACTGTATTCACTTTATCTGAAGTGGAGAGAAGATTGTGGGTTGGAAAGTTGACAGACTTTAAAAGAAATTTTAAAGAACTAAGAAAAAATATGTGTTGATTTATTCTCCTCTACTTCATACTCGATTTTCAGTATGCATCCCAGTACATTCATTCCAACCAGTCAACACTCAGTGACTTGTGATTATATATGGTGCGAGCTAAAACATTATGTCGTGCAGATTTATATAGACATCCGAGATTTATTTGACGTCTAAAAATGAGGTAGTAAGTCCAATTTCATGAACAGCCATTTCCAAAGCTGTCTTCCATTTACTGTCAGTTTTATGGCTCCAGGACTTAAGGCAGCGCAAGTTTAGTTTAGGAAATGTTGGTGGAGAAGACAGTAAAATTAAGATTGTCTCATAAAAAATAGTGTGAAAAATCTCTCCTTTTGCCAGAAATTTATCTCCCGCTAAAATGCATATATTTGGTTTGGTATTTACCCTGGATGCCCTTCCAAAACCTCCACAATTTAACCAGAGATGACAAAGACATTCTGGTTGCTGTGATTCTATGGTTCTCTCTTGAAGTATCTGTATTGGAAAAGTACAATACTAAAAAAAAAATATATATATATATATATCATAAAAGCACAAAGAATAAGCCAGTTCAAAACCAACTCTAAAAAAAATCTGAAAATGTTAATGTCTTCAATTCAAATTATAATTATATAACGTGAACTCATGACTTTGCAAGGGAAAGGGCTAGACCTAGACTTGGCAAAAATATAAGCAGTCCAATCCTAGAACGAAGTCTGGACCAAGTTAGGACTATACCTGTACTAAACCAATACACGGTCTACAGTAATGGTTCAACTACAAATTAGGTAAAACAGGTCTGGAACAACAAATGACTCTTAAATTACCACATACGTATACCAGAGTTGTGTATGTGGATATTTAAGATCATCTTTACACAGTGACATCATGGTGGGGGTCTTCTATGTGTATCAGAATCCACACATTAGCAAAAACTGCAAAACATGTTTTAATATAGTCTGAAAACTCAAGAAAAATACAAAATGGATTTAAACTGCACATTTTCAGGAGCCTGTGATCAATACAAGTGTTCATGGTTCGGTCTGTGTTTAATTTTCAACAAAAAAATATGAGGGACTGGAAAAACTGCTAGCTAGCTTGTGACAGCAATTTTACATGTGAGAGACTTGTTTACGAGCACAAATCATTGTTGTAGTTCTAACCCAGTCAGTTCTGTCTGGTCAGATTGTGTTAAAATAAAGATCAGATTAAGTCTAACTCGAGTAACAGAGCTTCTAACAGAGCAGTGCCTACAGTTAGCGTCACACCCCCAGGGAATGTTGATGACGTACCAATTCTTATCAGTGCCTCGCCTGCCATTTTATCATTTCCCTTTATCAAACCCAAGGTCACTACAGCAACCATCTCCCTCTGGCGATGTTTCTAACCCCACAATCTCCCAGATGCCCGTCGCCCACTGTCTGTCTCCCACTAAAACACTCAGAGGTCAAAGGTCAACCTACCCCTCCATGTCTCTGTAATGGGTCGCTTGGCGTTTCATCCCCACATGCCCTTATTCCGTGCACCGGCTCACTGTCAAACGCACATACAGTGTTAGCGGACCACAGCTGCTGCCACGGAAACAAGAGCAGAGCCTGCACCTTTCATTTCAGACTTTCAAAGAGATGCTCGTTAATGAAATATGTATAAGACTTACAGATGTATAAGAATAAATAGTGAATTCAGAATATGTCTAGAGTCTAGATTTGAGTCATTTTAAAAGCACGCTATGTAACGCACAGAATGGCATTAAACTCTAGGGTTGTCAAAAGTATAGGAAATCAAATACTAATCAACGCTAAAGCGAGTATCAAAATTACATTCTCATTTGAGCAGGTATCAATACTAAAAAAGTTATATTTACAGGACAGAAATAAACCTTTCCTGAACAGCTTTAGAATGATCTTGAGCTGTATCAGAACAAATACAAGACCATATAGACTAGTGTACGCCCATGGACCACATATATAATATATAAGCCCACTTGGTAATATAAAAGAAAGTGCTACGATTGAATGCTGAAAATGACATTTCATAGCCTAAATAAAGAGCGCTCTTTATTATCATCATGGTATTGGGATCGGTATTGAGTATCGAGTTTGAATTGTTAGTATCGAGACACCAGGCCAAGTTACATGTTAGATCTGTGGAGAAGAAAGCCCACACAGCCCTCACAGTACGCATGTTTTTCAAGGGATTTTTTTTAGCAAGAAAACACATCTGTAATAAAATAAACGGTAGATATGCATGCGCTCCAAGTAAAGCAATAATATATGTAAGCAGAAGAAAATTTCATTGTGCACCTTTAACTTGCTTTGATTATGTTTGCAGGTCTTTTGGAATTGTATTTGAATTTCTTTTTTTCTATCTATCTAAAGCTATTACTACTATAACTAAAAATATTCTGATTTCAAGCCCTTTTAACACAATTCTTTTTTTTGTTTTTCTAGTGTACAGGTTGTGTGTGGTTTGGGGGAGGAGATGGGGTTAGAAAATGGGGCCTGGCTTTTTCCCTGACAGACAAAGACAGAGTTCAGTTACCAGAGAACACAGCACTAGAGCCGGAGAGGAGACGTGTAGGAAGAGCAGAGGGAATACCCAGGAAACAACTGGTGCAGATGGTGAATTGAGTTTGTGTCTTGTGAGTGAACAGATCAAATTGTATCAGGGTTTGTTTGTGAGCCAAGTGTATGGGGTACAGGGGTGCAGGAACAGCAATATTAGTACTGAATATCCATGTTGATAGTGAAACATTGGGTATTGGTTTCATGATATCGGTTCAGTCAATATCCTGGCCTTTAATTAGATGCAACATTAAGGCTTAGAATGTTTGATAACGTTTGAATATGTGGTTACGTAACACAATTGGATCTTTAGTGTTCTAAGTTAACTGCGCCATTTTCCCTCACTGTTATTGATTTATATCGGATGTGAGCAGATACTTAAATTCACAGTATTGATATCAGTATCGGAACTGAAAAAGCTAGATCGGTGCATCCCAAATGGGGTATATACAACTTATCCATTGTGTGTGTGGGGGCAATTACATAAATTATTACTGTGTAAAAAAAACTGTAAAAATCTGTAACTTCGGTAGATGGAGGGTCCACCAACTGTTCGTCTCCATGGAGTTATTTCTTTTGTTAAAATGTTCCACAGTATGGCATTAAACATACATTACATGAGATTTACTGCGAGACAATGAAATACTTGGCCCTGCTCGTCTCCATGGAGAGGTGGAGGTCATGGACCCTCCAAGAGAAATGTTACATAGCGCACCTTTAAAGACGTTACAAAGTTATAAACATAATATTCAGTAATAAGTAACTTTAAGTAATTTTTTTGACTGAGCGTTAGACTAATCATTTTTAAAGCATCACTGCATAAAAATCATACTTCGGAGATAAGTTTTATGCCATACTGTGGAATATTTTAGCCAGAGAGACAAAATTTCCATGGAGACAAGCAGGGTAATGGAATTTTTTTTTGGCTAATATTTTACACAGAAGGACTTTAACGTACCATTTGATAAAAATAAAACTTTGTAAAAATGTGTAAATTTTTCATACACCTTTAGTCAACTTTAACGCATATCGAGGCCCTCCTGGATCCCGTCTGCTCCATCTCCACACGAACCTCTACAAACGTCAAACTCTGAGAACTGATGCCTTATCCGCGCGATAATTTCACTGTGCAAAGATAAGCTCAGATAACCGTTAGGTTCAGAGTGACGAAGGAGCTGCAGGCACATTTCAATGGATTTCCAGTCTGACACTTTTTTTTTTCTGAACGGAGATAAATGTCTGTGTTAATGAATCTTTGAGGCACGCTTAACTACTCAGACTAATCAGCGGAGGCCACAAGTCATTTGTAAAACTGAGCAGTGAAGACGACATTAGCCTGCAATCCCCAGCCCTTCTCACCATGACAAGACCTAGTTTAAAATTACTTCTATGTTAGAGCAATTTCTGTACTGTATGGAATTAAATATACTGGAATAATAATGTTTTGCACAAAAAGTATTAGAAAATAGGTGGATAAAGTTGTGATACTCAAATATTTAAAAATCTGTATTACGCAAAATTGACTTGAGCTTTTAGCCATGTTAAAATGTTGTTACCTCATCAAAAACACACCAGAGCTCAGAGTCAGAGCTCAAAATGCTCTGTTCCACCTTCTGATGTCATGAAGTGGTAGTTTTCCAGTTACGTTTTACCGGTTTTTTTTTCAGCAGAGATTGGCACATGACATGAGTGTTTTCTGTTTGAGAGAATTCAGACTAAATATGCAGAGTTTACGTGTTAAAATGTGTGAATGAAACAACACAACTCCACGTATGAATTTGATGAGAAAATACTATATTATTAATAACTATATTATAACAAAGATCACAAAATTATGTAATATGAGTCCTTTAAAGAGATAGAAAAGAACATGGGACATTATGAGGACCAGAATGAAACCAGGATTAAACCAGAACTCAACCACAATGAGCATCAACACACTGTATAGATGAGCATTTCAAAAAAGTCTCTACAGTTTTTGTTAAATGTTCAGATTCATGACACAAAGACCTACGGTAGTTTAAAATTCTATGCTATAGCAATTTATGTATTGTATAGAATTAAATATATTGCAATGATAAAGTTTTCCATACATCTGTGATTTGATTAAAAATAAATAAATACATAAAAAATGTGTATTCCGTATTACAAAATGGGTGGATTATATCATCATATTTGAATATCATTCAAACATTAAAAAAGAAAGAAAATAAGATAGAACAAAATCAGCAATAATGATCAGGACTAAACCTGGATTAAACCAAAATTAAATCCGTTTTTGTTTTTGTTAAATTTTCATATTGTTTAAAATGTAACTATTATTTTATATGTCAAAACAGCATAATAAAATATCACCAATGCCTAATTATATAAATAGTCATAGTCATAGTCATTTTTTCTTTGAACCATCCAGACTCCACAGCTTTTCACTTCTCTTCCCCTCAGCCTTTAAACAGTGTCTCCCAAATGAACCACGCCGCCGAGCATTGACAGCCTAAGGTATGTGCAACCTTGGAGATGAGGCATGATGGGTAAAAACAAGCTTTGATTTACTGCTAATATCTTCTTTCATAACACAAAACGTGCTATTCCCACACAACTGCCTCTTCTGTCCTCCCCATCTGATAAATCCGTGTAATATGCAAAGGTATTGGCAAGGGGTGGTCTATCAACGCCCAATCGCATGTTTTGAATACAGACCCCCCAAACACACACACACTCTACTCGAAGTTAAAAAACACAAGGATATCACAGCGAGGGTGAAAGAGATAAGGAAGCCATTACACGCAGTCAGCAACACGCACCTACTGTAGGAATATTAGGATTACAGTAAAGATAAGGCGGGAAGGGGCATGATTGAGTGCGACCTGGCAACCCAGCTCCTAAGACATTTCATACACAGAAATTACCATGAAACAGATTCTAGATTCCTTATCTGTTGAGCTGTCCGTGTCCTCGAATGACATTTGAATTACTGATTGACAAAAATAAAAATGTAACCCAAGTTAGTTATGTAACTGAAAAAAGGCAAAACAAAAATGTAGCTATTGCATTTGATCGTTAATATCTGAACAATTCACAAGCTTAAGGCATTATGCAGTCATATTAGGCTACCACTTAAAAGTTTCTCTCCCTCAAAACATCGTAGCCTATTCCATAACTGAATACAATACGTCAATACACCTATTTACCCAAGTAGCACCTTTCAGTCTGCACAGGGAGCACTGGGATGCCTTTAAAACCTACAGGGCTCCGAATCCGACTCCAGCCAAGCACAACAGCTCTAAATATTCCAGACATGATTGCATTTGTATCGCACTCTCCGATCAATACACAGCAAACGCACACATTCGCAGCTGCGTGCATCCCCAACAAGACATTAACCAGGCGGATCAATATCATTCAAGGGCATTGAGCGCTATCCGGACAGTTTTTGCACTTCCAACTTATTACTGTACAATCTAACAAGGCTCAGAGCGGGATGTAGGGTAGGATGACCTTTAGTAACTCCGCTGCACACGAATGGACAGCGCTTGGAGAGAGAGGGGGAGAGAGAGAAAGAAAAAGAGGAGAGAAAAGAGGAGAGGAGAAGCAGTGCACTTACTTTAACACGGCGCTGTCCCCTTGTCTTACGGTGATGTTGTCCTTCAACACGGAGTCTCCGCTTCGCGCCGGAACTCCTGCAGGTACAAGGAATAACAATTTAAGTCCGAGCACCACGAGGCATTTCCCAGGCGCAGCCAAATAGCCACTAAATCCCATATTTTTTTTCTTTGCTCCGCTCGTCAATGCGCAACTTCCAGTGTAGAAACTTATGAGAGGGGTTATGGGTAATCCGTGCGTCTTTCCGCGGCTATTCCCACTCGAGGTGCACTCTCCTCCCGGCGCAAGTAAACAACGATGATAATCAAATGCAGAGGAGGGTTAAAAGTGTCTTTCCGCTCGCCGCGCGCTCTAGGACTTGTGAAGGAGGGAGAGAAGAGGAGGAGGAGAAGGAGGTAGAGAGAGAGCGTGTGGAGAGAGATTGGAGAGATGCTCGCAGTCTCCTCCGCTTCTAAACTGTAATCGTCGTCAAATGGATGCTCGCGCGGATCTGCACTAAGCCAAGTCTCTGCCTCCTCCGTGCGCGCGCGTGTGGCTCGTGCGTGGCGCTTTCCCCCCTCTTTCGCTTTCGTGTTTTCTTCACGCGGTTTCACAAGAGCCGTGTGTTCACTCGCTGGGAGCAAAGCGCACCAATTGGTTCCAGTGTTTTCAAGGGGCGACACGTGCGCGCTCTCTCTCGCTCTATACGCGTCCCGTGCGTGCTTGTGTGCCTCTGTGTGTGTGTGCGTGTACGTGGAAGCGCGGTGGTGCCAGGTAGCATCACTTGACTGTACCGGAGGACCATATGGTGCGGAGCCTCCACTCTCCTCCACCTGTCAGGGAGGTTAGCGGGCACGAGGCAGGGGCGAACTGCGCCTCGTGTACCGGGACTTTGGGGGTCGTTCTGTGGACTGCCCTGTTATGTCAACATGGACATTTGGAGAAGGGAATTAACAACTGCTCTATTAGAGAGAATAAACAAAAGCATCAGTGTTTGCTGTAATTATGGGGAAAGTGACATTTCGACTCAAGTAAATAGAGTTACACAGCTAAAAATGCAGACTACTCAATAATAAAAGTAAAAATGTAGCCTGCATGAAAAATACTTCAAGTAATTACTAGTTAGCCTACGTTTTTGACATGTTATTAGTATAATTTTTGAACACATTTTAGATACATACGGAAAACATCAAAATATGAAGCAAAATATACAGAATTATACAGAAAAGAATTCCATATATCTTGCTTCATATATTTGATGTCTGTATGTATATAAAATGTACAGTAGTAAAAACAAATAAATGTAATGAATGAGAGGGTGTGTTTGTAGCGTATATTTAAGTTGGTACCTTATTTGACGCTGTTTTGTTACTTGCTGATAAGATTTTTTTTTTAATATATATATTTGTTATGTTGTTATTATAATCTGTCAGCTATACTTTGTCCAAGTAATTTCCCTTGAGGATTAATGAATTTTGTAAGAGAAACAAAATCCTTCACGCATCACTATTAGAACAGAGTGTGATACAAACGCCTATAGTCTGGACTCACTCTGCTTAGGCCCAGCGTGCTCTACCTGCTGATGTTTCAAAGTGTGCACATTTTTACCCTCCCCGCTCAGGCCTGGAGCCAGTCCAAAAAGCAGTGAAGGTGAAACATGGAGGAATCTGGATAATCGCCAAAGCATGAAGATCGTAATTAAAGAGCGCTCTGACAGACAGCTCTTTGTACCTGCATGTACTCACTTTACATCAGCCTGCTCACGTGGACATGCACACTCTACTCAGATTACAGGCAATTAGAAAGATGCACACTTTTACTTCCAGTTTTAAAATATAATAAAAAAAAACCAAACACTTTATTGATACTTTGCAGTGACATCATGCTGGGGGTGTTCTATATGTATGCGTATGGACGAATATGTGGTGACACAATGCTTACAGTTATGCAAAATGGGTATAACAACACATTCTCAGGAGCGTTCATGGTCCTGTTTAGGCGTTTGATTTTCAGCTAAAAAAGTGAGCGCGAGTAGCTGAAAAACTGTTGGCTTATGCTAGCTAGCTTGTGACTGTAATTTTATGCGTGAGAGACTTTTTTACCCGCACAAATCAGCTCACCTGTTGTAGTTCCAAGTCAACTCTTTCTGGTCATATTGTGTTAAAGCTCAGATTTAAGCCCAACAGAGCTCCAGACAGAGTAGGGCCTACAGTTAGCATCACACTCCCGGGGAATGGAAATCACAGGGTTAGGGGTTGGAACAGAAAAGCAAGCATTTTTAAAGAGTACTGAAAAAGTCAAGGTAAATAGGTTTTGAAAATAGGCCAAATGAAAATGAAAATATGTAGTTAGAATATCAGATGGCCAGTCAGATGGTTAGTATTTGGATAGGAGACCACTGGGAATACCGGGTGCGACAGTGGGGCAGGAGTAGATCTAATGCAAACTGTTGTTGTGTCCTGAGGCAAGACACTTCTCCCAAAGTGTCAGTGGTCTACCCCAGGACAGCTGTGGCTACAGTTGTAACTTACACCATCAACTGTGGAGTGAATGAATAATGCTCTGTAAGGAACTTTGGGTGACTTTAATGGAGCTCTTGATACTTTGCAGCTGGTGTCATCAACATTCCCTGGAGGTGATGCCAACTGTAGGCTCTGCTCTGTCTGAGGCTTTATTAGACTTTATTTTAACACAATCTCACCATAAAGAACTGACTTAGCTGGAACTACAACAGATGAGCTGTCACTTTTTTTGCACTTTTTTAGCTGAAAATCAAACACCTAAACAGGACCATGAATGCTCATATTGATCACAGGTTCCTGAAAATGTTAAAATCCATTTTGTATTTTGTAAGTTTTCAGACTATTTTAAAACATATTTGACAGTGTTCAAAATGTCTTGGGGTCAGGAAGGGTTCTGATTGGACAGGAGGCGCACAAATGTATTTACGTTTACTGGAAGAAAACACACACTTCAGCTGCTACCGGCTTTTTTGTCATCTCGGTTTGTCGTTATGTCATGGACACAAACATGATACAAACTTTTTCCGCAGTCGTTCCGATGATAATTAGGCAGCAGATCGAGAATTCTATCATCACGCTTTAAGTCTGTGAGCTGAGGAGGAGAAGGGAAGAGTGTCGGAGAAGGAGGAAGAAGACAAACTGAGTCAACGGCTGCTCTACATCAGCCCACTCCTGCATCCCACTCACAAATCCAAAGAGCAGTAGATGAAAGTCCGAAGCGAGGACTGGTGGAGCCGGATTGTCCGGATCGTGTCAAAAGGGCAATGCAACGAGCATACGCTGAACGACCGGAATTATTTTTAAAAATGTTTACGTGATCAAAATTGGAATAAACCACCCACTTACTTCAGAATTAAGTTTTATTACGAATAATTATTTTCATTAGGAATTAAGTGTTTACATGGTCTTTTTAAAGCGGCATTTTATTCAGAATTAAATTATAGATTTATAATATACAGATTAAAATCTATGCTTTTAAAACAAGTACATTTTGGAGTATTTTTATATATTTCATGTGTAATGAGGCAGTTATCATTTTGTCATTTGAACACAACTTGCAGTAAAATAATTTCTCACTACAAACCTCATAAAGCAGCCTCTACAGTACCGGACCAAAACAAAGATGATGTAACTCAATAGTAAACAGCATATTCACTTCAGGGTACTGGAGTCACTGGCACGTAATTTACAACAAGATGGGATACTTTTTTTTAAATATAAAAAGTATTGTAACAAAGTTGCGTCATATTTCACAGCATTGCATGGCACTGTAATGTTGAGATTAATGTGTGTAAACAAGTATGAAATCACTCTCAATGGGGCAAGTGGGGATTAGGGATGGAGAAGAGGGGCAGGGGGAATTCTGTGCCAAAAAGAGGAATTTATCACTTTGTAATGGCAGGAAAAGTCTGCTTAAAAACATAGTAATTTTAGACATTGTTTTTGCTGGTACATTTTTATCCAATAATGCTGAATGACTACAGAGAAAACCCTGATTGATTAAATATGTATTCTTTAAAACTTGTGCTTATGAGTAAAAGGTCTAGTCTTTTCTTCAGTTGTAAAAATGTAATTGCTGTTAGTAATTTGAGTAGTAGTAGTAGTAGTAGTAGTAGTAGTAGTAGTAGTAGTAGTAGTAGTAGTAGTAGTAGTAGTCGCAGTAGTAGTGGTAGCGGTGGTAGTAGTAGTAGTAGTAGTGGTGGTAGCAGTAGTAGTGGTGGTAGCAGTAGTAGTAGAAGTAGTAGTAGTAGTAGTAGTAGTGGTAGCGGTGGTAGTAGTAGTAGTGGTGGTAGCAGTAGTAGTAGAAGTAGTAGTAGTAGCGGTAGTAGTTGTGGTAACAATGGTAGTAACAGTAGTATGTACGCATGTATTTTATGTATACATGTGTACGTATTTTAATTTTTCAATATTTCTGAAAAAAAAAAAATGCGATCAGAGGCATAACCTGCTTGTCTCCATGGACATCAATAAAAATCAATTCTATGGAAACAAGCAGGATACGCCAGTAGGCCAAGTTACAGATCGGATCTGTGGAGAGGCAACACAAGATTAATATGTTGAATTGAATAATTTAGCTTGATGTATTATAAATAACAAATATCTTTAACATCAATTTAAAGTATTAAAAGTGTTAATGAAGTCCATTTGTATTACAGTCCACTTAATGTGTACTGAAGCATACTGAAGCAGTGATTTAATGTGACGTTTTTGGAGTCTTGGTTCAAAAAGGGGCCCCAGTGGGTACAAGCTGAGGGAGAGTAAATAACAGTCTTTGAGAATTCACCATGTCCATTAGCATGAGAAAGAGCCAGGCTGAAGAACAGTTAGACCCAAGACCACTTCATCTATGAACTACTATAGTTTGAGGTATGCTTATTGGAATATCTATAGAAGTATGTTAAAACAAGCTGTTGTTAAAGGCACACTGTGTAACTTTTTGGTTTGTCTCCATGGAGATGTTAATTATTTGGTTTAAATTGTCCACAGTATGGTATTAAACTAATCTGTCTTGTATTTATTCAACTACAGGTGTTATTTATTGCTCAAAAATATCTTTAAAAAAACATCCATTCTTACTGTGAGGGGGTCATCTCTCCACAACTCTAAACTATAATTTGGTTTGCAGGTTTCCATGGAGATTCATACGTTTATGGCCATACTGTGGAACATTCTAGACACATCTCCATGGAGACAAGCAGATGACGGACCCTGCAGCGGACAAGTTACACAGTGCACATTTTAGACTACTAGAGATGGAAAGGTATTGTAAAGAAGTAAAAGTACTGTTTACTGACAAAAAGTATGTTGAAATATTCGAGTGTTTCAGAAGGATGAGTGGTACTTTTGGTGGCGCTGGTGTAAACTGGTATAAAAATCAGCTTAATTTTTGGAGATAATTACAGTAAAATTACAACCTTCTTCTCAGAGTTCATGCTCAACTGATTTGTTGAATTTGCCACCTGTCAGTCAGAGGGTGGAGAAAAGTAAGACACTCTGTATTTCATCATTCTATTAAATGGCCCATATTACGTTATTTTCTGATTTTATGTTATAATGTTGTTTCCTCATCACAAACATACCTAGAGTTGTGTTTTGTTTCATTCACACACGTTTAACACACAAACCCGGGACATTTAGGCTGAGTTCTTCCCTAAAACAGAAAACACACATTCACACACGTTTGAGTTATTCTTTATTATTAGTCTGTCTACATCTCCAGAGCTAAAAATGCTCCTTGTGACGTGTGTGAATGAAACAAAACACAACTCCAGATTAAAACATGGCTTAAAGCTTGTAGTATCTGCTTTATCATTACCTTCAAGTGAGTTATGGGGGGCCAGTGCATCCTAATCTGTCATGGTGGCCCGAGAGACCCCTCATTCTAAGAACATCTGGAAATGTTTAAGTCTGTATCTCGGACATATAGAAGTAGTCAGATTATGGTGGGATGTCCTATAGAAAGCTATATGTGGGTAAATCCTTTGTTTGGGGTGTTCTTTGATTGGCTTCGAGGCGCCCGGACCCTCTGTCTGTAATTGGCTTATACTCTGTTTTTGTAATAAACAGTATTCACACTAGCAGAGTCATAACATCTCACCTGCGCGGGAAAACCCAAGCAGCCACAGGTGAGAAACGACAAGCTCACAAGAGTCAGTTTTGTGTGATATGAGCCCTTTAAATGGAAAAATGGTGGATCACTGTATAATGATGTTACTATTTTATGTTATTATAATCAACTCACTTGTCAAATTCAGGCACTATTCTTTCACAGAGAGTCACAGCTGCCCTGTAAACAGAAGTGTGGCTGCCAATCTGAGCCAATGGTTTCTCAGACCACCATCAATCAAACCCACACAAACAAACTGGGAGGATGGCGTCTTTCCCAAGGACATACCAGAAAAAAGAGAACTACAACTTTGCCAGTATGATGCAATAATATCAGTACTATTACTTTTGAAAAATAATGAAAATTCTTCAGTTTTCATTTCCCATTTTTTTGATGTGTTCAGAAATAGTTTACGGCTCAAATGTGAATAGATTTTCAAATTAGTCTTTTTTGCACCTTGTCATAAATAATTGATACTGACATACCTAATTAAAAACTCAGAAAAAGATAGACATTTCGTTTAATTGATAAAAATTCTACATTATGATTATTTTTGCCCTTGTGAATAATTCTGCAGATATTAGTTCAGAAAATGTAAAAGAAACACCAAGTTGCACCAAAATCATCATCAGATTGGTGGTTCAAAATACAGTAGAATGTTCCAGAGTGTGGCATTAAACTGGTCTGTTTCCGTGAGGACAAAGGGTTGATGTCACCAGGTCAAGTAACATATTGTGACACATTCCCTGTAAAGCAAAAACATCTCCATGGAAACAAGTAGGTGTATTTTGTATTTCTATTTAGTCGACGTTTATTTTTATTTACTACTTTACTGTTCATGGTGTGCCAATAAAACATTTTCTGATTCTTGAAAAGAATTATGCAAAATTGAGACATGTTATTGTTTTTACCTCCTCAAAAACACACCTGGAGTTGTGTTTTGTTTCATTCACACATGTTTGAGTAATTCTTTATTAGTCTGTTTACATCTCCAAAGTTCAAACTGCTGTTCCACCTTGTGATGTCATGAAGCGGTAGTTTTCAAGCTAACAGTTCCCCTTTACCCTTTTGTTCAGATTGGGCTAAAATCATCAAAAGTGATTCTAGTGAAGCTGTATGGAGTTTAAAAACACAGTGGGGCACTTCCTGTATTACCACGACATTATAAGATGGAACAGTGTGTTTTCTGTTTGAGACAAGAATATAATCTAAATATGCAGGATTTATTTGCGAATGAAACAAAACCTCCAGGTATGTTTTTGATGAGGAAACAACATTATAATATAGATCAGAAAATAGTGTAATATCACTAAATTACTCAAACATGCATGGACGACATCTAAAACCTTTTCAGGCACGTTTTTGATGAGGGAACATTATAACAAGGTGGAAAGCTCTAAAAGTCGATTTTGCGTAATACTCTCCCCTCTTTAACTACTGTACATCCCAAAATCTTCTCTTCTCGGGCCTTACAGACAGTTTTACACGCACCATTACTCCTCGTATAAAACACTCCATTCTGGCATCTCCAAACTTCACAACATTAAACAACACCACCATTGTAAAATTCCACTTTCTCCATCTCCGGCTGCACTTCTTTCATTGGTGCTCACTTGTACATTCCTGCTTTTCTTTATCCCTTATTCTCTCATCATGAATTGCACGTCCATTCTAAAAGACTAACCAAATCAGTGTGTATGACATGATTCTCTAATTTTACTTAAAGGTGCACTATGTAACTTTTTGTTTAGGGGTCCATCACCTGCTTGTTTCTTTGGATATGTCACTGCTCTGCCCGGAATGTTCCACACTATGACATCAAACAGCTCTACCTTACATTTATTCGATTACAGGTAGTTTTATAGCTCAAAAATGCTTAGATAAACAGGCATTCTGACTGCGAGTGGGGTCGCCTCTCCATAGATCTGACCTGTAACTTGGTCTGGTTTGGTTTCCATGAAGATATGGTATTAATCACTCCAGACAAAGTAATAACATCTCCACAGAGAAAAGCATCTACCAGAAAAGTGACTTTGGTGGGATAATAGCAGTTGTAAATATAAATGATAGTTTTCCATTGATTAAAACGCAGTTTGTGAAGAAAAGCTTAAAAATATGTTGAAACTTACAGGAAGTAGAGAGTTCTATTTTAGTACAAATTGATGACTTTTATCCAAAGGTTCGGCACAACTGACACGCAAGAAACAAAAAAAATCCTAATATTAAACATGATTTCAACAAAATAAAGGTGTTTTCTTATATTTTTACTTTTCCAATAATAATTTCTGTGTACATTAGAGGAGTTTTGGCCTACTTACAGCGTTGTTGCTAGGTGACACTTATGGAATTCCCTAGCATGATTTCAACCAGGAAGTAAAATTTGAAACCTAAAAAATTGCATTTGCATTGAAACTGGGGGAAAAATTAAGAGTTTAATAATAATATGGTTTTGCTTGTACATTTTTATCTGATAAAAATAAAATAAATAACTGCAGATAACACAGCCTTGATTAAAGAGATATTCTTTTAGAACTTAATGTGCTTACAACTAAAAGGTCAACAAGTCTTTTCTTCCATTGTAAAAAGGGATTTCTGAATTAATTAACTGGCTTGATTTTACCCGGAGTTGTGTTAGTAGTTTCATTCACACATCTTTAAAACACAAACCCTGCAAATTTAGAGTTCTTCTCTCAAACTGAAAACACTCTGTTCTACCTTGTGTTGAGATACAGTAGCACTTCACTGTATTTTTACACATAAGACTTACACTTAGACAAACTTTATTGATACACAAGGGAAATTATTTGGATACAGTGGCTCACTCATTACAATATAATATAATAAGAGAGTAACAAAAATAGATGGTATAGCAAAAAAGATAGCAAGAGACAGGCGTCAAATGAGACATAAAAATAAATGTATATGTACAAGTCAAAATAAAATAGAAAAATAAGTAACAAAATATAAAATAAAATATAAAATCACAGCTATATACAAGAGACAAGAATGTCAAAATACACTTTCACTGGAATCATTTGGATAATTTAAGACTTGGAATTTCAATCTCTATTAAACAAAAGGTAATCTTGGAATCAGTGACGTGCAGTGAGGTTCATGGCTAGTGAGGCACTGACTCTTTCAGAGGCAGATTTACAAATAGAAATTAACACAAAAGAGCACCATTTGATGCATAACATAACTCATTATCTGTTATTACCAGATAATGAGTTATGTTACGCATCTTATATCAGCGTCTTCATAAAAACATGTGATGCATTTTGTATTAAAGGGCAAATGTATGTCAGTAAAGCCCATTTTAAACTAAAATAATACAAGTTTATCTTAGATTCACTTGAACATGATATCCATGCGCTGATCCTTCTGGACAAAAATGTCAATGACTTTTTTGTAGAAGTCCTCCTTATTGTCCTTCAGCAGTTTCAACAGTCTCTCAGATTCATTGGAGATCATCTCAGCACTAACTGGAGTAACTTCGTTGCCTCAGGGACAGTCTGGATGAGGTCGTTCTGGGCCAAAAAGCTGAGAGGCTGTCCAGGAGACTTACATTCATTCCTCACCATTTGTGAGCTACACAGTCTGATTGGGAGACTAAAGGCTGACCTAAAGTCAAAAAACCTTGATTGAAAATTTTGACAAGCTCTGCAGTTTCATGTCATCAAAATGTTGCAATCCACTAAACCAAGGAAAGCTAGCTCACCAAATTGATTAAACCTGGTTTTCATCTGATCACTGATGTTATCAAAAATGTTACAGAACACTTGCCTATGTTCATCTCTGACTGACTCTGTACGTCCTGTGTTTGTCAGGCCAAGTTCTCCACATTTCTGCTCAAATCGGTCATAAAAACTGTCGTTCTAGACCCCGGAGTGTGTGACGGATGCGTCCACAACAATACTGAATATTCAACACTTTGTTTTCAGCACTCTAAAAAGTGAGTCTATTTCACTGAAAATGTCCTCATATCTCATAAGTAAGAAGCATGTTGATGCTTTTGACAGCCACCGATCGTATCCTGTTGCCATCATCAAAGTCTCATTATCCCAGTTGTCAGGATTTTCCTCCATGATGTGGAATAAAGCACGCAGATCATCTTGGTACGTGCTTATTGTCTGGACCAGCCTGGAGTTAGAGCTCCATCTTGTAGGCGCTGCCCCGGGGAAATGTTGCTTCACCACCTTATACATTAAGTGGGGGTGCTTGGTGGACTTGCTAAAAAATGCCCCTAGTCCCTCAGCTGTTTTAAAAAACACTCGACATTCAGGGATGTACTTTGCTGAATGCATTAGTACAAGGTTCAACTTGTGCGCATAACAGTGGGTGAACATGGCTTCAGGCACCTTTTCTTTTATTTTAGCCTGCACCTCATTAAGGTCTGATGCCATTACAGCAGCCCCATCATATGTCTGAGCTACAAGCTTTTCAACACCGGTGTATTTCTCCAACACACCCATAACATACTCGGCTATAGCAGGGGCTCGTCTATAGCAGGGGCTCGTCTATCTGCACTTACATCGTCAAAACCAAAAAACACGTCCTTCACTTCACAAGCTGCTTCAGTTTTAAGATGGCGCAAAAGAGATCTGAGCTTTATTTGTCACACCAGTTGTCTCGTCTACTTCTACTGCTACAAATGAGGATGCGTTAATTTCATTTTTAATATAATTTCTGATGACATCGCCGACTGCTTCAATGAGATCGTTTTGTATTCTATTTGACAAGCCACAAAACACAGTGGATGTAGCTAAATGTTTAGCTAGCCTCTCGTCTTTCTCATCAAAAACATATAATAGCTCTACATAGTTCCCATGGTTAGCGTTGCCTTTTAAAATCAATTCTGTATTTAACAGGTAACCAGTGGAGTTAGGCTAGAATGGGTGTAATATGGTCTCTTTTTTTGGACCCGGTGAGCGGTCTGGGAGCAGCATTTTGGACCAACTGTAACTTATTGAGGAGGATTGCGGGAGGCCTGAATATAGCGAGCTGCAGTAGTCCAGTCTATTACTTACAAAAGCGTGAATGATTGTTTCAAAGTTATTGTGTGATGGTTTTAATTTAGCGATTCGTCTTAGTTGAAAAAAAAAACTTTTTTTTTTTAGATTTGTTTCTCAAAGTTTAAAAGAGAATCCATAAAAACACCAAGGTTCTTTGCAGAGCTGTGCAAATTTGTAGCAAGAGGCTCAAGATCTGATGTGAGGGTGTCAGTCAGATCTGATGTGAGGGTCCATATAGAATAACTTCAGTCTTATTTTCATTTAGCTGGAGAAAATTAAAGGACATCCAATTTTTTATTTTCACAAGACAGGCATGGAGAGTGGCAAAGGATGAGCCATTTTTTGGGAAGACAGGAAGATAAAGCTGGGTGTCGTCATCATAGAGGTGGTACTTAATCTGATGTTTCTCTAGAAGGGGGAGCATGTATAAAGAAAATAAGGCGCTAGGATGGCGCTAGGATAGACCCTTGGGGCAAGCCACACCTGACAGGAGCAGGAGTAGACATTCTCTCACCTACTTTGGCTGAGAAGGATCTTCCTGTCAGATATGAAGTGAACCATTTTAGGACTGAGCTCTGCAACCCAACGACATGTTGCAGGCTTTTTAGGAGGATCTGATGGTCAATCGTGTCAAAGGCTGCACTTAAGTCCAATAGAATTAGCACAGCTGAGGATCCCAAATCAAGTGTGAGAAGGATGTCATTGTAGACCTTTACCAGAGCAGATTTGGTACTATGATGCTTGCGAAAACCAGACTGAAACTTGTCGAAGATATGTAGGCTGTTAACATGAGCTGAAACTTAAGAGAACACAATTTTTTCCAAAATTTTAGCCATGAATGGTAATTTGGATATGGGCCTGTAGTTTGATACAACCTCAGTGTCCAAATTAGCCTTCTTAATGAGTGGATGCACAATAGATTGTAGGAACAACACCACTAAGTAGAGATGAATTTATAATGAATAAAATACTTGGATGGGTACAGGTAAATACATCTATAAAAAAGGTTGCAGGTAAAATGTCTAGGTGGCAGCTAGTGGGTTCGAGATGTGCAAGTGCCTAAATTAGTTCTGGGAGAGACACTTGCATAAATTCAGTGAGGTGGTGGATAGCACAGGGCATAACTTGGGAAGCGTTGGCGGGGCGAAGGATCTGTGCTGTAATATTGACTATTTTATTCATAAAAAAGTCCTTGAACAACTCACAGCAGTGAACTGAGTTGGTGAGCATAGAAAGTTGAATTTGTTAGTTAAGTCCTCTATAGCCACGCAGGGGTTTGGGCCCTCAGGGGTCCAAAGCTGCTGCCGGGCAGTGAACAGTTCACAGAAATGTGGAGGTAACAACATTCTAACCGGGCTAAACAACATTCTAACATGGCTAAAAGCTCACAAGAGTTAGTGAAAATTGTTAAAAGCCAATCTCTACTCCATAAATGAACCAAATTTATAGTTAAAGGGGCATAATGTAACTTTTCGAGTGGAGAGTACGGTATCTGCTTGTTTCCATGGAGATGTTATTGCTTTGCCAAAAACGTTCCAAAGTCTTGTATATTTCTCCTTTACTTCATGCAAATACTCTGCTGCAATATAAACAAGACTTGCCTGTTACAAGTTTCAGATATGGTAGATGTGCCTTGCTAATGGAGTTGTGTCCAGCTGTATGGATTATCAGGGGTCCTTAGGGGTCTTCATTAGTCAGTCCAACACAGGGCAATGCAATCAGTCGATTTTGAATGGATTTGAGATCCAGTTGTTTCAAATGGTCAATGATCAGCTGGGGCCTTTTTAATTGACACATCTACAGGCAATACTCTGAGAGTAATGGGTTTGAAGCAGAGAAGAAATTTGACTTTTATGAGCTTTTAACCAGGTTATATTGTCCACTCATTACAAACAGCCTGTAGTTTTATTTTGCTTCATTCATACTTGTTCTAAAAATACATTAATCCGAAGTACTCTTCTCTCATTATTTAAAACTGAGAAACAAAACAAAACAAAATTTTGCCTCGATTGTTGCGTCACAGGGAAAAATCTGGACTCCTACACAGGTTTTTAGTCCATAAACCATTACCAAACGTTTTCAAGGCCAAATTGTGTTCAAAACGGATGATTCTATTAGCATAGCATTTGCCTAAGATCTTCATTTCTTTATTACATTGTTCATTCCCATTACTGACAGCAGAGGGAGCTCCAACGCCCATAAAAGGAAGTGTAGTGATGTTTTGTTTATCCAATGGTTTTTGTCTGTATTATACAGAAAATATGAAATTCAGAAAATATTAAATTCTTATCCCAGAATGTGACAAAAAGCATGTTTAAAGCAAATTTTTACTGGGTCTATTTGGATTCTATTTTACACCTGGTTTACTCCCAAATGCTTTTTTTGTCCAGTCCTGTCTGTACCTGAATATTTTAAAGCAATGAAAAACTCAAGAACCACTTTTTCTACTAACAAAGTAACAGTGGAGATTAGAAACCCCCTCCATAGGCAAAGCTTGTCCATTGTAGCACTTTGTTTGCAGATGTGCTCCTTAACTTGGCCCCTCTCTCTGTATGCATACAGAGGACTATGGGGCCACTTGGGACCCCAGTGCCACTTTGCTGTGCGTCTAGCAGCAGCACGCTCAAAGAATGACTATGACACCTCTCCAGTCTCCCGAGAAGAACCACCAGATCTCTGCTTTACCTTAACAGCAGTTTTGTATGCACCTAAGAACAGATATGGGGATGCCCAGAATGACAATAAGCCATGGTGGTAGGAGGTTACCAGATATAAAGGATTTAAACGATGGAAGATGTAAAAAATTGAATGCAATTTAAATAACTGTATTCCACCACTCCAGCTGCATTAAAGGGAGGGTCAAATTCAGAGGACAATTTTAAAAGCATTTCCGATAGCCCCTGAGATCAAAATTACTGATTTTTGGAAAATGAAGGATTTTAAGTAAACTTTAATTACGGTAAGTAATAAATACGGTAAATTCAAGTATATATCTGTAGATTTTGTGTTGAAAGATTTCTTTAAAGGGGCATTTTGTAATTTTTCAGATGGAAGACCTGTCATCTGCTTGTCTCCGTGGAGATGTTATTTGTTTATTTGGAATGTTTATTGTGTTACCATGGTGACACAATGCAAACATTAGCAAACACTGTCAAAAAAGTTTTAAGATTGTCTAAAAACTCAATACATTTTCAGGAGCCGGTGATCAATTTGAGCTTCAGTTTGATTTTCAACAAAAAGGTGAGAGTGGCTAACTGAAAACCTGTTGGCTAATGTTACCTAATTTGTGACTGTAATTTTATGTGCGAGAATAGGGTGACCAGAAGTCCCCATTTACCCAGGACAGTCCCAGTTTTGTTTTGATTTATCCAAAACCAGTGATTTGCCCCAGTTTTATATAACAAATGTCCCAGTTGTCCCTATTTTCGACTAACCTGATACCCGCCAACAGTAAACAGAGCAATATATTATCATTTGTTTAGCTCCAAGACAGAAAACCGTACCTGAAAATGAGGCAAGAAAATATGCGTCGACAGAAGTCTCTTAGATTATGACTGACCCACAACTGAGTTACGAATGGACGGTGTTTTCACAATTTTATTTATACCAAATCTGTTCATCCATGTTAGAGACCTGTTTAACAAATCAGCTCACCTGTTGTAGCCAAGTCAGTTCTTTATGGTCATCTGGTGTTAAAATAAAGCTCAGATTAAAGTCTAACAAAGCCTGAGACAGAGCAGTGCATCAGTTAGCATCACACCTTCAGTGAACATCGATGACATCAGCTGCAAAGTATCAATAGACAAAGAGGAAGCATTATCGATACCGTAGCCGTTGCTGTATCAAAAGCTTGGCCAGGTGCGAAACTATTGACCTTTCGTTGTTGTAATATACATTGTGCTGGTTTCATCCATCTTGTCACACCAGATATCGACTTGGCAATAAAACGCACTCCCATTCGCCGCCAAAAACCAGGATTCTTCTTTTATCATTTAGCAGGTGCCATGTTGTTGCTAGCTTTTATTACCCTCTCTGTGGTAGTTCCGGCACCGAAGCACAAAAACGTGAACCGATCAAATTAGACCTTAGGGTGTCATTAAGGAGAAAATATATACTCCTCCTCTGGATCCTCACAGCTGCAACCCATGTGTTTTGGACCCATCGCAGGGATATTAAGATGCTAAATATTTCTGCAATAAAACAGCGTGACAAAAATGTCTTATTAAATGCTCTGATTATGCTCGGAAGAGAAAAATATAGCTTTGATATGTGCTTGGTGTGTTGGTGTACGAAATATGAGGGTGAGGCTAGTTTAGTCTTGCTGTTTAAAGGAATCATATTTCGTTATTTTCTGTTATAATCTCTACTGAACAAAAGGTAAAAGGTAGCTGTTAACCTGAAAACTACCACTTCATGACATCATACGGTGGAACAGAGCATTTTGAGCTCTGGAGATGTAAAGAGATTAATAATAAAGGATTACTTTACTTGTGAATGAAACAAAACACAAGTCCAGGTATGTTTTTGAGGCAGTAACAGCATTATCACATGTACTTGTGTGGTATAGGACCTTTAAGTTGTTTTTGTTTGTTTTCTAACATAATACGCATAATATTGATTTATTTTCTAACATAATACGCATAACACTAGCACATACAGTCACACCCACAACACTGTTAACCAAGCCAAATGGCACACACCCTCGCACCCCATCTGTATTTTTTTTTTTTTTTGTTAAATTTTAAATTATTATTTGTAAATAATGAATATTTTTATTTAAAGATGCACTATGACACTAAGAATGACACTTCATGGCTTCTCTGATAATGATTGTGTAAACCTACTCTGGTTTACACAAATATGGCATCCATTGTTCCAAATAGTACAACAAATGAGCTTCTCATCTATTCCTGAACTGTTTTCTGGAGGTCCCTTCTTTCCTCACTTTTATCTAGTTATTTATATATTTGACCATCTGCTACTTTATTCTACTTCATGGGTTTTCACTTTCAATAATAGGAAAGAATCAAAGAATCAAATAAAAAATGTCCTAATTTAATGCCATACAATAGAATATGCAGGCAAAGCTATAACATCTTTATGGAGAAAAGCAAGCAATGGACCCGCCACCAGAAAAGTTACATATTACACCTTTAAAGGTCTTATATTACACAAATTTGACTGTGGTGAGCTTTAAGACATGTTATACTGCTGTGAGCTCCTCAAAAACCTGGAGTTGTTTTTTTGTTTCATTCACACGTTTGATTTATTATTAGTCTGTCTTCATCTCTCAAAATGCTCTGTTCCACTTTGTGATGTCATGAAGCGGTAGTTTTCAAGTTAACAGCTCCTTTTACCTTTTGTTTAGTAGAGACTGGCAATTCCAGGGCTGAAATGAAATATATTTATGATGAGGAAATAAGATTATAAAATTAAAAAAAACAACAACATAATATTAGCTCTTTAATTTTCAAAGGTAATCAAAGCAAAATTTGTCTGTGCTACCTGCAGCTTTTACCTTGTAACTAATTATAGTATTATATCTTGAAATGGGTTTGTCCTGTCAGCAAATTATCTTCTTTTTATTATTTCTGAGGGTGGCTTTGAGGTACTGGATCTTCCTCTTGTCTCTCAAACAAAACACTAATTATCTGCAGGTAATGAAGCTATTGCAGTTGGAACATTTCATTTGCTATCTGCTTTATTTCCCCATCTACCATTTGAAGTAACCGGCTAATGCCAATTCTAGTGCTTCTCATTTCCAAGTCGGTCGAGGTTTCATACATGAGTGAGTACTGCAGATCAATACAAGTTCTTGCCGTAACATTCACCTCAGTGTTGTTTAGCTTATTCGACGGTTGTTATTGGTGAATTATGAGGTCGTCTGAAGCTAGGAGAAATTGGTCAAAGATAAGAGTTAATTAAAATGATATCTGCCCCTGACGCTACGGCAGGCAGTCGGCTACGTGCAAGTCCTAATGGTTTTTAAATTAAAAACCTCACTAACCTCAGCAAAATCTAAGATATAAGGGCTTCATTAGAGTCAAGGGTGGAGGGAGCGGAAACAGAGGGCAGACAGGGGCACTTCCTGATTGGGCCTTAAGTAGTTAGTCATGTGATGTCAAGTTTTGCAGCTACCAAGTTTTACCCAACGACTAGGACTTTTTTAACTAAGCATAGCATAATGACCACAGAAGACCTAAGTTTAGTCCTGATGTAGACTTGGTTTTGGTCCTGTTTTGAGTTCTGGAGTTAGTCCCAGTGTAGTCTGAATTTTGATGCGGCTTGTTTCCAAGTGTGGATGTATCATGCATAACAACTTTATGCATGACACATCCACACTTAATCATAAAAGCATTTAATCATTGCTTTAGGAATCTTAGTTTAAAGAACACATATTGTGCTTGAGCCTACAATATAGTTATAATCTACGACACCCGTGGATCATTATGTTATAACTTGGATATTTAAAATCTCAATATTCATCCAAAACGACTTAATAAAAGAAACAGGTCCGCTGACTTTTACGTTAGAAAACTGTTGTGCCCAGTGAAAGCCGATGTCGCCATAAACGTCATCACAACAAAGAGACGGCACCTCCAGTGTATATGCACATCACGCTAGCGAGTAAAGGATCTTTTTTTTTTTTTTTTTTTAACCAAAATGACTACGTCTTGAAAATAAGTGATTAAAGATTGCTCAAACATGCACAAATCACCCTAACCCTAACCCAAAGCTTTAACAGGTCTGCTTTAACAGTTATTGCTTTTCCAGGAGGGTTCCACAGTTTGGAATTAACCTTTCCTACCATGCATGTACTATTACAAACATTACTTGGTTTGGTGGGGTTGTACCTATGTAAATATTTATAATAGTTTTACATCAGTTAATTGTCAGTTTGTGGTATCAGAGAGTTCTTAAACAGAAAATTGCATCCAAAATGCAGGAACACATTTTTCTGACAGATTAAACATTGATTTAACAAAATAGAGGTGTTATTATCCATTTTTATTTGTCTTCATAACTATTGTGTAATTTCAACAAGTTTTAGCTCTTGTTAGCTCTTGGTTGCTAGGTAACAAAGAAACTAAAGAAAATTAGGTAAAAAAAACGGCCTATATTACACTATTTTCTAATCTGTTATAATGTAATAATGTTTCCTTATCACAGACATAGTACGTGGAGTTGTATTTTGTTTCAGTGACACATTTTTAACACAAAACCCTGCATTTAGGATGGGTTATTCTCTCAAACAGAAAAAAACTGCTGTGTTTTTAAATTTCATAAACCCTCACTAGAATGATTTCTGATCTGGAATTGCCAATCTCTATTGAACTAAAGGTAAAAAGTAGCTGTTAACTTGAAAACTACAGCTTCATGACATCACAAGGTGGAACAGAGCATTTTTTGCTTTGGAGATGTAGAAAGACTAATAATAAAGGATTACTCAAACATGTGTGAATGAAACAAAACACAATTCCAGGTATATTTTTGAGGAGGCAACAGCATTCTCTCTATGTCTTAAATCTCACGGGAGTCAATTTTGCGTAATATGTGACCTTTAAGCCTAGTCGATATCCAGTACATCAAATGGCTTAAATCTTTTGGTCAGAGAAAATTGAAAATCTTCACATCTATCTTTGCAGCACCCAGATTAAAAAGCATGTCTCTTATCTGCAGCTCAGTAGCCCTCAGTCTCTCTTGTTATTTTGGGAATAAAACCAGACTGTGATCTATTTCAATCCTTGTCGTGTGCATTATGTTTTTGACCCCTATTGTCTGCCTCTACAGCGGGTCGCACGCACGCCACGACCCTGCCCAGCTCCTCCATGCGCCAAGGTGCCAGTTCCTGGAGAAATGACAAATTAGAATGGCATTGTTACCGTGTGAACCACATGAATCACTCCTGATGGATGGGACAAACCAGACCAGGATGAAAGAGGAGGCGGATGGACCAGAAGTGTACTGCCCAGATCAACTGTAATGTAGGGGTGTCAAAAGAATCAAAACTAGATACTCAACTGAGCAAGTATCGATACCATAGACTGTGTAAAGAAGTTGACTTAAGGAGTGTGAGGTTGGACAGAGCATTTAGCTCCAATCAAATGAAGATCACCAAGGCTATAGGAGGGAATGTGGAGCCGTGTTGCATAATAGGAATTTATTAACGAAAAAAAAAGCAAAATAAAAACACCAGGATCATGTAGATCATGGGTTAATACAAAAATTTTAAGAACAAAATGATGAGGCTCACTGCAGCAGTTACAGAGAGAAGGGTGACAATTTTTCAGTGTAAAGTCAATTGGTGCCAGAGTTAATGGAGCGGAAGCGCCCCCATGCTCACTTCCTATTTGGAACGTGTAGGCTAGTGGGCTAGCTATGCACATTTATATATACAGTCTACTGTATGATCAAAAAAAGATTCATTCATTCACAGGACAAAAATGAACCTTTCCTGAATAGCTTTAGAATGATCTTGTTTTGTATCAGAACTAGTATATAACCACATAGACTAGTATACGCCCATGAACCACTATGAACCACTGAGGGACTACACAGATATAAGGCAATCACATTCTGTTGCCTAAAGAAAGAATATTTTTTATTATTGTGATATTGGAATCTGTATTGAGTATCATCAGTATCTATTCCATAGACATGATTCCTGAGTTTGAAATTTTAGTATCGTGACAACACAATACTATAAAAAGGTATTGATTTCGCCATGCCCAAAACATTATATATATCACTCGGGAACTGAAGTCCACAACCTCATCAAATGTCCACTACAACTTCCTTTTTAAATGTAAGGTCTTCAACTGATTCACATTCACACAGGTGTGTTAAGTGTCTTGCCCAGGGACACATCAATAGACCACAATAGCAATGGAAGTCTTCTGAGACTTCAGCTAACACAACTATCCTAAGGTGGATGGGACAAACCAGAAGAGGATGAAAGAGGAAGCAGACTGGAGCGCACTGCCGATGTACTATAAAGGTATTGATTTGACCATGCCCAAATGAACAAAGCTATTGAACTTAAATCAGAGTCATTTTCATTGGCTGTAAAGTCCGGCGTTCCTGTTACGGACTACGACTCTCATTTAAAGTGCACATGAGCGAATAGAATACTAATTTCATTAAAACTTAGATAACATAATTAGATTTAAGGTTTTACAAAAAATCTTGCTGGTGAAGTTTATCATGACTCACGGGCAGCAGATGTGACATAAGCATAGACTGTTAGACGACATGGACTGTGGAGTGTGATGTTTAGTGAGTATGAGAGTTCTAAGACATAAGACAGGCAGCACTGTGGGAAAATGGGGAAAAAAAAAAAAGGAAACGTAGCAATCAGTCAGTTGGACCAGAAAGTGACATAATCACTTAACAACACTATAGCTAAGGAGCTAGCTATGGACTGTTGAGATGCTACAGGCTTTTTACAACATGGCAGCAAATGTGGCAGAAGACCTTCCAGAGGAAATACTTAGGGAATGAACCATTTCATCATCAACTGAAACACCAGAGTGGAGTAAGAATGCAGTGTAAATGTACCAAGGACCAAAATGTGTCTAAATTGCATGCATGTAATTGATATGATTGATACACTGATAAATAACTCAATGTTAACTATGTTTAAAACTTTAGAAAAAGAACTTCCTTGTGATTAAATTGTCGTTGTATTCTGAATAGAATTTTCAGTGTTGATGACAATAAGTAGAGGTATTCCATTTTAGAAGTCGCTGCTCTATTTTCACACTTTTCAATCTCACCAACCAGTGATCACTAAAGCAAGAAAATTTGTGATATGCACTTTCATTTACTTATACATGCAGTGACATTCACCTAATTTCTTGGTGCAAGGCGTTAACATGGAGCACTGTGTGGTTTATTCAAACAAACCATGCTAATCTTCATTCATATCATGCAAGGATGGGCAGAGCTAGCAGACAATAGACTGGCCTCTGACCAAAGCCAGCAAATACCCAGGCAACAACACGGTCAGGCTGAATACAGAGCCATGAATGAGGGCATTCGTGTGCACAAACTCATGGATTTGCAGGCTGATGATAATGTTATACAGCTAATCCACGCAAGGGTCAGTCTGGGGCGAACTGAAGTTACACAGAGTCTTACCAGCAAATGAGGTTCTGTTGTACAATGTGATGATGTAATTGTTTCAGACAGAGGGCAGGAGTCTGTGAGAGTCTATGGGCGGATTACTGTTTTTAAGAAAAATACAAATGTATGATTTACAAATAATGACACAATTATTAGTCAGGGATTGCTTTTCACACATTTGCCCTGTGCCCCAGAAGAATGACGTCACTTAAGGTGCATTGACACTTGCACATAGAACACATACAGATTGGGACTAAACTGGGATTACATGCACAACTAATCCTGGACTAGAAAAGGACCAATTTCACCTTTGTTTATTTATGCTGACAGAGTAGTATTAAATTTAGGCATTAAACTTTTATGTGTACTTTTATGTAGATGCAGCAATTATAGATATTAATCGTTAACCAGGTCAACAAATATACAATACCACCACAGAATTCTGACCTGTCCTCCAGTTCCATGTTAAACTATAGGGATTTTAGCATGTTTTGATGTCACATGAACACAACATACGTACTGTAAGAATATGTAAGGGTCATTGTTATAATAAGATACACAAAGTTAGCACTGAAAATCAATACCAAGGAAATAATTAAGCCAGATGCAAAGAGTTTTCTCCAGACCTTTATAGCACATTGGAGTCAGTGCAGCGGAACTACCATTTTACGAGGGAGACAGCTGCCTGTTTATAAAATTCAACTTTTTATTATTTAAATTAATAAATCCTTTCCTGGAGCCATTCTGCGGTCTGTTTAGCCAACCACCATGAGGTAGTGTTTCTGTCATTTGAGCAGTAGCTACACAGTACTGGCTGCTGATTTTGGAAATTCTGCACGTTGACATTGGTGGAAATATGTGTATTTTAGTAAAGCATTTGTTATTTAATTTGCCATAGGAATTCAATGATTACAAGCGTCTCCATTAGTTTGAGTGATTAGTTAAATATTAATCAATAACTTATTGTTTAAAAGTCATATTACACAGAATTGACTCATGAGCTTCAAGCCATGTTATAATGTTGCTGCCTCATCACAAACACACCTGGAGTGGTGTTTTGTTTCATTCACACGTTTGAGTAACTCTTTATTATTAGTCTGTCTACATCTCCAAAGCTCAAAATGTCCCGTTCCACCTTGTGATGTCACGTAGTGGTAGTTTTCAAGTTACAAGCATCAACCTTTAATCTTTAGTTCATAAGAGACTGGCAATGTCAGGGCTGAAATGATCCAGATGATTCTAGTGAAGGTGGAAGCACTTCCTGTATTACCAGATGACATCACGGGGTGGAACTGAGGGTTTTCTGTTTGTGTGTTAAACATGTGTGAACGAAACAACACAACACAACTCCAGCTTGTGATTAGGAACATAACAGATCAGAAAATAGCGCAATACGGGCCCTTTAAAAAAATTCTTCCAAATATAATTACCACTATATATTTTACAGGTATTCTTGTTACATATTTAAGAGCACCACCCCCTCACGCATTGACTTTCAAAGGCCACCGGGGTCATTAAAAACACAGGTACTAAAGTGTCCCCTATGGAAGCCCTATTAATAACATCATAATTCACCTTTCTTGTACAATGTGACTTTATTACAGCCAACGATACAAAATCCATAGGCAGAGAAAATGTCATACCATTCACATGATATCCAGCCTCACACCAAGACACCTTAATAAGTGGGAAATGGAAAAGGAGGGATGGTAAAAGTGACATAAATTCCGCACAATTCTAAAGGTTATTATTTCCTGGAGGTACGGAAGCCCTTACGATCAAATCAAATCGCCGGCAAGTGTGGGAATGTAAATTAACCGAGATTTGTGTCGACTGGAGCCTCTCTCCAATTTGCCTGATGTTAGACTTTTATCAGTGTCAGAGCAGACGTTCAGTGATGAGTGCTGTTAACACAAGCTCTTTGGGCAAGAGCTTCCATATTACATCAATCTGTCATTCTCAGGTTTACACCGACTCTGCCTACTGCTGTTTCAATGGGGAGTGGAGTACAAGAAATATTAACTTTGTGAGTCATATTTATGGTTATTGTAACTATAATTTAAAGGGCTCACATTTCGCTATTTTTGGCTCTGTTATTATGTTCCTCATTATAAACATACCTGGAGTTGTTTCATTTGTTGTTTCAATCACATGTTTAACACACAAACCCTGCATAGTTAGGCTGAGTTTTTCTCTCACAGAAAACACTCTGTTCCACCTTGTGATGTCATGTGGTTATACAGAAAGGGCTCCACTGTGTTTTTAAACTCCATACACCTTCACTAGAACTATTTGGATAATTTCAGACCTGGAATTGCTTATCTTTACTGGACTAAAGGTAAAAGGTAGCTGTTACAGCGGTATGATATCACAACGTAGAACAATAAAGGGTTACTCAAATGTGTGAATGAAACAAAACACAACTCTGGGTGTATATTTTGATATGGTATGTTTTTGATAAGGTAACAGCATTATAAGATGACTAAATCCTCACAAGAGTCGATTTTGTGTAATATAGGGCCTTTAAATGCTCTGTAAGACATAATAACTACATTTGAATAGCCTTAATAAAGCATGAACAAAGACTGAATAATGAACAAATAGTTTAAAGGTCCAATATTAGATAAAATTGACTTTTGGGAGCTTTAAGACATGTTATAATGTTACTTCATCAAAAACATACCTGGAGTTGTGTTTTGTTTCATTCACACATCTTTGAGTAACCTTTTAGTATCAGTCTGTCTACATCTACAAAGCTCAAAATGTGACTAGACACTATAGAACTCACTTTATTTGTATTATAGTATTAAAAATGACTGGACTATAAAATGTACTATGATCGTCTGGGTTTAGAAAGTAAGGATCTCATGTGTAACCAGCCTACTGACACCTTTCAAGTGATGTTGTCAACATTGTGGGGTAAAGCTAACTGGAGGCACTGCTCCAACTGAAGCTCTTCTGCTCATGTTACACTCCAATGTATTCTGTATTGTGTCTTTAAAATCTGTTAAACCTCTTCATTATTTATAGCACAGTACTTAAGCAAAACCAAATAGGCTGTGTTAGCCTTGTAAAATGTGCAGGTACATCTTGTCTCACAGTGAGGAGATGTGGGCTGGGTCCTTGGGCTCATGGCCAATGTTTTCTCTGTATGAAGCTATGCCAAAAGTTATCCAAGGAGTCTACATGAGAATAGTGAAATTTGGATTTTCAACATCAGAAAAGACATATTTTAGGGGCTATTTAGTATTGAACTATAACATGTCCAGACCATTATTATGCATTTTGTTCACTGTAAGCTATAATATTTATACAAACAGGGCAATTGATTTTCTGTTCAAAACAACAGAACTGAGAAGAACCACTGCTTCATAATGGCTACAACATAATTTCACTACAACAAACAGTGGATTTTCATTGATTCCACTGTTGAAAAATGGCACGCTCTACATGCATCTCTATTAGTGGAATGTTCAACAGTTACCATGGTGACAATGCACACATTAGCCAATACAGCAAAAAAGTTAAAAAAAATAGTCTCAAGAACACAAGAAGTAATACTAAATGGATTTAAACAGCACATTTTCAGGAGCCTGTGATCAATACGAGCGTTCATGGTCCTGTTTAGGTGTTTGCTTTTCAACAAAAAGGTGAGAGTGACTAACTGAAAAACTGTTGGCTAATCCTAGCATGTGACTGCACCTGTTGTAGTGCCAACTAAGTCAGTTTTATCTGGTGAAATTGTGTCAAATAAAGCTCAGATTAAGTCTAACTTGAGTAACAGAGCTTCTAACAGAGTAGTGCTTCCAGTTAACATCACATCCCCAGGGAATATTGATGACATCAGCTGCAAAGTATCAATGACTTTTTGTTTAACCCTAAACGTATGACCTAGAGTCAGAATTGGTTTGAATAATTGGAAGTACAGGGCAGTGAGGATAAATAGGAAGTAGGTGAAAACAAATTTTCTGAGACAGTAGATGAAAACTCAAACATGCATTAATCAAGATCGAAATACTACTTTGACTAAGCTAATAATGTAACACCATTAGAGCATAATTGAAAGTAAAGTATGTCCCCTTAAACTCCTGGACAATTCTGGGCTTTATTCTTCTTTAAATACTCTATGCCAAAATTCAATTAGCTATTGATAGAGGCCATAGCAGCCGGCTTTGGTGCTTGGTAAAAAGTCAAATTAAACTAGGCTGAAGATGAGTGGTACAAGAACATAGGCGTAACTGAGATAGAGATACATTTGTGTTTTCTATAGATGAATCATTTCCTTTGGCCACACTTCACTGCTGATTTAAATTTCAAACCAAGGACATTTGCTGATGAACTGAACCAGAGTTGTAGAAAGTTCATATTACACATAAAATACTCCAGTGAGCTGAAAGAGTGTAGTACATAGGGTATATGATAATTCACCATCTATTTCAGCATATGAACGTTGTAGTATGTGTTAGTATGTAACTTATATTACATCATATTACACTATTTTGTGGTTATAATGTTGTTTCCTAAAATGTACCTTTAAGTGTATTTGTTGTTTAAAATAAATTTGTTTTTAGATAGTAAATATCACAACAGAGCTTTTTAAAACTGTCTCTTAACATTTTTGGAAAATGTATTTGTGCTTCTCCAGTTACAACCAAAAGCCCTGATGATGCAGAAAAGGGTTTTGGAGCAACTGCTGTTTTGTTCTTTCTGTGTAGCAGCTGAAACAGTCATAAAAAAAAAACAAAAAAAAAAAACAACTCTTACAGTATATTGCAAAAATATCTATTTGTGGCAAAAAAAAAAATAGAAAGTAGATGCGTGATGGATGAGAACAATAAGGGTCCAACTTCCAGGAACAGATCATTTTAACAGATGAAGCTGTTGGATGAAAACCATATGGAAACAACTATATGTGACTAAGTACAGTGTCACCTAAACTCCGCCCACAACCACATTTTGGCTAGAGCTGCTAAACTGGGCACCACCTGGAGTACAAAAGGAAGAGAGTGAAGGGGAGAAGGGGTGGGGTCTGGGGGTGTAAGGAGCAGTGTGATTGGTCCAACAATGATCCACACTTTAAACTCCACCCTGCAGCTAGATGTGTTGTAATCTGGCTATAATCAGGGTAGTCTTGTGTAGTGTTACCAACTACTTGAAACTGCAGAGGCCACTGAAGACAGGACACAGTTTTTGACCAGAAAGCTGCAAATTTACCTATTAATGCTATTAAAACATCATATACACAGTTAAATAGCGAAAACAATGGTGGATTTAGTGTTTAGTTCCACTTTAAGGTTGTACTCACTTGCACATGACAACACAGATCTAAGGTGGTTCTAAACTTGGACTAAATCTGGAACTAAACAGACTACCAAGACTAGACTGGGACCAAACCAAGTCTAAATTAGGACTCAAAATTGAACAAACTGAGGAACACAACTTTATACATCAGTTTATTACTGTAATTTTGATCTCTGGTCACAGCTTGAGTCTCTGCTTTATCAGACAGCTATAGCACCACCACGACTGCCACCAATGGAACAAAAGGTTACTTGGGTAAAGAGCAGCACCTTCTAAATGTAGTTCTCTTCTCATTTGCGTTCCAGCAGTTACATAGGTCTTTGTCAAACCTGATCCTTTGGCCCTGACAGCTCTCTGCTTTTGCTAATGCGCCATGATCTCTTCCAAAGTCATTCAATATATGCATGGTACCAGGGCATGAATTATTGAAAAGGCTGGCACCCTTTTAAATGGTGTGAATGTTCAGACATCCACTGTTATCAATAGGTCTAATATTCCATGATCCCACTAGGCGAGTGTAATAAGAAGGTTTGAAACTGACCTCTGCACGACATTCTAGCAGGAATATGAAAGCAGAAGCTGACGGGGCATTTTGGAGCAGTACATCAAAAGATGTACGGACATTATAGGTGCAAGAAAGTAGGCCTGAGTGATTTGTGAAAAATATGTAATGTGATTTGCAATTTATGTTTTAAAGGGCCCATATTGCATTATTGTCTGATCTATGTTATAATGTTGTTTCCTCATCCATCAAAAGCATGACCAGAGTTGTGTTTTGTTTTGTTCATACATGTTTAACTCACAAATCCTGTATATATATGCCAAGTTCTTGTTCCACCTTGTGATGTCATGCAGTAATACAGGAAGTGCTCCACTGTGTTTCTAAAATCCATACACTTTTACTAGAGTCAGCTGGATGATTTCAGCCCTAGAATTGCTCATCTCTACTGAACTAAAAGTAAAGTGCATCTGTTAACTTGAAAACTACCGCTTCATGACATCACAAGGTGGAACAGAGCATTTTGAGCTTTGGGGCTGTAGACAGACTAATAAAGGTTTACTCAAACATGAGAAAGAAACAAAACACAACTTCAAGTATGTTTTTCAAGAGGTAACAGCATTAATACATGGCTTAAGAGTCAATTTTGAATAATATAGGACCTTTAATAATAGGAATCTGTTTAAAGTTCATATATTAAATGCGTCCAGAAGAATTGATAAAAAGACTGAAATATAAATTGACAAACTAATAATTATAAAACTATTATTGCAAAATAAATACATAAATGGTGTGAGAAAGACGGTCGGATGCATGCATTATGTTTCATTGAAACATTTATTTTTAATAGCAGTAACACATTTCAGTTAAATCTGTATGGAACAGATGGCAGGTTGCATGAGGTATAATTTACAAATGCAATGTGTTTTTTCCCCCATTTAAAAATAACGGTTAATTTACACTACATTTAAATTGTACCTGTCACAGTCCTTTAGTTCCCAGTCTCTACTAAACAAAAGGTAAAAGGTAGCTTAACTTGAGAACTACCACTACATGACATCACAAGCACAAGATGGAACAGAGCATTTTGAGCTTTGGAGATGAAGACAGACTAATGAAGAGTTACTCAAACATGCGTGAATGAAACAAAATACAACTCCAGGTATGTTTATGAGGAGGTTAACAGCATCATAACATGGCTAAAAGCTCACAAGAGTTAATTTTGTGTAATATCAGACCTTTAAACGTTACCACTGTGTATAAGTAGTAAGTTGGTTAGTCTTACAGGTACTTGCATATTGGATAACAGTTCATTCTTGCTGCGAACAGGCTTGCCTCTCCGCAGATCAATATCATACTGAACATTCCAGGCAAAATAATATTTCCATAAAGACAAGCGCAACACAGACTTGTTGCACAGTTTAACTTTAACAATCCAAATTATTTTTATGTTGGTTTTCCACATTTTGCAGTCTCTTTACTTCTTTGCAACAGAAAGCGGATAACACATTACCATCGCCTTCTGGGCTGACCTCTGCCCGTCTGGTTATGAAAGCTGTCATGGACCACGTTAGATAACTTTTATTTTTTATATTTTCTGCGAGAATATCTGTCAATATTCCCGGGTTTTTTTAGCACTTCTATTGACTACAAGTAATGGACATAAAAGCTGCTTGAAGGTCACAGCTAAATCCTTGCGCATTAAAGCATCAGGTTTTTATGAGAGTGAGAAATAAGAAAGGCGTCAACAAGAACTCTGGCTATATGTTTAGTGGCAAATCTACACTACAAAGAGAAAAAAGCTGTTATCATTTCTTTCTTTTTTTTTTGCCCGGAGACTTTACTAGACAGGATGCTATAGGGAAACTGGGAGCGAGTGCGCAAAATGTTGCCAATAAACAGGAAGCTGAAACCCATGAACACAATGTTAAATAAGCTCCTTCTCAAAAGCTCAGAATGCTTGACCTCCAATGCTACGTTTAAAGAACCCGTATTACAGTATTTTCTGATTTATGTTGTAATGTTGTTTCCTCATCACAAACATACCTGGAGTTGTGTTTTGTTTCTTTCATGTTTAACACACAAACCTGCATATTTAGGTTGAATTCTTCTCTCAAACAGAAAACACTGTTCCACCTCCAGCATCTGTTATCTGTTAATCTGAAAACTACCACTTCATGACATCACACAGTGGAACAAAGCATTTTGAGCTTTGGAGATGCAGACGAAATAATCCAGATTTACTCAAACGTGTGAATGAAACAACACCCAGGTATGTTTTTGAGAAGGTAAAAGCATTATAATGTGTTTAATATAGGACCTTCAAGTGTTCAAATTGCCTCCTTTATGCAGTTATGGAATCCTTTGCTGGCAATAATAACAAAAACACCTTGAAAAACATGCAAAAACAACATTCTTACTGAATGGGCTTGCCTCACAGATCTGAACCATGATATGGCCTAACTGTGCCATTTGCTTGTTTAAATGGAGGTAGATGAGTTTAATTCCATATTGTGGAAAATTTTAAGGAATAACATCTCCGTGACAAGATGACAAGACAAGCAGGTGACAGAAAAGTTAGACAGTAACACTTAAGGCTTTACATTTACTTGGCCACAGTGTGTGGTTTTCAAAAATGACTAGCCAAAAAGGATTTTACTTTGCACAATTATGGTTTGGTGTATAATTTGTACACTACTAATACTATGTCAAGATCATAGATTGTATAAATGGACAAAGCTAACCTGCTAACCGCCAAGTTCCAAACAGGAAGTGAGCATGGGTGCGCTTCCGGCTCTATTTACTCCAGCTCCAATTTACTTTGTATTGAAAAAATGCGGCCCCACTTTCTGCAACTGCTGCTGTCAGGCTATGTTCATCTTAACCCGCTCTACATGATCCAGGTGTTTTTATTTCACTGTTCTGTCCGTAAATCAATTCCTATTCCTAATATCAAAGCTCTAAATTCACCCCATGACTGCTAGCCTCTGTGAGCTCCTTTTGACTGGAGCTGAACACTATGGGTGATGTCACACTCACTTAGTCCACTTCTTTATACAGCCTATGGGCAAGACCGCGCTCACATCTAGTCAAAAATAACCCCTCTTACAATAAAGCCTCAATTTGAAGAACTATGGACTGGCTGACATGGCTAGCGGCATTAGAAATACAAATACAAATACAAATACAACTACTACACTGTCCTTTTAAACTTGGAATGTTTTGTAGCCCCAGTCTTGTTTTCATTGATAAAGATAGAAACAGAACGCGTACTGTGCTGGTAATAAGGGTTCAGATGGCGAAGTTATTGCAGCCTAGAGGAACGATGGCTGATAAGTTTTTGAGGGCAAAGTCATAAGAGTAATGGAGAGGGGAATGAGGCAGTATTTAGAAATGCTAGCATCATCATCGGTAAACAATTAGCACATCCCTTTAAGAAACAGAGTTAAAGAGAGAGAGAGTTAAAACAGTTATAATACGCCTCATTTAAATGCAGATGTAATTAGTAAAAACTGCTTTGTGTTTTGTTTCATTCTCTTTCTGGTCGCCATTTCAGTATACGGAGTAGTTTCTGGTAGTTCTATTTAAGTTATAGTAGCATATACTTTAAATTGGAAAACAAACTATGCATTCTTTTAGGCCCTATACAATTTTTCAAAATATTGAGACGACTAATCATCCTTTAATGCCACAGGTGCCCAGGGACCCATCTCCAGATCTTGAGTCAGTCTAGCTACCTTAGCTAGATGATTTTACCTATTCATCTTTAATTAATAGGTCAATTATAAACTATGATGGTCAATGTTAATGCCTTTAGATTAGGAACATCCGTCTTGTCCTCTTACTAAAATGATTTATTAGCATTATGCAAATAAAGTGTTTGCTGGGCTGTTAGCAGTGTGCAATGGTCAGAATGCTGCTTGCACTGAGTACTGCCATTCTGTTTTTGATGTATTTTGTAATGAAAACGCAAAGTTAAGTTGCACTTACAGTCGGGACTTCTCAGTTTCGTACAAATTGTTTTCCTTCCTGTTTACAGCCAAATCCTGTAGTTTTTCTAACGTTACCAGCAGTGGCCACAGCTTATGAAAAAACGAGTTCACTAAGTCACAAAGATCGTTAATCTTGCGATAAAAAAATTAACAGTGTTAAAATTGTTTTGCATTAACTCATTAACAGCACTAGTTTTAAATGAAACTAGTCTCTACATTCTACCCAGAGTAGTTGAGCATTTGTTTACCGGTTGCTATGGTGATGTCATGGTGTTGGGAGCAGAGCAGTGATATAGAATGTGATTTAACTTTTGCCGGACTACTTGTACATTATGCAGTATTAAGTATGTAGTTAGCCATTGTAATTCTGACTGGTATAAACTATTTTAACCGGATTTTGTTTGTAATCAAAATGGCCGCCATCTAAGCCCTGCTCTAATTCTAGGTTCATCAACATTTAATTGTCCATTTGTATGTATGCTAATATAAACCGTCTTCAACCCAAAGCTTATAAACAATTTAGATGCTGAGAATAACAGTGTCCTGTGTGAAGAGAGGGAGGAGAGGGAGGAGAGGAGGCTAATGTCTTTTTCACGTCAGCTGTGAGATGGATTCTGTTCACTTCAAGGTGAATGCATCTGAATCACATTTCTATTCAAATATTACTGAAATGGAACTAATACCTAGAATCCATGGCACGCTCCGATCTGATTTGACACTGACTTATGGGGGGCGGTTAGAGACGGTGAGGGTAAAGCGTGTGGCGTATTAGTCGATTTAAAAAAAGACATTCACAATTTCAGATCATTCATCATGCCATTTTCAAACAGACGGGAGCCAATCAGAAAGTAATAAATGAGTTTCCAGGGACCAGTCCATTTACAGTTCAAATGATTTACAACCAGGCGGGATTTCAAATTGAAGTGAATTTTTATGGTTCAAGTGAGGAAAAAAGTATGAAAGGTTTTCTAATAAAGATGTTCTAATAAAGACTGAAAAGCTTAATTACATATTTTGATGTTGGCTATTTACTTATCAAACAGCAAATTTGTCCCCCAAAGATGATTTCTACCAAACCAAAGACTTTCAATTATTAGAGAGAGATGCTTTATAGTGGCATTTCATCGTAGCAAGCAGCAGGTTTTTATTTTAGCGTTTTTACTTTTCAACAATTACTGTAGTAACACTTTAAAAGAATTGTAAGTATCCATGCTGTTCCAATACTTACTTACTTAACATTTTACTTTAAATATGAGTATGTTCACAAGTTAATCTCTGCAAGTTCAGATGGGCATGACTGACAGGTAGATTAGCCAATCAGGAACGGGCGTGGTTTGTTTGCATCAAAACAAATATGGCTGATTATGAGGAAAAGAGGAAAAAAATACCAGAAGGGGACTGAAAAACATTGCAGATTTATGCAGAATCAATGAGTGAAGCACTAAACTTAATCTGAGGAGAGAGAAATTAGACATTGCTCTAAATGATTTCAGATGAGTCACTGACTGTGCAGCCATGTTTGGCGGCTCATATCCCTCTATACTAGTAAATATATTAGCGATACTCGGGTCAACCCATTAACTTTTGCTATAAGACAATACACCTTTGCTCTGTAGCAAACGAGGTCACATGACTTTTGTATTGGCATGTTTCAAGTGTACAAAGAGGACAACTTTAAAAAGGGAGAGAAGAGGAAAAAAACCTATGGCGTTCTGTGTGCATGGATGAGCCACGCTATCATGTTTTATAGCTATTGAAACTACACAAACACTGCTCCAGAGTGAACAAGGCAAGTCAAGGATCATACAAGCCTATATAAACATGCAAAGACTGAGCTCCACACTTGGACAGAGATATCCAAAGCGCCCTTATGCTGCGTCAGGTAAGGCCCTCTCTCCTGCATGATCCAGGTGCTTCAGTTCTAAATTCTATAAACTTCTATCAGCACTATATCTGTGAGTGTGTAAGCAGTTTCAAACAGCTCCTAAAGTGGCAGTGGTCAGGGTCAGGTCCCAACATTTGAACATTTCTTCAGGTCGGGTGGGTCGGGTTGGAATGTTTTACTCAGGTCGGGCAGAGCAGGTCACAAAAAAAGCTGACCGCTGACTCCTGCATCACTAATACATATAAAAATAGATCGAAATCATTCTGGACTTTCCTAGGGGTAATACCAAGGTAACAGCTGCAAACAGACAATATCTTTAATAAAGCCAAACAACTGATCTGTAACTTTTAGCAGAAGTTCCATCAAACACTGAAATCACCAGGCTAAAATTGTCCAAACTATTGCCTTGAGATTGGAGCTGTCCTTGATCAGCCAGCGGTGTGTTCAGTGGTGCGTGCTCAGGTGAGTATCTGTGATCAGGGCCCTGTGTACTTGCCTCACGGGGCTCCTCCTGAAGGCCTCTGGGAGAGAATGGGACAGGACATACACAGCCCCAGCCAACTCTGCAGGACGGCGACAACTTTGTCCAAAAAGTACTTTAGTTTGTGCCAAGTTACAAAGTCATAGATTTCATGGGAGAATTACTCTTTCGTTATGAGTTGAGGCTATATTAGGAAACATTATGCATTACTTCACAGCATTTAATTTCAAGTAGTCTCTCACCCTTTGGAGATTTCTAAAAGTCACAACGTTTTTGAATTGTTTCATTGATATTAAAGGTGCACTGTGTAACTTTTGTGGTGGAGGGTCTGCTACCAGCTTGTCTAAATGGAGATGTTTGCTTTTACTGGTATGTTCCACAGTATGACATTAAACAAATATATTTCCATGGTAACAAGTAATGCCACCAGGTCAAGTTACAGGTCAGATCTGTGGAGATGTTACCCTGCTAACACAGTATGAATGCATGTTTTTCGTTGAACTTATGACTAATAAAAACAGATGTAAATGCATTAAATGGAAGGCTTAAGTTTAATGTCATACTATGCAACATTCAAGGCAAAGCAATACAATTCAAAAATGAGGATGCATATTTCCAAATGTACTAAAGATGACAAAAGGAGGACACATGGAGACTTCAACTTGAAAAACTCAAATGTGTGATAAAAAGCACAAAGCTAGTGTCATTTTAACAAGAACAGCGTTGTTTTATGCCAATTAAAATTCACAACTTTTCCCTCAACACTAAGGAAATGAGCTGGGACATTATTCCGCTGTAAAAAATCCAAGAAGAACTATTCTATGGCACTATTGCAAAATCATAATGCATTTTCGATGCTTTAGGAAGTGTATTCACAGCTATACATGGCTGCACATTCATGGTTAAGGGCATGAAGCAAGGTAGCTGTAAAATAGTTTTGGTTTATTTTTGTTTTAAACTATGAGTTTTTGTCACCTGTCATCCTCACATTTCCTCCTCGACTTGGTCAGGACTTACTTGGAGGATTTTTACCGAATACATTTGATGTGATTGCCAGTCTCTCAGTTACTGTGCTGAGTCGAGTCTAGATTTCTCTCTGTTTAACTTTCAGGGTCTACAGTTTATAGCACTTAACATCAGCGGACTATTCACACATACATCTACACACTGGTGTACGCAGCTAAGACTTCACTTCTTACCACCAATGGCCCATAGTAGCTGTAATAGAATACGAGGCACTGTACCTAATTTTTACTTGTGAAAAATAGAACTTGGTCCAAACAATTCCAAAGTTATTCCTCACTTATTTTATGCACTCCGAGCATCCTAATTATTCACTGCAATGACTTTATAAGTGCTTTTCACAACTTTTAGAGACAAGAGCGGAGTTTTGCCATCACAGTAATGTTAACAACTAGCACGCCAATGGGCACTGACTACTGGATAATAAAAAGCTTTATAATTAGATGCAGACAGAACACAGATGACAAGAGCAGGTTATACTACCTGCTTGTTTCTATGGATATGTCACTGCTCCGTCTGGAATGTTCCACAGTATGATTTTAAACAGCTCTACTTTATATTTATTCAAGTACAGGTTTTATAGCTCAAAAATACCTAGAAAAACAGGCATTCTAACTGTGAGCGGGGTCGCCTCTCCACAGAGCTGACCTGTAACTAGGTCCGGTTTGGTCTCCAATAAGATAGAAAGGTTTAATGCCATACTGTGAAACATTCTAGATGAAGCAATAACTTTTCATGGAGAAAAGCATTTTACAGGTCCACCGCCTGAAAAGTTACACAATGCAACTTTAAATTATGTCAAGAATGGAAAAATTCAGTTGTATTTTAGCTCTCATTCAAACAACTAGCTTTTACAAGAAATAAAAAAATTGTCAGCATACCTTCAGGCTTTGTAAATAATACCCATAATCCCTCACAACAATTACCGGATTCAGCAACACACAGAATACAAGACTCTGAGTAAGAGCCATGATCATATTTCTACTTTTTACAACATTTTCATATTTAAAAGGTCCATATTACTCTATTTTCTGATCTATATTATAATGTTTTTTGCTAATTAGCATGTTTTGTTTCATACACACATGTTTAACACACAAACCCTGCATATTTAGCCAGTGCTCCACTGTGTTTTTAAACTCCATACACCGCCACTAGAATCATTTGGATAATTTTAGCCCTAGAATTGCCAATCTCTATTGAACCTATGATAAATGCTAGTTGTTAACTTGAAAACTACTACTACATGACATCACAAGGTGGAACAGCTTTGAGCTTTGGAGATAAAGGATTACCCAAACATGTGTGAATGAAACAAAACACAACTCCACATGTTTTTGAGGAGGTAACAGCATTAGAACATGGCTTAAAGCTCACAAGAGTCAATTTTGTGTAATATAGGACCTTCAATTAGTTCCATCCAATAACTGTTGAATTCTTCCCTATGAGCACCACGATGTACATCTCATTGGGGCCTACTGGTTTCACCAACGAATCCTGCACTCTCATTGTCGCGAAAAGTCTGGAGGGCACAATTACAACTGGCAAAGGGGAGAAAACGTTGGCATTGAGAAGAAATATGAGGTGTAATCGGGCTCATTTTTCTTATCACTTTTGGTCGTAGAAGCCTTGGAGGAGAGAGAATTTCCCCTGATAAAAGCAGCTTCACAGAAACAGTGGTGCAAGTACAAAACATGCTCCATCCAAACTTCACGTTCTCCATTGGTTTGTACTGAATTGGATTATCTTATTTTTCTTTTGCGAGAGTCTATATTTTGTATTTTTTATATGTTCAGCTCAAAGTTTACATCTCCACATACAGCTTGGAAAAGTAATTTAACTTCATAGTATGTTTAAATGTCCTTTAATACACAAAATTGACTTGTGAGCTTTAAAAGTGCACTGCATAACTTTTCTGGTGAAGCGTCTGTCAAATACTTGTCTCCATGGAGATGTTATTGCTTTGTCTCGAATGTTTCACACTATGGTATGGTTTGCTATCTTCATAGAGACCAAGCCAGACCAAGTTACAGGTCAGATCTGTGTAAAGGCAACCCCGCTCACAGTCAGAATTCCTGTTTTTTCTAGAGTTTTTAATGTCATGCTGTGGAACATTCCAGGCACAGCAATGACATATCCATAAAAACAAGTAGATAAAGGGCCCCTTTTACATTTAGTTCAGTAAAGACTGGCAATCCCAGGTCTGAAATTATGCAAATGATTTTTGTGAAGGTGTATGGAGTTTAAAAACACAGGAGCACTTCCTGTATCATGGCATCACAAGGTGCAACACAGCCTAAATATGCAGGATGTGTGAATGAAACACAACACAACTCCAGGTATGTTTGTGATGAGGAAACATTATAACATGGATCACAAAAAAGTAAATATGGGCCCTTTAAAGCTGAACTCTGGCACTTTTTGTCTGGAGGTCCATCACCTGCTTGTTTCCATGGATATGTTGTTGTTTTGCCTGGAATGTTCTACAGTATGGCATGTATCTTATTCATTACCTCACATCTCCTTCTACCCCCATGAATCTCACACATCCTAAATCTAATAAAGGCTAAGTGCTGAATCCCAAAGGACGTCATCACTTTGCAATGTCGCTGGGGGAGTCCAGCCACTAAACGAATAGAGCAACTTTAAAGGGCCCATATCACTCCATTTTCTGATCTATGTTATAATGTTTCATCGTCAAAAACACACCTGGAGTTGTGTTTTGTTTCATTCACACGTTTAACACACAAACCCTGCATATTTAGGCTGAGTTCTTAAACTGAAAACACGCTGTTCCAACTTGTGATCTCATGTGGTCATACAGGAAGTGCTCCCCTGTGTTTTTAAACTCCATACACCTTCACTAGAATCATTTGGTTGATTTCAGATCTGGAATTGTCAACCTCCACTGAAGTAAAGGTAAAAGGTAGCCATTTTTAATTGAATCACCTTTAATCAGTACTATCAGAGCATATGCAGTTTTGGATTACTTTAAAAGGCCCTGTACCACTATGTCCCTTCTCAGTGTTGCACAGAAAAAAAAAAAAAACAACAACTTGTGATTGTCCTAGTAGTTGCATCCACATGGTTCTCATCCAACAAAATGCCTAATTGGACACAAGGGGGCACTGCAGTTGTTCTTACTTTGTTTCTCATAAATAAAAACCTTTATTGCTCCAAAGGCAGTTTGTTGTGCGACTACACAAAGGCAGGACAGAGACCACAAGAACACAGAGAGGCAGTGTTAAAATACAGTTCATGTATTAGAGCATAGTGGTGTGACTTTTAAAGGTTCTATATTACACAAAGTTGACTGTTGTGAGCTTTAAAGCATCAAAGTGGAACAGAGTGTGTGAATGAAACAAAACAAAACTGTCATGTGGTGTATTTTTAAACTACAAACACCTTTACACTTTCACTAGAATCATTTGGATGATTTCAGCCCTGGAATTGTGAATCTCTACTGAACTAAAGGTAAAAGTTAGCTGTTAACTTGAAAATTACCACTACATGACATCACAAGGTGGAACAGAACAATTTCAGCTTTGAAGATGTAGACAGACTAATAATAAAGGATTACTCAAAGATTTGTGAATGAAACAAATCACAACTCCAGGTATGTTTTTGAGGAGGTAACAACATTATAACATCAATTTGGCTTAATATAGAACCTTCAAAACCCTGTCGCTTTCTGTTTCTTGCAATGCATTGTGGGGAATAGTATAGAAGAGTGTGTACATTCAGGCACAGCCATGGTTTGAAATCAGGTACAGAAGTCAAGAGATTCTCACTCTCTTTTCTTTACCCTTATGCTGCACCTGGAGGCCCTGAGCTGATCTGATCCACACACAGTCAGTGATGGAGGAGCTTTGCCACAGCTCGCCTCCACTCGTCCCTCACACTAGATCTTAATTAACTCGCCATAACCACGCAGACGATTGGAGCGAGCCTGGGAATCGGTCAACGGGGACGATTTCTCTGAGAAGATCTGCTCATTCAATATTCATTATCGCACTGTCCCATTTCCTCACAGCAGTAGCTCGGGTCCTGTGGGGGATCAAACCATCTCCCCCATGTATTTGAACGCATAAAGCCTTCCATTTGGAGAGGTAATGTGAAATTAATTCAGAGGAAAAAGGGTCCATATTACGTTATTTTGATCTATGTTATAATGTTGTTTCCGCGTCACAAACATACCTGCAGTTGTGTAGTAGTATAGTAATAGTCAGAAATATCGGTATAGTACAAACAAATACTGCTTTTCTTCTCTCAAACAGAAAATAACTGTTGCACATTGTGATGTCATGTGGTAATACAGGAGGTGCGCCACTGTTTTTCTAAACTCCATACATCTTCACTAATCATTTGGATAATTTCAGCTCTGGAATAGCCAACGTTTACTGAACAAAAGGTAAAAGGTAGCTTTAACTTGAAAACTACCACTTCATGACATCACAAGGTGGAACATAGCACTTTGAGATTTGATGATAGAGACGGAATAATAATGCAGAATTTCCTAGAAACATGTGAATGAAACAAAACACAACTCCAGGTATGTTTTTGATGTGGTAACACCATTAAAACATGGCTAAAAGCTCACAAGAGTCAGTTTGGTGAAATAAAAGACCTTTAAAAGCCTTCCATTTGGAAAGTTCATGTGAAATAAATAAAAAATTGCGATGCACTTTTAAAAATTAATCTGTCATGACATATGTTTGATGTCGTTAACTAGTGAGAAGTTTCCGCGTGGATTGGTAACACAGTAAATACAGCGCACAGCTTATTTAATGCTCTGGAAATTGCCTGGGATAGATGGCATTTGAGGCGGATGGTATTATGGAGCTAAGAATGCAGAGACGCTTTCCATTTGCCCCGTGCGCAGGAAGAAAGAGCCTCAGGGATGGGTTTTAATATCCTTATCAGAAGCCAAAGAGAAGACAAATATAAACTATTCTTGTCCCCTCAGCTTGAAGCCCCGGGGGAGAGGGGTATAAAGGCAGTTCAAGAGAGCTAGCATACGAGAGGTAGTATACGAGAGGTAGTATATGGTAAAAGCAGGGTTTCTGATGGGTGATAATGAAAGGCTGTGGGAAAGGGCTGAAAAATAGAAAGTACTGGAAAAAGGGGGTTTTGCAGTGCGTATGGGAGTAGATTCATTCATGCAACTTATCCCAAGAACTAATGTAGTTGTCAAAAGTATTGAATATCAGATATTAATCATGATAGTTCACTAGTTTATTATAGTTTAGTTCATAGACAAATGACAATGCAGCCACCTCTTGTATACAGGCTTAGAGAAAAGGCAATCAAAACTGCAAGTACACCAGGCAAATGTTTGGACTCACCATCTCATTCAAGTTTTTTTTTTTTTTTTTTTTTACAATTACTATTTTCTACATTTAAGATACTGGTACAAAGAGAAGACATTAAATATATGAAATAAGACGTATGGAATTATCCAGATGATTCTAGTGAAGGTGTATGGAGTTTAAAAACAATGAAGCACTTCCTGCATTACCACATGACATCACAAGGTGGAAGCCATATTAGTGTTTTCTGTTTGAGAGAAAAACTCACTCTAAATAGGCAGGGTTTGTGTGTTAAACATGTGTGAATGAAACAAACACAACTCCACGCAGTGTTCCCTCTAAGATGCGCACGTGCGCAATCGAACACTGCCCAGACGTTCAGCGCGCACATCAAATTCTTTGCAGCGCATAAAAAAAAATCTCACCTGAATTGATAAACACAGCGCTGGTTTGACATACGGAACGACCGATCTGATAGATTCAGGTTGCATACGTGAATGTGCACACGACAAGCCAACTACAGATACATTTCGACAGCATTTCGCTCGCTTCCTTCAGTATGACCGCAGTTGTAGTGCACATCGCCGCGGGCCAGAGCTGCCGCTGCTCAGAGTGGCAGGTCCGCACGAGCCGACAGGAACGCTGCCCGCACACACTCGACGAAGGGAAGAACACATGAAGAGGAGACGGGTAGAGCCATGATGTAATCCTCGCCTGTTTACTTTGTTTCTGTCCAATCCACAGTTTGTGAGCCAAAAAGACGGGACTTTCTCAAAGTGTGAAGCTTCTCCCCAGAGCGTTATACCACAGAGCTCTGTCACTCACACAAAATTACTTAAAAAGGCTAATGAGCAAGATATAAAGTGATAATAATTTATACTTATTTTGGAGCGCATTATTTTGGGAAAGACTGTTTAATTTTATTTATGAGGTTATTTTTCAAAATATTGTAATATTCACTGTTTCACTGACCAGACCAGGACCCTCACACTGACATACAACATATACAAAACTTATAAACAACAAGATTTTTGCCTTTATCAATCTAAGTGTGCCAAAAAATATCAGTTATATTAAAAGTAATCTAACAGAAATAACTGCAGTAATTTGATTAATATGCTATGTAACTTGCGATGATCTCAGGTGAATGGGGAAAGCTCTGGGAGTTAGTGTGTTTGCTCATATACGTGAAAAATTAGGGAGAACATTGAACTCCAGGTATGTTTTTGATGAGGAAACAACATTATAACATAAATTTAAAAAACAGCACAGTATGGGCCCTTTACAGAACAAATATCTTTCAAACTTCCACTGGCTGCTGTGAACATCGTCTAAAACTGCACCCTGAATTAAATGGTTTAAATATGAAGTCTCAGCAGGCCCATAAATGAAGTCATTGTGGATCTATATTTGATAAGATTCTAATCTATAATACATATTTCTGCTATTATTATCTGACTCAAAGCAATGTATTTGACCTCAGAGTTTAAATGAAGGCAAAGAATGATATTACACATTTAGATCTGATAACTCTTCTATTTAATTGCAAATTGTGCATTGTTACATTTTAATAAAGTGTACAGTTCTAGATGTCATATTCTGTTGTCAAAGAGTATAACAGGACCAGATGAATAACTTAACTTGATTTAACTTCGATTTAAAGATTCTATATTACGCAAAATTGATTCTTGTGAGCTTTAAGCCATGTTAGAATGTTGTTACCTCCTCCTTTATTATTTGTCTGTGTACATCTTGAACGCTCATAATGCTCTGTTCCACCTTGTGATGTCATGTTTTGTTCTGTAGAGATGGGCAATTCCTGGACTGAAATGATCTAAATGGTTCTAGTGAAGGTGTATGGAGTTTAAAAACACAGTGGAGCACTTCCTTTATTACCACATGACATCAGGTGGAAGGTGGAACAACGTGTTTTCAGTTTGAGAGAAGAACCCAGCCTAAATATGCCGGGTTTGTACGTTTAACATGTGTGAATGAAACAAAACACAACCTCAGGTATGTTTTTGATGAGGACACACTATAACAGATCAGAAAACAGAATAATATGGGCCCTTTAACATTTCCTTTGGTTTTAGTTAACTGTTGTATGTATTTAATAAAACCTGTGTGTATTTAAGTTAGTAATACTACTGAAGATTACATACTGGCCTGCAGGAATGGGACAAGATCTCATGAGACAAAATTGCCAGAAGATTGTGCACAAAAGAGGAACATGATCCCGTGAGACATTTTTTTCCATAAGTTTAAATTTGGAAGAACGAAAAAAAAAAAAAAAGGGGTGTTAAGTGCTGGTGTGTTACAGTTCTTGAGGCGCTGTAGTTTTAAAAGGCAGCGCTACAGTGACAGCAAAAATATAAAATAATGTCAATCAAAAATGGTGGGGCCAAAATTTTTGAACCAAACTACACAATTCATTTATAATACATAACGTCAATGTCTCATACTAGTGAACTAAATCTTGTCTCATCTTATCTTGTGGAAATTGTTACTTGTCCATCCTCTATTTATATTTTCCCACTTTATTTATTAATACTTTGCAGATGTCATCAACATTCCTTGAGGGAGGGTGATGCTAACTGAAAGCACTACCCTGTTTGAAGCTTTGTTACTCAGTTAGACTTTATTTGAACACAATCTGACCAACTACAACAGGTGAGATGATTTGTGCTGGTAAAAGTCTTACACATAAAATTACAGTCACAAGCCAGCTAGCATCAGCCAACAGTTTTTCAGTTAGTCACTCTCACCTTTTAGTTGAAAACCAAACTGAATGTTGGTATTTTTTCATCTTTATTTAACTTTTATTTAACCAGGAAAGTCCCACTGAGATTCACAGATCTCTTTTTCAAGGGAGTCATGGCCAAGAGGCATCAGCAACCCACAGTATTGATCACAGGCTACTGAAAATGTGCTGTTTAAATCCATTTAGTGTTTTTCTTGAGTTTTCAGACTATTTTAACTTAACTTTTTTTGGCTGTGTTTGCCAACGTGTGCATTGTGTCACATGGTAACTGCCGAACATTACGCCCTTAGCCTGATGTCACTGCAAAGTATCAGAAGGTCAGTCCCAGCAGGCCCTGATCCAAAGATGTAAAAGATTAAAGGATTGTGTCTCATTTCAATTCAATTTATTATTCAATTATTAAAGGTCCTACATTATGCAAAATTTACTCTTGTGAGCTGTAGGCTGTTATAATGTTATCTCATCAAAAACATACCTGGAGTTGTGCTTTGTTTCATTCACACATGTTTGAATAACCCTGCATTATTAGTCTGTTTACATCTCCAAAGCTCAAAATGCCCTGTTCCTTTTTACATTTTGTTCAGTAGAGACTGGAAATGCTGAGGTGGAAATCATCCAAATGATTCTAGTGAAGGTGTATGGAGTATAAAAACACAGTGAAGCACTTACTGTATTACCACATGGCATCATAAGGTGGAACAGTGTGTTTGAGATGAAAACACACAAATCCTTAATATGCAGGAATTGTGCGCTGTGAATGAAACAAAACACAACTCCAGATATGTTTGTGATAAGGAAACAACATTATAAAATTGATCAGAAAATAGCATAATATGGGCCCTTTAATGTAGAGCTGAAACCCACAACAGCGGGAGTGTCCAGCCTGCCCAAACAGACTGAGTGGACACAATATAACACTGGTCAACATGTTTATTCCTTCTGACATATTTTTCAGCAGGTGTCTACAAATATAACCATTTTCCACAAACTCTGTCACAAATATGCCTCTGGACAAATGTAAACATGCACTCTACTAAGTGTTTTGAGAAGAAGAGGACGGTGCATAAAGAAACTCATTATACGTCGATTTGGGATGTAACAATAATGGAAATATCGTGATACTGTATCATCAAAAGTCTCACAATAATATCGTGGGCCATCACACTATATTGAATTACAAGTGCTTGCTTAAATTACTAGTTATGGTGATTCTAATGTCTGTCGTGATTTTAATGTCTTCCTTATTCTGTGAAGTGCGTTGAATTAATTTGTGTATGAATTATATACAAATAAACTTGTCTTGCCATGGTGCAGCAATAGCTAAAAACCAGAGGGAACTACATAGACCATGATTCTTTGGTGTTGTCAGTACATGAAGAAATAACTTATTAAGTATCTTAATTCTTCATATTATACCAGTAACAAAGCCTTTTAAAAGGAAAAAGTAGCATATTCACAATTTTGTAAGCTTCCACAAAAGACTTTGAGATGAATATCGTCAAAATATCGTATCGAGGGATTTTGATATCGTTACATCCCAAGTCACAATAGTAAAACTTGATCCTCAATACTGATTTTGATACCACAAATAACAGGTCAAGATCATTTTAAAGCTACTTAGGAAAGGTTCATTTCTGCCCTGTGCCCTGCCCACGAGCTCCACATGATGCACTAAACACAACTAAAACACGTAACGCTGTCAACTTGAAAACAATAGCATCTGATTGATTGACAGACATTATAACCAAACACCCGGCACAAATAGATGATGTCCTTCATCACAATTAGTATCTGATTTTCCATACTTTTGACTGCGTACTTATTTGATTATTTTAATAAATATGCTGGAAGAACTACAAATAATGAAGAGTGGATGGCAGAAAACATAAAAACACTAACCAAACCTAGATGACAAAAAAAGCCAATAGCAGCTTTCTTCCAGTAGACGTAAATACATCCGTGTCCCTGTTCAATCAGAACCCTTCCCGACGCCCAGACATTGAGCAGAAAGCTGATTGAACGTGTTTTCCATGTAAACCTCAATACGGAATTATTATTTCCATGTAAACTCAAAGGAGAATAATTTCATTCCAAACTATTTAATTCAGAACAATTAAATCGGAATTAAAAAACAATGTAAACGTGGCCACTGAGGCACTAAAGCAGGTATTTAGAAGAGTTTCTATTTAGGAAGAATAAATTTGATTATTTTGTGTTAAATGCATGACTGGGAAGAACTGTTTCAAGGGGCATTATGTGAGCTTATAGATGGAGGGTCCAAAACATTTTCTCCATGGAGATGTTCTTGTTTTTACTTTTTAAGTTTCACTAAATGACATAAGCCTTTGAAATCTCCACTGAAGGGAGCAGATGCCTTCACAAAGCCAAGTATTTTTCGTAATCTAATAATGAAAGATAGAGAAGTTTAGTCCATACTGTAAAACATAAAGCAATTATATTTTCAGACAGGCTCTCCTCCAGAAAACGTACTTACAAAGCCAAATGTATTGTTTATTCAAAAGTAAATATATTACTTATAGGTCCTACATTACACAGAATGGATTCTACTGAGCTTTTAGCCATAATAATCCATTACCTCCTCAAAAACATATTGGAATTGTATTTTGTTTCATTCACACATGTTTGCGTAATCCTGGTTTATTAGTCTGTTTACATCTCCAAAGCTCAAAATGCTCTCTGTTCCACCTTGTGATGTCATGTAGTGACTGTTTTCAAGTTAACCTTTAACATTTAGTTCAGTAGACTAACAATTCCAGTGAAATCATCCAAATGATTCCACTGAAGGTGGAGGTGAACAGTGAAGCACTTTATTTTGCCACATGACATCACAAGGTGGAACAGAGGTGCTCAATTTCAGAGAAGAACACAGGCCGGGTTTGTGTGTTAAAAATGTGTGAATGAGACAAATAACATTATAACATAGCTCAGAAAATAAGATAATATAGGTCTTTTAATCAATTATCGAGATCAATCAATAATATTCAAGTATAGGAATGTCAGGTAGGAGGTTCTATTGCAAAAGAAAATTCAGTTCTGTCAACTGGCCAAAGGTTTATAGAAATACAAACAAGTTTTACTCTAAAATCTTTGATAAAAATACTTTGAGGTATTTGCCCATCTTTGGTACTAGATGAGTCATGCGTGTACAGGACTAAGGTGTTACTCCATGTCTATAGACCAGAGTCAATCGTATTATAGTTTATCGACTTTTACTGGATTTTTTTACTATGATGAATGACTGGAGCGAGGTCTACCCTGTGCATGTGGATATACAATACATCATGTCAAGTTTTGGTATGATGTGATATGGTCCAATCTGTCTTCCATCACTCAATTCTCAAAGCAATAACCCTAGCAGTAAGCTAAATTTGTTACAACTAAACGTATAGAGAATCTTGCTGTAATTGTCCCTGGCTATGTGTAGAATGGCCCAATGGTGTGACGGGGTTAGACCTGTCCCCAAATCCAGCTTGATAGATGAGTCTGCAGTTGGCTGTCATTGCTAGTTGCTTTAACCGCCATTTTGTTCCACAGCAGGTCATATTTGATAAATGGTACCTCTATATTTTTCGAAGCCACTCATCTCAGTTTTCCATCACCTCTCGTATTTATAGAGTAAATTATCAAAAGTCCTAATATCTTACATGATTTCACCCATGATTGCAGATCAATAAAAGTTCTCCATCTGCTATAAGGGAGTTTTTTTTAACAAAGATATAAAGATTCAAACACATTCTCGGAAGCCATTTTGAACACTTGGGGTAATTGCCTGGAGGATACAGACATATGCTCACAAAATCACAAAAATAAAATGCGTAAGTAAGTTTGGGAAATAAATCAGATGCCGTCACCTAAGCTGAAGTTTTCATTTTTGAACAATGAACTTTTACGATCTTGGGAGATTTGTTGTTGAAGAGAGTTAGAGTAGTTATTTGCAAAACATTTTTACACATTTGAGTTTTAACATTTTGTGTGGATGTTAAGAAAGAAATTCATTGAAATAGCATCTACTGTTTATGTCTCATACACAGAACTAGACAACCCATCACACCCCTTAAAAAGCCTCAAAAGCAAAATTTTGTGGGGGCTCAAATTTTGTAAAAAAAAAAAAAAAAAAATTATATATATATGTGTGTGTGTGTAAACTACACTAGTGTCACCAATGGTCACTAAAATGTTTTCTAAGCTCATAATCTCTAATATTCAGAATTCAATATTCACAAAATATTTTTTGCCAAGCGGAGTCAGCCAATCTCGTGCCCGTATGCAAATTAGCCATGTGTGCGCTAAACACAAGAAAGACTAGCCAATGCAACGTGATATTGAAAACAAAGTCCTGTCAAAATGGCTGGCAAGCAAAAGCTGGAGAGTGCCTCATGACTCAGTGGAATATGAGTGTTCTTCCTGTGACAGAGGGATGTGCTGCTGATGGTGAGTCTGTTCTGTGTGTATATCGCGTTGGAGATGGTTCATGTTAAACTTTTCAGAGATTTTACGTCTGCAATAGCATAGACCGTACATATGAACGGACATATATTCTCTGTAGCATTTCATTGATTTCATAAATGCAACACACTACAGTCTTTTATACAGAGCATACAGGTAAAAGAATGATATGCAGTGTTATTCTCATTTTAGATGTCAAAAGGGTTTTGGCTCTTTGAGTATTGAAGGTTGCCGACCCCGAACTAGAGAATACGATTCGACAGATGCATCATTGAGCAAATAGAAAAAAAAAGACACCAAAGTCTATAGCAAGCCACCAACCCGCCCGCCTAAATTATTCCCTGATTGTGGGAAAGATGGACTGGAGTGGGTAGTGTTGTGTTTTTGTTTTTCCTCGAGTGATGCAAAGGGGACGGAGCCGCTGTTTGTGTGAATGTTCATGTGTGTTAGTTAGGACACTCACTCACTCACTCTCTCTCTCACACACACACACACGCACGCACACACAAATAAATATTGACGGGTATTTCGCACACTGCTTATATTGTAATATATATCAGGGTTGTCAAAAGTATAAAGTAGAACAACACATATTAATCGATATTAAAAGTATCGAAACTAGATACTCATTTGAGAATAATATTTAATACAGATGCTAAAATTAATATTATTAAAATACAGATCTTTGTTGTGATACAGTTCTAGAATCTAGTTAATCATAGAAATGATCAAATTCATTTGCTCATGTTGAACCAACAATTAGGGTTTGCATAGTGACAAAACACACACATTAGCAAACACTGTCAAAAATGTTTTAACATTGTCTGAAAACTCACAAAAAAGCACAAAATGGATTTCAAAAACACATTTTCAGGAGCACGTGATCAATACAAGCGCTCATGGTCCTGTTTAGATGTTTGATTTTCAACAAAAAGCTTGTGACTGTAATTTTATGTGAGAGAGACTTGTTGAAGTGCTCAAATCATCTCGCATGTTGTAGTTCCAGCTAAGTCAGTTCTTTCTGGTCAGATTTCTGGCCTCAGACAGAGCATGCCTACAGTTAGCATCACACCCTCGGGGAATATTGATGACATTAGCTGTAAAGGATCAACTGATAATAATAATAATAATAATCAGTTTTAACAGTCAATAGAAATGCATTTACCTAGAGCGGTATCAATAACAAAATCAATTCAATTTTATTAAACACCCCAAAGAAATTCAAGAAGGTTTTGAAAGTCAATCTTCAGGTACAAGCACCAAGACAAGAAGAGGTCTGGCATCTAGATCGGCCAAATTTAATGCATATCACTACTTGGAAAACAAATACACAAGTTTTATTTTCAATAGTAAAGTATTCAGAAGGCTAAAAACATTACAGCTGTAAATACACCACCAGCTCTGCCATCCTGGACAAAAACAGTAAATACACTGTTGTAGATAAAGAGCCAATGCTTTGAATCGAATGCACTTTCTAAAGTTACAGGCTCCTCAAAGACCTTGTGTCCACTCACACCCCCTCGACTTTCAAGACTTAAAGAAGCTATTCTGGTTTTTAGGTTACTCTGCTCTTTACAAAGGCCATTCTCCTCAAATAGACCTCCTTCATACCCTCTGCACAATGTTCTGTAAAATCACATAATACCAGTGGTGGAAGAATTACTCAGTTTTGCTACTCAATCACTAGTAAGGTACACTTGCCAGAGCAAAAAAAAAAAAAATACTTAAGCAAAAGTATCACATGAAGTCTACTTAAGTAAAATTATTAAAGTACCTGTTTAGGACTGTACTTGAAGAGTAAAAAGTAAAAGTATTTCGCGTAGATTTTGAGATCTTATAAAGCTTTAAGTTTAGTGATTTTAACAGAAACAGTGCAATCGATCTTTTTACTCTAGCTGTTTTTATTTGTTTATTTGTTGTTATACTTTTGTTTGCTGATATTATGAACATGTTCAAAATAAAACCTCAGTAAATGTAAAAAGTATCCACTTTAAAATGTACTTAAGGTCTTATATTGCACAAAACCTACTCTTGTGAGTGTTAAGATCATCACATGACATCACAAGGTGGAACAGTGTTTTCCACCACTGCATAATACAAAATAAATCTAAGAACACAGCAATCTTCCAGCCATCACACCAGCAGACAAGCACATATTTCTCCCTATCACTCACTCTGTTTAACACAGGTGACTGGTTTTTATTGGTTCGGATGGATGAGGACATTGAAAGGGCATCTGGCTTAAGACATATCGCAACTCCCACGCATAAATTCTCCGTCAGCTAATCGTTGGGGAGTCCTTGGGAGCCCGTGCATTCGCTTGGGGTCAAAAAGCCATTGGTCATAAATGCATTGGGGTCAAACGTAGCGTAGACCACTCAAGTCAAAGTTCACCCACATCGGTCCATAAATATTACTTAGCTGAACCCTCTGCAGAAAAAATAATAAATAATGCGCAACCCTGAGAAGACTGACCCAGCAATAATGACTGATATCAGAGTAGGAAGGACCAGTGCCTACCTATCCGTCACTGCCACAAGTTTAGCCTCTCCCTGGTCACTCCCGACTGGCGGCCATTTTGTCATCTAATATTTATAAATGTGAAGGATGACTGAGCTATTTTTTTTGGAGTGTGTTCAATCTAAATCAGTTTTTCTGTTTGTTTAGAATGCGCACCGTTGTTCCAGACTAAAACATGCACTGTGGCTGCCCTGCTTTTGGTCTCATCTCACAGTTTCATTCTCCAATATCTTTGCGGTGACATAACCAGGCCAAGGAATTCGACAGCTGAAATGTGGAAACAAGTTTGGGACAAAGACAAAGGCAAGCTGGGTATTCGCAAAAATGCAGTTTAAACTCAGTCGAAGTATAGTAAAATATATGGAAGTTGCCACATGTTATGTTATAAAAACAGATAAAGATACACTATCTATAGCTAAGATATATAATAGATAAAGATAAAAAATATCAAACAAAAGTCTCAGCAGATCAACAAGTAGGATCATCAGATCCAGGCAGTTAAGGAGTGAATCTGGAAAGGCTCTCGCTGAAAGCGATTGGAAAACAAGGTAAGTCATGAGGATTATTTGAATCTGATTGGTCGAAGTTCTGCATTGGTCAGAAGAAGCCGAAAAATACAATTTTTGTTACGTCCAGTGGAGAGAAAAGCACAGACAACTTCCCTGTCCACAAATGCACAAAGCGCTTAACTTCTGCAATTTTTCCACAAACAAAATAGTCTGTATTGACGTTAAACAGGCTGAAGTACAGCTGTCGGCGTTGCCATGTTGTTTTGGTTCGTTTGGGCTCTTCGCCTTTGGCTTCTGCACAAACCTTAATGCTGTGACATGACTGGTCTGCCTGTCTGATTAACAGCGGCAGTCTCTCAAGATGGATTCTCAGGAGTTTGTGCACAAATATCCATCTTGCTGTGTAAGGTGGATGAACCAATGACTTTCACCATCAATTATATATTCAACTTGTCAGGAGCAGAGGGCAACCACAATGCAATGCTAGAGAATGAATCTTTAAACCATTAGCCAGGATCTTTAGTCAGACTTTACATAGCTTATTTTAGCCTATAGATATTGAATCTCCCCTGCAATACCAGAGTTAAATCAACACTAAACCATGACCATTATAAGCCCAAAGCCGAACCAGTATTGCTTAGTACAGACTGAGATGTGTGATCTAATTGCACGAAAGACCATGTATTCCTGTCCAAGGCAAAGTGATAATTAGCCTTCGATGCATATCATTTGGAAATAATAAATGTTTTCTATTCAAATTCAAACCCATTCACCTGTAATTAATTCTGCATGTTCCAGATGAGTAAGTACGGAGAACGCTGCTGTCAGAACAACTTGTCAAATTAGCTCTCATTGACATTAATTGGACGCATTACACCCCTTGGTAATTATTTTTTTCTTGTGCTGTTTTGCAAAGGTATCTTAAGGTACGCACAGATCGTGTACGTAGATATGTGGAGAAGGGCTTCAATGGAACGAATTTAATTATAACTGCAGTGGCACTCACAACAAGAGGCTCAGATAAAGGGAGAAAATGCTATTAGCTGCCGACATGCTAGCTGCTTTGTCACAACGTCAGATATGGAAAGAATATGGATTGAATATTAAGTGTCTATTGTGCTACTGCTGTTTCAAGGTTTTAAAGGTCCTATATTATGCGAAATTGTCTCTTGTGAGCTTTAAGCAATGTTAGAATGCTATTACATCCTCAAAAAGATACCAAGAGTTGTGTTTTGTTTGATTCACAAATGTTTGAGTAATCCTTTATTATTAGACCAAATTACATCACAAGGTGGAACAGAGTGTTTTTCATTTGAGAGAAGAACTCTGTCGGGTACGTAATATTACTGGACCCACTGGCCTATTTTAGGGCTCAAAATGGTTGCCCGCTCTACTATCTCTAAGCATTTTGTAGTCTGTGAAGCTCCTCCCTGTTTTTAAAGTCCATACATCTTCATCAGGCTTCTAATCATGTCCAAATTGCCTTCACTACACCACTGTTACAGACTACATATTTTTAATGCAAAGCAGATGCAGTCCTGATGCCCTCTGCTGGTATTTTGTATTCATTGGTTTGTGAGATTTTGAGTACCTTATTCAAAAGATACAATATTTAGTTTTAAATTGTTAATCGCTACGACAACGAACCTAATCGTTCATCACTAAACTGTTACAGCAAAAACAAGGCCACGGTGCTCAAAGTAATTTAAAAAGTGAATGCATAATATAGGACATTAACTAAATATAATGTACTTTGATATAATATGCAACTTTTCTTATTTTTTCATCAAGAGTAAATTACAGTAAATCAGTTGAATTGTACTAGATGTACCTCCTGTCTCAACCAGCCAAATCACTGACTGTAATGGAATATATGAAGCATCTAGCCAGGGAAACAATACGTATTTTGAGGGAGATTTGAACCTGAAATAGCCAAATTTGCTTCCCAGGGATCCAGAATACACACTTCTTCAATACTCGGAAAAAACAATGGAAAAAAATATATACACTAGCAGTCAAACGTTTGGACTCACCCTCTCAATCAATGTTTTTTTTTTTCTATGTTTACTACTTTTGATACACATATAAAATACATCAAATATATGATGTACGATGTGTGGTTTTATGTAGCAAAGAGAAAAAAAAAAGTTAAATAACTCATAACTCATAATCAAATCCTCAAACCACCTTTTGCTTTGCCAAAAAAAAATGTGTTAAGTTATTTACATTTTTATTTGTATCTAATATGTAGAAAGTAGCAAGAAAAAGAAACAAAACAGAGAGGACTCAAACTTGTGGCTGGTGCTGTTTAAACATACAAGACCAGCCAAAAGTTTGGACACACCATTTAATAGATCACAGGGGCTGAAAAAAACACTGCATATTTCTGCAGCATCAATGAGTGAAGCACTAAACTCTATTATCTGAGGGGAGATACATTTGATTTTACTTGTAAATCATGACCCATGAGCTTGTGCGTTTCACACGTGTCACCGAACACCAGAGGGTGTTTTCAAATTTTACCCAACAAATAAAATCATGAAACAAAATCATAACAGATTTGTGTTTTCATGTTGAGAATTGTGTTATTTATTTATAAGTAGATTTGTTGTATTACAAATAAGAGCCTATTGTTCCTTGAAAATCAGTTTGTGGGCGGCAGTTAAGTTCTTGGACTCCCATATGTAAATCTGTTGGTGGTTGGATTGCCTGGAGTTGTTAAGATCTCACTGTTTATAGCCATAGAAAACTAATACTATTGACAAAAGAAAAATTGAAGATGGATGAATTAAGCATACTATGTTTCATGTATGTTTTAGCCTTTATTTCCTCCTAAACATGATTTTGGTCTTCTTAGCATTTGTATGTGATGTTTCAGAACATAACATAATGTCTATATTTGGAAAACACACTTTAGCAGGATTTGTGTTAAAATCATAGACTGTATAAATAACTGGACATAGCTAACGCGCTAGCTGCTGCGTTCCAAATAGAAAGTTCGCATGCGGGCTCTTCCAGCCTCCGTTTGATCCTGGCTCCCATTGACTTTCATTAGAATACTGTGGCCCTTCTCTCTGTATCTGCTGCTGTTACCCTCACCATTTTGGTCTTAAGATCTTCCTATTAACCCACTCTACATGATCCTGGTGGGTTTTTTTCGCTATTTCGTCCATCAAAAAATCCTATTCATAATATAGAGCCTGGATCCAAATTCGCTCCTATAATCGCTAGCATCGCAAGCTTCATTTGAGTGTCGCTGAACACTATGGGTGACGTCACACTCGCTTAGTCCACTTTTTTTTATACAGGCTATGGTTAAAATGAGAGAATGAAACAAAAAAAACAAACAGTAAACATTATAACATACAGTAGATCATAAAACAGCATAATATAGGCCCTTTAAATATGGCCAGATTTTCTTAGAACACCACAGATTAACCAGGCAGGACATCTCGAGCACAATTGAGTAATGTCTTCTTAATGTACTTGACATTTGCCGACAGTTTTTCTTATACTCTTCACATGTTGTTTACACCAAGCAGAGAGGCTGACTCAGCAAGCATCACTAACAGACGTTTAGCTTAGCAGGGGAGCGGCAATTAAATCTGCACACCAAACAATAGCACGTTAGCATTAACTCGCGTCAGCAAGTGTAAGAACAATGAAGCACGGAACTCAACACTTTAATACTGTTAATAATGGCCATTTGGTTTAATTATGTTTTCAGGGCATGGCATTTGAAGTTGCACTACTTTATTACCCACTCAAAAGCTTTGCAACACTTTTTAAGGAGTGTACTTTTCCCCACATAGGCAAAATTAAACCTATACACTTAAAGGTCCGTAAAATTGACTCTTGTGAGCCTTAGTCCATGTTAGAATGTTATTTTCTTGTGAAAAAGATACCTGGAGTTGTGTTTTGTTTCATTCATACATGTTTGAGTAATCCTGCATTATTAACCTTTCAAGTTACAGCTACTTTTTACTTTTTGTTCAGTAGAGATTGGCAATTCCAGGTCTGAAATTATCCAAATTATCCTAGTGAAAGTGTATGGAGTTTAAAAACACAGTGGAGCACTTCCTGTATTACCACATGACATGACAAGGTGTAACAGTGTGTTTCTGTTTGAGAGAACAAATATGCAGGTGTGTTAAACGAGTGAATGAAACAAAATACAACATTTTTATATATATTTTTGATAAGGAAACATAATAACATGGATCAAAAATAGAAAATAGCGTAATATGGACCCTTTAATTACAAAGAATCAAAAATGAACCAAAAAGAATATGAGGATTCGCTAAAAGGTTTTGTTTATTGACAATTGTAAAAAAATTCATATAATTAATGTGTGAAGCAGACTGTTAGACTGTTGGGAGAGATACGAAATTTCGATGTCACAGTGGTTGTTTTGGAGGTATGCTTAATTAAAATATCAAGTATGTATGTCTTTAATAAAAAATATTTTTAAAAAGTCTTGAAAATAGCTGATTATAGCAGATTAAAAATATAAACAAAACAAACTTGTAATAATCTTCCAAATAGTATAAAGCGATATTTCTGTTTGTGGTTCATTTCATAGTCCATTTGTGCAGTATTCAACCAAGACAAGCTCATTTTGGCACATTTTTGAAGTACTGCCATAAAAAAGGCGAAAAATTTATACACACATAAACTCAATGTTCTACCCCTACTGAAGAGTCTTTGTCTTAAGAATGACTAAGAAATGTTAGGAATAAATAGTTGCAGCCGCCTCTAACAGTATGACCATTAAGGTTAAGGTACACTTTATTGTCCAGATAGGAAAATTTGTCCTCTGCATTTGACCCATCTTTCAGTGCCACTGGGGCAACCTGTCAGGAGCACTGGACCCATCTTCAGCTCTTGAGCTAGCCTTGGTCCGGACTACTTTATCTTACCTACTGAGCATGTTTTGGGTTGATGAATCCAGAGAAAACCCCCCCAGACACAGGGAGAAACATGCACTCTCCGCACAGAAAGCCCCAGGAATCTAACCAAGAACCTTCTTACTGCCACCGTGCCATTGTGCACTTTGAACAGAACCAGCTTCCTTGATCAGGGCTGAACAAGAGAATCATCATTGTGGTCCTTGTGCGGAGGAGACAGGAGTTGTGAGGTTGTGAGTGTTTTGCTTTAGTGTATCTGCGCTCCCAGACTTGGTAAATGCAGTAGAGCTTGCTTAGATAAGCTGCTGTCATTTGAAATCCCGCTATCTGCAGACAGTTTGTGGGACTCAGCGGAGAGGCCGAGTGATGCCAGCATGCTTAACAGGGGACATAACGGGGGATGGGCTTCTGCTGTTATCAAGAGTTAAGGGGACAGAGACTGACAAGCAGCCCATGTAAAAAGCAACAGGGTCAGAGTCAATCAGGCTGTGTCTACTGCAGCAAACTATAAAGGGGATTGAGGTAATAGGTACTTACAGATCAACAGGGTCTTATACTATGCATTAGTCATCCTTTTACTCTCACTAGGACTTGTGTACATCTGTGATTTAGTAGTGTCCACAGAATAACTTTGCATAATGTTTGTGTATATGTAAAACAAAAAACGAATTTACCATCTCCTAGCATACTGCAGAGAGAACAAAATGAAGCTAAAAGTGGTTCTTGCTAGTGCTAAAGGGTATTAGCAGTACATTGAAGGTACTGAAGCTCTGAAATGGAACTGTATTGAATTTAAAAACACAGAGGAGCTTCTAGGTAAGGTTGTTCCAATTCCAGTGGAGCTCGGCATTGACCGCCCACACCCTGGTTCCGGAACTAAATTTCCCATTCATTTTTCTCTCAGACTTTCCAAAAAATATATATATAATTTTAGTTCAACAAGTTTGAAAAGCTTGCTCATCTATGTGGTGAATAATGAGCACAAGACCTGTAATTTTATTTAAAAATCTGTTTCTGAAATGCCATAAACCATAAAGTTATTAAAACATTTCACAGAATCTTGTGTTTTAAATGTGCTTTTTGGACTTACAACATCTGCATTCCGGATATATACTGTAGTTACCACGTAGCCGGTTAGCCTCCACAATGTCTTTGAACTTTAAATATTTGAATTTTTTTGGAATCTCTATGGGAAAATGAATGGAAAATTAACTTTATTTAGCAAGTGGTCACTGCTGAGCTCCATATTCATACCAACATTTTTCAGGTATTGTATCTGTTATGGACACTGGGAACTCATCTCTTACCACACACTATTTTTTATGGAGGACCAGTAGATGCAAGGAGCCACTGCTGGAATCTGCACTACAGATAAGTGCAGCTTATGGAGGCTCTGAAGATGCTAAAATATTAAAAATGACAGAAAATAAGTTAGCATCACCTTGCATAGTGATACAGACCTCAAATCACTGTTGAGCCGAGTTCTTCTGTCAAACGGAAAACTGTAACTGTAGCTGTTAACTCAAAAACTACCACTACTACTATACTTTGGAGACAAACTAATAATGCAGGATTACTCAAACATGTGTGAATGAAACAAAACACAACTTCAGGAACACTTTTGAGGAGGTAACAACACTGTAACATGGCTAAAAGCTCACAAGAGTCAATTTTGTGTAATAAAGAACCCTTAAAGGTACAGTGGCTCTGTCAAAGCTGTGGAAAATGCACCAATCTGAATGACTCATTGTGTCGAAAAAAGTCTGGACTCTCCTGCTCTAGTGCTTTCCAACTGCACCACATTGACACATCTTACTTTAAAAAACACTTGGGTCGTTGTATTGAGACTACAATAAAACATTCTGTATCTGACTTGCATACTCCAAAACAGAGCAGATGGACCAGGCCACAGCTCCTGCCCCACATTTGACCTCTCTCTACGGGGAAATCGTGAGGTTGTAGAGATCATGCGCTTCCCTGTACAGTGCAGTCCTGTTTAGCATAACAATGATGTTCAGTAGATGGGGTACACTGGTGGCTGGCTCTCTCTCTCTTCCTCTCTTTCTGTGGCTGGAGTGGAGAATCGGGCTGTAGAGGGGCACTTGGTCCCATGGGGGGGCCAATCGAGAGCAGCTCTGAACTGCGAAAAACCCAGCTGAGAAGCATCAACAGCAACACAGACTGCAAAAAGCTCAAAGGTAGCCAGGAGTCTTCTCTGTCATTTGGAGCAAGGGTTCTCACTGAGAAACTGAGGCAACCCTATGATTTTATGAAATGTAGAAGTAGCTCAATTCACTCTGGCAATATAATGTATGGCCCTAGAGTCTAATGCTGCTTTAGCTAGTTTGCAGGAAAAAATACATTTGTAATTTGAGGTAAAATAAAGGAGTAAATAATATAAACATTTTTGTTAAAGTCCTTATCATATCTAATTCTTTTACTGTACTGGACCGGTCTTGCTAGGTATAGTATAGTCGTGTACATTTAGGTTGTGTTCATGACATTTGAGAATTTGATGCAAAAATCCAACTGAGAAGCATCAACAGCAACACAGACTGCAAAAAGCTCGGAGGCAGCCAGGAGTCTTCTCTGCCCTTTGTAACAAAGGTTCTCACTGGGAAACTGAGGCAACATTATGATTTTTTTTTTATGTAGTAGCTGAGAGATGCACTGCTGTGGCCCTTGTAATGTATGTATTGCCCTAGGGTATAAAGCTGGTTAAGCTATATCTTGCAGAAAATAAACATTTGCAAGTAGGAGTAACATGTAAATAAAAGCAGAAAACGTATGTTAAACAATGAATTAAGTTATTTATCATATGTAGTGTACCACATTTGACCGGTCAGGATCGGTACAGTAAGTAGTGTTTATGACACATTTGAGGATTTGATGCAAAAACCCAACTGAGAAGCATCAACAGTAACAAGGACTGCAAAAGCTCCAAGGCAGGAGTCTTTTCTGTCGTTTAGAGCAAAGGTTCTCACTGGGAAACTGAAGCAACCTGAAGGTTTTATGAAATGTAGAAGTAGCTCAGTTCACCCTTGCAATATAATGCTTGGCTTTTTTATCTATCTTTTAAAAATTACTTCAACATATCAGTATGACCTCCTACTAAGTTAAAGGTGCGTTGTGAAACTTTTCTGGTGGAGGGTCCATCAAATGCTTTTCTCCATGAAGATGGAATTTTTCACAACATGGTATTTAACCTGTCTGTCTTCATGGAGACCAAACGAGACCAAGTTGCAGATCAGATCTGTGGAGTGGCAGCCCTGCACACAGTCAGAATGCCTGTTTTTCAGTTTGTATATTAATGAGGAAAAAATCAGAAGAAACTAAAAGGCTGTGGTTGTTGACAGTGGAAGGGTTTTCATGGAGACTTGGAGGAGGAGATATTGAACTCTAGATGAACCCAGAGTAGAGGGATCTTCTCCCATCACTCCATTAATGCTACACTTATGACATGCTCAGAGACAGCCATTTGTTCCTTTGAGTAGTCACTGGAGGAGCACTAGTCCTAATGGGAACGGTCTGGAATATTAATGGGTAAAACTAAACCTGTTTAGGAAGTAAGCGTCCTATGTAGTGTTAGATTTTTTTTTACAAAGGACTTTTTAATGCCTCATATTTAACTAGTTGTAATGGTAGTGTTTGCAGTTACACTAGGGATTGAAGCTGAATCAGGAAGTCTGTGTAAACCCTCAGTCGTCCAGGTAGCAAGAAGGTTGAATTCTGTCAATTGAACTGAAGTTTTTAGAGTGAATACGTTTTGCCACTCATCCAAGGAGCTTCTTCAGTCCCAACGCAGCTCTGGGGAATGATAAAATATGACTTGGGTGACAGTTCACACCTTTCAATGGACTTAACTAATAACATAATACTCTGTAACATACCTGTAAACAATTGTGTGTTAGTTTCAGTGTAAATCACAGATTCAAGCACAAACGTAAGGAGTGTCTTTAATATTATCACCAAGTTAATCAAAACAACTGGACTTACTAAACTTTTGGAGCCGATGTTTCAATACCAACCAAGTAGCTTCTTCAGGGCTTTGTGTTAGTCACTGTGGCTCTCACTGGATGTAACCATGAGCCATCCAGGTGTTGGCCCTCTGCTGTGGACGCTAACCAGATGCTAAGTGGATCTCTTCCACAATCAAGGGGCAGACACTGCCAAACTCAGGTTGAAATAACAAACAAATCTTGAGACATTCAGGGATAAGATATTACATATTATATAAGATATACGCCAGTGTCTTTGATGTACAAATACTGTACTGACTGTGGAAACTTTCAAGAGCCCAACACAACGTATTTGAGATTTTTTGAACGTGGCATGGTATAATAACCACAGTATTAAGTTAAAAGTACTCCAAAAAAATTAATTAATTCTGTCAACTGGACAAATGTTTTTTGTCAAGTTAACAGAATTGAATTTTCTAGAATTTTCATCTGTTTTAAACATTATTTCAGCATATCATTACAATCCTTAAGTGCAAATCTATGAGTGCACCACAATGGTAAACAAAATATAGGGCACTTTCAGTTATAAATTAAGATGAATCCAACCATTAAACAGCGCATCTCCACGTATCCTCCCAGCTACACACCGACCTTAAGGTTAAACATATAAATACAAAATCATGATCACAATCTATCACTTTCATATTGCTCTAATTGCGTCGCATTGGAGAGGCAAATTAAGCCAGCGACTACTTCACCGGCCCATTTGTCAGAGCGAGAATGGCACTTAAGAATGGGACCGAGCTGACTGATAGCCCCTGCTCTACTGTACCGCTCAAATTGTCCATCATTGCAATGAAGTCTGCGACAGGTACAGCGTGGCCTCAAGACAAAACAAATGAAACGCTCCAGCAAGTGCAATTTCCAATGACCTTGACTAAAGAAGACTTCTGTAAAATGGCTACCCAATATACCTCCGCATCTAATCAGCATCTGGTACAAAATAAGGGACTATATAGGTTTCCCACTTCTTCCATTCCAGCGCTTCCAAGGTGTACCGCCATGGGAACGCTGTCTGTCAGAGTGGGAATAAAAAGATTCAATATAGATGGGTTTATTGAGCTCTGGGCGGACAACACGGGCTTTGATCTTCCATATTCACAATTTGGAGATAAGACAAAGAGACTGTATGTGTTTTATAGTACGCTGAAATAGAGCATAATTGTGTTTCGGCCGGCTCTGAAACTGCAGTCTATTTTGAGCGACAAGGAAAATACTGGTGATACATATGAAAAGTCTGAGCGAAAGTGAGTTTGGGTTACGTGTAGGGCAATTCTCGAGAAGTTGTTAGCATAGCGTTTTTCAAAAATATTTAGATATTACTTTTTACTTTTAATCACTGATCACTATAATGATGTTTTCGAGATACTCCAGTCTGTGCCATCAGCTTATCCTTGGAGTTGTGTTTTGTTTCATGTTGTCTACACCCCCAAAGCTCAAAATGCTCTGTTCCACCTTATGATGTCACGAAGAGTTTCAAGTTTCAAGCTACCTTTTATCTTTCATTCAGTAGAGATTGGCAATTCCAGGGCTGAAATTTTTTTTTCAGATGGTTCTGGTGAAGATGTATGGCGTTTAAAAACACAGTGGAGCACTTCCTGTATTACCACATGACATCACAAGGTGGAACAGAGCATTATGAGTTTTGGAGATTTGGACAGACTAAAAATAAAGGATTACTTAAACATGTGTGAATGAAACAAAACACAACTCCAGATATGTTTGTGATGAGGAAACAACATTATAACAGATCAGAAAATAGCATAATATGAGCCCTTTAAGAGCGTGTGTGTGTGTGTATTTAGTGTTATGTACAGTGTTTTCCATGCAGTTACTCATCATACAGTCAACACTACAGTACTTTAAATCCACATCACATTTTCTGCCCTTGCTTCTGACACTGCTAAAGAGAAACATATTTCATTTGTAACAGTCCCTGTGGTCTTATTGGACAATTACTTAAATAAATGATGTATGTGGAAACTGCTTCGAAGGTGTCACTTCTTGAATGTCATTGGCAGCAGACTTGCATAAGAGGAAGAAAAAAAATCAATGTTTTCTGAAAGTTGGCTTGCTCTCCGTGCATTAGCTGTGACAGAAGTGCAGTCTCCTGGAGGTAGAGTTTGAAGGTCACTACACCAGAGAGAGAAGGCTAACAAGAAAACGTTGCAGCTTGTTGCACATTTGTTAAAATTTGATTTGATTTGTAGTGATTTGAAAAGCAGTCAACTGGGGAAGGGTTTTCAGGTAATGCGGTTTTGGCTTTTGTCCGCAAGCCTTTTTCAGTTCTACAGTTTTACAACAGGGACAACACCAACATCTGTACCATCGATGTTTTAGTACAGTGAACAATATACATTAAAGGGCCCATATTACGCCATTTTCTGATCAATGTTATAATGTTGTTTCATCATCAAAAACATACCTGGAGTTGTGTTTTGTTTCATTCACACATGTTTAACACACAAACCCAGTGCTGCTCTCAAACTGAAAACACTCTTCCACCTTGTGATGTCATGTGGTAATACAAGAAGTGCTCCACTGTGTTTTTAAACTACATACACAACACTAGAATCATGTGGATAATTTCAGCCCTGAACAAAAGGTAAAAGGTAGCTGCTAATTTTAAAACTTCCTCTTCGTGACATCACAAGATGCAACAGAGCATTTTGAGCTTTGGAGATTAATAAAAAAGGATTACTCAAACACGTGTGAATGAAACAAAACACAACTCCAGGTATGTTTCTGAAGAGGTAACAACATTATAACATGACTAAAAGTTCATGAGTCAGTTTTGCATAATATAGGACCTTTAATGAGGCAGGGACACTGAACAATATATATCATCCTTAAAGGCACTGTACCTAATTATTACAGTTTTAAAAAGCTTGAAAAACAGAAGTAGTTTGCAGTGGTACAAAAGTTATTCCTCACTGAATTACTGCATTCCAAGAATCCTAATTATTCACCGAGATGAGTTTATAAGCACTTTTCACACCTCGGAGAGACCAGTGTGGAGTTTTGTCGTGACTGTAAAGCTAACAACAACTAGCATGCTAACACACGCTCCCAGACACTTATTCCCTGGCAAGGCTGATTAATGTTCAAGTTCATGAAATCAAACAGGAAAGGAAAATTTGAAACACTGATAAATTATAATACAATCACATTACAAATTACAGTCTAGAGAGCAGATAATGTGAGGTTCTTACAAATATCCAAAGATTTAAGTTTCAAAAGAGTTAGTGGTTCAAAATAAGAGGCTTTTCAGTAAAGTGAAGTATAAGTGTAGGTATTATTATTGTACTAAGAGCAGGTGCAGCAGAAGAAGAACTTTGCCATTTAATATTAGGTTACATTTGACCTTTATTTAACAAAGACCCACTGGGATTTTGAATCTCTTTTATACAGGAGTCCTAGGCCCTGAGGGAAAAGTGGTGTACAAAGTGTTAGAAAAGAAAAGAGCACACCAAAGGAAATCTATAGTATGGGGAAATCTTCATATGTGAACGTATTGAACCTTGAACCAGTACTAACTGATACTAAAACCAGTATTGAAACTATATACTAATTTGAGCAAGTATCAATACCAATATATTGAAAAATCAAATCAAATACTGTACAAAAATGAGATACGAATTGATACTAATACTAATATTGAAACTACATACTTATTTGAGCAATTATCAGTACCGATATCAAAAAATCAAACAAACATGACCAAATTTGGCCTTTCCTGAGCAATTTTAGAATGATCTTCAGCTTTTTTCAGAAGTATAAGACCACAATACAATATAGTACAATGTATTCTGTGAAGTACTTTGAATTATTTTGTGTACAAATTGTGCTATACAGATAAACTTGCCTTTGTATTGTCAATGTCAGTGTATTGTCGTTTTTTAATTATCATTGTGGCACTTGTGGTACTTAGTATTGAAATTTAAATTTTAATGGCGTAAACAAAATATTGTTTACGCCATGCAAATTGTTATAAAAAATTAGATGATCATAGGAAAAAAAAAATTATAACATCCTGAAATTCTCAATTGTTACATCATAGTTGGCCCCAAACTGAAACTCCCTTTTCACAAATACTCATTAGTGGAGTGTGACTGCAACAAAACACAAATCTATTTTATTTTTGAAACATAACCAAGGACCTGCACAAACAGACTGAGATGTCCTTCTATTCACAAAAATTAATTTGGCATATTTCAACCACCAGTAACCCGATAGCAGAGAAAGAGGGTGAAAGCTGAACATGTGCAAGTTTTAAGTAGTTCCACCTGTAAACACAAGGAGATGAAATACAAAGGGAAAATCTAGATCACACTTTAATCACATTAAAATGGTCATTCAGTCTATTGCAGGTTCCATTTTTATCCAAGTATTTATTTTTTTTATACACTATTATACCTTTATTGACAACTAAGTGGATACCAACTCCAAAACACATATCTTTTTAAGCATCTCTATTGATGCTTTACAGTGACATCACACTGGAGGTGTTCTACATGTATCTCTAATGGTGGAATGTTCAGGAGTTACCATGGTGACACAATGCACACATTAGGAAACACTGTCAAAAAGTGGACTGAAAACTCCAGAGCCAAAAAATACAAAACTTATTTAAACAGCACATTTTCAGGAGCCTGTGATCAATACGAGCGTTCATGGTCGTGTTTAGGAGTTTGATTTTCAACAGAAACTTGCGAGTGACTAACTGAAAAACTGTTGGCTAATGCTAACTAGCTTGCGACTGTAATGTTAATTGAGGGGGACCAATTAGCTCATCTGCTCTACTTTCCGCTCTTTATGGTCAGATTGTGTTGAAATAAAGCACAGATTAAAGTCTAATAAAGCCTCAGACAGAGCAGAGCCTCCAGTTAGCGTCACACCCCCCAGGAATGTTGATGACATCAGCTGCAAAGTATCAGTTGTATCCTTTCTGGTCTTTGTAGAGCCATTAGCAGTATGCAAGTTTGTTAGCAATGTTGTTAGCGGTGTTGTTAGCGGTTTTGTTAGCGTAGGGTGACCAGAATTTCAAAATAAAAACTGGGACATCCCTGGTTTTTTGGTGGTTGGTAATAATAAAATTGTGAAATGAGTGCATAATTAAGGAAAAGTGTTATGCAGAAACCATTCACGACTAATATGTAAGTCAGTATAGTCACATTTTCTTTGTGTTTTGGTCATTTTTAAGCAGCTTTTCTGTATTTTATCAAAACTAATTTACAATTTATGCCTCTTTTTACTGTTGGAAGGTAACAAATTGGTCAAAAATAGGGACACCTGGGACATTTCTTGTATAAAACTGGGACAAATTCATGGTTTTGTATAAATCTGCTGGGACAGGGGACACAGGGCTCAAAACTGGGACTGTCCCAGGTGAATAGGGACATCTGGTCACCCTATGTTAGCGGTGCTGTTAGCGGTGTTGTTAGCAGTGTTGTTAGCGGTGCCGTGGGCTATTTAAAGAGGTCAGACTCAGAGACGATCCATCATGGAGCAGCAGCCTTCAGTGTTAATCAGAGGAGGAGCCCAAGCATGAACCAGGCGTCAGAGCCTCCATCACACTAAACACTGGGCTTCATTAGGACAGAGCGCCGTCACGTTTAAAGACACATCACTTTTGTTTAGCTAGCTTTGCAAATGAGACCAAGAATGAAAACACCTAAAGGACCCTGGACTGAACTGTATGGATGGATTTGAGCCCCAGATATAGTGAATAAGCAGCTCTTGAGGTAAAAACAAGTCTTTATCTAATTGTAAAGCATTTTTAATCAGGAAGTGTGCATTAGCATGATAGTTGCTATTAACTTTAGTGTGATGGCAAAACTTTAGAACTTTGGAGGCCTGTAAACCATTTAAAATGAACTGCTTTTTTATTTGTTTGTTTTAAGATCAGGTACTGTGCCTTTAACAAATTCAGGTAAATATCGCCTTGTGGAAAAAGGATTCTAATTTGTATTCTCATTTGATACAGATTTTCAATGTGTGTGTTTTTTTTTCTTTTCAAAAACAAAATTAATATGCCTTTCAGTATTAATTTCTTGAACTGACCATTACAAGACTGAATCTCAGTTGATTAAAATTTGATTAATTGCCTCGCCCTAGTAGTCAGCAATAAAGTTTTGTTTTTCACTCAGTCATAGTTGGTGGTGCCTTTTCACCACAGTTGAAACAAAATGACAGAAATGTGGTGGTCATTCTAGGCCTCTTAACTTTTGCCTGTTCTGGTCATATCAAAGCATTCTGCTGAGCAATTAGAGTTAAGTGTCTTGCTCAAGGACACAATAGGCTCTATTCACGCTAACCGGAAGACATTTGGAAACATGCGGATGACGACTTCTGCTGTAGTTACCGACACTGGACATGTGATAAAACCGTGGATTCAACAGCAGCGTTTTCACAACCTGCCAAAGCTTTCCATGGGGGATGTGACTCTAATCGCAGCTTTGATTATAATTAATTATAATATAGAAATTAATAGGCAATTCATAAAAGGAAAAAAAATACAATGACAGACAGATGAAGAAAACCAGGCCATTTTTTTATTTATTTATTACATTTATTACTAACACCAAGAGAGCCCAAAGGAAGTTGTCATCCGTATGTTTCCAAATGTCTTTCGGTTTTGTGACGTAAGCATGAATAGAGCCCATAAGCTGCTCACATCCAAATATGTAAGTATAGTATAATTCTTTCATTCACAAGATCAAGAACAACAATTGCTACTGATGGGGCTTTATCAATAAGCTTTTTTTTTCTAATGCAATTTATGTATAACTGAAAATAACTATGTTCTTATATCTTGTGTCAGTGTTGTCTGTCTGTAGTAGGTTCAGTTGGGTAAATTCACCATGTTTTCTATACTTCCAAACCATAAACTAATAATTATGCCTAAGTTAGACTGTTATGTGGCACACTTTTGTTTATTTAAAACTTCATCTATTTTGATAACCTTTTGGTAGTCATGTTTTCAGTGAGTTTCGTAATCAATATTTTTGCATTTATTATTATTTGTGCGGCTGTTCATAACCAGAGCGGGGGCTGCCTCTCCACAGGTCTGACCTGTAACTTGGCCTGGTTTAGTCTCCATGATGATAGAAAGGTTTAATACTGTGAAACATTCCAGACAAAGCAGAAATATCTCCAAGAAGAAAAGCATTTGACGGACCGTCCACCAGAAAAGTTACACAATGCACCTTTAATAATTACTTTAAAATAATCAAAATCAAGAAAAATTAAGAAAACATCTTAATAAAAAATTAAACCTTGGCTCCTGTGTCCGTTTAATTTGATTTATGGATATAAATAGCAGATATAGATAGCTCCGTGTAGCTTCTTTTTTGTTTCTTGGTAACCTAATGAACAAAAAACAATCTCTTATCTCTGGGAAATGCACTGGAAAACTGATTATATTTTCTAATTTTCAGCTGGAGCTATGTAAAAAAAAAATGTAAATTGAAAAGTCATGTATTTCACACTTCAATCACTATAACGCTAATTACCATGTGCTTGCCCATGCTAAACCTTTAATCAAGAAACACACCAGTTTCTCCGCTAAAAAATTCATTTATTCCCAACTACGACTGTTATATATGCCCAGTGTTCATTCAGTTTGTTTAAAGATGCACCATGGAACTTTTCTGGTGGAGGGTCCGCTACCTGCTTGTTTTCATGGAGATATTATTGCTTAGTCTAAAATGTTACAGAGTATGGCATTATGCTTTTATCCATGGAGACAAATGAGTGACACCACCAAGTCAAGCTGCAGGTCAGATCTACAATGAGGCAAGCCCATTCTCAATAAAAAAAATGATGGATGTTTTTTTTTAGGTATTTTTAAAACACATTTAATGCAAGATATGAACATGTTTAATGGCGTACTGAACATTCCTGGAAAAGCAATAACGAGCAAGCAGGAGACCCTCACAAGTAAAGGTTACATGGTGTACCTTTAAAGGGCTGTTTTATGATCTTTGTTATAATGTCGTTTCCTCATCAAAAACATATCTGGAGTTGTGTTTTGTTTCGTTCACACGTTTAACACACAAACCCTGCATATTTAGGCTGAGTTCATCTCTTAAACAGAAAACACTCTGTTCCACCTTGTGATGTCATGTGGTAATACAGGAAGTGCTCCACTGTGTTTTCAAACTCCCCACAGCTTCTCTAGGATCATTTTGGAATAATTTGGATGTTTCAGCCCTGGAATTGCCAATCTACTGAAGTAAAGGTTGTTATTTACTTGAAAACTACAGCTTCATGACATCACAAGGTGCAACAGAGCATTTTGAGCTTTGAAAATGTAGACAGCCTAATAACACAGCTTTACTCAAATGTGTGAATGAAATGAAACAAAACACAAGTCCAGGTATGTTTTTGATGAAGTAACAACGTTGTAACATGGCTTAAAGCTCACAAGAGTCAATTTTGCGTAATATAGGACCTTTAAATGTATAGACTTGAAAAATGTCCAAAAAACGGTTTTAGATCAAACCACAACACCAAATATCAATTTTACAGCCATTTATGTGTCATTATTTCTTAGTATTATTGACTGTTTGTAAAAAGATAATCCTAACTGAGAATTGATTAAGTTTAATGACCCAATTAATCAAGCTTCATTTAATTAAAAGTGTTTTGAGATCTCCATTAAGATGCGAGTTTTCAATATCAGGTATCTCTACTGCATCTTTTAGTCCAAACAGAGCCCCTTTTCGCACTATAATATACAACAACATTTGAATTCCTTTTGCTGTTTGACCTGTGAGAACCTGCGCCTCTGTGTCACGATGTAAGCTCAAAAACAAACATTAGCAAAGCAGATGAGTCCAGATGTGGTGGGGTAATAGATAAATCCATACACTGGGTTAAAGGGGAGGTGGATTTAAAGGGGAGGTGGACTGTGCTGTTCCGCTGTAAAGGAAAGGTGAGGCTGCTGAATGTGTGTTGTACTACTTTATTTATTTAATTTGTATAATCATTTATGTATTTATTCATTTATGTATGTACTTTCAAACTGTTTAGAACAAGAGATTTGAACATGTACTTTTGATAGAAAAATACTTGCAATGTAAAACTTTCCACTTGCTTGTCCCTATGGAGATGTCATTGTTTTGGCTGGAATGTTCCACAGTATGACATTAAAGGACCTATATTACTCAAAATTCTCAAAATTACCTGTGAGCTTTTAGTCATGTTGGAATGTTGTTGCCTCCTCAAAAACATACCTGGAGTTGTGTTTTCTTTCATTCACATTCCATTTTGGTTACCACCTTGTGATGTCATGTGGTAATACAGAAGTGCTCCGCTGTGTTTTTAAACTCCATACATCTTCATAACAATCATTTGGATGACTTCAGCTCTGGAATTGGAATACTTTGTTTTTAGTCTATCTATGTCCCCAAAGCTCAAAATGCTCTATTGCACCTTGTGATGTCATGAAGCAGTAGTTTTTATATTTATAGATTTACAGACCTTTTGCCTTAAGTTCAGTAGAGATTGGCCATTTCAGGGCTGAAATGATCCAAATGATTCTAGTGAAGGTGTATGGAGTTTAAAGATGCAGTGGAGCACTTCCTGCATCACCACATGACATCACAAGGTGGAAGAGTGTTTTCTGTTACAGAGGAGAACTTGGCCTAACTAACCAGAATGTGTGTGGTAAACGTGTGAATGTAACAAAACACAACTCCAGGTATGTTTTGATGAGGTAACAACATTATAACATGACTAAAAGCTCACAGGGGAACATTTTGAGTAATGAGGGACCAACATTATAACACAGATCAGAAAACAGTGTAATATGGGCCTTTAATATATGACACCCGATGACTGATACTTTATATTTTTAACATTTTAAATTGCAAAATGTATTAAAACAACTTAAAACTACAGTATGTAACTTATCCCTTACTTTGGATAATTAAAGCCAAAGGAACAACATTTCCTCCGGGCCAAATAAAATCAGGTTTGTGGAGACGCAGAGTTTTTCAGTCAATCGACACAGCCAAAATGAAAACAAAGCTGCTTTAATTTAATATTATTTTTACTTCTTTTTAACCAAAATGTTAAATTACTAAAATAGTATTAAATTGAACATAAATTCCTCAACGAGTCTCCACACGTCCATAAAAACCCTCGAACAGCCCCATCTCCTCTCCACCCATCAAAGTCCCAATCTATCTGTGACAAAGTGCCAGCCAGCGCCTGTACACACGATATACACCAACACCTACCCCTCTGAAGCTCCATTCTGCCCGAGGAGGTTCAAGAAAACTCGCCTTTGGGGGCAAGCTCAAAGCCCCCAACCATATGGCAAACACTACTGAAGCCCCACCCGGAGAATATGGGAGCAGGAAGGACTCTTTGAAGAAGGCCTGTGTTATATTAGATTGGGGAAATTGGAAAACCTTCACAGATTCTCTTCATCTCTCCTGACTTGCTTTCAAAAGAATTCTGGACTACACAGGGAGAAACAGGGGATTATTGCTAACAGTTTGTAGTGCTTTGCTAGTGAATTAGTTATGGCTTAAGAACAGAGAGCAGTCATTCTCGTTCAGAACTTGCTCTTGTCCAGAAATGTGTACATCGGTAGAGAAACGAACTTCAATTTTAAAATGTTGGGTACTATTTAAAGTCTACCAAAGATGAGTTAACATAGCAATGTGCACTCTCGCTATAGAATGGTTTAAGTTATTACATAAAACATGGTTCATATAGTGTCCCAATCATGTACTTAATATATATCTTTATGGAGGCCCCCTAGTGAGCGTGGATTTAGCTAGAGCATGGCTAAAGGCAGTGAGAGATTAAGAGATGTGTGGAGCAGCGGATAGAACGGCAAATCTAAGTCGTTTATCAGTTCTGTGTTTTTTTATTTTATATCAAAAATGCATTTATTAAAGGGCCCATATTACGCTATTTTCTGATCTTGTGTTGTGAGTTCTTCTCTCAAACAAAAAACACAACATCATCACCTTGTGATGTTGCGTGGTAATACAGGAAGTGCTCCACTGTGTTTTTAAACTCCATACACCTTCACTAGAATTATTTGGATGATTTCAGCCCTGGAGTTGCCAATCTCTACAGAATAAAAGGTAAAAAGTAGCTGCTAACTTGAAAACTATAACAAGTCTTGACATCACAAGGTGGAACAGAGCATTTTGAACGTTTTGGGTTTTTTTTCATTAAAGTACAGATATATGGTACAGCAGCTCTTGGGGTTAAAATAACACCATTGTGTGCTGTCTGTATCTAATTATAAACACATTTATCGTCCGTGAACCAGGAAGTGCACTGTCAAGTTGTCATTATCATAATAGGATAAATACATATACTGTATCTTTGGGCATAAGCACATCCAATTCAAATGTCTGCTATATTCACCAGAAGGGTACAAGTGATTCTCAAATGAGATATACTAGTATAGTTCTATATCTTATAATGGTACACATGTGAGATGCTTAAAATGTAATCATAATTAACATCTCAAAACAGGCCACATTTGGCGTAGTGTGGGATATTATAAAACACTGCACTAAATGAGAGCAGGAAACATCTGTGAGAAACTTAAATTATCCCATCTTCATTCAAATGTGTTTATCAAAAAGTTGCAAAACCTGGCATAGAGCTACTATTAAGAAACTCCTGCAAACTTTGAACAGCCTCTGTGGGGTTTGGGGCTGACAGAACCAGCAGCGCTGTTTAATATTTAACACAGACTCTTTACCTTTTGCACAGAGAAAAAGCGTATCCCCTCTGAGCCTGGTCCTGCTTCAGACACACACACACACACAAATTTTATATATATATTATAAAATGTGTATTATAAAATGTATATGTATATATGTATGTATGTATATGTGCCAAGGTCCTTCCAGATACAGACTGACAGAACAGTGATGGTGAATCAACCAAACATAGTGGTGGTGGATAAGAAACAGAACAAAGCCGTGGTGGTGGACATTGCAATACCAAGTGATGGTAATATCAGGAAAAAGGAACACGAGAAACTAGAGAAATACCAGGGGCTCAAGGAAGAGCTGGAGAAGGCCTGGAAGGTGAAGGCATCAGTGGTGCCCGTGGTAATCGGAGCACTCGGGCTGTAACCCCCAAACTGGAGGAGTGGCCACAGCAGATCCCAGGAAAAACATCAGACATCTCAGTCCAGAAAAGCGCATTATTAGGAACAGCAAAGATACTGCGCAGAACTCTCAAACTCCCAGACCTCTGGTAGAGGGCCCGAGCTGATGAGGGTGAGAGAGACCAACCACCGTGGAAGGTGAGAAACACATTTTATATATATATATATATATATATATATATATATATATATATATATATATATATATATATATATATATATATATATATATATATATATATATATATATTATATATATATTATATATATATATTATATATATATATATATATATATTATATATTATATATATTAATATATTATATATATATATAATATATTATATATATAATATATTATATATATATATAATATATTATATATATAATATATTATATATATATATATATATATATATATATATATATATATATATATATATAATTTATATATATAATTTATATATATATATAATTTATATATATAATTTATATATATAATTTATATATATAATTTATATATATAATTTATATATATATATATATATATAATTTATATATATATATATATATATATATATATATATATATATATATATATATATATATATATATATATATATATATACACACACACACACACACTTATATATACAGTATCTTTGCTGTTCCTAGTACTGCACTTTTCTGGACTGAGATGTCTGATGTTTTTCCTGGGGTCTGTTGTGGCCACTCCTCCAGTTTGGTGGTTACAGCCCCGAGTGCTCCGATCACCACTAATGCCTTCACCTTCCAGGCCTTCTCAGTCCAGAAAAGTGCAGTACTAGGAACAGCAAAGATACTGCGTAGAACTCTCAAGCTCCCAGGCCTCTGGTAGAGGTCCCGAGCTGGGTGAGAGAGACCAACCACTGTGGAAGGTGAGGAACACATTTTTGACATGTTGTCATTTTTTAAGGTCCTATATTACACAAAATTGACTCTTATGAGCTTTAAGCCATGTTAGAATGTTGTTACCTCTTCAAAAACATACCTGGAGTTGTGTTTTGTTTCATTCACATGTTTGAGTGACCCTTTATTATTAGTCTGTCTACATCTCCAAAGTTCAAAATGCTCTGTTCCACCTTGTGATGTCATGTTGTGGTACTTTTCAAGTTAACATTGTCTTTTACCTCAAGTTGGAAATTCCGGAGCTGAAATTATCCAAATGACTCTAGTGAAGGTGTATGGAGTTTAAAAACACAGTGCAGTTCTTCCTGTATTACCACATGACATCACAAGGTGGAACAAAGTGTTTTCAGTTTGAGAGAAGAACTCTAGAAGAACCTAAATATGCAGGGTTTGTGTTTAACATCATAAACAAATCACAACTCCAGGTCGCTTTGTGATGAGGAAACAACATTATAACAAGGATCAGAAATAACAATATGGAACCTTTAAAGAAATTGTACTTTTCAGAGTACTTTTCACGCAGCACAACTTTACTCCTACTTGAGTAATATTTTTATTCAAGTAACAGTACTCTTACTTAAGTAAAGGTTTTGGTTACTTTTTCCACTGTGAGTAAATCTCCAAGTGAAATGATTTGAACATTTTGTTTCTTGCACCGCTGCTTCAGTTATGATTTTGTTTGTCTCTCATTTGAAAATACCAGATGTTTAGTCTATTATTTAATGTTTTATCCTTCATACGACATTAACTTTAAACTATAAATCAGATGTTATCTCCCAACAGTTGCACTTTAAGTTACTCTTACCTGAGAAGTAGTTTTCCCAAATACATTTTTATTCTTACTTGAGTAATTTCTTGGACTACTACCTGTACTTCAACTTGAGTAATTTTATTTTGAAGTAATGTTACTCTTACTTGAGTAAAATTTTTGGTTACTCTAACCTATTTTTACTCCTAACTGAACTGTAAATTGTGTTGTTAATATATTAATAAAGGTTTTACGTCACAGAGACCTGATTTTTGTCCCCATAAGTGAGGCAGGTCCCCAGAGAGTGCGTGTGTGTATAGATTTGACTCCCCACAACGAGATCGTCCAGACACGCAAGCACACGCACACACAGACACAAACACACACACTTACACTACATTACAGTCAAACACCAGGTGGCTGTACTCTATTTACTCTCAAAATTCTCAGTTTCAAAGTCTGCAAACCTCGACTCTGTAATTAAATGTAAAAAAATAACAACTTTAAAACAACAAAAGTCCCGGATGTGGGCTTTAAAGAGAGCTTTGAGCCATTATAACCAAACAATCAGCACCTGTGTCCATGCAACAGCGCAGATGGCTTCTCCGCACTGTAAACGCTAACTGTAAACCATAACTGTACTGGGCAGGTCGGTTGGTGGGTGGATCCGATGAGGACTCAGACACTAAAACAGCAGGACAATCTGTGCAGCCTTTCTCGCTGTGAGTAATATCTGACACCTACATTGTCTGGATACGTTCACACGGCAACTGGAGGCATCAGTAAACATGTTTGTGTGATATATTGTATGGAGTTTGTCTTCGTTTAAGGTGAGATTGTGAAAAAAAGAGACAAGGATTTCAAAGATCTATTGTGCTTGTGTACCTATATACTTAAAATCTATGACACGTGAATCATTATGAGATAATTTGGACATTTTAAATCGTAATATTGATAGAAAACGGCTTAATAAAAGAAACATGTCTGCTGACTTTGGCGTTAAAAACTGTCATTGCTGCAAAGAGTTGGCACTTCTGATGGATAGCTGCAGATCACTCTAGCGAGTAAGAGATTTCTTTTTCATTTGTATCAAAATGACTACGCAACGCTGCAGAATCCTACACGTATCACTGATTAAGAAAATGAAAATTGGAGAATGAAGTAAGTAGAGAGCAGTAGGTGTATGCCGGTGATGGTGAAAAAGTGGTTTAAAAAGTTTTGTTGTTCCTAGTTTCTGTGTGACACTGTAGACTGTAGTGTAGACTGACTATAGTACCACTATATATACTACATAAGTACACAAAACAAACTGGTAAACTGAGGCTTGGCCCAAAAAAGTTGTATTCAGGCTCCTGGGACCAATCGAGGTCAGTATAAATAAAAGATCCCAAATTCATAATGGCCAAGGTACACTAAAGGAAAATAATTTAAAGAGAAAGAAAGCAATTTAATCAGGTCTATTATTTTATTCTGTGAAAAAGAGAAAAAATGCGTTTTTATCAGTTGACTATATATTTAAAAAAAAAAAAAATCAAATTTTAAAATTAGTGAAGACTGAAAACCTTAAATGAATTCAAATTTTTTCATTTATTTATTTATAGGATGTAGGCCTGTCACGATAACAAATATATATGGATATACTGCGATACACAATAATACTGAAACTACTTTATGCTACTGACACAATAACAATAATAGAAGATAATCCCAGTAAACCATTTTTAAATAAACAATCTCATTAAAAGGCCTGAGCTGCAACAAATAAATAACAGAATGATGCAATAATTAGCCACTGTTGCTTTTTTTTTTTCAATCCTCTACAGCTCAAATCTTGTCGCATTACAACAAAACCAAAAATCTCCCTAGTACAAGAAATTAGACACACGTAATAGGCCTAAAATATATTGTTCCAGCTTGCATATAGACAATTTAGACTTAGACAAACTTTATTAATCCACAATTATTGGACATATTATGATAACAAAGAGCAACAATATAAATGGTAATGATAAATTCAAAATAAGTAGCAAAAATAGCAAGAGACTGGAGTCATAAGGCTTAATTATTTAAATGTATATACAAGTAAAAATAAAACATAGAAATATAGTAATACAGATTTATCTCTCAGCTATATATACACAAGAGGTTGTAAGGAGAAACAGCAATTTAAAAACTTCATTTTGAAAGCTGATAGAAGACTGACCACAAAATTAGAAAATACTGAAAAAAACAAAAGAAACACCTGCCTGATATAACCCAATCTGACTCCTCCTCGGTGTATTTCAAACAGACGTGGAATTTATCAAATGTTTGCAGTCAATTAGCTGCAGAGAACAGCGCCTCCTCTCAGATAAGATTCAATTAGAAAAGCTCCAGGCCCACGCTCGGCTGGTCCCATTACAGTGACTTATGCCGATCACAAAAGGGCTGCGCTCCAGGTTCATCAGGTGGTACACACACACATCAGTCACCATCTCAACACCTGATTAGACTATAGACGGACAGAGGAGCTCAATCTCCAACAGGCTCCTACAGCTGCGCTCCAACAGTGAGAGATACAGGACTCCATTCATACCACACGCCATACAACTGTACAACAACTCACCCTTACACTACACTAACGGTATGAGACTTTTTGTAGTTAAAATATGAAAATACATCTTGCTACATTTAAAATAAGCAAAACCAAATGTTGCTTAAAATAAGAAAATCACACTTATTCCATTGGTTGATAATTTTACTTGTCAAGTTGAATCTTAAAACAAAGTAAAATGTTCATAATTTAAGTCATTTTACAGGTGCATTGTGTAACTTTTCGGTTGGAGGTCCGTCACCTTCTTGTTTCTATGGATATGTCACTGCGCTGCCTGGAATGTTCCACAGTATGACATTAAGCAGATCTACCTTACATTTATTGAACTACAGGTGGTTTTATAGCTCAAAAATACCTAGAAAAACAGAGCGGGGGTGCCTCTTCACAGCTCTGACCTGTAACTTGGTCTGGTTTGGTCTCCATGAAGATAAAAAAGTTTAATGCCATACTGTGAAACATTCCAGACAAAGCAATAACATCTCCATGGAGAAAAGAATTCGACAGACCGTTACACAAGAAAAGTTACACAATGCATGTTTAACTTAACTAGACATTGCTTTTTGCGGTACAGGACTGCATTCATACCATACTCCATACAACTGTACAACAACTCACTCTTATGTAATAGATAAACCTGTCATGTCAATCACCATTTCATCTTTGCACTGTTGTACGACCTCTTGTATACAACTGAGACGTGTATTACTATAGTTCTATATTTTTATTTTTACTTATGCCTTATTGACACCCATCTCTTTCAATTTTTGCTAGTTACTTACTTACTTACTTACTTTGAATTTACCAATACAATTTATACTTTTGCTCTTTGTTATTATAATATATTGTGATGTGTGAGCTACTGTGTCCAAATAATTTCCCTTGTGGATTAGTAAAGTTTGTATAACAGTATTAGCCTACTACACCGGTGTACACTGACCAGCTCACCTGATACGTTCACACAAGAGGAGATCTGTCAGAACACAGGTCTATTTATGTACAGATGAGCTCATGCCAGGCTCAGTCGCAGTGGCGTACGTAGCCAAATGCTACGCCCCTGCTCAGCGGCGGTGCAGTGGTTTGTCTATTCAGCAGCGCTCGTGTTTGTGACAATTGAAGAGAATACATGCTTTTGTTTGCTATATATTTGTAATCTATGGCACCCAGGGATCAATACTTCTTATTTTGGGCATTTTAAATTGCAATATTGATCTGAACTGACTTAATAAAAGAAACAAGCTACTGACTTCTGGTTGAAAACAACAACAATGAAACAAAATCGGGGCGTACAGGGGATTTGGTGAAAAGTGGAACTGTCAATAAAGATTACTCAAATTAATCTCTCTAAATACAACATTTTGTAAAATATGTCCCGTTTACAAGCAGTTGCTACCACTAAAACAATAAAAGAAATATCAACATTAAGAACTACATTTTCTTTTGCCATATAGGAAAGTCTTAGCTCAGGCACAGACCCACAATGCCTCAGGGCCCCATTGGCTGAAGAAGTAACTTTTCCAGTACTGAGTGAGAGTTTTATTGAAGAGATGAAATTGTAATCGGTGGTTTTGACAGTTATTGTGCTTTTTTTCATTGTCTACAGTTTCCTCAAGGCCACTTCGTTCAATTGTATTTGTCATGAAATAAAGTTTTATGAAGCCTTCATGAAGTCACTCTTCTGAAGTCACTTTTGTTTGTCACAAAGTTGCAAAACATGAGCAGAGGTTTAAGGTTAAAGGAGATGTGTTTTGCAAAATAGACTTTTACTGTACTTGTACTTTGAGTAGTTCATTAACGTTTGAGTGTGCTGGTTTCAGGTAGCACCACAACATTCTACAGACCAATGATCTTTGATAGAGATGGAGGTTTTGTTGTAATATAGTTCATGAAATACAAAAGTAAAACTACACTTAAGTACAAATGTTATGTATCTGTACTTTAATTAAGTACAATTTACAGTGGATACTTTTTACTTTTACTTGACTACATTTGAGAATGTCTATCTGCACTTCTTCCTACACTATATTTTAGATCTGGACTGACAAGTAAGAAGTACTTTTCTTTATGGTGTGAGACCTGCTGAAATGGCTGAAATGAGACTTTTATTTTTTAGCACATTTACTTTAAGTTAACATCCCAACTTTGAGTAAACCAAATACACACAAAAAATAAGGAGTCAACTTTAAATCAGCTAAATTCTTTTTCAAAATTAGATTTCATCCTTTAATTGTTCTAAAAATCTCTGCAAAATACTTTTACTTTTTACTCTTAAAGTACATTTTTAAACAGGTACTTTAATACTTTAACTTAAGTAGATTTTTTCCATGTGATACTTTTATTTTTACATGAGTGACTTTTTACCTTTGTATCTGTACTTTTACTTAAGTAAACAACATGGAGTACTTCATCCACCACTGCTACCATTTAGAGAAAATTATTGAAATCAAAACTGTAATAAAAAAAATTAAAAAAAACTTGCTCCAATCTGGTTGTTACACTCTAGAATCTGAAAAATGGGAGAAATATTGAATTGCAATTATTCTGACAAGCACTGCGATTAGATTTGAGATTTACACATCCGAAAGAATTGACTTGGTCCCTAATATGAACTGACAAACTAATATGAGAACATCGACTGTATAAAGAAGTGGACTAGGGGAGTGTGACGTCACCATTAGCGTTCGGTTCCAGTCAAATGAAGCTCATGAGGCTAGCAGCTACAGGAGCGAATTTGGAGCCAAGTTCCATATTAGGAATTATGTACAAAATAGTGAAATAAAAATGCAGGTTAATACAAACATTTCAAGACCAAAATGACCACAATTACAGAGAGAGGTGTGACGATTTTTCACTGTAATGCGAATTGGAGCCAGAGTCGATGGAACCAGAACTGTCCCCATGCTCACTTCGTATTTGAAACACAGTGGCTAGCGGGTTAGCAATGTCCATTTATACAGAATCACAATTGAGGACATGTTTTTAGATCTACACGGTTAGCAGTTTTTGGCAGAATAAGACTATAATAAATATTTTGTTGCGTGTGGAGCAAATTATGTCAAAAACTGCAGCGTTTGTGAGTTTCCGTGTGATTCAGTTAATCTTGTAGCCCTGTTGTGGATCAATACATTGGCACGTTCACTTTGGGCTTCTCTGGATGAAAGCAGTGGAACAGACAGTTGCTCTGTGTGTTCAGCTGCCCTATCAGTCATCCAGTCATCCATCACTACTGAGGTGTCTCTCTCTCTCACCACTCCCCTCATCCCCCTCTTCTCCCGTCATCCCCCTCTCCTCCCATCATCCCCCTCTCCTCCCATCATCCCCCTCTCCTCTGCTCCTCTGCTCACGGGTTCTGGAAATGTGCCTCTGTACTGCAAAAACTATTAGGAGTAGTTTTAACTTGATTTCAGTAGATTTGACTTGACAAGTAAACTTATCAGTTATTTTTTTCTCAATTCAAGCAAAATATCTCCTCAAAAAACATACCTGGAGTTGTGTTTTGTTTCTTTCATGTTTGTTTGACTAACACAGTGGCATCACGAGGTGGATCGTGTGGGTTTGTGTGTTAAACATGTGTGAATGAAACAAAACACAACTCCAGGTATACAGGAAGTGCTCCACTGTGTTTTTAAACTCCATACAGCTTCACTAAAATCATTTGGATGATTTTAGCCGTGGAATTGCCCATCTAAAGGTGAACGGTAGCTTGAAAACTACAGCTTCATGACATCACAAGGTGGAACAGAGCATTTTGAGCTTTGGAAATGTAGACAGAATAATAATAAAGGGTTGCTCAGACATGTGTGAATGAAACAAAACACAACTCCAGGTATGTTTTGGATGAGGTAACAACATTATAACATGGCTCACTGGAGTTAATTTTGTGTAATATAGGACCTTTAAATAGCAAAAGGAGAAATTTAATTTGTCAACTGGACAGAGTTTATTTGGTTGAATACGTTTCGCAGCTCATCCAAGCTGCTTCTTCAGTTCTGGTCAGATGCTGGTGGACACTGCCTTATATCTGCTTGAAGGGAGGAGCTTAATTACAATGAAAATTACTCTGAGACAACACATATTTAAATACAGTTTCAGTTGGTCAGGTGAGTCTTTTCAATATGGAGTTGTTTACAGTTTCTGTTAGTCATGTGAGTCTATTCAATATGGAGTGGGAGTGGGGGAGTAGTTAGCATATCCATTCAGGGCCATGATGGATATGCTAACTACTCCCCCACTCCCACTCCATACTCCATAGCAGATATAAGGCAGTGTCCGCCAGCATCTGACCAGAACTGAAGAAGCAGCTTGGATGAGCTGCGAAACGTATTCAACCAAATAAACTCTGTCCAGTTGACAAATTAAATTTCTCCTTTTGCTATGGATTCTACCTGGACGACTGAGGGATTCTACACACATAGGACCTTTAAGTACAAAAAGTCTTTACTATTACGATTTACTATTTTCCTTGTCATGTGAAATTTACTCATATCAAGTTAACATTTTCTTAATTCAAGCTAGATTTTAGTTTTTGCAGTGTAGCTGTTATGTTTCCATGACATTATTGCCAGATCACAACACATGCTCGCTGCTTTAGTGTTTCAGTTTTATGTCCTATACAGATGTTTAGCTTAACGGAAGGAGATACACATTTCCATATCATGAAGCAGAGATGCAGGCAGAGCTGTTCCATCATGCGGTACTGCTAAGATGGTACTCGTTATTGGCTGCATAACACACATAATGTCTTTTGTTCTTCCTGTGTAGATACAGTGGAGGTGATCTGTTTCTGTGTGTTCCCATAGAGACCTCTAGCTAACAGAAAGAACATAAATATTATCTTATTGCTGTTGTGTAAGAAAATAACTTATATAATCAAACTCATACTTAATAATCTAAAATTGTTAAAGGTTTTATATTACATAAAATTGATTCTTGTGAGGTTTAAGCCATGTTATAATGCTGTTAGGTCATCAAAAACATACCTGGAGTTGTATTTTGTTTCATTTCACACGTTTGAGTAATTCTGTCTACATCTCCAAAGCGTAAAATGCTCTGTTCCACCTTGTGATGTCATGTCGTGATAATTTTCAAATTAACAGCTACCTTTTACCTTTAGTTCAGTGGAGATGGCCGATTCCAGGGCTGAAATCATCCAAATGATTCTAGTGAAGATGTACGGAGTTTAAAAACACAGTGGAGCACTTCCTGTATTACCACATGACATTGCAAGGTGGAGTGGAAGAAGTCTGTCTAAATGTGCAGGGTCTGTGTATTAAATATGTGCGTTAACTTGAAAACTACCACTACATGACGTCACAAGGTGGAACAGAGCATTTTGAGCTTTGGAGATGTAGACAAACTAACAATAAAGGATTATAAAAACATGTGTGAATGGAACAAAACTCCAGGTATGTTTTTGATGAGGCAACAGCATTCCAACTTGGCCAAAAGCTCACAAAAGTCAATTTTGTGTAATACAGGAACTTTAAATCTCATTCTTATGTACTTGAGCATATTTCCCGTCTCATCTATTGATCACCGTTCCCATGTTTAGCTCAGTTCTTAGTCTGGTCCAGTACACACCACTCTCACAGATCTGCACCATCAGCTGTGGGGAGTAGAACCTGCAGACTGGCACTATAAGTTTCTCTCATTCATCACACTCTTTGCTAATTAGCTGGCAGGTCGGGGATTTCCTCACCAGAGCCGTCAAAACATCCCCTCCTCCATTTCATTATAATCCAAATGATCCCCAACAAGCACAGAGCGGACATGCTACTTTGTGTTAAGTGGAGAGGGTCTTCAGCTGCTCGCAGTACTGGAGCTTTTAGATAACAGATCATTTTCAACAGTAGGACAAAATATAAAAGTGATTCACAATTACTGTAGTTATTTTCTGTTACTGCAGTTATTTTCTGCGCCTTTGTATTGCATTGTATTTTGTGTTTTGTAACGTTTTATGTTGATCTTGAGTGTCTTGAAAAGCGCCTCAAATAAAATGTACTTCCATTATTATTAATATGCAGTATAAAGGTTTAAAAGGTTCCGTACCTGATTTTTTCCCCATGTATTTGCCTTGTCCCAGTAGAGATATATTTTATAAGCAGCTCTTGAGGTTAAAGTAAGTCCACTGCGCTGTCTGCATTTAATTAGGAAGCGTGTTATGGTCCAATTATCTGGAAGTTAGCATGCTAGTTGTTGTTCGCTTTGCCACCACAGCAAAACTCTGCTCCACTCCACTCTGTTGTGAAAAGCACTTATAAACTCACTGCAATGAATAAATAGGATGTTCAGAATGCATAAGGTGAGTGAGGAACCATTTACACTGAACTAGTCAAGTGATGCTACCAGGCCAATATACAGCTCAGATCTGTGGAGAGGCCAACCTGCTCACAGTAAAAATGCATGATTAGATATCTTCATAAAATTATTATAGAGCAAAAGAAATACCTGTAATGAAATAAATGCAAGATAGAAAGATAGTAGATAAGAAGTTGGCAGTACATAAGTACTTTTACTTTTAAGAAAACGTGCCTGCTCAAACTTTGCAAAGAAAACTATGTACCAGAATACTAGAAACAGCAAGTTACTCACAAAGGCAATCTGAGTACTTAAATGTACTACAAATGTTTTACCCCGACTACTGGAAGAAAAACTTGCTTCGTAACCACAAACACAACCATTAAAAACAAACTTTGATACTTAAATAAATGTATTATTTATCATTTAAAGGTGCATTGTGTAACTTTTCTGGTGGAGGGCCGCCAAATGTTTTTCTTCATGAAGATGTTATTGCTTTGTTTGGAATGTTTCCCCTTATGGCATTAAACCTTTTTATCATAATGGAGACCTGTGGAGAGACAACCCCACTCACAGTTTTTATATGTTTGAGCTGTAAAACTACCTGTAATTGAATAAATGCAAGGTAGACCTGTTTAATGTCATACTGTGGAACATTCCAGGCAAAGCGATGACGTATCCAAGCAGGTGATGGATCCCCAACCAAAAAGTTACACACTGCACTTTTAATTTGTGTGTGGATTATTTTTCATGAGGAGTGCTTGGACAGTTTTAAATGTTCACAGTTTAGCCATCCTGCATAGTGACTAAAAATGTGTAATATCAAGTTTATTTTATTCCTTACTGTTTTTATGTGCGTTTTTGTGCCACTGTTTGACTCTGAATTTCCACTTCGATATACATAAAGTGCTTTAAATGGACAAACTCTGAGGAAATCGATTAATCTCCATGATGATAATATTACACTATAAACACACACCAGAAGAGCATTAGTTCAGATCTTATTCTAACGTGAACTAGAATGGGAAATAACCATTTCTGTGTAGCTCCTGATAAGCTGAACTGTGCACTGAACTGTACTTTGCCTCCAAGTGTTTAAGACAGTCTGCTGCTGCTGCTCTGGCTTTTTTAACTCCCTCCTAGTGTTTCTTGTAGTGTTAAAGGGGAGAGTATGTTCCCAGTTTTAAAAGATTACATTGGCAAACAGCTCTGAGAGAAAGACCTACAAATTCAGTGTTCTTTCATTCCAGGGAACACGATTGTTGATTTGTTTTTAAATTATTTAGCAAGTCTTTGGGCTGTGGACTTTGTGTACTAAGTATGGCTCTTGGGGGATGGTATGAGAACAAACATTTGACTGGAGGATGTACAAAATGGAAATAAAATCTCCTAGTAGCCATACTAAGTGTAAGAATCTTTCAGAAAAAATAAAAACATATTACCTTGATTTATTAGAATTAATAATAATAATAATAATAATAATAATAATAATAATAATAATAATAATAATAATAATAATAATATACAGGTTTTCCAATCACTGGTGCTGACAGACACTCATTGGTTCAAATTATAAAATGCAGGAAAACATTTAAGTTTGGCACATTAATAATAATATTGGGAATGCATTAGTCATTTATAGTGCTTTTCCAGACACTTAAAATTTTGTGGTCATGGGAAGCTAGTAGAGTTAAATAACTCTACTAATTAAAAAAATTACCTTTTGCACAAACTTTTTAATTCCATATATCTTGCTTCATATATTTGATGTTTTCTGTATCTAAAATGTAGAAAGTAGTAAGAAAAAAAACACAAAAACTAAACTTTTGACTGGTGCCGTTTAAACATACATGACCATTCAAAAGTTTGGACACACCCTCACATTCAATGTTTTTTTTTTCCATTTCACTGTTATTTAACTTGTATTTCTTTGCTACATGCTGGTAATTCCATGTATCTTACTTGATATATTTTATGTCTTCTGTGTGTATATCAAATGTAGAAAGTAGTAGTAGTAGTAGTAGTAGTAGTAGTAGTAGTAGTAGTAGTAGTAGTAGAAGTAGTAGTAGAAGTAGTAGTAGTAGAGAGTGAGTCCCAACTTTTGACTGGTACCAACAAAAACATCAAACCGTCAATTCTGAACTAAATTTGTAAAGGAAGCTACTAAACGAGCTACATTACTACATAATTCCATACATCTTACTTCATATATTTGACGTATTCTATGCATATATAGCAAATGTAGAAAATAGTAAAGAGAGGGTGAGTCCATACTTTTGACTGGTCATGTATGTTCCCAACAAAAATACAGTATCAAACCATCAATTGTGAACTAAATTTATAAAGGAAGCTACTAAACAAGCTCACTGACACCTCTGGATCAGAAACACCACATTTGAAAACCCACCTAACTGCCTGACCCGCTTTTGTGAGCCACAAATAACAAAACCAATAGCTCCACGCTCTACTTCACCAATCCTTCACTATGCTTCTCTTCACCGCTGGTGTGTGAATTTGATGTATGACCTCTTTCTAACTCCGGACAGTGGAAGGGCCTCGGGATACGCACTGATTACCGTCTGCTAATTCTTCACAGCACGCGGTTTGGGAAAAAAATGACAGCGGAGTCTCGTCGGAATGGCTAATCAATACTGTATTTATGCCCCAGTGCGGAGATGACATCAATACACGCCAGCGGACTTCTGAGGACAAGATAATGAAGGTTTCTTTATTTAGACCGACCAAAACAAAGGAGTGGATTGTTATAGTGCGAGCTTGCCGTGTTGGAAAATGTCTTTAAATAATTATCAGTTATCAAGTACATCGTTTAGTGGCTCTTTGTCAACTGCCAAAAGCTTCTTGACTCTGGGAACCACTTTGATCGGCATACCCACTCTCTCCTCGAGTTCTAAATATGTGCCAAATGTAAAAACGTTCAGCTAGGACTGTCACGATAATTACTATATTGACTTATCGTTCAATATATGAAAGCTGGAACTTTTTTTTTCATTCGTTAATTTCATTCATTTTCTTTGCACTGCTGGATTTTTTTTTTTTTTTTTGACAATATAAAATGTATGATGTAAAATTACAAATTTACAGATTACAGATGCAAACTAAGCACTTAAGTATTTCACATTTATTGCAGCTCATGTTTTTTTTGTTTTTGTTTTTTTATTGTAAATAGAATGTAAATAGAACTCAAACTATAGAAATAAATGTAATTTAAATTGAGGCAACTCAAGCAGACAAAAACTAATTTGTACTAAAAAAAAAAAAACCTAAAGTTGGCGCATACTATTGTTAAAACTAAATAATTTAAATCAAAAGAAACATTTAAACTAAAAAGATATTACCCTGTAATTATCACTTAGGTGTTCCCAGTCCCCCTGCGCTTTAGTTTGGGCCCACTGTCTCCTGCAGTCTGACTCGCGCTCTGGTCAAGAAGATTCTGCAATAGAACAAAGTTTACAGCAGAGACGAGTGCCAAGACATCGCCAACAGACTCGACAATAAAGATCAAGAACCAGCTCATTGTGGGTCCAGATAGCAACATTACAATTTCACAAGAATTGGCAAAAGGGCTGCCAGAAATCTAGAAATAGTTTATGGATCGTTTGCCAGTCTCCTGGAGGCAGCATGCAGCTCTGACAATGCAGAGATTGAATCAAATGTTGTAAAATGTCTCAACATGGAGCTCAAGGCCGTTCAAAACCCCTTGAAATCAGCCTTACAACACTTCTCTGCTCTGAGGAAGCCTTCACCCCCACCTGTTAGGCTCCTCACCTCAGTGACCAATAAACATTACTGAAGCATCATTCAGTGTTCCTCTTGTATTTTCATGCGCTTTATTAAAGGCCTCATATTACGCTATTTTCGGTTCTATGTTAGAGTGTACTGTAGTTTCCTCATCAAAACCAGACCTGCAGCTGTGTTTTGTTTAATACACAGACCTGCATATTTAGGATGAGTTCTTCTCTCAAACAGCATTTTGAGCTTTGGAGATGTAGACAGACTAATAATAAAGGATTACTTAAACATGTGTGAATGGAGAAAAACACAACTCCATGTATGTTTTTGAGGAGATAACAACATTCTAACATGGCTTAAAGCTCACAAGATAGGATTTACCATAATATAAGACCTTTAATCTCAAAAGAAAAGATGACCTGCTGTGTTTCATCTGCAAACAATGAAAAATACACAATACATTATAATTACATTCCTGCACAAGCATTACCATCTATTCTATGTAAGATACAGTGTCCATATTTCTAATATATTTTAAATTTCCCCAAAATACTGTAAAATAGGGTTGCCAAAAGTATTGAAAATCAGATGCTAATTGATATTAAAACTAGTATCAAAGCTAAATACTCATTTGAAAAAGTAAATAGCTCTAAAATAGACTACTATACGCCCATGGAGCGCTATAGAACCTACCTGGACGACTGAGGGATTACACAGATTTAAGAGCACGTGGTAATATAAAAGAAAGTACTATGATTTATTGTTAAAATGACATGCTGTTGTCTAAAGAAATAGTGTTTGTTTATTATCATTGTGGTATCTGAATCAGTATTGAGTATAAAGTCTGTTCTTCAGTATTAATGGCAGCACTTGTAAAATGAGAGCACCCCATTTTCGTTTTGACCACTTGTTTTAACCACCACAGCTTGACCCTTTCAGTGTTTCTCAAATTACTTCCTCTTTTCTTCTTCTTACAGATTAGTAGCTAAATCTAGTTACTGCCAAATAAATTCCACCAAAAATTTGACTTTTTTTTCAGAATCGACTCCCACATAGTGTTCTGTATGCGGCACAGATGGCACAGCAGTCCTCGGGTACAAATTTAAGAGTTGCATTTATTTACATAAATGTAGTGTTTACCAAAAAGAGTTTGGCTTCCAGAGCCAAGGAAAGCCAAATAAGCCAATTTATTTTGAAGAAATATGAAATTAGAAAATGTATCTAAGTATTACGAGAGTCATATGGGGATTAAGTGGGGAGAAAATCAGCAATATTGTATAATTTCAACCATAATAGCTGCCATATTGTGCAACATATTTCTGGTTAAAAGTGAGATTAATCGGCATGCACTTTTCACACAGCACAGTTCCCCAGAAATCCCCCAAGTCTCCTCCGTAAGTGCCAGTTGGCTTGTTCAGATGCCAATATTGACCCAGTTTTCCCCATGTCCTATCTGCTTGGCTAAAGTCACAATGACACATGTCCAGTTTCAAATCCAAGTCTAGAAAACCAAACAAATGACCATTTCTCAACTCTTCTTAATTTGGAGGAATATTTGTCCATATGTTAAAACAGGGCAAAGTCAACATTGTAGTTTGCGTGTGTTTTAAAGGTCTGATGTTTCACCGTGTTGTAGTTTATTATATGTTCAGTAATCTCTTTTCTGTTTAAAACGATCATTTCTGTTTTCTGTCCATCGTTTTCCAGATTAACAACATGGAGATGTAACTGCTTTGTCTGGAATTTTACACAATATAGCGTTATGGCAAATTATCTATCTTGCATTTATTAAAAATACCTTGACTAGCTTTGCCTCTCCACAGATCTGACCAGTAAAGTAAAAGTAAAGAGCCCATATTACACTATTTTTTAATGTATGTTATAATGCAAAAACATACCTGAAGTTGTGTTTTGTTTCATTCACACGTTTAACACATAAATCCTGCATATCTAGGAGTTCTTCTCTCAAATGGAAAACTCACCTTGTGATGTAATGTAACGCTCCACTGTGTTTTTAAACTCCATACACCTTCACTAAAATCATTTGGATAATTAAGACCTGCCAATCTCTACTAAACAAATGGTAAAAGGCAACTGTTAACCTGAAAACTACCACTGTATGACATCACAACAGAGTGGAACAAAACACAACAGCATTCTAACACTGTTTAAAGCTCACAGAGTCAATTTTGCGTAATATAGGACCTTTTCATACCATATTGTGAAACATTCCAGGCAACGCAATAACATCCCTTTGTTGAAAATTAATATATTCTAGAAATAACAATGTCACCTTGTATTGAATAAATTGAGGCATTCAGCAGTTAAACCCACCGAAGCTTTACTTAGCAGCCACTTGAAATTTAAATTATGCAATCCCAAAATAACACTGCAGCTGTAATCACTATAGTAGATTGTGTTCTACCACCAAATGAGTACTTTAAAACATGTAAACACCAGATTATTCCAAAATCTTCAAAGCCAATTCCCATTAGAAACACTTTGAAAACATCCTTGCTCTTATTGTCTTTTTTTGTTTTTCGTCTGCACAATCAACAACAACTGCCTTCATTATATATTCATAGACAGTGTTATAATATCGTATGCCACAGCCTTTAATGTCGATATCAAGGGTCATCAATTCCCAGCTTGTTTCATTTCGCAATTTAATAAGAGTTATCCGAGCCAAACTAAGACATAACCGTGTTCGTCAAATCTGGGGAGGACGAAGATTTGATTAAATTTCAATTTCAGTGTGCTCAAGTCATTTCCTTGCGGTGGTTTTGAATAGTTTAATGCAGGCTGAGAGGAGAGGATATGAGAAAATGAAGCAAGGAAGAAGTGAATGGCGTTTTAAAATTGGTTTGTATTTTAAAGCTCATTTGATCGCGAAATGGCGGCAATACAAACTACTCCAGCAATGGAGAGACAATGGTTCAGTTGGGTCCATGTGTCATAAACTATAGAGTTGGTGGTTTGATTCCCGCTCTGACCAAAGCCTAATGTTATTGTCCTTGAGCAAAACACTTGATCCATTGTAGACTTTCTTCATAGCATGTAACCACAGGATGATGAGGTATTGGTAATTGATGAATGATTGCAGCATAATCAAGAATGGATTGGGTTTGAACTGGCTACCATGTGGTTAGAGGGTTACTGAGTTTCAAAGTTTTTATTTTACTAAACAAGTTTTTTTTTTTTTTTTTACTTTCTGGTTGGACACAGGCAGCAGGTCTCATACACAGAGGTAAATCCATAACCATTAACCATAGTATTTGTTAGTTATGATTAGACTAATAAAAAATAAACAACAACATTGTTATTTAGTTCAGTTAATATTTAAACTGCCAGAAAAATACCTTCCTTGTGCGTACATTGTTCTATGGATGGAATTTTGTTGACATGTTGATGACATATAGTTGATAGAAGTTTTAGAACTTAATGCAATTTCCTGTATTTCTGTACTTTTCTTCAACATTTTCCCACCAACTGCCACTTAACTGATGTAAAACTATAATAAATATTTACCACAGGTTCTAACCCACCAAACCACGTACTAATTAGAAAAACTTTTAAACTTCTCAAATGCACTTTAAAGACGCACTGTGTAACTTTTCTTGGGGAAGGTACACCACATTCTAGTCTCCATGTAGATGTACTTAACTGTCCAGCCAGGAATCTTTCACTCCATGGAGACAAGCAGGCCAAGGTACAGATCAGTTCAGTGGAGAGGGGGGCCCGCTCACACAAGAACAATAAAGAATAAAGAAGAATAAATACCTGAATAGACTTTTAATGCCATACTGTGGAACATACCAATCAAAGCAATAACATCTCCTTAAAGACAAAAAGGTGGGGTACCGTACACCAGAAAAGTTACACAATGCACCTTTAAATTAGGACAACCACACCTTTATTGAACTGAAGGATATTTGAAAAGAGCAATACACTGGAATTGATTTACCCATAATCCCTCCTATTCTGGTAATCTGTTGTCCTTTAAACAAAGTACAACTCAAACTCGTTCTTTCGTCCTTACATTAACTCCACAGATACGATCTTGGGAGGAAAAGGCTCGCTGTCTGAAGTCTGTGCTATCAGTGGTGACCTATGTGAGCAGGTATCTGTCTGGGCCCTATTGACTAAATGACATTTTGCAGAAGTCTGGAACAAAGAGTGAATTGGATAAGGAAACAACACTTATCAAGAAGCCCTGCTCTCTATAAGCAGTGGTTGTAACTGCCCATGTTGTGAGAAGAGTTATGCCCCATTATAAAGTGGTAGGCAGGTTTAAAGGAATATTGTGCGTCTTCTGCTATTTAGTTGTAATCTATATCACACAAATAGAACCTTATGTAACCGTATGTTTGTACTTGGATACATTATTTTCTGGTGGAGGGTCCGTCACCTGCTTGTCTTCATGGAGTTGTTATTGCTTTGTCTAGAATGTTCCACAGTAGAGAGTAAACCTATCTATCATCACAAAGGAGACAACTATAGGCTACAGGTCGGATCTGTGGAGAGGCAACCCTATTCACAGAGAGAATTGTTGCATTTCTGAGCAACAGAATCGCCTGTAATGAATAAATGCAATATAGATATTTAATATCATACCATGGAACATTTCAAAGCAATGCAAAGGAATAACATCACCATGGAGATAAGCAAGTGACAGACCCTCCACCAGAAAACAATGTATCTAAGAATCAAACATACCTGGAGTTTTGTTTTATTCACTTATGTTTAACACACAAACCCTGCATATTTAGGTTGAGTTCTTCTGTCAAATTAAAAACACACATGTGGTAATACAGGAAGTGCTCCACTGTGTTTTTAAACTCCATACATGTTCACTAGAATCATTTGGATAATTTCAGCGCTGGAATTTCCAATCTCTATTGAACAAAATGTAAAAGGGAGCTGTTAACCTTAAAACCATCACTACATGACATCACAAGGTGGAACAAAACATTCTGAGCAATTACTCATACATGTGTGAATGAAACAAAACACAACATCGTGTATGTTTTTGAAGAGGTAACAACATCATAACATGGCTTAAAGTTCACAAGAGTAAACTTCTTGATTAAGGGGTTGTGGTTGGGAGGGCTATAATTACTATAGTTCAGAATAATTCTCTACAAACCATTTGTCCATGCTTTATTAAGGCGATTAAAAGAGGGTATAGTCGCAAAAAAGTTACTCAAGTAAGTCTACTTGAGTAACTTTTTAATACATTTTTACTTCTATCAACTGTCTGAGTAGTTTTCAGAGAGACCCACTTTTACTCCTGATGCAATAACAGCGTGTAACAGTACTTCAGTAAAATATTTTGGTTACTCATCCCACTGTGAGTAAGTCTGCAAGCATTAAGTTGACAATATTAAATGTTTTGAACATTTGTGTTTCTTGCACTTCTCCAGATATGAGTTCTCAATGTTTTCATCTATTCTTTGAAAATACCTGAGCATTATTATTATTGGCATTATTTTTCTGGGATTTTAAGTTAACTTCCAATTTTAAATACAGTCAAGACATTATTCTTAGTACCATTTATTGCTTGGTTCACACATTTTTACAACTACTTGAGTAATTTAGAAGTTTTTAACATTTTCAAGTAATATTCGAGTGTGATTTTTGGCTTTTACAACCACCTCTGCAATGGGCCCCACCTCCTCATAGCGACATTTCACCGTGAAAAGCAGCAGATTTACAGAGTGTTTTTAATTGTGGAAAACTGCTATGCAGAATTTTTAATCCTATGTGTATGACTCTAAAGTCTAAAGTTCTCTAAGAAACTAAGTACAAAGCTGTGGGGGCGAGCAGAAATTTGTGAGCACTGAATGTCCTATACATGAATCAGTACAAAAACAAAGTCGGTGTAAACTAATGATGAGGCCAAACCATTAGAACAGTGGTTGCTTAAAAGCTCTTTAAAGTCAAATTTTGCACAATGTTTCCTCTAAGGCTTAAAAGGTACAGTGTGTAACTTTCTAGAGATGGTACATCACCTGCATGATTAAAGAGTCCATATTACACTGTTTTCTGATTTATGTTATAATGTTGTTTTCTCATCAAAGATACCACAACTACAAGTAAGTTTTTGATGAAGTAACAACATTATAACATGGATTAAAGCTCACAAGAGACAATTTTGCATAACATAGGACCTTTAATTGGAAATGGAAAGTTAAAACCATACTTCAAAACATTCTCTATGACGATAGAGACATTTTATGCTATACTATGGAAGATTATAGCCAACGTAACAACATTACCATGGAAACAAGCAGAAGGGCTAAGGCTTGTAGAGATGACACTCAGAGTAAAGTCACAAATCACAACATCTCAAAGAAAAAAAGCATTCATTCTAGGCTATTTTTTAGATAAAATCTTACATACTGTGGCTTTAATGTATGTGTTTCTTTACTGAGGTCTTTCTTTTTATTATTTCATTTGATGGAGTGAAGTTGCTCTGCAGGTTTTTGCGCTTTAACCTTGTGTTCTGCCATAGACACTGATCATGACTGTGTATTAGAGTCTCTAGAGTGTATAGAGTGTATAGAGTATAATGTGCTGCTGCCTAAAAGACTCCAACATGTTCAAGACTCAGAGAAAAGATGACACAAAAGACAAATTTGAAAGGATTTATAAGTTCCCTTTATACTTACACATTCACCACATCTAAACTGGGACTAGACCAAGGCTAAATCCAAACCTAAATGTGGACTAGACCAGGACTAAATAAGGGCTAGAATAAAGTCCACATCAGGTCTAAAATGCCTAAATGCTGTGAATCTGGTGAAGGTCTAGACTAAAGGTACACAAAAGGTGCACAATGTAGCGTTCCTGGAGGAGGGTCCACCACCAAGGCCTGTCATGAAAAATTTTGAAATGCGATATATTGCTGAAGTAAATATACTAGTAGATGATAAACGATAATACTGAAACCAAACCATAAAGCAGAATTATCCCAAAAAAGTGTTCCAGCTGTGCAATAAACAAATAACAGAACACAAAACTTAAGTAGTTAGTTTTGTGTCAAGTTCATAATTCAACCTTCTACATCTCAGATCTCAGAAAATCCCACTAACAAAGAAAAAGTATCCACGATAAATACGGACCCCCCAAAAGTATTGTTCCATCTAACATATACTGAACGATATCCTGATATAGCATTTATCGTGACAGGCCTAGCGCCACCTGCTTGTAACTCTTCTGATGAGGACTCCACCACTGCTTGTCTCCATGGCTGTTTTTTTTTGCATTGCCATAACTCTTCCACAGTATGGCATTAAACACATACAGTATCTTCCATTTATTCTATTACATGTGTTTTAATTACAAAACACATACATGCAGTCTTATTTCTTATTTATTATTTTGAGCTGATATCCCCATGTAGGCAAACATCTCCATGGAAACAGAAAAGTTACATAGTGCAGCTTTAAATAATTTTTTAAAAGTTACGCTTACGATAGTCATTAGCCATATAAACCAGAGGAAAAGTGCTTAAGTTTGTTGGTCTTATGAGAGAAAACAAAATCAAACAATGCAGCTTTCTTTTTCACAATAGAAAGACTTAGACAGACTTTATTGATCCACAAGGGAAATTAGTCGGACACAGTAGCTGACACATCACAATATATTACAATAACACAGAGTAAAAATATATAGAAAAAAGGTAATAAACTTCTAAATAAGTAGCAATAAAAAATAGCAAGAGATTGGTATCAATAAGACAATTATATAAATGTATGTACAGTAAGTAAAAAACAAATACCGTAATATAAATACAGTATATCACAGTTAAATGCAAGAGGTCATAAGGAAACGGTGCAAAGATGAAATAATGATTGACAGGACATAGGGTTATCTGTTACATAAGGGTGAGTTGTTGTACAACTGTATGGAGTATAGTATGAATGTAGTCCTGTATCTCTCACTGTTTGAGCGGAGCTGTAGGAGCCTGTTGGAAAATGAGCTCCTCTCTGTCCCTCTATAGTCTGGTGCAGTGGGTGAGTTGTACAGTTGTAGGGAGTATTATATCCTCTGTCCCTCTATAGTCTTGTGCAGTGGGTGAGTTGTTATACAGTTGGAGGGAGTATTATCTCCTCTGTCCCCCTATAGTCTGGTGCAGTGGGTGAGTTGTTGTACAGTTGTAGGGAGTATTATCTCCTCTGTCCCTCTATAGTCTGGTGCTGTGGGTGAGTTGTTGTACAGTTGTAGGGAGTATTATCTCCTCTGTCCCTCTATAGTCTGGTGCTGTGGGTGAGTTGTTGTACAGTTGTAGGGAGTATTATCTCCTCTGTCCCTCTATAGTCTGGTGCAGTGGGTGAGCAGGAGTGTCCATGATGGAGAGCAGTTTGTCCAGTGTCCTCATGTCCCTCACTGTGACAAATGTCTCCAGCTCACAGCCGATCACGTGACCAGCTTTACGGATCAGTTTGTCAATCTGCCCAATGTCTCTTTTACTGGTGCCGCTCCCCCAGCAGACCACAGCGAAGTACAGGGCACTGGCCACCACAGACTGGTAGAAGATCTCCAGTAACTTGCTGCATACACTGAAAGACCAGTGTTCTATGTTGCACCTTATCACCAAAGCAAGTTCCTAGTCTGTGAATTGTGTTCACTGACAATGGCAATAAAAGCTTTTCTGATTCTGATTCTGATCCTCTTCTTGTACACAGCATGAGCTGGACCTTCAGCTGTAACTGTACCCTCTTCACCTCGTCCTTGTCATCAGAGTTGAAGGCCCGCTTCTTATTGAGTAGATCCTTCAGCTGGTTGATAATCCAGGGTTTGTTGTTGGGGTAACAGCGAACAGTGCATGTGGGGACGACTGTATCCTCACAGAAGTTGATGTAATCTGTCTATGATGCTGTTGGTGTTGTCCCAGTGGGGGTGGCAGAGCAGTCCTGAAGGGCATGGCTGGCTTCGTGACTCCACTTCCTTACAGTTCTAGTGGTGACAGGCTGTTTCTTCACTGCAGGTACATGCTTAGGTGTTAACAGGACAAGACTGTGGTCTGATTGTCCCAGTGGGGCATGGCAGTGGCACTGTATGCCTCCTTAGAATTGGCATACAGCAAAGCGAGAATTCTATTGTCCCAAGTTTTACAATGCACATTCTGGTGAAATGTGGGTAAAACACTGTCCAAGGAGGCATGGCTGAAGTCACCAAAAATCAAAAGTAGAGCCTCTGGGTGACCGCACACAGTTCGTCCATCTTATTTCCCAGTGACCTTACATTCCCCATCAGAACTGACTGACTTAGCTCCAAACAGCACTGGGGACTTGGAAAGTGGAAGAAGGTACTCTCTGGAATACACAACAGGCTGTGTGGACTGCTGGGCCACACAGCAAAGAACAAAGAGGCCAGCAAAAATCAAGAGATAAACACAAAATGCCCAAAAAACATGGTGAGGATGGATAAAGTAAATAAAAATAAAATTAAATAAAATCTTAAAGTGCAAACAAGTATAACTTAAAATTGTAGAGGTTTTTGAGAATTTTCCAGGAGCTACTGTGACCCTGCTGCCACTCTCTCAGGCGCTCAGGGTGTGAATGAATGTCCTTGGTGAGAATCCAGGGCTGTTACATTGAAAGGAAACACATTTTAGAGGAGTATTGTAGAGCAATAATGGTTCTATACCGTTAACAAAAGCTGTGGGTTTTGTGTCTGATAAAGAATATTTCACATTTTCCATACAGTGTCTACACAAGCACATGTAAAGAACAGGTACAGGTCAGTGAAACTCAATAAGATATTTCTAATCTATTCTACAATACATGCTGCGTTATATAATTAATAACATTTGATGTTCACAGACAATCAGATGCCAGCCCCAATGCCTTGTCCAATAGAACAGCAACAAACAAATGAAAAAAAATTAGTACTGTCCCTTTAAATATAAAACGGCATCTTTTTCTCCAATTCCACTTGAGGCACCTCCTTCGAGAACGGTTTTGTAAGCCTTGGTAAGACTTGATTCACACAAACACTTGAGTCTTGTTTATAAAAGCACAAATCTGCACTTATTCACTGAACGTTCGGTACGCTTTTGTCTCCATAGCTGCAGCTCTCACAGTTCACTGCACCACACATTGTTAACTCAATGTCTGGATGTTCCCAGTTTTCTGAGGACTTATCTTGTTGTCATCCGTGATAGAGTTTATAGAATTGTCACAACCCACAGGGCCCTTTCATGCTGCCTCCTACAGTTCCACAGGATGACGTTTTTTTGTTCAATCATTTTATCATGACAAACGCTGTGGAGACCAAACACACAAAAACTACTTCAATGCTTTAGTCAATTTAATCTTGAAATTGTGTGTGGAGGAGATGGAGAGACAACTTTACATGCACAACTTCAGCTTGGTTTGAGACAAAATTTTAGACAGTTGAATTAGTCCCCCACAGTTGCAAGTATTAAAGGGCCCATATTACACTATTTTTTGTTGTATGCTTTTTCCTCATCAAAAACATACCTACGGTTGTGTTTTGCTTTATTAAAAAAAAGGCATTATTTCTTGGCTATATGAGATTTGATTAAGGTACACTTTATTGTCCCCATAGGGAAATTTGACACATCCTTCAGTACCACTGGGTACCATCTCATTGGCACACCTGGTGCAAACTGCTCCTGAGATCTCCAGAATCTTGTTGTTAGTCCTGGTCAGGAGTACTCTATCTGGAGGACTGCGCCTATGGTGCATGTTTTGGTTTGATGGGAGAAACCGGAGTGGCCAGGGAGAACATGTAAATTCCACACAGAAAGGTCTGGGCAGGAAACTTTCTTGCTGTGAAGCGTGAGTGCTAACCAATCAGCCAGATGCAAACTAAGTACTAAAGTGTTTCATTGTGCTTCTTATATATTGCATGCATGCAGAACTCTAGTTGGTGCATATTAGTTTTGTATGGAATTTACAGAAACTCCTGTTCAGATCTGTTCTTGGGTTTTTGGGTCAGTGGCATAAATTAGTTTCAATATTATCATTTATCATCTATATTTACTTCAGCAATGTATCACAATTCAAAATATGTTATTGTGACAGTCCTACGATATTCGCAATTTAAGTAAATTTATATCACAATATGTTTTGGGATCCTCGATAAGATAAGGTATTTGTGCAATCCACCAGAAAAATGAGCGAATAAATGTGTGGTATGGGAAAAATACAAGTGGGCAGTAAAATGTACCACAAAAGTGAAAGATTACACTGAAGTACTTGGGTGGGAGGCCGCTGGAAATACCAGGTGCCACAGTGGGGCGCTAGTCGCTTTAGTAGAAGCTGTTGTTGTGTCCTTGGGCAAGACACTTCACATTGCCTTGGATGAAAGTTGTGTGTGTGTGTGTGTGTGTGTGTGTTGGTGGTGGTCGCAGGGGCGATAAACTTTATCACTATTATCACCATCAGTAGTGGTAAAAGTTGAAGTAGTAGCAGTAGTAGCAGTAGCAGTAGCAGCAGCAGTAGTAGTAGCAGTAGTAGTAGCAGTAGTAGTAGCAGTATTTATTTATTTTAATTATTATTAGAGACAATGCAGTTGATATTCTGATTTTGTATACATACCAAACACCTTTTTCTCTACTTAGAAACCCAGTGCATTTTGTTGCCAGTGAGTAATGTGGTTTAAGAAGCGGCTCCTGTTTGTCCACTGTCTACAGGCTCAGACTTTGCTAATTCACATCCACATGGGTCATTGCTTATTTAAGTACAGCTACCCACGCTGCACTTCTCCAGCAGACTTCTTCCTCTTCATATTGATTCACTTCTCCAGCCCAAAGCAGAACAGAAGCACACAGGCTAACAGAGGGCAAACCAAACCCCTAATCCAGGAGCACTTTAAGTATGAAAGTTCAGCCTGTTCTTCTGCTATTTCTACTAACTAAATATTCCAGTTTTTGAAGGAAAGAAAGAAGGTCCTCAAAATGCTGCATACTGACACTTTGCGGTGTCGTCACACTGGGGGGTTGTGCATGTATATTTATGGCAGAACATTCAGTTATGGCAACACAATGCACACATTAGCAAACACTGCCAAAAAAGCATTAAGCTAGTCGGGAAACTCAAGAAAAAAAGCAACACATTTTCAAGGACCTGTGATCAATACAAGAGTTCAACAAAAAAGGTGAGAGTGACTAAAAACAGATGCATAATGCTATCTAACATGAGACTGTAATGTTATTCAAGAGGGACTTGCTTAACAGCACAAATCATCTCACCTGTTTTAGTTCTTTATGGTCAGATTGCGTTAAAACAAAGCTTAGATTAAAGTCTAAAAAAGCCTCAGACAGAGCAGAGCCTAGAGTTACTATCTCAACCTGAGGGAATGTTGATGACATCAGCTGCAAGAATACCAGGGTCAGCCTACAATACCAAACAGTAATTAGAGATTCACCCTGGCTCCGGTTGTTAGCAAAAAGTTAATGTAATAAAATAAAATTAATTTAAAAGTGCATTTTTTGTGATTCATAAAAATATGTCCATACTTAATGAATGTCCAAAATATGTCTGTTAAGTAGCCTATTGCACAAAACTTGTATGGACTGTAAAAAATCTCAGCATTTTTGAAGGGGAAAAAAAAAAGCTAAGTGCCTTGAAACAGTATGGTCTGAACACGGCTGGAACCACTAATTCTGCAGTTGTCTAAGGTTGTCTTTTACTGAACAAAAAACATGTTTTTTAAATTAAAAGGTGCACGTAACTTTTGTTGGAGGTCTGTCACCTGCTTGTTTCTATAGATATGTCATTACTCTGTCTGGAAAGTTCCACAGTATGACATTAAACAGCTCTACCATAGATTTAGTCAATTACAGGTGGTTATATATCTCAAAAATACCTAGAAAAACATACATTCTGACTGTGAGTGAAGTATGACGCATTGTTAGTATTCGCATGCATGCATTTTTCAGGCCCATTGTTATATGCATATTTCACAAATACCAAACCAAGCTTTGCAAGCCCTACTTTCAAGATAGAAGACATAAAATACTTGTGCAAAGTCATTAAACGCTGCCATCTATCCTACTTAAAATTGTGTTGCAGCGTCACAAAGTTACAAGTCAGGACAGCACAAGAGCACAAGTGGGACGTCAGTGAATAGATGAATCCTGTTTTGCCTAATTAAAACGATGAAGATAATGGAGGTCGTGACTTTTTGTATAGGAAACAGAGCATGGTCTGCTGAAGGAGAGCACGCACTTCCCCTTCAATAACAAAATCTACTGATAGAGGTGGAAAAAACAAACTTCTTACAACTATCTATCCCCCCAAAATTTTGATACTAGATACTAGATCATCAATTTATTCTGCAGTACTCTGGTATGCACACATTAGCAAACACTGCCAAAAAAGTCTGAAGATAGTCTGAAAACCCAAGAAAAAACAGCACATTTTCAGGAACCTTTCATCAATACAAAAAAGGTGGCTAACTAAAAAACTGTTGGCAGATTCAAAAGGTTAATGTAATAAAATAAAAACAATAATAATGTAAGAGTGCATTTTGTGTGATAAACATAAGTAAATAAATAAAAAACTTCTCACAAGCCACCAACTATCTATCCTCCAACAAATTTGAACACTCATAAACCTGTCTAGACTGGATGTTATTCTTGAGTATTGTGGTACTAAAACAAGACTCTGGTTAGTGCATATTAGTTCTGTATCGCAGTGGTGTTCATCTGGACATTGTTTCTGCTTCATCGCTTCATGCAGAAGTCAATTTCAATCTCTACATTGAACTACTCCTGGAATGAGCGATTACACCATCTCATTACTTTAGCATTATACTTTTAGACAAAAAACAGTTTTTATTGTTTGTAGTTGTCAGTAATTTGATAGTTATGGACCCCCTATGGTCTAAAAGCACATCCACACATGTAGGGTTTGATGGTCTTGTCTATGAGTATGAGTGGGTGTGGGATAAGGTGAATGCTCCCTTATCCCAATTTACAGTACTCATTACTTGTTTTCCGATCTCAGTGGCTTCCCATCTAAACTTGTCAGTGTTTCTCTGTTTAACGTCATCAGAAATTTTAATAACTTCACTAAGGAGCTAAGCCCTCAGACCAATTCTTCTTGGGCCTCAGACTTCCAGTTGAATTTGCCCAAAGCACTACTTTTTACTGCAAATTTTAAAATGACACCTTTATATTAAAAAAAAAAAAAAAACAAGTTTCTTTTCAGTCAATCACGGCAAACCTATCAAAATGATGTATCCATCTTGTGCCAGGTAAAATCAAAATAAGTGTCATGCTGGAGAGGGAAGATGTCGATAAACAAATTTAACTGTTTTTGCAATATAAATTTGCTCATTAAGGGCGTTATAAGCCACCATCACAAAAACACCTAAAATTAAATGAATACAAGATTGGCATGTTTAATTCCACAATGTAGAACAACTCAGGCAAAGAAACAACATTTCCATGGAGATAACAGATCCAACCTCAAAAAAGTTACATGAAAACACATTGAAACTCCCCATTACAATATGTACTTTATGCCTTTTCCAATCTTATCAGAATCTCTTTTACTATACATTTGAAGTCATGCAATTACTTTGATGTAAAATAAAAGACAGCCGATCTGATATGTGTAAGTACAATGGTGGCCCAAGCTGCAGACAAAGGATCCAGGGTATATTAAATGAGATTGTATGGTGATACTCTTCTCTTGTATCAAGTCTAATGCATTTAATTACAGGCCCTGATCACTACATCAGTTCTCATTTCCTCTTGGTGCTTGGAGAAACACACAGTATTATTTGCACTGTACAAAGATGGCAAACGGCCAAGCTGCTCAGTGTACTTTTGACTGTGGACTTTGTGGACAGCATTTTCAACCTTCAACAAAGCTGCATAAAGCTATTCCTATATGCCAGTGGTGGAAGGTAACAAAGTACAAAAGTAAATACTTAGTACAATACCTGAGTACAATTTTTAGGTATCTGTACTTTATTTAAACGTGCACTGTGTAACTTTTCTGGTAGAGGGTCAGCCACTTACCTGACTCCATGTTGTTTATTCCTGAAATGTTCTACAGTGTGCCATTTAATTTAACTATCACCATAGAGATGAGGAGACCACATCACCAGGCCAAATTACAGGTCATATCTGTGAGAAGTGGACCCGCTGATGTAAATAATGCATGTTTTTTCCGAGTGTTTTGTGAAATAAAAACACCTGTAACTGAATAAATATAAGATACATTTGATTAATGCCATAGTGTGGAACATCCCAGGCAAAGCAATGACATCGCCAAGCATATAGCGGACACTCCAGCAGAAAAGTTACACAGTGCACCTTTAAGTAAATTTCACAGTGGACACTTTTTAGTTTACGTCACTCTATTTGAGTACTTTTTTCACCCACCGCTGTATTAGGACGTATATTTAAATAGCTATTTTGATTAGCATTTCTACTATAATGACCCTTTTGTTTACAAGCCAAAAATCGCTTGCTTAATTTAGCCCTGCAGTTTTTCTCTGTGATGCTGCTGAATCACATTAAAGGATTGGACAATGATGCATGGCCTGTTTATCCACAATAGAGACGTATATTATTTAAGCACAAGCACCTCCCAGTCAAAACAAAACTTACAGATTTAGAATGGTCTACGTTATTATTTTTTTTACGTGTGACAAAAACAGTAATGTGTTCAAAGATTTATTTTCCCCTTGGACGACTTTGCATCCAACTGTTGTACATTGACATTGCTTTGTCTGGGATGTTTCACAGGATGGTATTAAACCTTTCTATCACCATGGAGACCAAACCAGACCAAGTTACAGGTCAGATTTGTGGAGAGGTGACACTGCTCACAGTCATTTGCCATTTTAAACTTATGGCTCAAAGTAGTTTATTTACACTGATATTGAACCAGGTAAAACATCTGCAATCTGACAGTATTGAAATCAATTTGGTAATCACAAATTAATGGTCAGAACTATGAAGAAGCAAGCCTGCACATGGTAAGAATTCATGTTTTCAAGGTATTTTTGAGCTATGAAACACTTGTAAATTAATAAAAGCAAGGCAGCTATGTTTAATACCCTACATGGAAAGAAATAGCATCTCCATAGAGACAAGCAAGTAGCGGATCCTCCATCTTAGAAGTTACATAATGCCCATTTAAACAGCAAATCCCACCATATAATTCTGACCTTCCAGCTCAGTTCTAAACCATATATTGTTATGTGAATGTAACCAATTACCAACCTCCTACACAGTCTTACTCCCACCATTGTGTCGCTTTGCTTTCAAATGGAGTCTCTTCTCGGGTAAGATTAGCGTTAGCCGTATAGCGCTCTTGGCTTTCAGTTCTAATTGCTAGCAGTGGCTGATTGGCGTGGGAATCCAGGCCATTTCATGACTAAATATTAACCATGAGTAGGAGTCTGTGTGTGTGTGTGTGTGTGTGTGTATGGCATGCTGTGTTCCATTAGTCCGAACCATGGCGTGGGTAATTTTGCATTTTCTTTTAGCATGGCATGAATTATATAGTAGTTGTCATCTCGTGATATCTCTAACGCACAATATACATACAAGCCGTAGGGAAGAAACGGCGCAATTTGAAGTTTCGAGTGTGATTTGCATTTTCTCATCGCCATAAATGTCAGTTCCAGCGGAGATGTGTGGGGACATAAAATCGAATACACATGTTGTTCAAAGCAGAGGAGAGATTTAGTTTCGTTTTATCTGCCAGTCTTGGTTGTATCTTTTAGGATTTATTCTGGTAAATTATCACCAATCCCCAAGTGAGGAATTTTATGAGCGATGAAGAATGATTGGTGCAGGGTTAGGGCTGAACGATTTGGGGAAAATATCTAAATGTGATTTTTCTGACAAGCGTTGCCGTTGGGATTAAATTTGCTATTATGTTTTAAAGGTGCACATTTTGTCGTTTGTGGAGGAAATCATAGTACCTCAAAAACTGCAGCCTTTGGGATTTGCTAATTGCGTCCATTCAAATTGCGATTTTCATTTGATTTTGAATAATATTGCAGCCCAGTGCAGGCAAGTAAGTACCACTGATGTTCACGGATGGAGACGGGTTAGGTCCATGTCTACACTGTAACTGTCCACATTATCCAAGTGAGAATTCTATGGTACAATGTCGTTATTTAGTCCTATGTAATGATTAAAGGTACATTGTGTAACTTTTTTGGTGGCGGGTTCGTCAAATGCTTTTCTTCATAGAGAGGTTATGCTTTGTCTGAAATATTTCACGGTATGGCATTAACTGTTTCTATCTTCATGGAGACCAAACCAGACCAAGTTACTGGTCAGATCTGTGGAGAGGCAACCCCACTCTCAGTCAGAATGCCTGTTTTTCATATCAATAGAAACAAGCAGGTGATAGATCCCCAACCAAAAAGTTACACAATGTTTCTAACTTAATTTTTTGACAGGCAGTTGTTTTGACCCGGGTTGTTTTTCCTGTGCTGCGTTCATGTGCATTTTTCAACTCGGAAAATAATTTTCCAGAGTTCCTGAGGAGCACATGAATGCAGCATATGCCCCTGCTCTCCATCTGAAATTAAGACATGATCGTAATAACGACACTGATGATGACTGAGTGCAAATAAAAAGAAATGATTGCTTTCCACTTTGGGGCCTAAAAGTGTACACAGCAGAGGGCATAATTATAGTAACTAGAGAATAAATGGAAGAACTAGGGTTTCATGTAAAGAGTTTTGTGTTCCAACATAAAAACTTGTCACTTAAATCTCTGTAAATCTGTTCTGGTACATTTTAAATTCAACCTTAAGAAGTGGCTTAAAGAAAGTCGGGGCTGTAGCCATTAGTGATCTGCTGTCTGTAGGAATAATGTGTATATGTAAATATCAATTTGTAAAGTTGTATTTGGAGCGTTAATGAGCTGCTCCCTCTGGTGGTGATAAGTTGTGGGCATTTGGTTTTTTTTTTAGCTGTATTTTAAAGGTTACATGGGCTATTTTATGAAGTACCTGCACAATGTTTAACTTGTTACTTTGCCTCTGCCCAGGGTCTACAGATGAAAACTTGTTTGCAGCTAAATCTGGTCTGTGCAATAAAACAAATAAATACAAATAAATGAATGACCCATGTACAATGTATAATCCCTCTTTACTTGACTTGTAGTAGTAGTAGTTAGTAGTTAGTAGTACAAGTCAGTCAAGTAAGTCAAGTATTTCTACTATTACTATTACTACCATTACTACAAAGGACTTCCATGTGCCCCAGACCAGCAGGGCCAGTGACAGACAGACACAGCCCTTATGGGGACTGAACCCAGGCTGGAGTAAACTGGGTCGGCCATTGTAAAAAACTAACTCCTGAATTCCCAGAGAAGCAAACATCACATGTGTGTACTGTGGATGGAATTAATCAGGTTTAATTGCGGGTCCAATTAAAACAGTCCATTGTTCGGGGCTGTGGGGACAGGACGCAGCCGTAAACACAGATAGATTTACTGTACTGAGGGAAGATGCTCCTATTCTGAGACAAAAGAGTCTGTGGTCCCCCGAGTGGATTTGTACAAACACAATAACACTTTCTCTCTCCTCACAGCAGCAGAGGAGGAGGAGGGGATGGGGGGGTGCACGGTGATGATGTCATGTGCTGCGGGCGTGTGCAAGAGGGTATCTATGACATCGTGGGGACTAATATCTGTATACGCAGCCACTATGGGGATGTAACTTACATATGAGGACAAACATCAGGTCCCCATAATGTATATCCTTTGTTAAATGAACTAAGGTTTTAATTTCAGATATGGTTTTAAAAATAGGTTAAGATTAGGCACGTAGTAATTAAAGAAAAGATATGCTTTTGTCTGCTATATAGTTCTGAACCAGGTGCTCATGATGTAAATCTTTTATTATTAGATCAACAGGGCTGTTCTAAGTTCATATATGGATTAAAATAGGTTAATTATTATGACTGAGGTAAAGGTTAATGAATGCAAGTCAATATAATGTCCTCAAAAAGCGTGGAAATGAGTAGAGTGTGGAGGGTGATAACCTTATGTCCTTATGTCCTTTCAATCAACCACTGCCTTTCTTGTCTCTTGTATATAGCTGTGATTTTATATTTGATTACTTATTTTTCTATTTTATTTTGACTTGTACATATACATTTATTTATATAATTATGTCTTATTTGACACCTCTTGCTATCTTTTTTGCTACTTATTTAGAATTTTGTTATTACCATTTATTTTTTACTCTTTGTTATTATATTATATTGTGATGTGTGAGCTACTGTGCCCAAATAATTCTCCTTGTGGCTCAATAAAGTTTGTCTAAGTCTAAGAACAGGTCTTTATCACACTGTGGACCAAAATCTGGGGACTCATGTCTCATGTATGGGGGACAAAATCCTTTATTATTGGATCAAAATGATTGACAGTCCAGACATGAGTTAAAATATGCTAAGATAAGGCAAGTAATGATTATGGTTAAAGGTGCACTGTGTAACTTTCCAGGTGGGGGCTTGTTGTTTTCCATGGAGACAAGTGCCACGCCAATTTACAGGTCAGGTTTGTGGAGAGGAGGCCCACTTACAGTAGGATGCACATTTTTCAAGGTATTGCTTTATTGTAAAACACCTATAATTACACGATAAACAAGAGTAATGCCATACTGTGGTACATTCCAGAGAAAGCAATCTCCCAAGCGTATCTGCATGGCACAACAAAGGTGCTGGACTCGTATCAGAAAACTTGCATAGCGCAACATTAAGGTTTAGAATCAGCCTCTACAAAATGAATACAAGTCAATGTACTGTCCGCAAAAAGCATGGAAACCCAACATGTGTGTGTGCGTGTATGTTTGGGGGGAGAGGGTCGACGAGGAAAATAAAATGTTGGAATCCAGAAGGCAGATATCTTCCCTGACCTGCCTCTGACTCACACACTGCCTTTGCCTGGTCAGGGGAACGCTGCATAATACAGAGTCCTATTAAATCCACATAACAATATACACAGTTTATTTCTCTTTTCAGACACTTTGATATACAAACCTACAGAGACAGATGATGTTTAAACTCATGACAGTACATCCTGAACCTCTCTCACTGCTGTATTTGAGCTGGACTCCACAGTGAATGGGACTAACTGGGACAATGACTGGGCCAATCACAGGGCAGCATTATGTTTGGGCTGAAGCCAAAAGCCCAGCGGACCAAAACAAACATGGAATTACGTGGACTGCAGACTCCATTTTAGCAGAAACTATTTTTAGACTATTTTGGTATTTGGAGAAAAGAACAAAGGAAGGAGCTTGGTCATAATAGTCTTAAACCTGAGTACCCAGACATGTTCAAATCAAATACAGATCTATTGACTACAGTTCTAATGCCAAACAATTTTTTTTTTTTTATTTGCAGTGTATTCAGTGCTTTTTTTCTCTACATAAGTCACTGTACATATGCATAGTTTTTATTTTCCCCACATAAAATGACGTACATAAAAAAATTGAATTTATTATTACCATTTATATATTTTTTTTGCTCTTTCTTATTTTATTGTATTGTGATGTGTGAGCTACAGTGTCCAAATAGTTTCCCTTGTGGATCCATAAAGTTTGTCTAACTCTAAGTCTATGAATAGCTTGTGTCTTATAAAGCATAAACAACACATTTTTAAAACAGTAAACACACAGGCTACATACAGCTCTTTTAATGTATTTATTCATGCATCTCTTTATGTGAAAAGCCCAAAAAATATCCAGAACTGACATTTTACTTGGCCTTGCAGTTTTCTTTGTTCAAATTGTGTTGTTTATACTTTATAAGACGACAGCTATCCGCACACCTGAAATAAACTCGCTCACAGGTTGCGTATCATTTCTAGAGGATGGCGTTATTTGCAGGTATCTCCATTGGTACACACAACAGAACTGATATCCTCATTTACCGAGGTCCCTGAAGTGCCTGTGTTGCCTTTAAGCACCTGCACCATAGTGGAAATGTTTACCCAGTCAAAGAAAGAAATAAACCTGTCAGAAACACAAACAAGGTAGGATTATGTCCCAAACGTAATAACGAAAAAAAAAAAAAAGGAGTTTCTAGAATCCTCTGAGTACAATTAAAGCAAGTGAGGAAGTAATCATCAGGTAATTATACTGCGTCTACAGTATATGAAGGATTTACAATGTAAGCACCTACACTATCATTTATTTTGATGGTATTTTGTTACAAGTACTTAGACAAACTTGGTTGATCCACAAGGGAAATTATTTGGACACCGTAGCTCACACATCACAAAATGTAATATAATAACCAGTGGTGGAAAGTAACAAAGCAAAAGTAGTAAAGGACAGTACTTCAGTATAAATTTTAGGTATCTGTACTGTACATTTAAAGTGGATACTTTTTAATTTTACTACACTACATTTGAGAGCAGTTATCTATACTTTCTACTCCACTTTAACAGGATTGAAAAGTAAAAATATTTTTTATTGATATTTTACTTTAATAATTTTACTAAAGTAGATTTTCTCATGTGATACTTTTCCTTTGGTAACAAAATTGAGTACTTCTTCCAACACTGAATAACAAAGAGCAAAACTATACATAATAATAATTCATAATAAGAAGTAAAAATAGCAAGAGACTGGTGTCAAATTAGCCATAATTATATGAATGTATATGTACAAGTAAAAATAAAATGCAGAAATACAGTAATACAAATATATCTCAACTATATACAAGAGGTGGTAAAGAGAAACAGTGCAAAGATGAAATAATGATTGATCTTGGGTTATCTATTACATAAGGGTGAGCTGTTGTGCTGTATACAGCACAACAGCTCACCCTTATGTAATAGATAACATTCATACCATACTCAATACATTGAGTATGGTATGAATGTAGTCCTGCTGGAAAATGAGTCTAATGGAAGTATACAATAGTTTAGTTTGAAAGCTTGTATTATGTGTTTATCTCAGTTTCTCATTAAAGTAAATGCAGAAATTATCATTATAGAGCTTGTTGTTTGTGTGTAAAGAAGAAGGATACCATCAAACTGTAGAGAAAGCATTGTTTGGCAGATATATTGGGGCCATATTTGCAATTATTAGCATATGGGCTATCAGTCTTAAATCTCCAGCACATGCCAATATTTTGTTTTGGCTGATGTACGTACACACAAATCTTTACATGAATATTTGAACACTTAAATGTGAAGAGATAAAAAGGCAAAACATGAATACACATCTCTCTTAAAGGTTTGTGGTGAAAAAGGGTTGGGGGAAATAGTCAAAATCTGCCCTATATATCGGCTCAAAAATATCAGCAGAGATAGTCGGCCATCGGTCCATCCAGTCCATGCTCTGGATTCTAAACAATCGGCCACAAAAAACACATATCGGTCGCTCTCTATCAAACTGTACCAAAAAATTCTGTTGTTCTGGATCATGTATTGTAATAATAAAAGCACAATAAATCAGTGGAAATACTGTACGTAGGTTGCGTTCGTGGCATCCCAGAATAGGATGTCATGATTTCAGATGGAGGGCATTCAGGGGACAAAACAGAATGACAATTTTAAAATGATTTGATTTATTTGTGCTGACAGAAAAGACACTGAACTTTGTGCCACTTTTGGTTTCATTTGGATTGACCGCTCTCCAGCTCCATTTTAAACTATTGGCAGTTTGGGATGTTGTGACGCCACGGGATCTCAGTTCTTTTTGCGATATACTGCAAATTAAATCTCAATCACAATCATTAAACTCTGGACAGAATTCTATGACTGTCATTTTGAGCTGAGTTGAACTAAGTGACCTCATTAAACATCTTGCTAAGTTCCTGTGATGGTAAAATATGCATTTTTGGGGTGTTTGAAGTGTCCATTGTCTCCCCTGTTGTCTCTGGGCAGAAAACCAGACTTGCAAAATGGTAGAGAGAGAATTCTCCTGAGAAACGTGGCTTTTGTTTTATATTTGGCAACGCTACAGTTTTCAGACTGTAGAATGAAAAGTTATATTCCCAGACGAGGGCAAGAGACAGTTTTTGCTATTGATGGCATTGTAGTTTCCTGTGAAATCCAAAAGGTAAATTCACAAATGCTGAACCTAATTATTTCTAGTAGTGACTAGATCATAAAATTCACAATTTAACAACTAAAATCTGCATTTTAACTATTTTAATTTCAGCCTTCCCCCATCTGTGTAACCTTCTGCTTGTCTCCACGGAGATGTTGCTTTGTCTGGAATGTCCCGATATGGCATTAAACGTATCCATCTTGCTTTTACTCAGTTACTGTATCATTTTATATTGACTTAAAAACTTGCATTTTTACTGAGTGGGTTTGCCTCTCCACAGATCGGACATGTAACTTGGCCCTATGTTGTTGCCTGCTGTCTCTGTAGAGATAAATAAGTAATGCCATACTGCGGAACATTCCCGGCAACATTTCCATGGAGAGAAGCTGGTGATGGACTCTCCACCAGAAAAGTTACACAGTGCACCTTCAAATTTTATTGGCAAATGTTGTGATGTAATCAGAAACCCAGCAATATGTCTTTGTGTGTTATTGTATTGCCTTAATCTAAAAAAACGCATTTGGCTCTGTTCTCTGACAGTTTATTCTCACAAGGGAACTGCAGGGGGAGCTCTATTACTAAAGTTACTTCGTTCATCTTTAACTTTCAACAAGCAGTAATTGTGGAAACGTGTCAAAAACCGCTGCAGAATTCTAAAGACAACAGGCACGGGGGCTGTCAAAATTGAGATCGATGTCTACAAAGCACATCAAAGCTCCATTAACTCTGGACTCTGCTCTTATTAAAGAAGAGATACTCGTCTTCTGGGACATGGCGGCTCAGGTTGTGGAAATATACAAGGAGAGCTGAAGACACGCGTGAGACTTTGAAGATAATAGCCTGTGTGTCTGAAGGGCTGCATTTACTCTACAATATAAAAACTAATCTAGCAAAAAGACAATGCAGTCGAATCTATGTGGCCCCCAGGATGCCGCGGACCATCAAAATAAATATAGTGTGGTTAGGGCTCACTCAGACAGATACCGCAGAAGTGGGAGTACAGTGGCCATCTGCTGATTTTAATGAGTCATGCTTATCATATTGTAAAGATGGTTGTGAAGGGAGAAGCTAAATGAGTAGAATTCTATTGGTTAGGACTAAAATAACAAGCAATGCGTGAAAAGCATTTTCTTAAAAGGTGCACAGTGTAACATTTTGGTGGAGAGTCCGTCAAATGCCAGACCAAGTTACAGGTCAGATCTCTGGAGAGGCAACCCCGCTCACAGCCAGAGTGCCTGTTTTTCAACGTATTTCTGAGCTATAAAACCAGCTGTAATTTAATAAATGTAAGGTAGAGCTGTGTGGAACATTCAAAGCAGGGCAATGACATCTCCATAGAAACAAGCAGGTGATGGACCCACAACCAAAAGGTTACATAGAAAACATTGTCCCCATAGAGAAATATGTCCTCAGCATTTGACCCATCCTTCAGTGGCATTGGGGCCACCTGTCAGGAGCAGTGGACCCATCTGCTGATCTTAAAGGGCCCATATTATGATTATATTTTCCTCATCTCAAACATACTTGGAGTTGTGTTTTGTTTCATTCACACACAAACCCTGTATAATTAGGCTGAGTTCTTCTCTCAAACAGAAAACACCCCAATTCACCTTGTGATGTCATGTGGTAACACAGGAAGTGCTCCACTGTGTTTTTAAACTTCACTACACCTTCACTAGAATCATTTGGATAATTTCAGCCCTGCAATTGACTGATCTCTACTGATCTAAAAATAAAAGGAGCTGTTAACTTGAAAACTACCACTTCTTGACATCACAAGGTGGAACAGATCATTTTGAGCTTTGGAGATGTAAACAGACTAATAATGCAGGATTACTCAAACATGTGTGAATGAAACAAAACACAACTCCAGGTATGTTTTTGATGAGGTAACAACATTATAAGATGTCTAAGAAGATTTTGCGTAATATAGGACCTGTAAGGAGGATTTTACATATTGTGTACGTTTTAGGTTGATGGGGGAAACTGTCTGGAGAAAACCCGAACAGAGAAGTCCAGACGAACCAAGAATCAAACCTGTAACCTTCTTGCAACTCAGTCACTGTAACACCAATATAACCATTTACACTGTTTTCTGGAATTTGGTTAAAAACTGTACTTGTTCTTAAAAGGATTAAGAATAAAAAGGAGCCATTTTATACTTTCTGTTGTGTGTTTTTAATTTCAGCTCTTAAGGACACAGCCTTTGGGGGCACAAAGGTGGAAACTAAAATGTCTCAACTAATCACTTATCAAACCATTCACACTCTCTTGTGTGAGCGCAGTCATCTATTTTTGTACAAGCAGAAAAAAATGAAAAACATGAAAAGAGAATCAACATGGTACAATATTATAAAGTACATTTTATTCCCTGAACCAACCCAAATCATGCACCTGATCAAGATCTAGAGAGGGATTGAAGGATGGGTCAAATGTTTGTGGACTGGTACTCTAGCCAGTCCTTCGTTGGTTTGTTGGTTAATTTTAATTTGTAGTTAATGTTGAGAAATCTGTGTATTTTGGATTTACCCTATAGACAGTGTGGTGTTATATGACATGACATTTGCTCTCTCTCTTTCTCCTCATCATTCGCAATCTCTGTCCACCCATCTCCCCCATTCTTCTTTCTCCTTCCTCTCTCTGTTGCTGCTTCACTTTCTCCCTTTCAGTGCCTCTTCCTGCACCTTTCTTCATCTCTCTTCTTTCTCTCACTCTTTGCACTCAATCCCTCCCTCCCATCTATATATCTTTCTTTTCCCCTCTCTCACTCCCTCTCTACCTCTCCTCCTCCCTCTCTTCCTTTCTCTCTCCCTTTCATCTCGCTCTTTGCACTCAATCTATATATCTTCTCCTCTATCTCTCCCTCTCCCACTCTCCCCTGTCACTCTCTCTGCCTCCCTCTCTCACACTCCATCTCTCCCTCCTCTCTCCTCACTTTTTTTTAGGTTGGACTTTCTTCCACTGGCACACGTGTCTGAGCCCTGATAGTGACAGACTGCCAGTGCACGCAGATAGCATCAGCGTTCTACACTCAATATTCTCTGGGCCAGTGGGAGGCGGCTTCAAATGGCCCATATTTTGACTTATTATCAGTGACAGAGGAGCCTGGTGAATACACAAGTCCACTTTTACACACTTTTACAGCTCGAGTCCAACTTCAGGTCCCTCTGTTACAAAAATATTGAATCTGATGTAAACCTGGGTATGCTTCTTTTAAAGGGCCCATGTTATGCTATTTTCTGATTTATTTTATAATGTTGTTTCCTCATCAAAAACATAACTGGAGTCATGTTTTGTTTCATTCACACACGTTTAACACACAAACCCTGTATATTTAGACTGAATTCTTCACTCAAACTGAAATCACTGTTGCACCTTGTGATGTCATGTGGTAATACGGGAAGTGCTACTCTAAAACAGGTACTTTAATACTTTTACTTAAGTGAACTTTTCCATGTGATACTTTTATTTTGCTCCAGTATCTGTACTTTTACTTCAGTAACAAAATTTAGTACTTCTTCCACCATTGCCTAAATCTGAGAAGCCTGAATATACACAAATATTCTTCCAAATATTTCAGTTTTAAAAGCTTAAAAGGGGCACTGTGTACCTTTTCAGTTTAACATGCAGATACTGTCGCTTTGCCTGTAATGTTCCACAGTATGGCATTAAATTTATACAAGATGGATTATTTGATTATGGGTGTTTATTGCTCAAAAATACATTTAAGTGGGTCACCTCTTCACAGATCTCACCAGTAATTTGGCCTCTCCTGCTTGTTTCTATGGAGATTGAAATGTTTAATGCCATACTTTGGAATATTGGACATCTCTCTAACTGGCAGACCCTCTACCAGAAAAGTTACAGTCTCTCTCTTGTCTCCATGGGGAATTTTTGCTTTTCATCCTATAATAATGCATTCTTCCTGTGAGGAGTGTCTGGTAGTGGCTAATCTCCATGGGGATAGATGAGTTCAATGTCATACTGCGGAACATTCTAGGCAAAGATCTCCATGGAGAGCAGCGGGCGGGCGCTCTACTTATAATTTGATGTGATAATATCAATTTAACATCTGACCTATTGCAAAGATTCGCTAAGTAAGTGAAATGTTACACAGTTTTTGTTTTGGCAGAGATAAATTATAAATCAGTTCTGGCAGATATTTGGGGATGAATTATTAAAAATTTGCACAACTCCAACAACATTTTTGGACTGAGTGTGGAAACTGGTTTATCAATTTGTAAACAATCTTATCTGTTCCCTTAAAGGAAAAAAAAATAAAATCTGTCCAGTTGTAGTCTTAATAAGTTATAATAATAGTAATAATAATAATAATAATAATAATAAATGGCCCATATTCGCACTAATACAATTTACAACGGAGAGATCTGTAAACCCCCATTACTAATGACCAGTAATGACCTTGCTAACAAACAGAAACTGTAAACAAGAAGATGTGTTAGTTTCAAAGTAGTTTCAGTGTAGTTGGATCCCTTTAGACAGATATAAGGCAGTGACCACCAGCAATCTGAGTACACAGATATCGCGCAATAATGTATGTACTTCATTTTGACAATACTGAATGATTTGAGCATTTTTGTTTCTTGCACTGTTCCTTCAGATTTAAAAATAAGACCAGATTTTGTGCATTGTTAATTTTTTTGTCCTTCCGATTACAGTAGCTTATACATTTTAAATCAGATGTTACTTCCTCATAGTTACTTTTACTTGAGTAGTCCTTTGCCTATATAGATTTTTACTCATAGCTGAGTTATGTTTGGAGCACTACTTTGTACTTCTACTTGAGTAATATTATTTTGTATTTTAATATATACGTAATGGTACTCTTAGTTACAATACAATTTTTGGCTACACTACCCACTTCTGTTCTGAGGGCAACTTCTAGTATTTTTCATGATTGCAAAGTTGAATTTACTTTCCAGCCCTTACCCCTTGTGGGGGTTTTGTCTGCATTCATGTTTTGGGTCGAAATACAAGTGCTACAGCCTTGGCTAACCGAACTGCAGTAAATGTGTTTTCAGAGAGACTGGCTCCAACACAAATACACAAAAACGAGTGCACAATACACCATGTCCTTGATGGAAAGTTTTTACAGTAATTACTGCTATATCAAATGTACCTGGATTTTTAGATATACTTAAAGGTGCATTGCATAACTTTTTTGGTGGAGGCTCCTTCAAATGCGTTTCTCCATGGACGTGTCATTGTTTTGTCTGGTATGTTTTTGCAGTATGGCATTAAATCTCTCTTTCTGGAGACCAAACCAGACCAAGTTACATTCAGATCTGTGGAGAGGCAATCCTGCTCACAGTCAAAAGGCCTGTTTTTCTAGGTATTTTTGAGCTATGAAACCACCTGTAGTTGAATAAATGTAAAGTAGAGCTGTTTAATGTCATACTGTGGAACATTCCAGGCAGTGCAGTGACATATCCATGGAAACAAGCAGGTGACAGACCCCCAATCAAAAAGTTACAACAGAACTGAAAAAGCTGGACTTGTAAAACCAACACCTTTTATCAAAATCAAATCTATCAAAATCAGACGGCACATTGTCTAACTGTGTAACATTTTAATTTAGTGTGAGAGCTCGGCAAGGATAGTCCAAAATGTGATAAGAATATGCATAAATATGAATACAAGCGATATGGCAGAGGGTTTGTGAGGAAACCATGGCAACCAGGTACAACTCCACACAGAACAACCCTTCAAGCTCTGGGAATCTGACCTCAACTTTCTTGTCACGACTAGCTCCTACAGCTCCTCTCAAATAGTGAGATACAGGACTATATTCATACCATACTCCCTACAACTGTACAACTCACCCTTATGTAACAGATAAGCCTATCCTGTCAATTATTATTTCATTTTTGCACCATTTTCTCTTCATGACCTCTTGTATATAAAGATATATTTGTATTACTATATTTCTATGTACTTTTTTTGTAATTATGCCTTATTTGACACCAGTCTCTATTTATTTTGAATATTATATTGTGATGTGTGAGCTACTGTGTCCAAATTTTTTCCCTTGTGGATCAATAAAGTTTGTATAAGTCTATAAGATGTACAAAATGTGACTTTCTCTGTTGCTGTGGATCAATAAAGTTTGTCTAAGTCTATAAAATGTATAAAATGTGACTTTTTCAGTTGCTGTGGCGCCTCTGCTTTGCGATTGGGGATTTCTGTGTATTGCAGCAGTGAGTTCATTTCAATAGATCTCCCCAGGGTGCTGTGAGTTCATCAGGACATCACCTGAGGACAGACGGGGCACCTGGTGTAAATCAGCGGCGGGCGGTGAGACGCTCTGCTCCACTATCTGTCACCGCACGTGCTCAGACATCAAGGCCCAGACGTGGCTCTCCATCTTCGCCTGTGCTCCTGCCTCTCAGCTCCCTGGAACAGCTAATGGGGCTGGAAGTCAAACCTTAAGAAGTGGCGCATGTGTCACATCACTGCACAGATTATTTTGGAGTTTATGGAGCTCAACAGTTACTGCTGACTTTATAGTTCTGGGACTACATTTCCCTTTAAAGGTCCTATATTACACAAAATTTACCCTTAAAGCTTTAAAGGTGCACTGAGTAACTTTTCTGGTAGTGGGCCCGCCAGTTACTTGTCTCCATGTTATTGCTTTACCTCCAGTATTCCAAAGTATGGCATTACACTTTTCAGTCTCCATAGAAACAAGCAGATGAAGCCAACAGGGAAATTTATAGGTGAGATCTGTGAAGAGGTGACCCCACTCACAGTAAGAATGTATGTTTTTAAAGGTATTTTTGAGCTATAAAAACACCCATAATCAAATAAATGAATCTTATACAAGTTTAATACCGTATTGTGGAACATAACAGGCAAATCACCATGGTAGCGGACCCCAAACCTGAAAAGTTATGCAGTGCATCTTTAAGCCATATTATAATGTTGTTACCTCCTCAAAAACATACCTAGAGTGTTTTGTTTCATTCACTCATGTTTGAGTAACCCTTTATTATTAGTCTGTCTACATCTCCAGAGCTCAAAATGTTCTGTTCCAACTTGTGATGTCATGAAGTGGTAGTTTTCAAGTGATGTAGACAAACTAACAATAAAGGGTTACGCAAACGTGTGTGAATAAAACAAAATACAACTCCAGGTATGTTTTTGAGGAGGTAACAGCAGTATAACATGGCTTAAAGCTCACAAGAGTCAATTTTGTGTAATGTAGGACCTTTAAGCAGTGGCTGTATCGCAGTACTTTATTACTTTTACTTTGTTTCGTTCCACTACTGATGTGATGTCTGTTGAATAAGATGGCTTCTGCTTAGAACACACTATTTTTAGTTGCTTTTGCCCCACAGTGGAAATGCTAATCGTCCGCCTGCATCTCTTTGAAGTATAAGAGGATACTCGAGGTGGATTATTTATGGCCACAGAGCTGGAGTTATAAATCCAGTTAAGAAGAAGACCGCCAAAAAGCCCTGACCATGAGCTTCTGACAGGTCTGTAAATAAATAAATAAAAAAAAATGGCACTTTATGGACATATAAGGTACAAATGCTACTAAAAATGTCTCTTGTCTTTTTTTTTCCAATTAATTAAAACATGTAATCTGATAACATGGTTGGATTTAAGGCTGCAACTAATGATTTTTTTTAGTAGTCAACTAGTCACCTCTTTTGTTTCCAATTAGTTGACTAGACTACTTTATTCTATATTGCTTTTTGAGGCTTCTAGAAAGAGAATTGTATTATGTACTATTGGTTAAAATCTCAAGCTGGTAGTATTTTTTTCTGACAATTAAAGGTCTTATATTATGCAAAATTGATACTTGAGCTTTTAGCCATGTTTTAATTCTGTTAAAAAAAATATGCACGGAGTTGTGTTTTGTTTCATTCATTCATTCATTCATTTTGTTTGAGTAACCCAGGTACCTTTTGCTTTTTGTTCAGTAGAGCTCTGCAAATCCAGGGCTGAAATAAATTAGATGATTCTAGGTGTATAGAGTTTAAAAACACAGCAGAGCACTTCCACTACATGACATCACATGGTGGAAGAGTGTTTTCGTTTTAGAAAATAAGTCTAATATGCAGGGTTTGTTTGTTAAACGTGTGAATGAAACAAAACACAACTCTAGGTGTGTTTTTGATGAGGAAACAACAGAAAATAGTGTAATATAGACCCTTTAGTGTCATTATCTTTATGATAAAACATCATCTGGCCTGTGTTTTAGAGTCTGTATAGTCCAGACTGACAATTAATAAAATTATCAAAGATTACTTTAATAGTAGATGTGAATTTTTGTAGCCCTTCTTGGACTTAATGCAGTCGTGACACAGCATTAGGCACAGCCCCATTGAAATGCAGATAGTTCCTATGTTTACGCACACATGCAGATTTTCAGTTCAAAAGGGAGAGGGGGGACACAGTGCAGAGGATGCAGAGGAGAAGAGCTCAAGATTGGGAAAATGGGTCACTGCTGTCTGCGTGTTGATAGTGCTACTTTGCCCCCCAGTGGCAAGAAGGCACAGTGCAGGGCAAGTATGTATTCTGTTAAAATAACCTTCAGCATTCTTTGATTTTAATTACAGAATAAAGTGTGCAGATTATGTGTCTCTTTGTAAAGAGAAAGTCATCAAGCATTCATACTTGTACCCTTGTAAAAATGTGATGTAGAACAAGATATGCTAAGAGTTTGTAAAGAACTCTTTTATTATGATGTATTATTATTGGTAGCAAGGCATTGAAAGATGGGTCAAATGCAGGAGACAAATTTAAAAGTGTACAATAAAGTGTACCTGAACTTTATTTTCAAAACGCCATTTTGCAAATCACCTCCTGTTTTCACCTCCACTAGCAGCCCACTGTTCTATACTCACTTAGTTCTTCAGATTTTCTTTTCTTAATCAGTGATACATGTAAGATTCGGCAGCGTTGCTATTCTGCTAAATCTACTATTCGTTAACATGACGTGTAGCCACTTATAATATATAGAAATATACACAAATATACAAATACATAAATGGCAATCTGCTGTTTACTACATGACAGATTCTGCAGTTATTTTGAATGGTACCATTTCTATTATTGGGTCCATAATGCGGTTTTATGTAAAATGAGGATCTAAAATACAGAATTAAGTATACCTGAAAAAAGCAAAATGTTTTCTCTAGATCATAAGTTATGTTTTACAGAAAATCCTACATAATGCACCTTTAATTGGGTTTTTTGTCATGGAACATTGATGCATAAGGACAATAACTGGTCACTGCAAGATATTTTTTTGAGGACAGACCATGTTAAGCGGTGCAGTGGTGGAGCATACATACTGTACACATTTAAAATAAAACAACCAAGACACCACATTACTTACAGAAAGACATGCTAAATAAAGAGTCACTTTCAACTTCATGATGCAATATTTTGTTTATTTTTTATTTATTTTTAATTTTTTCTAATTGCCAACCCTAAACCTAAGATGTGGAGACTGAATCACACTTTGATGGTTGGAATGGAGTGATGGTTGTTAGTTATCCTCCCATAGCGGATAGTGGTACCTCCCATTATCCAATGCTATAGTTTAAAACTAGCAAGTGCCTTACCTTACTCACCTAGTTTAATTGTTTTAAGTGATGTTCTTTGTTTCTGAGCATGCTGAAGTGGGCTATGCAGTATTAATTCTGATCTGCAGGTTTGATGTTCTTAAGGTATTTTCTTCTACAGTGGTTCATCCCAAATCAGCTCAGAATCGTCAGAGCCCATGTTGACAATATCAGACTTCTCAGACTGGATGTTATTTTGAGGGTCTATGAACGCTAATACTTGGGTGCCACTAGATTCTTCAATACATAATGGCTCATCCCAAATCTCATGCTGGATGTTCTCAATGGCGTTCCTTAGAGGTTCCAGAAGACAATCTTCTAAGCGCTCAGGTATGTTGGTGTCACTTTCTTCTATATAAAGTGGCTCATCACAAATCTCTGTCTGGATGTTCTCCTTGATTTGAGGGTCCAGAATATCGTTGTCCACAGAATGGTGTACTTGGGTCTCGCTCATCTCTTACACATAAAGCGGTTCATCCCAAATTGAGTCAGGATTGTCAAACTGCTATATTTGGGTGCCTTTTGTTTCATCAGTACAAAAAGGTTCATCCCAAATCTCAGGCTAGATGCTTGCTTTGTCCAAGAATTCATGTATTTGGGTGCCACACGTTTCGCCAGTAATAAATGGCTCATCCCAAATCGGATCCAGATCATGACTAAAGTCCATGTTGGGGGTTCCTACAGCTGCAGGTATTGGTGGAATAACTTCTGTGCTTGTGAAGTAGTTGTCTCCACAGGTCACAGAGGATGCAGGATTCTCTGGCTCTGGTACAGCCTGTGGGACCTGCAGGTTGGGCCTTGTAGGAGGACTCAAATCAGAAATAGTGGTGGAGTCTTTAAGAGCTACAGCCATGATGCCACGTGCTCTCTGACTATACTCACTGTCATCTCCAATCAGGTGCTCCTCGGTGACAAAGGGGTGGTACAGGGCCTCCCTGGGAGTGATCCTCCTCTCAGGGTCTGGGTCCAGAAGTCTCTTAATGAGATCTGCAAACGCCATTCTGTCCCTGTGCTCTGGGGCACCTTCAGTTGTAGTAGGCCCCAGAAAAACACTCTCTAAAGATTTAAAGTTAGCAAGTGGGCCATCAAAGACCGTTGGCCTGGGTCCCCCCTCTGAGAGGCGGTACTCCTCTGGGCTTTTAAACTGCCACTGATTTAAATTGTCTTGAATAAAGAACTCCTGGGACATGACACCTTTTTTGAGCACTTCTGAGCAGCAGTCTGGTGATGGAGTGCAGGTTGTTGTAGGGTGAGCCTCCATTGAATAGAGCAGAGCCAATGAAGCAGCCCCCCAGAGTGCAGCCCAGAGACCACATGTCTCAGTGACCTTGCTGCCCAGAGTGGCCTCTGGAGCACGGTACTGTAAAGGATGGATCATATTGTTGAAGTCCATCATGTCGGTGTAACCAGCCAGGCCAAAGTCAATGAGTTTGACTTTATAAGGCCTATGACTGTGGTCTACCAGCATTATGTTGTCCAGCTTCAGGTCAGCATGGATGATCCCAGCAGTCTTGAGACCCTCAAAGGCCACTAGAAGCTGCTGTGCCACCGGACGCAGCTCACTCAGAGAAAGATCTTGTTTCTGTGCTTGATGAAGTGCTGCAGGCTCTGGTCTAAGGTTTCAAATGCCAGGCATTTGAAGTCCTGATCCTATGTTCTCCTCAGTGTTCCTTGGAGAGTCCAGAATAAATTCCTATATGTTGGAGTGACTTTCTTCTATATAAAATGATTCATCCCAAATCTCCGTCTGGATGTTCTCCTTGGTTTCTTGGTAAATCCAGAACAAATTCTGATATTTTGGTGTCACTTTGTTCTATATAAAGTGGCTCATCACAAATCTGTCTGGATGTTCTCTTTGATTTGAGGGTCCAGAATATCGTTGTCCACAGAATGGTGTACTTGGGTCCCACTTACCTCTTGCACATAAAGCGGTTCATCCCAAATTAGGTCATCGTCAAACTGAGATATTTGGGTGCCTTTTGTTTCACCAGGTGTTTTGTCCTTTGGATGGACCGAGCCACAAACAAAGCAATGTGGTCTACTCCATTCAGTGTAGTGAAGACTGCAGTGAGCACTACATTGGAGAAACAAAACAGCCACTTCAAAAAAGGATGTACCAACACAGACGGGAGAGCCAGAGTGGACCACAATCTGCCGTACATCTCCACCTAAAAGCCACAGGCCACTCCTTTGAGGACAGCGAGGTCCAGATCTTGGCCAGAGAAAAGAACTGGTTTGAGAGGGGAGTTAAAGAGGCTATTTTTGTCAAGAAAGAGAATCCTTTCTTGAACTGAAATGGAGGTCCCAGACATCATTTATCTCCCATTTATAACTCTATCCTCAAACCTAAATCAAAACAAACAGAGAAAACCATAGGGCTAGCCACGTCAGGTCCAGAGGTGTGAAAACACCCATTATGGCCCAGAATGGTTATGCTAACTACACCCCACACCAACTCCATATTGAACAGGCCCACCTAACTAACAGAAACTGTAAACAAATAGGTGTGGTAGTCTCAACGTAATTTCACTGTAGTTAGTTCTTCCCTTCAGGCAGATATAAGGCAGTGTCCACCAGCATCTGACCAGAACTGAAGAAGCAGCTTGGATGAGCTGCGAAACGTATTTGACCAAATAAACTTGTCCAGTTGTCAAATTGAATTTCTCCTTTTGCCATGGATTCTACATGGACGCCTGAGGGATTCTACACACATCTATTGGAGAGCACGGTTACCATTGGAACACACTGTACGCACATTTCCCTCTTACAGGGGCATTATGTAAGATTATGCAGTTTCTAATCACAAACCACACTCTTCTCTGAATGTACATATGAGCACGAGTTAATCAAGATGACCATGTTTTTAGATATGTTAACAGAGGAAAGAAAATTTACATTAAAGAAAAAAATAGGTAACATATTTTGTCAATGCATTTTACAGTAAAATAAGCAAGATTCGTATGCTATGGGGGTAGATTCCAGTACTATTCTATTTTAAAGCATCTGAGGTTACACACCATTCAGGTGTGCCAGTCAGGGTGGAAAAACCTCACTATAGAACATAATGTCTATGCACAAAAGTCTATCACCCCTCTCCCCCAATTGTCAAATAAAGCCTTATTACTTGAATTGAGCTGGAGATGAGTTTTATCAGCAACATGAGAGGAGAGGGGGGTTACATCAGTATTCTTCACTGTGCTGGTATAATTAAAAGTATGTATACACAAAAACCGGATCATAAAGTGTCTTGAAATTAACCTGTAAACAGAGGTGAAGAGTACGCAAAAATTGTACTTAAGAGTAACATCAACTTCAAACTAATATTCCTCAAGTAAAAGTACAAAGTAGTGGTCTCATAAGTTATAATGGTTTTCTTTAAAAATGAGCAAACTTAAATCATCTATGCAAGTTATATTACGTTTCTAAATAACAAAAAAGTATATCTTCTTTAAATATAGTTAAATATAGTTAACCTGAGTCATATAGATTGTCACAAGTTGTTTAAATGTTTAAATGAAAATAGGGGACATAATAAAGCTATAATGACTTTATATTGTATTGTATCTTAGGTACAGTTGCCTCAGATTAGTTGGTGGTTGTATTTGTAAGTGAATCAAACAAAATGTGAAATTCTGAGCTACTATAATTCAATACTGAAAAAAAGCAAAATGTCTTTAAATGATGCACTGTGTAACATTTTGGTTGGGGATCCGTTACCTGTTTCTATGAATATGCCATTGCTTTGCCTGGAATGTTCCACAGTATGACATTAAACAGCTCTACTTTACATTTATTCAATTACAGGTCGTTTGCTGCTCAAAAATACAGAGAAAAACAGGCATTCTGACTGTGAGCGGGGCTGCCTCTCCACAGATCTGACCTGTAACTTGATCTAGTTTGGTCTCCATGAAGATAGAAAGCTTCAATATCATACTGCAAAACATTCAACACAAAGCAATAACATCTCCATGGCGAAAAGCATTTGACTGACCCTCCACCGGAAAAGTTACACAATGCAACTTTAAGTATCTAAACACAAACAGCTTACATAATGATTTTATTTTGAGAGTACAGCTGCCTCAGATTTGATGGTGGCATTTGTGAGTGAATCGTGAAACGTTTAGTGTGAGCGAGTCTGATTTTCTGGGCAGTGATTCACTTCCAAATCTCTGTGAAGGATGACTCATATGTTCGATTCACTTCAGCACACAGAGGCGGTGGTAAAAGCAGATATTCTTATTTAATGTAGATCTATAAAAACATTCATTTAGACATCGCTCACATTACAAAATGGAGTTAGGTTTAAGGCAACAGAGTGACTGACAAAGTTGTATGTTATAAATCCACTACTGTTTTGATACTTAGCTACATCAGGTTAAAAATATACGATCAAAAGCAGGAATTTAAAGAGGCTGTATCCCTTTTTTCATGTAATAAAGTAAAATGTGTGTTTCTACAGCAGAAATATTGTAAAAGCAAAAAAAAGAGCAAGCCATTTAAATATCAATGTATGTCTTCTATTGTCTGCAAACCAGGAAGTAATGCGGGTGCGCTGTTAGCATGCTAGTTGTTGTGCCACATATAAGATGAATGCCATACTGTGGAACATTTCAGGCGAATCAAATCTACATGGAGACAAGCTGTGGCAGACCCTCCACCAGAAAAGTTACATAAACACTCAACAAAAGGTGCACTAACGCATAAATCGTACATATTTAGGCTGAGTTCTTCTTTCAAACAGAAAACACTCTGTTCCACCTTGTGATGTCATGTGGTAATGCAGGATGCTCCACTGTGTTTTTAAACTCAATACACCTTTCACTAGAATCATTTGTATCATTTCAGCCCTGGATTTGCGACGCTAAAAGGCTAGCTGTTAACTTGAAAACTACCACTACATGACATCACAAGGTGGAACAGAGCATTTTGAACTTTGAACATGTAGACAGACTAATAATAATGGATTACAACATGTTTCATTACTTAAACATGTGTGTCAAAACAAAACACAACTTCAGGCATGTTTTTGATGAGGTAACAACATTATAACGTGGCTTTACGCTCACAAGAGTAAAGTTTACGTAATATAGGACCTTAAAGCGTCTAAATGTTTCAGATATAATGGTTCATTATATTAAACAGCAGCAGACCTCTGCAGTGACAACAGGGACAGACTGCTTGTTCCTCATCAGTGCATTTGTGTTATCCATATGAAACAGTGTCTGGAACATGACTGGCCTGTCTATCTGCGACTCTCATAATTATAGCCTCAAGGCAAGATTTGGATACGGCCCAAACGACAGAAACATTTTGCACATTGTACAATTTAATTTGTGAATAATAAAATAACCAAATTAAAACACTTTTGATGTCTCCGAGGTGAAAGCAAGAACACATGTCTTCAGGCACTGTGGTCTTTGTATTAACCTCAAACCAAGAGAAATTGACAAGATTTAGTAGTATTAGTGGTGGGAATAGTAAAAGTAATAATACCTTTGCAGTACTGCACACTGGTATCAGCAGCATGTCAAATCTATAATAGAAGTTAGAAGCAGCACGGTACAAGGGGAGTAGATAATGAATACGAAGTTTGTTTGGTACTTTTACTCATCCACAAGAATCACAATTGAAGCTACTTCTAATAGTAGTAGACAACCCAAGTGAACGCTACACCAGACTAGTATATGAACATAACTGCACTTTAAAGATGCACCGCCTGCCTGTCACCAGATGTTATTGCTTAGTGGCTGAATGTTCCACACTAGGACATAAATTTATCTTCACAGAGACAAGCAGTTTATGCCACCAGGCCAGTTTACAGGTCAGAGGTGACCCTGCTCACAGTTGGCTATAAAAACATTTATAATGAAATAACAGTGAGATAAAGAGGTGTAATGCCACACTGGGAAACATTCCCAGCTAGGCCTGTCACGATAACAAATTTCAAAGCATGATAAGTTTCAGCGGAGAAATAAATGATAATACTGAAACTACTTTATGCTAGTGATGGACCAAACGAGTCGACACCTCGACATGTGTTGAGCTCAGCAAGTGACGCCTGTGTCGAGGTGTGTCGCTGTGTGTATCACTTTAAGAAAAGTCACGTGGCCGATACATCTACTGTGTCATTTGGTGTGCCTGGTGTCGGGAGCGCTGAGGCAGCTCGTGTAGGGCGAAATGTGCGGGGCTCAAATCTGTTGCAGTGTCTTGGTTCATCACCAAAGAACCTCAGAGAAACAGAAGATAGGCCAGTTCTGTGTGGGCTCATTTTAATCAGTCCCAAGTGGAGCTCACTACAGATTTACTGAAAGAACTATATTATTTCAATAATTTTATTATCATTATTATCACAACCATTCACTTCATCATGTATCACGTATTTGCCTACTTTATTGTACAATAGGCTGTGATTTGCTTTAATCAGACTGCATGACCTTCTTGGTCAGTTCTTTCATTTGTTGGATATCAGAGCATCTATGACAAACAAGTGTTCACGTGTCTGAATGAACGAGCCCTGCGCTGTGTTAATGTTTCTGCATAGGAAGCAGTTCATTTTTTAAACCACCAGATGGCCTTATAGAACGCATCAACACAGGGTCAACACAGTATCAACACAGTGTTGGAAATGTGTTAGACACACCCTGAGGCCTCATCTACCCATCACTATTTTATGCCACTGACACAAAGCAGCAGAATCCCACTAAATCCATTTTAAACAAACAGTATCATTAAAAGGCCTGAGCTGCAACAAATAAACAGCTAATGAACTGAAAATTATCCATGGAAGTTATTTATTCAAACATGTACATATCTCCCCGTTATTGCCAAGAAAATGTACACACAATTATTATTACTATTATTTTAAATATACTAGTATTGTTCTTGCTCTCATGTATTGAGATAAGTCACTATAGTAATTCTCTGTGGAGACAAGAAAAGAGGGGAACCCTTCATTCATATGTGCTAGAACACATATTACCACTTACACAAATGTTTTATGGTACTTATTTGATTACCATACACTACCATTGCCATCGTATATTGAAGAATTAAATAATCTTTGAAAGCGTCTCCTTTTTCATTCAGTTCATTATGTTTCAAATCACTGGCCACATTCATTGACAGTGACTCGTGACTTCCTCTTTCTACTGAGCCCCAGTGTCTGTATCTGCCCCCCATTGTACTGACTGCACAATAATGCTTTTACTCAACTATAAGGGGATGGGTAAACAAGAAGAAGACGCACGCATTAAACAGTGTCCATGTCATTACAGTCTCACCACATCTGCGCACGCACACAAACACAGATCACAAAACTCACACACAGATGAAAAAACACACACACAGATCTAGACTGGGACACTGCTCATACAAATGTGTGGACAAACACGCACTATTTCCCCTGATCCCAAATGATGCAAGACACAAGCAAGCTATGTGATGTTTTGTGCAGCAAAAATCAATTAAAATGGCATTAGACATTTTTAAAACTTTTCTTAGGTACTGAATACAAACACAGGTGACTACTATTAACTGGTAGGCACAGTAGTAGTGGAGAAGAGGTTACGTTAGTACAAAATCAATAAATTACTGGATTGGGACTGGGTAATCACATTGTAACTACATTTCAAAGATTTAAAACAGAACACAAAACTGAACAAAAATCCAAACCAAAACCAAAGACAGCAAGAGTTTATCCCCTACAATTCTGTAAAAAGTATATATCATGTTAATTTTACACTGAAATACTTTATTTTACAAACATCTGAAATATAGGTCACATTTTTATACAGCAGTTTTCCACCTTTAAAGCACAGCAAGGAACCTCTCACACATTCTCACACACATTCATACACAAGTGTACACAGACACGGGGGGCAGGGAGGGTTAAGTGTCTTGCCCAAGGACACAATGACAGTATTCAAACTGCCAACCTTCGGATCAGTGGACAAACACTCTACCAACTGAACTGTCACCCTGGGAATGTAGCTTATCTTGAACCCAAATAAATTATAAAAAATACAATAAAATTGAAGTCATAATTTCAGATTTAATTTATTTGAGTGTAGGAACCTAGACTAAAACTAACAATCAAAAATACAGAGAGTTTATTTCCTCCTTTTTAACAAATACATTATTCAACATGCTCTACATGTTCAAGTAACAGTCATGGCTTTCCAAAGACACTTCCCTTTGCCTAAACCCTTTGTTCTGTCCCCTCTCATTGTGGAGCATGTCATGGCCACAGACACACAATCTCACACACACAACCTCACACACACAACTTCACACACACAACTTCACACACACAACTTCACACACACAACCTCAGGAGCAGTTTAACAGTCGGACTCACATCTGGTCCAAAGGGTCTGGAGAACCAAAAAGAAGAAGTCTCACCAAGCACTGTCCATCTGTACCATCAGAACTCTGGGCTGTGAAGTTAATCCTGCTCCAACCAAGACAACTTTAAAATAAATAATAAATCATATCATTAAGTAATCAAGTATGTTTGGGTTTCAATCAACTTTTTTTAACAGGGAAAGCTGCACTGTGTATTTTTTCTGACAGAGAGTCTGCCATTGAAGATGCTGCTCGGTTTCAGACATGGCAACATTTTTTACACCAACTGAGTCCGGAAATTATCAGTCAACATTTGTGAATTAACCTTCTGGATATTTCATACGGAAGTATGTTGTAATCAATAGGAAAAACTGTCTCTTGCCCCCCATCTGGGAGTATAACATCATCACATTATCGAATCTGATGACCAAACTTTTTTTTTGCCTAAAATGTTCCACAGTATGGCATTAAACTGATCCATCTCCATGGAGACGAGCATGTGGCAACACCATGCAAGTTACACATCAGATCCATGGAGAGGAGACCATTGTCACAGTAAGAAGGCATGTTTATCAAGGTACTTTTTAGCAATAAAAGCACACGCAATTTAATGGATGCAAGATAAGTTTAATGCAAGACTGTGGAACATTCCAGAAAATGTCAATTCACAAACTAGACCTACACCTATGTTTTAACAGCAGTCAGGTTTAGCTCTTCATCATTGATCTCATTGGATCTATGTGAAAACTTTGAGCAGTGAAGCAGTGCTACAGTATCCTGCCCTGAGCTGAGCTTAAGGAGCCCTGTTGTTTCTGATGATGAGAAACTAGACGAGAGTTAAAAGAATCAGTCACAGAGAGACAAAGTTTGTGTCCTAACGCTGAGGTCAGTCTCCGGGCGGTAAAAGTTTGGGATTGGGAAAGTACTGTAGCAATCAGGAGTTTGGGGAGTTTTCAAATCAACTTCTAAATCAAACAAAATCCAAGACAAAAGAAAAATTCAAGGGCCCATATTACGCTATTTTCTGATCTATGTTATAATGTTATTTCCTCATCACAAACATACCTGGAGTTGTGTTTTGTTTGTCATTCACACATATTTAACAAAGAAACCCCTGTATATTTATCGACTGTGTTTTTAAACTCCATACACCTTCACTAGAATCATTTGGATTATTTCAGCCCTGGAATTTCCCATCTCTACTAAACTAAAGGTAAAAGGTAACTGTTAACTTGAAAACTACCACTACATGGCATCATATTTATGTTATACTGTAAATGAAAACCTTTAATAGTTATCGTTTAGTGTGGACCTGCGTTTCTCATTGTTGTTCCTCATCCTTCCCACTGGGGCTGCAAGAATAATCACAATCGAATTGAAATCGCAATTTGAATGGACACGATTAGCAAATCGCAAATGCTGCAAGTTTTTAAGTATCATAATTTCCTAGACAAACAACTAAATATTCTGTCTTATTCTGCATAAAAACTGCTAACCCTGTAGTTTAGATCTGTGCAAACATGTTCTGAGATGTGATTCTTGTATTAGCGGACTGTATTTCTGTGAATTCTCAAAATATGAACTTTGAACAGAATCCTATTATTAAAACAGAAATCGCACATCGCTTGTCAGAAAAATGTTATTAGATATTTTTCCCAAACTGTTCAGCCCTACTTCCTCAGATCTATAACTGAGCAAAATGTATTTATTTTATCAAACCACAACAACAACACCACAAAGCAAAGGATTAGCTGGAGCCCTCCCTCTGCCAGACAGATGCCCCTGACACTGGGGCAGGGTTTGATTTCAGAACAGTAAACAGTGATGTTTTTCCTCTGCTGGAAAAGTCCGGACAGTATTTTATATTGATAATAGCGTTCCAGGGCGCGTGAGTAAATGTGGCCGGATAGAGCAGGTGACAGCATGAGGTGACCTTATCAAACAGTGATAAACTGGAAATGGGAAAGTGAAATCAAAATACCATCGAGCAAGCGGCAGGATTCATCTGCTGGTCTGTTATGGGGCGTAGGAACGAAGAGAAAAAAATGAATTGTTTTGTTCAAAAAGAGATGGTGTGACATGGTGTTTGTTGGTGACAGTGGAGGGACACGGATTCTGTGGTGCACATTTCTCTGTATAAACCAAATACTGCACATCATTTTGGTTTGGACTGATAGTATTAAAGGTGGGATTAAAGGTGGTATGTATATTTTAAGTATATTTTACTTAAGTAATGTTAATAATTCATTTGTTAATACACTTTTTGGAGTGTCTTTCTTTCTGTTAGTAAATGTTTTGGTTCCTGTTCCCAAAGTGAGTCAGTTTATAAAAAGAACAATGTTGAAACAATATTAAATAGTTTCAAATATGAGTGTTTCTTTCAGATATGATTTTTTTTTTCTTTTTCATTTTAAAACATTTTTAACAATATTTTATGCTTTATTAAATGTTCTGTCTATGCTCCTCTCCCTTTGTCACTTTCTCTTACTCGCTTTCTCTGTCTCTCCCATTTGTCTCAATTTCTCTTTTTTCTCTCTTCCTCCCTCTATCTCTCTCTCTTTTTCTTTCCCTTTGTCTAGGCCTCTCTCTTTCTCTTATCCTCTTTCTTTATTTTTCTCTCTCTATTTCTCTCTCCCTCCTCCTCTCTCTCTCCATTTCTGTGGAGAGGCTCATTTGCATTATTGGTACAAGGCAGTGCTGCACCTCCAAGCCTCTGTAACATGTTTTCTTCAGAAGGAGAAGGATGAGAATAAAAAAACAGGACATTTGACAGTAAGAAAATGAGGAGTGCTCTTACATACCAAAACAGCACAATAATAATGCTCATTGGTTAACAGATCATCACAAAAAAACTAAGAAAAATGCACCGTGAAAATGAAAAATGGCTCTCAAATTTGAATACTCCATGAATATACGCAACATCACAAATAAAAAACTAAGAAATTATGAAATTGCATGAAGAGACGCCTCTTGGCAGAAGTCAATACTAATTAGTTTTTGTAATTTACTAGTAGCGAAGTACAAGTACTAGTGCTATCACTACAATCCAGCATGGTTAGAAAAATAGCACAGATAGCAAGATCTAAACATAAACATAAATAGCATAAACATACCATACACAGCATTGATAGCAAAAAAGTGCGTAAGAAAGATAGACAGATAGAGATAGACAGAGATAGACAGAGATAGATAGATAGATAGATAGATAGAATGAAGAAAGAAGAAGAAAGAATGTTCCAACTATTCTTTGTTTGCATCCTTTTAAATTCCACACCCACATTTTTTCTAATCACAAAAAATCATTTAGAGATGCACCAATCCAGCTTTTTCAGTTCCGATAAACAAAAATAAAAATAAGATAAAACTGATCCAAATCTGTTATATCAAAAGTAACAACTTTGAAATGAATGAATGAAAATAAAAACTTTCTGGGCCGACTATGACCAGTAAATAGCCTTATCACATCAGTTTATATGTCAAACCTGAATATCGTCAGAACCAATATTTGAAAGCCAATATCTGATTCAGCTAATTTTTCAGATTTGGCTCTGCTATCCGGTACCAGTATCGGATCAGTGCATCCCTATAATCATCGTGCCTTTATCTTACTGTAAAGTCTCGTCCACCAAAGAAGAAAACACTGCTTGTCTTACCTGCAAAAAAAACAAAACAAAAACAAACATTAGTAAAACATAATACAAATGAATACCTGTCAGGCCCCTCAAAAGTACTTCTGAAAATGTCTACTGTGATTGATGCTATTCACTCCTGCATCACATCACACGGGAAGTACCATCTGGCACCTACTCGAGATATTTCATAGTGCCACCTGTAGCACCTGTCTCTTTCGGCTATAGATTTGCATAACCTACCAGTCAAAAGGAACTTCTCAATGTTTTTTCTTTACTACTTTTTACATTGTAAGTATACACTGACATTAAATATATGAAGCAAGATGTATGTAATTATGTAACAAAGAAATAAAAAGATAAATAACTATGATATTTTGTACTGACATCTTGCTGGGAGATTTCTACATGCGTATTGCTATTGGTGGAATGTTTTTTTTTGTTTTTTTTTTGTTATCCTTTATTATCCTTCTGCATTTCACTCATCCTTTCAGGAGCAGTGGGCAGCACATAAAGGCGCCCGGGGACCCTTTTCCATGATCGAGATTGTTGCTAGGCTTGGTCAGGATTTTTACCTATGGAAACCCGCCCAGACACGGGAAGAACATGCAAACTCCACACAGAAAGGCCCGGAACCTTCTTGCTGTGAGGCATGAGTGCTAGCCACTCAGCCACCGTGCCACCTGAATACTAAGCAGTTACCATGGTGATACAATGCACACATTAGCAAATCCAAACATATTTTGTTAAAGGTGCATTGTGTGCAAGCGAAATCCTGCTTTAACTGTCTTCCTATGTGCCAAGTGCTACGAGGTTTCCCAGCAGATGTCACTGTTACTCCAGCGATATGATTCAGAGCTTTTTCCAGTTCCACACAGACAGAGAATGGACAACAATTCCTCTTGGATTTAGTTGGCAAAATAATTCTGGTGGAGAGGACATGAGCAAAAGCAAATGTGATAGTGATAGAGTGTTTATGCAAATTGTTGATGAGTAAACGATGGGAAAATATTGAAAATGCTTCGCTCATATGCCACTTCATTTCTAACAGAATGAGACAATTTTCTGTTTGGTTTGTCAAGAATTGAAGAGTGATTGGGAAGAGTGAAAGCTATCTGTCAATTGTCCTCTTGTTCAGTATTTAAAAAAAGTAAAAGCCAGTTTAGAATCAAGAATTGTTTTTCTGAGCGAGAGTTGTGAGATTTTAAAGCTGCACTATGGAACATTCCTTGTGGAGAGTCTGCCACCTGCTTTACCTGGAATGTTCCATAGTATTTCTATAAATTTAACCATCTCCATGGAGACGTCTGGCAAAGGAACTAGTGCTGGAAATATGCTCAAATCAGCCAGATCTGACATACTTACACTGTTTCATGTTGATTGCTATGCAATCTGCATTTTCAAATAAATAAATACATACATACATAAAGCCAAGTTACAGGTCAGGCCTGTGGAGAGGCAAGGCTCAGTAAGAATAATTGATTTTGAATATCTGGTGGATCAGATATCGGCTTCCAAGTTCAGCCGATATCCCATTTTGATCTACAAATGACGTAATAAGATGATTTACTAGCTAATGTTAGCCCAAAACCTCTATAATATTAAACTTGGATTTTTAAAAAGCTGTTCTGTTGCTGGAAAACACATTTGGATAATTTTTTACCTTATGCTGTTTATGTTTAAAGAAAAAAAAAAATAGTCTTTTCAGTCTGCCCTAGTGTCAGTTGATATCGGGTATCAACAGATACTTAAAGACAAAGTATCAACATCTGTATCAGATCAGAAAAACCTGGATCGGTGCATCTCTAGTACAAATGCATAAAATGGTGATCTCAAAATCCATCGTTCCAAACTAAATTCTCGGTGCAAGTGTCAAGTGACTCAGATGAGAAAACATGAAGCCTGCTACGTTAGCATCTGAAAACAACACATTGAGTCTGAATGTCACTGAGGCCCCATCATCAGTGACTCACCCACACAGATCCTCCACAGAGACAGAATACTTCTTACAGGGCCCATATTATGCTATTTTCTGATCTCTGTTATAATGTTGTTTCCTCATCACAAATGTACTGGGGGTATTCCATGAAAGCGAAAACCTGACTTAACTGGCCAGTCCAGGCTTGTCAAATCCTCAGTTCCGTTCCACCAAAATGACTAACCAGAGGTGGCGCTGGGTTCCCACAGTAACAAGCACTCGGAAACAAACCTGGTTCATTACCCGGGCGTATTAACCAGGCTCCACACTACGCAGCCAGCCTCCTCTCTGTCCACGGAGCGACCGGGAGAGAAGGGGAAGCGACCAGGAGAGGAGGGGGAGCGACCAGGAGAGGAGGGGGAGCGACCAGGAGAGGAGGGGGGAGTCGTGTCTTCCCTCTCGCTCCTCAGATCAGAATGAAAGGAAAAGTTCCGTGACCCAAATCAAACTCTGCGGGTGCACGCTGTGGCTCTTTTCTCGTTTAGTCAGATCATGAAAAACATCACATTCTTGGCCCATTTTCCGTGATGTCGGTGCTCCATTGATCTGGCCTTCCCAGAGTCACCAGGAGCACAAAGCTCAGTTTAAACTTCAGGCCTGAGCTTTGGTCAGACTCAGACTTATTTCTGTCATGGAACGAGTTGATGCTTAAGCTGGAACTGGAGATCGTTTCAGCTCACGATTTCAGGATAAGCCTAGACTTGTTAAGCCACTTTGATGGAATCCCCCCCCCGGAGTTGTGTTTTGTTTCATTCACACATTTGAGTAATCTTTCATTATTAATCTGTCTACATTTCCAAAGCTCAATATGCTCTGTTTCACCTTATGATAGATTTCGAGTTAACAGCTACCTTTTACCTTTAGTTCAGTAGAGATCGACAATTCCAGAGCTGAAACCATCCAAATAATTCTAATGAAGGTGGATGAGATGAAAAACACTTTGGAGCACTTCCTGTATTACTGTATGACATCACAAGGTGGAACGTGGAAGTGGTTATTGTTTTCTGTTTGAGAGAAGAACTCAGCCTGAATATGCAGGGTTTGTGTTAAACATGTGTGATTGAAACAAAACACAACTCCGGATATGTTTCTGAGAAGGTAACAGCAGCATAACATGGCTTAAAGCTCACAAGAATCCATTTTGCGCAATATAGGACCTTTCAAACTTTGGACAATTTAAAATGATACATTTCTTTTCCAGGCCTTTGTTGTGCCTGATGTCCGAGATACGATTGGGTGAAAGCATTCCAAAGAGCTGTTAAGAATAAAAGCATCAACACTGCCTTTGTGGTGAATCAGACAACCATAAAATGCAACGCTTCACTTGGATAAATACGCTTTTCTTAACCACATGCACATCAAAAACTAAGCTTACAATTATATTTTAGCAAGGAGAAGCATAAACAGACATGGACGTGATGAAAAAGAAAGAAAAAAAGCATTTTTGGCATTTTTTCTGGCAAACATTGCGATTAGATTTGGGATTTTTGTTTAAAGGTCCTATATTACGCAAAATTTACTAATTGTAAGCTTTAAGACATGTTATAATGCTGCTACCTCATCAAAGCCATAGTTGGGTTTTGTTTCATTCACACGTTTATTGTACCTTTATTATAAGTTTATTGTACCTTTATTATTAGTCTGTTTACATCTTCAAAGGTCAAAATGATCTGTTCCACCTTGTGATGTCATGAACCAGTAGTTTTCAAGTTAACAGCTACATTTTACCTTTAGTTCAGTAGAGATTGGCAATTTTAGGGCTGAAATCATCCAAATGATTCTAATGAAGGTGGATGAGTTTAAAAACACTTTGGAGCACTTCCTGTATTACCAAATGATCACAAGGTGGAATGGAAGATGACCTGAATGAAACAAAACACAACTCCAGGTGTGTTTTTGATGAGGAAACATTATAACATGGATCAGAAAATAGTGTAGTATGAGCCCTTTAAATAATAAGATTCTGTTCTCTGTTCACATTTTAGAAGAACTGACAAAGACTGAAAAATAAACTGACAAACTAATACAAGAAGATTTCAGAACATGTTTGTACTGATCCTACCACTTTATGCAAAATAAGATGGGATATTTTGTTGTTTGTGGAGGAAATTATGGAACTGAAAATAAAGCCTTTGCGGTTTGCCAGTTGCATCCATTCAAACTGAGATTTCAATGTGATGACGATTAATCTTGGAACCCTAGTACTCAGTTTCAATAACTTTGAATAAATTCTAGTTCTTGGAGTAGTTGCAGACACCATACTTTTAATCCAATTTGAGTAATGCATTTTGCAAGGTAACAGTACTCTTGAGTAAAGGTTTTGATTACTGCTTCCAAGTCTACAAAAGACAGTATTAAAGCAACACCGTGTACGGTAATTTCCAGACTACTGAGCGCATCATTGTTTAAGCCGCAGGGTTTAAAGTCTGTGAAAAAAGTAGCGGCTTATAGTCCAAAAATGATGGTAACTTTCTGGAGGTGGTATATCACCTGCGAAATTCCATGAAGAAACAAAAAACAAACATTGAAACCATATTTTGGATCATTCTCCACAGAGAAAGATGAGTTTTATGTCATAATACTGTGGAATATTATAGCCAAAGTAACAGCATTTCCATGGATTCAGGTTTGTGGAGATGCAAGCCCACTTACAGTAAGAATGCTTGTTTTAAAAAATGTTTTTCAGTACTATAAAAAACATCATTTGGCTAAAAAGTTACACAGTTTGGCTTTAAATGATTTGAACCATTTGTGTTTCTTGCACAGTTCCTTCAGATCTAATTAGTTTGTTTTTTTCTCATTTTGGGTTATTTTTTCTGGTATATCCTCTCAAAATATCAAATTTTGTGCATTATTTAATGTTTCGTCCTTCCAATTGAGTTAACTTCAAATTGTAAATAAAATATTATTATTGTTATCTTGACACTTAATCTTACAATTACAGTTACTTGAGCAGTAGTTTTTCCTAATACTTTTTAATCTTGAGTTGAGACTACTTTGTACTTCTGCTTTAGTAATATTATTTTGAAAACTTTATTGTACTAAAGTTTATAGTTTTTGGCCACTCTCCCCACCTCTGCCTTCTGCAATATTAATAACAGCAAAAACGTCTCTAGTTTTATTCCATATTTTGATGTATTTTGCCAATGTTTACCTAGTCATAACTGATCTAAAGAGAAAATTCGATTCGTAACTTCTCCACTTGAGTGAGTATGGATTAGGTCTGGCCGCAGTAGAAGAAGATATTGACCAAAAACTTTCAAAACAAGCTTCAAACTTTTTAAACACCAAAGAAGGCCTCAATTATTGTTATTAGACGTCATTTGATTTGGAATTATCTCACAAATGGCGCCCTCTCTGCCACCATAACACTACACTTCAATCAGCACTATTCAAAGCTAAATTTTGCATTTCAGGAACAGGGCCAGGAACAGCTTAGAATAAAGTCTCATGTAAAGTGTTCTTTGATTAGAATTCCTGTGGCATACAATACTTTTATGAAAGGACTTGCTTTTTAAAGGTGCATTGTGTAACTTTTCTGGTGGAGGGTAGAAACTAGCAGATGACGGACTCCAATTCCCAATGTAAGTGACTGAATCAGGGCGGTATTGTAAAGACGGTTGAAGCATTTTGCAAAAGTGAGTAAAGAGGCTCTCCACAGATTTTCAGTCCACTTCACAAACTTCATTTAAACTTTTTTGGCACTGAGTCGCTGGACATTTGGTCGCTGAAGGCGTTGGCTGAGAACTGCGCAAACTGAAATGATCAACATTTGTATCAATTTATACTAGGTTTCTATTATAACTGTGTAGAATGAACAATAAGGATACTTTGCAGCTGATGTCTTCAACATTCCCTGGGGTTTTGATGCTAACTCTAAGCACCTGAAGAACTGAGCTTTCTCAATCAGACCAGAAAGTGGTGACTTGGTTGGAACTACAAAAGGTGAGATGATTTGTGGTGGTTTCAATCCATTGTGTGTTTTTTCTTGAGTTTTCATACTATATTAAAACATTTTTGGCACTCTTTGTTATTGTGTGCATTGTGTCACCATGGCAGCTGTTGAACATTCACCAACAGAGATTCATGTATAATGCCCTCAACACAGGATAGGATAATTTCACTGTTCCAAACTGACCTGCCTTGAACCACTTGTATGAGCTAGTGCAGAATGCAGCAGCCTGATTTTTAACTGGATCACGAAAATCCGACCACACCATCTCTTTTGGCTCCCTGTGCGCCTTCATATTGATTTTAAAATTCTTGTATTTGCTTTTAAATGTCTTAAATGTCAGACCTGCCTGTACCTCACACCCCTCTCGTGCTCTCAGGTCATCAGCTCAGGCTCTTCTCCACCTCCCAAAGACCAGTAGAAAACAGAGGTGGTCGTGCATTTGACGCTTGATTTTGATACCAGATTCACAACGTAAACATTCTTTTTCATGTAACAGAACATATTTTTCAACGTAAAATATTACTTCTTCAATATGTGATCTTACATTATTTCTTATATAGAGTCCATGTGATTGACTGATCGATATGAGTCTGGTCATCATTTCCTCCTCATACTTGCAGGTGGTTAGCTAAATCAGTAGTCATTTTGGGGCAGACTGACGCCATTTTAATCACTCTGCATTTATATCACTAATTAGAGAAGTAAACATGCACAGAGCATTTTCTCATTTTATCTCTAATCCATGCATTAGAAAGCCTGAGTTGCGTGATCAAGTCCTACAATGTTTCCCTATCCAGCCAGAACTATACGTTTTGACAAAACTTTACTTTAAGGCGAGTGGGGCTGGAGCTGTTTCATGTCTCTACAATTTCAGATTGACAGGCGGATAAACCAATCTGAGTGACACATGTTCTGTTTGTTACGATGTGGATTTTTACAGAATTAACAACTGAAGAGCCAAACCGTTACTTGTTTCAGTTAAAAGAAGTTAAATATTTTGTTCTGAATGTTACAAGAATTTTCGAGAGGAGGTGTTTTCCGCATTTGAGATACATGATACAAATTAGCGGCAATGATTGGGCGGTCCCAGGTTTTGAGAGAGTTTTTTCACGTTCTGTGATCCGATTCCAGGCCCTTCTGGATTGTAGAATGGACTGGCTGGTCAGGCACCCACAATGAATTTTTTTGTTTTTAGAAAAATATAAAAAACAAAAATAGAACTAGATGAAAGAGTAACTGTACCGAAATACAGTTAGTCAAAAATATGTATTCTGAATATCTATTACATGTATCTAGTTACTTCCCAACACTGACAATGGTAAATATTTTGTATTTTGTATAGCGCTTTACATCAAAGGAACCACTCACCCATTCACACACATTCATCACACTAGGAGCGAGATGAGTAAAGTCTCTTGCCAAAGGACACAACAACAGTATTCATCATCTGTGAGAGCTGTAATTGCACCGCCAACCTGTGGATCTGACCACTCAACCAATGAGATTTATGCCGAGAGCGGGATTTGAACTGCCAACCTTCAGATCAGTGGACAAACACCAACTGAACTACTGTCGCCCAATACAATATGATCAAATTTTTTTATTTTAATATTTTACAGAACTAAAACAAAAATAGACGAAATATAAAAAAAAGTAAAATAAAATAAAACTCTCTCACACCCTATCCCTCTCTCTACACAAAAACTTAAAAAAAAAAAAACACACACACACGAAAATTACTAGGCACATCACACATCAAGGGAATATGATAACGTTTTTACTCAGAGTTTTCAGTCCAATCCCTCTTAAACTAATTCTTAAATCTGTAGGTTTGACTCTAGTTTCCAAAGTGTGAGGCGATCTTGGATGTTGCTTTCTAATGACATCCTCTTACGCCCAGCTGAGCCGTGATCTACAGCAGCTCCGTGGGAGTCCTCATCACTCCCACCTCTCTGCACCATGCTGCACTTTGGGCCTGTCTACAAACTGAAAAGTGCCAGCGCCTTCACAGGATCCAGGGAGGGCTGTCTGCTGGTATCAAACACAACTCGACTGATGCATGTTTACTGTTTGCTACTAGAAAGATTTTGGGAGTGATGTGTGGGGCTGCAGGATTTGTGGGGGAAAAAAATCAAATTCTGATCGTTCTCAAAATCCAAATCTACTTTATTTATACAGAACATTTCAAAAACAAAACACTTTCCAAAGTGCTGTACAGACAGCGTAAAAAGAAAACAACAAAAGGTATTGATACTTTGCAGTGACATCATGCTGGGGGTGTTCTACATGTATCTTTATTGACGGAATGCTCAGCAGTTACCATGGTGACATAATGTTCACATGAGCAAACACAAATAAAAATGTTTGAAGAGTATGAAAACTCAGACACATTTCCAGGAGCCTGCGACCGAGCGTTAATTGTCCTGTTTAGGTATTTGATTTTCAGCAGAAAAGGTGAGAGTGACTAACTGAAAAAACTGTTGTTGCACGCTAATACTAGCTAACAACACAGTGGAGCACTTCCTGTATTACCACATGACATCACAGTGTTTTCATTTTCACAGATGAATTCCTAAGGGTTTGTGTGTTAAACATGTGTGAATGAAAACAAAACACAACTCTGGGTATATTTGTGATGAGGAAACAATAGTACAACAGAAAATAGTGTAATAAGGGCCCTTTGAAGAGATTGGGTATAATTTGTCAGATCAGAGAGACAAGTTCATGAAGACTTGGGGACTTTTTAATCGATCACATGAAACAGAGAAGGACTCGACCCCAAACCTCAAAGGACTGATTTTTCTTCATCTGAACTCTCTGGACTTTGCTGTACAGGCTGTTTTTGTTGTACACGTTGTGCACTGGCAGTGTTTGTGTTTTTTATGAAAAAATTGGAAAATAAACAAACAATATATTTAAAAAAGAGTGCCCTATGTAAACAACTCCATAGCATTAACAGTTAAAGGTGCACTATGTCACTTTTCTGATTGAAAGTCAGCTTTGCCTGGAATGTTCCACAGTTTGGCATTCATCCTATGTAGCTTGCATTTATTTCATTATAGGTATTTTATTGCCAAAAAAAAACAAAAAACTGAGTTGCCTCTCCACAGATCTGACAGACCTACAACCCATGAACTTGTACGTGTTTTTTTGTTTGTTTGTTTCAAAATGAAAGGGCCCATATAAGGCTATTTCCTGATCTATATTAAAATCCTGTTTCATGAGTTGTGTTTTGTTTCATTCACACATGTTTAACACACAAACTCTGCATATTTAGGCTAAGTTCATTTCTCAAACTGAAAACACTCTGTTCCACCTTGTAATGTCATCTGGTCATACAGGAAATGCTCCATTGTGTTAAAACTCCATTAAAAAACTCCATACACCTTCACTAAAATCATTTGGATAATTTCAGCCCTGGAATTGCCACTCTACTAAACTAAACCGTTTCATGACATCACAAGGTGGAACAGAGCATTTTGGGCTTTGGAGATGTAGACGGACTAATAATAAAGGGTTACTCAAATGTGTGTGAATTTAACAAAGCACAACAACTGTTTCTAAGAAAGTAACAACATTCTAACATGACTTAAAGCTCTCAAGAGTCCATTTTGCGTAATATAGGACCTTTAATCTAATCCACCCTGATAGAAGTGTCACTACATTTCTGAGATCAGCCACAGAAGCTGTCTCTAAATTTGAGCCATCTGCATCACAAAATATGCCGACAATTTGGACTTGTTTCTCACACTTTATATTAGAGATGTGTCATCTTCCTCGGAATCTGCCTCTTAAGACTCAAACTGTGACACCTGCTTTGCAAGATGCCACATTTTATTTACAAAATTTTCAGGATTAAAAATAATATTTTGTTATATTGTTTAATGAAATTTTGTGTGGTTTAAAGGTGCACTATGTAACTTTTCCACACCCTTCTCATCTCATGGGGATGTTACTGCTTTACCTGGAATGTTCCACTGTGTTTTATTATTAAAGGGCCCATATTACGCTATTTTCTGATCTATGTTATAATGTTCTTTCCTCATCACAGACTTGGAGTTGTGTTTTGTTTCATTCACACATGGCTAACACAGAAATGCATATTTAGGCTGAGTTCTTCTCTCAACAAAAACACTCTGTTCCACCTTGTGATGTCATGTGGTAATACAGGAAGTGCTCCACTGTGTTTTTAAACTGAATACACCTTCATTAGAATCATTTGGATAATGTTAACTTTAGAATTGCTCTCACTTACTCAATTACAAAAGGTAAATGTTGCATGATATAGGACCTTGAAATACTTGGTCTGGTGGGTTCGCCTGCTTGTCTCCATGGAGATAGAAAATTTGAGTTTAGTTTATATGTTGTTGTCTTTGTGTAAACACTATACACAAAAGAGATGCTTACCTTAGCTAAAACTAGTTTCCATCTGCACTTCCTGTTCATGTTAACAAACAAAATAAAAAATACCAAAGCCCAAATATCCATCCATTTACACTCAAAGCATACATTCTCCCTATCTGTTTAATGCCACACTTTGGAACATTAAAGCATTAGCGGACCCTCCACCAGAAAGCTTGTACTTGTATGTACTATTCAATCCAGCTAGAGAAAAACAAAGAATCATTATTATAGTAGGCCTATTATCACACCAAGATACATGAACTTTTGAACCATCAACCACATTCTTCACATTTAAAATGAAAGAGCATGTGAACTGTGCTCCTTCTGTTTGACACCTGCCCACTGCCCATGAGCCAAACAAAGCCTCAGAGACACTGTAGAGAGCAAAGGTCCAATGGGAAGATCTTATCCGAGCTGTTTATCATTTGAACTGTGAAGAAAAGCAATACCGCTGTGAGGTAGTCTGCATTATAAAGTCTGAATGAGCGTGACCTCTGGCAACAGAACTTAAGCAGAAAATGAAATCTGCAAGAAATGTTGTCTAAAAGGCCTGCAACATGAATCAAAGAAGGTGCAATATGCAAAATTTTTTAGCTTTCTATTGTAAAGATATTTCCTCATCAAAAACATCCTGAACCTCCTGAAGAGGTTTTAGAGCCAACCATGCATGTTTGAATAATCTATAATCTCTATAATATAATGAAAAGAACCATGCATATTACTTGTGTGCTGTTTGTTTGTGTTTCTGTCTGTACTACCTCACTAAATAAATAAAAATAAAAAAGTGAATAAAAAAAATACAATACAATACAAATAAAAAATAAACTCCTCGGGGAAAAAAACAAAAACACAATTAGACATTTTCCCCAAATTATTCAGCCCTATTGAAGGTTGAACTGAACCAGTGTAATCTGAAATCTATTTAGAAAATATATTACCTACAGTAATGATAAGTCAATACGTCACCCTAGAGCGCCAATCATGCAAACGTGGCATTTGGAGGTTAGACTCATTATATTATTCATCAACAAAAAACACATTTGAGATTCTGTCAGATGAGCTAAATTACACCTCATTAAAAAGTCAATAAGAGGAGTTTACTTGAGTAACATTAAAGGTCTTATTTTGCATCCTCCAGGCCATTTACTCTCTCTCTCTTTACAGTCTCTTCCACCTTGTGATGTCATGTGGTGATACAGGAAGTGCACCACTGTGTTTTTAAACCTCCATCTTCACTAGAATAATTTGGATAATTTCAGATCTGAAATTTCCAATCTCTGCTGAACTAAAGGTAAGAGGTAGCTTTTAATTTAAACTCTACGGCTTCATGACATCACAAGGTGGAAGAGAGCATTTTGAGCTTTGGAGATGTAGACAGGTTCATAATAAATGGTTACTCAAACATTTGTGAATGAAACAAAACACAACTTCAGGCATATTTTTGAGGAGGTAACAGCATTGTAACATGTCTTAAAGCTCATAAGAGTCAATTTTGCACAATATAGGACCTTTAAAGTGGAGCAGCATCAATCTCCATAAAATGAAATTAAAACTATTTTCCGAAACTTACAACATTACTCAAGTTTCCTGACAAAATAAACCAAAAAAGTCACCCAAAAGTATTTTGGGTACAACAAATCACAAACTGTCCAAAACACAAGAAAATGTCAAGACGAAGAAAAGATTATCCATTAATATTCCCTGTTTCACCTCCATGTGCAAGGGGGAAACGCACATCCTGTTATCCCACCTGAGACCACCCGTCGTGGGGCAGGATACTGGCACCCAAGGGCCTCCCTGACCTTCCGGGAGCACTCTTTTGGCAGACTCCACGCCCGCCATCCATCTTCCGCCTGGGTTCATATAATATTGTGTGTAAGCATTGCATCGCTGCTAAATTGCCAATCTGTGGAGATGTGATTAATTTTTGGGTTGAGAGGGAGGTAATTACCATCCAGGCATGAGCGCGATAGTGTGTGGGAGGGGCGGCTATGGAAGCTTCAAAGGGACAGAGTATACAGTGGAAGGACAGTGAAGCAGAAGAAGAAGAAGAAGAGAGGAATATAAGGACTTTTGGAGCATCAAAGAGATCTTGATAAATATCAAATATATATATATAGTTGTATATAGTTGGACTCAATTGGTGTCACTTGATTAGTTCAAGAAAATTGTACAGTGCGGTGACCAAGGCACGTACATGCTTTTCTTGAGAGATGAAAATAATTTTGCGATTTTACTGTTATGTATTGATTGTGTTGGCTGCTACCTTGGCCTGGTCTCTCTGAATCTCAGTGGGACTTCCTAGTTAAATAAAGGTAAAATAAGAAAAAAAAAAATATTAAAAAAAATTTCAAACTCCTGTTCAAGGAATAGACTCAATACTTGTTACCGATTCTGATACCACAATAATAAAAAACACTCTTTCTTTAGACTGAATGGCATTTTCAACGTTAAATGGTAGTAATATTATATCACCAGTTTTTAGTTTTTTTTACGGTCTTGGTCTCATCTCGGATTCAACCGCGTTTGGTCTTGTCTTGGTCTTGAAGGCGCTTGGACTCGGTCTTGTCTTGGACTCGAAGTATGACACACGACGAGTGCAATCATATGTCATTACGGCCGCTGCTGTCGGCAATAAACTTGACACCACACGCCCCCCAGTGTGCGGCTTGTCCGCACCGGCATGTAGTACCCTCGCACACCAGCGTGTATAGCCCATACAGGCTCCCTCAATGCACGCTAATTAGAAGAGCAAGACCAAATGCGCAGCAAAAACTAATCCAAATTTATGTTACAGTGTTGGCACAAATGCATCTGTATTTGTCACAACATGCGTTTGGTAAATGTGGAGAGGCTGGTGCCTCTCCACATTTACCACTGCAAAACCAGTAAGAGAATACAACTCCAGTTAGGAGTAAAAAAAAAAAAACAGGTTTAAAAATCCTACCCACTTTCTTCAGTTTTCTGTAAAGTGCCAGTGGAAGTGTGGGTGAAGGCCCAAAAAAGGGGCACAGAGTGTTTCAGTGCAGTATAGTTTGCTTGGCTTATTTTAAGCTTAAATTAGCATTTATCAGATAAAATGAAGATAAATCTATAAAAACATTGATATATATGTGTCAAAATAAGTGTAAAATACATATAAATGTCGAAAAGTACAAAGATGGTCTTGATTTGGTCTCGATGGGCCGTGGTCTTGGTCTTGTCTCAGTCTCAGCCTTTAAAAGTCTTTGTCTTGTCTTGACCCTCAGAGGTCTTGGTCTTGTCCTGGTCTTGGGACCCTGTGGTCTCGGACAGGTCTTGGTCTCGATTAGTGCGGTCTTGACTACAACACCAGTTCTGATACAGCTCAAGATTTTTCGAGGAAGAGATTTGACTAAAATATATTATGAATTGGAATTGTATTTTGAAAGGTGCATTGTGTAATCTTTCACAGTTTCACAGTATGGTATTGAACCTTTCTATCTTCATGGAGACCAATCCAGACTAAGTTACATGTCAGATCTGTGGAGAGGCCACCCCGCCCACAGTCAGAATGATGTATTTTTTGGGCTAGAGCAATGACATATCCATAGAAACAAGCAGGTGAGGGACCATCTAAAAACATGGCGCACCTTTGAAGGGGTGGGATGAGAAATAAGACAGAAGATTCAGTCCACAAGAAAAGACAAGATACTTATGTTTAGCAGCAATTAAATGCAATAAAAACTATAGACCCTCGCTTTTCTGGAATGGAGGCAACTGGAGACAACATTAAGACAACACAACACTTTTAATAATTACATGATATCTGTATTGACACTAAGGATTTTAAGTCTTTATTAATAGGTTTCCAGGGTAGAAACATCAGTTAGATTTTCTATTACACAAGGGTCTGAAAATCTGCCCACCATGAGTTAATAGTAATGGAAACTACTTCAGCAAAAATCAGCAATAAATTTTAATGGAACTACTTCAGCCCCACCTCTCCACACAGGTTGCTCCAGTGACTCTGAAAAATGGGTAAAATGGTGAGGGCCCATTTGTTACTATGGGGATGACAATATAAGAAATACTAGCACTGAGTATGGTTTTAAAGAAGAACTATGTAACTTTTTGGTTTGGGGTCCGTCACCTGCTTGTTTCTATGGATGTCATTGCTCTGCCTGGAATGTTCCACAGTACGACATTAAACAGCTCTACCTTAAATTTATTCAATTACAGGTGGTTTTATTGCTCAAAAAAATTTGCTCGAAAATAGGCATTCTGACTGCTAGCAGGATTGCTTCTCCACAGATCTGACTTGTAACTTTGTCTGGTTTGGTCTCCATGAAGATAGAAAGGTTTAATACCATACTGTGAACCCTTTTAGACAAAAGAATAAAATCTCCATGGACAAAAGCATTTGACTAACCCTCCACCAGAAAAGTTACACAATGCACCTTTAAAAAATGTAAAGTAAAAAAAAAATCAAAACTATTACATGTATCTGACCCAAACTGCACTCATAAGACTACAACTGCACAGGAGTTCATGCAAAAACAACCATTTATTCAGAAAAATACTAGAAAACAATGTATTTATAAAGACAGATTAAACTTGTGAATCATTTAATCCACTTTTTCACATATAAATATAAAAAAAAATAGGGATGCATCGATCCAGCTTTTTCAGTTCTGATGCCAATATCAATATCATGGCTTTAAGAATCTGCCGATATCAAACATTAACCAATACTAGTTTAAGGATTGAAAATGTAATTTTTTGGTCAAAAGAAAATATTTATCAAGTTTGTTACAATTGTGTTATGGAACTGTTATTTATCTTGGAAGTAACTACTCAACAGTTTTGTATGAAACATAGTTCAAACATTATGAGACATTAAAGCCATTAAAGTCCCAACCAGGATATTGGCTCAACCAATATCATGGAACACCTGATCCAGCAAATTGTCCTGGAGTGATGCCGATATTCAATACCAGTATTAGTACAGGTGCATCCCCAAAATTACCTAATCTTCAGTTAACTCGCTCACCAACTTTTTCCTTTCTCCTGTTGTCCCATATAAATCCTTACAATCTACTACCAGATCAGAAAATAGTGTAATATGGGCCCTTTAATAAAACACATGAACATATAAGAGGAACACTGAATGATGCTTAAATAATCTTTACTGGTCACTGAGGTGAGGAGCCTAACAGGTGGGGGTGAAGGCTTCTTCAGAGCAGAGAAGCATTGCAAGGCTGATTTCAGTGGGTTTTGAAAGGCCTTGAGCTCCATGTTGAGACATTTTACAACATTTGATTCAATCTCTGCATTGTCAGAGCTGCATGCTGCCTCCAGGAGACTGGCAGACAATCCATAAACTACTTCTAGATTTCTGGCCAATTCTTTTGCCAATTCTTGTGAGTTTGTTTTTGCTAATGCTGGTATCTGGAGCCACGATAAGCTGGTTCTTGATCTTGTTGTCCAGTCTGTTGGCAATGTCATGGCATGCATCTCTGCTGTAGACTTTGTCCTTTTGCAGTATTTTCTTGACCAGAGTGCAAGTCAGACTGCAGGTTATGGTGGGCCCAAACTGAAGCACAGGGGAACTGGTGCTTTCAGCTGGAGCAACTGTCTCTGTTTGTCTTGGTGTTTGTCCTTCATTGATTGTGTTTGGTTCAATAGGAGAGGAGACAGGGTAAGCTCTGGCCAATTCAGTGACTACAGTTATTATTTTTGTTTTGTTTTTTATCTGAGTTTCTGGTGGATTCACCTGTAGCTCACTTTGGACTTCTGTTGACCTCTCCACTGCTGTATGATCTGATGCCGCTGGTGTCTTCACCGCGCTAGCATCAAGTACCTCTGGTGTTTCCACCTCAGTAACATCTGCTACCTGTGTATCAGTCTCAGGAAGTTCAGGCCTGTCCTGCATTTCAGGTGCAGGTTCCTGGATAAATGAATTCACAGGATCTTCTTGTGGAAATGAGCACACTGATGCTGACTCTGATGGGGTCAGACTCTCCAAAACTCCCATCACAGCCAACAACATAAGAGTTCTTGTGGTACATGGTCAATAATGCGTTCCACTGTGTTAGTTACACCTGGTACAACGGTTTCATCACCTTGGTAACATCAGGTACCAGCAGTGTCTCCACGTCGTTAACATCAGCTACCTCTGATGTCTCCACCTCGGGACCATCTGGTACCTCTGGTGTCTCAGTCTCAGAAACCTCAGGCCTGTCATGTATTTCAGGTGCGGGTTCCTGGATAACTGAATCCACAGGATCTTGTGGAAATGAGTATACTGGTGCCGACTCTTGCACAACAGAAGTGGCCCTCTTTGAAACCTTCTGTGCATTTCCAGTAGCACCCTCTGCTGGTAGATCCTGTGAGTCCGCTGACGAAGACTGGACTTGAGAGTTGTGTGTGTCACTCCATTTAGGATGAGGGCTGCAGCATTCTTCTTGATCAGTGGACAAAAGCTCTAACGACTGAGCTACTGAAGATTTCAAGTATTTATTTCTTGACATTTTAATGACTACAGCTTACAGATAATGAAAACTCAAATTTGATTGGGTGTAACAGAAGCCCAGGTTGCTTCAGGTCATCTGCATTGTTGGCGCTGGTGTCTCATCTTCCTCTTGATAATACCCCAGAGATTCTCTATGGGGTTCACGTCAGGAGAGTTTAGAGACCAGTCAAGCGCAGTAACACCATGGTCACTGAGCCATCTTTTCGTACCTTTGGCTGTGTGGGCAGGTGCACATCCATAAAGGTTCTCAGCAGAAGGAAGCATGGCGTGCTCTAAAATGTCCTGGTAGATGGCTGCATTGACCACTGACCAACAGTCCAGTTCTTTTTCTCCACAGCCCAGGTAAGATGCTTCTGACATTGTTTCTTGTTCAGGAGTAGCTTGACATGAAGAATGTGACAGTTGTATCCCATTGTCTAGGGTTCATCTGTGCTCTCAAGGCTGCGGTCATCCCTCTCAAGGCTGCGGTCATCCCTTTGGCTGATGCACCTTTTCCTACCACATTCTTCCACTCAGGTTTTTATGAATATGTTTGAATACAGCACTCTGAACAACCAGCTTCTTGAGCAATGACCTTTTGTGGCTTTCTCCTTGTGGAGGGTGTCAGTGCCCAGTCAGCAGCCTTCCCCATGATTGTGTAGCCCACTGACCCAGACTGACAGACCATTTAAACTGATTAAGGCACCATCCATTAATCAAGTAAACGACCATATTACTCTATTTTCTGATCCATTTTATAATAATGTGTTTTCTTTCACTCACACAAATTTACCACACAACCCCTGCATATTTAGGCCGAGTTCTTCTCTCAAACAGAAAACACTCTTTTACACCTTGTGATCTTCAGACTAATAATAAAAGGTTACTCAAATATCTGAATAAAACAAAACACAACTCTGGGTATGTTTTTGAGGATGTAACAGCATTGTAACATGGCTTAAAGCTCACAAGAGTCAACTTTGCATAATACAGGGCCTTTAAATGCATGCTGTGAAATAACTAATGTGAAGCTTTGGTATATTTGTTAATTTTATGAGAAAAAGGGTGATTTACAATATGCATTAGGAGGCTATACTGTCTGTCTGTGTTCCCAAGTCTACACAGTGCGAATGAGCTGGCCACCTGTACAAGCACAGCTGTTCTCCTGAGCCTCAGATTAGTGGATTTCCTCCATAAACAGAATAAACCATGCGCACACGCCTCATATCTACCAGACGAGACCTGGTGAAAAAAAACTGCACAGCCAAGGTAAGAAGCACTAACTGTGTATGGGCTCTTCAACTGTCTCCTGATCAGGATGGCTGAGGGCGTCTTTAGCTTCTGACATGATGCACTACCTTAACATGTGGATAACTGGCCTGGAGTTGTGTTGTGTTTGTTTCATTTACACATGTTTGAGTAAATCTTTATTATTAGTCTGTCTACATGTCCAAAGCTTAAAATGCTCTGTTCCCCCTTGTGATGTCATGATGCTGTAGTTCTTAAGTTAACAGCTACCTTTTACCTTTTGTTCAGTTGAGATTGGCAACTTGCAGTTCAGGGTGAAAACATCCAAATGATATTAGTGAAGGTGTATGGAGTTTAAAAACACAGTGGAGCACTTCCTGTATTACCAAATGACATCACAGGGCAGAACAGCGTTTTTTGTTTAAGAGAAGAACTCAGTGTAAATATGCAGGGTGAATGAAACAAAACACAACTCCAGCTATGTTTGTGATGAGGAAGCAACATTATAACAAAGCTCAAAAAATAGTGCAATATGGGCCCTTTAAACAGAAATGCAGGCAAACCCCAAAACTGTGATTGAAGCTAGGAACAGTTTAGGAGTGGTAAGAAAGAATCACAAAAATATTAGACAACAGACATGTGTTTGGACGTCTACTCATTCGTTTTAGATCAGCAGTGATGACAAATTACAGTCCCTCTACTGCGGACTGCCATATGCTGTTTCACAGCCAATGTTAAAGTAAAAGTAAAATCTACGCGGTCATGGTCACATTTTTATATAGCGCTTTTCCACCTTGAAGGCACTCAAAGCGCTTTACATCAAGGAAGCACTCCGCCATTCACACACACATTCATACACCAGTGTACGCAGACACGCAGACCCAATGACAATATTCATCTGTGGGAGCTGGAATTGCACTGCCAACCTGTGGGTCATAACTTGTAACGCAATTCCTAACATGTCTGAAAGTCTAACGCTCAACGTAAATGAGATGCTGCTTGTCTACGGTATTTATTTATAGTAGATGTTTCTATTAGCACTTATGGCTGGGTAAGTTATGACTGTCAAAGTATACCAAAACTCAGACCATTTGTTGAATTTGTCACTTTCTAACATTTTAAATATTTCATTTTATTCATGCATTTTTGAAGTGATTAAGTTTTGATTGGAGCCAACAGAAAATGTACTATAGAGTCTGGACATAGTGAAGGTCGCCGCATGCAATGAATAATTTCATCTTTTTTAATCCATTCAGTGAGAGCCAATGGAAAGGGCCTTGGCATTGAGAAACACCAGACCCAGAATGTTAAAAGAACTAGAAACATTCTTCTGTGTAAAGCCATTCACGGGGGTACATTTACACGATCAGCTCAAATCAGACCACTACTATTACTTTGCACAGATCTGACCTGTAACTTGGTCTGGTTTGGTCTCCATGAAGATAGAAAGGTTTAACAGCATATTGTGAAACATTACAGACAAAGAAATAACATCTCCAATTATCAGAGAGAGATCAGATAACTCACATCAGATGTAACTGTTCTGATCAGATTGTTACAAGAAAAGGTTACAAAGGTGGTTTAAAAATCACTAATAATGAAAGGTCTGCATCCAGAGACAAGTTTACATATTAAGTAATTACCATAATGAGTTAATACTTCTGAACTGTAAATGCTATGTGTGCTTTTCCTCAGTGTTTAATACAGGCTGTAAATACCACCATTGTTCTGTGCAAATAAACAAGGCCCGTATAATTAGAATTATTCTAGTTTAGTCTTTAAGTGATTACATTTTCATATAGCTTAGTAGAACTGCCACAGCACGCTTAATGTGCTACAGTACCATTAATGTTAAAAGGATCAAAACACAGATAAGAAAAAATTCAACTAGAAAATTAAAATAAAGAAAATTACACTACAATGTAAGCGCTATAATTACCCATTTAAGGTTTAGCTAATTATCCGTGGTATAGCATTAGCGCCTTAAGATTATGAAGCTTAATGAGAGTTTAAATGCTTTTATGTAACTGTAGGATACAAGCTCTGTGAAATTGCGCATTAATTAGTATAAATCATGTGTATGTTTTTTGTTGCTTTCAGCCAATTAAATAAGCATTACCTTATATTTAAAGGAGACTCATTTATTTACATCTGTACAATTAGTTCCTTGATTCTTGTGAGCTTTTAGCCATGTTATAATGGTGTTTCCTCAACAAAAACACACCTGGAGTTGTGTTTTGTTTCATTCACACGTTTGAGTAACATCCTGCATTATTAAACTGTATCTTATCTTAACACCTTCAAAGCTTAAAATGCTCTGTTCCACCTTGTGATGTCATGAAGTGGTAGTTTTCCCGTTAGCAGCTACCTTTTACCTCTTGTTCAGTAGATTTCAATAATTTCACCCCTGGAAATGCCAGTGATTCTAGTGAAGGACTATCGATTTTAAAAACACAATGGAACACTTCCTGTATTAGTGTTTTCCATTTGAAAGAAGAACTCAGGCCTAAATATGTAGGTTTTTGTGTGTTAAACATGTGTGAATGAAACAAAATACAACTCCAGGTATGTTTTTGAGGAGTAAACAACATCATAACACAGATCAGAAAACACACTGCATTTGTCAGGAGCAGTGAGCACAGCACGATCTCATCTCCAGAAGCATTGGCAGACCCCCAAACCACAGTCAATCCTAACGCTGCTCAGCTCTTCCAATAAATGAAATACTTTCTTATAAGATGCAGACAGCACACAGCGGTTTCATTTTATCACAGAGCCTGAGTTAGCAATACGGGAAAAACATATTCATTTACACAAAAAATGCCAAGAGAATAAGATGCTGAGTGCTCACCTAAATCACCACAAATCATAGCTTAAAACAGGTGCTCATCAAAGCACAGATGGGTTCATGGAGAGATTTATAGAGGACAGTCTCTTGAGAGCTGATAAAGCTTTGGTATAAATAAAGTAAAGCACCACAGATCGCCCCAGCACAGCCAACGCACTCTCAGCCCAAAATGTAGCACTCTATCAAACTTGTCCAGGTTTGCAGTCGATAAAATGCCTTATGAACTTATGGACTTTTTAGCGCATAGGCCATCATCCTTAAGGGTGCATTGTGTAACTTTTCTGGTGTAGAGTCTGTTAAATGCTTTTCTCCATGGAGTTGATATTGCTCTGACTGAAATGTTTTAAACCTTCTATATAAAAAGACCAAACCAGATCAAGTTATAGGTCAGATCTGTTGAGAGGCGACCCCGCTCACTGTCAGAAGGCTTGTTTGTCAGGGTATTTTTGAGCTATAAAACCACCTGTAATTTAAGGAACCACCTGTAATGTAAGGAAGAGCTGTTTAATGTCATACTGTGGAACATTCCAGGCAGAGCAATGACATATCCATAGAAACAAGCAGGTGACAGAGCCCCAAACAAAAAGTTACATAGTCTCCAGCAGAGGTTGATATTTTGTTTTGGCCTATCTGCTGCCTAAAAAATACACACAAAGCTTTATTTTAAAACTTTAGTGCAAAGAGATAACGGCACAAAACATGACTACACAACTCTCTTAAAGGTTTGTCATTTTAAAAAGGAGGGTTATGGGTGAGTTTGTAGTAAATTCAAATGACACAATTTTGGGAAAATAATCAAAACTGTCCCTGCATATCAGCCCCAAAACATCGGCCACTGGTTTCGGGATCGGCATCGGCCATGAAAAAAACTTTATCTGTCAATCTCTACTTACGGACAGATGCAGACTGCATGAGGTGATCTGATTTTGTCAATAATGTACTGTTTTTCCAACAAAACCAAAATTAACTGAAACTCTTGGGTACCATGGCTTATCAACTGTAAAATTAAAAAACATTCTATAGGCCAGTACTATTCACTACAGGTGGGGGCAGCTAAAATTAATATTGTTCCATTGCCGATTTTGTTTTAATACAGCAAGGTCCTGGGTCTAGTCAATAATAGAAATAATCAGATTCCATATTTGGGAATTTACCTTTCACATAATGTATTCAATAGGAAAAACTGGCTTTTGCCCCCATCTGGAAGTACATCATCACAATCTATAATCTGAAAACCACCAATTTAATATAATCCATACAACTCATCTCAACAAAATATATTCATAACAATTATCGAATTTTTTTTCTCAGTTTTATTTGTATTAATGTATTCAATGGGCTCACTTCCTTTGGGCGTTACACAGATGAGTTAAAGGAGACTTATGGCCTGAGTATTGCATATAAGAGACGTCCCTTCAGAACCTACACTGTTGCACTCCCACTCACTCGGAGCACTAGCTGTTCTCACTCTGGGTTTTGGTGAAGTTGAACGGTGTTACCTCAGAAGAAGAGACCTTCAAGACCTCCACCTACATACACTCCTCAGGCAGGGGCAGATACACCGACTATAGCGAGCAATGCATGGGTGTCCTTATAGTTATTGGCACATATTATATTATTTTCTAATCTATGTTATAATGTTGTTTCCTCATCAAAACATACCTAGAGTTGTGTTTCGTTTCATTTACACATTTTTAGCACACAAGCCCTGCACATTTAGGCTGAGGTCTTCTCTCAAACAGAAAGCACTCCGTTCCATCCAGACTGTATATATAAATGGACATAGCTAATGCGTTAGCCGGTTCGTTCCAAATAGAAGTTCGCATGCGGCTCTCCCGGCTCCTACTGATCCTGGCTCCCTTTGACTTACATTAGAATATTGTCACTCCTCTCTCTGTAACTGCTGCTGTGAGTCTCGTCGTTTTGGTCTTAAAATGTTCGTCTTTACCCGCTCTGATCCTTTTGGGGTTTTTTCTGCACTATTTTGTTCTTCAAAAAAATCCTATTCATAATATAGCGCCTGTAAAATTTAGCGTCACAAACTTCATTTGACTGGAGCCAAACGCTATGGGTGACGTCACACTCACTTAGTCCACTTTTTTATACAGTCTATGTTCCACCTTGTGATGTCATGCGGTAATACAGGAAGCGCTCCAATGTATTTTTAAACTCCATACACCTTCATTAGAATCATTTGAGCCCTGGAATTGCCAATCCCTAAATGAACTAAAGGTAAAAGGTAGCTGTTCAACTTGAAAACTACCACTACATGACATCACAAGGTGGAACAGAGTATTTTGTAAACAGACTAATAAACCATGATTACTCAAATGTGTGACTGACACAAAACATAACTCCAGGTATATTTTTTTGCGGAACCAATATATGGTTTTAAATGGAAAATCAGCCGATTGATTCAAGTTATTTCTAGCTTTTAAGCCTCATATTCTGTATCCATGGAAACAAGCAGGTGACACACCAGAGCCAAGTCAGATCTGTGGAGAGGCAATCACACTCACAGTGAGAATAAATGTCTGTGCAAGTAAGTCTGAGTAATAAAAACAGTGCAAGATGCATGTTTAATGTCACACTAAGGAACATTCCAGGCAAAGCAATAACATCTCCAAGGAGAAAGGCAGGTAGTGAACCCCCCACCAGGAAAGTCACATAGTAATAGTATTAAAGAACTACTACTGCTACTACTGCTACTACTGCTACTGCTACTACTACTACTGCTACTACTACTACAACAACAACCACAACCACTACTACTACCACTACTACCACTACCTCTATTACCACTACTACTACTACCACCACTACCACCTGCTAGTACCTGCTACTGCCACTATCACTACCACTACCACTACTACTACTACTAACACCACTACTACTACAACCAATCCAACCTTTTTGTAAACTCACAAATAGTTGAGAAACAAATAATCCAAACCCTTCTTTCTTCTGTACATAACCAGGCTCACACTGTCTGAATACATAAAGACTCCACAATGACACCATATTGACATTTGCTACAAGCCATTTTTGCTCCATACAATGTTTAGCGCTCCCAACTATTCAGATGGAGAAATCAAAGCCCTGCCATTACACTGCGAGAGGATAGAGAGAGATTTGTTAACATTTGGGAGATCTCTGAGCTACAAGCCAAATATTAATAGAGACTGTACATTTTAGCTGATGACCATAAGGCGTCAAGTTGGATGCTAATTCTTTCTACGAGAGAAAACAAATAACACAATTACAGCAGAAAATAGGGCTGAACTATATGGGAAAAATATCAAATTGAGATTTTTCTGGACGTTACAATAAGATTTTATGTTTTAATAATAGATTTCTGTTTAAAGTTCACAAACATGAGGCATCCAGAAGAATTGATAAAACGTCCAGTTTTATCTGTGGAAAAACTGCTAAAAAATAACAGTTTTTACACAGAATAAAGACTGTGTGTGTGAGTGTGTAGGAAATTATGGGACTTCATTAAATGCAGCCTTTGTGGATTGCTAATTGTGTCCATTCAGTATGGCAGTAAAACAGTGAGAACACTAGGGTCACGTTACAGGCCAGATCTGTGGAGAGATGACTCAGTGCATATTTTTAAGGTATTTTTGAGCACATTTTCAGGACCCTGTGATGAATGCAAGTGTTTGATTTTCAACAAAAAGGTCAAACAAGGCTAATGCTAGTTACGAAGTCACCCCTTTCTGGTCAGATTGTGTTAAAAAAAAAGTTCAAGCTAAAGTCCAACTTGAGTAACAGAGCTTCAAACAAAGTAGTACCTTCGGTTAGCTTCACACCAAGCTAGAGCTAGAGCTAGAGCAACTGTCCCTTTGTGTTAATTAATAAGTACTTAATATTGTGTATGTCACTTCAGTAAGTTGCTTATAAATGTAGCTAAATTAAAGTTGGAACCTTTAATGTTTTTTTGTGTGAAAAGGGGGCAATATTACAAGTCTATACTTCTTTCTGCTCCTTTTCATTCACATTGATGTATGAAGCATAATTATTTTATATTAATCTTACATGAATGAAACAAATAAAAAAAAAGAGAAATGAAATGAAAACACCCCAGGGAAACCCGCAAAACCAGACCGTTTAACGTGGCCTGTATAGTCACACTTTACCACGTCATCCAAGGAGTGACAATACTTCATATTAATTAACAAAGCAGCAAAACCACCACACAAACAGATCAGATTCCATTAAACTGCAATTATGCAACAAGAAGTTCAAGTTACGGACAATTTCACGCAACAAGGACAGTCTTAATAAGTGTGGCGGGCTCCTCTCTTAGTGCAGAGCTGGGGCCAAATGTGTGTCTTGTTTTAATTGCATGAGGAGGTGGAATCTGAGCAGGCTTGTTATCGCATCCCGTCATACTTGTTTCATCTGAAAGAACTGGATGAAGCCAAGTAGTAAAAACAAGAAGTGTAATTATAGACTACAACATCATTAGCTCCAGTCTATGTGCGAGTTAAGAGAGGGAGATGGGCTGAGAATACATATGCATAATGTAAATAAAAGTTTAGAGTTTTGTGAGAATAGTTTTAAGCAAATTTAATCTGGATCTAACCGGATATAGTGGAAGGCTCACCTAGAAAATGCAAATATACAGACAAAATGTACAAAGGCCTGTCACTAGGGATGTAACGATATCAAAATCTCTCGATATTTTCAGGATATGCAGCTTACAGTACGATATTTATTGCTATATCAAAATTGTGAATAGGCTGCTTTTGTCATAAAGCAAATAATTAAGATTACTTCATGTAGATTAGACTGAAACAGAGCAAAGGATCATGGTATATGTAGTTCTCTGTTTTTGCACCATAACAATGAATTTAAGCAGAGAAACTTGCAATTCGATATACTGTGACACGATATTATTGTGAGACTTTTGACGATACGATACCACAATATTTCGGTTATTGTTATATCCCTACCTGTCACGATAACAAATCTGAAGTACGATATTTTGCTGATGAAAATATAGATGATAAATGATAGATAATATTGAAAATTATTATGCCACTGACAATGATACTCTTAAACCAGGATTTCTGACCCCAAAAAAATATTCTATACAGTATTGGTAATTAACATGTGCTGCAAAAATAAATGAATTACTTAATGAATTATTGAAGTTAACATGTTATCATAGTACAGAAAAATAACAAAAAGTTCCCCACTAATACATGACAATCCTAGATGTACAATTAATATGGCAAGTCCGACGGAGAAAAACAAAAGATAGCAGCTGATCACCGCCTACGACAAAGTTCCTGGACTTACTTCCCTGAGCTCACCCCCTGGGGCCTCATGCTCTTAGGTCAGCACCTGCTAAGAGACTGCCACCCACATAACTTTGCTTTGGTAAGATTTTAGGGACCTTGAGGTTGTAAGTAAGTGTCAAATCTTCAATTCAAATCTTAAGAAAAGTACAAAAAAAAACTAAATAACAAAGATTTAGTATTTATCGTGACCTGGGTTCTTCTCTGGTGAAAAAGGTGCATCTTCAAAAACACAGACTTTGGTTATTCAAAGTTGATGTTTGGACCATTACTTTATACAAGTGGGATATGACTTGTATCATGTCATGTCATGTTGATTTATTGACAACTAAAGGAAAAAAAAAAGCTCCTCGCTTTGGGTTGCCAGATCTTTAAACTAGTTTGCGTAAAGGGGTTGCATAAACCTAAAATCACACAAGGTCATATTTCTCATGTGTGCATAGCCAAAATAGTCATAAAAGAAGTCTGCACAACGTGTATGGACATCAAAAGTAAAGTAAGAAATTCAACTCTATTTAAAACATTCTAAAAGATTCAATGCAAAAACTTCTTACTGTAATCACAACACTAACGACATCTACAACATTTGATATGAGCCAAAATAAGCTGTCATGGTCAATACAGCAGTTGGATATAAAACTGTTATCGCTTGCATTTTTTCTTTAATATAAGAAAATGTTTTTTTTGGAGAAGACCCATTGTATAAACTAGGGCTGTCAAGATGCACTGCAAGTCTCAAACTAATGATACTGCACAAAAGAAGCCCTCTATTTTTGCTTGCTCATGTAAACTTCAACCAACCTGGGGGCTGTACTCACAACTTATAAAGACAAAATAGCAAAAAAGTACTATTCAGCTTTGCAAATAAGAAGTACAGGTGAACCCAGGATACATATTGTGTGCTGTTATCTTAGAGTCAAGTGTTTTTGGCTGGGCCCTTTTCACCATAATACGAGTCTAACCCACATCCTCACACAAGTACCGCCTCATGCATCTCCTCTTAACAGATGTCCCCGTGACTGCCTCTTGACATTTACCAAAGTGAATATGCAAAGTGGGGAAAGTTTTAGGGGAGTTTTTTTGTCATGATTAAAGTTGTTCATAGATTCTTGAAAACACCCTTAAGGCCGACAGCTTTTATCTTTTACTAAATAAACTCGTTTGTAACTTTAAGCCATGTTTTATAATGTGTTTATTAAAAAACTGAGTTTATGTGACCAAACAGCTGATTGGACAAGAGAGAACACAGACTCAGGCGAAAAAAAGATGGCAAAAAGCAGATAAACATAGAATAATCATTTCTCCCCAAATGCTGACTTGATGTTGTGATAAATCCCTGTATGCAGTTATGACAACTTGTATATTAAGCAGATATGTTAGCAAAAAAAAGCTTTTGTGTTCACAGTAGATCTAGCTTTGATTCACAGCACCACAAACTTAAATTAATTAAATGTGTTTTTGTGAACTGCTGAGAGCAGCCTTATAATTACAAGTATAATTCAGATAGTAGGGATGGGACAAAATCTCATACCACAAGATCTCGTGAGACAAAACTGCCACAAGATGATGCTGAAAATGATCTCGTAAAAATATGAGGGAATAAAAATCTCACATCTGCCTTGGATAAAAAGGGGGTTAACTTTGCTGAGTAATTCCTCTTGAGAAGCTTTAATACCAAAAAGCAGTGCTACAATGACAGCAAAACTATTCAATTAAACAAATCAGAAATTGTGAACTGAATGGCACAATTTATTTATGAACAATTATATTAAAATCTTGTTAAAAGTCTTGTTCTCGTGGGCTGAATCTTGTGATACGTCTCGTAGAAATTGTGTCTCGTCCCATCTCTGTCAAATACGATATAGATTTAATTTATTAAGAAAAATGAGCTATGTTTGGGTGACGTCATTGTCTCATGTAGCAGAGTCCTGGACCCGGAGTCGTCCCCAGAGCCTGGAAACAACTGCCTGAGGGAGCTGTACCAAACAGACCCAAGTCTACCTCAAGTGAACCATGCCAATGTAAAAAAAGACGCTACATAAACTTTTTAGAGGGGTCTCCATCACCCATCTTTCTCCATGGAGATCTTATTTGTTTGCTTGGAATGTTCCACAGTATGGTATTGTATCCATAGAGACAAAAGCGAGTTTGCTGAATACAAATAGTCCTTTGTTTGATATTTTGGAATCTTGGTCTCAGAGTGAACCCTCGTCTCACTGCGTCTACGATGGATCTGAGTCAAACATGAGACCCACAGTAAACAGAAAAGCCCCATTGTGAAAAAGACCATCTCCCTTTTCCATTTCATGAAGACTATAAAGGTCATATACTACGCAAAATTGACTTTGTGAGTTTTAAGCCATGTTATAATGTAATTACTGGGTTATTAGTCTACATCTACAAAGTTCCAAATGCTCTGTTCCACTTGTGATGTCATGAAGCAGTAGTTTTCAAGTTAACAGCTGCATTTTACCTTTTGTTCAGTAGCGATTGTCAATTCCAGGGCTGAAATCATCCAAATGATTCTAGTGAAGGTGTATGGAGTTTAAAAACACAGTGGAGCACTCCCTGTATTACCACATGGCATCAGAAGGTGTGTTTTCTGTCTAAGAAAAGAAATCTAAATATGCAGGATGTGGGATGTGGTGTTAAACATGTGTGAATGAAACAAAACATAACTCCGGGTATGTTTGCGATGAGGAAATGACATTATAACATAGATCAGAAAATAGTGTAATATGGGCCCTTTAACAGACACACTATGGTACCAACTCCTACAGCCATGGAGTTCAGAACCTGATATTTGCTCAGAAAAACCCTGGTTGCAGCCAAATCGTGTTGATTGCACAGTGTGTATTTGTGCCGTCTTATGACTTTGAATCCTTCACATCTTAAAGTGTAACATCCAGAAATCTTAAGAGATAAACTAAATTCATGTAGTGAACATCAGGCAACCTCATGCTGAACATCACCCCACATTTAAATGCAGCCTGCACACACATATCTGAAAGCCTGTATTTGGGCAGAGCTCTAGTACGTGCTCATATCACTCCCTCCTTTAGCTCCATGCACTCCATTACTCCACACTATTCCTTCAAGCTGTTTTTCTCCAGTCCAGCCCAATTCTAATGACACAAGTCTCGCTCCCAAATCACCTCTAGCTGCTGTTAAGAACCGGCCAACTCCTGGTCAAGGCCTGCCACCTGCAAATTCCCACACAATTGACATCCCATTTCTAGCGGCTAGCTGTAAAAAAGAGCTACTTTAACTCAACCTGCTGGACAGAAGAGGAATTTAAATCAAAGTCTATATGCCCAGACTGTAGCACAGACCTGCCACTGTCCGCTTCAATTGGGAAAGTGCCCAATATTAATATTCAGAAAAGTCCTCCATTTTCAATTACAGAGGAGAGGAGTTTTTTCTTACAGGCTGGCGAAATTTAATAAATGTACTGCCCCAAGTCTACAATGATGCTGGCTGAATATTTGAATTACAGAGCTACACATGGGGTTTCTCAGACTACTAAAGGATTTCAAATATCCCAAAAGAGAACGTTATTTCTTTCTTCTCTCAATTTAGAGTAAACAAATGTGGCGTATGGTTGCAATATTTACTTTAAACAATAATGGGCTCCGAACAGCCTTCCAGTCAAACATGTCTCTGGTGATATTAGTAGATAAAGCATTTGAGATGGGAACTGCGACTGCAGTGATTGTGCAAATTGGCAAGGCTTATGACTCAACTTGACTCTTCTAGATTAGATTTTCAGTTGATTCTCGCCATTTATTTCATTCATTCAACAAGAGAGTAGTCAAGAAAAGGAGCAGAAAGAAAAATGTACAATTCCTGCATAGACTCTCTCATTGAAGATCCTGTATTTCAAAGGTGGAACATGGAATTTTTCTGGAGGATTTCTGCCACGTGCTTGTCTCTATGATGTTACTGCTTTGCCTGAGTGGTCAAATTGAATGTTAAAGGGCCTATATACTCTGAGAACCTCCGGGACCGGTGTCCTGCTGGTGCCCAGAGTCAGGACTAAACACAGGGAGTCAGCGTTTCAGATTTATACAGCTAAAACCGGGAACAGTCTTCCTGAACTGAGACTTAGACACGACTTTATTGATCCACAAGGGAAATTACTTGGACACAGTAGCTCACATATCACATTATATTACAAGAACGAGTTTGGCTACTTTGGCTCTGTTTAAATCCAGACTCAAAACGGTTCTGTTTATCTGTGCATATGACTGAAAGAAGAGTGCAGAATGAAAACCTCTCTTATTTAATCTCTCTCTCATTTTTAATGTTATGATGTTTATTGTTTTGATTTGTTTGTAGTGTGATTTTAATGAAATTCTTATTCTGTAAAGCACTTTGAATTACTTTGTGTACGAAATGTGCTATATACAAATAAACTTGCCTTGCCTATATTACGCTATTTTCTGGTCTATGTTGCTGTTTCCTCTGAGTTCCCTTTTTGAGTTTTGTTCATTCACACATGCATATTTAGGCCGAGTTCTTCTCTCAAATGAAAAACACCACCTTGTGATGTCATGCGGTAATACAGGAAGTGCTCCACTGTGTTTTTAACCTCCGTACACCTTCACTAGAATCATTTGGATCATTTCAGACCAGGAAATGCCAATCTTTACTGAACTAAAGGTATAAAGTAGCTGTGAAGTTGAAAACTACAACTGCATGACATCACATGGTGGAACAGAGCACTTTGAACTTTGGAGATGTAGAGAGTCCAATGATAAAATGGTAACTCAAACATGTGTGAATGAAACAAAACTTGGCTTTTGTGTAATATAGGACCTTTAAACTCATCTATCTCCTTGGAGACTTGCAGGTGAAGCCTCTTATACATAGTTACAGGTCAGGTCTGTGGAGAGCTAAGCCCGGTAATAGTAGGAATGCATGTTTATCAAGCTTATTTTTATTGTATTTACTTATTTTATTTATTTATTTATTGATGCTGTGTGACAATCCAAGAAATGCCCTAACATCTCTATGGAAACAAGCAGGTAGAACTCCCACAAAAGTTACACACTGAACTTTTTACGCATTTATTTTTAACAATGCTTATTCTGCCCAAAAGAGTTATAACTTCAACTTCTGAGAAATTTGACCAAACAATTCAAACAAAATCAAATAAAAACATATATATTGTAAAAATAAAAAAATAAAAACAGCCTCTCTATATTTGTGTTGAGTGCATTCAGCATTTACATCACAGTTTCTGAACGCTGCATTCTGAAAGTACGTCGGCCATTTTATAAAGCCGTAAACCGTGTTAGCAGAGTCGTCGGCATCTCGAAAGCTCTCCATGAAACTCCTCTCCTCTGGCCCCATTCTGTTTGACCTGTCCACAGCATTTCACAGCCTCTCCTCTCTGTGCACCACAGCACTTAAGCAAACACAAAAAGAACACGTATTTGACAAAAATACATAGATTTTCCATCATATTTTGTTGACTTCGCAATTGCTTTTGGTGAACTTTAGGCTGGCAAGATTAATCGTAATTAAATTGAAATCATAATTTGAATTGACGGAATTAGTAAAGCAATTTCTTAAATATAGAGTTAGACAAACTTTACTGATCCAAAAGGGAAATCATTTGGACACAGTAGCTCACACATCTCTATATATTATAATAACAACAAGCAAAAATATAAATGGTAATAATAAATTCAAAATAAGTAGCAAGTAGCAAGAGACTGGTGTGAAATTAGGCATAATTATATAAATGTATATGTCCAAGTACAAATAAAATATAGAAATATAGTAACACAGGCATATCTCAGTTGTATAGTAGAGCTGGGCGATATGGCCTAAAAATAAAATCTCCGATTTCTTTACAAAAAATCCAATTTCCGATTTTAATCGATTTTTCTCTGCCCTACTCAAAAACAAATAACAGATGACAAATAAATGGCTCAAAACAAGTTTTAACTTTATTCTTTTTTTTAAACTTTAGGGTTAAAGTGCAATCTGACAAGCAAAAAACATACTTGTAAGTGAAATGGCAGACCAGGCCATTGTAAACACTTTTAGAAAGTTTTGATCATATTGCTGCCGCTGTCTGTTGTCATGCAGATGAGTCGGTCTTCTGCAAGTTTCCACGAAGTGAAAGCATCTTTCAATCCTTGCGCGATTAATCCCCCCTTGTGATCCTCGGGAAAATACACTGTTTGCAGACAAACGCTTCGCATCGCCCAGCTACTATTAACAAAATGTACCGTTAAACTCAAGTAGGGCTGCATCGTTCGGCTGGACCACAGGTCAGTCGTAGCAGAAAAATACGACACCTCCTCCGCTCCGCGCCCCGCTAACTTACCCGTGTAGAGCGCTGCAGCGCATTAGTTCCGCTTTCGACGCTCGCGTGTAAAAAATAATACTAATAATAAAAAAATCGATTTTCATAAAAACACATCGTTCTGAACTGTAAATTCGAATTAATCAATTTAATCGATATATCGCGCACCTCTATTGTATAGAAGAGAAAAAAGTACAAAAACAGTACATAAGGATGAGTTGTTGTACAGTTGTATTGAGTAACGTATGAATGTAGTCCTGTCTTGTATACTGTATTCTATCTTATTCTGAATAAAGACTGCTATCCCTGTAGTTCAGATCAGTACAAACATGTTCTGAAAGTCTTGTATTAGTTTGTCAGTTCATATTTCAGTCTTTTTGTCGATTCTCCTTGATGTGGAGAACACTGTTCAATTTTTTTATTTTTTATTTTTATTTTTTTTCAAATCATCATGAGTTTTTGGTGTTGTATTTTCAAGTTATTATTGACTTTCCAAATAGAACAAATGTTTTCTCAACTGCCACGAAGATCGCTCAATTATAGTCATCACAAAGTGTAGTCACTAATTATTACAAAGGGCCTTGCAAGCACACTTATTATTTTTTTTTAATAATAAGGCATTGATGCATCATTTCTTCCACTATTGTTTACACAGAATAAATGACAGATAAAATAACATCTTTTTCACATCTAGTCCATTTCTTTCAAGCTTGTGCGACAAATATAATAAACCCACTTGTCTAACTTTCAAAAAGGCATTGCACTCAATGGAAACCCGAATTATTTACAGGTGTCTGCTATTTGCTTGTCTCCATGGAAATGTTATTGCTATGTCTATGCTATGTTATCGTTATATGCTATTCCTGTTTCACAGTATGGCATGTTTCAAGGTGTTTTTATTGTTCAAAAATACCATCAAAAATATGCATTCTTACTGTGAGCAGGCTTGTCTTTCCACAGTTCTAACCAGTGACTTGGCCTGCAGGCACCACCTGCTTGTCTGCTTGAGATATGTGTCTAAATGGTGTGGTATGTTATACACATCAGCCATGTCATCTTCATGACAAAAGCAGGTGATGTACCCTCCACCTGAAGAGTGACAGAGAGGGCACCTTCAACAAACAGATGAGATTTGATTCTGTATAATAAAAGGACTCTAAACTATAAGCTTTGGTTCAGGTCAGCTTGGTGTGTCACTCTGAACTCACTTCTACACATTATCAATCTGGAATGGCTCTCACTGAAATACCTTCTGCTCATTTTTCAAAAACAAAATAGTTGGTTTTGACGCTAAAATAGTCTGAAGTACAGCTGTCAGCATGTCCATGTCCATGTCTTGTTTTGGTTCATTTGGACACTTACGCACAAACCTCAATGCTGCTCTGTGATTGGTCCACTTGTCTGATTAACTTTACAGCGGGAGTCCCTCAAGATGGATTCTCGGGAGTTTGTGAACTCACAAATATCGTGAGAATCCATCTTGCTGTGCAAGGTTAAACTAGTGATGCAATTTAAAAAGCAAAATTAGTAATCTAGGCTGTGCCCCTGTAATTATTTTTAGGAGGGCTTTAATTATCCCAGTATGTATTACATTGACTGTAGAGCAGGCTGTAGCAGTGTGTGAGGGCGTGCACTTGAGGCGGTGGAGTTCACGTGCACTCTCACCTGAGCACTCATTAGTATCAGTGATGCAGCAGCTCGGGGGGCTTCAGTCCAAAGAGCATGTGGTGAGACCCCCGTGAATGTGCCCTCCTGCCCAGCCATCTGTGCTCCCAAAAACAGATGGGAGTTTCTCACTCACTTTGTTACAGGGCAAAAATAATACTTAAACATATGAAGCAAATGGTAAAAACTGCCCTGTGGTATTTAGTGTCAGATATTGTACTAAATATACTTTTATTTAAAAGGTACACTGCGTAATGTTTTGGTGGGGGGGTCCCCAAGTAGATTGTATTGTTTTGCCTGGAATGTCCCATAGTGTATAATATTTAAAGGCATTGTACTACAGTTTTGCAGTAATGGTAATGCCAAACCATTAGCATGTTAACAGCGCACTTCCTGGTTCTCAAAGAAAAAAAGATGTAATTATGCAGACAGCACACAATATATATGCAGTAAGGCAAAAGCAGTTTTGCTCAGCTATGGAAAAAACATAAGGTATGGCCACTTGAATGCCTATATACCATGAAAAACATGCATTCTTACGGTGAGTGGAAATGTCTAATGCTATACTGCGGAATATTTTAAACAATAACATCTCCATGGAGACAAGCAGATGGCATACATTCCCCTTCATATTCATTTCCCATTTGTTCAAAAGCATAATATGTGCCCTGAAAACAAACTCAAAGTGTCTACAAAAGCAGAGTTTGTTGGCAGACAGTGCAGCTCTGACTGGAGCGGGGCTCCTGTGTCTCTGAGCAGTTTATCACATCTGAGCCGTGAGAATACTAAATAAGCACTTCTGTCTCTGAAGTGACTGAGACTGCTCCTCTGAGTCCTGCAATTAGTCCTATTATGTGTCTGAACTAAAGGAGCTGGCTGCTTCCTTGTCACCACATCTTTGTTTTTTTCAGTATTCATATTTAATAACATTTTTTAACAATATGGACGGCAAATGTTGGAAATGGGGCAGAGAATTAAAGGTGCGCCATATAACCATATGTCTTGCATTTATTCAATTACAGGTGTTCTAAAAATACATTTAAAACATGCATTCTAACTATGTGGGGTTGCCTCACCACAGATCCGATCTGTAACTTGACCTGGTTGCATCACCTGCTTGTCTCCACGGAGATGGATACATTTAATGCCGTACTATTTTCCAGGTAACGTAGTAAAATATCCATGGAGACAAGCAGATAGCAGACGCTTTACATAGTGCAGCTTTAACTGAGTCTCCATCAATGAGAAGGTCACTGGTTCAAGCCCTTGATGAGAACATGTGTGTCCCTTGGCAAGACAGTTCACCCACAGTGTTAAATCTAGCTATAATATACTCTGTGGTTGGTTGTGACAGGAAGGGCATCTGACATAAAACTGATCCTATATTACACAAAAATTACTCTTGTGAGCTTCAAGCCATGTTAAAATGTTGTTACCTCCTCAAAAACATACCTGAGGTTGTGTTTTGTTTCATTCACACGTGTTTGAGTAACCATTAGTGTGTCTACATCTCCAAAGCTCAGAATGCTCTGTTCCACCTTGTGATGTCATGTAGTTGTAGCTTTCAAGTTAACAGCTACATTTTACCTTTTGTACAGTAAAGATCCGTCAGTTCCTGTTTTACCAGGTGGAGCAGTGTTTTCAGAGTTTTGAAAGAAGAACTCAGCCTAAATATGCAGGGCTTGTGTGTTAAACGTGTGAATGAAACAAAACTACATGTATGCTTTTGATGAGGAAACTACATTATAACATAGATCAGAACATAACGTAATGCAGGCCCTTTAATGAATGCACATTTGCAACAATTTGAAGATTTTACTTTTGTATAGCCCTATACCAAACCTGTTTTTTGCACCAGAACAACTAAAGCCAACTGGACAAAAAGCTGAAAAAAGCATAGTTAAAGTTAGTATTACTTGTACATGAGCTTCTTGTCCTTTAAGTCCATGTTGTTAAATGTTAATAAAATGCAGGTGCCACTTGTCCTGTCTCCTCTCCCTCTTCCCCTCTCACTGATGAAGGTTAAGTATCACTACATCTCAAGTCTGTGGGCCCATGCAGTATCTATCGTGGGAGTTATCTCAGGAATCTTAAATAAGACATCTGCAGACCAAGTTTAAGTGTGATGTGGTGGACATATAGTTCAGATTTAACATTTTCTACCGTCTTGAAAAAGCTAAAAAAGGGTTACTGAAGTGTTTTATATGTGCAAAACTGATGGTAGAGCTGTGCAATTGAATTTTAATAGAGACTCTGATTGTCATTACTGATAGTCAGTGAAATGTGTGGGACTTTTTAATGAAGAATGCTACAGTCATGTGGTTAGGACCAAAGTTCCTATTTTGGGAGTGGAAACATTTTTTGGTTTAAAGAGCCCATATTACGCCGTTTTCTGATTTATGTGATAATGTTGTTTCCTCATCACAAACACACCTGGAGTTGTGTTCAAAAACCCTGCATATTTAGGCTGAGTTCTCTTTCCTTCAGACTAAAAACACTCCACCTTGTGATGTCATGTGGTAATATAGGAAGGCTCCACAGTGTTTTTAAACTCCACACATCTTCATTAGTGAATAATTTTAGCCCTGAAATTGCCAATCTCTACTTAACAAAAAGTAGCTGGTAACTTGAAAACTACCGCTTCATGACATCACAAGGTGGAACAGAGCATTTTGAGCTTTGGAGATGTAGACAGAGTAATAATAATGGATTACTCAAACGTGTGAATGAAACAAAACACAACTCCAGGTATGTTTTTGAGGAGGTAACAACTATAACATGGCTTAAAGCTCACAAGAGTCAATTTTGCGTAATATAGGACCTTTAATTTCAATTTTTTAAATCTTGTTCATGTTCTTTTTGGTAATAAGAAAAAAAAGGTGAAATCAAAAATGAGATTCATGTTTTTTTGTTTTTTTCCCAGCCCTAACCCGTGGTACTGTTCACCCTCTAATACTGCGGTAGATATGTGAGGGACATGGTGGACTGTCAACACTGGTTTGTCATGGAGCCAACCTTCAGAAACAGGCTTTGACACGGCTCCTCACTGTCACATTCATTCTCTATGGGCCTTTAGAGTGTCACAGATGTGCTTATATATGCAAGGCTGCTGTTGGTGGATCAAAAACAGTTACATAAATATAACTTATTGATATTACATAGCAAAATAAAAATTCTAATCCGTCAACTGGGTTTACAGTTTCTGCTTGTAAACAAATCTGTGTTTTAGTTTCAGTGTAGTTGGCTTCTCCATTCAGACAGATAGAAGGCAGTGTCCACCAGTAATGTGACCAAAACTCAAGAAGCTGCTTGGATGATTTGACTTTTTCTTTTGCTATGAATCATACCCGACTGAGGGATCACACAGACACTGATGGATTTTTTTGTAGTGGTCTTGCCAAATCATTCACAAGGGTTTAAAAAAAAAAAAAAAAAAAATTGGATTTAAATTGAATAAAGGGATCAATCAATATTATGAAATAAACCAACAATGAGAGAAACGCCTCACTGGAATGGACATGGGCAGTTTTTTCCATATGGTTCTCATCTAACTACATTTGATGAAATTGCCTAGCAGTTGCTTCCTTACAGTTTCTATTCATTCAATGCACTGATATATGAACTGACAAACTAATACACTTAGCAGTTTATGTGCAGAATAAAACAGGAAACGTTTGTGGAGGAAATTAGATATGTAAAAAAAAAAATAAATTGCAGCCTTTGCAATTTGCTAATTGCATTCAAATAATAATTCAGATTCAACTGCGAATTCATCTTGCAGCCCTATTTGACAATATAGACACAGAGGTAACCCAGAGGTAGAGTACAATAAAACTTTTTTCTGTGTCAACAACTATAACTTTTCCTCTGAACTTTTACACAGTAGTGGCTCTGGCATGAACCTAATGTACTTTTCAGTTCTTACTTCATGTATACTGCACTTCTCTATATTGATACTTTGCAGTGACATCATGCTGGGGGTGTCCTGCATGTATCTCTAAAGGTGGACTGTGTAGGAGTTACCATGGTGACACAACACACACATTAGCACACACTGTCAGAAAAGTTTTAAGATCGAAGTCTGAAAACTGAAGAAAAAATAACAAAATAAAACCTCAGAGCAGAGAGAGCAGAGCCTCCAGTTAGCATCACACCCACAGAGAAGGTTGATGACATCGGCTGCAAAGTATATACAATACAACAGTGCGCCATCTCAAACTGAGTCGATTATGAGGCAGACATTTATTCTTGTTTTCATGTACTCTCCACAGACATGTTTACTTGTGCCAGCGTTTACAAACTGCCATGTAGCTCTTCTCTTTTGCAAATGTGTCTCCCTTGATAGGACTCCCACACTGGCTTATGACAGCACTGATTTCCCCAGGGCTGTATTAGAAAAGGGGAGATTGGTTCCAGTCCCCAGAGTAATCCAGAACCAGACCAGGTCCTGAAAGGGGGACAGACAGGTGGTATGACGCCTTATGTCTCGACAAAGTTCAGCCTGCCATCGCTCTGCAGATGTTGTTGGGGCTGGAAACTAAAAAACAAATGCATCAATCAAACTGTTGACACTGGGTAATCTTTGGGAAACAGAGCGGTGATAAGGCGCGCTGGCGATGAAATGCACAAATGGGGTAACTTAAGCTTGGTGAAACAATACTAAATATCAACAAACATCCATAAATACTTTTGCATAGGACATTTATGTGCAGAGAAACATAATGCTCTACTGAAGCCACTGCAGGTGAATAGGACAAAAATCTTAAATTTACAGATATCAGTTTGAAACTTCTGTTGTAGTTTACTCACAGAAATATAAGTGAAAAAGTATTAGTAGTTTTAAATCATCTAATATACTGACAGGATTATTTAGTAAACTAAATCTGACTGAAAATTTGCCAAAACATTCTAATGTCACCTCATTTAAGTTAAAACTTTAATAAATCAGAAATGGACTTTGACATAAAAAAAGAAAAAAATCCTTCTGTACATTATGGGGAAAACGCACTGAGAATATGGCCTTTGAAGTTAAAATCTGTCATAACTATGATTACAAGTTCTTTAAATTAAATATTAAAACATATTTTGATGCAAAGTGGACAATGGTGTTGTTTCTAAATGAAAGCTTGTATAGTGTCTCCCCAGAAACTGAAAAAACAAAGTAATAATCATCTGTATGTGCAATACTGTTGCACAAATCTAAAGTTCCCCACTAGTACAAAGAAAACGTCCCCTTAATAACCCACAAAAATTACTGTTCCATCTGTCACGTATTGAACAGTAAGTCAATATAGTAATTAGGACTATGACTATCTGTAGGTGTTGATATCTTAGGAGTATAAATGAACTCTGACTGGCAAGTATCAAATATCAAAACAAATGTTCCTGCTTCATAAGAAAAAAAATATTAATCAGTGCTAGTGCAGCCTCTGCAGCTCAGTGAGTGGAGGTTCTGAACTTTTGCATGATGATCTCAATATGACACTTAAGACACTAGAAAAAGAAAAATGTTATTCTGTCAGTTGGACAATATTTTTATTTGTATTATTTTCCTTTCTCATCTTTGGATGACTGAGGGATTACACTTACTTAGAAGTGAACAGTGTCTTAAGAGTACTTTTATTTATAGAGAGCCTTTCACAGAGATCAGCTCACAAGGTGCTTTACAGATTAAAAATATTCATATTAATATACTTGCGATAGTGGCACCTTTATTAAACCAGTAAGAGCGCAGGCTACATACCTTTAAAAACGTCACATTTTTTCATTCTAATTAAGCCTCTCGTCTGTCATATGTGCGCTCATCTACCATGTTTTTCACAGCTCCCAAATGGAACACACCCAAACCTACGCGTCTGTGCTTTTTGACCCTGGATTTCTGAGCTCTCCGTTCTAAACACATCTCCAGTTCGGGCTTCTCTGGGGAGCGCTGCGTTGCCATTGTTTGACAAGGCCACGAGACTTCATACATAGTTATACCGAGAATACGCCTGTCCTATTTTGGGGAATCTCACTTGGCAGACCCAGATTCAAACCAGGTTGCCAGATCCAGTACCGGAAACCAAACTTTGTGCCAAATTTAGTCTTAAAATTATTAAATTAGCGGTGGCAGAAATTTGCTAACAGCTATTTTTAATGGAATCTCGTAGTTATAATTGGCCAGAGTTAATGAAGCCGGTCGATGTGTTTCCAGATGACAGTCGTGGTGGCAGATATGACAAAAACATTGGTAAACAAAAGCAGACATGAGCTGCTCACGACATGGGTTCAGACTGGGCCAGACACTACTGCACTTCAATATCAAGAGACTTCGATGTCTGGAGAGAAACGAAGTGAGATTAGTTTTACTTTTGTTATTTAAAGGTGCATTGTGTAACTTTTCTTTCCACCAACTGCTGGTCTCCATGAAGCTGTTACTGCTTTGACTGGAATGATCCACAGTGAAGCATTTAACTCATCTATCTCCATGAAGATAAGCAGAAATGAAACTAGGCCTAGATACCGGAGATGCAACGATATTTGATATAATATCGACTCGTTCGATACTGGTGTCACGATTTGTTCCCTCGATACGCACGATCCCTTCATGCGCTCTGTGTTGTCATTTATTTTGGTCCAAAAGGGAAACAGTTATCGCAGCGTTCTTCTCAGATGCAGCAGATAAACATTTCCATAGGGACTTACAGCTGAAATATTCTAACAGAGGTGGGTTTTATCTTTCAGTCACTTTTTACTTATGTTAAATGAACCAAACTACAACTTTACAGTAGTTGTACTAAAATGTATTGTGTGTAATGTATGTAATGCCATTAATATCATGTTTTTATATTATACTCATTAGCAGAAAAAATGACGTGAGAATTTTTTTTTTTTTGCATTTTAAAACGTTTCGAAACTGAATCGATTTCATGACCCATGTATCAAGATACATATCGAATCGTGGGAAAACTATCCCTACTAGATACAGGTCAGATCTACATATACACCTGTAATGGAATAAACGCAAAATAGACAAGTTTAATACCATACTGTGGAACATTCCAGGGAAAACAATCACACCCCCATGGAGACAAGAAGCACTGTGTAACTTTTCGACCAGAAAAGTTACATAATGCACCTTTAAAGTTTGTTAAAAGTTATTCCAAGTTGTTTGGCTATCAGCTGACCGCTAAACTTATTTCCATGATAAAATATAATATTGTGACATCCGAACATGTGGCTAATACACGTGGTCTGTTTCAACCTGTTTCAAGCATTCTCAGACTTTTTATGTGTCTGTCGGGTTCTAACAGTGCACCAGCATTACTTCCTGGTTCTCAGCCCATAAAAACACTTTATAATACAGACAGCGCAGGACTCCCTAAAAAGCATTTCATCCGGGGGCAGGACTTAACATTCTATTGCAACCATGGCTTTTAAACAATGTTTTCATTTTAGGTGCCAGGTCTATAAAACAGATTTTTGACAAGACAAAGTGAATTTAGATCTAAAATTATACCTTTTGCTTTCTGTTGATATCTGAGTGGCATGATTTTTCTCCAGTTCTGTTTTTGATGAGGAAACAACATTAAAGCATAGATCAGAAAATAGTGTAATATGGGCCCTTTAAGCACTACACAACTGTACACCTGGCCAAAGCTATACTACAGCATCTTTGTCCATTTTCCATAAACACACTACCACTTCTTTTATCTCTATATTGTTTTATTCATATTATCTTCTGGCACTAAAGCACTATCTCCATCCTGCTCCTCTCTTGTAGTTTGACATTGCCGCACTTGGAGGACTTGTGTGTAGTCATGACGCTGTTGGCGCTCCTGAACGTCCTTCACTTGGCAGCCTCACATCTCAGCGCTTTTCTCCAAACACATAAAAGCTTCCCCATCCCAGGAGATACATCTGCTGTCAAACTCCTGCTACGTCAAACAGCCAGGAAGGAGATGGGCGTCAGACGGCCATGTTGTCTTCTTCTCAAAACACCTCTCTTGACCTGAACTTTCAGATATGCCTGTTCTGCTTTGTGTTTTTACTTCAGCAGTTCTTGTGTGCTTAAAGGTCCTATATTATGCTAATTTGATTTTTATAAGCTTTAAGGCATTTTTGAATGTTGTTAAGTCATCAGAAACATTTCTGGAGTCGTGTTTTGTTTCATTCACACGTCTGAGTAATCATTTATTATTAGTTTGTCTATGTCTCCAAACCTCAAAATGCTCTGTTCCACCTTGTGATGTCATGAAGCGGTAGTTTTCAAGTTAACAGCTACCTTTTACCTTTAGTAGAACACTTCCTGTATTGCCACATGACATCACAGGGTGGAATAGAGTGTTTTCAGTTTGTGAGAAGAACACAGCTTAAATATGGAGGATTTGTGTCTTAACATGTGTTAATAAAACAAAACACAACTCCAGGTAGAGTTTTGATGAGGAAACAATATTGTAACAGAGATCAGGAAATAGAGTAATATGATAAAATAAGTTTAAGGCAGGACTCACATCTGCCATCTACTAGTGAAAACAAAAAAATAAAACAAACTTGCAGATGGTATCTTTAAAAAGGCGACCAATTTAAATTTCAATGCATTTTTGCCAGAATCAATGAAACGGTCATTGGTCAATAACAAACAAGCAGATTAACCAACAATCACAGGACACAAGCAAATGGATAACCGTCCCAGAGCGCCTAAACTAAACCAGGTCTAAACCAGCACTGAGTCCTTGACTGAAACTAAGCCAGGACTAAACCCATGTCAAACTCTTTCCAAAACTAAACCAGAGTAAAGCAGTAAACCAAAACCACCAAATAATTTCCAAGTCTAAAATTCCACCATGATGCTCAGGGGTATTAGAAATATTCAGACATGATTTATGAATGGGAGCAGTGACAGGTGAGATTGGGGTTGGCTGACAGCTGACAGGTGCCTCCTGATGCACCCGTCAGTCAAGCTTTCTCCTCAACAGACAGGCTCCCCCATGAGGATACCTGTGCTATCACAGTCCAATATAGACACGCAGTCGCCATCTTCTCCTAATCAGGGTGAAGTCTAGGGCAAGGCTCATTCTTATTTTAATCCACGCTAAATAATTACTGCCACGGTGGATTATGGAGTGACTAACAGATGCATACTTGGAAGAGTTCTTGCTTAAACACTTGAGATAAACCACTCAACAGATAACAGTGGAAATGGCACCTACGTATAAGAATAGTTGGCATGAACAATAGTGAAGTTCTGGCTTTGTTGGGGTCCTATAAAATGTGCTGTTTTTTTGGCTTGTTTGTCCAAAATGATTTGTCCAAGATTTGTATGTGTATTCCGTAATTAGATTTTATGAGGATGTAATCTTAAAATAGTGTAAACATTTTTAAAAGAGAGGAGGAAGAACTCAAACTTATTTCACCACATAGTTACTGTAAAGAAGAATGGGGGTAGGATCAAATATTAAAGGGCCCATATTACTCGATTTTCTGATCTACTGTATGTTATAATATTGTTTTCTCATCACAAAAACACCTGCAGTTGTACTTTGTTTCATTCACACATGTTTAGGTTCTTCTTTCAGAAGGAAAACACTTGTGATGCCCCTTCACTAGAATCATTTGGACAATTTCAGGCCAGGAATTTTCCAATATCTACTAAACAAAAGGTAAAAGGTAGCCGTTAACTTGAAAACTACTACTTCATGACAGACAAATAATAATGAATTCTGTGTAATATTGATTGCAGTTTTTCCAATTAGTCACTCTCATCCTTGTATTGAAAATTATATTGAACACAGGCTCCAAAAAAGGTGTTGTTTAAATCCATTTTTGTTTTTTTCTTGAGTTTGAGTCACCATGGTAATTCCTACACATTCCACCATTAGAGACAGATGTAGATCACCCCCAGCATGATGCCACTGCAAATTATCAATAGAACCTTTGATTTGCGAGAACAAAATTCCAAAAACTTCTATGCACAAGTGAATTTAATGATTATTACTAGGCCAGAATGCGGTAAAATGTATTAATCACCGTCATAATTCTTCACAATCTTTTCTGAAATTGAACACTTGGTGATTTTGAATGTTTTGTCCTTCTCTCGCTTTATAAACCCGCACGACTCGGCAGATTCTCTACATCTTCTCAAGTGACAAGTGTGAAATTGAGGATTCTATAAAAGCGTCCGAACTATCAGAGGAAAGAGAGAGAGGATTTGTCAGCATCCACACCTGAGCCGATCAGGGCCCCAATGTACAGAGCTCAGGTACAGTCGATATGTTTAAATCTAAACACTTTTTATATGTGCAGGTCAGGACCAATTCAAAATAGTGTAAAGAAACTTGTTAAATTCTGAATTGAATACAGAATATAAAATGGTACGGAGTAGGGCTAAACTATTTTTGCTAAATACAGTATCTTTCTTTGCGGAATACTTTGGTTATAATTTGATATGCATTTTTTTGTGACTATTTGTGAAGAACATGCAGGAGGTAAGCGCTTTGTGCATTTGTGGACAGGGAAGATGTCTGTACTTTTCTCTCAAGTGGATGTAGCAAAAGTTTGACTTTTCTTCTACCGCTGTTGTGATGCATTGGCCAATCAGATTCAAATAGTCGTAATCGCATTCCACGTTTTCCGATCACTTTCAGCAAAAACCGCTCCAGAAAGATAATGTGTAGAATTCATTACGGAGTACGGAGCTGAAGTACATTTCGCAATGGCAACCCAAAAAATACATTTTCAAATCATAAAACATTTTATATTTTAGAGTGTAATGTATCCCCCTTGTATGCCCATGTTAATAATGAAATTTCCATCCTCTCAGGTATAATCTGAAGTTTTCAAGTCTTAAAATGTTTACAAAACTACTGATTTTGGATTTTTAGAGTTTTCTACTATGCCATGTTTATAGAAGCAACATAATTCTTCCACCTCTGCTGCCAGAAGCACTTTGTAGCATCATATTTCATACTTCTCCAGTTAAATCTTCACAGCAGAGAAAATGCATGCAGACACCTCTCATCCTTGGACATCTATGGAGGCTTGGTCATAATGTCATTTAAAATGTGTTCAAATGCTCAGGGACAGCCCCATTCAGGCGTATAAGTGTTGCCTTATGGGAGTAGACAGCAGAGGAGAAACTAACTGCATCTCCCAAAACATGGGTGCTCTGATGGATGAGGTTGTAAATGGTATTCCTGTGCTGTAGTTATATGGAATTGGGTGCACTGTGAGAAATTAGTGCTTAAAAATTAATTTAAATTTAATTATTTTTTTCCCAAAACATAGGGCTGCAATTTTGCCTAAAAATAAAACTGTTGATTCTTAAGATGTGTGTATGAATAGACTCACCTGACTAACTGAAACTGTATTTAAATATGTGTGTCTCAGAGTAATTTTCATTGTAATTAAGCTCCTCCCTTCAAGCAGATATAAAGCAGTGTCCGCCAGCATCTGACCAGAACTGAAGAAGCAGCTTGGATGAGCTGCGAAACGTATTCAACCAAATAAACTCTGTCCAGTTGACAAATTAAATTTCTCCTTTTGCTGTTGATTCTTATTTTCCCCCTCTCCACTAAAAATGCAAACTACAGAAAATTGTCTAAAAGATGTAAAATTGTTTCAGTTGTTGTAGTTGTAGTGCAGTAAGTAGTACGCTTATTTGGGTTAAAATGTTAATTTTTATTGTCAGCTGTAAAAAGAAGAGGCTTAAACTGCCTATGACAGGTGGGGCGACTCATTTTCCTAAAACAAGGTTAAGATTATATTTAAGATGTAAAAAAAGTTTCTAAGTTTGGCCACTTTTTAGGTAGTAAATCATGACACCGCGCTAGGGAATTCCACAGTTGTTTTGTATCAGAAAAATGTGTAAATTGTGTCACATTTTGAATACAATTCTCCTGAGTGTGGCCCTCAAAAATAGAACATTCCACTTTTGGTAATTTTCAAAAAGGTTTTTCAACTTTTCTTCACAAATTACTTCTTGACTGGTGTAAAACTATCATTTAGATTTATAACAGGTATTATCCAACAAATCAGGTCAAAATTAGAGAATCATCAAAACTCAAACACAGTATAAAAGCTAAAAGCAGGAAGAGCACATCCCTTCTACAACTGTGGTCCCTGTGACTGCAGTGAGCAGCCTTTCTTGTATTTCCATGCAATTTTTATGCAAATTTCAACACAAAAAAGTGGAGGAAATAAAAAAGACTTTTTTTCAAATAAATTGATTTGAACTTGAAATTCGATTCATGGATTTTTTTTTTTTCCCAGCCCTACCAAATGGTTCAGCCCTACAGGAGGAACTCAATATCTTTGCCTGACCTTTCCTTGGTGTGTCCTTTTGGACCTTTGCTTATTTCATCAATACCTGGGTGCATTGTCCTGTTGACATTTTATTGTATTATTACAACCTTTATCACAAAGAACTTTCAGAGCCAGGGGCCCTATAGACTGAAGATGATATAAGGAATCTGTTCTTCATCATGTGCTGTGTTTTGGTATCCAAGAGTCTTGCCCGTTACTAAAGGTCCTATATTATACAAAATTGACTCTTGTGATGTTGTTACCTCCTCAAAAACATACCTGGAGTTGTGTTTTGTTTCATTTACACATGTTTAGCTACCTTTTACCTTTAGTTCAGTAGAGATTGGCAATTCCAGGGCTGATGATTCTAATGAAGGTGTATGGACTTTAAAAACACAGTGAAGCACTTCCTATATTACCACATGACATCATAAGGTTGAGTGTTTTCTGTTTAGGCTGAAGAGCTCAGCCTAAATATGCAGGTTTGTGAGTTAAACATGTGTGAATGAAACCAAACACAGTTCTAGGTATGTTTGTGATGAAGAAACATGATTATAACAGAGATCAGAAAATCATGCAATATGAGCCTTTTAATTAAATTTTTGGATCATCAACAGTGCTATTTTTCATCAGCCTGAAACCATTAGATAAGCGTAAACTGTTTGGCATTACAAGAGAACGAAAACGTGATAAAGAACAGCTGAAAGAGAGGACACGATCTGTGCTTAGCAGCTGTGAGGGTGTTAGGAGTATTTTAACAAAATTCACATATTGAGGAAAAGTTTGGTAATGAGCTTCCACAATGTAAGATTTAACAAAGGGAAAAAATTATATCGGAAGAACATATTTCAATTAATTATATTTTAATTTTATTTATTATTTTATTATTTTATTTTATTTATTTTTTTGGGGGGGGTATATGCAAATGAAATGTAAAAATAAAATCTTAAATGTCCTACAACCAAAATATGTAGTCCTTAGAAATCTTTGCAGCAAAACATGGGGAGTATGTGGGTTGGGTTGACGGGACAAGGTGAAAAACATGTATTCTTACTCTGAGAGGGTTTGCCTCTGACCTGCAACTTGGCTCGATGGTGTTCCCTTCTTGTCTCCATGGATATACCATAGATCAAGTTAATGGCATACTATGGAACATTCTAGGCAAAGCAAAAATATATTCATGAAGACGAGCAGGAGTCAATTTTCTTCCTTCAAATTCTGAACTCAAAGTCTAAAGACAATAAAAGCATGAAAACAAAACATTATGGTTGGACAATTTGTGAGTAGTATCTGAGTGATTTTGAGATTTGAAAAGGATTCTGTTCAAAGTTCACATTTTAAAACATGTCCAGAAGAATTAACAAAAGCACTGAAATCTGAACTGACAAACTAATTAGGGATGTACCGATCCAGCTTTTTCAGTTCTGATTCCGATACCATTTTCAATACTATAGTTTTATGTATATTCCGATACCTGACACCAGTGCAGAGACTGAAACAAAAAGAAAATGAGTCAAAACTGCACCAAATGTGTTCTACAGCTGTTATTTATCTTTCAAGCAACTGTAGAACAACTTTGTATAAATAAAAATTCAAACATTGTCAGACTTTCTGGGCCACTAAACTGTCTTATTACATCAATTTACATTTCCAACCAGGATATCGGCTGAACCAATATTTGGAAACCGATGTCCGATCCAGCTAATTTTTCCGTATCTGTGGCAATATTTGATACCAGTATCGGATCAGTGCATCCCTAAAACTAATGCAAGAGTCACATTTTAGAACATGTATGTAGAAATCTACAAGGTAAAAAGTTTTTATGCAGAATAAGACAGGATATTTTGTTTGTGGAGGAAATTATGATTTGCGATGTGCCAACTAGAGATGGGACAATAAACAATAATACTGTTTATCGTGATAAAAAAAAAGGACTGACAATAATTGCTCATGGCTCATTTTATGTAATTGTGATAATTGCCAACAAAAATAATTGCCATTTTATCATTAGAATGTGTAGAAAAAAGATACTTCTCCATCATGGTCATGGTCTCTTCTAGAACATTACTGTTTTCACTTATAAACAAAGTACACTACTATGTTTAAATATGGAACTTATTAATAATATTAACATTATATTTATTCATAGCAATAACATTTTTAACTGTCAGCACCTTTAATTAATTCATTAATCATTGCATTTGTATAGCGCCTTTCAAGACACCCAAAGTGTTTTACAGAGCATTATTCATTCACTCCATAATCAGTGGCGGTACGGTCCTAATGTGACAGAAGCAAGGCCAATCTGCACCATCAGTCCCTCCAATCACCACTATCACTGAAGTGTCTTGCCTAAGGATACAACTACAGTTTTTGGCACTGGCACCCCACCCTTTATGAGTTTGGCGTCATCCTTTAATAATTATTGTGATATAGTTGTTAATTACCATGACACCAAATTTCAGTATCATCCCATGCCCAGTGCCAAGTATGTCCATTCAAACTGCGATATCGGTTTGATCATGATTAATCTTGCAGCCCTAAAACATTATTGATCTAGAAATAACTGAATCTTGATCATAATTCAAATGTTTAATTGCACAGCGTCCTATAACATCCCTAGAATGACCCACCACCACAGCCTCTCCTAGTGGCTCAGTGACTTTGCCTAGTGGAAAACTCTCCACTCGAACAAAGATGAGCTCATCGTTGGTGCAGTTGGGGTTAGGGGCAGGCAGTCAACAGTCCGGGGCCTATGTGTATTAGCCTGCGTGCTAGCCTGCTATCGCTAACGGCAACAACGAGACAAATGGGAAGTGACAGCTCCGAGGGGAAAACAAGGCCAACGCCAACAGAAGGTCTTTTGTGATATCACAGAGAGAACCAAGAGACTGCTAAAGTCCTGGAATCATTCTGAAGTGGAAATGTGTTTATATAGACTATTTATCTATTTACTGCGCAATGTTCAGTCTTTTGTAATTGGGTTCAGCAATGGTACTTCCTATTGATACTTTACAGCTGATGTCGTCAACATTCCCTTGGGGTGTGATGCTAACTAAAGGCACTGCTCTGGCTGAAGGACTGATACTCAAGTTAGACTTAATCTAAGCTTTGTTTTAACACAATCTGACCGGAAACAACTGATTTAGCGTGAACCAATTTTGTATTTTTTCTTGAATTTGCAGACAATCAAAACAAAACTCAAACTTTTTTGGCTGTGTTTGCTAATGTGTGCATTGTGTCACCATGGTAACTGCTGAAAATTATGTTATATACATACATGTACTATACACCCCTAACGTGATGTCACTGCAAAGTATCAATAGGGTTGACAAAAAAAAAAAATCTAATAGCCTCCCAGTACCAATACACTCACTTGCACACCGCTTTCATACTAGGCAATGTGGGTAAAGTGTCTTGCCTAAGGACACAACAATGATTTGTGCTGCTGCTGCACCAAGTGGGCACCTAGCATCAGAGAACTAACCAGGCCCAACAGTGCTTAGCTTCTGAGATCAGAGGAGATCAAACAGGTATGGCCACACAAATGTACACGTCTTTGAAATACCTCAAAGCCTTCGCAAGCATGAAATTTGATTAGTAGAAACACTAGTAGAGGGCGCTAGGACTGGTAGATTATATGCAGTTAAATACATAGTTAGCGATCCTCAAAAATGTTTAAGTGTAAGACGATTTGAGCCCTTAAACTAGATGAGAACAAGTCCGATGAAGGTGTATAGACTTTAAAAAACGTGGAGGAGCTTTACCTATAGCAGTGAAGGCATGGATTTTGAGCTGTAAAAAGGGAGGCAGACAACACATGTCGGATAACTAAAATTTCTGAATAAATCACAACTCCAGGTATGTTTTTGCTACACTTTAAAATGGTACAAAGCTAAAATGTTAAGTCTAGCATGATATAGGCCATTTAATACAAGATATGACGCATGCCCCTGATTGACCTCGCTGTAATAAAATATGAAGTTATCTCAGGGACGTATATGCTTGTCTGGGAAATGATGTGGCGGTGAGCTGCAGAAAATGTGCTTCATCAATAAACTATGACAGTGCAGAGCCTCCGATCTGCATTAAACAAAGAAGTCACATACAGGCTACACAAGGCCAAATAGTGGCAGAGATTTTGAACTAGAAAAGTACTGAACTGTTAAAGGAGCTGCTCAGTCGGTATCCACTGCACGATTTTGGCCATGTGTAATGCAAGACTACTGATTTTACATTGAACAAAATAATGATCTATGCATATTTTTACTTTAAAAAAGGGCCCATATTACACTATGTTCTGATCTGTTATAATGTTGTTTCCTCATTACAAACATACCTGGAGTTGTGTTTTGTTTCATTCACCCATGTTTAACACATGTTTAACACACAAACTTAGAGTTCTTCACTCAAACTGAAAACACATGTGGTAATAAAGGAAGTACTCTACTGTGTTTTTAAACTCCATAGACCTTCACTAGAATCATTTGGATGATTTCAGTTCTGGAATTGCCTCATCTACTAAACAAAAGGTAAAAGGATGCCAATAAAGTGAAAAGTACTGCAAAACACATCTCTAGGTATGTTTTTGAGAAGGTAACAGCATTAAGACATGACTTAAAGCTCACAAGAGTGAATTTTGTGCAATATATCACCTTTAATGCAATTGTAGTATTGAAATTGGCATCAAGCATTAAACATTTTCCTTAGTATCAAAACTGTTTGGATTTTTAGTACCGTGACAACACTAGCTGGGACCTTAACCATCATCATCAACCATCATTTTTTTAAGTTTCAATATCCGCAAAGCCATTTCATACCAATGCATCAAAAGTGTGTGCGAGGAGTTTTAAATTCAATAAAATACTTGCAGCCTTGCCCATAGTTGCAACATTCCAGCCGTAAATTGGAAGTAATCGCGATGTGCTTCGAATCCCTGCAGCAGACCCAGTGGTGTGTGTAAACAAAACAACAATGCAGTGACCTCGATGAGCACAGTTTAAAAAAAAAAAAGGAAATTCCGTTTGGAGGCCAGACGGGTCCTTTTGTCAGAGATGAGTTGCTGGTGGCGCAGTCTGTGCCCCACGGCTGGAGACACAATGAGGAGATTTTGTACTGCAGATTTTTACAGAGGCTTTCTAGTAATCACTAAAGACCGTTGATGAGATCAGTTAACAGTTATGACAATTTGTTGAATGTCTCTCCTTGTTCTTCATCCACACTAGGCCTGTCATGATGATTACTATACTGACTTGGCGTTCAATATATGAAAACTGGGACAATATCATTTTAGACTTAATATTTATTTCTGTACAGTCTCATCTAAAAACATGCAAAATAAAAGTGGATAGTACACTCCTTTACTTTCTCATTTTGCATAATTTAGTTACCTTAACCCTGCCAAGAAATGTCAATAATTACTATATTGACCCATCATTCAATAAGGAACAATTATTTTGAGCAGGTCAAGATTAGAGAGTGATCGGTTAGTCAATATATTGGGCCAATATTTGCACTTTTTAGGGTATCGAATATTGGCCTCCATTAGCTGCCTAAATATGCCTACAGAATATATCCATGTAGCTCATATTTGAATACTTCCAAATAGTCCAAAGAGGGCACTGCAAAAATGTGATTACACGGCTCTCTTATCCAGTTTGCAGTAAAACAAGGTCGTGAATGAGTTTGTACTAAATTCAAATTAGATAATTGGGGGACCAGTTATCTAATTACCAAAATCTGCTCGACAGATCAGCCCAAAAATATCAGCAAAGCAAAACAAGCTGCATCGACCTTGGAAAAAGCCCTCTCTAGTCAATATTCATATACTTTTTCTTTGCACTAATGGGAGACTTTTTGTTATATTTTCTGTATTATGGCAAGATTTGAGCTGTATAGGGTTGAATAAATAACTCTTACATGGAAGTTAAATGTGATAAGTGTTTCATCTACTGCAGCTTTTACTGCAGCTCATGTTCATTAACAATACTCTACATAGCCTATAGAATTGTTTTTTTGTTTTTTCATGACATCACAGGGTGGAACAGAGCATTTCAAGCTTTGGAGAGGTAGAGAGACTGCTAATAAAGGGTTACTCACACGTGTATGCTTTAGAGGAGGTAAAAGCTCACAAGAATTGATTCTGTGTAATATAGGACCTTTAATTTAGAAAAGTTATGTGTCACTTCCAACCTGTCCCAAGTATATTAGTGTGTATATTATTGCTGCGCCCTTTCCAACCCCAGGCCAGTCTTTACACTGTGTGACGAGTGAACACAAACAGCTCATCAGAGACAACAGTGGCACACATCCATCTCCATAATGAAGAGCTTTTACAGCCTGTGAGCACATGCACCGCTCAATAGGCTTCATCTGCACTGCATCACCCAACACCGCCAACACTGTCACTGGGTCTGAAGGCACGCACTCATGGAGTATTTTAAGTATTTTAAGCAAGTAAATACAATTTTTTTCTTCATATTGAACAATGGGGATTTTATGTTTGATTCTGTCTTTAATATTTGCCATTTAAAGCAAAAAATTGTCAAAAATTCTTCCACCACACTCTGAACTAGTGTTGTCACGATACTAAAATTTCAAACTCAGTTCTTTTCACTTTCTTTTATATTTTTCCACGTGACCTTCGTCCAGATAGTGGTCCATGGGTGAATACTCGTCTATGTGCTCTTATACTTGTTCTGATACAGCTCAAGATCATTCTCAAGCTATTCAGGAAAGGTTCATTTCTATACTGTGAATGTGCCTTTTAGTATCGATACCTGCTCAAATGAATATCTAGTGTCAATACTAGTTTTAGTATCGATTAATACTGGATTTTCAATACTTATGACAACCCTATACTCGGCTCCAAAGCACATGTTTTTACAGACAGAGGATTAGCTGTAGGCCTCTCAATTAAGAATCCAGGATTTCTTCTGGATCATCACCAAAATCTAATCATCTGTTGGATTTACCATTAGGAACATTTCCTGAAAGTTTCATCAAGATCCGTCCATAACTTTTTGAGTTATCTTGCTAACTAACAAACAAACAAACAAACAAACAGACAGACTCAGGCGAAAACATAACCTCCTTGGCGGAGGTAATTACCGTATTTTCCGGACTATAAGCCGCTACTTTTTTCTCACACTTTGAACCCTGCGGCTTATACAACGATGCGGCTCATATATGGACGGATTATTCGTCTATGAACACAGCGGATGCGCGCGCAGCTTGAGTGCAGAAAGCGCCGCTGTCTGTGCGGTGAACATGGGTTAGGGTTAGTTAGAACACTCGCTAGCGCTGTTGTCAGCACTAAAACAGTTTATCGCTGCGTGATAAAATAAGTTCTGCTGCTAAATGAACATTAGTGAGTGGGATACGTCTTAATGACCCGTATGTGTTAAATGCAGGTGAGGCGTAAATGACGAGACGAAACGTCTCAAACTTCAGTAGCTGGACATCCACTCGTACATGATCGATACAACTAACCCCGACCCCCGGAGAGCCTGAAATCCTGTTGAGATCCTACAAGACACTGACATGATCCCAGACAGGACAGGCGCAGTAGAGCGCCAGAGCGACTCTCGCGCGTGACGAACTGACTCAATGCAAAAAGACGACAAAAGCTTCAGAGGCAATACAAGCAGATGCTCGGAACTTGAAAACTTCTTGAAGACGTGGACACCTGCGGCTTATAGACAGGTGCGGCCTATATATGTACAAAAATAAAATTCTTTGAAAATTTAGTTGATGCGGCTTATATTCAGGTGCGCTCAATAGTCCGGAAAATACGGTATTGTATTTTTGAGCAACAGACACACCTGCTAAATGGATGTCAAACTGTGGAACACTACAGAGCAATGACATATCCATTAGAAACAAGCAGGTAACAGACCCTCCACCAGAAAAGTTACACAATGCACCTTTAAAATATGACAGTATAGCCTTGCGTAATGGTAAAAGTTTGTGATGAAACTTTGTGTTCAAAAGTTCAAATATTGCACTTGGACTGCTGCAGGGAAATGTGAAAATTATCTCTTCATTAGTAATGGGCAGATCAATACCAAAACATCAATATTTCTCAAAAACCACTCACTCCACTGATTAGGACTTGTGTCTGAGGGCATGTACTGCTGCAATGAGCAAGTGTTGTCACCCTCCAGGCATTTTCGACAGCTAACTTTTAAATCAGAGTCTCGCCTCAAAGCAACAAGATCAAGAGGTCAGTTGGGGACCTCATGTGTGGGAGTTTGCATGTTCCTCTGTGTCTGGGTGGGGTTCTCTCCAGTGTCCTCCTCTCTCCAGCTCATTATCTCCAAACAAACCAAAATCAAAAGATCCAATGATGGGCCGAATACAGAGGAGGAATTTTTGTGAAAAGTCCTATATTATGCAAAACTGACTCATCAAAAACATGCCTGGAGCTGTTTTTGATGTGTTTTGTTTCATTCACACGTTTGAGTAATCCTTTATTATTAGTCTGTCTACATCTCCAAAGCATAAAGTGCTCTGTTCCACTTTGTGATGTCATGAAGTGGTAGTTTTACAGTTAACAGCTACAGTTTACCTTTAGTTCAGTAGTGATTGGCAATTCCAGGGCTGAAATTATCCACATGATGAAGGTGTATGGAGTTTAAAAAGACAGTGGAGCACTTCCTGTATTACAGCATGACATCACGAGGTGGAACAGGGTGTTTTCTGTTTGAGAGAAGAACTCAGGCTAAATATGCAGGTTTATGTGTTAAACATGTGTGAATGAAACAAAACACAACTCCAGCTATGTTTCTGATGAGAAAACATGACATAGATCAGAAATAGTGTAAAATGGGCCCTTTAAATGTTATATAATATTATTGAATTATATAATTGAACTGAAGCTGAAGTGCCTGACTTTTTTTTTCTCATAAATTATTACATTCTGTTTTTCCTCCCAAAGTGAAAAAGTAGAACTTTGTGAGTTAGACAGATTGTTAGTCAAATTCCCTTACATTTTCAGTTTGAAATTCAGGTAGCCCAGTTTTAAACAAATAATTAAAATTAGAAACAAAAAAACAGACTTCACAAAAAAAATAATAATCACAAATTAGAAAATTAACTGCTTTCTTATATCTTCACTCTGTGTACAAGAATATTTTGTTCAGTCATTGATAAACAGTTTCTATGAACACGGTGCCAGGACACTGACTTATTCTATTGAAAATACAGCTGTTCCTCTGTCTCCACATCCTATTCCACACACTGTACACACTGTACACTGTACACACTGTACACACTGTACAGTGTGTACAGTACACACTATATGGCCCATAGACAAGTGAAGGCTTGTTCCTGCAGGGGCTATTTGTTGACTACTGACATTGACATTTCTCGTTCAATACTACATCTTGCTTTGAGTTTTTAACATTTTTTTTTTTACATTTCAATTACATACAACACTTTGTATTGAAAAAACATTGCCCATCTCTCCATAACTGCTGCCAGCCTCTTCATTTTTGTCTTAAAATGTCCGTATTATTCCTCCTCTACATAATATTGGTGTTTTTATTTTGCTCTTTTCGCCATACACCAATTCCTATTTCTAATATGAAACTCTGAATTCACCCCTATAACTGCTAGTATGGCTGTGCCAAAAAAATCTGAACTTTGGTCGATCTCGATGATAAGGTATGCGCATTTTAATCGACAGGTCTACAGCCAGTTGTGTGGCAGTAAGAGCGCATGGTGCTGACGAGGATTAACGCCCTCTTGTGTAGGAAAAAACAGCCTGAGCAACAGCACTCCTCTTTATGTCTCCTCACATGTCCTCGCCTTTCACAAGTTTTGACTTAAATCTGCACAATTTCACTACAAGTCCGACGTCTCCTTCCCTCTCCATCTGTGTGCTCTTACCTCTCTGTGTGCGCTGTGCCGTCTGACAGCTCCCCCTCCCTCTCTCTGATCCAGCTCCTCACCTTTTCTCTCCTCTTTTGTTTCTTATCATCAGTATCACAACTTATGGAAAGTAAATGACTATTTTCTCACTGAGAAATTTGTGATCTTTTTTTCCCCCATATCGCCCAGCCCTAACTGCTAGCCTTGTGAGCTTCATTTGACTGGAGCTGAACGCTATGAGTGACACTCTTAGTCTATGGTGACAGCACAACTTTAAATGTAGAAGAAGGTAAGTAATAATAACACTGGAAAACGTAAGATGATTTGTTAAAATTTATTATTATTATTATTATGTGTTAATGTCACATTGCTTATTGAATATAGCAATTACTTGAAAATATACAGTCTTTTCTTTCCTAAATAAGTTTAAAAAGTTCCAAACCAAAGCAAACGCAGGGTGCACTTTGCCGTCATCATATTCCTTTGCACATCTGTGCATTTTCTGGTCTGACACCTCCCATCTTCACAGCTGGTATATTTTTAGAGTGCAGAGCTCGGCTTGACCCAATCTGACACAGAACAGAGTGTCATAGGAGAGTGTGAGTGATGTGGTTTGCAGGAGGCTGACAGGTGATGGAGACAGGGGCACGCGCCGCACCTGCCACATCAGGTTCTGTCAGAAACTTAATGATAAAAGTCTGTAATATGATAAAGCAGGGTAATATAAAAATTATCTCTTTATTAGAGATGGGTGGATCAATACCAAAAATGTTGAGATTTTGAAGTTACCAAAAAGTATAAAATGATTGATTGAAAAATTTTACAGAATTTTTGAAATACATATTCACGCTTATTACTTTGTTAGCCTTGCTAGCAATTTTTCCATCAACTCTTTCAATCTTAAATTAAGGCACTTTTGACGACAAGAGTGGAGTATGTGTTATGTGCTAGTAAATTTGGAAGTAATTTTGAAGTAATTATTTCCACTCTGTAAAGAGAAAGAACACATCAAATTTCTCTGATTGTTTTTTTCTGTTAGTCTCACCTTAAAATTACAGTCAGTTTTTTTGTCAGGCTAAGACATTGTTGCCCCAATGCGGCGGCCAACTGCGGAGCTTGGAGCAAGGAGTGTGTAGTAGGGATGCCCTGATACCGATACTGGTATTGAATATCAGTGCCGATCCAGGAAAATTTGCTAGATCAGGTATCAGTTTCATAAAATCGTTTCATTTGTTGGACTCTTTACAGACTGATACGGGCCTAGGACAACTCATGATGTTTGAACTTGAATTCATACAAAGATGTTCAGTAGTTACTTGCAGGATACATAACAATTACATAACACAATCAGATAAATTTTCTAATAAGTTAACTGTGTTTTGAGAGAAAAAAATCCAATTTTCAATCCTGACACTGGTATTGGTCAGTATCAAATATCAGCAGATATTTAAAGCCATAGAATCAATATCAAAATAGTATGCAAAACCTGAATTAATCCTTTAAGCTTTATTTCTACAGAACATTTTCCTAAACAAATCTGCACATAGAGAAATAAAAAATCTACAATTTAATACAATAAAAACAATAGAGTAAAAACAAATAAATAAAACTGAAATAGACCCATAAGAATAAATAAATAAAATCAATAAAACAAAACTATAAAAGACAAGAGAATTAATGAGACTAAATGGACAAGAACACTATAAATAAAGATCTGCAATTCCTTATCATGACCTGTGAGCACCACTTCTCATCTTGTGTCCCAATTATCGCCAAAACGCTCTACCTGATTGAGCTGACTGCTATTGAACACTGGCCGTAGCTTCATGGCTAATCTGCGTCAATGATATTCACAATACATCATTTTAAGTCTTATGGATGACTTCTGAGAGCTGACACCGACACTGTCTGGCTGTGGGCGCGTTGTCATTATGATAAATGGCTCAATCAGACCAAGCTTGTGAGGTTACACTATATGAGTCACGCATGGATCTGGAAGTAAAGAGTCTTATGGCTGAAACTTTATCTCCAAACACACTGATAAATACACAGGCTTCATTTTAGAGCCGATCGTGTGGAACAGAGCCAGTGGAAACTCTATACAATCAGATATGGGGCCTTACTTTGCAGTGCACTTTTCACTGGGATTAATAACAACAGAAATTACTGGTGAGATCTTTCAGACAATGAGAGCTTCATTTGACTGAAGACGAGCGCTATGGGTGACATCACACTCACTTAGTTCACTTCTTTATACAGTCTATGGATAGTGATGGGAAGAATACTTTGAAAATGTATTTAGTTACAGAATACTTGCATTAAAATGTATTTTGTAATGTATTCTGATACATGGTTTATTCAGAGTGCTGTTTTCAGAATACTTAGAATGCTTTCAAAGTACTTGAAAATTTTATCATTTTAGTTTTGTTTTTTTTTTCATTGACTTGCTTATTTATTTTAATGCATTATTTTATTAATTGTGTTAAAAGGTCCTACATTGTCCAAAAATATTCTCTTGTGATTTTTAAGACATGTTATAATATTGTTACGTCATCAAAAATATACCTGGAGTTGTGTTTTGTTTCATTCATGTTTGAGTAATCCTTTATTATTAGTCTGTCTACAGCTCCAAAGCTCAAAATGCTCTGTTCCATCTTGTGATGTCATGTAGTGGTAGTTTTCAAGTTAACAGCTACCCTTTACCTTTTACTCAGTAGAGATTGGCAATTCCAGAGTTGAAATCATCCAAATGATTCTAGTGAAGGTGTGTGGAGTTTAAAAACACATTGGTGCACTTCCCGCATTACCACATGACATCACAAGGTGGTACAGTGTGTTTTCTATTTAACAGAAGAACTAAATATGGAGGATTTGTCTATTAAACATGTCTGAATGAAACAAAACAACACTAGGTATGTTTTTGATGAGCAAACAACATTATAACATAGATCAGAAAATAGCGCAATATGGGAACTTAAATTTATATTGTGGCTTCTCTGTGCAGCACTTTGGAGACCTTTAGTGTTGGTAAAATGTGCTATACAAATAAAATTGGACTGGACAAGAAGGGGGTCTCAAGTTCTTTGCTGGAGACTTGAAAGCAGACTGTCTGAAAAAAAATCTCCCCAGTCATTTCTATTGTTATGAATCCCAATCAAAAGAGCACTGCGAAGTATGGGCCCATATCAGACTGTATAGAGTTTCCAGCTGTTCTGGTCCACATGGCCAAGACAATGACAAATGGTGGTTTTAGCTCCTACAGTGCATCATGTTCTTAGACTGAACACAGTAAATATAGCGCTGACTCGGCAGAATTTCACAGTTTTATAACATAACTGAACTGTCCAGAAAAGTTTGGTCCATGTTTTGGATATGGTATAGTTCATATCCTTTCATACAGTAGACTTAGACTTAGACAAACTTTATTGATCCACAAGGGAAATTATTTGGATACAGTAGCTCAAACATCACAATATAATATAATAACAGTAACAGTGTGACAATATTGTGAATTGTGCTTTATTCCAACACGGTCTGACCATAAAGAACCAACTACACCCACTGAGCTGATTCGTGCTGTTGAATTAGTCTCGCACACATAAAATTTGTGGTCACATGATCTGAGGGCCGCATAGAACGCTAGAGAAATTATTGCCTTTTAACATCCTAGTGTAATATGGGACATTTAAAGACAAACAGCCCTGAAAATTATGGTTTAGTCCAATATGCTGCTGATGTGTGGTGTTGGATATATTCATTATCCATATTTCCATTATTTACTTCTCAAAAAACTGAGATACTGTGCCCAGACCAGGACTAAGCTCTATGTGTTAAAGGGCCCATATTAAACTATTTTCTGATCTCTGTTAAAATGTTGTTTCCTCATCAAAAAAATACCCGGAGTTGTTTTCTTTCATTCACATATGTTTAGCATTCAAATCTTTTCTAGGCTGAGTTCCTCTCTCAGACAGAAAATGCTCTGCTCCACTTTGTGATCTCATGTGGTAATACACGAAGCGCTCCATGTGTTTTTAAACTTCATACACCTTCACTTGAATCATTTGGATGATTTCAGCCCTGGGACTGCTCATCTCTACTGAACTAAAAGTAAAAGGTTGAAAACTACAGCATCATGACATCACAAGGTGGAACTGAACATTGTGAGCTTTGAAGATACAGACAGACTAATAATAAAAGATTACTCAAACTGTGAATTTTGAAAATGAAACTGTGAAAATGTGAATTAAACAAAAAACTCTTGTTACCTCATTAAAACATACCAAGATTCTAACTATGACTAAAAGCTAGAACAAAAATATATTTTGTGCAATATAGGACCTTTAAACATAGAACTGCACACCTCACCAACCCTTTGCACCCTTTAATTACTGGTTTTCATTTGATAAAACTCCACCAGCAAGCCTTAATCTAAACAGTATTCATCACTGACCGCCGAGAGCTGTGGAGAAGAGGAAAACAATAGCTTCTTGATGAGACTAAATTAAAATATCCCAGATGTGTTTTGTGGGAGGCGTTCATCCAAAATCTATGGAGATTCTTTCAATATTTTGCCAGAAATCAACAAAAGCACATTGTCTAAACTGTACTGGAATCACTACCGCACAGCCATCATCTCACATCCCCCTAATAACACTTCTAATGGGAAATAAATTATCAGTTCCATTTCCAGTTGAGGGACAGAATTATGAAACACACCGCCTTAAAATAAGCACATTACGTAACTTTTCTGGTGGCGAGTCTGCCACGATGGATTGTCACACAGTATGACATTAAAACTGTATCTTTGTGGAAACAAGCAGGAGGCCAAGTCACACGACAGATCTGTGGAGAGGCAAACACTCACAGATGAATTCTTGTTTTCCAGTGTATTTTTGTTATTTAAATTGAAAAAATGCAAGATATATACATTTAAAGGTGCTATAGAACACAAAATTGACTCTTGTGAGCTTTACGCCATGTTATAATGTTGTTACCTTCTCAGAAATACAGAGTTCCGTTTTGTTTCATTCACAAATGTTTGAGTAATCCTGCATTATTAGTCTGTCTACATCTCCAAAGCTCAAATGTTCTGTTCCACCTTGTGATGTCATGTGGTGGTAGTTAACGGCTACCTTTTACCTTTAGTTCAGTAAAGATTGGCAATTTCAGGGATGAAATTATCCAAATAATTCTAGTCAAGGTGTATGGAGTTTGAAAACACAGTGGAGCACTTCCTGTATTAGCATATGACATCACAAGGTGGAACAGAGCGTTTTCGTTTGAGAGAAGAGCACAATCTAAATAGCAGGTGTTTGTGTGTTAAACTTGTGTGTATGAAACAAAACACAACTCGTGGTATGTTTTTGATGAGGAAACATTATAACATAGATCAGAAAATAATGAAATATAGACAGATACTTTTTTTTCTTTTGTGCTGGTTTAGTAATCCTCCATTTTTAACCTCTCTTCAGGTCTCAAAACATAACATTGTCTACACTGTACTGGAGTCTCGAGCACCAGCCATCATCTCACATCCCCCTAATAACACTTCTAATGGGAAATAAATGATGTGAGGGTCAGTTCTATTTCCAGTTGATAGACACACTTGGAGATTAGGCGCTTTGCGAAGTTAGGCAATGCGCAGGGACGAGACATGTATTTCAATAGAATTACTCCCACAACTAAATTTAGTATTTGGTTAAAACATCTCCCCACGCACTGCGGACAGCTTCATTTTCTTATGCAAATGAGAAGAAACCCCAAGACTTACGAAGCCACACACTAGCCCATATAGTCACAGTCTGGGTTAGCTGTTTCTTAAATCGGGCAGCAGCGCATTTCACAGAGACAGGCCAATTAATTCCAACCAAAAACGGAACAAAATCAACAAAAGATGTACAAGATTGCGAATACAAGCCGTTTCAAAGGATTTCCGGAGTGTGACAATAGAGAAGATGTAGCGAAGGAGTTTGTCAGAAAGAAAGTGTAAATATATAAAGAAATGGATAAAGAAAATCGATACATAAATAATGGCCTCGAGCAGAACACAGGAAAACCCAAACTGTTACGTTTTTGAAAACGTATTAAAAGCGTGTACTGTGTGGAGGGTCAGCTGCCTGGAGTCACGACAACAGATTTTGAAGCATAAAATTTTGTTGAGGAAAACTCTGGTGATAAAACAATAATACTGAAACTAATTTATGCCACTCAAACAACAACTCTGAAGTAGAATGATCCATGAAAAAACTATTCATGTTTAAAGGTGAACTGTGTAACTTTTTCTGCTTGTCTCCATGGAGATGTTATAGCTTTGTCTGAATGTTACAGCATAGGTTAAACCTGTATGTATGACAAGGGAGACAAGCAGGTTGCAGCACCTCACCACATTACAATTCAGATCTGCGGAGAGTCGCCCCTATTCACAGAAGGAATTATGGTATTTTTGAGCAACAGAAACACCCATTATGAATAAATGCTAGATGGATATGTTTAATGTCATATCATGGAACATCCCAGAGAAAGCAATAGCATCTCCATGGAGACAAGCAGGTAGCAGATCCTCTTCTAGAAAAGTTGCGCAATGCCCTTTAATATAGTTTTTTTTTTTAAACACGAACTGCAATACATAAATAGCCGAATTAAATACTTTAGTAGTTAGTTTGCAAATATCTATAAGAGTCTAGAAGTGATTTATTCAACCCTCTACAGCTCAAACAGAAAAACAACAAAAAGTTCCCCACTAGAATCAAAGTGTCACTGTGTAACTTGTCTGCTGGAGGGTCCGTCACCTGCTCGTCTCCATGGATATGTACGTAGAATGTTCCACAGTATCACCATGAATTTAAGAATCTCCATGGAGACTTGCAAGACAAATTACAGATTAGATTTGTGGAGAGGCGACCCCACTCACAGTAAGAATGACTGTTTTTAAGAGATTTTTGAGCAATAAATAACACCTGTAGTTGAATAGATGCAAGACAGATTAGTATAATGCCATACTGTGGACAATTTAAGACAAAGCATTAACATCTCCATGGAGACAAACAGGTTGCGGACCCACTCCAGCAAAGTTACACAGTGCAACTTTAAGAAAATGTACCCGTGATAAATAGGTTAGGTTAGTTTCTTTGTCTTTGTATGGAACTTCTTTGCTGTCAACATCGGCAGCCCCATGCAAAATAATACAACTCAAATGGCGCCCGCAGCAACTTCCGGAATGAGGTGAATAAATAATAAATGGGTAATTGAGCCCAAAAGCACATTCACTGTGTTGAATAATTTCACCCCACTGATGTGAATAGATCCTCCCATGACTTAAAAGTAGTGTTATAGCTGTTGCTCCTTCAGGTGAACTGTTACCAGTAAAGATCAACCAACAGGGGTATTTTCAAAAACCGATGGCCGATAAGCTCTGCCAGTATTTTTGAGCCAATATGTAGTGCAGGTTTTAATATTTTTTCCTATAATATACAATTTTAACTACAAACTCATGGACCACTCTGTTTTGCTACACACTGGATAAGCAAGCTCTGCAATGACATTTTGTGCAGTGTCCTCTCTCTTCGCACTAAAATGTTCAAATGAAGCTTTATACGCTCTTTTTTTGGCAGCAGATTGACCTAAACAAAATATCGTCCTCTGCTGGAGATTTAAGGCCGTTACGCTAAAGTGCAAATATCAGCCAACCGCTTATATATCACTCCATCTCTAGTTACAAGGTCAGGCAAGTAGTAATTATGATTGAGTGGCTTATATTACACAAAATTTACACTCGTGAACTTTAAGCCCTGTTATAAGGCTGTTACTTCATCAAAAAGATACCCGGAGTCGTTTTGTTTCAGTCACACACGTTTGAGTAATCCTGGTTTATTAGTTTAAAACTCCAAAGTTCAGTAGAGATCGGGAATTCCAGGGCTGAAATCATCCAATTGATTCTAGTGAAGGTGCATGGAGTTTAAAAACACAGTGGAGCACTTCCTGTACTTTTCTGTTTGAGAGAGGACCTCAATCTCAATATGCAGGGTTTGTGTTTTAAACATGTGTGAATGTAACAAAACACAACTCCAGGTATGTTTGTAGTGAGGAAACAACATTATAATACAGATAATAAAATGGGCCCTTTAAGGTTATAGTTTCAGTCTCCAAATAAATGTAAGTCAGTGTAATGTCCCCACAAAGCATGGTCCCCTATCATGTGCGTGTCTGTGTGTGGCGGTGGGGCAATGCCTGAAAAGAACATGCCGGCTCAGCACTAGCGGCTCAGAGGAGACGGAGCAAAGAGAAACATGGGAAATAATGCTGATATGTTTACTTGCATTATTACACACTAACAAACTATGTACTGTATTCCACTTCCTCATTTACAACACAAACAAGTGCGTTAGTTACACAAGGTTATAGCCATTTACTCCGACTTCAAAGTGTTGATAGCAATATAGTTCGATTTAGGTAGAAATATACCTTTTGAAAGAGTGAAATGTGAAATTATTAACACAGACATAAAAGGTGCAGTGTAACTTTTCTTATGGGGAGTCTGCCACCTACTTTTCTCCATGGACATGTCACACAGTATGGCTTTAAAGCAGACCTATTATGCAAAATCAACTTTTAAGAGCTTTTAACCATGTTACAGTTGTTTCTCCTGCTCACTGATGCTCTCGAAGTTGTATTTGGAGTGATTCGTGCATGTTTGAGCAATCTTTAATCGCTTATTTTCAAGACGCCATTTTGCCGATTAACCCCCGTTATGTACTAACTTTAATCTCAAATTTTCACATTCCACATTTCACATTCCACAGCATCGCGTAGTCATTTTGGTACAAAAAAAACCCTGCGGCTCAAGGCCAAGTTAGGTCAGATCTGTGGGGAGGAGAGCTCACTCACAGTAAGAATATATGTTTTCCCAGGTACTTTTTGTTTTACCAATAAGAACATTTGATAATAAATAAATACAATGTAGAGAAGATTTTAATGGTGGTCATGTTTTTGCAATTCAGACATTTCGGATCTCATCCAGAAGCCAATTTCAACTGGATCAACTTGTCGGTGTCCAGATGAGCACTGTTAAACTTTCTCAATATATGTTAAATGTACTGTGGAACATTAAAACACACATAAAAACACAAAAAACATAACATAAAAGCACATATAAGCTAATAATTAAAGGACAAAACTGAATCCAGATGTTTTTATTTCATGTTTTCAATGTTGTGTTGTAGATTGTACATGATCGACAGTCTTGTCCATCACATTAAAATGAATCAGAGACATTTGAATAGATTATTACCAGTATGTTCTTAGCCACCTTGACCAGCTCTGGGCCCTGTTCCCATTACACAGGCTGGAGGGCACACTGCACTAGATTGATAGGCCAAATAGGCAAGGTGAAGAAAGCTATTGATCTTAGCCTGATTTAATGGATATGTGCAGAGCCAGATTTATCAGTGTTGAGATAACCATCAGCCACCACAGGCAATCTATCCTCCCGCTGACACTCACTCACTCACTGACTCCTGTGCACAACAACTCCCATCAAAGTCTAATGTAGTGTATTTAAGACGCCTCAATTATAGCACATAGCACAATGTCATTTCCCTATAGTGTTTCATCTTCCAGCCGCCCTGATTAACAACAATAACAAAGAAGTAGGTCTGTCATGATAAATACTATACTGACTTATCGTTGAATATGTGAAAACTGGAACAACACATTTGGAATCTATATTTATTGTGTCATATGAGTACATTTTCTTTGTAAAAGTGGACAGATTTGATGTATTTTTGTTCAAACATAATGACATTTGAGCTGTAAATAGTTGAATAAGTAACTTCTATGGCTAATAATACTATATTCTTTTATACATTTGTTGCAGTTCAGGCTTTTTAATGAGACTGTCCATTTAAAAATTGTTGAATTATCTTGTATTATAGTTACTGTGACAGTGGCATAAAGTAGTTTCAATATTATCTTTTATCGCAGTATATCTCTGTACCAATATATCATGCTTTAAAATTTGTTATGACAGGCCTACAAAGAAAGATTTAGCATGGAAAATGGGGAATCTGAAAATGCATATACCTAAACCATAACTGATAATCTAATAATAATATACCATTTCATGCATTATTCAGCCATTCCATAAGCCAATGAAAGCTTTCCTGGTTAGCCATCCATAATTTCATCTCCAATACTTTATAAATTTGTATAGAATAGTTTGGACACCAGTCTTATCTCCTTTAATCCTTAAATGACTGACAAGTGGACTATCCAATCAAAGCCATGCAAGGCTGTTCATATCAAAACCAACATGGCTGCACATACATGGAAAAAAAGAAAAGGAAAAATGACACATCGGATTTTAAATGCATCACAGATTGCAGCACTTGACTAAGTTTGATTTTTATCGGAATGAGTTTGGCCTGAGACACAGAGGAAGTGGTGACTAGACTGAGAGACCTTGTAAATAGTCACATTTTTATATAGCGCTTTTCCACCGATTACGTAATAGAAACTTCATAAAGCCACAGTATGTAACTTTTAGCTAAAGAGACTGCAGAGACTAAAACAAAAATTGATCCAAATGTGCTGACGAAACAAAAGAGCTTAGTATAAATAAAAATTCTAACATTATGAGACTTTCTGGGCCAAGTACGACCAGTAAATAGTCTTATTACATCAGTTTACTAGTATATGTCCAACCATAATATCGACTGAACCGATATTTGGAAGCCGATATCCGAACCAGCAATTTTTTCAGTATCCAATACCAGTATCGAGTCATCCCTTTGTTCAAATAAGTTTTTTTTTTTTTTCCCATTTAAGTAGTTGTGATTGCACTGAAAAAATGCTTCCTTCCTCTTATTGAATCAACCTTTGTTTTAGATATTGCTTTTAAATTAAATGTTATAAACCACAAAAACTGTCACCATCTATAAAACAGTTTAAAAACACACCTATTCCCCTGATTTACTTTACAATAAAACACAAGTGGCAAAGCTCCCATATATCACATTTTAGGTACTCACACTTCCATAAACAGATGTGTCTGCATATTGCACCAAATATAACAATACAACTTGAGCCCATCTGTCTGTGTTCTAATATATTTTCTTACCTTAAACTTTTCAACTACCACGAAACCAGAGTTAGCACAAATATACGGGTAAAAGCAGTGGGCCATGCATCATATTATTTGGCTGTCAGACTGTCTCATGTAATCTCCTTCACGTAATCCCGTTGAGGTGGAGAAACATATTGCTGGCGCCTTGGTTTGACTAGGGGCTCTTTTGCATTACCAGGCGTCAGGAATGTTTAATGTAATTTCTACAGAAGTCCCATATGATACAAGCGCAGCATTTTGGCAAGTTACAGAGAAGAGACAGAAGTGATGAAATATGCAAGTATTTTGGCTGTAGTCGACTAAAGAGAGATCGATTAGTGACTAAAACGGGAGTGTGGTAAAAGTACTATGATCTACTATGATGTACCTGGCCCAAACTGCACTGACTACATATAGGAAATAGTGTTGTCACGATACTAAAATTTCAGACTTGGTTTTGATACTAATTAACAGACTTTATACTCATTACAGTTTCTGATACTATGATGATTATGAAAAACACTATTTATCAAATGTGATTTTCAACATTAAATTGTAGTACTTTCTTTTATTTTACCCTGTACTAGTCTGTACTATGTGGGTTTATACTAGTTCCGATACAGCTCAAGATCATTCTAAAGTAAAGTATCAATACTTGCTCAAATGACTATCTAGTTTCAACACTAGTTTTTATAGATTCATATCCGATTTTCTGTTCTTTTGACAATACTGATACATTCTCCTTTCTGTTCCATTACCAGGTGTCAGGAATGTTTAATGTAATTTCTATCGAAGTCGCATATGAAACAAGCGCAGCATTTTGGCAAGTTACAGAGAAGAGATAAAAGCAGTGAAATGTGTACGTATATGGGTTGTAGTCGACTAAAGAAATTCTTGATCGATGAAAGACATGATGCTGATCAATTAGTGACTAAAACGGGGGCGTGGCAAAGACAAGACAAGACTATATATAGGAAGTAGTGTTAATGTCACGATACTAAAATTTCAAACTTCATTTCGATACTAAAGAATAGACTTGATACTCAATACTGATTCCTAGATCTGTCACGATAACTACTATATCGACTTATCGTTCAATATATGAAAGCTGGAAGAATTCATTTTGGGGCTCAGTATTTATTTACTCAGTGGTTATTTTTTCCTTTGCAATAATGGGGAGATTTTAGTCATTTTTTATCAAATATGATAAGATTTGAGCTGCAGAGGGTTGAATAAATAACTGCCATGGCTCGTTATCGGTTCATTCTGCCATTTATTTGTTGCAGCTCAGGGTTTTTAATGATACTGTCTCACTGGGATTATCCTGCTTTGTGTCAGTGGAATAAAGTAGTTTCAATATTATCGTTTATCACAGCATATCTCTGTAGCAATATATCGCGCTTCAAATCTTATCGTGACATTCCTAGATAGAAGCGGTCAAAAGAGTAAGTATTAGAGCTGTAGTTGACTAAAGAAATATCCTGCCAATCAATTAGTTGACGAAAAACTATTATGATAATAGCATCTGACCCAAACTGCACTCAAAAGACTATACACCTCCACAGGAGTTCATGCAAAAACAACTATTTGAACAGAAATGTAACAGAAAGCCGTGTATTCATATGTAAAAAGATTAAATTCATCATTCATTCCCAAATCGTCAGCCAACGCTCACCATACATCTCTTTTCTGTTGTCGTCCCATATGCAGTATATCCTTATAATGTAAAGACAGGGTATCATCCAATATAACAATGTTCCCTCATCAACCACACGCCTGAAGAGATTTTAAATACGTCATCCATGCATGTTTGAGTCATTTTGAAAAACTCTCCCAGGAACTATTCAAACCCTCTTCACTGTTAACATTAGTGTCCTACAGAAAGCTCTCACACAGCAATTGTCCGTAAATATAGCATACAGAACCAGTATTAAAAACAACACATTAGAACTTCATAAACCTGATGCGATGTGCAGTAGTTTTATTAGCAGGATTCACACTGATTGTGTTGTGATAGCACTCTGAAGGGGGAGTGACATAGCATGGAGAGCAAATGGAGGGGCTCAGAACGTCAAAAAATGCAACTGGAACTTATAAACCTGTTAATACGTTGTTTTCAGCAAATAAAGCATTGATAATCTAAATATGTTAACAGTTTTTACCCCATAGAAGTGTAATACCCCCTCTTTAAAGCTGCATTGTGTAACTTTTCTGGTGGAGGGTCTGTCAAATGATTTTCTCCATGGAGATGTTATTGCTTTGTCTGGAATGTTTCACAGTATGGTGTTAAACCTTTCAATCTTCATGGAGACCAAACCAGACCAAGTTACAGGTCAGATCTGTGGAGAAGTAACCCCGCTCACAGTCAAAATGTCTGTTTTTCTAGGTATTTTTGAGCTATAAAACCACATGTAATTTAATAAATGTAAGGTAGAACTGCTTAATGTCATACAGTGGAACATTCCAGACAGAGCAAAGCAAGCAGGTGACAGACACTCCATCAGAAAAGTTACACAATGCACCTTTAAATCACTCATAATCTGACTAATACAAGTTTTGATCAACTAAGACACCACTGACCGAACGACTAGAGACTTACAATGTATACATGAAGCAAAGTGACCAGACTTCTGACGTACTATTTTTGCACAGTTTGGGATTCTTTGGCCATTTAACACTAGTTTTCCGTAACATATCATTCAGTGGTATTGATGCTGATGTACATTCTCTGTACTAAAACATCGATGCGTTTTCAAACAGAGCTGGTGAAATCGATTTGCATCTTAACGCTCCACAAATTATGCTATTGATGAACTACAGAATAAAGCATACGCCGAGCAGAGATGATCCATTTTAAAAGCATTAGTAACCGTTAGCAACAACTCACTTTACCATTAAACACTGCGTAAGACTTTAGGTACTATGAATTCAAAATAAGAGAAAAATGTCTGTGGTGTGGGGGTCGGACATGTGCTTCGTGCGTCACCTTAGATCTGACTTGTAAACTGCCACTGCTTGTCTCCCTGGCGATAAATTCAATGCCTCACTGTGGAGACAAGCAGGCGGCAAACCCTCAGCCGAAAAGTTACATAGTGCATCTTTAAATCAGTATATTTTGGAAAGCCAAAAGGGGCCACCCATGACTGTTCAATTTTAATCATTTTTAATACAACTATTAAATTCAAGAACATAGCACAAACTGGTAACGTGTATACAAAAAATGCAAACACAAAGCCACTGTAGCTGATATGTAAAGTGGTATGTTCGGAAGAGCATCCAGCTTAAAATGGATGCCAAATGAAAATGTAGATGTGATTGATAGAGCCTTTCTCCTAAACAATACAAATCAAAAATAATTGGATATTTGAGAATTTTGTAATAACTTCAAATAGCGGCAGAGAAAAGAAGACACTGCTCAATGTACAAAACCTAATATTCTGTTACAAGATTTGCTATGCAACTTTCTGATGAAGGATAACCACCCTGCTTGTCTCCATGGAGAAGTCATTGCTTTGAAATGTTCCGCAGTGTGACAATAACCGTAATAATAACCCTTTATTGCATTTGTTCAGCTACAAGTGCTTTTATTGCTGGAAAATCTCTTGAAAATCATACAATCTTACTGAGAGCGACATCACCTCTCCACAGATCTGACCTGTAACTTCACTTGGTCGTATCACCTGTTTGTCTCCACGCAGATAGGCAAGTTAAAGCCGTACTGTGAAACATTTTAGACAAAGCAATAACGTCTCCACGGACAAAAGTAGGTGGCGGTTATCCAGGACCCTCCACCAGTTAACTTTGAAATTTAACAACTCTGCAGCAAACTAGCAAAAACATCTTTCTAATTTGAAGCAGCAATCATATAAAACTCGATGCTTTCACGGATGGAATAAAAGTTGAAATAATTTGAATGAAATTAAAAGTCTTACCTGGAAACACGAGCGCGCCAAAGACCCACGCCAAGACGATCAAACACACGGAGTTGTACATGATTCTTCCCGACCTCTGCAGTTTCTGATCGGCGTGTTTGGCTTGAGAGATCCCCCTCTTTTGGACACCTTTCCCGCGGTAGGAAATTCACAGCCCGTTGGACAATTATTCTTTTCTTTCTTTCCTCTTCTTTGCGCCAGATGTCAGTTCGGGCAGCTGCTCAGTCCCACTCAGACCCGATGTTGATGTAGTCGGTCCGAGCTCGCACTAATCAGGCGATCTCTCTCCTCTGACAGTTGGAGGAGCGCGTGGAGGGAGCGCGCTGTGCATGTTGGGGAGGCGGGGGGGGGTAGGCTAGGGGCGGGATCAGCGCGGGAGCTGTTCTCTGATTGGCCGAGGGAACTGTCAGTCACGCAGAAACGGCGTCAGTTTGTCCTGTCTCCGTCTTTCGGCTGGTTTGAATGGGCTTTAGTCTGTGGGTAGGCCTATATTTTACATGGCCAGTAAAATGAAATAACTAGAATAATCAGATAACGTAATATAAGAAATCGTAATATAAGATGACATTTGGTGACATTGGTTAGATATTAATGGATGGAGTATCGGCTTAACTGTTGAACTGAACTTTGAAGGGTCCATGTCGCACTATTTTCTGTTATAATGTTGTCTCCTCATCAAAATATACCTGGAGTTGTGTTTTGTTTTATTTGCACGTTTAGCCCACAAATCCTGCATATTTAGACTGAGTTCTTCTCTCAAACAAGAAAACACTCTTGTTTTCACAATCATGTGATGTCATGTGGTAATACAGGAAGTGGGTCCCGTTTGATCTCTGTGGGCTCTCTATGAGCTAAATTTTCACGTATCCTTTTGTAAGTTGGATTTAATGGATGAACCTGTATCGAGGCTGCACTAATGAGTGTATGGCAACAGGTACTGGGGTTCAGGCCCGGGTGCAGACCAAACTGATAGAGGGTGCATTCGCTTCCATTAAAGGTATGTCATTGCTCTGCCTGGAATGTTCCACAGTATGACATTAAAAGCTCTACCTTATATCTATTAAATTACAGATGGTGGCTGGACCTCCCCCCATGGGGTCCAGCCAGGCACAGCCCGAACGAGTGATGTGGGCTCTGGAACCCAATTCCTTGAGAGGGGCTGGACTCTCCATTTCTCTGGCTGGTGTGGGACCTGCTCATTGCTCTACAGCTCAGCTGCCGTGTGTTGGAGTTCACCCCAGTGAACGAGAGGGTCACTTCCCTGCGCCTTCAGGTCAGGGACAGGACTGTCACTGTTGTGTCAGTCTACAGGCCAAACAGCAGTGCAGAGTACCCAGCCTTCTTGGAGTCCCTGGGAGGGGTACTAGACAGTGCACCGACTGGGGACTCCGTTGTTCTACTAGGGGACTTCAACGCCCATGTGGATGTCATCTCTGCTGTTTGCAGATTATGTTGTCCTGATGGCTTCATCGGACCAGGACCTCCAATGTGCACAGGGGCGGTTTGCAGCCAAGTGTGAAGTGGCTGGGATGAGGATTAGCACCTCCAAATCCAAGGCCATGGTTCTCGACCGGAAAAAGTGGCTTGCCCTGTCCAGGAGGGTGGAGAGTCTCTGCATCAAGTGGAGGAGTTCAAGTATCTCAGGGTCTTGTTCATGAGTGAGGGGAGGATGGAGCGTGAGATTGACAGGTGGATCGGTGCAGTGTCGGCAGTGATGTGGTCACTGTATCAGACACTGTATCAGGGACCTGAGCCGAAAGGCAAAGGAGGATAAGGCCCCAAATAAGCGGAAGAAAATGGATGGATAGTGTTATAGCGCAAAAATATCTAGAAAAACAGACATTCTGACTGTGAGCAGGGTTGCCTTTCCACAGCTCTAACCTGTAACTTGGTCTGGTTTGGTCTCCATGATGATAGAAAGATTTAAAGGCATACTGTGAAACATTCCAGACAAAAGCAATTACATCTCCATGGAGAAAAGCATTTGACGGACCCTCCACCAGAAAAGTTACACAATCCACCTTTAAGTTGTATTATTTTAGCCGCCTGAAATGAGGGTGCAAACATTTTTAACTGAGGTTACAATGCACCCTTTTGCACCCCTGTGGACCCGGGCCTGGGCTTTGGTCATGAGTATTCATAAACTGGGGTGAAAAAAACATTTACATCAGTGTACAATAAAGCTACATTACAAGTGTTATCAATAAATAGACATAGATAAGTATTGTTTGTGAAGTATTGACTTGTTAATGCCCAAATTTTCCCATAGATAATACTTTATATTGTAAATTAAAAGTACCAATAGTATTTTTCATATATATAATACATCTGAAATTGCTCTCTGTTTTCACTGGGATGGTGCACACATTTATATTCAATGATATTTTAATTTTTGTTTTCAGTGAGCCAGTTTTTGCAATTCATTCCTTATAATACATGGAAGTGTTCCTCTGAATGAGAAAGCTGGCATTCTTACTATGAGGGGCAGCACAATAATTTCTGAAAGAACCTTGGATGTTCTTCAGACCTGTCCCAGTACCAGGTGAGAACTTTGGATGTTATTTGGATGTGATCTTATAATGTTCCCTCATCAAACCCATGCTTGAAGAGATTTTAGATGTCATCCATGCATGTCTGAGTATTTTAGAGACCTCTGACAGGCCCTATTCGTCTATATTGGAAGATTTTGTGTAATGTTCCACCCACAAGCCTACGTCACCCATGCTCCCACACGGCAATTTGCCCTAAATATACAAAAACATGACACAAAACTGCACACAGGGACTTAACAAACCTGATGCAACCTGCAATAGTTTGTGTAATAGCGCTCTGAAGGGGGAGTGACTTAACCCGTTAAGTTGTATTTTGGTGAATATAACATTTTTCCAAACAATAAAAGGTAACATGGTGATCTAAATATGTTATGTGTAAAATAGTAAATATTCCCTCTTTAAATAAAAACGTAACATACTTTTAATCGTATATTTAATAGTTTAATAAAATAAAAATACATTGGAAAAAACACTTTGAGGTGACCATTGTTATGATATTGGCCTATAACTAAAATACAATGGAAAAAAAAATACTGACCTGACCTTTTACAACTTATTTACACAACTTTGTCAGATTGGTAACTCACACACTCGCGTATTCACATATGTATAACAAAAACCTACTTTCATAACCTCCATTGCATTTCTGCACCAGCTCGCTTCAAAAAATACAGCTGGGAAACATTACTGCTTGTTCGTACTTTTAGCTTGAGAAGATTTCGCATAAAAATAGAGAAAAATGCAGAAAGAAACCATTTTATCTCTCTCCAATGACGTGTCTAAAGTAGCACGAATCATATTTTTTTTTACCATTCATATGATTTTTTATGATAATTCTTCTTATGGCTGATTTGAATGTATGATACAGCCTATATTACGGGCCCTTTGACAGAATGAAATAAATATGAATCTAATAAAAACGACAGCCAGTGATTTGGAGATTTGAGAAAAAGGTCATTTGGAAGTGGATATAAAAATCTTGGGTATAAAATGAGCCTTGCAGAGCGTTTTATAGAGACGTGACATTTTTTGAATCTGCAGTAATAAGGAATGTGTGCTTCTGACAGGTCGGACTGCAGATGAGAGGGGGCACCACCAGGAGGAGCTAGAGAGGAAACAGAATGAACTTGATAACACTGCTGCCATTTTTGGTTTGGAAACTTGATTTATGTAAAGTCAGCATCCTGGTATAATTGCTGAAGTCAGTTTTGTAGGTGTAAACATTTTTCTGAATGACTGTGGACCATAGACTGTATAAAGAAGTGGCCTAAGGGAGTGTGACGTTAGCCATAGCATTCAGATCTAGTCAAATGAAGCTCACCAGGGCTGGCAGTTATAGAAGCTATTTTGGAGCCAAGATCCATGTTTAGGAATTTAACTGCGGGTATCATAGCAACCAAAGATCCAATCAGGAGCAAAAGTGTTGAAGGTAACGCCCCTTCCCACCCACACAGCTGGTTTGGCGGGGGGCAGGCGCTTAGCAATGCTGTCAATCAAACATTGCTAAAGCTAGTAAGGGCAGCCTCATGGAAGCGCCTGATTGGTCTGTTATTAATACTCACAGGATCATGTTGAACGGGTTAATACAGACTTTTGAAGACCAAAATGACGAGGCTTACAGCAGCGGTTATGGAGAGAGATTTTTTTTATAGACCTTTAGTGTTTAAAGAGTTCAGTTAAAATTAAAGGTGCACAGTGTAACTTTTTGGTTGGGGGTCCGTCATTTTCTTGTTTCTATGGATATGCCATTGCTCTGCTTAGAATGTTCCACAATATGACATTAAACAGCTTTACGTTACATTTACTCAATTACAGGTGGTTTTATAGCTCAAAAATACTTAGAAAAACAGGCATGCTGACAGTGAGGGGGTCGCCTCGCCACAGATCTGACCTGTAACTTAGTCTGGTTTGATCTCCATGAAGATAGAAAGGTTTAATGTCATTTTGTGAAACATTCCAAAGGAATAAAGATGAACCCTCCACCAGAAAAGTTACACTGTATGCACCTTTATCAACACCTTTATAACGCTGTATCCTCAATAAAAGCAAATCTGGAGTTGATTATTTTAGCCAATATGGCGCTAACAGATAGATGCTTTAGTTTAATGCATGGAGAACAGTGAAATGCAGAATTATAATTTAAACTAAATATCAAAAAGCACATGACTGTTCTAGCACATTTTTTCAGTTTTGTCTGTTCTCGCTATGTCCCTGGGCAAGACTTTACACCTTTTATTTTTAGATTTCTTGCAAACTCCACAAAGAATCCTCCAAGGCATTATCCAAAAACACAATTGCTTTCTATGACAATTTCCTATTTAAAAAAGCCATTATCGGAACAATTACTTTTTGTTTACCATTGGATCTGTAGTATAGACACAGACGCGGAGCTGCTTAATTTGCCCCTGTCACTCTCATTACTGATGCAGAGGACAATTACAGTTGAAGCTAACAATCATAAGGCTTATAAATGTCACAGGATCATAATAATAGGGCCTGATCAGTCTCGCTTGGTGCACTTCCTCCACGCTGATTGAAACCTGTGATCTGCTCCCGTAGTTAACATTCAAATGGGCTCAAATAAACACTACACATTAGCTTGTCTGTCAAATGTATACGAGACAATACAAATCATAATTAGAAAAAAAAAGTGTCGTAAGGAGGTATTAAAGGTCTTATATTATACAAAATGGATTCTTGTGTTGTGAGCTTTAAGCCATGTTATAATGTTCTCCTCAAAAACATACCTTGAATTGTGTTTTGTTTCCTTTTGTTTCCTACCTTTTACCTTTTGTTCAGTAGAGATTGGCAATTATAAGGCTGAAATTATCCAAATGATTCTAATTATTATAACATTATTAATATAACAATTATATATAACATTATAACATGGCTTAAAGTTCACAAGAGTCAATTTTGCTTAATATAGGACCTTTAAATAATAGAGTACAGTGCCTAGAACAGCTCAAAAAAGTTATGAATAAGAAATAACCTGTAAAACCATCAGCAAGCCCATACTACAAGTTGAAAGTGAGAAATTGAAAAATACATGAATGGCACGACTGAGCTCTGAAAAATTACATTAACCTTTAGAAACAACGAGAGCCAAAGCCAGTGCATCCTGGAAAAAGTGCCTCAAAAACAATTCCAGTGTAGATCCTGGGTCACTCTTTTATTGATGGGATTTCAGCCGAAGGATCAGGATCACGCCAAGGCTTAGGGTTTCATATTTTTACTGTTCAAAGTTTTCCGGGCCTGATAACAAGAAATGCAATCTCCCTCCAAAGGAAATCTGTCTGTGTCTTTTGATACTAATTCCCAAAAGTTAAAATGTGCAGTATTCATCTGACAGCTATAAATTAAATGTGTAACTTTTTGGTCGGGGGTCCGTCACCTACTTGTTTCTATGGATATGTCATTGCTTTGCCTGGAATGTTCCACAGTATGACATTAAACAGCTCTACTTTAAATTTTTTCAATTACAGGTGGGGTCATAGCTCAAAAATACTTAGAAAAACAAGCATTCTGACTGTTAGCAGGGTTGCCTAGCCACAGATCTGACCTGTAACTTGGTAATTTGGTCTCGATTAATATAGAAAAGTTTAATGCCATATTGTGAAACAGTCCAAACAAAGCAATTACGTCTCCATGGAGAAAAGCATTTGATGGACCCTCCACCAGAAAAATTTCACAATGCCCCTTAGAAAAATGTAAATATGTAAATATGTATGTTTATTTATTATTATTTGTATTATTCGTATATGCAAATATGTATGTTTATTTATTATTATTTAAAGTCCCTGTATCACCCTATTTTCTGATATGTTATAATGTTGTTACCTCTTCAAAAACGTACCTGGAGTTGTGTTTTGTTTCATTCACACATTTAACACACAAATCCTACATATTAAGACATTATTTTCTCAAACAGAAAACACTCTGTTCCACCTTGTGATGTCAAGTGGCAATACAGGAAGTGCTCCACTGTGTTTTTGATACACCTTCACTTGAATCATTTGGATGAACCCAGTCCAAGAATTGCCAATCTCTACAGAACGAAAGGTAAAAGGTAACTGTTGAAAACTACCGCTTCATGACATGAGCTTTGTAGATGTAGACAGACTAATAATAAAAAGTTATTCAAACGTGTGAATGAAACAAACCACAACTCCAGGTATGTTTTTGATGAAGTAACAACATTCTAACATGGATTAAAGCTCACAAGAGTCAGTTTTTGATAATACAGGACCTTTAATATAATCCATGTGTTTTATCTTGACCGATTCATAGATCAAAATGTCTAGACTTAAGTTTAAAGGATATTAAAATAATGCTAATGAAATCACTGCATTTGTTTCCTTGACATTATTATACAGCTATAATGATACGGTGTTGTTAAACTGAGATGTAATCAGAGGTCATTTTGTGCTTTAGCAATATTACCTGAGACTCTTGTCAGGCCTGTGGATGCGATATCTTTCACTAATTACTGCTTTTCCATTTGAATAATATGAATATAGATGCGTGCATGCAAGAAGGGGCTGAAATTTATGTTCATTTTGTTTTTGTTTTTTTAGTTCAAAAGATGTTTGCTTTTGCCTGTTATGTTCTACAGTATGGCCTAATACCTTGAATTTATTTAATTAAATGTGGTTTCATAGCTTAAAAATACTGCAACATGCATTCTTATTGTGAGCCGGGTTTCCACTCCACACATCTGACTACAACGTGGCTTCACTTTCTTGTCTCCATGGTGATAGATATGTTTCCTGTCATAGTGTGTGGAACTGTTGGCAAAGCAATAACATCTCCATGAAGACAATAAGACAATAAACCCCCCACCAGAAAAGTTACTCAGTATACTTTTAATGCCATACTGTGGAAAATTCCTGGCAAAGCAATAGCATTGCCATAGTGACAAGCAGGTTACACTGCAACTGCATCAGAAAAGTTACATAGTGCATCTTTAAAGAGCAAAAAGTCCCATCACTGACTTAAAGGTGAATTGTGTAACTTTTCTGATGGAGGGTTCTTCAAATGCTTTTCTTCATGGAGATGTTATTGCTTTGTCTGGAATGTTTCACAGTACGGCATTAAACCTTTCTATCTTCATGGAGACCAAATCAGACCAAGTAACAGGTCAGATCTGTGGAGAGGCAACCCCGCTCACAGTCAGAATGCCTGTTTTTCTAGCTATTTTTGAGCAGTAATTGAATAAATGTAAGGTAGAGCTGTTTAATGCCGTACTGTGGAACATTCCAGGCAGAGCAATGACATGGAAACAACCAGTGATGAACCCCCAACCAAATAGTTACATAGTGCATCTTTAAAGAGCAAAAAGTCCCATCACTGACTTGAACCACAAATGTTAGGACCAAAATGTGTAAAACCTGCAAACATAAAACAGTAGATACATAATTGTTGTAATAATCATAAGATTCTGTTCACTTTCTCTGTCGAATCAGAAACTCACTGTCTTCTACTGAGACCACTGTCTTCTACTGTAATGTGTCACCACGCTGATATTTTCTGATGTTGACTCCAGCTGGGAAGGTTTGTCTTGATTTCCCATCAGGTAGCACTGCAGCAATACACACAACAGCAGAACAGGAGAGGAGGGTTAGATCAGAGTAGAAACACAACTCTGACAAAAGAGCTTTCTGGAGTTTCTGTGTGGAGGGAGACAGTGTGATGGGCATTTATGTTTCCAGTGAACAACATTCACAACGTAAGTCTATCCATCCATCGGTTTTGTTCTGCTTTACCTGGGCCAGGTTGGGGGCACAGACTGTTTAAAGAAGTGGACTAAGTGAGTGTGACGTCACCCATAGTGTTCAGCTCCAGTCAAATGAAGCCAATCGAGGCTAGCAGTTATAGGGACGAAATTGGAGCTGAGTTTCATATTTGAAATTCTGACCATGAGTATCATAGCAACCACAGAGCCAATCAAGAGCGAGGCTGTTGAAGTTAAAGCCTCTTCCTGTCCGCACTGCTAGTTTGGCAGGGAGCGGGCGCTTAGCAACGCTGTCAATGAAACTTGTTGCTAACAAAATAAAAATACAAGGATCATGTAGAGCTGGTTTACAGGGACACTTTAAGACCAAAATGACAAGCCAGACAGCAGCAGGTATGGTGAGAGTGGCGACGGTATTTCAATAGAAAATGAACTAGAGCCTGAATCATTGGAGCCGGAAGTGTGCCCATGCTCACTTCCTGTTTAGAGCGTTGTGGCTAGCGGTTTAGCTATGTCCATTTATATATACAGTCTATGGTTGTGGAGTTAGCGGTCTAAGCAGAGATGTCCAGACTTGCCTTTCCACACACAGGACCCCAAGGCGTTCCCAGGCCAGCCAAAACACATGGTCCTTCCAGTGTGTCCTGGGTCTTCCTCGGGGCGTCCTCCTGGTAGGACATGCCTGGGGAGGTGTCCAGGAGAAACTCATTTTGTTCGCTTGTATCTGTGATCTTGTCTTTTCGGTCATTGCTCACATCATACTCCCACAGCTACAATTCCCCAAAACAAGTTGTAATGCAAAAATAACTACCACCTCTCAGGATTCATGAGTGGTAACAACTGATGCTTGGAAAATGTTTTTATATTTGAACAGAAAAAATATCAGGTTTGACTGTGTGGTTTTTGGTGATCAGAGAGGTCTTACGCCAAATGGCTCTGAAATAGATTGTAGAGAGATGTGCTCTGTATATGACAAATACATTACTACTTGGATGTCATTGCTTTGCCAGGAATGTTCCACAGTAGAGCATTAAATTATTTATCTCCGTGGAAACAAGCCAAGTTACAGATCAGAAATGCAAACTAGTTTAAAGCTATAATATGATCCTTACATGTCCATGAAGACAAACAAGTGGAAGGTATGGTACAATTTAGTTAATTAATCAACTAAACTAAATCAGATCAACCAGCAGGGGGCAGTGGAGCATCCTTCTCCAGATCTTGAACTGCTGCATTCACCATCAGGGGTACTTGATGGATTAACCAAGAGAGATTAGAATCAAACATCGGGGATCAAACAGTATCAGCACAATCTGCCATCTTTATACATGCAGACACAATCTCATCACTGTTAAATACATTTATTCAACTGGAAAGGTTCATTTCTGTCCTTTCTTTCGTATCGACACCTGCAAGTATCTATTTTGGATACTAGTTTTAGGATCGATTTTCAGTATGTTTAACAACCCTAAAGCATACCAGTAATATTATTTGATTTCATGCATATTTGGTTAAGTATTTACAGATGCAGTGTGTCTTACTGTCTCCCTCCCTAAACTTTTGGCAAAAGGAGAAATTCAGTTTGTCAACTGGACAAAAGTTTATTTGGTCGAATATGTTTCGCAGCTCATCCAAGCTGCTTCTTCAGTTCTGGTCAGATGCTGCTGGACACTGCCTTATATCTGCCTGAAGGGAGGAGCGAACTACACTGACTAACTAAACTTTTGTCCTGTACAGAATTCTATTTTCTTTTGCCTTGTACACATCCGTTATAAAACACAGAAAAGACATGCAATTTTCAGATTTATCAGAAACCCGTTATTTTCCATTTACTTTTTAAACCACCAAAACTTTTCCTCATTTGGCGTGGGCCTGGTTAGACATGGCAGAGGAGCAGAGTGGGTTCAGGAACTTGCCAGTCAGCCTGATCGCCGCGGTAACAGAGCACATTGGAGCGAGTTGGGCTTGATTGAAACTAGTCTAGGCTCATTCACAGGGTTAAGAGAAATGAGACTGGGATCCCCTGTTTGGAAGCGTTAGCGTTTCCGGGCCCCAGCGCAGATGGTGGGGCAGACTTCAGTGGAAATTTGGCCGTGTGGATGGAAGCAGGAGCAGGACAGTCCAAGAGAAGAGACAGAACCATCTCCTCTCCGGGTCGGACACGGAACACCGGTCCACAGCCAAGAAGAAATTGGAATATTACACTGCTGAAGTTACATTTACAGTGAAAATGATTTGAATTCAGATTAATTATTTTGGTGATGGTAGTTTTTACAAGTTGTAACGTAAAAGGTATTGAGTAAGTTAATTTTTGGTATTTGTTACTAACCAGCTAATACTGTATATGACTGTATACGTCACAAGTCACAACTACAACTTTAAAACGCCTATGTTATGCTATTTTCTGATCAACATGTGTGAATGAAACAAAACACAGCTCCAGGAATGTTTTTGAGAAGGTAACAACATTACCAACATGGCTTAAAGCTCTCAAGAATCCATTTTGTGTAATATAGGACCTTTAAAGGCTCTGTACCTGATTTCAGAATTAGTTAATGCTCTCGTTTCTCACAATTTGAGTAGCCACAATTATCAAAGCAAAAGAAACATTATTGAATTAATTTATTTATTATTGAATTAATAGAATGTCCACTGTAAACAACAAAATATCCATGGTGACACAATGCATACATGAGCAAACACAGCCAAAAAAATGTTAAGATCTAAAAACTAAATGGAAAAACAGGCATTCTGACTGTGAGTGGGGTTGCCTCGCCACAGATCTGACCTGTAACTTAATATTCTAGGCAGACCAGTGACATATCCATAGAAACAAGCAGGTGACGGACTCTCCACCAGAAAAGTTACAGAGTGCACTTTGAAATAAATGCAAGAAAAGTTACACAGGGCACCTTTAATGCTCCTGGAGTTGTTTCCGACATGCACTCTGAACAGAATCCTCTTTTAATATCATAAATCTCAAATATAATTGTGTTTTCCCCCAACACTGTTCACCCCTACCTTCACACATCCTCACACATTTTATAATTCCTCCATACAACACTATTCTTCTGTCAGTGTATTTGAAGCTCATTGACTTGGTTGTGTTGCTTAATGTGAGCCAGTGCGCTGTGTAATGGACTTTGCTGCTCGATGAGGTTTGGGCCCGGCCTCCATGTTAAGTCTGTGCACTGAAAAAGTCTTCCTTACATAATTATATAAGAGTGTGTTTCAGAAAGAGGCACAAACTCCGAACTGGTGTGTATTCATGTGAAAGAGAACAAGAGGCGGATGGAGCGCGTAATTGTAAAGACTCACCCAGTAGACAGTGACGTGTAATGGGATTTAGAATGAGATTTAACCTGCAGCCAATAAATCGTGTGTTTTTTCCCAGTTGTGTAACATGGGCTCATCTTAAAGGACGAGTCATGCGTTACTGTGGTATTTAAAAGTGTTGAGTTGGTTAATCTAGGTGTTGGAGCGCCCTCTCTTGGCAGCACTGGGGATGAACTGTGTAAGAATGAAAACAATAGAAGCAGTTGTATTAGCAAAAGCAAATAGGGCCGCCATTATTTCAGTCATATTTGAAATGATGATTATCCAAACAGTGATTTGGTTCGAGAGAAGACGGGGCAGTAGAGCGCCAACAGTGAAAAATTAAAGTAGGTGACATATCACGCAGAAATAGATCGCTGTAAACTTTACTACGATGGTAACGTTAGCAGTAATAAACATGCTAACAGCGCACTTCCTGTTTATCAGACAATAAACGCTTTAGTTAGATGCTGATAGAACACAAAACACATTATATCTGTACTGGGGTAAGACAAATTTTGCTCAAATACACGGAAAAAAGGCTCTTTAACAATCACAGTGACTCTATAACACAATTTTTGGAATAGATAAGAACAAGAAGTATAATTGTAATTGAAAGTTGATTAAATGCATAGCCCTACCGACAAGTAGTATACTAGTAGTAGTAGTAGAAGCAGCAGCACTTGCAGTAGTAGTAATAGTAGAGGTAATATTATATGGGGATTTTAATCAAATTTATGCCAGAATCCTCCTAATAATTTGTCACAATACTTCACACGCTTTATTATTTTTAGTAGTAATAGTAATAGTAGAAGTTGTATTAGTAGTATAAGTAGCAGTAGTAGTAGCAGCAGTAGTAGTAATAGTAGTAGTAGTCATAGTAGTTGTAGTAGTAGCAGTAGTATTGTTTTTTTTTTTATTACATTTATGCCTAAATCCTTCTAATAAAATCTTTCAGCACTTGAACCTAACACTCTGTCATAGAAGAATAATAATAATTTAAAACCGTATAAACAAACGGCGAGAGCAGTAAATCTAAAGTGTTTCCATACTCATCTTGTGTAGATCTCCTTTGACAGTACGGAGTATTTCCATTCCAGCTGTGCCCTACAAGCTTCAGTCCAGGACACAGCCTCCTCCTGGACACAGCATCAGACGCTCTCATTATTATTCCACTGTCGTCACGTTTAAACTTTGGATGCTAAACATTTCACATTTTCCACCCGGCGCCACAGAACCTTCACAGTCGGTATCTGGAGGGGACGCTGCACAATGAATTTATATGAAGTGAATACAGTAAACGAAAGCGCTGTGAATAATGTGTATGTTTTACTCATATATTATACAAACGGGTTAAGTAGTGAACTCTATGAACTATAACTAAGTAATAAACTAGTGATATATTTTTCATGCTAAAGGAGTTATGTTACAGAGCAATTTATTGAGATGTTCCCCAGTTTTATGTTGACACTTTGCAGCTGATGTCATCAACATCCGCTAACTGTAGGCACTGCCCTGTCTGAAGTGTTAGACTTTAATCTCACACTCACCTTTTTGTTGAAAATCAAATTTGCTTCTATTGATCAAATGTGCTGTTTTTTTCTTGAATTTTCAGATGATTTTAAACTTCTGCATTGTGCTTTGTGTTTCCATGGTAACTGGTGAACATTCTGCCAGCGCACATACATGTATAACACCCCCCATGAAGCGTTATGTCACAGCAAAATATCAATATATAGTATAGTTTATTCACTTCATATAATATAGTTTTACTCTTTTATTATAGCATGGGGGTTAAATGGTGAATATGAAGATGAGTGGACTTTAAAAATACAAAGGAGAACCACCTGATGATGTCATAAGGTGAAATCAACTGTTTTTTGGAGAGGAAAGCAACCAAGCATTATGATGAACTTTGGTGAAACACAGTAGATCTAGAGAGTCATGAAGCTACCTAAAAGGATAACCAGTCTAGTTTTTTCATTATAAACTTGTATTTTTTATTTTATTTTTGATTTAAGACCCTGGCTGAATTCTTGCACTACAGATGTATCATGGGAAATCTGAAAGAATACAAGCCAAGATCTGTGGAGACGTGACACCTCTCACACGCTAAGAATGCATGTTTTTCTATAGCAATAAAACATCAATAATGTGACTAAGACATTTAAAAGGCAAAACCCACGGAAAGCCCCAGGTCCGGACGGTGTCTCTCCTTCCACCCTGAGACACTGCGCTGAAGAACTGGCTCCTGTCTTCACGGACATCTTTAACATCTCCCTGGAGTTATGCCATGTCCCAGCCTGCTTCAAGCTGTCCACCATTGTTCCCGTCCCCAAGAAGCCCAGGATCACCGGACTTAACGACTACAGGCCTGTGGCGCTGACGTCTGTAGTCATGAAGTCATTTGAGCGCCTGGTTCTGCCTCACCTCAAGTCCTTCACCTCCCCCCTCCTGGACCCTCTGCAGTTCGCCTACAGAGCCAATCGGTCTGTAGACGACGCCATCAACCTGGCCCTCCACTTCATCCTTCAGCATCTGGACTCCCCGGGAACCTACGCCAGGATCCTGTTTGTGGACTTCAGCTCTGCATTCAACACCATCCTCCCTGCTCTGCTCCAGGACAAGCTCGCCCAGCTCAACGTGCCTGACTCCACCTGCAGGTGGATCACTGACTTCCTGACGGACCGGAGGCAGTGCGTGCGGCTGGGGAAGAATGTCTCGGACATTCGGACTATAAGCACAGGATCTCCACAGGGCTGTGTACTTTCTCCCCTGCTCTTCTCCCTGTACACCAACTGCTGCACCTCCAGCCACGACTCCGTGAAACTGGTTAAGTTTGCGGATGACACCACCCTCATCGGGCTCATCTCGGACAGCGATGAGTCTGCCTACAGGAGGGAGGTGGACCGGCTGGTGTCCTGGTGCAGCAGCAACAACCTGGAGCTCAACGCCCAGAAGACAGAGGAGATGATCGTGGACTTCAGGAAAGTCACAGCCCCCCTGCCTCTCCTCACCCTGACAGACTCCTCCATCACCACTGTGGACTCCTTCCGCTTCCTGGGCACCTGCATCACCCACGACCTCAAGTGGGAGCCGACCATCAGCTCCCTCATCAAGAAAGCCCAGCAGAGGATGTACTTCCTGCGGCAGCTGAGGAAAGCCAAGCTGCCTGCCCAGATGATGGTGCAGTTTTACACGGCCATCATTGAGTCCATCCTCACCTCCTCCATCACTGTGTGGTACGCTGGGGCCACTGCCAGGGACAGACAGAGACTGCAGCGCATTGTGCGCTCTGCTGAGAAGGTGATCGGCTGTAGCCTTCCATCTCTCCAGGACCTGTACGTCTCCAGGACTCGGGGGCGTGCAGGCCGGATAGCAGCTGACCCCTCTCACCCTGGACATGGACTATTCGAGCCACTTCCCTCTGGCAGAAGGCTACGGTCCATACGGACCAGAACCTCTCGCCATAAGAACAGTTTCTTCCCCTCTGCCGTTGGACTCATAAACACTTTATGAACACTTATAACACCTGTACTAAGGACACTTTATAATACCAGTCACTTTAAATAAGTCATGTCACGTCACTTGCTCTTTGCACTGTCGGTTTGCACTGTTGTTCTGATGCTCTGTATATACTTGAATATTTTTATTTTTATTATATATCTTAATCTTTTTGCATGCTCTTACTTTATTCAAATAGTGATACTTTATTATCATTATTATTATTATTATCCTTTATAACTGTGATATCTCTACTTGTATTATTATTATTATTATTATTATTATTATTCAGTGTTCTATGTTGCACCTTATCACCAAAGCAAGTTCCTAGTCTGTGAATTGTGTTCACTGACAATGGCAATAAAAGCTTTTCTGATTCTGATTCTGATAACTGAATAAATGCCAGATACTGTAGAGACACGTCTAATGCAATATTGTGGAACATTCCAGGAGAACATTAACATCTCCATGGACACAAGCAGGTAGCAAACCTCCTACCAAAAATGTCCCATAGTGTTCAGATTTGAAAGCCCGTTCTTCACTGTCAGTAATACAATGTTAGCTTTGACCATTAACATAATTAGTATTTGGTCCTGTCGCATACACATGGAATACACAAACACACACCACACACACACCACACACCACACACACACTCTATTAGCTGGTGGTGGGTTTATGAGGGATGAAATGCACTCTGGGTAATGACACCCTCTCTGTACAACAATGGGATAATTAGTGGAGACTGTTGGGATGTGACCTATTTGTGAACATGCACCTGCCCACGATCAGAGGCGCAGATACTATCGGGTAAAATGTCTGTTTACGAATACAGTTAAACGAGGAGGCAGAGGTTAAAAGAAATACAAGCCGCGTCTGTGGAGGGAGGGGCTACGTGTGTTTGACTTTCTGATTAAAATATATTTACAATCGAACTAAACCGCAGACATGATTAAAGTGTTTATTACCTCAGGCTCTTTTCAAAGATCTGGCTCCCATGGCTCCCAAACTGCTCTCAAAACATTTCATTTGGGAATAATTTTTAAATATTTAATAACTGTAATGGTAGCAGTGGTAGTGGTTTTAGTTCTAGTAGTAGTAATACGACTAGCAACTGTGGTAGTAGGCGTATAGTAGTAGCATCAGTAGTAGCAGTAGTGGTAGTTCTGCAGTTACCATGAGCCAGTCAAAGATGAGTTTGTAATTTTACATATTAGTAATAATAGTAGTAGTAGTAGTAGTACATGTACTTAAATACTGTGCACAGACTGTGGCCCCTCTAAGACTGAGCAGAGCAAAAGTCAAAGTAAACGGCGCTGAGGCTTTAAACATCGCTCCACTTTAACGTCATGTGGTTTTATTTATGTGCACAGAGTCACTGACACAAAGACACTCAATGTCACAGCTCTGCCACAAGCTGCTTTGTACTGTTAGTGTGTGAAAACAGACAGTCTCTGGAGTTTACAACAGAAGACTGACGTATGGAGAAGAGTTTACTGAACAGTTAAGCTGAAGGGGCTGCTGGTTCTGCTGCTGCGGTGGACTTTTGAGTATTTGTGGTTTTCATATTGTAGAAAGTGATGTCGTCATGCTCCCCAATGACGGGCAAGAGCCAGATTTCCCTACTGATCACATTGTACTTTGCCATGAAATATGAGCCTGGTATTTTCTGTTAGTGACTAAACCCTAAAACTCACTGAATTACAACATCATTTTGCATTTTAACTATTTCAATTTAAGCTGCCCTCCATTTGCATTTATTAATATTGGCCTGCAGAATGCTGTGATGTCATCTGAAACCCAGAAATTTAACACGGCATGAGCTGAGTGGTCCTCTGTGTCTTTTATTTATTTTTATTTGTATTTATTTTACTAATTTATTGCTATTTTATGATTTTTATGGTTTTGCTTTTATTTGATTTTTTTTACTGGTTTTATTGTTTCAGGATTGGTAGGATCAAATTTTAGCAAATTACCTTTTGTTGTCCTCATTTTATGATCTCTGTGTAGCACTTTGGAAAATGATTTGTTTGTAAAATGTGCTATATAAATAAATTGGATTTGGATTTGGGTTTAAATTTAGATAAACAGGTTGAATTAATGGTTCAGCTTTATTATAGACACATTAGCAATAACTACCAAATTTTGTAAGGCTGCCTGAAAACTAAAGAAAAAATACAAAATGGATTCAAACATTCAGACATTTTCAGGAGGCTGTGGTCAATACCAGCGTTTATGGTTTTGTTTAGGCGTTTGATTTTCCACTAAAAAGTGAGTGTGAACAACTGAAAAACTGTTGTCTAATGCTCGCTCGCTTGTGACTGTAATATTATGTGTGAGAGACTTGTTTAACAGCACAAATCAGCTCATCTGTTGCAGTTCCCGCTAAGTCAGATCTTTATGGTCATATCCTGTCCAAACATAACTCAGATTAAACTCTAACTTGAGTAACAGAGCTTCAGACAGACTAGTGCCTTCCATTAGCATCACCCCCACAGGGAATGTTGACGACATCAGCTGCAAAGTATCCATTTTTATTTGTATTTTGCCTGAAAGTTGTAGTAGTAACATACTTTTTCCATTCAAAGACCAAAATGTGGGACAAACAAGTCAATATAGGATGGGGATATAGCCTGGAATACACAGTAAAACAGAGTGATTAAAGCTATACTAAGTAACATTTCTGGTCAAAGGCCTGTCACCTGCTTGTCTCCATGGAGATGTTTTAGCTTTACCTGGAATTTTAATTACAGTATTGCATTAAATATATATTTCCTTAGAGGCAAGCAGGTGAACTCACATTGCTCACAATAAGAATTCATGTTTTTTTTTTTTTATTAATAATGGAAAAGAAATGCAAGTTATCAGTTTAATACCATATTGTGGAACATTCCAGGCAAACCAATAACATCTCCATGGAGACGAGCCTATAGCAAACCCCCCACCAGAAAAGTTAGACAGTGCACTTTTAACTAGATCACGGGACAGAGAGACAAATTAGCACATTGAAAACGTAATGAGAGGCCAGAGCTGGGACTGCGTCTGCTCTGTCTCATTAGAAAGTGAATTAGAGTCTAAAACCTCCTCACACAAATCTCCAGTTTCACAGATGAACCAGGCTGCACGGGGATTCTGGGCACTAATCAAATATTACACAATGAAGCAAGAAAAACAACAGCCCCAGATCGGTAGTCTCAAATGTGGGGCCATACGAGGATTTACGGAACAATTGTACTACATCAGTCTGCATACACGGTTTATTTGTTTGAATAAAGTTTGATTGAATGTCATCCTAAAATGATGCTATGCTGTCCTTTTCTTATTGGACTGTTAATTACTGTGAAACCAATGTTATTTCGATATGTTAAAGGGCCCATATTAGGCTATTTTCTGATCTATATTATAGTTGTTTCCTCATCAAAAACATACCTGGAGTTGTGTTTTGTTTCATTCACACATTTAACACACAAACCCTGCATACTTAAGCTGGGTTCTTCTCTCAAACACAAAACACTCTGTTCCATCTTGTGATGTCAAGTGATAATACAGGAAATATTGTGTACACTGTGAGTTTTTGAACTCCAAACACCTTCACTAGAATGATTTGGATGATTTGAGCCCTGGAATTGCCAATCTCTACTGAACTAAAGGTAAAAGAAACTACTGATTCATGACATCACAATGTGGAACAGCATTTTGAGCTGTGGAAATGCAGACAGACTAATAATAAAGGATTATTCAAACGTGTGAATTAAACAAAACACAACTCCAGTTCTGTTTTTGAGGAAGTAACGACATTGTAACATGACTTAAAGCTCACAAGCATCAATTTTGTGTAATGAACTTTAAAATAAAAATCATAACTAGAGACTATTTCCAGCACAGGAGGAGGTAAAATGATTAAAAAAATTAAAGAAAAGAAGCAAAAGCAAGGATAGGGTCTGCACTCTTCAGAAGCAGGAAGTTTTGGACCACTGAAAACCATTTCAACTGAACTCTGAATTCTGTTTTTCACATTTTTTTAGACAGAGAACAGCTTGTAAATCACTAAGCCAAGTCTAGCCCCATAATACTGGTATTAGCAGAGCTAATCCAGGCCCAGTTACATTTGCATACAGACAGAGACACTGTGGAGCGTATGGCAGACTGACAGAGATGAATGCTCAAATTTATGAGAATGAAACTGAAACAATAACTGAGGAACCGATTATTTCAAACGTCTACAGCTCCTCGGGCCTCCACGCGACAATGGAAACAATAATTAATCAAGAACTGCTGAAACTATTAGAGTTTATTACACGTACAAGGTAGAATTAAACAAATTTCTGACATTTTCTGCTCATATTGTGTCCAAGCATTATTTTACCGCTGCATTGTACTTTTAAAATAAATTGTGTAGCCTACACATCTTTGCAGACTTTATTGTTCCCATAAGTAAACTTTGTGGGAGTTTACCAGAGCAGACACAAAATGTAGCATATACTTTGAAATTATATTACCTAAAACCACAGTATGGAGCTTTTTAGACATTTTTTTTTCGTTCAGGATTTTTTTTATTGTGCTGAAAAACTTAAAACCACGCGTCTTTACTCTTCAAAAAACTGACTCTTATTTGGCCTGGAGGTGGGCCATTTCTTGCTTGTCTCCATGGAAATGTTGTTCCTTTGGCTATAGTATTCCACAGTACGGTAAAATGTATGGGAAAATACTTTACCTTTAAGAAGAGAGACAAAGTATAGTGGAAAAACAATGGAAGCTAGTGCCCTCTCCACAGATCTGACATATAACATGGCATGGTAAATGGTCACCTGTCAATGGTCATATTTTTATACAGCTCTTTTCCACCACTCAAAGCGTTAAGTGTCTTGCCCAAGGACACATCAACAGTATTCATCTGTGGGAGCTAGAATTCCAACCACCAACCTTTTAATCAAAGGACAAATGTTTTACCAACTGAACTACTACCGCCCAAGTAATCCAAGTAATGAAATCTGGTGCCCTCTCCACAGACCTGACTTAGCTTGGTAACTTTACCTGCTTGTCTCCATGGAGATATGTTCAGTGGACCCATACAGAGCACCTTAAAGTCCCCACAGGCCCGGTCCATATGGCAGGTACTGATGGCGGCTCTGAGGACACAGAATCACGCAGGGTTAATGTGGAGACATGTACAGAGACATGCAGCTGTGGACACACGTTTCTAATGTTGATTAAAACAGTTCAGTGTTTAATTAAAGCCCGCGTCAGCCCAGAGTAAAGGTCAGCACACAGATGGACTAACCAAGCACGTCTTTTCTCAGTAAATTACAATAGATTTACTCTACACAATCTACCTTATAATCTAAAGCTATTGTTGTGATAGTGTTTATACAGCTACAGAATAAGGCACTCTGATTTAAAGGGCCCACGCTGTTATTTTCTGATCTATGTTATAATGTTGTTTCCTCATCACAAACAGACCTGGAGTTGTGTTTTGTTTTATTAACACACAGACTCTGCGTATTTAGGATACTGAGTTATTCTCTCAAACAGAAAACACCCTGTTAAGAAAATGTTCCTCTAACGGTCTTTTGTTTCCGGTGCAAAATAAGTCTGCATAATTTGCGATTTCCGAAGTGTATATTTTCTTAAGGTTTTCTCGACTAAAACTAATCCAGTATTTATTGTAGTCTTTCCTAAATGCTTCTTTAAAACTTTAACAAACAATACATGTCTTTTGTTTTTGCATCTTTGAAAAGGGTTTGATGAAATAAAACTCAATGGTGCCCTCGTGTGGTTCAAATAACAACTGCAGCTGTTTCTTTTCCACTACAGTGAGTTTGACTGGTGGAAGGGGTTAATTAAAGGTTCTATATTACGCAAAATTGACTCTTGTGAGCTTTAAGACATGTTATAATGTTGTTACCTCCTCAAAAACATATCTGAAGTTGTGTTTTGTTTCATTCACACGTTTATTAGTCTGTCTCCAGCAGCTATTTTCTGATTTATATTATATTTCCTCATCACAAACATACCTGGAGTTCTGTTGTGTTTTGTTTTGTTTCATTCACACATGCTTTTTGCTCCATTGTGTTTTTAAACTCCATACACCTTCACAAGAATCATTTGGATAAATTCAGCCCTGGAATTGCCAATCTCTACTAAACTAAAGGCAAAAGGTATCTTGAAAACTACCACTACATGACATCACAAGGTGGAACAGCACATTTTGAGCTTTGGAGATGTAGACAAACTAATAATAAAGGCTTAATCGAACATGTGAATGAACTCAAACACAACTCCAGGTCTGTTTTTGAGGAGGTAACAACATTCTAACATGTCTTAAAGCGCACAAGAGTAAATTTTGCGTAATATAGGACCTTTAAACAGTAAACAGTTCATTTGACTGACCTAAACCAGTTAGCAGAGTCTGTCCTCATTGAATTCAGATAAACTTTATTTAGATTCACCCTGCCGCCTTTGTAAATGTCTCTGGACTTCGCTCACTGCTACGTGGGAGTGCGCGGCAGTCCTCCAATGCCAATACAAAAACACAAACTATAAATAACACCATAAAACTCACCCAGCGCCTCCGAAGGATTAATTCATTTGACTTTCTGATGTAGGACTTTGGGGATTTCACACCAGATTGGATTCCATGTTAAGACTTAGCAACCATAACATAATGAAGAAGTCATTACACGCAGGAGGAAACAGAAAATATTTAATTAGAGATTGTAAAATACACTTCCAAAAAGCGTTCAAATGAAACATATTAAAAACCTAATAAAGATTACAAGAGAAATATTAATAAAATACATATTACAAAATTATAGAAAATAACTTCACAAATCCAGGCTGAAATATGCACATACAATACTGCGATCAGCTATAACATTACAATTACAAAAACAAAACCACTTCCTTCATTATTAGTCTATCCATCTAAATTATGATGTAAACTTCATTTAAACTTCAGAAATCATGTTATCCTTTCTAAAACATATGGAAATGAATATCTTCTGTTCTTACAATATCTTATAAAACAATTATAGGGCCTACTTTAAATGTTTTAATCCCATATCATACCTGGTGCTTCTCCCCTCTACACTATACATCATTTTATAGTAATTCATGAAGCTCATCTGTGTTTTTAAAGTCCATACACTAATTCGTTAAACTACCATCACTATGCAGCTTTGTGCGTCTGACACAAGCTAGTATTGTTTTTAGTGTTGTTATTAAGATAGTCTTTTAGTGGTTACTGTATATAATAAGTCTTTCTACTTCACTTACTTTTACCTTCAATTCTGCCCACAGTCTTACCTCCAACTGCACTAAAAACTTCAACAATCACTTCATCAATTCATCAATTCTTCTCAATCTTCTTCACTGCAAAAGTAACGTCTGGGTAATTTAAATAACTTGAGTTAAGAATAAGTTGTACTAACTATTTTTTAATAAATTTGTTTTGAGTAAACTGTATTGTCTTGTCTTACTATAAGCAAAATAAGATTTTTTAAAGTCTTTTTGAGAGTGTTTGCCACCTGCTTGTCCCCAAGGTGATGTTAGGATAACACAAGGTTTTCAAGGTATTTTGAGCAATAAAACACTTGAAATTGAATAAATAGATACGTTAAATACTGTGGAACATTACAGGTAAAGCAACATCTCTGGAAAAGTTACATACAGCACCTACACAGTGCCCATAGTCCAAGTGAAATCTTACCTAGACTTGACTGTTATAGTGTAATCCAATAACAACAGGGCATGAGCCTGTACTTCTAAAAAAGACTTTCTCTTCAGTTTAGTGTTTGTTCTTGAGAATCCATCCCCCCACTGCTCCCACAGTCCACAGGAGCCTAGTAACGACTGTAAGGTGAAGTCTCCTTCAGCTCGTGGTAGCCCTGGTGCTTAGACTCTGCGGACAAACAGAGAGGGCAGTTAGATTTACACCCTCCCAGTGTATGACAAAGGCTCTTTTAGAATTATATACACATAATATCTTTTAAAATAAGAAAATAAACTAATAAAACAATTAAATAAGTAACATCTATTTAAAGGCACAGTATGTAACTTTCTGGAGGTACATCACCTGCATGATCCCGTGGAAACAAAAAGTTAAAACCATACTTTCAGTCTCCTTGGAGATAGATACGTGTGGAATATTGTAACCAAAGGAACCTGATTTCCATGGAAACAAGCAGGAGGAGTCAGGTTTGTGGAGATGCAAGCCCATTCACAGTAAGGGTGCATATTTTTTATACCCAATTCAGTGCAAAAACACAACCAAAATGAAATACCATGCTTTTATTTTAGTATATTTTTGAGCTAAAAAGTTACATACTGAGCCTTTAAGATTAATAAATCCTAAAAAATGTTGTTACCCAGTTCTTATATATATGTTTTAGCCATGTATTTCAATTTTAATATTTGTGAATTGAACTAAATTAGTGAAACAATTGCACAGTCACAGAACTAACCCTGCTTTCACGTAATTATTTTCTGCACGTCCCAAATGATGTAGGCAAAGATAGCCACTAGCAGGATGCGTTTGAGAGTGTAGACAAGTGCTGTAGTACCCAGGCTCATATTCTGCTCCACCAGGGGGCGCTGTTCACTGCAGTTCACCACTCTGCCCTGCGCCGCTCCCAGGATCGTCATGATATCCACCAGGTCCAGTTTCCCCTCCTCTTTCGCCTCCTCCACCTCTTGTGCTAACTCCATCGCTGCTTCCTCCCTCTCCTCCATCTCCTCTTGGGTCAGCATCGCATTTATCCCTTGACCTGCTGTTGCATTCCCGACCTGTGGCGGCGCTAGCGAGCACAGGGCCCTCACTTGCCCGTACGACTTCAGGTGGGCAACGTTAGCGCGCAAAAACAACATAAGCACGTTCAAATCATTCAAAGCGCATCCCAGTTTGCGTTGATTCATGATATCCAAAGCAGGGAGGACTTGATAGACTGATAGAAATGTAGTGTCCCAAACGAATAAGCGAACCAAGCTAAAGACGACGATTGGCCCTAGCAGGACGTAAACAGCGCCGTTCGCTACGCTAATCACTTGGAAGACCAACTGTCCGATCATTTTGCACTGCACAAGCTCGGGAATCCAGTTTTGATCTCGAAGCATCCCAGTACGTACGAAACAGCTGAATTCGTCTTGGAGGAAGGCGGAGAGGTGGAAATATGCTAGGTACAAACAGGCAGCCGTCATAAAGGTCAGCAAGAGGAATCCGCGCAGAAACAGCATGCTAACCAGGAAGTAGGACTGCTGTTTGCATCGCATGTAGCGCTCCAGCAAAGGGTATTCAAAGTAGCGCTTCTTCTTGGCCCTGTAATTTAAGCAAGAGAAATACAAAGTTAGCAGGGCCTCCCATAGCGACCGCATGGTTCTACTTTGGGATCTAAGCGACACCCACACATAAAACAGGATTCTGCAGGGATGTTAGAGGCGATGAAAGAGTGTCATTGAGGGAGAGAACTTGCACATACTATGGTTTAGGAGACATAGGAGGGGGTTTGGGTGCGACTCAGTTTAAAGTTTCATTAGAACATAAGTTACCTTGAGTGAAAACAGGGAATATTCAGCAAAAGTAAAGTCGACGGGGCTGGCCGTACCTGTCAAGCTCGGCCTGGAAGGTGAGTGGGTTTTTGGTGCTCTGGCGTAGCTCCAGGATGTTCTGCGCCAGGCGGATGGAGCGGTTGTAAGATTTGTCCAGTTCGTCCATGATGAAGAGCAGGTCCGACCCGAGAGAGGGCATCACCAGCTGCCTCCAGATCAGAGCCGGCAGGTACATGAGCACAGCCATGGCCAGAAGGGAGTAAGGGAACATCTGAGGAGAGGAGGAGAGGAGGAGAGATGTGAGATTTGATGGGAGTGTATCTCAACAATCACAGTTTTCGTTTATTCAATTGCATGGTGATGTAGGGTCAAGTTATAACTAGGGCGGTGGAATTCATCAAATATTAATCATGTTTTTCTCATATAGCTTTGCCCTAACAAAAACAACATTTGTATGAGCTCTGTAATTCACTTCTGGAAAACATTTGTTGCCATAGCAATTAATACAAAGCATTGAAATCTCGAAATGGCATCCAAAACAGGAAAAGAACACAACAAAACAGTTACATATCCATGGAAAACGACTTCATATATATTACAATAACATTTTATATTCTAGGTAGAATCGTATATATTTTTTTATCTTTGGCTTTCTGCACTTAGAGGTCCCATATTACGCAAAATTGACTCTTGTGAGCTTTAAGTGTTTTGTTTCTTTCACGTATGTTTAAGTGACCCTGGTTTATTAGTTTGTCTACATCTCCAAAGCTCAAAATGCTCTGTTCCACCTTGTGATGTCATGAAGCGGCAGTTTTCAAGTTAACAGACACCTTTTACCATTTGTTTAGTATAGATGTATAGATCGGCAATTCCAGGGCTGAAATAATCCAGATGAGTGTAAAGGTGTGTGGAGCACTTCCTGTATTACCACATGACATCACAAGGAGTGTTTTCAGTTTGAGAGAAGAATTCAGCCTAAATATGCAGGATTTGTGTGTTAAACATGTGAATGAAACAAAACACAACTCCAGGTGTGTTTGTGATGAGGATTCAACACTGTAACATACAAAAACTGCGTTATATAGGACCTTTAAATATGAAAACCAATGTCACTTCACTTTTCAGATCAAGCATTCCCTATTCTTCAGTTCAACTTCCTTTTATCAGTGACATTTTGAGGACTTTTCACCATCAAAAGATATCATATTTCTCTTTAATTTTTCATCACTATGGACCCCATGGATATACAGTAACCTGCTCTGATCATGTTTAAAGCAGGAAGAGCCTGAGATCAGAAGCCCCCCTCTCACTTTGTGCACCCACAGCCCCTTACCGCACACGCTTTGAAAAAAACTTTACAAAGACAAGTGGATCTGGAGCTGTATCCTGTGTCCCTGATTTCATAGGGCGTGATTGACAGGTGGATTAACCAATCAGAGAGACGCATTCTCCCTTCGCCTCAAACACAAACATGGCTCTTGTTAGTAAAAAAAAACTGATAAAAATCTACATAAAGGGCTGAGAAATAGTGCAGATTTTTATAGAATCAACAACTGAAGCACCAAACTATTACTTATTTCAGGTAAAAGAAGTTATATATTTTGTCCTGAATGTTATGAGAATTTTCAAATGATGAGAGGCAAATTAGCAGCTGTGGTTGAATGATTTAAAAATGTTTAAGTTTTAACATTTTTTCACGTTCTGTGGTCCGATTCAGGCCCCTTCTGGATTCAAACAGAATGTACAAGGGACTGGCTGGTCAGGCAACACAGCCCCACCCACACCCACCCACTCACTTTGTGCACCCATAGTGAGCGTTCCTCAAAGTTTCCGTCGCTGTCAAACTCGTGATGCATGAGGGAGTCCCAGCAGTAGGTGTCCACGTACGCCGCCTGTTTGATGGTGAAGTTACCGGGCGGGAAGCAGCTGATCTGAGGGCCTGGAAGTACACAAGAAGAGGGAGAGAGGGAGAGAGGGGTAGAAGGAAAGGGAGGTGCTGTCAGATATCAAAGCCTGGATTTTCAACGTGATAGAAAGAGAAAAACTACTTTGGCAACACAGTAGAATTGGAAAAGTATTGATATGTAAACAGGGATTCTTAAAGGGCCTGTATTTGATGTTTTCCCCATGTTTTTGCCCCTGTACAGATATAATGCATAAGCAGCTCTTGAGGTCAAAATGAGATCACTGTGTGCTGCGGTATCTAATTATAAAGTGTACTGTTAGCATGCTAGTTGTTGTTAGCTTTACGGTCACAGCAAAACTCCGCTCTGGTCTCTGGTCTTTGTGAAAAGCGCATATTAACTCATTGCGGTGAATAATTGGTATACTCGGCATGCTTAAGGTAAGTGAGGAATAACTTTGGACCAATGGAAACTGTTTAAAATGAACTAGTTCTGTTCACCCCTTAAAGTAGCACCGACATACACCAAACCTTTCAGTCTTTTTGACGGATCGTATTGTAGGATTTGCTGATAGTCAATTCTAGCCTGGAAAATGTACCTTTCAGAAATTAGGCTAAATGTTTATTTATTTAGCTGATTTTTGGTTAATTTTTGGTTAAGTCTAATAAAAAAATTCCCTCTGTAAATTATTTTCACCTCTCCACAGATCTGACCTGTAACCTTGTGATACATTTGCGCAGACATTGGGACAGTGGCTTAGTGGTTTGAGCATTTTGTCTTTACATACGTTACTGGCTTAAATCATGTTGCTGTAGTAACACTGCACATTGAAATATCACAAAATCAGTATTTTTACAGCAATATTTTATCGTTTTTTTTTTTAGTTTTTATAGATTTTTAGCTGTTGCCTAAAAATCTGAATACTACATGCACACGCCTTCAGTTCTCTCAACATTTCACTGCACAAATCATAGGCTTCTGTCCTTCCACCAGCTCCACATTTGGCCGATCCCACCCATAGACTGTACAGAACCTCATATTTACTCCACCTTGTTGTCACCACATGTACTGCTCCCTCATACGCCTTCATTACCATGTTCCTCCACCCTTCACAGAGCAGAGGTGGGTGTGCCCCAGATACTCCACAGTGTCTAAACTTAACAGCCATCTCCACATCTGTCCTGCTGCTCAAATGGAAAGTCACTGCCCGTAATTCAACCCTGGGATGTGTTTAAGTGGATGTATTACAGGCTACAGGGCTGAAACAGGCCTGTACCAATGTCATTAATCAGAGTAGTAAGTATAAGGTGGATACAAGAGGGACATGTCTGAGTAAATGCAGTGAGTGTAATGCTGTTTTACTTACTCAACATATACTATAGAAAAGTGGGTTAGTTTGGAACATGGGTGGTGCAGACCTCTGCCAAGGCATTGAGACTGTTGTCCTGTAGTATACCTTAGAAATACTGAACGCTTGTGTTGATTCCATGAAAATAGAAAGTTAAAACCATACTTCTTCATGGTGATATCTATACTATACTGTGGAACATTATACTGCGCTTAAAGGAATACAATTTCCATGGAAGCAAGCAGGAGTCCCTCTTCCAGACCAAGTAAGGCTTGTGGAGATGCAAGGCCACTCACAGTAAATATGTGCATTTTACAATACAATAAAAACATCAAAAATTACAAAAACTTTTACTTTAAAGGTCCAGTAAGCTTTAAGCCATGTTATAATGTTGTTACCTCATCAAAAACATACCTGGAGTTGTGTTTTCTTTCCTTCACACATGTTTGAGTAATCCTTGTTTATTAGTCTGTCTACATCTCCAAAGCTCAAAGTGCTCTGTTCCACCTTGTGATGTCATGAAGTGATAGTTTTCAAGTTAACAGCTACCTTTTATTTTTAGTTCAGTAAAGATCGGCACTTCCAGGGCTGGAATTATCCAAATGATTCTAGTGAAGGTGCATGGAGTATAAAAACACAGTGGAGCGCTTCCTACATTACCATATGACATCACAAGGTGGAACAGAGTGTTTTCTGTATGAGAGAAGAACTAAAAATGAAGCGTTTGTGTGTAAACGTCCTACGACCTGGTGTCCACATGTTACACTGTTACACTGCCTTTCACACATAGGTGGACAGTTTAGCACAGCAACAATGCAAAAATGTTCAATTTAGAATATTTTTTAAGAGTTTAGAATGTTCAGAATATATATTTTTTTTACTTTGTCAAAGGCATATGTCTTCCTGCACTTCAAATGAGCCACAATTGTTCATTTTCCCTTGTGGATCAGTAAAGTTTGTCTAAGTCTAAGTCTTTTGTTTTTACGCTCAGAAAAATGTTTCTGTGTTCAAGCACTTAATAAATAGTTTTTGCAAATCATTATTCAATTGTGAATGTCCTCAAATGTGAACATCATTTTTTTTTCAGAAACTACATCATGTAAAAAGATAATTCTTTGTTTTTGCACTCATCAGGTCCCAATCAGCCAAAATAACAAAGAGAAATCAATAAAGCAAGAGTTCGGGCCCTAGGAGGTTAAACAGGTAAGTTTTTGATGAGGAAACAAGAACATTGTGTAATATGGACCCTTTAATCTATTTTTTGGCTAAATTACACTGTGTTTTTTTAGAACTGAAGTCAAACTATACTTGCTATGGGGAAACATACATGTACATTTTCATTTACCATGACTGTCAAAACCATTACATTCATTCAACTAAGCCAACTTCATGAACATCACAGCGAAGTCTCTGCTCAGATTCTATAGTTTCTTTCAAGAGAAGGACTCAGACTCCAGGAATACATGGGCTGGGTGTTTGTAAATAACATCAAAAGCATCATTTTTATTTCACAGCTCCGTGTATTTATAGCTGCATACATCTTATTAAAAGGTGAGATTCTGTGGGAACACTTGGCAGTTCTTCACATGTGCTCCAAGAAATCTCTCCTATTCAGACTGTGCTCAATCAGGACTCACTGTCGTTAGAAAGACCATTCATACATAAAGTTAGTGTGTCCTTGCTAAAAATAATACCTTTTATGTTAAAACTTTGTAAATAAATTATGCTCTTATCTCGTCTGAATGCTTTTGGGCCAAGTATTAACATTTCCACCCTGCTTATGTAAAAGTGTGTAGGTGTGTGTATTGACAAGTCTTAAATAGAAAACCGAATCACATCTTTTCAACATCCTTATTTACATCTGCTTATCTGCGTTCAAATAACATCGTAACGTGCTTTAAAATGTAGGTAAAATGTAGATAAGATTGTTACGGTACTGTTAAAGGTGAACCGTGTAACTTTTCAGGTGGTGTGGTCTGCCACCTGCTTGTCTCCACGGAGATTTTATTGCTTTACCTGGATTTTTCCACAGTATTAAACTTATCTTCAAAGAGACAAGCATGACACACCATAGCAAGTTGAAGGTTAGATCTGTGGAGAGGTTACCCTGCTCAAAGTATAGAGTTCTCTGGTATGTTCCACAGTATGACATTATATCTTGTTTTTGAGAGGAAAAAAAGAAAAACTTAAAAAAGCATCCCAATTGTAAACCAGCAAACTTCTCTAATGCCATAGCCTAATGTGAGACTGTGACCCTCCATCAGAAAAAATACATAATGCTCCTTTAAATATTACACTGTTTTCAGTCTTATCATCCCTGATATTTAGAACTACGTCTCCCGTACACCTCACTCCACAATCAGCATTAGCAAGTAGCAAAATCATATTATTTGCAGTGACATCAAGCTGGGGGTGCTCTACATGTATGTCTAATGGTGGGGTGTTTAGGAGTTACCATTCTCAAGAAAACTCAAGAAAAAACACAAAATGGATCGGGAGCCTGTGATCAATACGAACGTTCATGGTCCTGTTTAGGTGTTTGATTTTCAAACAAAAAAGGTGAGTGGAAGTAACTAAAAAACTGTTATTGAGAGCGATCTTGTGACTGTATTTTATTTGAAAGGGACTTTAACAGCATAAATCATCTTGCCTGTTGTGGTTCCAGCTAAACCAGCTCTTTACGGTCAGATTGTGTTAAAAAAAAGCTCAGATTAAAATGTAACTTGAGTAACAGACCTTCAGACAGAGCAGTCCCTTCAGTTAGCATCACACCCCCAGGGAATGTTGATGATATCAGCTGTAAAGTATCAATCCCACTATAGTTGTGTGTCATTTCAGGTGCACATAAAGACTCCAACAGCAGTGCAATCACGTCTGTTGTCAGAGTGTGGAGCCCGGGCAGACGTATCCTTCCCTCTTGTGTCTAATCAACTCCCCCCTCAGTTCACTTTAATGGAGAGGAGCCGCCACCAAAGCAGAACTTGGTCTTGTAATTACAGCGTGCCAGTGTTAGCGAGCGCCAATTAGCATCAGGAGCCCGGGAGCTGATTGTGCTCACAGTTTAAAGTCAGACAGACAAACAGACACGTCATTAGCTCTGCCTGTTAGCCACAGCAGCACCGAGACATGTGCTAACGGACAAGATCTACGAGGAGACGTCAACTGACAAAGGAAAGCAAAACAAAAATCTTTAAGAATATATTGTCATTTGTAATATTATCTTTAGAACGTTAAACCCCAATACAACATATCATAAAAAATATAAGTTTGATTAGATTTCTCCATAATTATACTTCTCGCAGTATAAATTTAAGAAGATAGTTTAGAAGTGCTAATTCTGCCATTGTCACATAGGCATTTGGTTCAGATGACATGTGGCGCCATCTGCTGACAACATTGTAAACAGCACAAACTTATTTCAGACATTCATGGGGATTTTACCTAAAACATGCAAACCTAAGACATTCACATGCCTTAGGTTTGCATGTTTACTTTGGTATGACTTTTGAAGCCTATTTGATTGAAAATTTGTAGTAAGAAACTAAGGTATGTTTTTAAGTGTTAATACTGAGAAAATTACATGAAAAAAGCCCATTTAGTCAGTAAGTCTGCAACTGTTGCATGTTTTAAATGCATACAGTATAAAGTCAGTAACGTTTCCCATTGGATTTACAGATGTAAGCTTGAGTTCTTTACTTGTGCTGTGAGCAGCCAGTTATAACATTATAATTTTGGCTGTATCTATTTAAGTGTAATTATAGGCTCCACATTCAGGCTAAAGTAAGACTAGAAAAGGGCCATGGCATAAAAACATGTGTACAGTCTATAAGTACTCTTGTTATGCCTTTTTTTAAAGCTACACGACGTCTTCACTCACACTAATCATAGATATAATAATCCTGTATGTTTATAGTATTTCTGTGCATGCTATACTCAGTTAAGTTAAACTTCATTCTGGACTCACAGTCCATTATTAAAAAAGACAAACACACCTATATCTAAATCTAAAATGTACTCAACTAAAAGTACTGTTACTTTAAAATAACAGTTACTCAAAGTTACTCAAGTAGAAGTAATTTCTCTTGTGGTGAGTAAATTCAATACTCTTAGACAAGGACTAAACCCAGAGTGTGGGAAAATGTTTCACTTGTTTTGTCCGTGGGAATGTGTGAATATGTGAATGTGAAGAGTTCGTACCGAGGGAGATCTCTCGTGCGAAGGCCATGCACACGAGCATGAGCGGCAGTCCCACAGACACGTACTTGATGACCTTATCCAGAGGCAGCTCCAGCTCCAGGTGGGACACGCGGTTTATCCCAGGATGCTCTGGGAGGAGGGCGTCCGTTAGCATGGCGTGGGCCGCTGCCTTGGCAATAGACATGGCTGATGTTGTCTATGAAAGAAACAAAGTGAGTTTAGTCGTATAAGGTGATGGGTAATACTGTATAGTCAAGAATGAACACATGGTGGATGCAGTGGTGTAGGAACTGGAAAATATTCATCTTCAAAGGTGCTCTATGTAACTTTTCTAGTGTAAAGTTTGACTCAAGGGAGATGTCATTACTTTGCTTGGACTGTTGGACTTGGACACAATATGACTAAACTGATCTATCTCCCATTTATTCAGTTACATGTGTTTTTATCACTCTAGACACCACAGACCTGTTTGTCTCCATGGTCAAAGCAATAACATCTCCATGCAAATATGGAGGTGGCCAACCCTCCACCCCACAATGTACATAGTGCACCTCTAATATCAAAACATGAATGTGTCGTGACATGTCCTAAACATATTACTCAAGTACAAGTACAAATTAGTTCAAAATTATTCCAGAGAAAGAGTATCACGTGGTTTTAGGTGACAGTAAATAGTAGTAACACTTAAAGAGCAGGTAGGTAGGGCACAACTTAAAATGTATTCACATTTAAAAAAAGCTTTTTTGCGTTTTTACATAAAAGTGGAATTTAAGGTACCTCCACCTCCTCCATTAAGTCATGGCTTAGTAAATGACAGTACACAACATGAAAACTACCTTTATATTAATTCGTGCCTATGCAACTTTTCAACGAATTAACATTCAGATTAGATCAAATTTAAAACAGCCAAAGCTTACCAAGGGGCTGAACAACAGAAACTAGACAACTAAAAGTAAAAACACAGTATACACAGGTTTTTCTTTTGTGTATAAAACCGGTAATGTCACTAACTCATACCAAATAGAAAAGTTGTGTCTTTAATAAGGATTTAAATTCACATATCTGCTGTCTTACCTGCGGGAGTCCACCTTTACCCATGAATGTGATGAGAAAATCCTCTCCCGGGCACCAGTCCTTGTAAGAGAGGGGTCAACCCGCTTAAGTAGTGAGGGCGGTCCAGACTGGTACAGAGGCTGGTACAGAGGCTGGTCCAGGTCTGGTCCGCTTCTGCTCTGATCTGTCTGTAATTACAGTGGGACGTGTGGGGAGCAGGGAGGAGCCCACATGGTAGAGGACGGGTCAGACCTCCAGTACACAGGGCAGTTCTGATCCACTTTAAACAGGACCGCTGTGGTCTGTGGCTTTAGCTAACTCTGTCATTCAAAGGTTATTTATGGTAGAAAGACCGGCCCAGAGTGGAGTTACATCTGTGAAAATGTGAGTTCTGTAAGGGCGCAGTACAGACAGAAGAAGAAATACTAGTATATTGTGATACTTTTTTGTCATAAAGGTGCAAAGGTGAGTAACTTTTCTGCTTGTCACAATGGAAATGTGTTAGAATGTCCCACAGTATGGCATTAAACTAATAATATCTCCATGGAGGCAAGCAGGTAACACCATCAGGCCAAGTTACAGGTCAGATCAGTGGAATGATAACCCCGCTTAGAGTAAGAATGCACGTTTTGGGCAATAAAAACACCCGCTCTGAAACATTTACTGCAATACTCCAATACTACATTCCTGGTAAAGCAATAACATCTTTATTGAGACAAGCAGGTAGCGAACCCTCCACCAGTAAAGTTACACAGTGCATCTTTAATAGTACTGAGCATAATTCAGGTGTTTTCAGCAGAGGGCACAAGGAGGCACATGTTAAAATCAGAATCAGAATACAGTAAATGCAACTAAATACTAGTCTCAAACTTTTATTGAAAGGAAAGTACTTATTCTAATAGTATTTTGTATTTTTTGTCTTGTTTGTTCCTGGTTTAGTGGTAGAAGTTGTAAAACGAGGAAGAAATGTAGTTATTAACAGAAGTACCATGATTTGATAGTAATGTAAACGTGCATTAGACATAGTGATGAATTAGAAGTAATAGTAATAGTAGTAGTAGCAGCAGTAGTTGATGTAAACATATACTGTAGTTAGGGTATAACTACAACAATCTTCAGTTCTTTTGGTTCATTATCTGAAGTTAATATTATTTGAAGGACAGAGGATTAAAAAATGAACAACATCAGGTCATACCATAAAATGAGACAAACTAAATCATATCTGAAGAAAGCTAAAAATTGTCAACATAAAGTTTTTGTCACTTGTGGACTTACTCACAGTGGGAACAGAACAGGAACCCACATTTTTATTCAAGTTATAGTACTGTTACACTATAAAATAAATTAAATCTCTAGAAGGAGTAAAAGTATGGGGATTATTACTCCTAGAATATGTTTTTAAAGGGTAAATATAACTACTACCCACCTCTGCCTGTAGATCACATTATAATACATGCATAAAGACGGAACACCACATCTGTTCATAATGTGGGCCTGTGTAGACGAGGAGAGCGTTTAATTAAATCTAAATGAAGATTAGAAATAGCTGGAAGTTTTACATTGTGTTGATTGTGCAGCTTACACCAGAGCGGAGGAGGGCGGAGATGAGTCCACACTTCCAACGGTCGAACAGCCCATGTAGGGGTTCTTTATCTGAGTCTGGGGGTCCCTGCAGAGACGGAGAGGGAGGGGAGAGGAAGAGTACAGAGGAGGGTAAAGAAGAGAGAACGAGGAGGAGAGAGGGAGAAGATGAGAGGGAGCAGAGCGGTGTCCGTCTATAAACCTGGTTGAGTCCCAGAGCACAGCGGTGAGCAGCGGTGGGAGGCACAGCACAGACGAAGTTACACTAATATTTAGACTAGACTCTGTAATGGGAGAAGCAGCAAAGAAGAAGTGAAAAATAAACCATTAAACTTTGTGGTGCTGTAATGATTTAACTACGATGCATTTGTCTTCTTAGTAAAACTTTTAGTGTAGTTCACGACCTGATGTTCCGTTCTTGTTAAGTTTGTCTGTGCTAGTTTTTCTCTATATATTACATCTTTCTAAATATATTACATATTTCTCTATATATTACATCTTTCTATATATATTACATCTTTGCCAGCAGCAGAAACAGGACAAAATGGAGTCTTGTGAGTCTTGTGCAGGAATTCATCTTGTCGCAATCTTAACCGCTACCAGTCGGTATCCATGGAGATGTTATTATAGCTTTGCCTGGAATGTTTCACAGCATAGCATTAAACTTCAATTAAACTGACACTACGAGCAGCGTAGTCTCTCCACTCTCCACTAGGCCTGTCACAATAACAGATTTTGAACTATGATATATTGCCAAAGTAAAATAGACGATAAACAATAATATTGAAAAGAAAGTAAAGCAAAATTATCCTCCAAAAAGTATTATAAATGTACAAAATTAAAAAAGAACTATAATAAATGAATGCAACAGTTAAGTAGCCAGTTTGTATCTATAATGAGTCATAGATGTTCATAATTAAACTTTCTACAGTTCAAAGTAGTATCAAAATACAGAAAAATAACCAAAAATGTCCCATTAGTACAAAGAAAAAGTCCCCATTATAAATACGGACTCCCAAAAATGACTGTTCCATCTTTCATGTGTTGAACGATAAGTGGACGTAGTGATTATCATGACAAAACTACTCCCCACACCCTGACGTGCGGAATATCTCCATGGTGATATTTAACTTTAATGCTTCACCATGGAACATTCCAAAGTTGCATACAGTATAGTGCATTTTCAACAGCTGAGACTGAACCATAAACAAAGTCCTGGGACATCAGCAAAAGAAAGTTCAGAAGAAATAAAAATAACACAACAGTTTGTCTGAATCCTTTACATGTTTTAATTATTAAAATTGGTCTATTGAAACACAATAGATTATGACAACAAAGTGTACAAATGAAATACAAATATCTTCTAGTAGAGTCTGTCACTTGTTCTGGAAGATCCATTTAGAAAAAGCAATGGGAAGATATGAATGAGCAAGGAACTTCACGATGAATAGTCAGGACATTCAATTTCACATTTCCTCTTTCACTTTCGGACAAAACAAAAAAAGCAGAACTCCTTTCACAGTTTCTTGAAATCTGTTCAATTGTTGCCTTCCTGGAAAACCTTAGACATCGTCCGACTCTTTGTAATTTTTCTCCGAGCTGAGGTGAGTTCGGTAGGTCAGAATAGTTGAATTGCTAGCGTCAAGGTCAAAAACGGTTGAATTGCTAGCGTCCTCTTGACCGACGCTACAAAGGAGAGACTTGCTTGTACGTTCCTTCAGCTCCTGTCCTCCACCATGTCAAAATAATAGAATAAATATGCTAACTTTTAACACCAGAACGGAAATCCCATATACATACTACGATATAAGTGCGATGAGAGTCACTGTTATGCTTTTGTCCACTCATGGTTGAAAAATTGTCATGCTTAAAAGGGTAAAATGCAGAAACCCACTTGTACTGAGAAGCACAGTTCAACCTGAGAAGCCTCGAGTCTTTAGAAAGGCCAGAATCGTCTTTCCTGGCGCTGGAAGTCTAAAAGAAATTGTGCAGACAAATAAACTTTTGTCCTTTCTTTCTCCTCATCTGTAAGAGTGAACTGTCAAAATGAAAGCAGTGATAGGTAGTCTGAATTAATAAATATTCTTAGTTTCAAAAAGACTATGTACGTGCTTAAAGGTCCTATATTAAACAAAATTGTAAGCGTTAAGTTGTTATAATGTTGTTACCTCATCAAAAACATACCTGGAGTTGTGTTTTGTTTCATTCACACGTTTGAGTTCAGTGTTTTCTGTTAGAGAAAAGAGCACAGCCTAAATATGCAGGTTTGTGTGTTAAACATGTGTGAATGAAACAAAACACGACTCCAGGTACGTTTGTGATGAGGAAACGACATTATAACATATACCAGAAAATAGTGTAATATGAGCCCTTTAAGATCCCAATCAGTTTTACAAAATACATTCACTTGATTTGATCCGTCTTGTTTTGTGCCAGTTAGATTGATTGGTTACTTGCTTTTGACATGCTAAACAGTATCACTATAGTGTGTGTGTGTGTGTGTGTCAGTATTGTATGCTTTTACCTTACAGTTCTTTCTTGGTTCTTCAAATGACGCTATGAGTTGATCAATAAGTTCAAGTGCTCCTCACTACTCTTAGAGCTCGTAGAACATCACTACTGGCACTCTGAGAAGGACACTCTCTCAGGAGCCAATAGTGACATTACATGTTCGAAAACTGTTCTAAAATCTCACATAAATCAGCATTTTTATCATCTTTTTTTTTATCATCAGGTCAGGGCTGTGGAGTAAGTTCAGTAAACATCACAACTCATTTAAAAACACGCTGTAACATGCTGTTGATCGTCTGATTGCCAAAACAAGTCTAAAAATGCTTCTAGAATTAGAATTACCCCCAATTTACACCAAAGGGCGAATCAACATGTGAACGCAGCATGATGTGCTTAGGAATCACTTTTAATATTCACTGGTCGGACAGTGTGCATCTGTAATGTTTGTACACGTGTCCAGTAGATGTACAATGAGACGGACTAATATGTTTTTTGTTTTTTTTTACCGATACAGATTGTTTAGAATCCAGAGACGCCGATCACCTCTGCTGATATTTTTGGGCAGGTATGTAGGGCAGATTTTGATTATTTTCCCCAAATTTTATAACTAATTTAATTTTTTTTACCAAATCTATAAGAGAGTTGTGTAGTGACTTTGTGCTGTTATTTCTTTGTACTTAACTGTTCTAATAAAGCTTTATGCATACTCTTTAGGCAGCAGGTCAGCCAAAAACAAAATATCGGCCTCTGTTGGAGATTTAAGGCAGACAGCCAATGTGCTAAAAAGTGCAAATATCTGTGCGATATATCGAGCACCAAATATATCTAGACATACTTTTACCTTTTAAACACACGTGTGCATGCAGCGTCTATGTCATGAGTGGCTGTAGCTCCAGGTGTAAATTCGGGGTAACGCTCACATGTGAAGCAACACAATAATGAACAAACAATAATTTAGACTTACTAATTCATTAAATGTTTTAGTAATATTTAAGTGTTTTAAGGGACAACAGGGAAACTTCTGCATTTGACCCATCAACCCCCTTCATTGCCACTGGAGAAACCCGTCAGGACCGATGGGTATCTCAGCGCAGCACCCATTTCCAGACACTGAGCTTGGCCTGGTCTGTCTTGTTAAATGCTTTGAAAACCAATGCTTCATCCTGTGTAATTATTACTAAGAGTTACGGCCGGTTTTGATCACACAGAATGTAATGGCACCAACATACTCCTTAAATAGGCATAAAAATACATGGCACATCAGAGGAGCTAATGTATTCAGATTAAGCAGGATGACCTTTGACCTCAACATCAGTACCTAAAGTGTGAGAGAGAGTGCTTCTGCTGCAGTCAGTGTAAAACTGCTTTAAACCACGTTGTTGTGTGAATGCGCCTTTAGAAAAGATAACCATGTATTTAACTCTCCGGTGTAATGATAGTCCCCAGACCCTTCATTAAACTAATATCACTCCAGTTAAGGTCACGTCTGTGTTGATTGCGCTCTGTGTGAGAGTCCTGATGAAGCGTCGACCAAACCACGCCCTCGGATAATGTCAGTTTTGTCCAATCAGAGCGGAGGGTTCAGAGGTGAGAGGTGGCGCCCCCTTGTGTCTCTACTCGAGTGTGTCTGTGTGCTCTCTCCTGTCCTCTCTCGCAGACAGCATGTGCCGGCTCTGCTCCTGCTGCTGTTCGTCCATGCCCAGCTCGTCTTCGTCGTCCTCCAGGCCTTCGTCCATGTCCTCGTCCTCCTCCTCTTCCTCCTCTTCCTCCTCCGTGCCGTCCATGGAGTCGTCGGCGGCGAGCATGGCCTGCTGCATGGCGAGGGTGGCCGAGTCGGAGGACAGAGACTGCAGACTGTCCATGCTCAGGGGGTCTGCGGGGAGACGGGGGAAATATGGGAATATCTTTGAGACGATACATTTTTAAAGGTTTTTTATTATGGAAAACTGACTCTTGTGAGCTTTAAGCCATGTTATGATGCTGTTACCTCCTCAAAAAATACATGGAGTTTGTTTTGTTTTACACATGTTTGAGTAACCCTTTATAATAAGTCTCTAAATATCAAAATGCTCTGTTCCGCCTTGTGACGTCATGAAGTGGTAGTTTTCAGTTCAACAGCTCCCTTTTATCTCTTGTTCAGTAGAGATCGGAAATTCAAGGGCTGAAATCATCCAAATGATTGTAATGAAGGTGTACACAGTGGAGCACCACATGACATCACAAGGTGGAGTGTTTTCAGTTTGAGGGAAGAACTCAGGGTTTGTGTGTTAAACATGTGTGAGAGAAACAAAACACAACTCTGGGTGTGTTTTTGATGAGGAAACAACATTATAACATAGATCAGAAAATAGCGTAAAATGGGCCCTTTAAAGTTTAAAGTCACAGATTTGTGATTTATGTTTAAATGCTGAGAATAAATCACAGGATTGGCCATAGGAGTGCCTTTGTGATTTGATAATTGTGGTAACTCTAATTAAAAATGCTTCAAATGCAATGCTATACTGTGCTGCCCAAGTGTTTGAGGGACTAGTGGTGGTTTTTCTGAAAATCCAACTGCGTGGGATCTTTTCTAACCTGACCTAGTTTGGATAATAATTTTGATTCAAGTGTTTTTAGATTCATTCTCACTCATAATCACTGAGCTATACAGAGGTTGGCCCATTTGTGTCATGATTCAAAAGCTCCATTCGCTGTTTGTGTTTTCTACTCGTTCACTTTTTGACCTTTTGTTATAGTGAATATTTGACTCAAACTAACATCTCTTAATTCAGTCTAGCAAATGATACTGAAAGTGCTATTTAGAAACTGATAAGCACAAACCTGAAGTGTACTTTCAAACAAATGATAATTCTGTGGCTCTTTTTCAGTACTCTAAAAAACATAATATCAGTGCATTCATTTTGTCAACACCCCCTTTGAATCCTCAGTGGAAAAAGTGAAACAGTGCCATCTAGTGGTTAAAATCTGAACTCATCATTATGCCACATAGAAAATAAAATATCTTAAAGGGACTGTACCTATTTTTTTCATCTAGTAAAATAAAACCAGTCTTACCAGCAGATGTATTGTCAAAGCAGCTCAAAATAAGCTCACTGTGTGCTGTCAGGCTTTAGAGTTTTATTGAATCAGGATGTGCATTTTGGCATGATAGTTGTTGTTAGCATTACCATGACAACAATGCATCCACTCTGGCCTCTGAAAGTTGTGAAAAGTGTATAGAAACTCACTTCAGAGAATAGTCAGGATGTAAGGAATACTGTATGTTAGGAAAGTCAAGAATAAGTGAGGAATAACTTTGGACCAGTGCAAACTATTTAAAATGAACTAGTTCTGGTTTTCACATTTTAAGACAATAAAAATCAGGTACAGGTAAACATTGTTGTGGTGTTTTTGTGTGTTCGCTCACTGTCTGAGTTGTTTCCAGCGTTGGATCTGTGCGTCTGTAAAACTCCAGCCACAATGGAGTCGGGCCAGAAGCGCTGAGTGGGGCGGTGCTGAGACTTCATCTTCTTGGCTTTGGGGGCGGGGTCTGGGTTACTGGCGTCCAACATGGGCTGCAGAATACGCCGGCGTGCATTTATGAACCTGTGAATGAGAAGAGAAAGAAGAGAAGTACAATGAGCTGAGGAGAGACAGTCTGCTCTAATCTTCTATAATTACAAAGATCAGCAGTCCCCAAAATGATTTTATTATACACACATTATGCACATATTTTAATCCTCCTTTAAATATGCGTTGGTCACCTTGAGTATTTCACATTTTCTAACTTAATAATGTCTGCTTTTGGAAAATATACTTTATAAATCTCACCTACCCCAAGGCCTTAAGACTGTTAAACCAGGATTAAGCCACTTGTAATTCTCTCCTCTTGTATTTTATGTATTTAATGTATTTACTGTATGTGTTTATGCTACTGGATGGTACGTAAGAATTTCACTACACACTGCACTGCGTGTGTATGTGAAAATTAAACTAAACAAAACTAACTAACCTATGTTTGAACAATAGGAAAATAAACAGTTGAAGTCCTTGTCCCTCCATGAACGCTGTGCTAATAGAGCCATGCATTTGTTGTGAACACAGTAAGGTGCTGGTTTATGGACTTAAAAACTACGTAGAAGTCTGGAGTTTTATCTATGACACAATAAAACGGGTAATAGAGAAAACAGTGGATTAATAGATTCATGAAACAAGCATGAATAAAGCAAAAATACAACTCCAGATATGTATTTGAAAGGTCCAAAAAGTAAATTTGGCATAATGTGTCCTCTAGTGTGTCGTCTCACACTAAGTACATCCTGTAACAGTGCACATGTGTTTCTCTATTTATGCCTAGACTATCCTACAGAAACATTCTTATGGTTTACCGATACAAAATGTACTACAGATAACTTTTTATGTGCCAGTACTATTCATTTGCTTTTAAAAAACAAAAACATCCTCTCAAGTACCACCACACCCCTGACTGGGAAACAGAAATAGAATGGAGATAAAGAATTACAGGAATCAGACAATAGGGGGAGACTTTAGCGCAATTACTGTGCAGTAGTTTGAATAGTAGTAATACTTATACAGCACAATGAAAACCAAAAACATGTTCAATCATTATCACAGTTGTTCCAAAATGTATGTTAATGCCAATTATTTTTTATGAGAACATACATTTAAACACACTAAAAGGCTATGATCCATAAATTAGGTTTCATACCACAAAAATCTGATGTACTTAACAACTTTCACCAGTAGATGGCGGTACTGTGCTGGGGAAAAACCTTATGATTCCTCGCAGCTCAGACTCCATTCCAGACTGTTATTCAAACATATTTTCTGTGTTTAAATTTTCGTTTTTCCACATCCTCTTACCAGTTATTTACTTGCAACAGTGTAAGGCTAGTTTGTGCTGCGATCTGCCTCTTCTCGTCCTCTGTTGGGTATGGATGCTGTGGGAAAGAGACAACAGGTTTCAACAACTTACGACAAAAGCAATCACCAAATATTATTCAACTGCTTAATTAGTCAGATATATAGAACGAGAAAAATCTGTAAAATGCCAAGTAGACACAATAATATTTGCGATATGTGTTGAAGAAGTAGGATTCTGTTCAGAGTGCACACTGTAAACAACCCCAGGAGGATTAACATTTGAACTGAAATATGAACTGGTACACAAACACAAGAATCCCATGAATTTCAAGAGAGGTCTAAACTGCAGGTACAATATGATTTTCAATAAAAAAGACAAGGTTTTTGTTCTTTACCAAAGATGATCTAAATAATTGCAGCATTTTCGATTTGATAATATCACAAAATCAAATTGAGATTTTGATTTGATTTGCCCTAATGCCCCTAACCTTAACTAATAATAATACTAACAATACTACAACTACTACAACTACCACTACTACTACTACTAATACTCAAAGACACTCAAAGTCATGGTGGTAAGATACTATTTTAGCCACAGCTGCCCTGAGTTTACCTAACTTACATGTACGAATGTGGTGTGTAAGTAACGATTAAACTATGTAACAGAGAATATTTATTTTTATTTTATTAGAAAAGGACCATTTTGAAACATACAAATGGAGGGTAACAGATCGGCATATTTAGCAGACGTTTGACCGCTCCGTCACACCTTTAATCGGGCTTGGAACCTTGTTGTGAAGTTTAAAGTTGCTGTAAAAGTACGGGTTATGCTAATTTGGACCAATTCTCCAGGGAACCAGAGGGCCAATAAAAAGTGGTCTGAAACTGGCCCTAGGCATAACTATAGCTCTGCTGCTTCGACTCAAGCTTTTCTTCATTTTTTAAGTTGCTTTTCCTTCCTGTTGGAGCGCTACAAGTGTATTGGTGTGTTACAGTTTGGTTTGAGATTTTTTAGTCAGTGTTTACATTTGGATTGGACAAAAAATGTTTACATACTAGCTGAGTTACATCTCTTACAGTCTCAAAAAGCAATGTTGGAATGGAAACAAATATATTAAATCAAATATGAGCCCAAAATTGGAAAATGAATCGCAAAATTTCTATATTAGGAATTAAGCTAAAATCTCGTCTTGTCTCACTCTCGTGGACCCAATCTTGTATCTCATCTCGTCTTGTGGAAATTGTGTGTTGTCCCACCCTTAGTTGTCAGTATTTTGAGTGTGTGTTTTGAATTTCTATCTATTTATTTGACTATATTTGGATGATCTGACTTTACAGATGCAGTCTCTTTGGCTCACCATGAGATGTTGAAATAGCCAGGACCTCATGATGTTAGTGGCGTGTTTGGGCAGGACCCCCCTCTTATTCTTGCACTTCTTATCTTCACTGTCCAACAGAGATGACAAATCCACATTCACCTGGAGTTACAAAAATAGTGATTGAATAAATGAAATAAAATAAAGTAAAATATGTAGTATAGCACCATACCAGGAAAAAAGAACAACAAAAGCGGATGGCAGGCTGGGCTTAGTTATTGTTTCCAAGGAAACAAAGGGAGACTACCAATTCCCTATCTCTTTTTTCCTGTCGCAAGGGCAGAAACACCTCCTCAAGTGTCACCATGGTAACAGAATTTGAGTAATGACACTTAAAATATCGAGGAAGCAGCACCCTTGACTGTGGGGAGCACAAGAGGGTCAGATGCCCTTTGTGAAAGCAGAAAGGGCAGATGACTGGTGTTCATGTTGTTCTAGGTATTACTTGGTTTGGTGGGGTCGTACCTGTGGTAAATATTTAACATAGTTTTACATCATTTAGGTGGCGATTGCGGATAAAAGTTGATATGAAAGGTATACAAATACAGGAAGTACTGGTGAATGGGTGAAAAATAATAATAATATTGATTCTAAAGGAAATACCTCCACGATTGTCATCAACACTGAAAATTTCATCTAAAATGCAGTGAGATGAGACAATTTACACATTATTCTGAAAGTTTAAACATTCATTAAACAAAATGGCATTTATTTGTATTAATCCAGTCACAGCTATTGTGGAAATTAGACCAGTTTTGGGCTTTGTTGACATTATGGTTGCTAGGTAACAGTTATGGATTTACCTGTACGTATGTCATATCTGCTGTCTGTGTCTAACCAGGAAGTAAAAAATTTGAAAAAACTAGGCAATATTTTTAGCAAAATCTCTAAAGGTGCACAACTCTTCTGGTGGACAGTCCGCTACCTACTTGTCTCTATGGAAATGTTATTTGTTTGCCTGGAATGTTCCATGTTATGACATTAAACATATATGTCTATAATTTATTCATTACGGCTGTATTGCAATAATTCCTTATAGAATATACAATAATTCCTTCTGTGAATTATGATCTGTAAAGAACATTACAGTTCCTTACAGATCTGAACTATAATGTAGCGCAGTGCGATAGATAAGTTTAATCTATACTATGGAACATTCTAGACAAAGCAATAACATTTCCATGGAGACAAGCGGGTGGTGGACCCTCAACTAGAAATGTCACACAGTGCACCTGTGTATGCTCTAGTAAGATGAGTAGTCTAAACTATATGGACTTTAAAGGTGCATTGTAGAGACCAGACCAGACCAAGTTACAGGTCAGATCTGTGGAGAGGCAACTCCGCTCACAGTCAGAATGCCTGTTTTTCTGGGTATTTTTGAACTATAAAATCACTTAGAATTGAATAAATGTAAGATAGAGCTGTTAAATGTCATGCTGTGGAACATTCCAGGTAGAGCAATGACAAATCCACAGAAACAAGCAAGTGACAGACCCTCCACCAGAAAAGTTACACAGTGCACCTTTAAAGAACAATCTGAAATCGGAGTCGGGCGAAGTTCCAGTGTAAACTTTGAAAAGACTGAGACATGCAAAATGACTCATGGCTGCAAACTGATTTGTGAAAGGAGTGGGGAGACATTTTTTACAAGTGGGGGCGCTAGTGGACACGTCACAGTGGCTGTGACAGTTGGGAGCAGGCGGCGAGTCCATATGGAGCAGTGTTTGTGAAGGGAGACATTCATTGTGATGGCAGTGTCGGCAGCATCATAAACAATACTTTTGAGGAATAATAGAGCTGATGGCATGCCAAAGGCATTACTGAGTGGGGAATGGCATTTCTATACAAGCAGCAATATGTCTTTATCACAAGAGGAAGACTAATGGTGTCTTTCCTTTAAAGGGTCCGTATTACGCTATTCTCTGAGCTATGTTATAATGTTGTTCCCTCATCATAAACATACCTGGAGTTGTGTTTTGTTTCATTCACACATGGTAAACACACAAACCCTGCATATTTCTTCTCTCAAACTGAAAACACTCTGTTCCACCTTGTGATGTCATGTGGTAATACAAGTAGTGCTCAAGCCTGAAACTGCCAATGTCTACTGAGCAAAAGGTAAAAGGTTGCTGTGAAAACTTGATATAACATCATGACATCACAAGGTGGAACAGAGCATTTTGAGCTTTGGAGATGTAGACACACTAGTAATAAAGAATTACTCAAACATGTGCGAATGAAACAAACACAACTCCAGGTATGTTTTCGAGGAGGTAACAACATTATAACAAGACTTAAAGCTCACAAGAAGTGAGGAATACGTTTGCACCACTGCAAACTGATTAAAATCTACACATTTTTTAATCACTTTTTAAGACAAATCTGTGTAGAGTTAGTCAAAAATGACAGGAATAGACGATGAACTACCATTAGCAAACTACCATTTTAATTTGACTGTTTTCAAGGTTTGAAATCAGGTTACTTGGTTTAATAATTTAAGATCCTGTTATAATGGCAGTAAGCATCCAAAACGCAAAGCTTTGCAATGGAGACATTTTGAACGTGCACTGTGGACATTTTGAGGACTCAGTTGACAAGAACAAGTTGGATGGTGTATGAAAGTAACAGACTAAATGCATAAAATGATTCAATCTTCCCATACAAAACTTAACCATAACTTATAAGTAGAGTAAAGCCACATTTGCTTTATGTACACGCATTCATTTCTACACTCAATATGTGTTCTGTTATTATACTACTCAATTGAGACACTTAATTACTTTGTTAGATAAAAAAAGAGTAACTACCTAAAGCAACAAGCAGTCTACCCACCATCTGGAATATAAATAAGCATAATATGCATTCACAAAAATAATAATTGGATGCACGGCGTGGTACGAGACTGCCTTTGTTAGTCAATTATAGGAGAAAAGACAATTCTAAACACTATGCCTATATTTTAGAGTTGTATAATTTTGAAAAAAAAAAAAGAAAACATTGTGAAGCTTTGTGATTGTGATTAAATTTGTGATTAATGTTTTAACTGTAGGATTCTGTTCAGAGTTCACATTGTAAACAACATTTGAAAGAAGTGATACGCTAATACATGAACTCCATGCATTTCAGAAGATGTTTGTAGAGGTCTAAACTCAAGGTACAGCAAGATTTTATTCTTTGCACAGGGCATTCTTATATCTAACGGCAACCTTTTCCATTTAATAATTGCACCAGCTCAAATTGTGCCTTTGAGTCAACTGTGATTAAAATAATTAAAAATAAAATTAGCTTAACCATCTAGTGTAATATCCAAAACAAGAGCACTACGTGACGTCTCTGCAGTTTTGTAGTTAATTTTATGGTCCAATCATGTTTTGTGGTAGATTTAAACCTCAACCAAAACATTGAAACTAAAGAGGGGGTATTACGCAAAATTGATTTTTTTTTTGAGCTTTCTACCGTGTTATAACATTGTTCCTTCATCAAAACATACCTGAAAAGGTTTTAATGTCATCCATACATGTTTGAGTAATCAAGTGATCTCTCCCGGTTAGCTGTGAACTCCTCACGGTTAGCTGTAAGATTCTGTGCCATGCCCACAAGCCTACGTCATCCATGCTCCCTCACGACAATTCTCCATAAATATACAAAAGCTTGATACAAAACTGTACACAGTGTTGATGTGTTGTGATAGCACTCTGAAGGGGGAGTGTCAGCGTGTGTTAGTTCAGAGAGGAAAGGGATGGGAGACTCAAAAGAGCGTCAAAAATGAACGTGAAACCAATAAAACATGTTAATATGATGCTTTTGGCGATTATAGCATTTTCAAAACCATAAAAGGTGATCTAAATATGTTATGTGTCAGAAGTAAAATATCCTCTCTTTAAAAACACATTCCTTATGGACTGTTAAAATATCGTCTGAATGTCATTATATAAAAATAACACAAAAAATATATATATTGAGATAATCTTTTGTGTCAATATCTCCTGCACCTATATACACAGTGAGACAGAGTGGGAAACCCCCATTGCCCCCTGTGCAGCCCACATAAAACTGAATTCATTACAGACGCAGCTGGGTGTCACGTGGAGGGGCCCCTATCTCTCTCCCCTCTCTCTCGTCCCCTTCAGCCTGGGGAGCGTGCACGTGAGGCCTGCCTGGGAGCGTGCACGTGAGGTCTGGGAGCGTGCACGTGGAGGGGGCTTGAATTAATTGGTGGCATAGGAGCTCCGGAGCGCGATTACTTGGGGCTTGTCTGTAAAGTAGCACTGGGGCTGCGTCCAATTCCCACCGCCTGTGTAGAGAGGTGCCCCGGCCGCACTCAGATCCTGACTGAAGAGAGGCTGTGTCTGTGTCTCCAGACGGATCCCACTGCTGCTGCTAAAAGACTGTCCCCAAGTCTGTAGATTTAATCATATCCAGAGCTCATAGCAGAGGTAGTACTCTTAAGGGAGCAGGGTAATGTTTTTGATGATTTTTATTTTTTATTTTTTAATGTGTCCAGTGTAAAGCATTAATAATTTCTATCAAGTTCTATCAAGTAATATTTCACTCAAAATCTTTTTAACTCACCTATAATTACTTCTTCTGATTATTGATATATTCATTTTTTCCCATTTTTCCCCTTCATCTGAAAACGGAAACAGAAAACACCCTGTTCCACCTTGTGATATTATGTGGTAATACAGGAAGTGCTCCACCATACACCTTCACTAGAATCATTTGGATGATTTCAGCGATGGAATTGCCAATCTCTACTAAAATCGCTTCATGACATCACAAGGTGGAAGGGAGCGTTTTGAGCTTCGTAGATGTTGACAAACTAATAATAAAGGGTCACTCAAACGTGTGCAAATGAAACAAAACACAACTCCAGGTATATTTTTGAGGAGGTAACAACATTATAACATGGCTTAAAGCTCACAAGAGTCAATTTTGAGCAATATAAATATATTTCTTATTATCAAAGACTCTAATTCACTAAATACTTTACTTTTAGTCGATGTTTACAGAGCAGTATTGAATAGCAGGAACAGTGCGAGACAGACCAAGCTTTCAACATTCTTCAGTAACAGTTGTATCGGCAACATCAGGGTCACCCATCTCCACAACAATCAAACACTCCAACATAATGATAGAGCCAACAACTGGAGTACCACTGCCAAACACGCCCTTTGAGACTGCCACAATGCTCCGAATCACAGAAATATTAAAGGAAAAATGTGTCCTTGTGTCGTAAAAAATCCCATTCCGGGTCTTGATACGGATTTGAACATTCTAAAGGATTTCTAAGAGGGACCCAACATTTGTGCTCGGAAAATTTCCTCCTATAATGTGCTCTATTCACATCCGAAACACTTGAGTAAATGGTGTCAATGATTTATCATCTAAACGGTTTGTTGTTGTCAATTATATTAAAGGTGCACAGTGTAACTTTTTTTTTGCTGGGGGTCCGTCATCTGCTCGTTTCTATGGATACGTCATTGCTTTGCCTAGAATGTTCCACAGGCATTAAACGGTTCTATTTTACATTTATTCAATTACTGGTGGTTTAATAGCTCAAAAATGCCTAGAAAAACAGACATTCTGAGTGTGAACGATGGTGCTTCTCCACAGATCTGACCTGTAACTTGGTCTAGTTTGGTCTCTATGAAGATTTTTAAACGTATAATTTGTAACTTTTCTCTATTATACTTGTATCTCTGTCATTTCTTCAATAACAGGATATTTTATAGCAAAAATATATACAATTACTTACTTACTATTAGTAGACTTGCTTCTCCACAGATCTGAGCTAACATTAGGCAGGGTGTCAGGGTGTCACCTCCATGTCTCCATGAAACAAAGTACTTTGAACATTCCAGGCATAGCAGTAACATCTCCATGGAGACAAGCACGTGGTTGAAAAACTGTGTAATGCAGCTTTAAAGTGTGTGTGACAGACTGTTATGATTTTCTAATTTTGACTTTATTTGGAGAAATTATAGCTATTGTAAATTAAAATGCTGGTTTTGCACAAATCAAGAAGTGATTTGTGAAGAAAAGTTGAAAAATATGTTGAAAATTACAAAAATTACAGGAAGCAGAGAGTTCAAATACGTCGATGAAATCACAGTAGGGACAATTCTATCCACAATTAAACATGATTTCAACAAAATAAAGCTGTTTTTCTAGTATGTGTATTTGTCAGATAATCATTTCTGTGTACATTAGAGGAGTTTTACTATGTAACAGGTATAGAAGTCCCTTTTGTGATGTCATAATAACCGATCTGAAATCTAATGATGTTAACAGTGTTTTAGTAAAATGAGCAGTCTAACCTGTCATAGGCACTTTAATTGATATAATCTGAAAGGCCTAAAGTTACATTCAAACGCTTTGAGTAAACGCTGTCACTGATTTATCATGTAAATGGTTTGTTAGTGTAAAAATATCTTAAATGTGCGCTCACACTGTGTTGAATCGTGGCACAACCTGGCAGCTTCATGAAAGGGGCCACGAGCATCACCGGGATAAACAATTTCCATTTTGTCAGTCAGCGGGGGGCAGTGTTCAGGCTGAGACAATGAAAAGGCACCCGGGGGGCCAGGGGGGAGATGTAAGGAGAGCCTTTTAACAATAACAAATGGAGATGGCGGGGGGCTTCGGGGTAGGGCGGGTGAGCATGAGGTGGGGGCAGTTTTGTGAAGATTAAATAAAATACATGAAAAATTTGGTAATATATTTTGAAAGACTTAATTTGCACAGCTTGTTACCAATGAAAAGTGCGAACATTATTATCTTTAGCATGGGTAGAGGAGGAGGGTACTGAGTTTGGTAGACAGATTGTTTACACTATAATTCAAGATTAAATCAAATTCTTGTTTTGAAAATATGGAAAATTATCCACATAGCTATATGGGCCAGATGCATCATCCATATAATATTATTTAGAGTATGCAACAGTATGAAATATATTTAAAATGTTAACAGGAAGCTGAAATGGATGGATATTTTCTACAATTAGAAAATCAAAAACGTCATAACAAAGAGTCGTGAAGCTGCTGGCAACTCCGATGCATAACTGCAGGTCACGCTAGCAAGAAGCAGATTTTTTCATTTGTATCAAAATGACTATACAGTGGTGCTGAATGCTGTGCATATAACAGATTAAGAAAATAAAATTGGAGAATGAAGTTAGTAGAGAGCAGTGGGCGTATGCCAGTGACAGTGACAACGAGGGTTGATTGGCAACATGGCGTCTTAAAAATAAGGGATTGAAGATGCATGAATCATTCCAAATACAACTTTGAGAGAGTAAATGAGAAGGGGAAACATCTTTAACATGCTTAAAAGCTCTAAAAAGTTGATTTTGCAGAATGGGTCTGTTTTAAAAGAACCTTCAAAAATACTGATACATTAATTTTAACTTTTATCCCCCACCCCAAGCGTCTGTTCAGAAGTGCTTTACCTGTGAGTTCTGGATCTGGATGGTTCCTGGAGGCAGCCCCTGCGTTAACACTTGCCCTTGTGATGTCACCATGGCAACCGGCTGGTACAGGGTCCCACCTGAGGGGATAATTTACTGTCATGAGTCTCAAGCCCTGCTACTACAGCACATACTACCTAATGCACACACCATCTTATTAAGACAAAACACAAGAAAACTCAGAGATGAAGTGATTAAATTCAAGGTGCGATATTGCCCTGAATGAGAAACAGTGGAAGAGAAGGAAGGAGGCAGTGTGCATGTGTGTGCGTGTATGCTTGTGTTAGCTGGCGGGCTAATTAGCCTTGATCAAGACACTCTTATCGCAGTCTGTTTGAGCTCTTCGATGTGTAGTGATCAAAGCTCGCGCATTGATTTATTTTGGGTTAAAAGGGATTTCCAGAGGGCAGGATTAACATTTGACTGTACAGGCCTGACATGAGAAGAGTCTATCAGACAAGCCCTCTGTCAAGAATACTTGAGCACATATTTACATCCATACAAAACATCAGGCGCTACAGTATCAGGCAAATCACAATCTGACACACGATACTTAGACTTTGTTATGAGTGTGCGTTAGGAACACTGTGCTAGCAGTCAAACCAAATGATTAAACTGATATAAATGGCTTTTACACTGTGGCTTTAAATTGTTTTGACTTGCTATTTATTTAATTTGATTTAAACATGCCTCACAAGCTAGCTACCATTTTTTCAATTAGTCAGTCTCATCACTTTTGTTGAAAATCAAATGCATAAACAGGACCATGAGCGCTCGGACTGATCACAGGAAATGAAAATGTGTTGTTTAAATCCATTTTGTATTTTTTCTTTAGTTTTCAGACTTAAAAACGTTTTTTTTGGCGCTGTTTGCTAAGTGCCTTGTGTCACCATGATGAATTCTAAACATTTCACCATTAGAAATACATGTTGAACACCCCCTACATGATGTCACTGCAAAGAGTCAATTGTATTAAAGCTATAATGTGTTTTCTGGTAGAGGGTCCGCCACTCGCTTGTCTCCATGAATGATATGTTGTTGTTTTCCACAGAATGTTCCACTGTATGGCATTACACTTGTATATGTCATTTCTTCAATAACAATATTTTACAGCTAAAAATACACAGATTCTTATTGTGAGTGGGCTCGCATTTCCAAAACTTGTTTTCATGAAGTACTTTGAACATTCCAGCCATAGCGATAACATCTCCACTGTGACAAGCAGGTGGCGAACTCTCCAGCAGAAAAGTTACATAGAGCACCTTTAACCTGTAACCAAGCTGTTTGCATACAGTGTGTATTCAGCTCTTACCAGACACCACTTGAGAGTTGATGGTCGTCATGGACACGCCTCCCTGCTGCAGACCGCCGGCCGGCACCACGATCCCCGCGGGGTTAACCGAGCTGGAGACAGAGGTCATGGGTGGAGAGGAGGTCTGAATTAGTTCCTGGGGGATCACAGAGAGACACTAGTGAGAATCTGAACTAAGGATGTCAGAGTGTGATTGTGTTTCTAGTCAATTGTTTTTATTTAGAACAAATATTATAGCCCTTGAGAATTTTTACTAGGCCTGTACTCAAAATATTGATGAGGAAATATATTGCAAGATACTGTATCGCCATACTTTTAATTTATATATATGAATATGTGTCTTCATATGTAAGAGTGTACAGTTAAAGGTCCTATATTATGTAAAATTGACTCTTGTGAGCTTTAAGCCATGTTAGAATGTTGTTACCTCATCAAAAATATACCTGGAGTTGTGGTTTGTTTCATTCACACATGTATGAATGAGCCTTTATTATTATTCTGTCTCCATCTTCAGCTCAAAATGCTCTGTTCCACCTTGTGATGTCATGTAGTGGTAGTTTTCAAGTTAACAGCTACAAGTGAAGGTATATGGAGTTTATAAACACAGTGGAGCACTTCCTGTACTACCACATGACATCAGCAGGTGGAACAGAGTGTTTTCAGTTTGAGAGAAGAAAGTTACCCACATGACCGTAGATGTATCATGAGTCCCACAGGCAGTGACTGACCTGCTGCAGGCCCAGGCTGGTGTGTGTGGGGGAGTAGGGTCCTCCCAGGTCGTTTCGGAGCAGGTTGTCACTGTGCATCTTGGTCTTGAGACAGGTGATGTAGCGGTTACAGAAGTCCTTACACAACTCATTCACTTTCTCCAACTCCAGCAGGTGGATCCTCAGCACCTGGATGGCCTTCACCATCTAAACACATACAAAGAGACAGTCGTGTGTAAATGAGATCCTATATTACCAAAATAGACTTATGAGCTTTAAGCCATGTTAGAATGCTGTTACCTCTTCAAAAAAATACCTGGAGTTGTGTTTTGTTTCATTCACAAGTTTGAGTAATCCTTTATTATCAGTCTGACTGAAATGATCCTATTGATTCTAGTGAAGATGTATGGAGCACAGTGGAGCACTTCCTGTATTACCACAACATCACAAGGTGGAACAAAGTGTTTTCAGTTTGAGAGAAAAACTCAGCCTAAATCTGCAGAGTTTGTGTGTTAAACATGTGTGAATGAAACAAAACACAACTCCAGGTATGTTTGTGATGAGAAGACAATATTATAACATACATCAGAAAATAGTGTAATATACGCCACTTAATAATATTGGGAGGGCTGCAACTGAATCAAAATTGCTATTTGAATGGACCAAATAAGTAAACTGCAAAGGCTGCAGTTTTTAAAGTAACATAGTTTCCTCCACAGACAACAAAATATCCTGTCTTAATCTGCATAAAAACTGCTAACCCGGTAGTTTAAATCTGTACAAATATGTGATTCTTGTTTTCATTTGTCAGTTTATATTTCAGTCTTTTGGTCAATTCTTCTGGATGAGGTTAAAATGTGAACTTTGAACAGAATTGTATTATTAAAATATAAATTGTTAATTATAAAATCAGTGTTGGTCAGGGGATGCTTATTATATAACATTATAAATGACCACCAAACTATCATGCAGCCTAACATAGAATAAACTTGAATGAATATTTGCAATATCAGTGTATTTAAGATATTTTGCTCAGCTGTACCTCTCTCTCGCTCTCTAAAAGTAAGCCTTATATTTGATTCTAACAGGCAATAAATCATGGTTTAGAGGAAACATTAACATTGCCATTTTATATTATTTTTTGTACATTCACTTCACCTATTTCTGCATAAAAAACAAGCCACCACAGTACGTATGCTATGTGGCGGGCATGTGAATTAAACAACGTGAAAAAAACAATAAAACATGAATAAGTACTACATTTTCTTTGTTGGTTAGATCTCCACCAACATCAATACGTGGTTTGAGTGCCCATTATAGGTACTTTGAGTATTTCTTTCATCTTCCATGGACTTTACTGATGTTGGCTCGTTCTTGTTTGAGCTGGACATCTCAAACTCTCTCACTGTATTGTTATAGCGATATCTCATCTCCTTGTACGCACTAACTTGGTTTTAGTCTTTTTCGTTTGTCTTTTTTGGTGTTTTGTTACTGACTATTTTGGAATTGGCAAGCTCTTGTTTAAGATGCACATTTTCCTGTTCTGTAGAATATACAGGTACCGGATCTCATAATAAAGTGCCGTACAAGCAGCAAAGAACAATAAAAATAGCATCCAAAAAGCATACAAAATCAGACAATGACGCAATCAAATAAATTAATTATAATAAATGAGTTAATAAAATAGAGTAAAAATAAATAAGGAATTAAAATCTAGCTAAAACCAGATAAAGGAAGGCCAACCGATAAAAATGAGTTTAAGAAATGATTTGAAAGATGATACTGATGGTGCTAGCCTTATTTCCTCAGGCAGGTCATTCCAAAGCCGAGGCGCCCGGACTGAAAAGGCTCGATCGCCCTTCGTCCGGAGACTGGACTTTGGAAAAGCTAATAGGGACCTGCCAGAGGATCTAAGGCTGCGGGAGCGCTCGTACGGGGTTAAAAGTACTGTGCCCATCTCACTGAAATGATTTTAGGTGCTCCATTTGGCCCGTGGGCTGCAAGTTTGAGACCTGTGACACAGACCATGATCCGTGGCCCTGTTTCAATGCAACCAAGTGTTAGTAAATATTTAGTATTAGTAATGCTGTTGAAAAAATAGAAGCAAATACAACAAATTGCAATAGCCTAAGTGAACAGAAAATGATGCACTAATAATAATCTCAGAAGCAATCTTAACATGTATATTTTCGAACGTCCTGTTTAGTCTCACGTGCCCAAAGACAAATGTTCTTCACGCATGGCGCAGGTGTGTTAGTCAGACCAGTTATTGGACATCGATTCAAAACAATTCAGAGGAAAATCATGAGAGCACTTTTCTCACAGAGATAATTGTCTACACTAGCTTAGATTTTACAGGTAGTTAGTTCAAATTATGTCTTTTCTGAGTATCAATTAATCACTAAATAGTTGTACAAATTTGCTTACATTAAACTTTGCAACAAATTTGTGTAATTTAGTGCTTAAAAATAGCTTGAAATCATTCACTTTAACGTGCTGTACCTGCTTTTTATTATCTTAAAATAAAAAATAATTAAAAACGAACTAATTCATTTGAAAGAGCAACTGTGAAAATTGCATTCTTACCATCCAAACTATTCACCACGATGAGTTTATAAGAACTTTTTCACAACTTTCTTACTAATTAATTAGCAGGCTAACGTCACACCACTGTCAGTTCCTAGTTCACGGAGGATAAAAAATACTTAATATAATTTGATGCAGACAGTACACAGCGGTCACATTTTTACTGTAAGAGCTGATGTGATATCTGTGCTGGGGCAATGACATTTTAAGACCAAAATGAAGAGCCCAACCGCAGTTACAGAGAGAAGGGCAATGTTTTTTTAATACAAAGTGAACTGGAGCCAGAGTCGATTGGAGCTGGAAGGGCCCCCATGTACACTTCCTATTTGGGTTAGCTATGTCAATTTACATATACAGTATATTTTTGTAAATAATTTGTAAATTTTAATTTCAACCTTGGTATCTGAATGCAGTCGTCTAGCATCCTGATATTCCCCCACTTTTTTACTCTGTCCGTTCCCCCAAAGTCGTCCACCAAGGTCGACATAATGGACAGAAAAGTGCTTGGTCTAGGCACACATAAATCAGCTAATTAAAGAGTGTGGGCTTAATCAAGGGACGAGTAAGTGTAGCACCCATCACGGCCACAGTCAGACCAGTGTGCCAAGCTTTGTGCCCTTTGGGACAGACTCTGAAAGCCAGCGCCTCATAAAAACCCCAGATGCAGGGTTAATAGACTGTTGTAGACTACCAATGTCAGGAGTGCACTTTTTTTATCTGTTCCCCGCCCACTCTCTCGTACTGGGGACCTGATCAGCAGCATCCCCCTTTATCGAAAATGTGTAATTACAGCGAGTGAAAGCACAAAAAGGATTACAGCAAAAAGGTGGGAATGATTTGAGGCGGTAATCACGGGACACACTGTAAAAATGTTTGAAAATGTGTTATTGATGATGAAGGAATTCAAAACATTGGGTTGTACAATTTGAAAATGCAGCAAAAATTAATACTTTTTTTTTTTTTAAACAATTATGCACTAATTTTTTTCACTTTTTACCAATACCTGCAACTGTGGACACATAACTTACTTCATTCAGGTATTATTGATGGCACTTGTATCTAACCAGGGTTACTGTAGTTGAAGTAGTAGCAACAATAGGAGGAGAAAGTACACTAAATAGTATTTGCAGATACAGTAGCAGGACAACAGAACTGAAGGTAAGGCGTATTAGAAAAAAAAGACCACTTAATTATTACTATTTATTTTTTGCTCTATGTTATTATATTGTAATGTGTGAGTGCTGTGTCTAAGTCTAAAGTTGAAAATACTTACTAGCACTGATATTAGTGTATTTATTGTGATTCCCCCGAACTCATCTAAATCGCTACTTCAAAGAGTCTAAAAATGTCTGGGGAAAAAAAAGAGTCTGAAATGTGCAAGTCTCTCTCGAAAAATATTTTATCTCAAGGGCCATCCTGGTAAAATAAAGATTAAATAAAATAAATTAAAGAATAAATAGAAGAGAACAATAAATCAAGATTAGATAGATACAGATAGATGAATAAATAAACTAAACTGAGTAGTAGACATATTAGTTGCAGTATTGTTTATTACTCTATGACTTTCATTTGTGAGAGATTTCTTACCAAATTGTCTAGTTCTGGGTCTTCGCTGAAAAACGGTTTGTGTTCTCTCTCTTGCTGATGGACGAAGTTCTCGATGTCGACGTCGAAGCTCGCTGAGGTGATGCACTCAGAGCCCTGTGTGGCCTGCTCACATTTCTCAAACAGCAGTGCCAGCAGTGGGAACAGAGGATGCCTGTACACAAAGACAGTCAGGTTAAATACTGTTTATGCACCACTCATCCTTAAAATAAGCCACTGTTGTTTTTTTTTTTAAGAAACCAGCTACTGTGTGAGTGGATGGTGTTAAGATTACAAGGTGAAACATCATAAACATGAACATTAGCTACTGAAACTTTGCAGCTACAGCCATTTCTCTAAATAAAAGTGTGCCCAAACATGTAACTGGTAGTGTACTGCAGGTCTTCATGTAAAATACACACTTATACTAATACTACGCTTAACGTTTGAAACAAAAAACAAAAAAGAAGAGAAAAAACAAAACAAAAAAGAACCTTCTGGAACAACAACTTGAACCCTTAATGTGGCCAATATGAGTGTTAAAATGGTATTTTGTCTCTGTACAATGGGAAGTTAAATGTCATAGCATCTGAAAAGCTCGGAAATAAAAGCCATAAAATGTGAAATGTACAACTAATTATGAGAAGAGTGGAGCAGATGCTAAGAATAAACTCTGAGAATCAGTCCAGTGGATTTAAATTTTTTAAACTTGGAGCATGTTATACACACACTGTACATTATCTGAATTTTTTTAAAACCTACATTTGCTTGCAAAAAAAAAAAAAAAGAAAAATCCAAATTATATTGTAGAGTTACTTTGAATGAGATACAGCATGCAAAATCAACATTTATGAGCTTTTAATATAATGTTTTTCACTCATCAGTATTATTATCTTGTGGTTTATCATTCAGTTATTCAGTCATTCATGCATGTTCCAGCTCCCACAGATGAATGCTGTCATTGTGTCCTTGGGCAAGACACTTAACCTACTTCGCCCCCAACAACACTACAACATAGATCAGAAAATACAGTGACATGGGCCCTTTAAACATTTTAGAACACCGTTATGTTTTATAAAAAGTACAAAATAATGACGTACAATGCAGCGTGGCAGTTAATCACCAAATACCATAAAGGAAGTCTTCTTTAATATGACATTAGGTATTTAATTTATGCAAGCGCCTGTTTAAATTGGCCTCTGTTTGCATTCAAAGTGAGGGATTAATGGGTTTAAGTTACAGGCTCGATTAAAGAGGGAGCACATTTAAGAGTTGTTAGAAAGCGCACCCCACGCCACTTCTCTTCTGTGTGTACTTTTAATAGGCTGACATTCCCTAAAGGACATACTGAAGCTGCAGATCAAAAAAAGATCTTTAAGTGGATGGGCCATGGTCCAGTGGCTAGACAGTGCTCCACACCGTCGCCTCCATTGTTCCCATCTGCCTTTTATAGGGAATGTCAAGCTCATAAGATCCTGCAGATAAACTGTGCAATGATCCATAATGCACCGCTGCACCTAGCCCGTGCCAAATCACTGAGCATTTCCGCTGGAAGGAAAGCAGCTGCCGATGCGAGCGGAGCCAATGAAATCTGAGAGGAATATGGTACGGTTGTGGGGTTAGATTCTGTTTTATCTACTGTCTGCATCTCTTGGGTTAAATATTTATTAGAGGGTTAAATACAGCTACTTAAAACGGACTAAAATATGAATCAAAATGCAATGTTGTGTTATATTTAAAGTGCCTACGACAGGTTAGACTGCTCATTTTACTAAAAGACACTTCATCCTTAATTATATGTAAGATTTTAATAAATATTTCACAATTGTTTTCCCAGTTTGGTCATTTTTTTTAGGTTTCAAATTTTACTTCCTGGTTGGAAATTATGATCACGGTAAGAAATTCCATTACTGTTACCTGTTAACCATGTAGTACACTAAGCCAAAACTCCTCTTAATGTAATAATTTTTTGCCAAATAAAAATACAAGAAAACAACTTCATTTGGTTGAAATTATGTTTAAAATATGACAATATTGCTTGCGCATAAATTGTGGCAAACTCTCCCAGTGTGGAGACATAAATATGGAACTAAAATAAAACTCTTTACTTCCTATAGTTTTCAACATATATTTAAACTTTTCTTCACAAATTGCGTCTTCATTAGTGTAAAACTTCAAGAATTTACTATATTAGAGATGTGTAAAGAGTCTGTACCAGCAAAATAAGACTTAAAGTAAACACTAAATCAACATATTTGCTATTAAATTGTGTATATAGTGTTTTAATAGTATTGTCTACTGTTCTTTGTACTTTCTTTTGGCAATTTCAGTGCAACCTTGGTAAAATTGTAGCTTTCTGGTGAAAAACAGTCAAAAAAGTCAATTTCAAGTACTACATGACATCACACAAGACTGTCCTAGTTACAGCCGGACGTTTCTGATTACAAACAACCCGCTAGACCTATCACAATGTTCCTTGTACCGCCAGACCCCGCCACTTCCTTCCATACTAAATCTGGTATTGACAGTATCTTATGTGCTAAGTGCCAATCTGTATAGTATTCGATTTGTCCATTTTCCAGATAGCTCTGTTTACTTTAATTGTTGACACAAGTAAACATTTAGCAGTGCATAAATGATATAAGGGAGATTATTGGGAATCAATGGGGGAGCTGATGAGTGCAGAGCATCTCTTTAGAGCTAAATAGCCTGGGAATGGAAAACATGAATACAGAGTCACTATTTTTGTCATTAGTGCTTTTGATGATCTGTGGAGGATTTACAACGCTCAATTAATGAATAGATTATTGTATGTTATACTTATAGTTTGTTGTTTTTTTCTTTGTGTAATAGTCATTTAGCTTTCTGGTCTTTTACCATTTGTATTTAAGCAAAATCTGTCTCACCTCAGGGCAGATATACTGTATAATACCTTCTTTGTTGATCTTCCATTTGTTATTTTTGTATTTTTATTTATTTATTCAACAAAGAGCCCTCTTCCTTTGACATGGAGCGTTCTGTTGGCTTTTTTTATTTCATTTTTCTATTATTCTATTCTATTATTAATATAAGTCCATGTTATATCCTGGGTTAGTTGGTACAGGTCTTAACAGCATGCATTGTAACTGTTGTTCTATAAAAGTCTTTGATAGTCTACTTACTAATAATGTAATATGCCTTGTTTATGTATTTTATCACTGCTTTGATATCACAAAAATATGAACAATAGCCTTTTAGCTATGAAATTACACTCCTTACACAATTTTATATCTTATTAGACTGTGACTAAAGACTAAGAGAATTTAGTCACAGATAAATAAATCTAAATTAAATAATATTGTAGTTTAAACCTGGTACATGTGAATTACTTAGAGGTATTTCTTTTTATAAATACACTACACCACATCCCTGATTTAAATAAAGGTCAAACAGGCCCTCACAACACTGAAAACAGTAATTGCATATCACATGTTTTCCTATACGAGACAACACTTACATTATATTTCGCTGTAGTACCAGCCACCAGCTTACAGCCCTATCTCCTGTGTAGGTGTGTATTGCAGTGAATTGCCGATCGGTGGTGGCTGCCTGGGTCCCTGCTCCAGCTCTAACCCATGGCTCTCATTTGCAGCCTTTAATAGTCGTCTATATTATACTCTAATCTGCCTGATCCCAATTTAATACCGCTCCCTCAGCCAGACGTGGTACGAATACTAAACATGGGGGGGTCACGTGCTTGGAAAATGTCTCTTTTTTCCTCATTGGGGGTGGGAAAGATGGATTGAGAGCAAACCGGGTGACTTCTCCACGCTGCAGATGGTGTCTTAACAAGTTATTTACTCTCACTTTCAATCTGTGTTATTTTTATTACAGCAAGTCATTAATTTGGGAGATATGGAGGTTTTAACGCTGCTTTTTCTGTTTTTTTTTCTTCTTAATTCCAAGTCTTCCTTTACAAGTGTTAATAGCTATAGACAAGACTAAGAGTAGATGCCAAAAATCTGATCGAAGTTAATTTGTTGCAAAAATAGACAGACATCTGCTGTCAACCCAGGGGCATTGTGGGTAGGATAACAACTCGTTCGGTTGCTAAGTATATATTTCCATTGGCGCTACATCTATGCATTAGCAAACACTCGTAAACAATCCTCATACAGCAATTAAAGGTGCTAACTGTGACTTGAATTAATGAATTGTTTAAATGTGCACTCTGTAACTTCTCTGGCTGGATGTAAGATAAAATAAGATAATCCTTTATTTGTCCCACAATGGGGAAATTGCAGTGTCACAACGCAAGTTTCAGAAACAGTATGAAAATAAGAGCATGCATCAAAATCAAGATAAATATGTGTGCCATCTGCTCGTCTCCATGGAGATGCTGTTGCTTAGCTTGGAATGTCTCCCAGTATGGCATTAAACTGTATGGAGATAAGCACCGTCACAAGTCACAGGCCAGATCCATGGCGAGCATAAACTCTTTATATATAAACGTACATAGCTAACCTGCTAGTCTCCACGTTCCAAATAGGAAGTGAGCGTGGGGGCGCTTCCGGCTCCATCGCTTCCATTTCCTATTGACTTTACATTGAAAAATTGTCACCCCTCTCTCTGTAACTGCTGCTGTGACCTTTGTCATTTTGGTCTTAAATTTTTCGTATTGACCTGCTCTACATGATCCTGGTGTTTTTACTTCGCTGCTTTATCCGTAAATAAATAGCTTTTCCTAATATGGAACGCTATGGGTAACATCACGCTCCCTTAGTCCACGACAAAACCCTGCTCAAATTAAGCATGCGCGTATTTCTGACTATTTTTTTAATTCATTTGGGCAATAAAACACATGTAGTTGAAAAAATGCATGACAGATATGAATAATGCCACACTGCAGAACATTCCAGGCAAAGCAATAACATCTATTTAGTTTGGATGGTAACTCTGAAGCAGCTCACAGTCAAAACTACTCATTGTACATTCTCAACCCCTCTGATTGTGCAAGACAATAAGGGAGGCGGTGCACACTTTAGTTGTGTCACTGGGCAAGACACTTAAATGCGATGAGTGTTTGGGGGTGGTCAGTGAGGTGCAGCGTGAATGAATAGTGCGTGAAATTGTAAAGTAAATGTCTGTGACTAGAAAATCGCTATAAAAGAATAATGCACTAAAAATCCTGTACTCAATTTTTTCCCATGTATTTGAGCAAAGTCAGTACAGATATATTATAAAAGCATCTCTTGAGGTCAAAATAAGTCTGCTGTGTGCTGTCTGCCTCTAATTAGAAAGTATTACTTTGCATGCTAGTTGCTATTAGTATTAGTATTAGAATCATGGCAAAACTAAGTCTGGGGATAAACTCAGCGCAGAGATCAGTAAGATTGATTTATAATGATATATTCCAGCATTCCCTGGGGGTGTAATGCTAACTGTAGACACTGCTCTGTCTGAAGCTCTGTTAATAAGTTAGACTGAGTTTAATTTGAACACAATCTGATCATAAAGAACTGATTTAGCTGGAACTACAACAGGTAAGATCATTTGTGCTATTAAAAGTCCCTCTAAAATAACATTAGTCACAAGCTAGCAAGTGTTAACCAATGTTTTTTCAGTTAATCACATTTTTTGTTGAAAATCAAACACCTAAAAAGGACCATCAACGCTTGTATTGATCACAGGCGCCTGAAAATGTGCTGTTTCAAACCATTTTGTATTTTTTCTTGAATTTTCAGACAATCTTCAACATTTCTGACAGTTTTTGCTAACACGTATTGTGTCACTCCTAAACATCCCACCATGAGAGATACATGTAGAACACCCCCAGCATGATGTCACTGCAAAGTATCAACAGAAAACCAGCTTATTCTGTTGAATTTTGTACCTGGAAACGCTATATTTAACAAGTTTAAGTCACATGTCTTTTATTGTAGATCATTAGGCATATCTTACTTGGCACATTTTACATCTTTCAATTTTCTAACTGCCGCTAAATTATTCACTGGCCCAAAAATCCAGTCTTTCAATGGCGCGGTGGTCCATTATCAGTAACTACAATGAGTGGGGTAAGTTAGAACGAGACACTGCATCTGTCAGCGCTGTCTGCTCTGTTGTTTCCTCTCTATAAAAGAAACAATTAAGCATATCTTGTTTAATGACTGAGCCAAATTAACATTCAGAAACAGTCAGACACATTAAACCGAAGCTGCATTTGTTCAGCCGTCTTTGTTCAAATCAAATCTGTTCACGGCGAGAATCACGTTTCCGCGGGAACACACACTTTGCATAAGCCAGGCATGGATTCTTCACGGAACATTTGCCAAGGTTTGTCATGTTCAAGACCATGCTAGGTTTAAGAGAATTGGAATTTTAAGTTTCCCATGTGGTTAAGTTTGGAAGAAACTGAATAACTATAAAGCTTCAGTGTTTTGTTTTTTTTAAATTCCAAATTAAAATGATTTCAATTGAGGGGGTAAATGCTCCAATATGGTAACAAATCCTCTGTTTAAATCATATGTGTTTTCGTTACCCCTTGAGACTGGAGTTAGCTTTGTATTTTGGTCCTATGAGACACCATACAGGTAAAACCCAGTGTCTAATTTGTTTGAATAATCATAATCAAGTACAGAGAAGCAGATGGAAATAGGGGGTAGGTGAAAACAGACATTTTCTGAGCAGTCAAGCCTCAAATTCAGGACAATGCAGGATCACTCAAATATGCATGAATCAAATCAAATACAACTTACAGCATGGTTAAAAGCTCATAAATGCTATTTTACAGAACAAAAAAACACAACCTAATTTCTGTGCTACTAACTTGCTGAAAGGTTAAAATATTATAGTGAATATTGCAGAAGTAAAATCCATATCCTCCATGAAAACTATTTCTGCTCACAGACAAACCAAACAAGAAATGATGTAACACACAGCATCCACAACCTCCATGTTAATCTCCCTTTGTTACATTTGTATTTTTTTTTTCTTTTGTTTTGTATTTTGTTAAGACTACTCATCATAAGCAAATGCACATTTTCAAAAACTGATTGTTCAAGACAATATGGAAATCATATACTTTTGTTGTGTCACTGGGCAAGACACTTCCCTAATCTTGTAATAATCTAAAATTGTCTGAATGTGGTGTGTGATTGTGATTGGTGGTGGTCTGAGGTGTAGCATGAATGGATAGTTAAGAAATGCAGTTGCAGCTCAGTTGGTAGAGCGTTTGTGCACTGAAGGTGGACCGAAGGTTGGCAGTTCGAATCCCGCTCTCGGCATAAACATCATTGGTTGAGCGGTCAGATCCACAGACCCAGAGGTTGGCGGTGTGATTCCAGCCGCCACAGATGAATGCTACTCTTGTGTCCTTGGGCAAGACACTTAGCCCACCTCGCCCCCAGTGTCTGCGTACACTGGTGAGTGGTTCTTTGGTGTAAAGTGCTCTGAGTGCCTTGAAGGTGGAAAAGTGCTATATAAAAATGTGACCATTTACCAAGAAATTGTAAAGCAAATGTTTGTGTCTAGAAAAGCACTATATAAGAATAATACATTAAAGATTTTGTACCAATTTTTGTAACATGTATTTGAGCTAAATCTGTCTTGCCTCAGAACAGATATATTGTATAATACATTCTAGGGCTGGGAATCGCAGGGTCCCTGTTTTTTAAGAACCAAACACATTTTAGGAACAATATTTCTTGTGCAAAGTGAATATGGAATACATCTACTTTAATCATCAAAACGGTGAATATATCAAGTGTATTGAATAAACAATTTTCCTTTCATTAAATAAGCAACAAAATTATAAAAGATACCAAAAACTACTCCGAAATATCAAAACAGCAGCCCACAATATTGATACTGTATCACCAAATTTAGTATCACAATATATCGATATTTCAGTATTTTTGCACACTCCTTGTTGCTCTTCCTTTGATGTTTTTCTATTTTTATTTATTTATTTAACAAAGAACCTTCTTCCTTTTGACATGTGACATTCTGTTGGGTCGGACCTTACCACCCATGTGAAAACACTCCCCTTGAGCATATTCTCTGACCTTTACACAGGAAGTTGGGATTAGGGGACATGGGGTGTGAAGAGCCATGCATTTTTATGAACACAGCTAAGGTCTGACGTTTCACCATGGCGAGCCCCCTGCCTTGGACCTGCCTCTATCTGCACTGCGACGGAGTAGAGATTGCCGACTGGGGTATCATTACAAGGGCCATAAAAGAGCGATTTACAGGGCGGCCAGCCAGTGGAGTCAGCACCGTACCACCCCCGCCCCCCGCAGGGACTCTGTAGCACTGCGCCTATGAGGAGGGTCACAAACATGAAGGTACAAGACTTCAGGAAGACAGGGACTTATCTTAAAATGTGTATATGACAGGTTACACTGCTTATTTCACAAAAAAAGTTACCAACACTACATTTAAAGGGCCTATATTATGCTATTTTGTGATCTATGTTATATGTCCTCATCACGAATATACCTGGTGTTGCGTTCTGTTTCATTCACACAACACAAATCTTGAGTATTTAGGCTGAGTTCTTTTCTCAAACATAAAACTCTGTTCCACCTTGTGATGTCATGATGCCATATATGGAGTGTTCCAATGTGTTTTTAAACTCCATACACCTTCACTAGAATTATTTGGATGATTTCAGCCCTGCAGTTGCCAATCTCTACTAAACAAAAGGTAAAAGGTAGCTGTTAACTTAAAAACTACCACTTCATGACATTACAAGGTTAAAGCATAGGCAGAGTATAACATTTCAGAACACAGAACACTTTCTGTATTTTTTTGTTTGCTTTCTTTTCACACCTTTTTTCCACAAACTGTCACTTAACTGAACTGTGTAAAACTATGAATATAAATATTTACCACAGATACTATCCCACCAAACAAAGAAATAATTAGAAAAACATAAAAAGCTGTCATATGTATTTTAATGTTTGATTGGGGAGAACCAAACATTTATGATTTTGAAGTATGACAACTATTAAGAACAATGTAATGGGCTGCTGTTGCTAAATCTGTGGGTTATAGTCCCTTTGGTCAAACAATGATACCAAACACTACGATATCTGCATCAATAAAAAGTACTAAACTAATTAAGTGTAGGTGGATCACAGTTTTCTAAAATTGCATGCTTTCTAGTTTTGTTTCTGAATCCCTGTGTGAACACTTTATGCAAGAGATGAGTCATTCCCTCTTTATGACCCTTATAAAAGTGCAGAGACTTGACAGATGTTTTGGCTTTTAGTCATATTATTTGACATTGGCGTTTTTAAAGCACAGAAGGCTGGCGATAAATTACACAAGGGGGTAGAGACGCTATGGCTAATATACAGCAGCTTCAGCCTGATTCTTGCTGCATGGATTTAGACACACATGAGGATCTACTCTCGCCTTTTTACTATTCAAAGAATACTTCAAACTGGATTAATAGCACTGTTTTGTGGACTGGGTGTCATTATTTGCGGAGGACATATTCGAATAGATAATATAGATGAGAATGTTGCAGTTTAACTTTACGAGAGGTTATTATTTTTTAGTTTGTATCGTGCGCATCTGTGTCCATTACTCCGGCTGATCCTGGTGCTCTGTTTTATTGGCTGTTGCTGATGTTTTGTGGTTACGTTATGACAGAGCATTTCAGAGTCGCTTGGACACAATACACGAGGAGCGCAGCGGATTAAAAATCGCATACGAAGATCCAAAGTTGGGTCACACCTAAAGTTGGGGAGAAGAAAATCGGGTCTAAATTGGGCAAATTATCCTGCAGTGTGTGGCGGACTTTAGGAAAGTAAAAATAACTGAGAAACTGACTGGATGTCGAATGAGTTGTCAAAAACACTAAAATCATCACATTTCTACAATACTGTAAATCTTATATTGTATAGATGAATAAATAAATATTGTAAAAAATGATCCATAAGGTTGATACTGATTGGTCAACTGAAGACATGTACTGTACATCAACTCACTGACTAAAAGTGGATGTGACAGGGTGTTGGCAAAAACTCTACATTCTATTGTCCATATAGATAATAAAAAATAAGAAAAAAATAATAAGTCAACTAACTAACTAAAAATATGGTCAACAAAGAAAATCGAATAAGGCTTACAGCTCTATGATTCACTGTGAGATTTACATAACAAAACATGCCTTTTCCTTGACTACAATCACACATATAAACACAAGGTTTGCAAGCAGCACTTCACGGCCAACCTTTTCCAAAATACCAACTCTTCAGATGTTTTTCCTCAAATCAGCCCTCCTCAATCAGGCAGGCTTGTTTGACTGTATTTGCAACGCCGCGTCAGGCCACCGGGGGGCTACAGGAGGCGGTGGGAGCTGGCTCGAGTATGGAGGTATGTGTGTTTTTCTCTGTTACTCCCCACTGTTTGCCCTCCTAATCAGGCCTGCTGTACGCCCGCATATTTCAAGGCGGTTTGTGGAGGACCCCCCCGCTGAGTGTGCCCCCGAATAGGCCCCTCTGTCCCCAGGCTCCATGTGTGAAGCTCCCCTTTCTTCTGCTGGGGCTGGGAGCAGACACATGTGCACAGGTACAGTACAAAAGAAGTGCAAATCCAACAGAACAGGGCTGCCGCGTTTCTCCATTTTATGAAGTCAAGTCTTTGTACAGTTTCTATTGCTTGAAAGGTGCACTAAGTAGCTTTTCTGAAAACCACCACCTGCTTCTCCATAGAGACAACAACTTTTCTATAGAGACAAGCATGTGGTGGTCCCCCCATAACAACAGTCTGTCTAACCAATATTTTCAAAATAATGTCTTTATATGTAGTTTCAGAAACAGAAGGCAGAAGCCCACGGATTCTTTACTTTACTAAATATTATCAACACAGTCACAGTCAGTAGTAGTACCATACATTTAACTCAATGTACAGTATGGAAAAAAATAATACAAATGCCATAAAGTGGTGGGGGCTCTCAGTTCTGCAGTTCTGAACAGTCAGTGGACCTGTTTCTATTATTTTGTAGTTTTAGATTTCTCTCATTTTATATGGGTCACCATCATACATAATGGAAATCAACTTTTTTCTGTACATGTTGTTTTAATAGTGCCCCTAGTATTTATTTATTTTTTGGGGGGTCAAACTAGGTATATTTGTAACTTTCTAGTTAAAGCAGTCAAAAATGGAGTGTGCTCTACCTCTACAGCCATTGCAATTCCAAGTGCTACGTGACATCACAAAAGACCGCCAAGATTGCAGCCAGGTTACAAACACCTGGCTGCAGGGGTCGAGTTTGAAGTGTGGATACCTTCTGGACCAATCACATTTTCCTTATACCTTCCGTCTGTTGTCTGTTCTTTTGTTCTTTTTCGCTACAGGCCACTCTTTTTCCAGTGAAGATAACATACATTACTAAGCTCTCCCCTGTAGTCAAAAAACAACAACAAAATGATGGACTTCCTTTCTCATCCAAAGTCACGCGGTGAGGAAACTCGTAAAAAGGGGATATCTGAAAGAAACAGCCAATAAAACCACTTGAGCTTTGACACAGTTTCCTGGTGGAGCTGCGGTGGTGGTGAGAGGAGCCGAGGCACTGAGGGCAGCACACAGAGGCAGACTGGAGGGCATTACAAACATGGGCCTGCTTTAATGTGATGCATACTGCTACAACCCAGTAATGTCAACTATAAAGATTTGTTGATTGCTGTAACAGTTTCACGTTAGAGGAAGTAGTTGTATTGTTATTGACCTTTAAACATGCTCTTAAGTACCTTTAATTTGGCATTTCATGTTTTGGATCGTAAAATATTGGCTATCTTCACACAACAGACACGTTGTTCCCACAGATGTGCTCCCTGTACTGGGAACTGGGAGTAAGTTATTATCTACTGGCAGCAGAGGGAACTACTATTGAAAAAAAATTGACTACAAGATAGATCTACTGCCTTAAAAACAGCGCAAGAGACCTCTGGACTTTTACCTGTGATGTAACAATCCTGGAAACTTTTAAAAATTGTGTGTTTTGAGTGCTAAGATGGACTGAACTTACTAAATAGAATTCATAAATTAACAGTGATTACAAGCTATCTACAACTCCATACGTTTTTGATGAGGGAACAATGTTATAACGTTATATGCATAATATACGTCCCCCAAGATTTTAAAATCCACACCAAGACCCATGTATGTGATTAACTTCTCAGCAAAAAAACAAACAAAAAATATATATACTATTATTGCCATCATTTAACGTGGCATTAATGGACAGATAATGATATGGCTTAGAACTATAAATGTGTAGTGCCTTAGTTGTGTCTAGTACACTCTGTCACACACTAAGATTGTGATCATTTCAGTGGCCGTTAAGTTGCTTCAAAGATGACAATGACAACTCTAGGGGAATTTCTTGCAAAATGTGTTACCAGATCCAAATACACACAAGGCTATTAACAAGTTTCAGTGTATGTTAATCTCTTTATAATTTCACACACAAACTTTTAAAGACAAAAGACTAATTAAGATGTGCAACTGAATCAAATTTCAATTACAATGATGGAGGTCTTCCAGTTTATAATAATTTTGTCCATAATCTGGCCTTAAAGTTCCTATATTACACAAAATTGACATGTTATAATGTTGTTACCTCCTCAGAAACATACCTGGAGTTGTGTTTTGTTTCATTCAAACATGTTTGAGTAATCCTTTATTATAAGTCTGTCTATAGCTCCAAAGATCCAAATGCTGTTGCACCTTGTGATGTCATGTAGTGGTAATGGTTCCAGGGCTGAAATTATTCAAATAATTCTAGTGAAGATGCAATTTAAAAACACAGGGAAGTGCTTCCTGTCTTACCACATGACAACACCAGGTGGAACAGACAGTGTTTTCTGTTTGAGAGAAGAACTCAGCCTAAATATGCAGGATTTGTGTGTTAAACATGTGTTAATGAAACCAAACACAACTCCAAGTATGTTTATGATGAAAAAACAACATTATAACAGAGATGAGAAAATGGCGTACTATTTTCTTGTGCATGGGAGTCATCTTACTACCAGCGAAGGAGTCAAATCATATTCCAGTCTTGTCTGTTCTCCAGAGCAAATGCAGGGATTGTCTATCATGAACAACTGCTCCTTGAGCAGCCTGAGCTGAAAGTCTCTTTCAGCTCATGCATTTGATGAACGGCCTGTCTGAATACACTGATCTGAACAACAGATTGTTTTTCTGTCAGGACTATTAAGGTAATAACATCCTCTTTCAAACGGTCCTTAGTATATTGAGGAGAATGCAGTGAATGTGGCGCTTACTGTATGCACTCCTTCCTTGTGAAGACAGGAGGAAGTTAAGATGAATATACTTATTAAACACTGACCTTAAAGCATCAGTAAACACACTTTTACCTGCTGTACAAGTGCAACAATGGTATTCATATAAGCTGTTATGTTGTTCCTTTCAATTAAGTGCAGTTTTCATTTGGATGCCATCAGCTTCCATCAGCCGTTAACACCACATCGGAAATCTGAGTGCCAAAGCCTCAGCCATGTTTTAATAAGATGCAGACAATCCAGAAGGATCTTTATAGTAAATGCCACAACTCATTAGGCTAATTACCCTATCACACATTTACTCGCTGCTATTAACAAAGTAGGCAGACAGGCAGAGAGAGAGAAAGAGGAAAACCACACATCTCCACATAAAGTTGGCATTCCAGCAATTAGTGAAAAACATTAAAGCCCACACAGACTTCCTGAGCAAAATAATTAAAGAAAAATGGCAGAGATGCTTCTTCTGGAGCTTTTTCATTTCAAAGTGCGGCCCCCGAACGCGGCGAGGCGGCGCCGCTACATCAGACCCAGGTTAAGCTAAGAGTCTATTTGTGTCTTTTTGCACCATCCCACTCACTGTGGGACGCACTGACTTGTGAAGTCAAATTTAATTGCACTTACAACAAGGTAACAAGGTGTGTTTAGTCATTAGCTCCTAGCACGGGTAAAAATAATTCCAAAAAGTCAGGCCTGCTGGAGCCTCCCCTGGATACAGACAGTACAGATTGCACTTAGCAGTGACAATAATGATGTTTTAACAGCACATGCTGACGAGCCCTGCGCTCACTGCTGCTGCTCAGCACAGACTCTAATTGGTCACATTACACATTCAATTTTATCTTTAACAATGTTTACCGTACAATAGAAGGTTGTGCTCATTTGTCAAAACAACTCTACCCTGATACACAATACACTATATTGTAAAAACACAGGTTTAACACAACCGCAAGTCCTATCAATTAATATTCATATGACAGATTATTGAAAGATCAATACTACCTCCAAATGCGTAACTATCTTTTGAAATACAAACTAAGATTACGTTGTCCACCATCACTATCTCTGCACATAACAGAATTTTTTTAACCTTGTATCAAAAAATAATGCACATGAACAAGTACGAGTAAAACTATAGATGACATAACATGTAACTTTAACCTGGCTCAGTTCTTCTCAAACACAGGTCCAAGTGTGTGATCGCACAGAGGAAACAGAAGAGACCGATGCTCCAAACATGGCCGCTCTCATCAAAGCCTCTGTGTCTCTGAGGAGTGACAGAGGCCTTTACAGCATAGCCCTGGGCATGAGGCAGGGGTCTGTCTCCCCACACAGAGAGAGGAGACCACAGGGCCCCCACAAGCAGGGCCCCTCTGACTGTCAGGTGAAAAGGTCTGAACCAGGAGAAAGGCAGGTGCTGTACGATAGGGCTGCAAGATTAATCACAACCGAAATGTGATCACAATTAAGCAAAAAACAAAGTACTACAATTTCCTCTACAAACAACAAAATATCCTGTAAAAACTGCTAACCCTGTAGTTTAGATCTGTACAAACAAGAAATATGCATCTTGTATTAGTTTGTCAGTTCATATTTTAATTTCAGTCTTATTGTCAATTCTTCTACACGTGTTTATAATGTGAACTTTGAACATCATGAATCATATTATTAAAACGTGAATTGCTAATCTAAATGCAATCGCAGTTACATATTTTTCCCCAAATAGTTCAGCCCTACTGTACAGGTCTGAAACAGGAGAGATTCAGGTGCTATAGACTGAGATTCTTGTTAGTGATTTGGTGAGCTGCCTATGCCAGAGTTGGCCCAGCTCGATTAAAAATGTCTGTATTTTGAATAATTTACTTCATAAATAGATAATACAAGCTCATTATAAGGAGCATCAATATTCTAGTGATAAGCTGAAGGCGGTGAGCTTTTCTGCCTTTACTGGTGTTTTTGGGTTGTGCCCGGTGGTGTTTTCTCTGCCTGTTTTCACACAAAACAGGGAGCTGCCTCACAGTCACTGTATGGTAAATACAGCAGAGCATTTGGAACTCATGTGTGAAGACTAAAGTACTATGAACCTCCACAAAGAAAAGTGACAACACACAAAAAAGATGCTACTCTTTATATGAGCTGACAACACCAGTGGGGAATGAATACAGAGAACATCTGTCTTTTACACAACTAGTCTGAGAAACTCGGAGATGCTTTAAGTGGAAGACCGAAAAAGTGTCCAGAAAAGTTCCTAGCCAGCCAGAATCACACGCTTTGACAAAGCTTTACAAAGACGAGTGGATCTGGAGCTGTATCCTGTCTCCCTGATTTCAGAGGTCGTGACTGACAGACAGATTAACCAATCAGAGAAATGTCTGCTCCGTTAGCATCAAAACAAACATGACTGCTTAAACATAAAAAAAAGAAACATAAAGGACTGAGAAACAAAACAGATTTTCTCAGAATCAACAATCACGGCACTTATCTATTTCTTATCTAAGGGAAAATTAGTTATATATTTTATTCCTAATGTTACAAGAATTTTCAAAAGAAAATGTCTTTGGCATGTGAGAGACACGTGATAGCAGCTGTGGTTGGATCGTCTCAAGTTTGGACAGAGGTTTTTCACATTCAGAATGTAGAAGGGACTGACTGGCCAGGCAACCATGAAGCTATATGACAGTCCATTCATATAATAATAACAATAATAAGCATCAGCAATTTTCTCAGGACTCAAAATTCCTTTTCAGTCTGGCTGCCAATGTGCCCCTCCATTTCAAACTCATTCACACAAACTTTGGTGACACCCGCAGTGCTGTTACAACAGGATTTAACCTATTCTCTGCTTCTGGCACACGGCAGAGAAAAAGATGCAGTGTGCACCTTTTTGGTTAGGGATCACCTGCTTGTTTCTATGAATATGTCACTGCTCTGTCTGGAATGTTCCTCAGTATGACATTAAACAGTTCTACCTTACATTTATTCAATTACAGGTGGTTTATAGGTCAAAAATGGATAGAAAAACAGGCACTCTGACTGTGAGCGGGGTCCCTCTCCACAGATCTGACCTGTAACTTGGTCTGGTTTGGTTTCCATGAAGATAGAAAGGTTTAAATACCATACTGTGAAACATTCTAGATAAAGCAATAATATCTCCATGAAGAAAAGCATTTGACAGACCCTCGACCAGAAAAGTTACACAATGCACCTTTAGATTCATCTATCATGTGGAGTCTGCTTACCTTTGAAAATTACTGTTGGCGTGAAAGAGAAATACATTATATTTTACATAAAACAGGGACAAACAAATGCATGTAAAGTAAAAAAAAAATATATATATACACGAGGCCTGTCACGATAATGACTGTATCGACCTATTGTTCAGTATATTGGATAGAACGATGTTTTTATGGGGATCAATACCGCGTATACTTTTTATTTGCAGTACTGGGTTATTTTTAGGCTATAGGATGAAATTTGAGTTTAATTAATAACTTGACCCATTACAGATGCAAACTAAGTACTAAAGTTTTTCATTCTGTTGTTTATTGCAGCATGTTGAATGTTTTTTTTTTTTAACAATATTGTAGATTTAGAATAGTTTTTGTGGTTTAAATCTGCTCTTGGGTTTTGTGTCAGTGGCATAAATTTATTTTAATATTTGTCATCTATATTTCTCCAACAATAAATTGCACTTCAAAAATGTGTTATCATGACAGACCTAGAATCTATAGGTTTAAGTTTTTCTTCGTTATTACTATTATTTACTCCTCAAATTGAAACTATGGCTGGGTCTATTTATTAAATGTGCACTACGTAACTTTTTGGTTGGGGGTCCATCATGTGCTTGTTTCTATGGATATGTCATTGCATCTCCACAGAGAAAAGCATTTGACGGCCCCTCCACCAGAAGAGTTACACAATGATCCTTTAAATATCTTTGTGTTTAATAACCGTCTGTGCGCTGTACAGACCCATTTAGCGCTGTTGGAGATTTATAGAATGGTGATTTCAAAGTTACTTTAGCTAATTCAGAGAAGAGGAAATGGATGGTGCTTGTGTCGTGCTTTGATGAGAGAAAACATTCAGGAAGGTGCTGTGCGTATGTTTAAGTGTCGCTAAGTGAAAAATGAAGGAGCCACGTTTGAGAGCACATTTGAAAAGCCTTCACTGTATGTCACGCTTATAAAGCCATAAAAATAACTCAAGCCTCGGGGCCATCTCGGTCTTCATCAGGGAATAGCAATCAATTTACTGCAATTTCTTTAGCACAGTATGTGGCAAAGAGAAAGGACTGTTTTTTTCTGGTCTTCAAAGAAAATGGACATGAAGGCACTACCAATCCTGTTCAGAAGTACAGGGCCAATTAGCCACATGTTTACACAGTCCTGATCGCCAGTGTCCTTATGGAGGCTAGCACATGGCTCTTTCACATACACTAGACCCACCTGTAAACTGCTCTTTTGTCGGACTCCAGCTGGGCCTGGGGATCAAGGGTCACGCTGACCGAGGTGTTTCCTGCTGCTGAGGCTGCTGGGATATGGACCTGTGGGGTCTTGGTGTTCTGTTGAGTGGTGCCCGTCATCTGAGGAGTGAGAAAGAAAAATTACTTCAGTATACTTTAAACTAGCAATATTATTGTTTAGTTTGAAAGATGATCAATGATATTTAGACTACATTTAATTATATTATTCTGAAAAAAGTCACACACCATACTTATTTTTGAGTAATATTAATTTCAGGTATCAAGAATCTTGTATTAATCTAGTTAACATTTTAATATGGCGCTTTTCCACCTTCAAGGCACTCAATGCGCTTTACATCAGGGAACCACTCACCCATTCACACACACATTCATACACCAATGTATGCAGACACTTCGGGGTGAATTAGGTTAAGTGTCTTGCCCAAGGACACAAGAACAGTATTCATCTGTGGGAGCTGGTCAGATCTGACGGCCCTACCAATGAAGCTTATGTTGAGAGCGTTTGAAACACCAACTGAGCTACTGTTTGTGTCCTTTATTTGTTATTCATTCAAGAAATGTCAGAATTTTCACATTTTCAACATCTTTTCAAACATCTGTCAGATTAATTGTTACATGTACTTGAACTTGTAATCTTTGATCAAATTATCATTTCAAGGAACATTACACTTGCATGATTAAATATTTTGCCTATTTTACCAACCTGTGTGTCTTTTACTTGTAATATAACAGTTGCCAGTTTAACAGACATTTGTTGTGTATAGATTGAGAGGAGATGGAGAGACTGAGCAGGTGCACAGACTGAATGTTTGCCATGAATCAGTGTTATTCGACAGGTCAGTGTATTTTTAAATGAAGCTCAGGAGCTGTGAAGTGACTGTCTAAATAGGAGACATATACTATAATTCATGTGAACATCCAACCAAGGCTGTAAAATTAGTAATCTCAGGCATATTATAATGGCAAAAACTGCAGTTACTTCAGTAGCATTATATCATCTGTAAAAATAATCCAATATTAATGAAGTTAACTTGACATGTTAATTAAAGTTGTACTGTGTAACTTTTCTGGTGGAAGGTCGCTATCTGCTTGTCTCCATGATGATGCTATTGCTATTTATGTCCATAGAGCCAAGTTACAGTTGACCAGGACAATGGGCAGGTCAGATCTGTGGAGAGGTGACCCCTCTCACAATAGGAATACATTATTTTGTAAGGTTATATACATTATACATTTATTTTTATAATTCTGTCTCATTTGACACCTGTCTCTTGCCATCTTTTAGCTATACCATCTATTTTTGTTACTCTATTATTATCTTCTATTGTGAGGTGTGAGCTACTGAATCCAAATAACTTCCCTTGTGGATCAATAAAGTTTGTCTAAGTCTAAGTCTAAGTTAAGGTATTTTATTAGCATCAACATCATCTGATTGAATAAATACAAGAAGTTTAACGGTTCTGTATTGCACAAAATTGACTCCTGTAAGCTTTAAGCTATGCTATAATGCTGTTACTTCATCAAAAACATATTCGAGTTGTGTTTTGTTTCATTCACACGTTTGAGTAGTCCTTAATTATTAGTCAGTCTACATCTCCAAAGATCAAAATGCTCTGTTCCACCTTGTGATGTCACGAAGCAGTAGTTAAATAAGTTAACAGGTACCTTTTACCTTTAGGACAGTAGAAATTGGAAATTCCAGGGCTGAAATTATCCAAATAATTCTAGTGAATGTGTATGGAGTTTACAAACGCAAGGGAACACCACATGACATCACGATGTGGAACATCTGAGTGAAGAACTCAGCCTAAATATGCAGAGTTTGTGTGTTAAACATGTGTGAATGAACCAAAACAAACTCCAGGTATGTTTGTGATGAAGAAACAACATATTATCATAGATCAGAAAAAAGTACAGTATGGGTCCTTTAAAGTCATATTGTGGAGCATTCCAGGTAAAACAACATCTCCATGGAAACCAGCATGTATGCAGAACAACTTACGTAGTGCACCTTTGAGTACATGAATACACAAATCTAAAAACAGTACTGGTAAGATAAACCTATAAAGTAATGCAGAATCTTAGTCTCATAGTTTTTCATATTTTGAGGCTTTAACTCTGCACTGTCGTCTTCTCCATTCACCCCAATTTTCCTGTCTCCTCTGTTCCTTCTTAGGAAATGAGTCTAACAACCCCCATCGGCTTTTGGATGGGGTGGGGTCTGGAGGAAGCTTCAAGTCTTAATCCCAGCTCCAAATGGGAAATAAATTAGCTTCTTCACACTTAACTAGCTCTCATTTGCATTTGCGCGAGCTGCATCTCGGGAGCTCTCCCCTGGCACTAATCCTCGGGGCGAAAGGATACGGAGGTGGTGCGGTCCGGGGAGGAGGCGGAGGACGGTCTACTTCCCATCCGTGCAGTGGTCCGCGGGTTAGACAAAGAGGGCTGTCCTGTGGCATCAGCGCTGACGAATGAAAAGAGCTCGGCCAGTGTGTGTGGACGGATGCTTAAGTCTTTGACAGACAGACACGTGTAACTGGTTTGAAGTGTGGACAACTCACCTGGAGAAATGTGTTAGAAGTACTTTTTTTTTAGTCTGTGTTAAAGTGCAGTTTGAATCATTTTTATTTTATTTTTTTCTAAATTATTAATATGTTACTGTTTTGTCCAACAATATGGCAAAAAAAAAGAATCATCACTCCATTAGTCTGTTTACATCACAAGGTGGGACAGAGTGTTTTCAGTTTGAAAGAATAACTAAATAAAAAGGGTTTGTGTATTAAACATATGGTATGTGAATCAAACAAAACTCAACTCCAGGTATGTTTTTGATAAGGAAACAACATTATAACAGATCATAAAATAGCATAATATCAGCCCTTTAAGTAGGTACAAAGTAGAGGGTGGGGATACTAGGTAGGTGGAAAAAAAAACAAATTTTCTGAACACTCAACCCTCAAATGCAGGACAGGATTACTCAAACAGGCACGCATCAATCAAAATACAACTCTGGGTAAGATAATGATGACGGAACACTATTATAACATGATTAAAAGCTCTAGTTTACATACTGTATGTAGGAGTAGTTTACATTTTTTGAAAATATCACTATATCAAGTAAAAAGTAGAGGGTACAAATAGGGATGCACTGATACTGGTACTGGTATCAAATATCGGAGCTGATCCAGGAAAATTTCCAGTATCGCATTCAATGATCTGTTCAGTCAATATCCTGCTTGGAGTCTTTACTGACTGATGGCCCAGGACTTCTCATCATGCTTGAAATAACTAGTTAGTTGCAGCATACATAACAGTTACATAACACATTTTGTAATAAATCAACTGTGTTTTGAGAGAAGAAAAATGCTATTTTGAGTCCCTACACTGGTATTGGTTAATATCAGATATCGGCAGATACTTAAAGACATAGTATCAATATTGGTATCAAAACTGAACAACCTGGATGGGTGCATAGGTGTAAAAACATCTCAGATGTGAACAATTAAAGGTCCTATATTATGCTAAATGGACTGAGCTTTAAGTCACGTTAGAATGTTGTTACCTGATCAAAAACATACCAGGAGTTGTGTTTTGTTGTTCATTCACACATGTTTGAATAACCCTTTATTATTAGTCTGTCTGCATCTCCAAAGCTCAAAATGCTCTGTTCCAGCCTGTGATGTCAAGAGATTGGAAATTCCAGGGTTGAATTCATCCAAATCATTCTAGTGAACATGTATGGAGTTTAAAAACACAGTGGAGCATTTCCAGTATTACCACATGACATAGTACTATGGGCCCTTTAAACAGTGAATGTATCTGGGCAAATGTAACTCTGGATCACCCCCACACTGCCTAATGGAGTACACTACATTAGTAAGGTATATTCTCACTGTAAACAAGGCAAGACATTTGGCAGTAACACCAACCACATTTACTTACTCCAAGCCTTTTACAGGTTAATCAATACACTGCGCTAAAGCAAGATGCTAATTGCTTCTCCACACACATATAGGACACATTAACGCCTAAGTAACAAAGCACCATCACACATCTGTAGCCAACTTATACTCAGTACAGGATACATAACAAGGCTGCTCCAATCTATGTTATTGTCAGTGGTATCTAAAAGGTGCGCTATGTAACTTTTCTGGGGGATGGGTCGTCGTGCTCTTGTTTCCATGGTGATGTTTTTGATTTGTGGAATGAGAGAAATCGAGTGGCGTTGCTTTTCCACAGATCTGTCTATGTGTGTTAACAACATTTTGAAAGTCAATGGAAGGATGTGAATAATAATATTACAAAGCTTTTTTAAAAAAAATCTGTGGCGTGGAAATCAAACTTGAGAGTAGGAATATTTAGTTTAATTATGTTGGGAGAAGGAATATTTAGTTTAATTATGTTGTGAACATCTAGAAAAAAAAAACACATTTCATTTTACACTGAAAAAAATATTATATTCACTGTTGTAAATGAAATAAAACCAGCCCCAACATCACACAATTTAAATGCACAACATATTACTTTAAATTGATTGAAAACCTTTCAATTAGACATTATCAGATTCTAAAAGTCTGACATTTTCAAGTTGAATCATTTAACAACCCTTGCCATTTCTGTGTACGTATTGTTTGTATTTTTGAATGTGTATAGTAAAATGTTGTTTGATTCTTGTAAGTATATGTCTATAAAAAATTACCTTGTAAAAAAAAAAAAAAATGAAACTACAGCCTTTGCTCTCATGTTACAGCCTGGTCCACGGTGACTCAGTGCACACGTCTCCGGAGGCACAGAGGTAGAACAAGCCCGGCTAACGAGTCTGGTAGGGAAAGGTAATTAACAGGCTAAGTGCAGTCAATACTAATACAACAACATGGGCCTAGCAGAGGCACGGCTGTTAGGACTGCAACACGACAATTGGCCTGGTTTGCTTTGGTTAAATAAGGTTTAAATCGGATGTACGTTGAAAGGTTATCACTTTGAAATAAATACTGTTTAATTAGCAATAATAAAGCATGAACAAAGACTTAATTAATTATAAATAATTAACAAATAGTTTATTAAGAATGAATCAGAGTTAGTAAATTCTCAGTTAAGGATTTTAGGTTAGAAGTTATTAGGATATTAATTAAGTAGTTACTAAGTCTGAATTGTTCTTAAAGAGGACCCATGTGCTTGTCTCTGCTCTATAGTTATAATCTGTCACCCGTGGATTATTACGTTAGAATTTGGACATTTTAAACCACAATATTGATCTAAAATGACTGAATAAAAGAAACAAGTCTGCTGACTTCCAAGTTAGAAAACTGTAGTGCCCAATGGGAGCTGACGTCGGCGTAAAAAATGGAGTAGCTGTCAGCACCTACTATGGAGAGCTGCACATCATGCTAGTGGGTAGCAATTTTTTTTTTGACTATGCAACACTGCCATATCCCTGATTAAGAAAATTAGAAAATCAAGTAAATACAGAGCAGTGGGCGTGTACTGGTGGTGATTGAAGCAGTGACGTCTTGAACACAGGAGAATAAAGATTATTCAAATGTGCATAAATCTCTGTTAATCTGTAGAGATTTCCAGAATTCACTCATAGTAAGAATGCCCATTTTACAAGGACAGCAATCTAAACACCTGAAACTGAATATTTGCAAGATGGATCAGTTTAACGTCATACAGTACAAGTGCAAAACACTTTTACATTTCACAACACATTAACAAGTTTGAAAACAAAATTACATTAAAAATACACATTTGCATCTTGAAAACAAATTCCAAGTTTCATAAAACACATCTGCAAAGGTGCTAACAAATTTACAGAACACAAAACACTTGTACAAGCTCCGAGTCAAATTTACATATGACAAAAACACAAATACAAACCCCCAAAACAAATTAATAAGACAGTTCTTGACGGAAAGGGAACGTCCTAAAAAACGGAAGTGATGCAGCGACATGCGGGACAAGCAGGATGTCAACAGTAATTCAATGAGAGCGTGTGTTTGTAGTCAGAACCTTTCTTTTTTATTTCCATTGCTGTGGTGAATGAACAATGTTTTGCCCCAATTGTGGAGTCAACCTTCTCCACGTTTCGCGCTTTTGTTCAGCCTGCAGATGGTCTCTGGGGATCACATGAAACCCAGACCAAGCGGAAAATATTGACACTTAAAAGTAAACTGAATAATGCTGGGCTGTATCAACGAAAATATTACACCCCCAGAACCACCATAATTCATGTGATCAGAACCAAACTCCGTGGACCTGTTCAACTCTTTGGTTATCGAACCATGTGGCACACCCTTAGGTAAAAACATAATATTCGAGACAAGAGAGATGACGTGATGCATATATTACGAGAACTTAATCCTCAAGGATGCAGACGGATCATCAGAAGAACCGACCATTCAATGGGCCCCAACTACATGTGGTTCTGGGGGTGTAATATTTTCGTTGGTACAGCCCAGCATTATTCAGTTTACTTTTAAGTGTCCTCAAACTCATTTGTACGCCATGCAAAGGGTTACCCCATATGACACTGTAAAAGTGACCTTCACTGAAATTGTCAATACAGTATTGCAGGATTTTTTCCGCTTGGTCTGGGTTCCGTGTGATCCCCAGAGACCGACCGCAAGCTGAACAAAAGCGCGAAACGTGGAGAAGGTTGACTCCACAATTGGGGCAAAACATTGTTCATTCACCACAACAACGGAAATAAAAAAGAAAGGTTCTGACTACAAACACACGCTCTCATTGAATTACTGTTGACATCCTGCTTGTCCCGCATGTTGCTGCGTCACTTCCGCTTTTTAGGCCGTTCCCTTTCCGTCAAGAATTGTCTTGTTAATTTGTTTCGGGGGTTTGTATTTGTGTTTTTGTCACATGTAAATTTGTCTCGGCGCTTGTACAAGTGTTTCGTGTTTTGTAAATTTGTTTGCACATTTGCAAATGTGTTTTATGAAAGTTGGAATTTGGTTTCAAGATGTAAATGTGAATTCTAAATGTGAATTCTAAATGTAATTTTGTTTTCAAACTTGTTAATGTGTTCTCAATCTAAAAGTGTTTTGCACTTGCCGGCCACGGTAATACTGTACAACATTCAAGCAAAGCAATGGCATCACTATGGAGACAAGAAGGTTACATAGTGGGCCTTTAAAAAGAGTTAAGAGTCTGACCTGTTGGCTCTCCTGGTACGATGGTGGAGGAACGCTCTGGGTGGCCATCATTGTCACTGCTGGTGCTGGGGACACATGTTGCATCATGGGAGTGCTTCACATTCAGACTGAGGGAAAACAGAAAGAAAAAAGAAACTATAGCATGACTTGGCATTAGAGAACACTGTAAATTCTCGTACGGCTACCAGGTGTTGCTGTGATTAAATAACAGAATCATCGTACCATCTTTGTTCACTCATAATGAAATTCTTTGTTTTATCCTATGTGCATGTACAACGTATAAATTGTGACTAGAATTGGGAGATATATCGTAAAATGGACAATACTGCAATTGTTTTGGAGATATGCAAAGAGAGAATATAATCATCTTTAAGTTTAACTACAAAAAAATGACAAATAAAACAAAGGCAATGAGATAAAGTGACATTTCTGAATTGAACAGACGCAATTAACAAATCACAAAGGCTGAAACTTTTGAAGTACCATAATTTCCTCCACAAACAACAAAATGTGCAGTTTTATTCTGTATAGAAATAATATGCTTGTATAAGTTTGTCAATTCATATTTCAGTCTTTTTGTCAATTCTCATTATTCAAACATAAATCGTAAATCTACTCGCAAACGTAGTGTTGCCCTTTTGTGGTCCATTCACGTTTTGTCATTAACAGGGATATTTTATTTTATTTTTAGCACATTTCTGAAGCATTGTTAAAATATCGTCTGAATATCTTTATCAATGTAATACAAAAACAAATAAAGATTTTCATTTGTGTAATTGTGAGCCTTCATGCAGAAAGCTGACATGTTCTGCAATGGGGCCCTGTACAGAAATCCTTTTACACAGCAGCGGGTTCGTAATGACAGCACAAACAAACCGACTACTTGTTTACCAATTATAGACTGCTATGCCTGTTTGCTAATTACAGCTGCCTCTAAAACAATACCATGTACTGGGGTCACCTTGTCTGTGTGTCGACTCCACTGTTACCGACCAATCAAGAGGGCTAATTAAGGTTCTTGTCGCTAGGCTAATTGCTATTGGCCGGGACCCCACCGGGTTGAGGGCTGTACCCTGCGGAACGCCACTGTAACCGCCGCCCCCACCCTGACTCAGGAGCTAATTGGCTCAGGGCGAAATTACACACACGATGGCACACGCACAGACCCCCCATCGACGCCCAACTTATAGGTAAGCACAGCGGGCTGGCTCTGCTTCCCCCGGCTACAAATAACCTATGTGTATGGAAAAGCGACAAAAATTACACATTTGACCTGGAGGGAACACTCTACTATTTATTAAGCATTTTATTTGTTTTTACCTCCCAGGTCCCTTTAATAAAAAAAATAATTTCCACTATCTACCGTCTAACTACCTGCTTGTCTCCATGGAAATGTCATTCTTTGTCGGAAATATGCCACAGTATGGTATTTTATCTATGTATTTATATCGAGATGAGACCACTAAGCCAGGTTACAGGTCAGATCTGTGGAGAGGCAGGCCCAGTCACAGTAAGACTGCGTATTTTTCAAGGTGTTATGGAGCAAGACAAACACCCTTAATGAAATAGATGCAAGATAGCTTAGTTTAAAGGTCTTATTACAAATGGACTGGTGAAATTTAAGCTATGTTAGAATGTTGTTACCACACACAGTGGAGCACTTCCTGTATTACCACATGACATCGCAAGGTGGAACAAAGCATTTTCTGTTTGAGCGAAGAACTCAGCCTTAATATGCAGAGTTTGTGTGTTAAAAATGTGTGAATGAAACAAAACACAACTCCAGCTATGTTTCTGATGAGGAAACAATATTATAACATAGATCAGAAATAGCGCAATAAGGGACCTTTAATGCTATACTGTGGAACATTCCAGGCAAGACAATGACACCTCAATGAAAATAAGCAGGTAGTAGACCCTCCTCCAGAAAGAATTACATAGTAAACCTTTAAAGTGGTGAGGAGGTACTGGCAAACAGCTCGATATGACATAGAAAGCCATGTGCAGTCTACAATTATAATGGACTGGTGCACTTGGATCTAATGCTATTGACCCAGAGGAGAGGTCTGATTATGAGCTAGTGACATGGAACTGGAACATCCGAAAAAAATCTTTGCTACATACTACTACTGCCTTAGGAAATACCGGTGCCTCAAATCCTCCTAAGGAATGTAAAGTAAGTAAGCAATAAGTGGTCCATGGCTACAAAATAACCCATCACAAAGTATTGACATCACGCTGGGGCTGTTCTACATGTATCTCTATGATGGAATGTTTAGGAGTTACCATGGAAATACGATGCACACATTAGCAAACACTGTCAAAAAAGGTTTAAACAGGAGCATGGTCTTATTTCAAGCTAAAGGACTACCAAAAAACATATCATTTTACATTCAGCAATACTTTATAGTTCAGATTACAGGCATTAAACCATAAAACTACCTTTACATGAAATAAAGAGTACTGTTATTTAAAAGAGCATGGACCAGCCAATGGATTAACAACTGACAATTTCCCTGATATTCAAGCACAATCATTAGAGATAGAAGCACCTAAAAATATGCAACAGAAGGTATCACACAAACTTCCATTGCAACATCTCAAAGTTATAAAGAATATGACAATGTAACTTACTCCACTCAGATGTAGAATTTCTTACTCTTTTTTTTCCCATGATGACACAAAATAAAGTTCTCTACTAGTATCTTATCCCCAGCTTCTAACCCCCCAGGCTAACTCTGAGAAACAAAAGGAGTATGAAAGAACATCACTGGTAAAGACCTTTACGCAATGGAACAGCAACCAAACCAGAGCTACCAAAAATGCTATGTTAAAAGACCTGTATCTGATTTTTTCTGTGTATTTGAGTATAATTTGTCTTGCCCCAGTATCAGGCATGCACCGATCGAGCTTTGTCAGTTCCAGTACCAATTGTGATACTATTGCTTTATGTATCTGTTGCTAAATCAACCAATACCAGACTAAAAACAGACTTTATTTTCCTAAAAACAAAAAAAATATTGTATTGTTTTTATCTCTCAAGTAACCACAAAACAACTTGGGCCAACTACAACCAGTAAATAGTCGGATTACATCAATGTATAGGCCCAACTAGAACTTATTTTGGAGCGGATACCCGATCCAGCTAATTTTCATGGATCTGTGTCGATATTTTGACACCATTCTCGGTATTGGTGCATCTCTACCCAGTACAGATAAATTGTAAAAGGAGCTCTTGAGGTCAAAATAAGTCCGCTGTGTATTGCCTGTATCTAATTAGAAAGCAGTTTATTTTCCATCCGATAATCAGGAAGTGTGCACTTAGCATGCTAGTTAGCTGTACAGTGACAGCAAAACTACATTATGGTCTCTGAAAGTTGTGAAAAGCACTTATAAACTAATTTCAGTGAATAATTATAATGCTCTGACTGCATAATGTAAGTGAGGAATAACTTTGGACCACTGCACTGAAAAAGCTAAAACTAAAAGTTAAGATTACTTGAATTAAGAAAGTTTTATCATGATTTGAGTAAATTTCACCTGACAAGTAAAATTATCTACCAATGGAACAAGACTTTTTGTAGCTTATGATTAGAAAAACAACAACTTTTTGCAGTCAAAATAAGAAACTAAATATAATGTTGCTTGAAAAAAAAAACAACTTACTCTACTGATAGATATTTTTACTTGTCAAGTTGAATCTACACAAATAAAGTCAAATGTTTTCAATTTAAATCATTTTAACTTACTTAGACATTGCTTTTTGCAGTGTGTAAACCATTTTAAATTAACTAGTTCTGTTTTTTCACACTTTTAAAACAGCAACAATCACAGACAGCTCCTTTAAATGCTGGGTTTAGTTTCATCAACAAGGTCTAATTTGGGGGGTTTAGTTGTGAATTTGCATGTTTTATCTTGTCACGCTGCTTTTGCCTAAGTATTCAGCGCTGCATAATGCTCTGTTTGTGTGCAAGGCTTGTTTGTGAGTCTGGGCGAGTCATTTTGTGTACTGATTGCGTCTTCTGCTTTCTGTTCTCATTCCAACTGGTATCAGCTGAAAGGCATCTCCTCTGTTATCAGCGCTCATTTTAATTGCAAATGCAGGGAGCGTGTTAGTGATTAAATGGAAAATTGCACATTAATTGATGAGACTGAAGATAAAGCAATTCCAATTACCGCCACAGTATTTTAGGCGGCCTCTCCAGTTTCGCCATCCCTCGAAGGAACCAGTCACCAAGCGCCGAGTTTGTGGGGGCAATCATGCGTCTAAAAATATACACCAAAACATGAACGCAGATGCACGCCGTAGCCCGGCTGTTGGAGCGAGGATGTATTTACAAGAATACAAGATGTGTCCGGAAAGTAATGAGAATTTTTGGATTTATTTATTGATACGTTTTGGTTTTAGGTCAGTCGCTATAAAAACTATATCGACTTATCGTTTAATATGTGAAAGCTGGGACAATATATTTACTGTATTCTTTGCAATAGTGGGAAGAAATTAGAGATTTTCATGTAATAAGGTAAGGTTTGAGCTGTACACAGTAGAATAAATGGCTAATTGATTAATTATCAGTTAATTCTGCCATACATTGTTTGTAGCTCATGACTTTTAATGATACAGTATATTTAAAAATAGGGAGTAGGGTATATTTGATACCTAAAGTATAGTATAGATTTAACTTAAAAAGCACACATACAAATTTTGTCAGAATCCCAAGTCTTTCCACTGACTTAACTTCAATCTTTTATAACAAAAATAACCAAAACACCAACCAAAACACTTTCAATGTCTTGGTTGAGAAAACCCCATAATCCCGATTAAGGTTTTTGCAACTTTTTCATATTCTATAAAGATAAAGATTTACTTCTGAATATGTCTGTGAGGTGACAGTGGTTCAGCGGTTAGAGCAGTGGTCCCACGTACCCGGAGGTCAGAGTTCTGTCACCCACATATTACCTAGTATGAAAGTGTAGAAATACATAATTAACGAAGGGAAAGCAAGGAAAAATGCTTTGTATAATGTTATAAATGCACTTTTAACATAACATCATTACAAATGCCTCTAATTCCCAAAACCCCCCATGTGTTAAGGTTGACCATGAGGCTGCTCCTCTATGTGAACTTTCCAAAGGTGTGAGTTGAGGCGGTGAGTTCTACCATTCATTTTTTGGACAAATGACATGTTTTCTTCCCCAACAAAGGCCAGAGAATGATTACAGCAGTTCATAATGCATTTCAATTGAAAAGTGCCTGTAGTCGCAATCAAAATTCAAAAGCAAGCACAAAATGGGAAAAATGAGAAGTAGGCATAAAATTATTCCACCAAACATCAAAGGCTTGGGTTGAATTTGGATTTGAGGCAGTTGTGCTCTTTCATCGGATTCTGCACTTCCTTTTCAACATTCAATTTTCCGACAATTCTGTGGCACAGAATGGGGACAGTGGCGTATTGATGTAAGGTTAGTGTGTGGCATAGAGTGGTTTCACCCTTGGTTTAGTCTCGCCATTGAAATGTAAAATATATCTGGTCTTATATACTAGCAGTAAGTCCACGGCATTTTCAACACTGGGGTTCACTGTATAGTTGAAGAAGTGAATTATATTTCGATCTGTACCCTGTAAACATGTTCAGGTCTATGGTTTTAGTGAATGTTATGTTGGTTTGTTCACCTTTTTACTTTAAGTTGCTATATGTTATACAGTTATATCTTTATTTCTGGTTCTCAAGGTTATTATCCAGTCAAAGAGCTGGATGAGCCTGCTTTCGGTTGCCAGTTTCTATGGCTGTGACTCTAATATGTTTTAAATGACAAATATTATTTTAAATGTCTTAAAATGTAAAAAAACAAAAAAAAAACAAAACAGAACCCCTAAAAGGAGCATTACATGGAGGGTTCATTACCTGCCTGACTCCTTGAAGATATTTGATGGCATTAAACCTATCTATTTTGCCTTTATTCAATTACATGTTTAATTGCTTCAAAAATGCCTTGAAAAACATGCTTACATGCATTCTTACTCTGAGTGGGGTCACCTCTCTACAGATCTAATCTGTTTCCATGGAGATCATATTGTTTTGTCTGGAATGTCCCGGTATGGCATACAGAGTATTTACTCAATAACATGGGTTTTTATTTACCTAAAAATTTGCAAAAACTTGGCCCTGTGGCATCACCTCCTGTCTCCATAGAGATAAAAAACTGTAATGCCATACTCTGGAACATTTCAAGCAACATCTCCATGGAGAGAGGCAGGTGACAGACCCTCCACCAGAGCTGTTACATAATGTATCTTTAAAGGTCCTATATTATGCAAGGGGCAGGGTTTGTGTGTTAAACATGTGTGAATTAAACAATACAATACACAATACACACAATACACAAATCCAGGTATTTTTTGAGGAGGAAACAACATCAAAACATAGACCAGAAAATAGCGTAATATGCCCATATTATGTGTTCTTTAAACACATTCAGAAATAAGACAGGAAAAAAAGTTCCAGCGTGCACCTTTAAACTGGGCAACCATTCAGATCTCCCAACACTTCCAAATGGACTGCAAGAAGCGAAGTGTGATGGCTGCCACTCGTTGCACAGCATGGATAATGGTCTGTGGGACTATGTGTAAAAACTGAAAAATATGTCGGCGAATTGGCACTTTGATGTGATTGAGTCTGTCAACTGTGACGTGCACTGTACAGCAGGGGCCCGGGCTCCTCTCTCCCCCACACGCTCAAGATGTTTGATGGGATATTTTGAAAACTCTTGGTTTTTTTCAGTGTTTAGCTTGTGTTTTAGTACCCTCCAACTTTTCCGTTTTGGTTCAGCCCCACTGTTCTCGTTATTAGCATTATTTCCAGACAAAGAGAAAGCAAAAGGTTGGGGGAACTTTATACAACCAGCCTAGCATGGTGTAGTAGACAGTTAGCAGCTAATAAAATCCTAAATGTTGGACCAAAGTAAGCTTTTAGCACCTGATAAAGTTAGGTATTTGTTAAGTAAAGTCAAATCTAATTCTTCGGTTGGTTTAGAAATGCAATATCAAGAACTGCATAAAATGTTCAAGATTCAAGGAAATGACAGTCGCAAAGGTTGAAACTACAAAGAACAAAATGTCAAATTTATGTATTTTTTTTATACAAAATGTTCCTGTACCTGCAGTTTAGACCTCTACAAAAATGCATAGGATTGTTGTATAGATTGTTGCATAGATTTCTCAAATGTTCTTGGAGTTGTTTACAATGTGCACTCTGAACAGAATACAATTTTATCACAATCACTTTAAAAAAATCGCAATTCGATTTTTTTTTTCTAAAATCATGGAGCTCTAGCTAATAGGCTGTATTTCGAATGTAGAAGACGATATGAATTACTGTATATCTCTTAGACTAATGGACATATTGTAGAAGAGAGTAGAATAGTTTTAATACTGTTTTAAATGTATGTTGGTAGCTATGTGTGAAAATATGCTTCTTTTTATTTCCTACTAAAAAAGATCTTGATGGTATGAAGATAAAATTAATAAATTCAGTCATTTGATCAGGATATTTTGAAATGAAAACACCCATGCATGAAAACACCCACTCGATTTGCAGAAAATAGACTTTAGCTGAAGGAAAGTGAGTAAGCCTGTAAATAAAATAACTTTGATATAAACACATAATTTTATAAGAACAATAGTGCTAGGCCTGTACAGCTTGACTAGTTATCCAATTCTCATCATTCTTAAGCCTTCCATAAATAATATCTGGTGCATATTCATGAAACTGCACCTCCTATCTTTACACTCAGGGCTAGATATAAATCAGCTCTCCAAGTGTGGGAAGTGTGACAGATTGTGGCACTTTTAACCCATTCAGATACCTGATCCAATCTCACATGGAGACGAGGACCGGTGGAACAGCCTGCTAGGGAGAGAGAGACAGTTCTGGAGATGCTGTCATTTGCACAGCATCGAAATCTCATTTAATCTGTCCTGGTTTGTTGGTTAAGAGGTTGACCTGCAGACGCAATGAATAACATTTGGAAGTGGCTCTGTCACCTTGGTCAGATATTATGCATCTTGACGCGCTGCAGAGAGGATGATGAATAAATAAATCAGGTGTTTTTGAATATGAGTAGGATCTAATCATGGCCTTATTGTCGAGTCTGATTTACAATGCAAACACCAGGAGGTGAGGCCTTGATGGCGTTGAGTAAAATGGAGGAGAGAAGGGCAGAATGGTAATGAGATTGGGATAGATGAATAGGGGAAAATGGGGGATTGGGAGGGGGAGGGCGTAGGTACACAAATGTGTCCCAAAATCAGAAAATGCACCGAGTTTGTAATGCAAACAACACCACGTGCTAACACAATATATTAACACACAACTGTTGGAAAACACAGCAGCACTCTGAATGGTGTCATCTCTCAGGTCTGAGTACAAACGTAAGCATTTAGACTGTTCCTGTTTTCTTTTTTAAATAGTTAAAAATGTAATTTTACTGATGTTGTACATAATTATTGTTATATTATTATTTTCTAATTGGGCATACCGTCAGAGGTCTCATTTGTAAAGTGTGTATATATACAAAATTGTTACGTATGTGACTTTTCACATTACATTTGTGATCTGGAGAAAGACAACTTCATGTAGAAGTGAGCGGTCTGATTCAAAAGCTCTGAACTGTGCGTCAGGGTTTTCAGAGACACGAGAAGTCAGTAAGTTTGTGGATCCTCGGTTTTTGTCCGTACGTACATTTTTAGTAATTCTCTGTATAGTTTTATAAATGAAACCCCAACTCGACTCAACTAATAATATTACTGGTATTGTAAGGATTTATATGGACCAAAGCATGAAGAAGAAAAGAATTTCTTTAACTGACTACAGCAGAAAACAACAACTCCAATATAATTTGAATACGCATACTGTTTTATAAATTGCTCTAATCTATGGATCTATTAACAAATCATAAATAGTGATTTCGATCGCAAACAACGCAGCATGCTAGCACAACGGCACACAAATGCAAAGCTGAGACGGATTCCTCCGCTCCGACCGATGTCATCCTGAGGGCAGTACCTCCCGCACTCTCTCACCCCCACAGCACAAATACCACTCAAAGGCCCTGGCGCGTACACAGCCGCCGGCAAAGATAGTCTCGGCAATGGTCTTAGGGCTGCAAATCCCCCGCAGGCTAAAAACGGCTACACATTTTACTGTAGCCAGGACCCCGGACCACATTCCCAGACCACCTCATTAACCCGAGCCGGCAGCCCACCCTCCGCCAAGCACTCCACACTTACCATTCATGCTATCACTTATTCATCCACTCTTGTTGATTGGACTCATCCTCGTCTGCCACATGGATTCGGAAGGCTAGCTGAAGGACAGGGTTAGTGTCTTGTGTCTTGTGGTAGACATTGTTAAAATTTGAGTCAAGATGGTGGTGGAAAAGCTCAGATATGGTGAAGGTTTTGGTCTCCAGGGTTGAAGGAGATAAGTTTGGATGTAATTTCTCCATGTCTCGATGCAATACAGACAGTTGTTGAGAAAGTATTGGCGAGAGGGTCCAAACAAGATGGTTGGTGGTTAAGTAAATGTACAAAAGAATAAGTTAGTGCGGCTTGGGTGGTCTCCATGCCTTGTGCATTCTGATTTAGGAATGAAGCATGGATATACAAGTATTACAGCTATTAGACAAGAGAAAACATGGAATATAGGGAATAAGCAATGGGAGTTTCCCGGTTCAAATATTGACCTTTGCAAGATATAAATAATTAAAAATACGCTGGTAATTGCATGTAAAACCTACGGCGTTATGATACATTTACATGACCCAATCAGCGGTTGTTTAATCTAAATATTGTTAGTTGGGCTAAAACATCCCTGCACTGCTTCACACGAGTGCAGACACTGATAATGATTTATATAAAGTACAGATTCAAACTGACATGTTATAGCTAATAGTTAGTTAGGGCGGGGTCCTTACTGTACATTTAGCAGTGTCTCTCCAGGTTTAACATGTGCAAGGTGAATTCAGTCAGTGTCAGATCATTAAGAAGAGAATTTTTATTATTCAACACGTCGTGATTTGCATCCTCAATGTCAATGTGCCATTTCATTAAGAGCCCTGCTTCTTTGACGTGGGCTGTTCTTGCTCATTTACCAGGCTCACTTTACTTCAAATGTCCTCCCCACTCGTCCTTATCAATTTCCAATGACATTTTATGCTTGGATTTTAAATCTATAACCTTTGCAGTTTATTCTTCTACACTGAAGTTCTTAATGAATGTCCTTCACATATTCAAATATGGCCCAGAGCCATAATGAAGACACTAGGAGCTCCCCTGGGCACAGCACTTTGCGAGATTCTCAGCTTTTCTTTCCAACTGATGACAATGGCGTCAGCCCACCAATCCGACTGCAACTCTATTCTTTGTGCTTATGCTAATGCTTGTTTGGATATTACACATTCAGCTTTGATTGTGTTTCTTCCTGCTTTTAAAAATTAGATTACAGTCTTAAGTTAAATGGAGAATAGTGGAGTAGTGGAACATTTTTGTAACTCCCTCGGGACTAGTGTTTTGCATGCAAATAACCTGATTAGCATAGCTAAAAGCCTTTATTATAATGAGGTGAGTTTTTAAAGAAGAGGCTAAACAAAAATGAATAGACATTTGTGCTGCATACAAATGAATGTTCATGCCGTTTACAAGGTTCCTCATGTGAACCTTTTTGTCACAGGTTAATATCAGTGAAAGAAGAATGAGAGAAGTCAAGACACGAAGATGCTCACACTGTTTTATCTTTGGTGAAAGAAGAGATTTAATCTTTTTATAGTCATTTCTACATACTTCACTAATCTACATATAGTTATATTTTCCATCTCAGTTATTGTCATATGTGTTATTTATGTGATCTACCACAAAGTGCCTGAAGCCTTTTTCAGCTACTATTGTCCACCAGTAGCATGTTGTTGAATGACATGCTAACAAAAGACACATTTTACTCAAGTTATTTGATGGGATGAGGACGCAGGTATACGCACTATTCTACTAAATAATAATAGACCTATGAAAATTATTATTATATTTTACAGTTAACCTAACAAATTGCACAGATGTTATGTAAGCATTCATATGTTTTAATCATAGAAAGGTGGACAGCGTTTTTCTGCGACTTTTCTGCTCGTCTCCATGGAAATGTTATTGTCTTGACTGGAATGTTCCACAGTATGGCATTCAACTTAGATAGCGTCCATTTATTCAATTATACGTGTTTTATTGTTCAAAATACCTTCTAACAACATCTAATAAGTTCTAATAACATCGATCCTTACTGTGAGCCTACTGTGTGTCTGTCTGGTGGTGGCTCGTCTTCAAGATAAATAAGTTTAAGGCCAAGCTGTGGAACATTCCAGGCAAAGCAATAACATCTCAATGAAGGTGGCAGCCCCTTCACCAAAAAGTTCCATTGTGCATCTTTAAGTCTTTTAACTGTGTCTAATTCACCCACAGTTACTCCAGTTGCCGTGTAAACTGTAGACATCTTGGAGTGAGTTGAGGCAATCACATAAAAACTGTTTCTTTCTGATGAGCAAATGCGTCACTGATTTTGCAGCCAAATTTGAGTCTTCCGAACAAAGCTACATGGGCCTCACGCAGTGTGTATTAATCAGAACAGACTCTACAAAAAGCACTGTTCTTTGTTTTGTGATTCTCTAATATATTTTTGTGCAATTAGATACTGCTAATCTTTTTCCCCAAATCACTTACAGCTTTAACAGTAGGAAGTTAATAGAAAATCCTCTAATGGTGAAAGTTAATACTCCTTTCTCAAGCTGAGGGTTAGGGTGCATAATGTCACTTAATCATTTTAATTATCTATTCTAAAGCATCTTACAAACACAGTGAGGTTAACCAGTCTTTTTCTGTTCCAAAATCACTATAATATCAATATTCTATCAGTCTGGGATGCAATACTGGAGATAATGGAAATGTCAACTATCAAAACTCAAAATAAAATTCTTCAAGTTACCAAAACACATAATCTTTACAGTGTACCTGCCTGGTCAACAAACGAAAAATGCTGCTACAATGAAACTAAATGTAAATCAAAATGCAGTAACAATACTAAAAACACATCAGACGCCCTACCGCTCTAATGTAATCCTTTCCATTTACTGATTACAATTAAATAATAACTTTCTGGTGGAGGGTCAACCACCTGCTTGTCGCCATAGAGAAGTTTTTGCTTTGCTTAGAATGTCTTTAGAGCAGCACAAGTCAAGTTACAGGCCAGATCTGTGGAGAGACGACCAAGCTCACGCCAAGAATGCATATGAGAAACACTCCTGGTAAAGCAAAAACATTTTCATGGAAACAAGCAGGTGGCAGACCCTCTACCTGAAAAGTTACATAGCGCACTTTAATTAGGAAAACACCATGTTGGTTGCCACACTCATGGGTTGCACAACAGAGACTAAACTAAGACCAATTCAGCTAAGGGAATTCTTATACATTTTAGTTTAAAAAAAACAGTAAATATCCGTAAAATTGAGAACTTTCTGTTGTTGCGATATATCTATTTTATTGCGATAACGATTGTGTCAGCCAATATAGCGTTATCGATATTTTAGCGATATGTTGTAGCAGCATTAACACTAAAAACATTCCTCCATGAATCTTAATAACATTAAGATTTCAACAAACCCTTATTGTCACTCCCTCTCATGCCATTATACGATTTAGCCAACCTTGGAAACAACACAATAGCCCAGCCCTTTCTGTTGGATGTAATGGCATTAGAGATCAGAGAATGATGAAAAGATGAGAATAGTCAGAGCTCAGTGTGACATCAGCAGCTCGCTTGTGAAGGGGCCAAAACACATCAATGCCGCATTCATATCCTCCCAGTGGGTCCTCGCTCCTCCGTCCTCCTACATAAATGATATTAATACACAAACATCCTATATACAGTACGTGACGCACACATGCCAACCGAATGTTAAACCTGTTAAAACGGAACTTGTGGTGTTTTTTTTTCCTCAGCGCTTTTACCATAGACTGTATGTATACATTGACATAGCTAACTTGCTACCCACACCATTACAAATAGGAAGTGAGCATGGGTGCACTGCTGGCCCCATCGACTCTGGCTCCAATTTACGTTCTATTAAAAAACTGTCACCCCTCTCTCCATAACTGCTGCTGTCAGGCTTGTCATTTTGGTCTTTAAATGTCTGTATTAACCCGCTCTACACGATCCTGGTATTTTTATTTCACTATTTGTCATTTTTAAATCAAGATATGAACAGTAATAGCAGACAAATCAGCTTAGTTTGGCTGGAGGTGAACGCTATGTGTGAAGTCACGCTCCCTTAGTCCACTTCTTTGTACGGTCTATGGCTTTTATGGATGCGTGGTTCATTGTGGATTAAAGTATCAAAAGATCACACAGGCCCTAGTGATCGATACTAAAACTAGACACTCATTTAAACAAGTATCGATACTAAAAAAAGTCACATTTACAGGACAGAAATTAACCTGAATGGCTTTAAAATGATCCGAGCTGTATCAGAACGAGTATAAAACCACATGAAGACCATTTGAGATGTGTTCAAAGTGATCTTGTGGAATCTTTACCTGAGACGCCAATAAAGTCTGGGCATTTGAAGATGAGCACTATGAGGGATTAAATTACACAGATGAGAGGAAAGCTGAGATTTCAGTTCTAAATCATCAACACATCTAAACCTCATCCTAATCAAAGGCATGGTTATAGTTGACAGAAATAAAACAAGCCTATTTCCATTGCACAGTAGACTTCACAACATTTTAACTGTTTCTTGCTTGTCCATCCTCCTACATAAATGATATTAATACATAAACATGTTACATATTAATGTCACGATTCTAAAATTTCAGACTTGATTTCGATACTAGGGAATTCAATACTCAAAACCGATTCCAATACCACAATGATATTTAAAACACCCTTTCTTTAGACAATAGAATGTGACTTTCAACATTAAATCATAGTACTTTCTTTTATATTACCATGGGGTCTTATATCTTTGTAATCACTCAGTCATCCATGGGCGTATATTAGTCTACGTGGTCTTATACTTATTCTGATACAGCTATGTCCTTTCTTCTGTTCTGTGAATGTGACTTTTTTAGTACTAATACTTGCTCAAATGAATATTTAGTTTCAGTACCATTTTTTGTATCGATTAGCATCAGATTTTCAATGCTTTTGTCAACCCTGCTACATACGGTACATGACACACTTATGGTATCAAACCTGCTTGAACAGAACTTATTTTTTTTCTCAGCGCTTTTACAGATATATTTACCCAAACTGGAGCTGCATAGTTGCCTAAAACAAACAGGCAAACATGGGCACATTTCAGCAGTAAACTCCAGGGAGGAGGTAGTGTGGTTGGGGCGGGTGGAGAATGCCAGCTCTCCTCTGGACTCACAAAAATAGCTCTGGAACAGTGTCTGTGTGGAGTGAAAGGCATTTGGTACATTGTTAATTGTGTCCTACCTAAACAATGACTTTAGAACTTGACATGGTGGTGATGGACAATGTTATGGTTGATTCAAGGTGCTATATTACGCAAAACTGAAGGTCATATGGGGTTTAAAAACAGTGGATCACTTCCAGTATTTGAGAGAAGAACTCAGCCTAAATACGCAGAATGTATGTGTTAAACATGTGTGAATGAAACAAAACACAACTCCGGGTATGTTTTTGACGAGGAAACAACTTTATAACATAGATCTAAATATGTTATGTGTTTGCAATTAATACCCCACAGAAGTGAAATACCCCCGTCGCTTTACCAAATAAAAATAACAATAAGTAAGGTGGGTTAAATGTCTTGCCCAAGTACACAACAAACCAACACATGAATGCGCTGGTGAAAACTGAAAAAAAAAAAGCACTAATTAAATCATGACCTAAATTCAACTGTACTCATTGCCTTAGTTTACCGTCTCTTTCCAAACTGTGAAGAGACACTCAAAAAACGTGTCTTTCTGTCGAATTGTGTTTTAGCTCAGAGCTGTTGTGCTTGTGTCCATGGAGTCCACACAAGAGGAGAGATTCCGTGCTAAACTGATAACCATCGGAACAACGACTAGAAAAATTCCACCTGAAATTGGAACGAGAGTTCACCGCGAAGAAACATAATCTACAAGAGTTTCCCGTAGATTCTCTCATCCGCCCTCTCTCTCTCCTCTCCCACTCCTCTGCTGTCATGTCTGCTGGCACATACATTGTACTCTTTATCGACTGCTGCATCTGTGACTATCTTCTTTTTTTAATGGATACATCCTTATCTCAGCTTGTGAGTGCCATCCGTGTCAGTCCCCAACAACTTTAGCTGGTGCTGTGGAGACATGACTCACAAACCAGATACACGCTACACACAGGCTAGACCAAATGCTTTATATTTAATAGGACTGTAGTTGATTAACGACATTCCTGGTCAACTACAAACATGTCTTGTTCATCCATTAATTGACTAAACGGGGTTGTGGTACTGGTAAAACCAAAAAATCTTAGGATCTCACACAAAAACAACCATATATACAGAAAAAAACTAGTAAACAGCATCTTAATAAGTGAAAAGGCTGATTTAACTGTCCAGTCACTTCAAAGACTCCAGCAAACCAAATCCTTATAATTCTAATAAAATAATTAATCCACTATTTTAAATAAATGTGGTTGACTAAGACTTCATCCACCGATAAATCAGCTAAAGCCCTAATATTTAAGGTACATTATGTAACTTTTCTGGTGGAGTTTATGCATTCTGCTTGTCTCCATGGAGATGTTATTGCTTTGCCTCTTTAAACGCATCTATCTCCAAGGAGACAAGCAGGTACCAGGTTATGTGGAGGTCCAGTTACAGATCAGATCTGTGGAGGGGTGTATTATGCAAAGGAATAATTCATGCTTTTCAAAATATTATTTTAGCAATGACATCTGTAAACAAATTAATGCTAAAAGTTAAATGATATTCTGTGGAATGGACAGAGACATTGGGTGATGTTTTCTGTTTCTAAGGGCTGTGTTTTTTTACCATATTATTCAAGTTTGAGGCCTCCCCATAGCATAACATAGATAAACAAGTTTGCACATTCAGCTCTGCTCCTTCCTCAATTTGTCCAAAGTTTTGTTTTCACTCTTAAGGCTCTGTGAGACATTGCAGAGGTAAAACAAACACTATCGCTGCCATTAATCATGTTTTTAGGAGCTGTAGAGTCTCCTCAGTCTGTATTTCACATGTTTAGGCTCAAATCCGAAAATACCTCGATCGGCGGCCAATACCGATACCAGTATTAGATCGGGACATCCCTAGTTTAATACACTATTTTCTTAGGATGCTCGAGGCCTTGTTCTTTGTCCATAAATTTTTAAGTCTTCTCACTTCAAGAAAGAAATAAAAGTTCAATATGACACACAGAAGGGCATTCCTCAGTTGTATTATAAAAGTGAAAGTTAATACGCTCAAATACTGATGTTTTATCATAGTAACATTTTCAAGGCTGATTAAAAGACTTAATAGCACAAGACAAAGCAAACACTACCACTACTCCATCTAATCTTTTAATATTTATGTGTTAGAACAACTCAACAAACTTAACTGCAGTATGTCTGTACACCACTAGATGCCAGTAAGCCCTACACTCACTGTTCATGATTTAAATGTATGGAACAAGCCAACTCCAGTCTAACTTGAGTCCCATTGTGAATCTTATAAGTGTCATACTAAAGAGTTAAGTGAAGGTCAGTCCAAACCTCTCCCAGTGTCTGTGCCCCCCGTTTGGGAATGAGATCAGCAGAAGGGAATATTTGAGCTCAGAGCCGAGGGATTAATGAGCAGGTGTGTGTGTGTGTGTGTCTGTGTGTGTTTGTGAGTGTGCGTTGTCACTTGAGTCTCCGTGAATGAGTGTGATCGGGTATTTATTACTCTGAGGGGAACAAAATCTGTATACATGTACGCCTGTCATGAAGTATGATAATTTACTATAGAAAGATATAAAAATAACCATGTGAACCGTATTGCAAAATATATACTATTTTTCCCATGTATTTGAGCAAAATTGTCTTGCCTCAGTACAGATATATTGTATAAGCAGCTCTTGAGGTCAAAATAAGTCTGCATTTAATAAGAGCGCATTTTATTGACTGATAATAAGGAAGTGCATATTAAAATGCTAGTTGTTACCTTTACCGTCAAATGTGTTTATAAACTAATTGCTGTGAATAATTGGGACGTTGGAAATGTGTTAGGAAAGTGAGGTCAGCTGCAAACGGGTAAAAAAAATCAAACTACTTCTGTTTTTCACAAGGCAAGTAGTAACTGTGGTTAAAGGTGGACTACTGTATGTAACTTTTTGGTTGGGGGTCTGTCACCTGCTTGTTTCTATGGAGATGTCATTGCTCTGCCTGGAATGTTCCACAGTATGACATTAAACAGCTCTACCTTGCATTTACTCAAGTACAGGTGGTTTTACTGCTCAAAAATGGCTAGAAAAACAGGCATTCTGACTGTGAGCAGGGTTGCCTCTCCACAGATCTGACCTGTAACTTGGTCTGATTTGGTCTCCATGAAGATCGAAAGGTTTGATGCCATACTGTGAAACATTCCAGACAAAGCAATAATATCTCCAGAAGAAGAAAGAGAAAAGCATTTGACGGACCCTCCACCAGAAAAGTTACACCTTTGAGGTTCAAATCAGTCTCCAGGAAATGAATGTAAGTCAATGTCATGTCCCCAAGAAGCACTGAAACCCAACATGTGTGTTTTCCTGGCGGGGGGCTCCAGACTCGACGAAAGGAGGACTGAACTCAGTGCTATGTCAGACTGGAGAGAGATGACAGCTGGCACTATGCACAATGCACTGCAGTGAGAGTGCAGACAGTGTGTGTATGGAGATGCAAAATGTATCATATAAATGCATAGAGTAATAATAGTCTCCCCTTGGTGTTAACAGTGGCTTATGAATTATTACAGGCTCTTTTTCAGGCTTTAGTAGAAGCAAATGCACGCTACGTCTCACTCTGTGTCAGGAGTAAATGTAGATGTATTGAACTTGCAACTTTTAACTGCAACTACACCAGTTCACAAATTCAATTTAAGATTAAAAACATATACACCTGACAGGCAGTGCACAGCAACAGAAACAAAATCATTTATTTTCAGTCATAAATATCTAATAATAATAATAATTAAAAAAAAACTAAAAAAAAACCTCAGTGCTTAAATCAGCCCATCTCATCAAGACCATTTACACTGATTAATACTTTAGTCCTCAAAATTTCATTTATTCTAGAGTAGATTTTCTTTAGAGCCTTTTAGTAGATTTATTCTTTGCTCTTGTATTGTAACAAAATTCAGTAGCCTTAGTCGACCCTACTTCTTCACACTATGCGATAATGAACTGGTATCAGTATCAGCGAGTACCAAGATTAAGTATCGGATCCCCAAAAAAATCTGAATCGCCACCATTATCTCCACCAAATCTTGAAGGTGCACTATGTAGTAACTTTCTATGTCTGTATCTTTGTCTGGAAAGTTCCACGGTATGGCATTAGACTTTTATTGCTAAAACCACCTATATAACTAGATAACAAAAAAGCGTCTTATTGCTGAGTGTGAACAGGGCCCTTGAGAAGTGAGCGTCCGATATGACTGATGATGATTCTTCTGCCCCTCAGTCACAGCGGTAAATATTAGATTCATTTTTCATAAAACACGTAGCGGTTCCTCTACATCCTGACAGTAATACAGCCGTGTTCACTCCACACAATCCACTTCGTCTGAGCCTCCCTGTGTCAGCACAAACCAACAGAGTCTGTGTCCACGGTCACTGTACGCTTTAGAGGGGCATACTTGGCTGAGAAAGTATGAGAAGTGCTAAAATGTTATTTCAAGTAGGATGGTATTAAATGTTTAAAGGTGCACTGTGTAACTTTTCTGATGGGGGTATTTCTTAGCCAGTGTTTCCCAGAATGGCATTAAATCTATCTGTCTAACACGTATTCAAATACAGGGGATTTTGTTGCTAAAAATACCTTGAAAATCTGTGTGTGGGGTGGCCTCTCCATAGATCTGACCTGGTGGTGTCATTTGCTTATCTCCATGAAGATAGAAATTTAGAAAGATAGAAAGATTCAAGAAAGCAATAACATCTTCATAGAGACAAGTATAGATGGCAGACCCTTCACCAGAAAAGTTACACAGTGCACCTTTAAAGAGCGGTATTATTCCTTTAAATGTCATTCGTGCATGTTTGAGTAATCTTGTGATCTCGGCAAATATAGCATTTAGCAATAAGAGATAAAATGTAGATCTAAAAATGTTCTGTGTTAGCAATTAATACCCCGTAGAAGTGCAATGTAACAGATAACAGAAAATATTACACTCATTTAATTTCATGTTAATATTATGAGGAGATACAAAGTTAAAAATATAAATCACAACGGATTTTTAAAGTTTTAAAGTTGCAATATACATAATTTTTCCTTTTAAAAGAGCGGATTTTTTTTTTATTATTGCAAACATGGAAGATGGAGCTAGATGCGTCATTGCTGGCATTTGAACGAATGGACTGTGCTAAGGCAGTCCACTCTGACAAAGTTAAAAATATGTGCACACTCCCAAAAATTTGTTCAAGTCAGAAACACTAGCGATGTGCAATAGTAAAGCAAAAATGCGGAGACCTTCTTACAGATTCTTACGCAAAATAATAAAATTGTTATAGCTTAAATTTTGTTTTCAGTTTTTTAGCAATTTAGTTTTATTTCTAAGACCCAGTTTGGTCTTATTTTATTATTTGTATGTATTGTATGTCTCTCAGTATGATTGTGCACCTAAATTTCTTATGCAGGTTCAATAAATTAATTTGATCTATTTTAGGGCTGCACAATATATTGCCAAAATATCAATATTGCAATACTGGCTGACGCAATAATCGATACCGCAAGAAAATAAATATATCGCAACAACACAAAGTTCTCAATTTATCAGGAATTTGCTGTTTTTGGAAAGTGGACAAAAAAGTCCGTTTTTACTCATCATTTTCCGTATTAAGTCCTACTTTAGGCTTGGGATGGTCTCAATTTTGTCTTATTGTCACATGATACAACCCTAATCGATTTCATGTTTCGTTATATGATTAGATAAACACGCTGTATAAAAAAAACAACATTGGAATCTCCTGAAAAGCCTCACTTTTACCCTGTATTCAGCTATGCAAATATGAACAAAATGGTGCCCAAATAGTGGACGGACACCAGAGGAGCTGAGGTGGCCTTGAAGCAATCATAAATGCAAAGAGCAAATAATGAGACTGTGCGCAGCTCTTGGCCTGACCCTCCATGTTTGTCTCAGCGTTGGGGGCAAAGAGAGCTAGCAGCCGCAGCCAGGAGCAGAGAGGAATTCTGGGAAACACCAAACAAAGCCATATTAAATTTCCTCCTGAACTGGTGGAGATACGTGCAGAGGAAGAGAGGAGGAGAGGAGCAGAGACCTCGGACTGTCACTGCAGTTATATTGACTTTACTGATCTTTATATGGCTCTGTTGGAGAATAAGATTAGAGCCTACAAGCGTATCGACAGTGTATAAAAAGGAAGATGGAATACAAATAAAATGTATTTCGAAATGTACAAGACCTGAGGGAAGCTTAACTACCATTAACCCTAGTTTGCAGTAACATTGATTAACCGTAGTGTTGTGTAACCATTTTACGATGTTGTTTTTTTCCAAATACTTCTCTCTAATTTTTAATACGAGATGACAGCGGTACAGTCGGTAAGCGCCCAACCACTAACCAGATGGTCGCCAGTTCAAATCTCACCTGAAGAGCTTAATAAGTTAACAGCATTCCTTTCCGTGCTTCAGGTCTCAAAGGAATCCAGTGGTATTTTGTGTTAGCCAGGTCGACTTACCAAATTAGGGGCAGGATTAGCCACAAAGCTGCTTCAATAAATATTAAATGCAGTATTTTTAGATTTCTTTAGCTATTTCAGGCTTATTGTGAATAGGTTTGTGGGCTATTTACTTGACAGGATTTTACTGACAGGATTCTCAGCCATTCAGAGAGCAGGACATTTGTGTTATAGTAAAAGTTGATATATGTAATAACAGGGATGTGCAAAAATTTGAATTTTAATCAAGATCAAGTCAAAGATTAGCTTGGGTCTTTTTGATTGAGGTCTACAGCCAATCCTTTGTCAGTAATATAAGCATACAGTTTGAACATAGTGAATACTGTGGCGAAAGAACTTGGACAATTTTCAGTTTTAAATGGTAATGATGAACAGATGAAGTGTGTATTGCTTATTTTCAGGAATGAGAGGCTATAATCTTTCATTTGTCCAGAAGTGGTTCAATGCAGAAACAGCTCACATGACCACTGATGAAACCTTCTCTATATATATTCACGAAATGAATATGGAAAGTTATTTTTATTTGTTTTGTTTTATAAGACAAAATAAAATAAAATATATTGAAAATTAATCAATATAATAATATGGTAATATTTTTGTTATATTACCCAGCCCCAGTGGTGGAATGTAACAATGTAAAAGTAGTAAAGTACTGTACTTACGTAAACTTTTTAGGTATCTGTACTTTACTTAAGTAGATTTTAAAGTGGATACTTTTGACTTTTACTTCACTACATTTGAGAGAAGATATACGTACTTTCTACTCCACTACATTTTTTAACAGGAATGAAAAGTGAAAGTATTTTTTATTATTGTCTGAGACCTGCTGAGGGTTTATTTTTTTTAACACATTTGTAGTTTGAGCAAACAAAAATATACAAATAAAAATACAAATCATTATCAACATTTCTAAATTTGAAGTGTTAGTAGATCTCAAAATCTGCATGAAATACTTTTACTTTTTAGTCTTTAAGTACATTTTTAAACATTTACTTTAATACTTTTACTTAAGTAGATTTTTCATGTGATACTTTTATTATACTTTTAGTATTTTTTTGCTCTGGGATCTGTACTTTTACTTCAGAACTTCTTCCACCACTGCTCAGCTCTAAAAACTCTGATTCTATAACTAATGTCTGAAGTCAATCACATGGAACCATCAGAGAAATGAGTCTCAATACATCTGTTAATATAATATATAATTTTACACAGGTACATGGAAGCGGTCCAGACTATTACTCTAAATGATTATTGCCACTTGGAATCACATAAATGAGGAGCAGTTGGGAAGATACATGCAGCCTGTATGGGTGCACATATACAGTAGACCCTTATGGATAGAAAAGAGAAGAAAGGAGAGACAGTCTGGAAGTGTGACCAGGAAAAGAAAACACAAGAAGACAATGCTAAGTTTGTGGAAGCAAATAGTCCGAATAAAGTTCATATGACAGGTTTTTCTAATCATTATTTTTGGTGGGATAGTGCCTGTGGTAAATATTTATCGTAGTTTTAGTCAGTTAAGTCGCAGTATATGGGAAAAAATGGAGAAGAAAAACACAAAAATACAGGAAGTGTCCCTGAGTTTTAAAACAGTGTACCTCTACTTATGTCATCAACACGGAAAGTTCCACCCAAAATGCGCAGACAATTTACACAGTTTAAACCTTCTCTTAACAAAATAATGGCAATTTTATTTATTTTTGTTAGTCTAATCAAAACTATTGTGCAATTTAGAGTAAAAGCCCTTGTTAAATACCTGCCTACCTAGGTATGTCGTATTTGCTACCTGTGTCCAACCAGGAAGTACAATAATAAACTTTATCAAGATTTTTTTGGGGAAGATTTTCAGTAAAATCTTAATATAATGATACCCGCTTGTCTCCATGGAGATGTTATTGCTTTTCCCTGGAATGTTCCATGGTTTGACATTAAACATATCCATCGTGCATTTATTCATTATGGGTGTTTCTATTGCTCAAAAATACAATAATTCCTTCTGTGAATAGGGGCAACTCTCCACAGATCTGAACTGTAATGTAGCGTAGTGCTGTAACCTGCTTGTCTCCCTCATCATAGATAGGTTTAATCTACACTGTGGAACATTCAAAGCAAAAACATTTCCATGGAGACAAGCAGGCGGCGGACTCTCCACTAGAAATGTTAAGCAGTGCACCTTTAATGTTCTTTACAGGTTAAACTAACCATTTCACAAAAAAAAAGAAAAAAAAAGAAATGAAAAGCACCTGCGTTTACAATATAACTGTATAAGAAAGTATGTTGGAGAAACCGCTAGCGACAGTTACATTAGCGTGCATGGACATCTGGATTGCATCAGAGCAGTAAGGACACAGGATCTCCCCAAAGCGCAGGCTGGTTGGGTGGGCTCCTCTAGTCCTCCTTTCAGCAGTGGGCCCTGGCTCCACCTGATTGATAGAGGGAGCCCCACGTGTGCACTTAACACTCACATACACACTGACAAATCCCATACGGACCACTGCAGTCAAGTTCTATTGGTGCTCCAGCTAACATGGACTAGCCTGGATGTCTAACTTTCAGTGTAAGCAGTTAAGTTTGTCTGTGCTGTTTTGTAACTTGATTTGCACCAACAAATCAAGGAACATGGCTTTTTTATTGGCGTCATGTCAGCAACAACGGGTAACATATGGAACTACTATACAGAACATGCTGGCTTTGATTCGCAGAGGCTTTCAAACGTATTTTATGTCCTTCCATTCCGACATATAAAGACGCTAATCAAAGCTCCTCTGTTTCCCCGCAATTGTACTTTTCATTACTGCACAAATTTTCTATATGAATTCCCCAGCAGATGCTTCCCCAATGCGACGGAGAGAAAAAAAAACTTTTTTTCAAAGGAGAAAGTTCAAAGAAGCTCGTCATTTCCAGTAAATTGCTTCGCCTGATTTGCCATTTCAAATAAATTGCGGTGTTGGCCAAAATTTGCAATTCACAGGAAGTCGTCCCCTCCGCCACATAGAAGAGGTTAATCCATATTTCGCGTTTGAATATAAGATGGAAGCGCCATCGGAAAAGGGAGAGGCAGGAGATAGGTAACTCTTTGCCAGCAGATGAGGGGCTGGAGCAGGGGAGGGAGCCGAGAAGAAGGCGAGAGAATGGGAAGAAACAGGCGTCATTTAGAGTAAATGGCATCCAAAAACCCTCTCCAATTATCTTTGCCTACCATGCCAGTGAGACTGACTTAATTAAAATGAGTTGAGAGGGAGGGGAGAGGAAAGGCGCTGCCAGTGATTGAGGGGGCAGGCGGGCGACATATCTGCACAGAAACACAAAGCTCCGACGTCGCAGCCTGTCCACCACTCTCCCTTTTCAATTCCTCACTTCAAAAGACAAGCAAGAAATAATAATAAAAAAGAGTGGGGGCTCTCACCATCCGCTGCCATGTAATTGCGCTATTTAAATCCTACAATTTTTTCACCATTGTTAGAATATTGGTCGGGGAAAGAGGAAAGCATAAAACGGATAATAAAAGTGTTTTTTGTTCTTGTGTGAATCCCCCCCCCACCCACCACCACCACCACCACCACAGCAGCGTCTTCATAATCCTACTGCCTCTCTCGCAGAAAAAGCTCTGACACTGACCTTTCGGATGAGGTCTGTTTCTATGGAAACACCGTCCAGCCCACTATGTTTGGTGTTTTCCTGTCACCACACGGCCAAACTGGCCACTTGTGACTAAGAGGAAGAAAGCATCGCATTTAACATCTTTTGTTTCTTTTATTTTTGGCTGCCTTTGAAGGCCCAATGAAGTCCAGAGCATCTGCTGCTCAGGCTTACAGTCTGACTGACACAGAACTATCTGCTCTTTGAGCCCCTCACTGGACCAGGCCAGAGAAGTCTCTATTAATATTTGATTTATTTAATGGTGATTTATGAAGATTATTTGTCCAAATCCCCTTCCTTTCACAGCATGTGACATCGCGTCAATGGTATGGGATATGCACGTATGTCAGAATCTTGAAATGTATTTAAAGCTTATTATAGGGCATATTTTGCAAAGTTGGTACTTATTGCATCATTTACTGCATGATTTCAAGTTTCAGACATTACAGGGTTTCTGTCATGTGTGGCTCTATCTAACATTGATTAGAACTTAAAATAAGGAATAACATAAACACACTAAAGGCCTGTATACAAAGTTAAGTAGAAAGTTTAAGTAAGTTCAATGAATTTGAATGAGACCATTGTCTCCAGCACTATCACATCGAACTGTTTAGACAATTACAAACAGCGCGCAAGTGCAATGAGGTCCAGGTGGTGTTGAGTAACGTCTTAAACATGTCTGTGCACCCGCTGCATACATTTCCATCTAAAGTGTTGTACTTGTAAGATCAGAAAGTCCAAATAGTTTTAGAGTTCAGAGGAAAAAGAGCATTTAAATTCCCTGTCTTCAGAAAGTGGGGCGAACTCACACAGACACACACAGACACACACATACAGTATATGGCTGAGTATCACACCTCCATCAGCATGTACAGTAATGTGTCAGCGCCAACGCCTGCTCCTGCCTTTGTGTGGAGCTTATTGTCATGGACCATACAGACTTCACACTACACACAATGCAAACGCCACAGAAGGTTGGTGGGCGCTATAATCTGAAGTTTATGTGTGAGAAGAATACACTGTATAAGATAATTGCCAAAACTGAGCAACCACTGTATCACTATAGACTGGTGTGGGAAAAAGTGTGGGCAAAGTGAATGTGAATTGTGAAAAAGAAAAAAAAATGAAGAGAGAAAAGAAAAGTTTGTAGTGACCTGTTGTGCATTAGCATTTTGTAAAACATGACACTTTAGAAGTGTTTCTAAAACAAGTGAAATTCAGACGCAGTTTGATATAGTGTAAGTAGCAAAGGTTTAAAGTTCAAAAAGGACCTATTCTCCAAAATGTGAAACTTTCCACAACTTTTTCCATAAAACTTTGAAAGAAAAGAACACTTTATACTTAAAATGTTTGTGATGTTCTGTGAAAAACAAAATGCTAAATGAATAAATGTTAGATAAATTGCCATGCTGTACAAAATTCAAGGTAAAGTAATAACAAAGTAGCACTCATCCATCTGAAAAGTTACATAGTGCACCTTATATAAGTGTTGGGATTTAATATTGGTTAATAATTGTGTGGTTCTTCCTTTGCATACTTCTTTATTTCAAATATAATCCTTTTTTCGATACACTTTTAAAAACTAAATCTTGGCCTGAAACATGCACCTTTCTATACACAACTGTTTAAGTATAAAAGTATAAGAATTGCAATGTGACAATGAGCTTGTATCTCTCTGAATCTCAAAAAACTCTAGAGTCATAATAGTAGTCCTTGTGCATTGTAGCGTTTTGTATAACAGAGTTGAAGTAGAAGTCAGGGGGAGAGGAGAGTGAGGCTGTCTATTGGACCTTAGCCTGACAACTGTTATTTGGATGGGGCCACAGCCAACTATCTCCACGTCTCCTCTTTCCTCGCTCATCAGTGGTCTTCCCCTGGCTCCGTCTCCAGAGACCAACCCCCTGTCTCCTCTCCGACCTCTCGTCTACTAAACTCTGTCTGCTCACTCATCTCCTTCATTCCTCCTCTGTTTCCTTTAGCTCTTTCCTCAATGCTTGGGCCTGCTTGGGGAGCTGTGCATTCCCCTGTGCTGAGCGGAGAACCGTCAGAGGAAGAGGACTGAGAGACGGAATAGTCATCACGCTAGCAAGCTCAGAATGTAGCTATTTGTTAGTTTTGGAAAAAAGTAGGGACTAACACTGTACTGTAGTTTGGGAGTTTGGGAGCGATGTTCAACCTAACCAAAAATCAAAATAAATTGCTTTATTAGCGTTTGACAGACTTCACAGTTAGGCTAAATTTATTTTAACTTTTCCATGAAGATTGCTGTGAAACATTAATGCTCTGTTAAGTTTGAGGGCATAAACCACACAACGTAAATATATTCCTGTAAAAATAAAAATGATCCTGAATATCCTATAACAACCACTAAACTACTAAACTCATTCACAATACATCAAATTACCCAAGGCATTTGAGCATTCCCACTCTCTTAAGATGTTTTTAATCAAGGTAAACAAACTATGCTAATAAGGAGTTCCACAAGGTTCAATACTGAGTCCAGTGGTGTTGTTTACGTCATCAGTAGGCAATGTCCATTTCTACCACAGTGAAGATATAACATGCTCTTTTTTAGTAATGCAATGTCATTTTCATATACAAAATAATAGTACTTTCTTTATGTTACCATACGATCTTATATTTGTTCCAATAAAGCTCAAAACCATACTAAAGCTGTACAGGAAAAGTCAAAATTTGTCCTGTTAATGTGATCTTTTACAGTATCAATATTTGCTCAAATGAATATCTAGTTTCGATATTAGTTTTAGTACGGATTAGAATCTGATTTGCGACCCTACATAGCAGTTTGTGAGTCAAGACTGACGAACGACTGAGAAAAAATAGAAAGTACAATTTTTAAAACTTTTTATTAGATTTTAAAAGTAACATTTTAAAATAAAATTTCTACAACTTAACGTTACTGTAAAACTTAATGCTACTGTAAATTTAAAAAAATATATATCTGAGTAAAGACCAAGGCTGAGGAAACTGCAAGATGCTATTCTAGTGAGGATCCATGATAGCCCCTAACCCTAGCATTTTCTTCTTTCCCTCCCGACACACACACACACACACGCACGCACACACACTGTACACACACTCCCTCTCTGCTCTGGTTGCCACGGAGACCGCCATACCAGGGCTCTGACCCGGGAGGTTTGGGACTGTTTTTCAAAGCCCCACACCCCCTGAATGCAGCGCGGGGATGGCAGCTGTAGGACAGCTGTTTCTACCAGGCCCTGCTTCACCACACAGCACGGCCTGGACGCCATTTAAGAGGGACAAAAACAGCCCGCAGCTCCAGTGATTAGACACATCTGCCTCTGCACTAACTGCTCAAGAAAGGAAGTGGGAACCGCACCAGGGAAGATTCTGTCTACTGCAATAAAGAGACGAGAGCCTGTTTTATCTGGAGCTCACACTAGACATGTCCTCTGTGCTATTGTAACATTATTACAGTGTCATCATTTAGTCATATTTAGATTGATGGCAGATGGAAGTTATTAGAGATGACGCAAGATTGGCAGAAGAAAGTATCTGGGTTTGTTTGGCTCTGGTTGCATAGCACTGTTAGTTTGAGAAGCAGACACAATGTACTTGGGCCTGGCCTTAATAACTGTATTATTAGGGGTAAATCACAACCAATCAGACCCTATTCCAGAAAAAAAATGGATTGGATATTTGTTCCAGGATATCGGTCCATAGTAGGCTGCAACTAAATTGTTATTTTAATGGGTAGTCTTCCATTATTTCGAGTGTGTGTAGAATCCCTCAGTCGTCCAGGTAGAATCCATGCCAAAATGAGAAATTCAATTTGTCAACTGGACGAAAGTTTATTTGGTCGAATACGTTCATCCAAGCTGCTTCTTCAGTTCTGCTTCTTCAGTATAAACTTTTGTCCAGTTGACAAATTGAATTTCTCCTTTTGCCATTATTTCTAGTGTACATTTTTGGAAAATTTTAACAGCTGTAGATTGAAATATATGTATAATTGATGACTCAGAAATAGTAATATGGTTTCAACATTTTTGTTTAATTTAGGCATGTCTTTTAGAGTCTGTATAGTCCAGGTAACAATTGTTAAACAATATGATTATGTCAATATGATTATTGAGCAGTAGTTTTCAAGTTAATAGCTAACTTTCACCTTTTGTTTAGTAGAGATTGGCAAGTCCAGGAATGAAAACATCCAAATGATTCTAACGAAGATGTATGGAGTTTAAAAACACAGTGGAGCACTTCCTGTATTACCACATGACATCACAAGGACATCACAAAGTGTTTTCTGTTTTAAAAAAGAAAGATGCAGGGCTTGTGTGTTAAACATGTGTGAAGGAAACACAACTCTGGGTATGTTTTTGACTTGGAAACAACATCAGAAAGTAGCTTAATATAGGCCCCTTAACAAAACTATCTTCTGGTCTTTGTTCACTTAGAGCATCTAATACTTTGATACTGTATAGAAGAACAAAAACTGTGTGGTGCATCTCTACATTCATCTGTAAAACATTAAAACTTGGTGGTGTGACAGCTTTGTATTGGTCTCACTCATAAGCATTTTAAATGTCTCCCAAAGACTTCTGCTGTGCCTCTTTACAGCCCACTACACCTCTTACCTCCTCTGACTGCCCACAAATATAATTGGGCTCATTTCCACTGGCTGCATGGTCAAACACACCACACACGGCTTCGGCTTCCAAACTAGTTTACGGTATTCCACTGCATTTCCCCGGATACCCACTCTGGGAATCCTATTTGCATGATGTCCCCCAAAGAAATAATTACCTCCCATTTGGCCTGGCTGTGAGACGAGTGGCCACAGTTAAAACTTGTTGTTGACAAAGAAATGGCAGAATTTTGTGAAGATTTGGAGAAGTTTTGATTTTTCTACGGCAGTGTTTGAATAAAGTGAGCGTTTTAAATTTTATTTGAAATGTCAAGAGACTGGAGTTTTTCACAAATTGACTGTGAAAAAGTTTGGAGAGGCATGGCTATTTGTGGGTAAATATGGAGCATCTGACTATTAAAACCTTTTTGGATTTTTTTTTGCTTTATCTGTACTTTCAATATTTACAAAAGCAAGTTATTTTAACATTTTATGATCATTATCAGTTGGAATATCTGACTACTGATAGAAATATCCTATTGCCAGTTAGAGTTATTAGTAAAGTTTTGTGAATTCTTTTTGACACAGGACACAGTGCTTCAATGAAACTGACCTGATGCAAATAATTCATATTTTAATTAGCAGTTTTTAAAGGGCCCATATTACACTATTTTCTGATGTATATTATAATATTATTTCCTCATCACAAACATACCGAGAGTTTTGTTTTGTTGTATTCACACATGTTTAACACAAATCCTCCATATTTAGGCTGAGTTCATTGTACCTTGACAATATCCAATCTCATCTAATCCCAGAAGCTAAGCAGGGTTGGGCCTGTTTAGTATTTAGATGTTCTGGTTAGAAGGTACCACAATGGGGCGGCTGTGACTCTAGTGCAAACTGTTGTTGTGGCCTTTAGCAAGGCACTTCACCTAAAACAAGAATATAGCGCCCTCGCTTTTCTCTGTATGCTCCAAGACTTGCCAAACAGCTGAGTTATTGTTCTTTTATTGGTCCTGATACCCATCTGACATGGTGAGTACACTTGAGGTTTTCAACATATAGTACTCCACTGTGTTGTTGAAGCATATCGAGGAAGAAGGAGGTGTTTCAGACAATGTCAAGTCTATGTTACACAATGCACTCTCACTATAAAAGTGTGTTTGCAACTACTGCCAGGTCAAGATTCAGCCATTTCAGTACTACGATAAACTAGAGCCGATTTTTCTCTTAGCCCGTGATACTTACAGTAACTACCACAGAAAGGGGCCAAGCCAGAGGTTGTAGTAGCAGTTCTGTAAAGTATTCATTACATCAGTGGACATAAGATGAGCATTTATTCAGCATCTAACAGAATTTGGCAAAGCTTACATTTTTAGAAGCCAAAAATCCAAGTTTGACCAAATCAAGACAACAGACATTAAAGTAAAAAAAATAAATAAATAAATAAAAGTTAAAAAATGTTGCTTAAGGTCGCTAGGCACTACACAATTTTTCGGTCTTAAACAATTTTTAAACATGCTAAAAAAAGCTTACACCACAGACACGATGAGAATCTTATGAGACTTAAAATCTCTGATTGCAAAGACTACAGTGGGATAAGGCTGCAGACCACAGGCTATAAAGTTGTGAGCGCGATCGCGTCAGCTGTTTCCTGTCTACAGTAAAACCACTCGCTTTGAGACTCTGAAGCGTTCAAAAGATCAGAGCACTGCACTTCGAGTTTAGATACAAGTCAATACTGTGTTATTATTATTTGTGATTTTTAAAGCATAAAAGATTGGTGATAAAGTACACAGGAAGTAGAGTCACTATCGCTGATCTGCAGCTTCACCCCAATCCGTACGCTGCGTGGATCTAAACAGACACATGTGAGGAACTACTCGCCTTTTTACTTTCAAAGAACGCCTCGAACTGGATTAATGGCGCTGTTTTGTGGACCGGGTGTCATTATTTGTGGAGGACAATTTCTATGGATAATGTGGATGAGATGCTGCACTTTAAATTTACGAAGACAAAAAGTTGGGTCACATTTTCCCAAACCTGGGGAGAAGCAAATCACAGCCAAAATCGGGCAAATTCTCCTGTAGTGTGTGGCGGCCTTTAGACGTTTAAAATATCCCAAAAGGTTTTAATAGTCAGCTTAACTATATTGTAATAAAATGGATTAAACAGATGGATGGAAACAGCTGCGGTTCACTGTTTCAATTTTCAAGTGCAAATGACTGAATATAAGATAACTATTGATAGACATTGACAATTTATAGACTACAATAGACTATGAAGAAAAAAAAGAGAAAATACAAGATTCTGATTTATTTATTTATTACGGTTGTCAAAAGTATCTAAAATCAGATACTAATAAATACTAAAAGACTATCAAAATTAGACACTCATTTGAGCAGGTGTGAATACTAAAAAAGTCACATTCAAAGGACAGAAATGAACCTTTCCTGAAGCTTTAGAATGATCTTGAGCTGTATCAGAACAAGTATAAAGAGCACATAGACTAGTATTCGCCCATGGACCATTATGACATCTACCTGGATGACTGAGGGATTACACAGATATAAGGCCACATGGTACTATAAAAGAAAGTATTATGATTTAATGTTGTCTTCTATTGTCTACATAAAGAGTTGTTTTTGTTATTATCATCATGGTATCAGAATCAAGTCTATTCCTTAGTATCGAAATTGAGTTTGAACACTACTACTTACAGTAAATTTGAAAATCCTGTGTTTTGCATGATGTTTTCTTAGCAATTAAAACAGAATGTATTAACCATGTACTTTACCACTTGAACCAAAGCTGCCCTCAGAAGAGTACACGTCTGTGTCAAAAACTTTGTGGCCTTTTAGCATTCAAGCATGTACTGTACGTTTCAGTCTATGTGTGCGCTTATCAACACTAAATGCAGCAGTGAAGTGTGAAACATGTGGGTGGAGAAGGATTCAAATGTCTACTGGCTTCAGTGCAAAATTTAAATGGCCATGCAGGCGAAATATTAAATTGTTGCCTTGAGAAAGTATCTTGTAAAAATAGCAGTTATTTTTGCTCAAGTGGTCAAGTAGTGGAATAATACATCTTTATCAGGATCCCATTTCCATTCTGAGACAGTCTTTGAGAAGAGCTGTTTCCATATAATTAGTAGGAGGAAGCGACTAATGTGGTATGGGCAGAGTAACCTGTGTTGTTTTTGCGTTCAAGTGCCAGGAAAAGGAGCAGCCTAAGTCAGAAACACAGTGATTTGGCTCTCCCCCTCCATCTGTTTTGTTTTCCTTCCATCTCCCTCTTTTTGATGAGCTGGGTCTTCAGTCCCCCTTATAAAATCCCATTAGCTCTTAATGAAGTCGGGCTCCTAGCCTCTCGGCCTCACCTCATTTAGCACGATTGTCTGGCGGCCATTAGCATGGAGGCAATTACAGCCACACGACAAGAGTAATTGGAAATGCCGACAGGGACCCTGAGAAATGGGAATAAATAAATATAAAAAAAAATATTCAAACTAATAAGCTTCCATTCAGAAGGCAGGGAGGGAGCCGCATGTGTCTAAGTTAAATCAACATAATTACAATTAAGGTTGGGGGTAAAGAGGCTGGGTGAGGGGGAATGATATGAAGGATTGGAGGGTGATGCTTAGGACAGATAGAGAATATGACAGGACCAAACGTGGGATCATACAGACAAGCTCCTAATCAAGAGAACAGGACTAAACTGTGCTATACAAAAGGTCACGGCAAGAGAGCAGTCAGATCTAATTTCGTTTTTAATCCTTTTGGATTCCAGCTTAGATTTTCTCTGCAGAAGATACACTCCTCCAACTTAAAATCATTTAATTACTTTGAAAAATCCCTCACACCTCAGGCCAAGTTGTGTTCCTCTTTTACTGATGACATCTCATTCAGACTTCAGACTTCATGTCTTCTATAAAACAGTAAGAAGAGGTTTGGAGATCCTGAGCTCAAAGGTAAAGCTAATATAAGCACCGTATAGATTTAAAACTGCAACACAAGTCTCCTGATGGATTGATCTCAGCAGTGGAGAAGCTGCTCCTCTCTCAGATGAAGTTCTCTACATGAGCAAGGCTAAATGAGGCCGTAAACACTCGAAGCCAGCGGTCCACAAACATCTTATTTGAAATGGCACGCTGTTTAGGAGATGAGATCCTGTGATGAATTACTGCAGATTATATGATCCGATTACACCAAGGACTTTAGGATCCCAGTCCTGAGAAATGTTCTTGAATCATATGCAGCAATTCTACAAATGGAGATTGAAGTGAATGAAGTTTAATTGGTGCACTTAACCTGTGTGTTTAAAAATAAGTCCCTAAATTACATAAATATTAAGATTAAGCTATTGATGGTTAAAAGCTGTAAAATGTTCAGTACTCATCTTGATACCAATTTTGATACAAACCACACTAACAATAATGTAATTTTAAACACACAATACCTTAGTTTTATAAAATTACCATGTGGTATAAGCTGTATGTTTGTTTAGATAAAGATCAAGTCCATTCTAAAACTATTCAGGAAAGGTCAAATTTTGGATAATTGTTGTTTTTCAATACCAACATTTGTTCAATTTTAGATTTTTTTTTTTGTGTGTGTATCAATTAGGATTTGGGAATCCATTTCCTTTATGACCCTAAATCAGAGAGCTACTGATGATAAATGAGGGCCATGACCTACATATGTTATCAAAGACAAGCTTATTAGTCAAAAGAGAGACCTGCCCTTCAAGGCCGAGCAGAGGCTGTTCTTCAGAAGTGGAATATTAGATGAAACATGTGGTGCTTAAGGTTAGGAGTTAAATACTTACATAGCCATGAAATAACTGATTACCTGTTAAGACAACCGAACATTCAATATATAGTTACATGAGAATCTTCTATTACAGCGAGGTGTAGGTATCTTATGATCAATTTCCTTGTTGAAATTACAACCAATTTTGTTTCACATTCACTCAATTGAGTTCATTTTCAAAGTCTTGCTCTGCCAGTACGACATACTATATTCTGTAGTGTCTTTCTGTCAGCATACATAGGAAAAGATAATAAAGAGCAAAGAGTAAAGTGGGTTTACCTTCACCTTCCATGTCTCATTCATTCACTTTGAAGGATGAAAATCAAGCTGCAATGTATAGTTTTACATAGAATATAGTTTTACCGAGTTAAAATTTCAAATGAATTTCAGATTTTACCAGCTTTTATTAGCAGAATTGGGCTGAGACTAGACTAAACCAGACTTTCCCCCATGCATAATAATATTAAAAGTACTGCACCTAAATATGTCGGAAATCCATGTCAATCACTATATTAGAAGGACATGCATTTCTGTCAAATTGTTTCAGACTTTAGGAAAGAATCTGGTGAAACAAAAGCAGGAAGCAACCTGGTGACACACACACACACACACACTACCATGGGGTTCAAATCCGCCCATTTCATCCCTCCCCCTTCCCCCACGCTGCCCCCTCGCTGCTCAAAGCTGTGACAGGTGGCAGAAACCTGATCGACATTTTGCTTTCAGAGAGGAAACACTAACTGACCAAACCAAAGTCCTCCTCTGCTCTGTGAACGTGTAGAAATTAATTAAATGAAGTAGTATTAGATTGGTCGACAAACATATTTTCATAATAGTTTTTGTTAAAGTCATATTTTTGCTGGCTAAAGACCGCCACACACTACAGGAGAATTTGCCTGATTTTGGCTGTGATTTACTTCTCCCGGAGTTTAGGAGGCATGACCCGACTTTGTGTCCTCGTATGCGATTTTGAAGCCTCTGCACTCCTCGTGTGTGTGGCGTCAGTGTGACTCTGAGCTGCTCTGTCAGATCTTAACCATTAAACATCAGCAACGCTACAGTAACAGGGGTGAAGATGCAGATTAGCGATAGTGACTCTACTTCCTGTGTACATTATCGCCAACCTTCTGGGCAATAAAAATCATGTATCTGAAGTATTGCACCACCTTTCACAAATAATAATAACACAGTTTTGTCTTGCACCTAAACTAGAGGTGCAATGCTCTGATCTTTTGGACACTTAAGAGTCTCAAAGCGAGTGGTTTTACAGGAAAGACAGGAAACAGCTGATGCGAGTGCGCTCACAACGGTGTAGTCTGTGCTCTGCAGCCTTATCCCGCAGCGGTCTTTGCAATCGCAGATTTAAAATCTCATAAGATTCTCATCGTGTCTGTGTTGTGTGCTTTTTATCACACGTTTAAAAATCATTTAAGACCGAAAAATCTTGTAGTGTGTGGCGGACTTAAAATATAAATCAAATCTAGATAAAAAGTAACCTAATGACAAACTATGACTAGATGTGTCGACTAAAAGTACTGGTATATTTTCAGCATATATCAAAAACTTTAACATAAATTAATAAAAGGAACAAGTGGAAACTAGATCCAGGTTCTACTTTTCAATCTCAGAGCCCCAAATCAGACCAGAAATCTCAATATCCGAGGAACATGTCTGCGCATTACCCATTAAACAATACTATACAATTTATCCTAGTTTAAAGGGCCACTATGTAACTTTTTGGTTGGAGGTCTGTCACCTGCTTGTTTCTATGGGTATGTCATTCCTCTGCTGGGAATGTTTCACAGTATGACATTAAACAGCTCTACCTTACATGTATTAAATTACAGGTGGTTTTATAGCTCAAAAATACCAAGGAAAAACTGGCGTTCTGAGCGTGAGCAGGATTGCCTCTCCACAGATCTGACCTGTAAGTTGGTCTGGTTTGGTCTCCATGATGATAGAAAGATTTAATATATCATACTGTGAAACATTGCAGACAAAGCAATAATGTATCATTGGAGAAAAGCATTTGTCAGACCCCACCAGAAAAGTTCACTATATATAAAACATCTGGTTAACTATTTGACATTTTCATTGACTAAATCTTGACTACACTTGAACACCAATGAGGTGTGGGAGCGAACTACAGTCTCAATGAACCGCATCCATGAAAAAAAAAAAAAGAGAGAAGGGGATTGTAGTCTCTGCTCTGGTGAATAATGGCTTGGGACATTGGAGTTTGAGCTGGCCTCGGGTGTAAAGGGCCCAACCGGGAAACAGGAAACCACAATACTCAGAGAAAGAGTTCCCTGGGGGGCGTCCACAAAAGCAGTACAAGTGGCGTCCCGGGCAGTGGTGGTCCCAGCCGTCAGCACTTCCCTTTTAGCATTGGACACTGCTACATGTGGATTATTATAGGCCCGTGGATCTGGAGCACATGTGCGTTTTGTCACTGATGGCCTGTCACTCGGATTTGGGCCTAAGCTCTGGCTACTGTGCAGAAGATGAAATACAATAGTGCAGTCTCCCAAATCAAATGTAACTTGCCAAGTCTGCCTCTGACAAGTGGAAGTGGACATGACTGCGTATTTCCAAAAAATTAAAGGGGCTCTACCTGATTTCAAACCTTGAGTCAGGAACACACTTCAGTTTGAACTTTTAGCCCTGCTCATCTAAGTCCGTTCTGCTACTGTGGTATTGCACCATGACACAGAAACAACTGTTTGGGACAGTGTCAGGCAGTTGATTTCTTATAGTTCTCAAATCTCTGCAACTATTTGCAGTTTTGTCACGCTAGAAAATGCTCCATGACAGACAATCAAGTGTTTGGGATAGAGTCAAGGAGTTGGTTTCACATGATACTTAGGAATAGTGTGTCTGATTAGATGAAAAATGGTAACTCTGTCCAAAGCTTCCTTAGTTTCATTAGAAATTAGTTATTAGTAAAATGAATATATTCTATGTTACAGTCTACACATCTTAACAAGAATAAATTACAATCAGGTACAGTTCTTTTAAAGGTAATTTTTTGAGCATTTATTTATCTGTATTCTCTAGATGCACTCATTCATCTGGAGAATATTCCAAGAATTAAAACATTTTTGATTCAGGAAAAAAACCCCAAACTGCATTGCCATGAGAGACAGCAAAAAAGCCCACTTCCATATAAGATAATAAGATTGAAATTGTTGGATCAAGTGTCATAAAAAAATAATCAGATTATTGCTCTATTGAAAACAATGAGTTTCACCTCTATCTTATACATGGTTTTGAAACGAATTCTTAATTATTATTTTTTGGTGAGAAAACTACATTTGGGTGTTAGCAGATACAACAATAAAAAAATATGAAAAAGAACAACCATACAAGCAGCTAAGCCTTGGTCGAGTTAGTTATCAGAAAACTTGCAATTTCTATGGAAACCAGAGTCACAAGTTGCCTCAGCCCCTGGAGTGAAAATCTTCTATCAGACACAAACATGACAGGAGATTGTGATGTGGGAAAATCCCGTCTCCACATAAATCCACTTCACCTTGACAACGCTGATGTCGCTGTACCAGAAAGCTCCTTCCTGTCCAGACAAATCAGATCAGAAAACTATTGGCTATCACAGGTGCAGCAGTGCGTTTTGCCGCGAAATTGGAAATCCACAAAATAACATACGAGTATGTCCTTGTCCAACTCACTGTCCCTGTTATTTAAATAAAAATAAAATACTAATAAGAGTGTATTTGTCCAAAATAGCCAGAGATGGGAAGTAGTCTTTACAATTACTTTACAATTACTATGTTTTGATAAAATTCTACTTTCAGGGTAGTTTTTGGACACCATACATTTTTACTTCTACTTGAGCACAATTTTGTTGTTTTGTTGTAACAACAAGTACTGTTGTACTCTCACTTTAGTAAAAGTTTTGGATATTCTTCTCACTTTACAAGTGACAAAAGCTTTATGTTGGCAATATTAAGTGATTCCTTAACCCTAACCATTCATTTATTTATTTATTTATGCATTTTTGTGTTTATTCTTTGTAAATACATAAAATTACATAAACTTAAAAAAATGTACATTTTACATCCAACCTTACTGGGAGTAAAGAATTTGAAGAAATTACTGAGTATGCAAAGTAATTTCTTCAAATTCTTTGTTGTTCTTCCTTGAGTAATTATTTGGGATACTTCTTTTTAATTTTATTGAGTAATATTATTTAAAGTAATATTACTTTTTTTGTGTACAGATTGTGGCTAGTCTACCCACCTATGAAAATGGCTCCATAGCAGAGCTGCAAGATTATTCACAACTGAATAGAAATCACAGTTAAAATGGACGCAAGTAGCATTGTAGCTGTAGTTCCAACCAAATCAGTAAAGGCTGCAGTTTTTGAAGAACCACTGTTTTCTGCACAAACAACCAAATGTCCTGTCTTATTCTTCATAAAAACTGCCTGTAGTTTACATCTGTACAAACTGGACATGATGATTGTGTAAACTTTATCAATCTCAAAGCTTGTCAGAAAAAATGTACTAGTCTAGAGTAATCACTCCGCTGTAGATTGGACGTTGGCGATGTAGGAAGACGGACGGGGGTGTGGGTCTCCAACAAGCAGCAGATTTAATTAGGGAAATCTCATTAAGGCTAACAAAATTAACCGTAAAACAATCCTTGGTGGGGAATGGCGGTGGGTGTTGGGGGCCATGGAGACGGGATGTGTGATTAGTCTGGACTTTGTGTAACGACCAATACAGTTTAGCATAACCAGACCATTTAGTGCACAGCAAGAGACCACTGCGTGAGCTCTGGCCCCGACAGGCTGTGATCACATGACCACACAACATGGTAGAATCCCTGTAGTTTAAATCTAAGCTGGAGGACAGGTCTGAATACTACAGCAGAATGTGCTGTTTAAAGGCCCTATATAAAATGGACTAAATTAATTCTGCTGAGCTTTTAGCCATGTTATAATGTTATTGCCACGTCAAAAACATATGTGGAGTTGTGTTTTGTTTCATTCACACATCTTTTATTATAAGTCTGTCTACATCTCCAAAGCTCAAAAGGCTCTGTTCCACCTTGTGATGTCATACCGGCTTGTCAAAACCTGATCCCGTCAGATCTCAGAAGCTCAGCAGGGCCGGGCCTGGTTAGGACTTGGATGGGAGATCACTGGGAAAATCAGGTGCCACAGGGGGGCGCCAGTCGCAAAAAAGCTGTTGTTGTGTCATTAGGCAAGGCACTTCACCCATATTGCCTAGTATGAAGTGAGTGTCCAGAAAAGCGCTATATAAAATTGATGCATTATCATTATTATTATTATGAAGCAGTAATTTTCAAGTTAACAGCTGTCTTTTACCTTTTCCAGGGCTGAAATTATCTAAATGATTTTAATGAAGGTGTATGAAGTTTACAAACACAGTGGAGCCTGTATTACCACATGACATCACAAGGTGGAACAGTGTATTCTAAATACTAAATACATTTTCATAGTATTCTTCCTAACACCGATAACAGGTCAGTATTGTAATTACTGTGTCAGATCTATATGACATTCAATTCTATAATATGAACACAGCCTATTGTCCTTGCTGTGTCTCTGCCTGGAGTGTCCTTTCTGAGTGTTTTTGCAGATGGATATTTTCAGCCACAAAAGCTAACTTTGTCGCGTACAAAGTGACTCCTAGAATTCCCCGGAGAAAACGCATTTAATCCCAACTTGATCCAGGAATGAAAACAATTGTCAAACAGGGCAGCTTCGGGGATAAATCTGGAGGGCTGACCTTTCCCAAATGTCAGGGCTGTAGGAATTTTTAGATGGCAACTCGTAAACCCGAAACTGAGAGTGTGATTATGCATAAATGTGGAGGTTTGATGCCTTACTAGAGCCTTTTTACTATTAGTATTTTAAAACAATGATGGTTGTTTTGTTATGTGTCTTTAAAGAAGACCTATTATTATGTTATAGTTGTTTCTCATTGACGCTCTTGAAGTTGTATTTGAAGTGATTTGTGCATGTTTAAGCAATCTTTAATCACTTATTTTCAAGATACCATATTGTCGATCAATCTCTGTTTTCACCACCAGCATACGCCCGCTGCTCTGTAGCTACATGACTCTTTGTGGTGATGACGTTTTCGGCAACGTCTGCTCACATTGGGCATCACAGTTTTCTAGAATGGAAATCAGCAAACTTGTTTCTTTTATCAAGTTGTTTTAGATTAATATTGTGTTCTAAAATTAGAAATTTATAACATAATGATCCACAGGTCTCATAGACTATAGCAAATACAATTGCTCTTCTTTAAATGATTATTTGAACAGCCCTACCTTACATTTTATTCAATTACAGGTGGTTTTATAGCTCAAAAATATAAATTAAAACAGGCATTCTGACTGTGAGTGGGGTTGGCTCTCCACAGATCTGTAACTTGGTCTGGTTTGGTCTCCATTGAAGGATACTGTGAAATGTTCCAGACAATGTAATTAACATTTCCATGGAGAAAAGCATTGACAGAGTTACACAATGCACTTAAGAAATGTATCACAGCCTTGACACTGTTTTTTTTTTTTGTATAAATGACTTTGTAGTCATTTGCACATGTGTGAAAAAAAATGAACTTGTTGTTTTGGTTTAAACCACAGGGACTCGCTTTGGCGGCCATATTTAAACACTTTGAGTCATTTACACCTCATTTTCTCTCTGACAGCGTCCAGAATGACTCAAGCGAAGGTGGACAACAATAACTACGCTTTAAAAATATGACAAAGTTGCACTTTTAATGCATGAGAGGAGACTGAAATACAACATGCAGTCATCCCAACAAGTACAGGAGCCTTCTTTAATGATGATTCAACACACTTAAATAAAACTATTTGCCAGGAGATTGAAACTGAGTTTATAAAAATTAACATATCATAAATATTGTACAACTACTACTATTGTCAGCTAAAATAAGTATAATGGAATGGGACAATAAAACAATAATAGTTTACTTATCACAATAAAAAGGGTAGGGTAGATCCTGAGCAGAAGAAAGCTAGTAGTTATGCCATACTTTCTCTTTTGGATTGCTGTAGTTTTCACTTATAACAAAGTACAACACTATGGTAGTTGTTTAAACATGGGACTTTTTTGAATAATATTGAGAACATTGTTACCTCCACAAAAACATACCAGAAACTGCGTTTGTTTCATTCACAAATGTTTGAGCAATCATTTATTATTAATCTGTCTACATCTCCAAAGCTCAAAACGCTCTGCTCCATCTTGTGATGTCATGTTCAGAGATTGGCAATTCCAGCGCTGAAATTATTCAAATGATTCTAGTGAAGGTGTATGGAGTTTAAAAACACAGTTACTACATGACATAACAAGGTACAACACAGTGTTTTCTGTTTGAGAGAAGAACTCAGCTTAAATATGCAGGGTGTGTGTGTGAATGAAACAAAACACCACTCCAGGTATGTTTTTGATGAGGTAACAACATTATAACATAGAACAGGAAATAGCGTAATATGGGCCCTTTAAGGTCATCATCATATTATTGTTAATTGTAAATATTTTGGCCGTGATAATCGTGAAACAAAATCTCTATATTGTCCCCCAACTAGCAGTCATTGTCATTTTACTATTTAACAAAATCCAACTGTCAAACCAAAGTGAGTAAGGGTTTAAAACAACAATACGATATCTTCACCCTCATAAAATTGCAAAGATGTAGAAAGTCCAATCATGACCTTCTGACTAATGCTTTTTACAGATCAGCTTCACAACATCAACAATAACCACCAATTACTTTAGCTTTTCTCCATGCCCACAGGTAAAGGTGCATTGTGTAACTTTTCCGGTGGAGGGTCTGTCAAATGCTTTTCTCCATGGAGATGTTATTGCTTTGTCTGGAATGTTTCACAGTATCGTGAACTTTCTATCTTCATGGAGACCAAGCCAGACCAAGTTACAGGTCAGGTCTGTGGACAAGTAATCCCGCTCACAGTCAGAATGCCTGTTTTTCTTGGTATTTTTTGTGGAATAAAACCACCTGTAATTGAATAAATGTAAGATAGAGCTGTGTAATGTCATACTGTGGAACATTGCAGGCAGAGCAATGACATTTCCATAGAAACAAGAAGGCGACGGACCCCCAGTGAAAGAGTTACATAGTGCGCCTTTAAAATAATCTCACATTTGCAAACAGTGGATTCAAAACAAAACTCCACAACCTCTTCAATACTGATTTGAACTTAGATCATAGGCGAAAATGCAAATAATGTTTTAGTCCAAAAGAAAGTCAATGAGAGCTTTATAAATCATAAATAAAGATTGAATTTCCAGCGTCAGGCGAAACAAAAATCGAACATGTCATTTGGACGTGTGTGAAAAGTGTCCACAAGTGATTGAGATGATTGTTGGTTTGACTGAACCAGAGTGAAGCACTGCTAGGAAATCATTATGTGCGTAGCTTGGCATGCCAACCCGTTTATATCCTGAATTATATTTCACTGTGTGCTCTTACATTAAATCACTGACTGGAGCTGGAATCAGTATGTCTATGACTGTTGTTGAGATGTTTTATGGGAGAGAAGTATTCAAAACTTTGAGCTTTTTATGTTGTACTGTCTACTGTACTGATATAATACACACATTAGCTAACGCAGACAAAAAGTTTTAAGATAGTTTATAGATAGATACTCAAGAAAAAATACAAAATGGATTTCAACAACTTAGAACACCGTGGAACATTCTGGGTAAAGCAATAACATCTCCATGGAGACAAGCATGCTTCACCAGAAAAGTTCATTTAAAATTCTAAAACAGTAATACAGTGTAAACAATAGGCCAGAATATCATGTACTTTATATCTCTACACTGTTAATGTGCTTACTGAAATGGACTTACAGTGAGTTTGTTGGCACCAGTGCAGAGACTATGGGGTGTGCTGTCAGCTCCAGGCCCAGAGTCCAGCGCTCCACACGAAGGCTGTGAACAGACCAGACACACTTTAGACATGGTTCATTTACGAGATGTGATCATCGGCGCAGTAATGTAATCTAATGCAGTGTATTAAGGAATAGGCACAGTCTAATTACAAACAAATGGAACACAATTGTACAGTATCCTATAATATTGCACTGGTTTACACATGGTTTAGGATCACATTTTTATATAGAGCTTTTCCACCGTCAAGGCACTCAACTCACCCATTCACACACATACATACCCAAGTGTACACAGACAATGGGGGTGAGGTGGGTTAAGTGTCTTGCCCAAGGACACAACAACAGTATATATCTTTCAGAGCTGGAATCGAACTGCCAACCTTTGAATAAGTGGACAAAAATTATATAAAAATGCATTTAATCAGGCCTAACTTAGTAAAAAAGCAGCAGGTTCCTCTTCTGCAACAAAGGACACAATCCGGAACAGACAACCACAAAAAAACCCAAAACACTACTATACAACAAACTCTACTCAAAGATGCTTTACATTTCATTATGCATTCACTAAACTCAGTAGCCACTCATGAAGCCACAGCTGCCCTGGAGCTGACTGACCCAGAAATGGCTGTCAATCATCGCCAACAGCCTCTCCATCTAGCCTGGCCAGTCCCAACCAGAAGCTTTTACAGTACTTTACAAAGAGGTGCGAGCCTGGAATCATATCCTGTCTCCCTGATTTCTGATGGGCAGGACTGACAGGCGGATTAACCAATCAGAGAAACGCATGGTCCATTTGTAGCTAAACAAACATGGCGGCTTATGAGTAAAACAGAAAAAAAACAACAAAAAAAATAACAGGGAGAATCAGGGTGGATTTCAGCAGAATCATTAAGCAAAGCACAAGACTCTTATCTCAGGGAAAGACATTATATATTTTGTCTGAATTTTCGTAAGGAGATCTCTTACGTAATTGAGAGGCACATACACCTTAGTGGCTATGATTAGACCCTCCCAATGGGCCGATGGTCCAGAGACTTCTGGATTTGGACAGAAGATAGAAAGAACTGGTTGGTCTCTCCAACCATTAATGGTATTAACACACCTTGAGTGTAATTTTGTGTGACAAGAGTAAAAACATAGTGGCAAACAAATTCCTCCAAGCACTTCACTGGTGGTTCCTGTGTGGCCCCACTGAGCCAATCTTAGGTCTTATATTTGTACTGACAAATAAATCATACTAAAACTGTTTAGGCAAGCTATAATTTTGTCCTATTAATGTGATTTTTTGCAGTATCGATTCTTGCTCAAACCGATACTAGTTTTTAGTAACAGTTAGTTGATACTTTTGACAAACCTACAATCCAGAAGTTTACAGTACATAAAATGTAAATGACTGAACTTCACGTGTTTGAGTTTAATATTAAACTCTCCTCCACACTGGTTCCAGGCCTGAGCAGTGCATAGGAATTATGGCGCACATGCTAAAGATTTAAGTTCAATCAGGCATTGAGGGCCGGACACCTGATCTTTCACTTGAAGCCGAACAGTGGGAGAGTGGTGGGGCCTCCCAGCGGGGGCTTGTACCTCCAGCGCTGTGCCTCTGAAGGGCTGCTATTTATCCAGGCTGCTGGGCTCTGCGGGGACTACTGTGTGTGTGGTAGCTATAGGCCTCAGTGGATCAGGGATACAGGGAGAGCTGGGCAGATTTAGGGCCCTTCTGCTTTTAGACCTATCAATCTTGCTTCAAAATGGGAGGCAGTCTTCAGCTTTCCTCCTGGCATGTGAAAGTCCAAGGTTGAAAATGGATTTATGGCACTGGCTAGGAAAATCACGCAAAACGTCTATAAGGCTGTGCTGTGTTTTTGGTTTGATTGATAGCAAAGAAACAAGAACTTATTTGTGTCCAAGGAAATGAAGTTAAAACCATAATTTAGAAAATTCTCCATGGAGATAGATAAGTTTAATGCCAGGTGCCTAGTGGGAGTCCTAATATGTTTGTCAGTGCAACAAAAAATCAAAAACTAAGAAAAAAAAACAAACATTCTTCTATTTAAATCTATTTTTGACTAAAAAGTTACATGGTGGGGCTTTGAGTGGATATTTATTGTGGATATTTTGAAATATGATTTCAAGTGGCAAGATTTCCATGGGCAAGATTTCCATGAACCTTTTCCACACTATGTAAAATGAAATGGTGGCCAACTGAACAAGCCCACATTTCATTACTCCCTTGGAACCACCTTGCTACTCCCAGAGTCCTGCATGTACTGCACAATGTTATACTCAAACTCAAACATTTTCTATCTTGCTTTCCCTTTTTTAAGACGTGGCACACAGTAGGTATAAAATAAAGAATCTTAACCTTTGCCATAATATTGAGTAATGCCATAAAAGTGTTGCTGTTACCCAGATTGCGGTTACCTAACTCCTGCTGTCTAACTTTAGAAAGTTGTATGTTATTTTAAAGGAAATCCTGGTAGTATTGTTTATTTGACTATTGTATAAACACTGGGCTAAAACTTTCTAAACATTGCCGCTAATGATATTAAAGGTAGGCTTAAAAGCCCAAGTCAACGGAAATGACTTAAGGATGTAGATTCAGTTTCAGAGCAAAACAACCCCCTCGGACCATAGGAGATTTGACAGGGAATTTTTCTTAGGTTTCTTTCTGCTACAAAGAAAACATTTGAGCTTCTTGGTAATCCGCCGCGAGCCCTCCCTGAGCTCCTGGGCCCTTCCTCCCTTCGGCCATCCCTGCAGCCTGGGTCGGAGATGCTAACCTCCCGCTCCTGTATCACACACACTCATGTTGGGTTGTGGTGCCTCTTGGGGACATACATTGACTTCCATTGATTTCCTGGAGACTGGTTCTAACCTTAGCTAAACTTGCCTACCCACCTAAACCCTAATCATAACCCATTTGAACCCATATTTGAACTATGACGTAAATAAATCCTCTATTAAGTTTAAAGTTCAGACATAGGTTAATCAGATATGGGCATTTTAGGTCATTTAGATCACATGTTACCTTTTATTGTTTTAACATGTTTCAGACATTTTATTTTCGTTTTTGGTGCTCTGAGGCTCTGCTCCCTTTGTTCTTTAGGCTATGTCACTCCGCCTTCAGAGCACTATCACAACACAATCAGCATGCATCCCGCTAATGAAACTACTGCACATTTCATCAGATTTGTCAAGTTGTATAGAGTTTTGCTTCATGATTTGCAGATTTATGGAGAATTGTCGTATGGGAGCGTGGATAACATAGGCTTGTGGACTGTGCATTGAAATATTATTACAGCTAACCGCAATGAGAGTTCAAATAAGGCCTGGGAGAGATCACTAAATTACTGAAACATGCATGGATGACATCTAAAACCTCTTGGCATGGAAACCCCATCCCCACAATGTGATAAATACCTTCCCCAACACAAACAGTAAGGGAGTGTTTTCCGAGAGTGTCCATGACCCCTCAGGGACCCGGCTGACCTTCCTGTTGACGTCAAAGTGAATGGGAGCAAGAGTCGGAGCAGAGAGGGGCTCCACCCAGGGGGCTGGAGGTCTAATCACCAAACTCCTCACAAGAGACACAGAGGAAACATTAGGATTCCGCCATGGCTCACTCATCTTATAGCTACACAGGTATATGAGGCAAAAAGGACTAGGAAAAATCACTTTATGTTTGCTTCCATCAACTGAACTCTAGCTGTTAACAATGTGAGTGATATGTTATGTTCCATTTGTCATTTAGTCTGGCCTGTCACGGTAACAAATTTTGAAGTGTGATATGTTGCTGAAGTAAATATAGACGATAAAAGATAGTATTGAAACTAATCTATGCCATTGACACAGAAACCCAAGAGCAGATAAACCACAAAAAGTATTCTAAATGTACAAAATAGTTAAAATGAGCTACAATAGATAAACAGCAGAATGAAACTCTGACTCACAGAAATCAAGTCTTACAGCATAGCCAAAAAATCACCAAAAATGTCACAGTAGTGCAAATAAAAAGCACACACAATAAATACTGACCCCAAAATAAATTGTTCCAGCTTTCACATATTGAACAATAGAAAGTATCCTGACAGGCCTAGTTAATGTAGGGAATATCTCAAACGCATTGATTGACCTTATTTTTGAATTTGCCCCAAGCGTCACCATTATAATTCTGGTTGTATGATTTTGCATTGGGGTGCTGATCTCAATAGCAAAGTTATAAAGAGGCAACAAAGTCAACCTACTTTATAAAATACTTTAATGGTGAGACCTTTCCCAAATTCTTCTTTGAAATGAATGGGGTTCTTTGAAGTACTAGTTACAACAGATGTGCAGGTTAGCAGCAGTCAGAAGTAAAAATGGGTGAGGCGGACTTGTATGGGACTGTTGTAGTAAAATAACGTCTTTTGATGTAATTGCTGTATGACTCAAGAAAGCAATGAGTTGTTGCACTGCGTAATATTTCTGGTGGAGGGTCCACCACCTGCATATCCACATGAAAATGTTATTGCTTTGTCTAGAATATTTCACAATATAAATTAAACCCATCTATCACAAGGGAGACAAGCAGGTTACAGCACTACGCTACATTACAATTCAGATTTGTGGAGAGTCGCCTCTATTTACAGAAGAAATTATTGTATTTTTGAGCAACAGAAACACCCATAATGAACAAATGCTAGATGGAAATATTTAGTCATACCGTGGAACATTCAAGGAAAAGCAATAACAACTCCATGGAGACAAGCAGGTAGCGGACCGTCCACCAGAAAGTTAAAAATTCAAGTTGAAATTACACTGCAGCAATAACTGACAGCCAGGTAAGAATACATTTTATGTTTATGTCTTGTATATAGTCATAATCTATGACACTGGTGGATCATTCTGTTATCTTGGACATTTTAAGTTGCAATATTCATCTAAAACAACTCCTGGATAGCTGTAGATCAAGATAGCGAGCATTTTTTTCCCCTACCTGTATCACCAGCTAAGAAAAAAAGGGAGAACGACTCACAGTACAGAACACATTTATGGAACAACTTTGCCTAAGTTTGTTCCACAGAAGTCTTGAAGGATATGACTCAAAGGGCGCTGGTCCCAAGATAAGTTGTCAAGCCTTTTGCAGGTTTTATTGTTGCAGTGTGTACAACATTTGCTCATATCAATAATGGGATATGCTCCAGTGCATCCGGTGAATCCAGGGAGGGAGTATAGCCTCATTTGACTCATTTGATTGCACTGTTCTCACTGGTGCTGGAACAGGTGTAGAGGAGATGCACACATGATTGAATATTCACAGTTTCTGCCTAAACGCCCCTGTCTGATCATATGGAGGGGTCCGCCGAGTAGCTGAGAACTCCAGATGGTCATCTTTAAGATTCCCAAATCCTCCACTTTCCTCTGGCATCGGCTCCGGGGTCAAGGTGTGAAGGGAGGAGCAAAAGAGCCGTTTCCCACAATCCCCACGCAGCCATAGCCCCCCAGCTGTTCCTGGGCTTCCATAACAACAGCTGCGCAGAGGTTTAGTGGTCCACGTCTCCATGGCAACCGCGGGATCAATTGGCATGCACAGACTCGGCGTGCTAATAGCCAAAGTGACATTAAACCATAATTTCATTTCAATAAAACGCAGACAGGTTTTTTATGGCGCGAAGATTCAGCGGGGACATAAAACGGAAGGCAAATAATTAATTTTGCATAATAATGCCGATGGCTTGTGGTGTGCCCCAAACTGACAGAATCTCCCACGCACACAGAGGCAAACTCACACCTCACGTCGTTCCTGCCTCTGGAAATGAACTCAGTCCAAAGTGAAGAGGATCTCCAGTCGGACACAATGGAGCTGGAATGCTCTCAGGGCTGCACATGTATGTGTCACAGATCAGGGAGCGCCAGGAAGTGCTACAGTCAGAAATAGTTGTTTTCCTTTGACAAACAGGATACAAGTCACATGGACACCTTTACAGTGAGGATACGCACATTGGGGTTACACCGTACACTGCTCTACCATTAGTCACACTCCACTTCCATTTTCCTATTGCAGGTGGGGATTTCACAATTTTGAATTTAGTGTTACAATTATTGAGAAAGATCATCCTTTTTTAACTTTATTCTTACAATAATGCAATGGATTTATACAGCATCTTTTAAGACACCCAAAGAACTTTACATTGCATTATTAATTTACTTCACATGCAGTAGTGGTAAGCTACTAGTGTAGCCACAACTGCCCTGGGGCAAATTAACAGAAGCAATGGTGCCAATTTATACCACTTTGCATTACATGCAAAAGGAGTTGAAGATGTAAAAATGATATATTAATCCATCATATATAATAAACAGGTCAACTGACTTGAGATAATAAAACAATGTATGATATTACATGATAGGTCTAATAGTGTGGCCATGATTATTCATGTAACAGGTCACAATAAAATCATAAGAACTCATAAATAATTAATCATAACAATTTTAGCAGCAAAATTAATTCATTTCAATTCAATCTTGACTCCAAAAACATAATGTAAATCTAAACCTTTTTATATGGCAGTTTATGTCAAATTAACTTTACTTTAAAAGTTTGAATCCTCTGCAAGCTCATCTGGTCAGTGTCTGCAGTATACTTCTCAGGTTTTCAAAGACTCTGGATGACAATGGCAGAATGTCCCAGAGGGGTAACTGGAGCTAGCATGGCGTCACCGTGAGTTTAAGCCCAACATTTAACGAGCGATGGAGCTGATACAGGCCGCTGTGGCAGACAAAACACACAAAACACAAGTCCAATCCATGTCCAGCTGCCACCAGAGCCTTCAACTACACACCCTCATCAAATCTTTACATTGACAGACACTAAACATGATAGTCCCAAGTGCAAAGGACAGAGGGGAAGTCACACAGGAATCTATGGTTAAAAATACTTTGTGGTGAGTTATAATAAGAGCTGTATTATGAGAGTATATAACAAGATTATCATGTATCTTAAAGGTCTTATATTACACAAAACTGACTCTTGTGAGCTTCAAGCCATGTTAATGTTGTTATCTGCACAAAAAGATACCTGGAGTTGTGTTTTGTTTCATTCACACGTGTTTGAGTAACGATTCATTATTTGTCTGTCTACGTCTCTAAAGATCAAAATGTTCCACCTTGTGATGTCATGAAGCGGTAGTTTTCAAGTTAACAGCTACCGTTTCCTTTTAGTACAGCAGAGATTGGCAATTCCTGAGCTGAAATTATCCAAATGATTCTAGTGAAGGTGTATGGAGTTTAAAAACACAGAGAAGCACTTCCTGTATTACCACATGACATCTCAAAGTGGAACAGAGTGTTTTATTTTTGAGAGTTGAGCTCAGCCTAAATATTCAGGATCTGTGTGTTAAACATGTGTGAACAAAACAAAACACAACTGCAGGTATGTTTGTGATGAGGAAACAACATTATTACAGAGAACAAATAAACTGCAATAATGTTATGTTACTGGCAATGACTTATCCACCTTATTCCACTTTTACCTCTGACTGCTCCTAACCCACACTTCCATTGGTGTTGGCACTTCCAATTGGGTGGGAATCTCATTAATTCCAATGGCAAACTATAGAAAAGTCTTGCTACTATAAAGAAGGTGGAATTCAGCACAAGTTAACAATGGACCTTTTCTGGGTAGCTTGAATAGAGCTTTTTAGTCTGTATAGAACGTATTTGCTATTGAGATCAGCAGCTCTATGCAAAATCATAAAACTGCAAGGAGGAGTAAATTTACTGGTGGTGCCTTCTCCTGCTTGTCGCCATGAAAATGTTGTTCCTTTGGCCATAATGTCCCACAGCATGGCACAAAACTAGAGGCGCTCCGATCAGAAGTCTTGAAGATATACTTGATTGGCTGAAACCTAGCACATAAACTTTGATATAGTGATGCAGGCTACTTTATTATTTGAAGAAAAAAAAAACAAAAAAAAAACGCTATCTCCAAAGAGAATGTTATGAACTTTGTATTTTAATGGAATCACGAATTATGAGTTGCTTTTACCCTTTATTTTGACTTGACCAATTATGCTTATCTGAACTTGTTATGTTGAACATCTTAATATGCAAATTTAGTCAGTGTTTAACAATGTTATCAAATATTGCACTTTCTCCCATATTGTACACCCTTGTCAGAATAGAGACAAAAGGCAGTTCTGATTGAGTGTGGACATGGCAAATACATTTCAATGTGTAATGTCACCACTGGAGTCCTCCTTTTAATGAATATGACGGAGAGAGAGTAAATCTTTGAGGATAAAGGGAGATTATCCAAATAGGGGCTAATGATGTGAGAAGAGGTCATGGATTTAAACAATTGGAAACAAAACAGGTACATTTCTATTGTTCAAAGCATTTGCGTTTTTGCCAGCCTGATTATTCTGCATTAGGCATTCATAGATAGAGTGTTCTTGGCGTGCATGCTGTTTTCAATCTTGCTAACAGTTCCAAAAGTCAGCATGCTTTGTGTATCTTAAACTTCTCACTTCTCCACTTCGGTTATTATGTTTGAGCCCGCCATCCCAAATGTAATAAAGATGAAGTCACTATGAAGCTATTGGTAACACAGTGTATTTCACCAGTGCTGTTCTAAACCCCTCTAGGCTCCATTGTATCCACAGAACAGAGTTATGTTGGTACACGCTCAACTTTCACCATAAAAAGTTACAACAATTGTATTTAGACCTTTATTCACTGTGTAATGGCATGGCGTAAAATTAGAGGGAATTATATGGACTATGATGCTTTGCTTTATTTCAGTTCAACTAACATTAAATATTTACCTTCTTATACTGTTTCAGTTAATTACATTGTATAACCTAGCATAAGAAAGTTAATTCTAGTAGGGCTTCTATATCTTTATGTGTCAGATGCCCCGAAATCCACCTATATCCCGTTGTTTAACTGAGATGGGGGCAGGTTTACGACATGTAACATCTTTAAATCATTATTAACATACGCAGAGTTGTATTTTGACTCTGTGTAAATGTTGTGTATTTGGCTGTAATGTCCCACAGTATGGCGTATAATGTGTGTATCTCCGTGGAGAATGTACGAAGTATGGTTGTATTTTGATGGATGTATGTTTTTGAGTAAACCTCTATTTGAGGCTTGAGTGTCCCAAAAAAATCCAGTTTTTAGCTACCCCCAATCAAATGATATGCCTTTCCTTAATCCATAGACAGTAGCTCTAGTAATAGTAGTAGTATTTGTGGTGCCTCAAAAGTAATACTTCAAACTACCCTAAAGAACTTTCATTTGCAATATTATACTGTAAAGGATTTTGTTAACTTAACAGTAACTTCTTCATGTTGACTTTACTGAGATGCATCGACCCTGGTCTCAGATTTGTTATATATTGTTTTTGAAACAAGAATGATTTTAGCCATAAGAGTTTACAGTCCACTGTCCACTATACTACTGTGAAACTTTTAATACTGCAGTAGTGTAATATCACAGTTATTGTTACATCCCTAAATCTTCAGTTGCCCGTCTTTATCATAGCCACATGTAAACCAAAGAACATAACGTAATTCCCGCAACAAAAAAATCCTGACAGTTGAAAGATGTCACCCCAGTGGCAGATAGAACATTCAACCCTGAGTTAAATGAGTTGTTAAGGCACATATTTTTGCAGAGCAGAAAAATCCATTAACTTCACAGCAAGTGACCCAAGACTGGAGTAGATTTCACAGATTCGGAGAGAACAGTATCCTCTTACCCGCCGCAGTGCAAAAGTGCTGTGTTTGTAGTATAGGGCCATCAAAGGCTTCTAATGCTGCCAGCTGAGGCCATTGTAAAGGGTCTATATTATGGCATTTTCTGATGGATGTTATAATGTTGTTTCCTCATCAAAAACATACCTGGAGTTGTGTTTGGTTTCATTCACACATGTTTAAAACACAAACTCAGCATATTTAGGTTCTTCTCACACACTTCTCACAGAAAACACACCTTGTGATGTCATGTGGTAATACAGAGGAGTGCCCCACTGTGTTTTTAAACTCCATAAACCTTCACTAGAATCATTTGGATGATTTCAGCCCTAGAATTGCCAACTTTGACTGAACTAGAGGTAAAAAGTAGCTGTTAATTTGAAAACTACCAGTAAATGACATCACAAGGTGGAACAGACTGATAATAGGCACCCAAGGTACCCAGACTGATAATAATGGATTACTCAAATGTGTGAATGAAACAAAACACTCAGGTAACAACTTTATAACATGACTTAAAGCTCACAAGAATCAATTTTGTGCAATATAGAACCTTTAAGGAATGAGGCTCAAATGCACTATGTATGTAACTTTTATAGTAGAGAGTCCGTCACCTTCATATGTCCATGGAGATGCTATTGCTTCACCTGGAATGTTCCACAGTATGCCATTACTCAATACGCATGGAAACAAACAGAGCCACCAGGCCAAGTTACTGGTCAGATTTGTGGAGGGGCAACGCCAATCACAGTTGTAATTTTTAGGCCATAGCAACACCTGTAATTCAATAAGTTTAATGCCATACTATGGAACATCCCAGGCAAAGCAATAAAATCTCCATGGAGACAGACCACTACAAGTTACATAGAGTACTGTTAACAAATAATTGAGAAATAAGTGAGAAATGGTCAAATTTGAAGAGTTGTTACCAAATATTGAGAGCTTTTATTGGTCTTTCATCAAATTTAGCTCTGTCTACTATTACAGGCGATCCTGATTTACAAGCATATGGGTCTATGCAAATCCATAAAGGGGGTAAACATCGGATTAACGACCCGGTGGTCATAAAACTTGCCCCAACGTCCGGAATACTAAAGCAGGTCTCTACACGGTATGTCTAGACAATCTCATCTCAGACTGTGCAGAAATAGCCCTGATGGAATTCTCACTTTTATTAAAAAATGGGGGGAATATGAGGCAGACAGAAAGATGAAGATGTATGGGGGACTTAAAGAGTTGCTATAAAAAGCCACACGTACGTAATCTAATAAACAATATGCGAAGGAGAGGGAGTTCTTCTAACAAAACCTTAACGCTGGGCCCATTCTGCTCAGAGATGGCACTTGAATTGGACCAATAATGAGGAAATGAATTGATGTGGGCTGACATTCATCACTCCATAGCGCAGTTACGGATACAATGACAGAAAGGAGGGATTATGGAGCAAGATGGAGAGGAATATGGAAAATTAGTCTCTTCCTTTCATTTATTCTCTCACTCTTAGACAAACCATTAAAATCATTATTGCACCGATGTTCCTACAGGGGACGATTCTAACTCACGTCTATGTGTGCTGGACGTTTTATGGCACTCAGAGAGGAAATAAAGAAAAAGCATATACACAAGTAGTTTATGTGATGGAAAAAACAGGTCGTATAATCACTGAAGATGGAAAATATGTAAAATATGTAAAAGTGAAAGAAGAGGTTGCCCTTTGGCACAATGGAGGAAGCTGTTGGTCCAACACAAACACAGGGAGGATTTGAGTTTCCTTCAGGAAAGTCACTTCCAACCAACATAAAAGGACAGATGGAAAGAGACGGAGCATCTCCAGTAGAGCTCACAGGACTGGGAGAGAGGGAATCGGAAGAAGCAGCACAATATTTATATGATTATGTGATTACAAATAAGAGCATTATTCTTTACTGAGTCCAACCTAAAGACTTAAAGGTGCATTGTGCAACTTTTCTGGTGGGGGGGCTGTCACTTGCTTGTTTTTATGGAGATGTCATTACTTTGCCTGGAATGTTCCATGGTATGACATTAAACACATCTATCTATCATTTATTCATTCCAGGTGTTTCTATTGAGGAAAAATACAATACTTCTCTCTATGACCAGTGTTGCCTCGCCACAGATCTGACCTGTAAAGAAGCCGATAATTGTCTCCCTTGAGATAGATAAACAAAATCCATCTCTACCTCGCAATGTTTCCCATGTGGATAATGATTTGCCCACCACAGATGACATACAATAGTAATTTGAATTCCAAATCAGAATAAACAGATTTTTACTTTGATACACTTAACTTTCCAACCCTTTATTTCAGAGCTGACTCATTCCTGTATGAGTCAACCCTCACACATTCTGTTCTGTACTGGCACTCACTTTTTGTTGCAAAGGTAAAACTAAACAGAGCCAAAAGCAGTGAGTGAAGTTATGATGGTTTTTACTGTATGGCTGCCATTGCCAACATGAACTGTGTCCATGTGGGAACTCAGACCTCGACTAAGGCACTGAATACAAGTCGTGCTATTACAAAACTCACCAACTTCCTCCAAGGATCCAGCGCATTTCCACAAGAACGCAGTGATTTCGCTATGTTACAGTACTTACCAAGCAAAAAGAAAGTAGTGACTTTGATGTGAAAGTACATATGACCGGTTTCTGAAGTGAGATTTTTTTTTTTAATTTCACATGTTGACCAAAAAAAAATCTTTAAAGTATTATGTAAAATAGATTTTTTTTGAGCTTTCTACCAAGTCATAACTTGCTCACTCAAACAAGATTGAAGTTATCTTATTACACAAGAGAGCCAATTGTATTATGTAATGTAACTGTTATTTATCCTTCAAATCGCTACAGAACAACTATATTTATGAAAGTTCAAACATGAGATGTTCTAGGACAAAATCAGCCTATAAAGTCTCATTACAGCCAAAGAAAGGCTCAATAACAATATCGCCTTAATCGCCTCCTACCTTAAATCAAATAATATGTCTTTCTTTAATCTGCAGACAGTAGCACTAGTACCGGTAGTAGTTTTTTTACTGTACTGCCAACGTGAGTCGTGTCATGTGGTCATGTGGGAGCACAGACTAAGGCAGTGAATACAAGTCGTCCTATTACAAAAACTCACCACCTTCTCCAGTTCTCCAAAAGATCCAGTGCATTTCCACATTTAAGAATGCACAGTGTGTTTGCTATGTTACAGTACCAAGCATAACAGAAAGTTGTGACTTACAGGTTTCTGAAGTGAGAATCTTTAAACTTCATGCCTTAACCAAGAAAAGGCTTGAAAGAGGGAGGATTACGTAAAATCGACTGAAGCTTTCTACCAAGTTATAACTCAAACATGACTGAAGAGTTCATATGTCATCCATGTGATCTCTACTGTGCTCCTTTGGTTAGCAGTATAATCTTGTTCAAGACTCAGCCCAGAAGCCTACATGACCCATGCTCCCGCACAGCAAACAGCATGATACAAAACAATACACTACAACTTCACAAACCTTATGCAATGCACATTAAATATTACTACGGTGTTTTCAAATATAGCATTTTGTGAAGAATAAAGGATAGCATGGTGATATGTAATCGCAATTAACACCCCACAGAAGTGTAATACCCCCTCTTAAAATCTTGTGACTTACAGGAACAAAGAAAAAAAAACAGTAAAATATAATGTTACCTTTTGTTAACTTATTCATCATTACACTTGGCACGACTATTTTGAAAAACATTTTACAAATCCAAGTAAAGTTTTAGTTTAAAAATCAGATAGTTTCATTCTGATGTTACTCTGAAATGTACACCCCAAATGAGAATTAGTGGTCTTTATTTTTTGGATTGAACAAGCGTACGCTGTATTTGATAGGGGTTATTTTTACAGCATTTAACTTCTCTCCTTCCTCGTGCTTCATTGTCCACACAGGAGACAACACAATGGAGCAGAGGCATGGAGGAATTCCCCACCACTTTCTTGATGTGAACTAACTTTGCAGGTTTTTTTTTTTTCTACTCTCCCCAGACACTCTGAGTAAAGAATAAGGTTAACTCTTTCTACCTCAGCTTTGGAACACTGCCGGGTTGTCTCTTTTGTAGCTCAGATACAACTCGCCCTGTTACAAAACTCACCAACTTCTCCAATTCTCCGAGGATCCTGCATTTCCACATTTCAAAAGCGCACGGTGTGTTTTCTATGTTAGAGTACTTACCAAGCATAACAGAAAGTGGTGACTTCGAAGTGAAAGTACATATGATAGACTTTCATGTTTTCCTGAATGATTATTTGGTTTGGTGGGATATTACAGTAAGTATTTATCATCGTTTTACATTAGTCAAGTGGCAGTTAATGGAAAACGTTGAAGAAAAGTACAAAAATACAGAAGGTAGAATCCCTCTTTGACATGCACCAATCCATCTTTTTCAGTTCCAACAGTGATTCCAATACTATGGATTTAAGCATCTGCCGATATCAACCGAGAGTAGCAATGAAAAACTGGATTTATTTCCTTAAAACAAAAAAGATAAAACTGATCCAAATGTGTCATATAACTATAATCTCTCAAGTAACTACAGAACAACTTAGTATAAATATGTTTATTCTGGGCCAACTACGATCAGTAAATTCTTATCCTTATAAAATCTTAAAATCTTATTACATCCGTTTTTATGTGCAACCAAAATATCAGCTGAATCGATACTTGGAAGCCGACATCCGATTCAGCAAATTATCGAGTATAAGTACCAATATCATATTCCAGAGACAAATTACACGCAAGGAAGGCATTTTTCTGGCAGTTTAAACATTAATTTAACATTTTTGTCTATTTTTTGTCTATCGACTGTTGTGTAAATTGGATTAAATTAGGTTTTGACCCTTGTACGGTTGCTTGGAAACACTTATACAATTACCTCTATATCTGCTGCCTGTGTCCAACCAGAAAGTAAAACTCTAAACTTATCTAAAATTAAACAAATCATGTTAAATTTGTTTTAGTGAAATAAGTATAGCCTAACCTGATCTTTAAAGGCTTGTATTTAATGTGTGGTAGTTTATAAATACCACCATCAGCAAAGGGAGGTTTTAAAGATCTCGAGGCCAGAAGAAGGTTCAGCCATAGCGGGTCGATCAATTCCTCTGTCCACACAGGGTTCACCGGTGCCAAACGCTTCCTCGCTTCCTTCGCTTCCAATAAGCATCCAACACACAAGCTCCTGACATTTAGCTGTTTAACAAGTACACAAAGTTTAGCTACGCCGGTAAAGCTAGCCTCCAGGACACAACAGCATCAAAATAAAGGTCACACAACTGGATTTATAGCACACCTTACGTTTTATGGTGGAAGATAAGGATAAAAGTAATGATGTTGAAAGTAGCGTAATTTGTAACATAATGAAGCAGTTGTAGTCAGTTATGGCTGCAATCATGACTAGACAACTATTAAATTATTCACAATAATTTTAAAATTTAAATCAGAAATTGACAAATATTTTTATTTCTATATTTCTATATTTTATCTTGTACATTTACAAATACATTTCTATAATTATGCCTTATGTGACGCCAGTCTCTTGCTATTTTTGCTACTTACTTAGAATTTATTATTACCATTTATGTTTTTTTCTCTTTATTATTATATTATATTGTGATGCGTGAGCTACTATGTCCAAATAATTTCCCTTGTGGGTCAATAAAGTTAGTCAAGTCCAAGTCTAAATTGCAAAGGCAGCAATTTTTGAAGAGCCCTAATTTCCTCCACAAACAACAAAATCTCCTGTCTTATTTTGCATTAAAAAAAAAGAACTGCTAATCCTGCAGTTTAGATTAGTACAAACATGTTCTGAAATGTGATTCATGTATTAGCAAATCAGTTTATATTCCTGTCTTTTTGTCAATATTTCTGGGCGCATTTAAAACATGAACAGAATCCTATTATTAAAAGATAACTCGCCAATCTAATCGCAGTTGCCATGCTTGTCAGAAAAATCACAATTAGATCTTTTTCCAAAATGTTCAGTCCTAGTTGTAATACTTTTTCAGTAACTATAATTGTTAACTGGACTATACAGACTCACACACATCATTATTCAATCAAAATGTCAAAAAACAATAAATAGATTCGGATAAATAATACACTTTATTCTTAAAGGGCCTATATCACACAAACTTTCCATGAGCTTTAAGCCATGTTATAATGTTGCTACCTCCTTAAGAGTTGTGTTTTGTTTCATTCACACGTTTGAGTGACCCTTTATTATTATTCTGTCTACATCTCCAAAGCTCAAAATGCTCTGTTCCACCTTGTGATGTCATGAAGTAATACATTCCAAGTTAATAGCTAGATATATAACATAACATAGATTACAAAATAGCATAATATAGGCCAATACTCTGCATTTAGAAGCCTTTAGTTGGCACATTTCCATCTTAAACTGGTTAAAATGTATTTGCACAAATTATACAATAGAATAAGAATAATTGTTTGTCACTAACTAGTTGACTAACAATCTTTCGTTGCAGCCCTTGCAGTCAGAGATTAATCAATTCATAAAAAGATTCAAAATAGTCTTGTTCACCATTTTTTTTTTGGTTATACTAGCCACCCAAGTAAACTCATGACCTGGCATTTCGGAAAAATATTCAAAAATATCAAAATTCATTTCACAGAGCACATTTTGGACGTGTCCAGGAGCATTAACATTTGAGAGAACATTTAAATGAACTGCTAAACTAATACAAATTATACAAGCATTTCAGAACATGTTTAAATCAACTTAATCACACCTTATCAAAAGGACTGGTTTAGGAGAATCAGTTCAAGTTATGGATTTAAACAACAGAACACCAAATTAAAACATTTACTGATACATTGCATCAACATTCTCTGGGGGTGCGATGCTAACTGTAAGCATGCTTTGTCTGAGGCTCTGATAGACTTTAATCTGAGCTTTATTTGACCACAATCTGACCACAAAGAACAGGTCAAAGAACTCACCTTTTTTGTTGAAAATCAGACCTTAAACTGGACCATCAACGCTCATATTGATCAAAAGCTCCTGAAAATATTCTATTTAAATCCATTTTTCATATCTAGAAAAACAGGCATTCTGACTGAGAGCGGGGGTGCCTCTCCACAGATCTGACCAGTAACTTAGTCTGGTTTGAAGATAGAAATTTGAAGATTAAGATAGAAAGCTCTAATACCACACTGTGAAACATTCCAGACAAAGCAATAACATCTCCATGGAGAAAACATTTGAAAACACAAGAAAAGTTACACAATGCACCTTTAAACTGCGATTTCAGTATATTACAAGTCATGGTTTGATCAAATGGAACAACAGATCCACAGTCAATCAGCTCTTATGTGTGAAGTGTGTGGTGTGTAGTGACATTCTCCTGCTGCTTAAAGGTCACTCTGGAGGTCTAATCACTGTAATATTTAAGCAATCTATCAGTACGCCGGGGGACGCACAGACGATCCCACTTAAAAGAGTTCACCGGCGGTCCTCGCTCCCCCGATACGCCCCGTGTACTACTATACAGCTAAACAAACATTTCTGACCTGCAATCTGTGCTCTCACGTAACTCGCCACCCTCACAGCATAATGCCAGTGTGATGCCAAGACTATGCCAGCCCAGTGCCAAGGGGGGTGATGGGGCAGACCTTGACCAGGGCAGGGGTCTGAAACACCTCTTCAGCTGTTAGATTTGTAGACGTCTTCACTCAGCAGATAGATATTTATATCTTTATCTGGCTCAAAATAGTTAAAGGGTCCATGTTACGCTATTTTCTGATATATGTTATAATGTTGTTTGCTCATTAAAACCAGACCTGGAGTTGTGTTTTGTTTCATTCACATGTTTAACACACAAACCCTGCATACTTACGCTCAAACAAAAACACTCTGTTCCACCTTGTGATGTCATGTGGTAATACAGGAAGTGCTCCACTGTGTTTTTAAACTCCATACAGCTTCACTAAAAATGTTTGGATATATTTAAGCCCTGGAAGTGCCAATCTCTACCGAACAAATGGTAAAAGGTAGCTATTAACTTGAAAACTACCAAGACATGACATCACAAAGTGGAACAATTTTCAGCTTTGGAGATGCAGACAGTCTAATAATAAAGGATTACTTAAACATGTGTGAATGAAAGAAAACACAACTCCAGTTTTTTATTGAAGTAGTTGAACATGATGTGGCTTAAAGTTCACAAGAGTCAATTTTGTGATAAAAACTAAGTGAAAAATCATTGATGACTGCTAGTAAAAAGATGTGATATTCGATAATAATAACAAGAATAATAATAAATACATGCCTTCATTTACTTGTCAAACTGGGTCAAAATAAAAACCAAGACCAACGCAAGTCTAATGTAGAACTCATCAAGGGCCATGAATAAAATCTGCCTTCTTGTCCATTTTGCTTTCCAAAAACAGCAGACTTCTGCAAAATGGAGAACTTTGTGTTGCTGAAAATGTACTGATTTACTTGCAGTTTTGATTATTGTGATTTTGATATTTTCGCGACATATTGTAAAGCCCCATGGACCAGTCTTCTACAAATACAGCAGCCTATAGTCTGATATTTAATAAAAAATACAAAAAATAATCATGAAATAGATGTGGTAATAGTATCTGCAGTACAATAATATATTTTGCCACAACACAGCAATGTCAGTGCTATGCCAACTGCCAGCCCAGTGCCAGTCCAGTACCAGGGGGGTGACAGGGACAGAGACCTTGACCGGGGCAGGATCTGAAACGCCTCTTCAGCTGTTAGATTTGTGAGTCAAATGAGGCTTCATGGAGTTACAGTGTTAACGAGAGTTATCATCATACTATTGTGTTTTTATTGTCATTAAAGGGCCCATATTATGCTATTTTCTGATCTATATAATGTTTCCTCATCAAAAACATACCTGGAGTTGTTTTGTTTCATTCACACGTTTAATACACAAACCTGCATATTTAGGCTGAGTTCTTCTCTCAAACAGAAAACACTTTTTCTACCTTGTGATGTCACGTGGTAATACCAGAAGTGCTCCACTGTGTTTTTAAACTCCATACACCACTAGAATCATTTGGATAATTTCAGCATTGGAAATGCCAATCTGTACTATTTTCTTCAGCAATATATGTACTTCAAAATGTGTTTTTGTGACAGGCCTAGTTACAATCAATTATATTGCATTTTATTATTTAAACATTTCAGATGTTCTAATTGAAGTTTTTACAGCTGTTTGGAACCAATACTTGGCTAAAATATAAATGTATTTGTGTTTTTACTTTATTATTTTATCTATGTGGAATAAAATTGTGGATACTCTGCAAGTTTTAAAGGTTTATTATGAGCTGACGCAAAGAAAAGATGCCATAAGAAAAGTTATCATTAATGTTATGTTATTCCAGAAAATGGACTATAAACTCTTAATGCTTTTGTCTTCCTTCCCAGAGTTTAAGTGTTCATTCAGAAGTATAAAAAAGTCCTAATATCAAAAGAGTTTGCAGAACTATCAGTTTCCGGTGTCATTTTGTGCCTGCAATAAGTCTAATATTGACTGTAACTGAAGCGCTCTGACAGTCATCATTATTTTGAAATAATGGTTTTCATCTCGTCTTGTATATTAGTTTTCTCCTCGACAGCTCTGCGAATTTCACAAAAACTCTCAGTCCTGAAAATAGCTCATTATGTTCCTGTTTTACAGCCTTTTGGCGCAGGTTAACAAAAGGTGTCAGTGCCAACATTGCCGCAGGGCCAAAAACTCACACACACATTTGGCTTCTAACAAGTGTTCTTGTTTTTTTAGCAGCCCGTGTGATGCTACTGACAATTTGGACTAGTCCCTGTTTGTTAAATGATGATTGAAATACTGGGTGTTAAAATGACGCTGTGTTCACATTTTGTTTTCATACATTTAAGTTCTGGATGGAACATTGCTGCATCTCCATCAGTTTGGTCTAATACATATTAAACCGACTTCAATACATGACAGATGGAACAATCATTTTGGGGAGGTCAGTATTTTTTGTGGGTACTTTTTTTGTACTAGTGGGGAACTTTTTTATTTATTTATTTATTTTTTTTTTTAAAGGTGCACTAAGTAACTTTTTGGTAGCAGGTCTGTCAGCTGTTTGTTTCTATGGGTTAGGTTGCTGCTCTGCCTGGAATGTTCCACAGTATGACATTAAATAGCTCTACCTTACATTCATTCAATTACAGGTGGTTTTAGAGAACAAAAATATCAGAAAAACAGACATTCTGACTGTGAGCGGGGGCTGCCACTCCACAGATCTGACCTGTAACTTGGCCTGATACCAGAGCAGACCAAGTTACAGGTCAGATCTGTGGACTATCTCCATAAAGATAGAAACATTTAATACTAAGGCAATAACATCTCCATGGACAAAAGCATTTGACAGATCATACACCAGAAAAGTTACACAATGCACCTTTAAGATCTGACCTGTAGAAGGTTGAATAAATAACTTCTATGACTTATTATAGATACAAACTAACTACTAAAGTGTTTCATTCTGCTGTTTATTTATTGCAGCTCATATTTTAGAATAGTTTTCTGGGGGCTATTTCAGCTTTATGGATTGGTTTTAATATTATCGTTTATCGTCTATATTTCCTTCAGCAATATATCGTAGTTCAAAATTAGTTATCGTAACAGGCCAACCATCACAGCAGTTTGCAAAAGAGAAACATAAAACTCGTCTAAGCCTTTGAAATGAAAATGTGGACATGGACCATCATAAAGTCTTTATCACTGCAGATTCGTAATCACAGCGAAGGCCAGGGGCTTTTTGCATTTGCTCCATTTATACACTGTATATTTTGATGTGAGGTTGGGTGGGTTGTTAAAGTTTCGGTTACTGCATTTTTAAGTCTTTTCACAACAGTCAAAATAACCAGCAGCAATGAACTCTGAGATTTTGGTTGAAATCTGCCACTTCAAGCCTGAGATAATTTAAAAAAACACCAGCGATTAATTACAATTGGATATTTGAATGGACACAATTAAGAAATCACTAACACTGCAATTATTAAATCCTCTGTACAGATTGAAACGTCTTTGTCTATAGGGTCCTATTATAAAATGTGCTGCTTCAATAGTTTAGAATAAACCTATAAAAACAAGTCCTGAAATGCATGTGAACTCAATCACTGCGATTCTATAAACAGAATATTTCCCAAGATCCTTAGCGGGTGCCAAAAAGGTATTAAACACGTCAAGATTGTCAAACGTATCTATACCCAGATACTAACTGAAACTGGTACAGAAACTAGATACTCATTTGAAGAAGTATTATCCCTGAAAAAAACCACATAAACCAGAAAAAAATGACCTTATTTATGTCCTTATTTATCAGAACTGGTATTGATACTTTGCAGTGACATCGCACGTGAGGTGTTCTACATCTCTATTGAGGGAATGTTCAGCAGTTACCGTGGTGACACAAATGCACACATTAGCAAACACAGACAAAAGAGAATGGATTTAAACAACTAATTTTCAGGAGCCTGTGATCAATACAAGCGTTCATGGTCCTGTGTAGCTGTTTGATTTTCAAGAAAAAGGTGAGAGTGAACTGAAAAGCTGTTAGATAATACTACTTAACTCATGACTGTAATTTTTAAAGCACACAAATCATCTCACCTGTTATAGTTCCAACCAAATCAGGTCTTTATGGTCAGATTGTGTTAATATAAAGCTCATATTAAGTCTAACTTAAGTAACAGAGTAGTGCTTCACACTCTCAAGCAAAGTATCAATAGGAGCACATGGTATTATTAAAGAATCATGTTGTGTTAAAAAATTACAAATATATATTGTAATTTATGGTCATTGTGAGTATCTGGCATTTTTATTACTATCAAGTCTGAAATTTTAGCATCTCAAATACAAGAAAAACTATCTGGCTATTTACCATGTAGCGCAATTTGGCCTTTAGATTAGACAAGCTGCTGCTGTCAGTAGACATTAAGCACATTCCTTCTCCACTGCCGCATTTTGGTCCACAAACTGAATCAGAAACTATCTTGACGGATGTTCCGAGAGAAAACTACGGAAGCCTCTTGGGGCCACGCTCCATCTACATTGGATAAACAGTCTCAAGAGGAAGCGCAGAACACTCTTGTCTTCATGAATGTCGAGTAGATCAGAAGTAGAGAACTTATGAGTGAAGGCAGCACATCTGTCATTGAGATCTGTGGAGATGTATTTAGCAGACAGCTGCCAGAGCCAAGCCTCATTCAGATGTGTCTTTTAACAATAGCCCCATTATAGTGCATGTCTAGTCCTGTCATCTGCATACAAGCAACCGTACAGCTTCATAGTGTAGGCCATTTGAAAAGATCAAAAATTTCAAAAATCGATTTTTTTTGACAAACACTACAATTGTAATAGGTTAGCGATTTATGATTTAATAATAAGATTCTGTTCAAAGTTCACATTTAAACGCATCCAAGAGATCTGGCAAAAAAAACAAAAAAACAAAAAGACTGAAATATGAACTGACAAACTAATACAAGAATCACATTTCAGAACATGTTTGTACAGATGTGAACTACAGGATTAGCAGATCTTAGGTAGAATATGACAGGATTTTGTTGTTTGCGGACAAAATTATATGATATTTGATATGTTTACAATCTTTTAACAATAGCATAATTACACTGCATGACTGTTATGGTCAGCTGCATATAAGCAACCATAAACCTTCATAAAGAAATACAGGAATAGCAAACTTACTGTATTGATAAACTGCATAGCTTTCATGCTTAGACTAAGGCAAACTTTATTGATCCACAAGGGAAATTACTTGGACACAGTAGCTCACAGCATATTATAATAACAAATGGTATAAAAAAAAATCTAAATAAGTAGCAGAAATAGCAAGAGACTGATGTTAAATAAGATATAATTATATACATGTACTGTATATGTACAATTAAAATATAGAAATATAGTAATAAAAATATATATCTGCTATATACAAGAGGTCATAAGGAAAAGGAGTTGTGTAGTGGGACTCCTACCTCACTAGGAGTGGAATAGATAATTTATGGTTTGGGTTTTTTTTTAACAATCTTGCTTTATTCTTGTTTTCATGTTGCTTTTTTTGTCATACATTTGAAGTCATACTTGCAGATACTAACTGTACTTACATAAAATTCAGTAATGTTCGAAATCAATAAAAAATTAAAATAAAAAAATCAATAATGTTCGAATCACAAATATATCACAAATACTATAATGTGTAGAAACTTGCCTCACTGTTCACAAATTTCTTAAACTATATCTTTGCAAGAGCTAACTCCTTTTTATCGGCACACATATCCTAACATGCTAATTACCCACCACGCAGTTTGACTTCATTTATTATGCATGAAATAATCTAATATGATGACTGTGATAATTATGCGCACATAGATAAGATAAAAGAGTGGTAACCAATTACGGCGCAGGGGTTGGGGAAAAGTAATTATTCTTTGTAGTGGAAAGAATTCTCAGAACGAATATAAAAAAAAAAGGCAGGAGAGAAGTGGGGCTCAGGCTGCAATTAACAAGTGTATGGAGAACAGATACATGTAGGGAGTATAGCTTTGTTAACTGTGACACAGATAGGAATTCAAGGGATTATAGTGGATGCATTCAGGAAACAGTAGTTGAAAATATTGTATACAACATCACTGATCTATCGTGAACATGTGAGATGCTGTCCTGCATAATCCTGCATATTTAGGTTGAGTTTTCCTCTGTTCCACCTTGTGATGTCATGTGGTAATACTGGAAGTGCCCAACTGTATTTTTAAACTCCACACACCTTTACTAGAATCACCTGGATGGCTCTGCCCTGGAATTGCCCATCTCGACTGAACAAAAGGTAAAATGTAGCTGTTAGCTTCACAACTACCAGTTCATGACATCACAAGGTGGAGCAGAGCATCTGGAGCTTTGGAGATGTAGACAGACTAATAAACCAGAATTACTCAAACGTGTCAATGAAAAAACACAACTATGGGTTTGTTTTTGAGGAAGTAACAGCATTATAACATGGCTCAAAGCTCACAAGAATCCATTTTGTGTAAAATAGGACCTTTAATACATGTGAATGGAAAGTGTGTGTCCAAGCAAGGCAATCCCAAAGCCTTACACAATTTAGACTGATCTACACCTTCATCAATCTTTGACAAACACATTATGACCAAGCAAAACCTTAAAATCTTAAATGCAAGCAAAACCATAAAACCTTAAAAGAAAAACAATATACATATTATAAAATTATTGATTTAAACTGGCAAATTTAAATATAGGCTTTTAGATGCTATGAACCACTGACAACCAGGCTTGGCACTGCCCCAAACTCTGAATGATTTTGGAAGAAAATATATATTTTTTGTGACAAGAATTATGATGCAATTAGATTTTCAAATAAATGTTTAAAATTCTAAATTTTAAACATTTAAAATAGGATTCAGAGTGTACATTTTGAACATGTTTCTGGAGAAGACTGAAATACTAAACTAATAATAGAACAGCATGATCTCCATCTTGTATCTTGTAATGCCACATTCATTCAAGTTTGGTTTCACTATCAAAAAATTAACTCACTTTTTTGATAGCATTGTTCATCAGTGCTGTGGAGCTTAGCGTAAAACAATTATAGTTTGGAAGACTTCAATGTAAAACTGCCCCACTTTATCTTAATGGCTGGTCTGAATACTAAGCAAGTTTTTCAGATTGCAATTGTAATATTTTCTGTCCAGAGTGCACAGTGTAAACAATTCCAAGTGCATTAACATTTGAGAAATTAACTGATTAAAGGTGCACTATGCAACTTTTTTGGTGGAAGGTCCGCCACCTCCTTGTCTCTATGGAGATGCTTTACCTGGAATGTTCCAGTATGGCATTAAATGTATTTATCTTACATCTTTACTCAATACCATGGGTTTTTATTGACCTAAAAACTTGCATTCTTATTGTGAGTGAGCTCGCTTCTTCACAGATCTGACATGTAACTTGGCCTTGTGGCATCATCTGCTGTCTCTGCAAAGATAAATAAGTGTAATGCCATGCTGTGGAACATTCCAGGCAACATCTCCATGGAGAGAAGCAGATGACAGATCCTTCACCAGAAAAGTTACACAGTGCACCTTTAAACCTTTAAAAAATAATCCAGTGCAGTACAGAAAGTGTTTGTAGAGGTCTAAACTAGAGATACAAGATGTTTCTATAAATCACAGGATATTCTGTTTTTTTGCAGAGGACATTCTATTATCTAAATAATCGTAACCTTTGCGATTTCATAATGGCGTCATCTCTGATTATTTTTGCTACGTATTTTGACTTTATCATTACCATTTATATTTTTGCTTTTTGTTATTATATTATATTGTGATGTGTGAGCTACTGTGTCCAAATAATTTTGCTTGTGGATCAATACAGTTTGTTTGAGTCTAAATTGTGATTTCAGTTGTGATATAGCGCAGCCTTAACCCACCAAACCCTCCCTTCACTTCCACCTTGTTGTGTAGTACAGCTGCTGCTCAGATTGTGTCTAGCTCCAGCTCAAGCCGTACGTCTGTTATGATAATTGAACAAACACTCCTCTCACTGCACAGATCTGACTTGTTTACATTCTGACATGAAAGAACTCCGCGCCCGTGGTCTCGTCAGCGGCGGCCAATCAGAAAAGACCACTTTGAAAATAATACAATTTAAAAAAGAGGAGAGAGAAGTGATGCTCGGAGTTCACAAATCAACTGCGTTTACCAGAGTCATTAAACATTACCACTTCTAAAATCAGAGGAGCTGCGCGTTTGCTGTACAAACTGTACACAGCTCCGCTTTGACAAACTACACAACTGTCACAATCGATCAAAGCGGACAGGAGTTTGGGTTTGAAAAATCTGTGATGAATCCAAGTTTTATGTGATGAAATGTGACACAAGGGAAGGGCGGTTTACTAAGAGGGGGTAATGAGTCAGTGTTGGAAATGACTTCAGTCATTTAATTCACCAAAACTGGGCTACACAATTAAGATATTTTATTGCAAGGATATTTTATTGCAGCCTTTACAACAAACAAGTGCATATAGCATTGTACTAGGTTTAATAATAAGTAGGTAAAAAGCGGATAACAACTAGCATGCTAACAGCACACCAGCTTCACTTCCTGGTTCACAGACAATAAAAAAGCTTTATAATTAGATGCAGACAGCACAAAGCAGTCCCATTTTGACCCTAATAAATATTATTTTTTTTTACTTTATTACATGAAAAAATTAGTACAGCCCATTTAAATCTAAAAGCAGGAGGAGTAGAAAGCTGAGGTAGTAGTAGTAGTTATGTTCACCCCAGTCCGGAAATCTCTGGCACCAATTACTCTGGTCCCCTCAGAGCTGACTCACTACTGCATGTTCATGTTCTCACACCATAGACTGCAAAAAGAAATGAACTAAGTGAGTGTGACGTCATCCATAATGTTCGGCTCCAGTCAAGTAAAGTTGCAAATTTGGACCCAGTTCCATATTAGGAATAGGTATTTATTTACAGACAAAATAATGAAATAAAAACACCAGGATCATGTATGTATCATATTAACCTGCTTTGGGTTAATATGGACATAGCGGGTTAGCCATGTCCATTTATTTAGAGTCTATGGTTCACAGTTCGTACCTCTGTCTCTCAACTTCCAAAAGGGAACAGTTGCACCAAACATACGCACAAAAAGCAATTTTTTTCCTCTATAAGGTATGATGGGAAAATGAATATGAATGCGGACTGGCGGGTTAATGTAAGTCTCTCTGCAAAGTCATAATGTTCTAAATGTAATGAAGTGAGGAGAGGAGAGGCAAGGGCAATGATCACAGCGCGGGATGGTGGGCCGGCACAGACAGCTGATGCCTGGAATAATCAAGCTGAAATCGAGTAGAAATTAGGTTCTCGCAAATATGTTTATCACACTGTAAGACGTGTCATTGGTCTGGGATTGAGAGAGAAGGAGGGGGTGTGGATTCCCGAGAGACGATCTTATACTTGGTAATCGGAATATGCATGGAAAATGGGACGCGAGGACTAAAAACAAAAGCTAATTACTTTTGGTGGTCGACCGCTTCGGAAAAGATACTCAAAAGTCCGTCAAGAGGCTTTAGAAGTCAGAGGAGTTGAAGGGCGGAGTGGGTTATGGAGTGTGAGGAAGTTGGTAATGTATTCTCCCCGGCAGAGTGGGAATATAAACATGGAAAGAGGAACAGATGTGCTGACATTTGTTGTGACAAATAATTAAGCATGTAATGGGGAATAATATCAAGAACTGAGAAATGAATTCATATGTGGCAATGGGTTGACAAGTTTTAGCATACTGACTAGTGGTGCAGACAGTCCGCGAGCCTAGCTGTTATAATCAAGTTGCTTTACCATGAAATGCTACTTATTTAAATATGTATAACTATCATTCTCAAACAGAAAACACTCTGATGATACCACATGACCTCACAAGGTGACTCATTTGGATGATTTCAGCCCTGGAACTGGCCATTTCTACTGAACAAAAGGTAACTGTTAACTTTAAAACTACCACTACATGATAATCACAAAGTGGAAAAGAGCATTTTAAGCTTTGGAGATGTAGACAGACTAATAATAAAGGATTACTCAAACATGTGTGAATGAAACAAAACACAACGATTTATTATTTTTCTATAATATTACAGATCTTGCTAATTAATCTTAATAACTACTGACAATGTTTATTGTCTTTTTACTTGGTTTTGGTATCTCCCTGCAGGTAACTGTCAATCAAACAAATGAAATACCAGAACACGAGCAATTTCTTCCTTACCACGGCTACTCTTGAAATTTGACCAAAGTGGTATGAATAGGGATGAGCAATCAATTACCTTTAAATTGAGATCGAGAATCAGCAATTGGAATTGTCGATTATATGTTTGAGTCTTTTTGATTGAGAAGTTAACAGCCAAGCCTGCGTAAGTAAAAGCATGTGGTTTGGAGCAGAGTTCAGACAAAGAAGAAGAAATGTTTTTTTTAATTAAAGCTATCATCTATAAGTTTATCTTTTTCACTGTCAGACAGCAGTAACGTAGAAAGCATCTAGTGGTGATATGTGAGAATACAACAAGGGCGGGTCAGCTGATCTAATTACAGATGGTAGCTTTAAATGGCAATAAAATAAACGTTTGTATTGTTTATGTTGAGGAAAACAGTCAAATCCAAAATAGTGATTGCTTTGTATGTGGGAAGGGTTGATTCGTGAATTTTTTGCCCAGCCCCATGAATATACCATATTTAGGTTATTGCGTTGGTTATTGAGTTCCAGCCTTTGAACAAGATCACCATTTTCATCATAGTCTTGGCAACCAGAACTGTATTGCAAGCTTCAGCAGATAATAAAACTGAAATAAATTATTAAAATCCAACACAGGGGGCTTTTCCCTCATGACACTAAAGCGTTGAGTGAGTTGCCTTGAGAACACATGCGGTCTGCCAAAAACCTTGATAGAATATAACAGGGAGCTAAAAGTGTATAGCATGTCTTTAATATTTTAAGTGAGTCTTATGTGAAATACAGTGAGAGAAGTGGCCTTGTCGGAGAGAATGAAAAGCGCTTAGACTGGGCCCCCTGCTGTCATAAAATCATGGCACTTTTATGGAGGGCCACACTACTGCATAGGGGAAGTCATTTACGGCTAATAAGCGCCATCACTAAAATGCATTAGGGCAAATTATTCTGCCCTTGTCGACGTACTTTGATTTTTTTTTTTTTTTTTTTTACTAAAGTCTGTTGATAAGCTGCTTTTTAAAGGTCCACTATGCAAATTTTCTGGTGGAAAGTATGCCATTTAAGAGTTTTTTTTTTTTTTTTTTATTGCTTAAAAATACCTTGAAAAACAGGCATTCATATGGTGAGTAGGCTCACCTCTCCACAGATGTGAACTGTAACTAGATATGGATATAGATATAGTGGCCTCACCATCACCACCATCAATATGTTGGAACATTGCAGACAAAGCAATAACATCTCCATGGAGACAAGCAGACTCCCGCCGAACATGTTACATAGTGCATCTTTAAAGGAACTGTATGTAGCCTGCATTCTTAGTTTAAAAAGATATTACAATCACAACTGAAGACTGGCTGGGCACACACAAGTTTTTTTTCTCGTTTTTAGTATATGGACAGCATATCTGTACTAGCAATGTAGTGCTAGGGCATGAATGAGGTTCACTGCTTTCTGATTGGATAATCATCTTGAGAACCAAAACACCAAATTATACCGTAAACAACTTGGCCATCATGCCCAATGTTTTTGTAATTAAGCATAAATCAGCATTAGAATTGTTATCAGTAAAAGCTATATTTGATCTGAACATGTCTACCTCATATCTGGGTTTATGGAATTTAAAATCATAATCTTACATACGGTCACTTTAACAGGTATTTCATCAGGTTTTTGTCGCGACTACTCGACCAAAAAGGTGTATGGGTGTGTGGGTCCATAGACTGAAAGGGAAAGGCGTCTTTGTGGGTGGCTAATGCTGAAATAAAGGAGCAGCTCTAGACGGAGGGGAAATGTTGTCCTTCAGATCAATGGCGTCCTGGAGTGCGGTGGGCTCAGACATTCAGATGAGATGAGTGGTAGAAAGAGTAACACACTTGAGTCATATCAGCACAGACGAGTGGGAAAATGGACACGCTAAATAGACTTTTGGAGGTTGCCACTCTGGAGGTGTTGTGCTTCTATTCACAGAGCACAGACATCCATGGACTGTCGATAATCAAAGTGAAGGGTTTGAAAAGGCCAAATACTGCGGGCGGTTTTATCTCACGACTGCATGTTTCAACCAAAAGGCATTTTAGTGAGTCTACAAAGGGGTGAATAAACTATGGGGGTGTCCATGAGAAGGAGCAAGAGCTTGGATCATTGTCACAGTTATCTGACAAAGGCATATGGCTGTAGTCAACTAAAGAATAAGGATGCACCAATACTATACCGATATCAGATATCTGCACCGATATTGAATAATATGGATGGTGGATATCGGCTCCAAGATATCAGAACAGCTGATATCCCTTCTTTTTTTTAACCATATGCTATTTGTGTTTAAAGGAAATAAATCATATTTTCTGTCTCTGCCCTAGTATCGGTTGACATTAGGTATCGGCAGATACTAAAGCTGAAAAGCTGTTCTAAAGTTGTGCACACTCCTGGAAATAAATACATGTGGATATTAACGATGCTCTAAAGTTTCTGTGAGAGCTACAGGCGAGTTAGACAGATTTAAATACATCCTTCCTCCTTCTGCAGTGTGAAAATCAGACACCTCGACTTTAAGTTGGTGGGATCATCATGGTAGGGACATTTTCACAATAGTACTGACTAATAATGTTACTATCTTCCATATAATAAAACGCTTGAAACCAATTTTATAACCAAGAAATATAATAAAGATACTCAATGTTCGAAAAATTAAGTGTAGCTGTAGCTCACTCTTTATAGCAAAATGCAGCAACACTATCTTTGAAAAGCTAACGTAATCACTATAATCAAACTGCATCAGGAAGTTGATTTAAGCCTCTGCTGGGAAATCCCTACAGCAGTTAGCCACCACATCAATGAACAATGAAATCATACACTGTTTACCCCACATTGTCTTATAGAAAGTCCAAAACTTCTTGAGTTGTAATTACGGTCTAAGAAGCAGGTTAATGCAGCAACAGTATCTGGTGACAAAGCGTTCCTGGCAGTTAGATTTTATGTTTGTCTTGTACTTGGTAATAAAAGTTAGTGCGACGCAGAGAGGGGGGAAACAACAGCTTTCCTGCTGCTAACATCTCTGCAGCAGTGCTAAAAACACAGCTGCCACTGTACCTACCCGGAAAATGCACAATTCAGTTACACCAGGAAGAAATCAAGTGGGAAACATACAAAAATACAAAAATATGGTCATCTTTTAGGAATATCTGATAGCATGGGAAGAAGTAAGAAGAACATTTAAAGCACTATGCAACTTTTTGGTTGGGAGTCAAAGCAATAACATCTCCATGGAGAAAACCATATGATGGATCCTACACCAGAAAAGTTACACAATGCACCTTTAATCTGAACAGTCATTGTAGTAAATCTTAAAAGGCTGCAGTAATTTAGGTTAATTTAGTTTAATTTATGTTGTTCTATGCAGAGAACAAAATATCTCATCTTTATGTGAGGTCTTAGCAAATCGAAATAAGATTTTTCTGGCAAGTTGTATGATTCTGATTACACTTGAAATATAAGATAAAAAAAAGTTGGATGTACACATTGTAAACAACTCGTGGAGCGTTAACATTTGAAAGAAGACTGAAATATGAACTGATAAATTATAAAAAGAATCATATGGATTTCAGAACATGTTTGTAGAGATCTAGTAAAGTAAACGGTAGATATAACATTATTTTCTATAAAGAGACAGGATGTTTAGTTCTTTGCAGAGGGCATTCTATTATCAAAGTAACTACAGCCTTTGCGATTTGATAATTGTGTGAACAAATTGCAATTTTGATTTGATAGTGAAATATTATGGAGCCCTAGCACAAACAAGTTTTGAAATGTATGTGATTCTTGTATTAGTTAAGCAGCTAAAAGTTCAATCTTCCCTTAAATGTGCATTGTAAATTGTTTCTTTATTTTAAAATGTAAACTGCAATTTGAATCACAGTTGTAGTTCATGTAATAATCACATTCTTTTAAGTTGCTACCGACATTTGAGACTGAAAAACTAATACAAGAATGCCAGGAATTTCATAACACATTTTCAGACTAAAAACAACAAAATATAGATAGAAAGAATGATAGATAGATTGATAGCTATATCGCTTTGATATTGTTAGAAGATAGCAAAATGTTATGATTAAACAAATTCTGAAATGTATGTGATTCTTGTAAGTCTTCTCTCAAATGTAAATGATTCTGTGTAAAATGTGCACAATTGTTTCTTGATTTTAAACTGTAAACTTCAAATCTAACTGCGATTGTACTTCAAATCATATAAATCACAATATCCCGATCTTTTAAGTAGCCTCCCCTTCCTAGCCTGTCTATGGTATGCATTTATTCATTTCTAGCAAGAAGCACAAATATGCATCCACGCGGTGCTTGGTGGGTTTTTCTCTCGCTATGATCTGCGTTGAATTCAAATCAAATATTTTCAGCCCTTGCTGTGCTCAGCTGTTACCGGCACTTGCAAATATAATAAATTCAGGATTTACTGCCAGGCTTCATATTTCTCTGCGTGAAGCTCCACTCATTTATTAGGATTATCTGCATTCTACCGGAGATAAGAGGGGAACGCACAAAGAGGTCTGCAGTCTTGTTAAAGGAGTTTAAATGCAGAATACATAATAGGCTGTTGCTAATTTGATTTCTGTGCTTGATCCTTGAATAATCACCATTGATGTCTAAAAATAAGACGTTTTAATTGTTTTTGTTGCACATATAATGACATCAAACGCAACAGGGCTGTGCATAATGAAGATATATGTAGGGCAGGAACAGTCGCAGTTTTTTTTATAATCTTTTTGCGCTGGCCTTGTATTTTTCAATAACTTTCAATAACTTCAAAGCCCCAACTTTGACTTTAGTCTGTAAAATGCGTCCTTGCAATAATTTAGGTAATTGTCCTCTGCAGAGAATAAAACATCTTGTCTCTCTATGGGTTCTTAGTATGTAAAGTAAAGCAGCTAACCTTGTAGTTTAGAATAGGGCTGCATCATTTTGGAAAACAAAAATCTACTTGTGATTTTTCTTGATGCCTAAAAATATGAGGTTTTAATTGTTTTTTTGCTGCACATATAATGACATCATCAACACAGCAGGACTATGCAAAACTTTGGGAGGTAGAAATGCTTTATGGACGTGTAGAGATTGTGCAAAATTGGCCTTTTGGTGCTCTTCAATATAGGGACCAGTCTCAAATAAGTTGAGAAAAAAAAACAAAAAAACTGAGGCACTCAAAAAGTACAAAATTATTAAAAGCCTTTATTACAAATTTCAATACTAAGAAATAGATTCAATACTTGATTCCAACACCACAATGATAATAAAAAAAACCCTCTTTATTTTGACAATAGAATGCCATTTTCAGCATTAGATTTTAGCAGTTTCTTATATATTATCACATGGCCTTATATCTTTGTAATCCCTCAGTTGTCCAGGTAGGTTTCATAGTGGTCCAAGGGCATATACTAGTCTATGTGTTCTTATACTTGTTCAAGCTCAAGATCATTCTAAAGCTACTCAGAAAAGGTTCATTTCTGTCCTGTGAATGTGACTTTTTATTGTCAATACGTGCTCAAATTAGTATCTAGTTCAATGCTTCTGAAAACCCTAGATATACTGTATATGTAAGGAAGGAACAGTTTTTTTCTTATATAGTTTGCTCAGGTTTTGTCTTTTTCAATGTTACAACTTTAACTTTAGTTTATAGAATGCGTCCCTGCTGATTTTTCATTTCACCATCTAAAAAAAGCGATTCAATCAGATGCTAAAATCATTGCCTAATGACTCAAGCCTCTGTATGTCGGGGCTGCCTGCTGTGCCTTCATTTTTATAGACCTTGTTCAAGCACCATTGTCGTATGCCATTGTTTGGAGGAATGGGGCTTTGCTAAAAAAAAAAAAAAAAGGTTTAAACCGAGGCTGTCAGTACAAGGTAAAGATTGATTCAAATGTTCAAAGACAGATCAATTAGAAAATCACCACATAAAGATTTTCTGTATGTGGAGGTATTTTTATTCAAGGCAGCATCGGCATACTGGGGAAATGCTGTAATCAAAAGTTTTGCTGTAAGATGAAGTGTTTTTGAAATGACATTTGCTCATTATGAATATCTAAAAATGGATGTCACCTGGATGCCATTTTGTTAAATCGCTAATCAACGGAAAAGGCACAGCTAAAGGTAAAGATAACTGTTGAACCGTACAAATGAACCGTACTTATTAGCTAACATTGTAAGACATGCAGTGGGGTAGGAATGTCAAGATTGTTAGGTTAATAAGAAATCTTCATTGTTCAGGCCAAAGCTAAAAAAAAAATAAAATAAATGACCATTTTAGAAGCTGTTCAATCTATACTCTAAAAAAGTGCAGTTAATGTTAAGTGCTTTTATATCTGGCTGACTTGCAAACTTTGCTGTTTGGTCATGAAGTCAATAATCCTGAATAATTTGATATCCTGGCATCCCTAAAGTGGAGCAGTTAAAGTAAATGTGACAGAAGTATGTGCTGTATAAAGTTGGGTGTATTTTAAAATAATGGAGCTCAACAGTGACTGCACGCTCTGGTTCCTGAAGTAAATATTCCAGTCATTTTTCCCATAGACTTTTAGAAAATTTCAAATAGTAAGAGTTCAAAGACATCACAGAGGCTAACCATGGTAACTAATATCCATAATGCAGTTGTTTTATGTCCAAAAGCACATTTAAAGCGCAAGATTTGGTGAAATGTTTTAATAACTTGGCGGTTTATAAAGTTTCAGAAACAGATTTTAAATAAAATAATAGGTCTTGTGCTCATTAGTCACCACATAGCTGATTAATCCTGAGCGAGCTTTCTAACTTTTCGCACTTATAGTTTTTGTAGTTGGGAGTATTTAATCTTTCACAATCATTTCTAGGGGTGAGTGACACTGACAAAAATAACAATAACATTATATATTATATTTTCACAGTTCTTAAGGATTCAGGAATGTGCAGAAGTGAGCCTGTAAATGTCTTGGTTGAGGTTAAAGTTTAGACCATAAAATGAACTAGAAAAGAGTAGAAATATCACTTTATAATGTTGTTTGGAAGATTAAACTTGATGTTTCTGTTCGGTTTATTTATAATCAGCTCTTTTTGAGGTAATTTTAGTTCTAATTTTGCACATCTAAAAAACAATCGCGATATTATCCATTTTTCAACATATTTCCCACCTCTAATAATGTCCAAAAAAACATGGATAAAATCTGACCCACAATCAAAGCAGATGAAAATCAAACCTGTAAAATTTAACAATAACTGATAATAATGCCTCAAACTTAAATAACACTTTTTGGACACTCGAAGCCGCTTCACAACCAAGAAAACACCATTAACAAAAAGAACAGTGGAATATATCAGGCGAAATTGTGATTAAACCTCACGTCCTCGTGGAAAACAAAGCTCCGTGATGTTGACAGTATGGAAGATCATTAAATTTGCCTGCTGCTTCTCTCCGAGCATAAATCAAGCCAATCCATCTCTGGTCGAGCAGGATCCCTTGTGGCTTACTTAGAGCCATGCCAACACAGCACTGGCGGAGGAGAGAGCGGGTAAAGCATGCGAGGGGTGTCCTTAAGCCTCGCTCTCTGTCGGTATAAACAGCCCCATTGGCTTCTCTGAAGAGCAATAGGGATCAAACAGGCTTAGTGGGCATGACCCCACACAGACCCCAAACACGCACAAGTATCTTAAAGTGCGTATGGCAGGTTTTGACTTGGTTTGGTGGGGTAGTACCTGTGGTTAAGAAGTGTTTCCCATAGATTGTGGGGAGACTATGGTGGAACAAATAATTTAGATTTAATTTTATACAATTAAATGCACAAGTATCTTAAAGGTGCATTGTGTAACATTTCTAGTCGAGGGCCCACCACCTTATGTCTCCATGGAAATATTGTTGCTTTGTCTTGAATGCTCCACAGTATAGATTAAACCTATCTATCACAAGCCGGTTGCAGCACTACACTACATTACAATTCAGATCTGTGGAGATTTGCCCCTGTTCACAAGGAATTCATGTAATTTTGAGCAACAGAAACACCCATAATGAATAAATGCTAGATGGAAATGTTTAAAGTTATACCATGGAACATTGCAGGGAAAGCAATAACATCTCCATAAAGACAAGCATTTGATGGATCCTCCACCAGAAAAGTTACACAATGCACCTTTAAAGAGCATATGACAGGTTTTTACTTGGTTTGGTGGGATAGTACCTATGGTGAATTGTCATAGTTTTACTTCATTTGAGTGAGTTTGTGGAAAAAAGGTTGAGAAGAGGTAGGCCTGTCATGATAAATGTTATATTGAGTTATGGTTCATTAAACAGTCCAAACTCATCAAAAGTTTGGACTGTTTAATGTTTTTTTTTATATATGTTTTACTGTCTACATTATTGTTGGTTAGGTATGGAATTATTATGGAACTGTTATGGAATAATTTCTACGCACTGTATGTCACATGTGCTGCCTGTGACCAACAAGGAAGTAAAACATTATAACCTTCACCAAAATTAGAAAACTAGAAAAAAACATTCTAGAGCAGGGTGACCAAATGTCCCTATTTATTCAGGCCAGTCCCAGTTTTGAGCCCCGTGTCCCCTGTCCCAGCAGATTTATCCAAAACTATTAATTTGTGCCTGTTTTTGACCAATTTGATACCCTGTATAACAATAAAGAGGGGAATATATTGTCATTTGTGTAGCTAAAATACAGAAAACCGTGCATAAAAATGACCGTAAGGCAAAAAAATGCACCAACAGAAGTCATATTATTTACTGAGGTGAGTCGAGAAAGAACAATGTTACGCACTCTTCGAAAATGTTTGAAAAGCTGGTCACCCTATTTTAGTGAAATAAATAGTGTAACCTGTCATATACCCTTTAAGGATCACTGGACTATTTAACACAAAGATCGGCAGTCTGCTACATCACAACACTCACGGCCCCGGAACAGGACCTAGATGCACTCCGCTGAGGATACCCGCCAGACTAAACCCTCATGAATAATTCTACACGATCTGGTACTTTTTTTTTTTTTTCCAAACCTGATTTATAAAAAAGTGACGCTTTCACACACAATTAAAGATCGCACCATGTGACTGTGAAGAGGAAGCGCTAAAACAAACACCATTTTTCTTTTTTAGAATTAAACTTGGTTAAGAAGACATAATGGCTTCTTGGGCGTCACATAAGGTTTGAATTAGAAGGAATTGTGCAGGAAATGACAATACATTTGTTTGTGCTTTAATTTCCTCAATTGCTTTATGGCCAAATACAAAAGCTCCAATTGGTTTGTAACATATGCTCTCCGCGCTCTGTTTACTTCCTTCATTTGGAGTGACTGAATGGCTTTATTACTGATTATCTTCTCCCAAAAAGCGGCAGGATCGCACAGCATCGGAGCTCATCTTGTCATTTAACCCATATAGATGCAGTAGCGATATGCAAATAGTGTTCAAGAATTTTCACAGTCACAAACATGCCTCCTGGCTGCATGTCCAATGACACAAATCATCAATTAAGATCTCAGCAGGATTTGGGGGATAAACTAAATTAGCATTATCCCTATCTGACAATATAGAGACACATGGGGTGCAGCAAAACAAAGAAGAGACGTTTTAAAGGGCCTATGACAGGTTAGACTACTCATTTTACTCATTTAAGACAGTTAAGATTGTTATATTTAAGATTTTTTGCAAAAACGTTCACACTCGTGTTTTTTTTTTATTAAAAATGTACTTCCTGGATGAGAGTCATGACATCATACTAGGCAGATCCATAACTGTTACCTCGCAAAACTCCTCTAATGTGCACAGAAATGATTATCTGGCAAATGCATATAAGAAAATACCTTTATTTTGTTGTTTCTTATGTGTAAATTGTGCAAAACGTTTGGATAGAATCAAAATCAATGTTTCAATACTCCACTTTCTGTAATTAGTATTATTATTAACATATTTTTCAACTTTTCTTCGCAAATTTCTTCTTGATTGGAGTAAAACTATAATTTATATTTACAGTAGTTATAACCGCACCAAATTAAATCAAAATTAGACAATCATAAAGATCTGTCATACGCACTTTAAAGGGTGTTTGTTGTAGATGCCTGTCTTGACCCCTGTGTTTTTTTTTGGGGTTTTTTTTTTTTAATGTTTTGGTTCATTCCTGGGTGAACAGTCCACAAAAAGTACACTTGGATTGTGAATGGTGTCAAAGGTAACCACAGTCTTTTATAGTCTTTCTTTTAGAAGCAATGGTGTTTCAAAGCGTTTCAGTTTCAGAGGGGGTGCAACTTTTAGCTCCGTGTGGGATTGGAGCCTCAGTACTTACTCTGCACCTGCCGAGAGTCTGCGGTGGAGAGAGAGGCAGAGCTAAAGTGGGCGAAATAGCCATTGTGATTTCTCAGGGAAGCACATGATTAGTAAACAAATGGTTCAGGCATATTTAATTAGGCTAATGTGGTGCTATTACCAAAGCTTTGAGAGGTAGGGTCTGTTTTGCTCACTTTGTGGACTGCATTAGTGTAGGAACAAAACTCATTTTGTTCACAAACTTTCTGACATGTTTTTAGGTATACTTACTTCTTTCAATTTATTATTCATGTAAAGCACTGTGATTTTTATCTGTGAAAAGCGCTATACAAATGAAATGTACTTACTTACTTACTTACTTACTTACTTACCTGCTGTATTTTTTATTGATTATGTTTTATTTTAAGTTTGCACAGACTAATTATACAAAGTAGTGGAAGGATACATGCCCAAGTACTGTATCAGAATCAGAAAAGTTTCACTGTCATTGTCAGTGAACAAAATTCATAAACTAGGAGCTTGCTTGAATATGGTGTAGGAAGTATTAAATAATAAGAGCTAAATAAAAACAAGCATAAATGAAGTTCTGTATGATTTAGGGGAAAAAAATCAAACTGACATTTTTTCTGACAAGAATTTCAACTGCAAAATTTATCTGTAACAAGTAGGATTCTGTTCAGAGTTCACATTGTTAACAACTCCAGGAGCATTAGCCTTTGAGAGAAGACTTAAATAAAACTAACACAAGAATCCCATGTATTTCAGAACATGAAAGAAGAGTTATAACTACAGGTATATTTTTCAACTATCTAAATAAATGCAGTCTTTGCGATTTGATAATTGAGCCAGCTCAAATTGCGATTTTGATCTGATTGCGATAAACGGTGCAGCCATAATTTCAGGACTAATCAAACTCATTTAAACTAAGCTTTCGTGTTGCCATAGAATCATATAGGCGTGTTTGTGCCAGTGAAGCAGCTCCATGAGTGAAGGAGTCAATTTGGAATAAATCGGTCATCTAAAAACCCGAGTGGTGAGTAGTGCACAAAGACGAGCAGTGTGAGGACGCGCTGGAGGTTTTTCTGGGCAGGGGCAGAGACTCGGGTAAACATTACAGCTGGCACAAGCAGAGGTCATTTTTACATTTAACAGGAAACATGCAATCAAAGAGCAATCCTCCCCAAATGACAGAGAAAAAACTATATACTTCTATACACCCTAGTCACAATGGAGCTGAGTTTTATGCCTTCTAAGCAATAATGTGGTCTTAAAATAGTATAAAAAGTATAATGATACATTTTGAAATTCTTTCTTTTTAATAGCATACATTTTAAGTCCAAATGTTAAATAATTAGCCAGTATTTATGTTAGTACACTTGGAGTTGATTTTAATGCCTTTATAGCAAATAATGAGATCTATAAAAACAATATTTTTAAGTATGTTTTAATAGCATAGATTTTAAGTCCAACAGGAAAGAAATAGCTTATAGAATTTTTAGTACACATTTAGTATAGTCATCCAGATTTCTCAAAAAACATACTTTCTCTGAATTTTGAAGCACAACCACGGCCAAACGGAGGAACGGAGTGCAACTACAAACTATTTAACACTTTGTACGCATAATTTCGTATAACTTACACTTAAAACGATGCCAAGCTGTTTTGCAATCTTTATACACTCTTTGCCAATGCATTCGTAGCCTACTCCAAAGCACAACCCAAGTTCCACCACAGACAAAAAGTGAGCAGACATCCGATATACATCAACATCAGTAAACGCACCCACGCATTTGGACGGACCATACTCAAACGGAGGACACAATCTACCCTCTTCTTCTTAACTCTATCTCTCACTACTGCTTTATGAAGTAAATTAGGCCGATTTACGCAAAACATGCACACAAGCGCTGTCTGCAAAACACTACAATATCGAGACAAACGTTACTAACACATTTTATTACAAATCCGAAAGCGGCACATGCACAAAAAAGGCAGAAAAAATCCGCTAGTCAGTCCTGCACAAAAATGCATCTCGTCTGGTTCGCCTCTCTCGTTTTTCTCCCCCTCGTGCGCGTCCGTCCCCCCTCCCTCTGCCTCCCTCCCTCGCTCCGTCTCTCCCTCCCTCTCTCCCTCTCTCACTGTGGCCTGGCTGCTGGCTGTCTGCCTGTATGAATAATGTCCTGCCTTTTGTAATGAAGGGGGGGAAAGGGGAAAAAAGGCGCTCAAGTGGTGAAGCCCTGTTCCCATGCACTGACATTGAAAATGAATGACAGCTTACCTGCATGCCAATCTTCATCAGACTGACACTGGGCTGACAGCACAGCCTATACTCCTCCACACAGCCGGTGACGTCAGCCGGTACAGGCCCCTCCCACCTCCATCTCCATCTCCAGCTCCCCGTTTCCCCAACGCTGGGCTGCTGATGCCTTCCAGTGTCCGTGGGAAATATGACAATCACGCGTGAGGAGCTGTGCACAAAATAATAGAGAGGAAAGGAAAGGAAAGGAAAGGGAGTCTGGGGTTTAGTCACTGGTGGTACAGTACTGCCTCCCACCTCCAAGTAGAAATAACTGTGCTGCTTCTATACGAGTTGGAAAAAATAAGGGCACTTGACTTCTTCTGAGGGTTTCCTAGAAAAAAGATTTGACAAAGCATTTCATTATTTTGTCAATGTGTCTTTCGTACTGACAGCATATATCAATGGTTTTAGCTGAGTCTTTGTTGTTTTCCAAATAACTTCTGGAAAAGCCACGTAAGCACGTAAAACCTTCATTAAGCCATTCAATTCAGTTTAAAATATGCAACTATTGTGCTGTTTCTGCCCACCTGCGTTAATAAAGCTGTAAAAATCATATAAATCAAGGGAAGAACTATAAAAAAAATTCTCGTCTTGATACTTTATAGAAGCATTTGACCCTAATATGGCCGATAAAGTACATTAAAATTATCATTAAAGGCGGAAAAACTGCCATCCACCTGGCCCGGGCGCATGCTTTCAGTTTTTGTGTATAGCCAGCCCTCTGTCGGTATAATTTAATAACTACATGGGCAAAAATACAGACGTTTCTGCTAATTTATAACTTTGGCAGGTTAACAGACACATAAAAAGCTTTAGTTTTATGAGCAGAGATAAAACACTGAAAATGTTTGCACTAGCTTAACACACGTGGCCTAACGCTGTATGAAATTAAGCTAGGCAAGTTTGCAAATACTTGAGCAGTTACTCAAATAAAATACTCTTCAAGTTAGAAAAAAAATGTTTTTCACGTAATAACAGTCTAGTATTTTAAGATATTGTGAGGTCTATAAACAAAATTGCAATTAAACTTGTAAAAAGTGCATATAACAAACCCTAGAAGACAGACAGACGCAGAAGTCAAGCGAGAGCAACTATTTGAGTATAACGCGCTCTGATTGGCTGTTAGAAAATAGCGCCAACCAATAGCGTTTGCTCTTGTTGTAACCAGGAAGCAGGAGACGCAAGCAGTTCCTACAAGAAACAACAACAAATGACCGATTTTTGTCCAGATAAGCTCATGTTGTAAATTAAAACTGTAATCTAACATTTGCGATTCCCGTATAATGTGTTTCCGGAATGTTCTGTCGTAACCTCCACCTCCATCGGCGTGTAAAATAGAAAATAAACGCTTTATAGAGAGATCGGTCTTCTTTAGCTTGCTTGTTTGAGCAGTAGCATTGGAGATTAGGATGGCAGGTACCGTGTTAGCCGTGGGGACAGGGGTCGTGGTCATTGCGGTAGTCTGGATATCAGCGCTGGTGATGGGGATCATGCTGCTCAGAGCATCGGGGGCTGCCAGGTAAGGAGCTGTTCTCCACAAGCAGCTCGTGTAATAGGCACAAAATAACTCTATTTATAGATTAACCAGAGGTGGGCTGTACTCAGTTACATTTATTTCAGTTTATTTATTTCTTTTTAAAGAAATTGTACTTCACAGAGTACTTTTCTATCAGCATACTTTTATTCCTTCTTGAGTAGTATTTTTACTCACATAACAGTACTCTTACTTGAGTACACGATTTTGCTGCTTTTTCTTTGCGGAAACTACCCACTAGTCCGAGGGTCCACTAGTCCGAGGGTCAAACCCCAATCCCAATTTTTTTCTTTCAAAGTCTGGTTAAGGTTAGGATTAGGGTTAGGTTTAGACAAGGGGTCAAAGTCTGGTTAAGGTTAGCTCGGACTAGTGGACCCTCAGACTAGTGGACCCTCAGACTAGTGAACCCTACCCCTTTTTGCATTGAGCCTACAAAAAACAAAAACTTCATGTTAACAATATTAAATTATCTGGACATTTGTTAGATGCTTTATTGATGCCCCAAAGGGGGGAAAAAATGATCATAGTTGGCATTTGACAACCAGATAAATAGTAAAAGCAAGTTTCCAAATAAAATCAGGTTCAACATGTGCTAGCATGCCTCATTCATAAATTTTTTGTAAAATGTTGATATTGTCAAGCTTTACAATATGTGTGCAACTGTAACCTATTACTATGATATAATGGTCTAAAATTACCTTAAATAGCCTTTGATAATTACAGCAGCATTGTATATTATATTTGTGTTGCCAGATTGGGAGTTATCCCAGTATTTCTCCTGGCTCTCACAATCACCCTGGCACTGGTGTTCTTCCCTCGCAGTCCGGAGACCCCTCCTCCTTTCAAAGAGATTGAGGTGAGCGTGGCATTTTCACTCTTCTATCAAACACATTTAGAATCCTGCCTTTCCCTTTTATAGTTTGAGAACAGTTCTGCGAAGTTTTCTTGCTCTTTGTTAAGGCCATTTGGCTTTGATTATCACCAAATGTTTATGGTACAATCCCGCTGAGAGAGAATGACGATGCATAGCCCAAAAGAACAGCCAAGTTTTCTGTGATGGCCACGTCACACTTGAATAAGCTGTACTAACTGCCTCAGAGTCACATATTTTTAAATGAGTAAGTAGTAATAGTTTTATTGTCACATATGGAGAGGAAACTAGTTTTGAAAAGTTCTGTTGCATAACTCAATAACTTTTAACATTGCCTAAACTGTTTTCAAAGTTGGAGTAATACAGTTACTATATTTTTGACATAAGCTATAAGCTGTATGAGGGATGTACCTAGATATTTACAGCTGATTAAATGAGAAGAAATACAATTGAATGATACTCAATTACATGTAATGCCTCCTTCCAATTTACTGAAACTGTGCTGCAGTAACTCTTATTTGAGAAATTTTCCCACTAAACATAAACGTTTGCAGTTTGAATATTACATGATGCATATTCTCGTTAATATCCTTTGGCAAGACACTTCTCTGCCCTTGACTTGCATACATTAGTGAATAGAGTTGGCAAAGAAAATGCTTTGTCCAATTATTGACCTTATTCCGCCCCACTCACTTTTGCCTCTAAATGCTACTAAACCACACTGTCTTCTGGCGCGTCTGGTTAAACTGGAATCCCATTCATTTCAATGGAGAATTTGAGAAAAGTTTCACCAATAAAATAGGATATAAAGTAGGCTGATTTGCGTAAAATGTGCGCCAACAATACACTGATACGCCCGAGCTTTAAAACAGCTTTGTAGTGTCTATAGAACTTATTAAAATCAGCAGCTCCAGGCAAAATAATACAACTTGAATGAGGAATGGAGGCGCCTACAGCAACTTCTGGAATAGGAGTGTACAAAAATATTGAAATACTGATATATCGTGATTCTAAATTTGATGATAAAGTATCGATATTGTGGGCTGCTGAATTGATAATGATTGATATTTTGATAGACTTTATTGATCCAGAAGGGAAGATACTTGGACACAGTAGCTCACACATCACAATATATTGTAATAACAAAGAGAAAAATATATAAATGGTAATAATAAATTAAAATAGATGTACTTCATATAAACTTTGCACATGTAGTGGTTAAACAAAGAAATATTCCTGCTAAAAAACAGCAGTATCATATGCAATATATTGATTATCGCATGTGTCGCCATATTGTGTGTTAATATCGTATTGTGAGCCATGTATCGTGTATCATATCGAATCATGAGGGACGAGCCTTATTCTGTAATACACTGAATGGCATTAAACACTTATTATTTCTCAAAAGGCCATATAGGGTTAAAACAAGTGCATCTTCATAACCGCGTAAGATTAAATTTAGCACAGCAGCAGGTAGGTAATCACAAAGAAATAATGCTATTCCAAATATAACCCTAGGAGCCACGCGAGCCTCTGTCCGCCGTGCGCGCGTCTGTAAACAGCAGCCGTTTGGTGCTGTGGGTTTGTGTTCTTCTTTATCTGAGTCCAACAGCAACACAGAACAAACACTCTCCCATGTTGCCTCCGGGTCGTGCCAATAAGCCAGCCAGATCTGCCAAGCAAGCTGCCACGCCATAGAAATAGCAGTGCACACAGACCCGTGCTGGCCAGAATGCATTCGAAAGCTTTTGTGCAATTCTCCGCACCAGACAAGCCCAATCTGACTTCTGAGATTTCTGAACGAGACAAAATATAGCAAAGCCCGACTTGGAAGTGGATTTTGGCGGTTTAGGAGATTATGGGTAAGGGGTTTACAATATAATGATGAAGATTTATTTTTGATTTTAAAGGGCTCATATTACGCTATTTTCTGATCTATGTTATAATGTTGTTTCCTCATCAAAGACATGCGTGGAGTTGTGTTTTGTTTCATTCACACATGTTTAACCCCTGCATATTTAGGTTCTTTTCCACCTTGTGATGTACAAGTGCTCCACTGTGTTTTTAAACATGACATCACAAGGTGGAACAGAGCATTCTGAGCTTTAGAGATGTAGACAGAGTAATAATAAAGGATTACTCAAACACGTGTGAATGAAACAAAACACAACTCCAGGTGTGTTTTTGATGAGAAAACAACACAACTTTAGACAGCATTATTCTTTTGCATCATTGAGTTGTGTTGACTCAATTTACTCTTTAGACGGGTTTATCTGCGCCTGATTGGTGTTTAAGCACTTGCTGTTACACCAAACTCAAATATGATAGTGCTAATGAAGCAGGTCCCAGGCTGGAGGCAGGAGAGGAAGAAGGATGGAGAAAAGGGGGGTACAAGCTCTCTACCCCCAGCCCCCAAAACCACCCCACCCCCTTCACCCCTCCTGATTTCAACAACCACCCACGGCACATTAATAAAACATAGCGCCCACTTTGGCTTCCTGCGCGCTGTGTAATTGGCAAATTAAAAAGTGCGATGTGTTAAATTCTTCGGTGAGAGACATGCCATGCACACGGGAGCCCCACACCCTACTCTCCTCTTTCTCTTTCTCTCTCTCTCTCTCTGTCTCTCTGACTCTCTGTCTCTCGTTTTCTCTCTCTCCATCTATCAATCTCTAGCCTATTCCGCCCTCTTCCTCTCTGCCTCTCTGTCTCTCTCCATCTCTCTCTTCATCTTTCTGTCTATATGCCTTTCTCTTTTTCTCTCGATCTATCAATCTCTATTCTACTATCCTGTCTCTCCCCCTCTCACTCTTTCTCTGTCTCTCTCTCTCCATCTATCAGTCTCACCATTCCTTCTGTCTCTCTCTTTCTATCCCTCTCTCTCCATTTATCTATCTCTGTCTATCTCTTCCACACACACCCTCTCTCTCTCTCTGCATCTCTCTCTCTCTCTCTCTCTCTCTCTCTCTCTCTCTCTCTCTCTCTCTCAGATCCGATTCTTTCAGACCAGGTCCCGTCTGCTGTTTTATTGCTCAAGGCTTTTTTCTACAAATGTTTTCTCATATTATTGCTTCTTTTATGATCTAAACACTAAACACACTGCAATATCAAGTTTAAATTATTTAATCACTTATTTCCAGATATTAGTATTATTATTTTGAGGACTTAGATTTACTGATTACCCAATGCACAATTTTACTCAATAAAAAAAAACAACAATCAACATTTAATTACATCATTCAATGTGACCAAAATACTTTCCATTAAAGTTAAATTATTGTAAAAAATTGACATATATTAAACCTTTATATCAAAACTAATAGTCAGAACATTATAGAATATTAGTACATTTTTATGCCCAGGTACAACCAAGACCATATCCTCCTAAGAAATAATACAAATATAAAAGCTCTTTTTAATATTGAAATCGACATCGACATTCTGAATACAGGTGTAACTTTTCTGGTGGAAGGTGCAGAATGTCACCTGCTTGTCTCCATGGAGATTTTTTTTTTGCTCTGCCTGAAATGTTCCAAAATATGGCATCGAATGTATATCAGTGGAGATAAACATAAACAAGATACAGATTTTTATATTTATTTATTTATTGAGCAATAAACACCTGAAATTGAATAAATGCAATACTGGAGCATTTGGCCAGAGCAATAATATCTCTATGGTGACAAGAAGGTGGCAGACCTTCCAGCAGAAAAGTTACATAGTGCTACTTTAACTCCCTTTTCAAAACCACCTGGACTATGACATAACAAAATTAGACTTTGTTGCTTATTGTATTATCATAAACTGGTTAAAGAGAAAGTGACATTTATACTCCACAAATTGAACAAGATAAGATTATTTTTATTAGAATAATTTCAAGTAAATCTATGGTAAACACAGCCTGAGATTACATCAATTTAGTAAACTTCTTCTATACCATCTACACCAGTGTAGTCCCATGTAGTTGTATCAGATCTGCTAATGGACCACTGCTTGGCGTCCCCACTGAAGAACTAAAGAACAGCAGGATCTGAAAATAACAAGCTCCACAGAATACAGCGTTTCTTCTCTGCACTGGTGCTGTTTTGGTTTGTTTTTCTCAAGCTTAGGCTAAGTTACACTATGTTTATTCCCTGAACATGAGGTGCCTGTCCTCAAATCAATAAAGCCTGGTCGGACAGAGTGTGGTGTTGACCAGTGCTTTGGTGCTCTGTGAAGTGAAGACGTAATAGTTGTAGACACTGTATCGGACATAATGAGGATGTGTAGTTTTCAAAAAGTCAAAAACAAGTTGTATCAGCTGAGAAATTTTTTTATATTGTAATGGAATTCCTGTTTTGCTTCTAATAAGCCACAGTATTGCCTTAAAGGTCCTATATTATGCAGAATCAACTCTTGTGAGCTTTAAGCCATGTTAGAATGTTGCTACCTCATCCATGGCAAAAGGAGAATTTAATTTGTCAACTGGACAGAGTTTATTTGGTCGAATACGTTTCACCTCATCAAGTTGTTTTGTTTCATTCACACATGTTTGAGTGACCCTTTATTATTAGTCTGTCTACATCTCCAAAGCTCAAAATGCTCTGCTCCACCTTGTGATTTCATGTAGTGGAAGGTTTCAAGTTAACAGCTCCTTTTACCTTTAGATCAGAGATTGGCAATACCAGGACTGAAATCATCCAAATGATTCTAGTGGAGGTGTGTGGAGTGTAAAAACACAGTGGAGCACTTCCTGTATACTTGAGATCATAAGGTGGACAGTGTGTTTTCAGTTTGAGAGAAGAACTCAGCCTAAGTATGCAGGTTGTGTATGTTAAACATGTCTAGGTATGTTTGTGATGAGGAAAAAACATTATAGCATAGATCTAAAATTACATAATATGGGCCCTTTAAACAAGCAGGTAACACCACCAGGCCAAGTTACCAGACAGATCTGTGGAGAGGCAAGACACTAAATCACCACCTTATAGCCCATTAAATAGGTTAAGATTGATGAAAGTATCTTTTGACAGTTGTGGCTGTTGTATTGCTGCTACTGTTAGTAAAAGCACTCTACTGCCATCTTGTGGTTGATACCAAGAAAACTGAAAATGGAATAATCAAGGAAATCAAACTGGGTTTAAGTAAATTAAGGTTAAGCTTAATTAATTTAATTAATCAAGTTTTGTAAAGTTTTTGTAAAAGTACCTAGTTACTGGTAGTTAAGTACAAATTTGGCAGCATTGGTTGTACTTGTAATTGAGGACATTTTCAGCCATGCCACTTTACTTTTATTTGACTTAAATTTTCAGTGTTATGTCCACCGCCACTTGCGAGAATCATTTTCAAAACCTTGAATCCCAATTTTTATCTTTAATGGTTCTATATTACACAAAATTTTAAGCTTTAAGCCATGTTAGAATGTTGATACCTCATCAAAAATATACCTGACATTGTGTTCCACCTTGTGATGTCATGAAATGGAAGTTTTCAAGTTAACACCTTTTACCCTTTGTTTAGTAGAGACTGGGAATTCTGGGGCTGAAATTATCCAAATGAGTCTAGTGAAGGTGCATGGAGTTAGAGCACCTCCTGTATTACCACATGAGATCACACAGTGGAACAGAGTTTAAAAATGCAGATTTTGTGTTTGTGTTTTTGATGAGGGGACAACATTATTACATAGATCAGAAAATATGGGAGCTTTAAGTAAAATGATTGTGAGTTTCACCCTAACCTCATTACGCCATCTTTAGGTTTATTTAATTCTATACAAGTGAAACAAATGAGTGTATCTAACCAAGCCTCTTTTCCCATGCGCTGGTTTAATGCTTATATGTGTGTGCAGACTAAAACACTATCTCTCCTGTATTCTCTCTCTTTTTTTTCTTTCTCTCTCTGTGTGCAGATAGTGGACACGTTGTTCATTGGGCGCTTCGTGCTGCTGGCGGTGGCTGGAGCGGTCTTTCTGTTTGGCCTCTTCATGCTTGTCCCATTTCACCTCCTGGAACCTGTCTACGCCAAAGAGCTCAGAACGCATTAGAGAGACGGGCCTGGGAGCCATGGAAACGGTACTAATGACAGGAACTGGAAATGGACTGCAAAGTATGGACCAATATAGTCACTACAGTATTTATATAGTTTTTAAGGCAAATTTATCATTTTGTACAGTACATACACTTTATATTTTATACAGTTGATAGAAAAATAATTACATAGTATTTTTCCACTAACCATCTTGTCTCAGTCTATTTTGTTTGTAATTTTGTTGTAATACAATGGCAGAATTTTCTAGAAACCTACAGATTTCAAGTAAAAGGGATGGCATAAATGGGTTAAACTTGCATACTTGCAGTCTTAAAAGCTACAGTCCCAAAGATCACGTAGATAAGTAATGATACTAGGAAATAATAATCACAAAATGCGTTAGTCTTATATTAAGCTTTTCCTATTTGCAATTTAGTGCATTATTCATTCCGTGCTCAGTGGTAGTGAGCTTTAGCCAAAGTTGCCCTGGGATAGAATAATGAAAACGAGGCTGTCAATCTGCACCATCTGTCCATCACTTATTACACACACCGAATTCATAGGCAAGGTACATAGAAGTGAAATCATCATTTTGTACTTTGGAAATAGAAGGAATGACCTACTTATTGTGGTTTCACTGGAATATTTGTTTTAGTAGTATTCTTCCATAGTAAGACTAGTATGTTTTTTTCATTTTGCATCAATTTGATCAGTGTTTTGTTGTTTTTTTCATTTTCTGCTAATGCTTTTTTGCCTATACATTTGTAATAGCTTGATATATCGCAAGAGTTTTGAGTAGTTTAGGAGTAGAACCTATGTCCCTGGAGTAGTAGTAGTAGTATTTAAACTCCATACACCTTCACTAGAACCATTTTGGATAATTTCAGCCCTAGAATTGTCACTCTCTACTGAACTAAAGGTAAAAGGTAGCTGCTAACTTGAAAACTACCTCTTCATGACATCACAAGGTGGAACAGAGCATTATGAGCTTTAGACAGACTAAAATTTAGACAGTAATTTAGACAGAATAATAATGAAACCAAACACAACTCCAGGTATGTTTTTTTTAGGAGGTAACAACATTTTAACATGACATAAATCTCACAAGAGTCAATTTTCCTTTAACCTTTAACCAACCACGATGTATTTTACGTCACCATTTCCACTAGCCCCGTTGACTCCATATGAAGTTATAATCTCCGATCCCCCTCTCCCTCCCTCCGTGTCCCACCTCTGTTTTGGAAGTGTGAAGCCCGAGGAGACATGGAGTGGAATTCCAACCAGGACGATGAAAGAGTATCTAATGAATCAAAACCAATCCTATTAGTTCCGGCCCACATCTCCATAACGTGGTCCCCGTTTGGTCACAACAATCCGATGCATGATTTCACACAGGCCTGGGACAGACGAAGAGGAGGAGGGGGGAGGAAGGGGCGTGTCCGGGGAGGGGGGCATGTCCAGGGAGTCACCGCCGGGGACTTGTTGGCTGTAATTGACCGCGTGATTACCGCAAAACAGGATCAGAACCTGGCTGGAAGTGTTGCAGAGAAGGTGGAGATTGGGCTCTAAACTTAAAGGGCTGTGGTTACTCTGGCGTGTCCACAGTAATTGGACATTGTTTTGATTAACTAAAGGTTCTTGCTATTGAGTATTTGGTACTGTTGTAGTTTTGTATTTGAGAGTTGACCAAAATTCTTACTGCGTGGTAGAAATGTCATATTGTGTGCCATGAATGACCTTTCCGAGAACCGACAATCACTCTCCACCATACAACTTTGAAGGCACTGCTGTGTCTGAAGTTCTGTTACTCGAGTTAGACTTTAATCTGAGCTTTGTTTTAACACAATCACACCAGAAAGAGATGACTTGGTTAGAACTACAACAGGTGAGCTGATTTGTGCTGTTAAACAAGTCCCTTTCAAATAACATTACAGTCACAAGCTGGCTAGCATTAGTCAACAGTGTTTCAGTTAGTTTTTTTCTCTTTTTTATTGAAACTCAAACGCCTAAACAGGACCATGAACGCTCGTATTGATCACAGACTCCTGAAAATATGTTGTTTAAATCCATTTTGTATTTTTTCTTGAGTTTTCAGACAATCGTAAACCGTTTTTGGTGGTTACTGTTAATGAGTTCATAGAGTCACCATGGAACATGAGGAACACGATGAACATTCTGCCATAAACACATAGACAAAACACCCCCAGCGTGCTATCACTGCAAAGTATCAATAGTAGAAGCTGGAATCAGACTGCAGTAGTTACTTTAAGGTACTATTACTATACTTTAGGCACTATACACTTTATTGTCCCCATAGGATTTTTTTCCTCTAGATTTGACCCATCAGCGCAGCACCTGCAGGACTCGACCCGTCTTCAGATCTTGAGCTAGTCTTGGTCAGGACTAACTTAGCTGGAACATTTTATTTGTGCATGATTCGAGTTGATGGAAGAAACTGGAGTGCCCGTAAAAAAAAAACACCAAGCACAGGGAGAACATGCAAAGGCCTGAGCGATCTGGGAGTTGAACCCGGAACCTTCTTGCCAGCCCGTCATCGTCTGCCTTTTTATTTTCTTCAATCTTAACTTTTGTCTGACTAAAACTTGTGGTTATTTACATATTTCATCATTTCTGTGTCCTTGTCTGATATTTTTCAAACTCGTATCCAAGTTGGCCAAACGTACTCTTGGAGTTAAGTTCAGCTGCCTATTCTTAACTTTTAGAAAACCAAGCTAGAATTTTAAACTGTAAAAATCATCTAACTTTTTCCCTTTGTAGCCAGTCCAACTTCTGCCAGGCGAATTTCCCATCTCCAAAACACTTAAAATGTTCTTGCTTCTAACTGCACATTTCAAGGTCACAGAACAATGCTTCTTTGCCATATAATCTTCACTTTTAGCAGTTTCCTTCAAGTCTGCAAGATCTAACATCTCTCCCTAACTGCTTTCTCACCATCTCTTCTTCTTTACCTTCTTAAAACTCCATCCATCCCTCTGTTCCTTCCTCATTTTCATCTCTGCTACTGAACCTTGTCTCTCGGGAGTGGGAAAATGAGCCGAACAAAGCAGTGGGGGTCTTGCACATCATTGGGAGCATTGGGAGCACAGTTCTTTGTATTGGAGCCAGCTGGACATAGAAAGAACTCACGGGGGGCGGGTTGGGGCAAAAAGACGCGACCAGGCGAGGGCATTTCAAAACTTAGGATGCCTAGTTTTGCAAAATCTACCCCCCCTTCTTAAAAAACAAAGAAAAAAAGGGGTTGGGAGTGCTTCTGGTTGGTAGATGGAGCATTGAGAAGCAGTGAAGCAGAACTGGTGCCCTACAGCTCCATCCTCAGCCTCCTGTTTGTGATATGGATAGCAGACCCACCCATAGCTCTTACAGGGCCCAGGAAAACTATTCAGGAGATTTCAAGCCAAAGTCGGTGCACTTATCCCCAAAGAATGTGATTCAGTTCGGGTTAAATCAACCACAGCCAATGTTTGCAGTCCTTTCACCGAGTTTGGTAAATACAAATTTGAAGAGTGTTCATTGAAGTATCCACATTTAAGTATCAGTCGATTTCGGTGTTTGTGAATATAACATGTGATCAGCTATGAGGTGTATTATTAAGTTATTTTTTAGACAAACTTTATTGATCCACAAGGGAAATTATTTGGACACAGTAGCTCATAGATCACAATAAATATAATAACAAAGAGCAACAATATAAATGGTAATAATAAATTCAAAATAAGTAAAAATAGCAAGAGGCTGGTTTCAAATAAGGCATGAATGTACAAGTAAAAATAAGAAATAAAGAAATATAGTAATACAAATATATCTCAGCTATATACAAGAGGTGAATTGTCAATTTATAGGAGTCTACTTTGTGAGCACAAAAGAAAAAAGTGTCAAATATATTAATGTCCTTAAATAGATTCTTCTAAGAATAAATAAACTTTGGCAATTACCACATTGAGGTGTATAAAAGTAAAACTTATCCTATTTTTGTACATAGAATTTACAAATTTTCTAAAATATTATATTTTAATCCAGCCACAGGTTTCTACAGTGGTGCTAAGATTATCCATGGGTTTCAAAATGATAAAAAAAGGGACAATTTCCATAACAATTAACAATATAGCTTTTGATTAGGAAAAAGTTCTCAAAATGAATTAATTGAATGAATGAAGATAATAAATACATATGCAAAAACATTTGATTTTATTTTTATTATTTACTGCAATTCCATTTTGTAAGATTTTTTTAATTGCCAAAGTGTTAACAAGTGCTTTTGCCTTTATGTTGTGTTATATACTATAACATTGTCCCACATTCTTCAGACAACTAGATGTTTCCTCCTTGGTTACGCTACTTGATAATAAACTGCCTCATTTCCGTAGTAACCAAGTATTCCGATACACAGCCAAGAGTTCCTTTTTCACTCCACTTCCTGGTTGTGCTTCATTATGTGCCTTTGTCTCCAGATCTGGGGGTGCCATCAGGAGAGGGGCAAATCTTAACCCAGTAATCGTAACACAGCCCTGGCCTCTTTACCTCACCTTTGGGGGGTAGAAATGGCCCAGAGCAGGGGATGAAGGAGCAGACTGAGACTGGAGGTGACCCCGCGCACTGGCCTTTCGCTGCCCGGACATGACACCCCATTGTGGGCCACAGATCTGCCCGACGGGGGTCCTGGTCCCACGGCGCTGGAGAGATGATTGGACTTCACAATAGTTGAACATGGGTGGTCAGAATGGATACAAGTCCTCATTAGGATATGATTTGGATTAAGATGTTTTGCATAAGAGGATATATACAAATCTCCATGAATTACAGAGAGATTTAAATCTAGCTCTACTGCCATTACAATGAACAAATCAACACAATATATATTTTGAATGAGCATAAATCCTCCATAAATCACTTATACGTGTGTCTTTTGTTACACCTATGCACTGAACATTTCAAGCAGTGCTTCTCAAAGGGACCCTAACCTGCATTTTAAAGTGAGTATGGGTTTTGATGATTCTCCAATTTTGACTTAATTACCTGCTGTAAATATAAATTATAGTTTTACTCCAGTACAGGTCTGATTTTTGGTAAAACGGTCAAGATGCTATTTTGTCCTTTAATAAAGTCCTATTCCTAATATGGAAATTGGCTCCAAATTCGCTCCTCGTGAGCTGGAGCCGAACACTATGGGTGACGTCGCACTCCCTTAGCCAACGTCTTTATATAGTACTACAATATACAGTTCTAACCACCTTTAAATGTGCCTGCTGGAGTGAGCTGTTCGGTTCCTGCTTTTACACAATAGCTACAGCCTGATACACCTAAATGAAGACTTGTGGGACTGCTGGATCCTGTCATCTGTTTGCTGTCAGCCTTAACGTGGTGTGAAATAGCCCTGTATGCTGCGACTGATCTGTGTGGTTTTGTGTTGGGCTAATGTACTGTGACTGTGACTAGCGCTGTCCATTTCTCTGTTAGCAGTGTAGTTAGCATCGAGAGCATGAGAAGGTGCACCTGCTGCTTCTGCGATTCAAGTCAAACACCCCGCTGTGCTCATGGACTTTGATGAAGACAAGTAAAAAGTTCAATAAGGAAATTTGAAGAGGTCTGTGCTTTGCCTGTAATGTTCTACAGTGTGGCATTAAATTTGTATCTGTGGAGACAAGCGGGTGAAGCTACCAGGCCAAGTTATAGGTCAGATCTGTGGAGAGGTGACGAATGTTTTCAGCAGCACTTGTATTGAGAGAAATGTTTAATAAATAAGGAACACGCCATATTGTGGAATATTCAAGCGTAAGCAGTGTTATCTCCTTGGAGACAAGCAGAAAAGTCACTAGAAAAGTTACACAATGCATCATTATTGCACTTCTCAATCTCCATGGAGACATCACGTCAAAGGTGACCATGCTTACAGAAACAATATTTTTCAATTTGTTGCTATTTGTTTAGAAATTAAAACATATAAACATATAAAACATTAAACCGTATTTGAATAAATGTAAGGTAGTTAAGGCTAATGCCATACTGTGGAACATTTCAGGCAATATCATATCCATGAGACAAACAGGTGGCCCGAACTCCACTGAAGAACACACACTGTACTTGTGTCTGCTGTGGATCATTCTGTTATAATTTACACATTTTAAAACGTAATATTCCTCTAAAAAGACTTCCATGTTAGAAAAACGAGGTGCCCAATGGGAGCTGAAATCACAACAAGCACCAGATTTATTTTTCTTTGCCGAATCCTACATGTATCACCAATTACGAAAATAAAATTGGAGAATGAAGTAAGTACAGTGTGCCAGTGGTGGTGAAAATGGGGGTTAATCTCAGTATGGCGTCTTGGAAATAAGTGATTAAAGATTATTCACACATGCACGAAACAGCTATAACATGGTTAAAAGATCTGAAAAGTCGATTTTGCAGACTAAAACTTAAAAAAAATTACATATTTACACTTATACTTTCTCAAATTTGTCAATTCCAGAGTACCAAAATACAAAATTGTACTATTTGTGTACATTGTGTAACCTTTTCTAAAACACTATATAAAATCCACACACTAGTTTGCAATCGAGTTCACTCTTAGACTTAGACAAACTTTATTGATCCACAAGGGAAATTATTTGGACACAGTAGCTCATCACAATATAATATAAAAACAAACAGTAAAAAATAAATGGTAGTAATACATTTTAAATAAGTAGCAAAAAAGAGCAAGAGACAGGTGCCAAATAAGACATAATTATATAAATAAATGTATATGTACAGGTCTAAATAAAATAGAAAAATACGTAATAAAATATAAAATCACAGCTATATACAAGAACTCAGTACAAACTTTCACACATAAAAATACCCATTGAACTCCATGACTTTTGTTTACCACAGTCTCTGCAGCGTCTTCTCTAAACCCTCTCCTCTGTGTCTGATTCCTGAGCAGGGCTTCGGTCAGGGTTGAGTTGTCACTTTCTCTGAGTTCTCCACAGCAGAAGCCAAGATGATGCATTGGGCTTCATACTGTGCAGACAAGCAGCTACAAATTTGCCTGGTTCTGGACCGGAGGGAGGCAGAGGGACGGAGGAGAGGGGGAGCCGTCACATTAAAGGAGACAGTGGGAGAGAATAGGGGCTTTGTATTTGGCCTTTCGTGTTTTTAAAGATGTTGATGGTCAAAAGATCCACGCGTACTTAAAGATGCTGCAGATAATTTATTTATTTCTGTTTATGAAGACCCAATTATATATTATATGTAAAGGAATACTAGTAGTTTAGTTTAGAGTGTGACAAAGTTAGTTTCCTTTACTGGTGAAATTCATATTCTAAAACATGGATATGCAGATCACACATAAATAGACCCTGACATTTTTGACAGAAAATAAATACATTCCATACATAGAAATGGCTGATTTCAGAAACATAATTACAAAGACAATGCAACTCTATAATGGTTTGTGCATTTAGAAACACTAGAAAACAAGCATGTTGAATTGTATAGATAACGTTTAATGTTTAATATCTCTTTTTTTCATTGTAGTTTCAGCTTCGTAGTAATCCATGATCTTCAGAATGATGAAAAATTAGCACTGTCGCCATAGCATTTAACAATTTAGAACAGAAAAGTACAACTCTTTGGCGCCATTTTGAAGATTTTTCAATGTTCAAAAGACAGATTTTTTAAATAGTCCATTACTATGACAACTATAACGTGGTTTAAAGCTCACAAGAGTCAATTTTGTGTATTGTAGGACCTTTAAAACAGTATAGATAGAACAAAAACTGGGGTTCAACATCTCTGTCAGCACAATTTACTTGAAATAACTTTTTTATGTCAAGGTAACAGCAAGTGTGATACTCAGAAAGGTGTTAAAAATTGCTTACACCCTCCCATAGAGTTACATTGGCCCCTGCTCTCCGTCTGATGAAAGTCTAGAATATAAACACAACCTACTCATGGGTTTCAAATGAGGAAACAGGACATTTGCCATAGCAATTAAAGGGCCAATATTACACTACGTGGAGTTGTGTTTTGTTTCATTCACACATGTTTAACACACAAACCCTGCATATTTAGGCCGAGTTATTCTCTCACACGGAAAACACTCTATATAAAACACGTAAATTCCATCACTCACTTGTCTAGATCTGATTAATGACAGCGGCTTGACTCGAGAAAGCAGGCCTCTGTGAGTAACCTCCCCTTTTACCCCCTCAACAGCTCCTCTCTCCTCCCTCCTCCAGACTGCAGCCCTGTTTCAAAGCTCTGTGGTCCCATGTGGAATGAATGGCACAGATGTTGTTGGAGAAGACAGCACCCCTCGGACCCCTCGGACCCCTCTCCCTCTCTATGCGCACAGCATGTGGTCCCCAACTTGTTTTTCGGATCATTGTTACCACCAAACTTACCCCGAGACTAGCACGGAGTCGCAATTAGTACGAAGAGGAGGAGGAGAACCAAGCCATGATGAAAAAACGCAATTATTTTAGTTTAGAGATTTTTAGATTGTTTTAGAAGTATGGAGGCTGCAGAGGATCAAAAGTAGAAGCACCCAGGGAGCTGAAGAGTGAAGATGCGGATGGGAGAGTGGTTGGTGTGGGTGACTTGGGTGGGGGTCCTGACAGTGGAAATTGTGGTGGTCGAGAGCAGAGGGCCAGAGGAATCAGGGCTGGACTGGAGCTCCAGGATCCAGGCTGTGAAGAGTAAAGTGAAGGATCAGCTCCATCACGGTGCAGGAGACAAGCAGACAGCGCACAGAGGCAAGGTGCACAGGAAAAAAGGTGAGTTGGTTTATTATTATAGTTGAGAAAAAGTAAAATTCTACTTCTCAGAGTAGATTTTAGACTCCAAACTTGTACTCCTATTTGAGTAATATATTATACAGTGTAACAGTACTCTAACTTGAGAAGTTTTAGTTACTTTTCCCACTGTGAGTAAGGCTATAAGTGACAAAAGCTTTAAGTTGACATTATGAAATGATTTGAACATTTGTGTTTCTTGCATCGATCCTTCAGATATGAGTTAGAGTTTTCTAATTTTTGTGTCTATTCTTTGAAAATACCAGATTGTGTTGCATGTTGTGTCATGTTTTGTCCTTCAGTGTAAAATTATAGATTTGATTTTGCATCCTGCTCTTACTCTTATGCAAGTAGAAGCATCCCAAATACTTCAGTACTTTCTCGGATGACTGCTATGTACTTAAATGTGGTAAAATTCTGAAGTAACAGTAAAATTTTGTGGCTATTCTGCTCACCTATCATTTAATAAAACAGCTACAACGTGAAGGATGTCAGTCTAAATGAGAATTTGAGAAATGCTTAACTAACCCAATCAAAGTGCACTTGGAAAATGAAAATTATAATTTCATGATTTAATTTTCATCATGAATTTTAATACATTTTTCTTTAATTGCATTAGTGATTTGGGGATTTAATTTGTTTTTATGTGACATAGTTGAAATTAATTGGAAAGTAATAGTTGTAAAAGTTGTAAAGAAAGAAGTTATGGACTATTTAATAATCTTCAGTAAAGAGTGAGTACATATAAGTATACATTATGCTTAATTCTAATTTTTCTGGTAATATTTTAGAATGATGATTTGTTATTTCAAGTATGGATCATTTTTTACACTTGTTCAAGAAAGGAAATAGAAAAAAGAGACAAAAACAAAACAATAAAACATCTGAATGTATCACATATACAATGTACTTATTGTACTTAAACTAAAGTCTCTTTGCTCGGAAGGGAGTGGGATGAAGTTATATTTATTTATTCCCACCCCCATATTATGCATATAAAACACATTTTTAGTATGCTTCCTGTATATGCATCATAAAATAATAACGTTTAGAAAGATTAAAATTTACATATAAGACAAAACAGTTGGTTGGGAACAATAATGAAATAAATAAAGTGTAAAGCATCCTTATAGCTCTCTTCTATACTGAGAAAATATTATGTTTTTATGCATTTTCTTACATTTGTGAATACTTGTGCATATTAATTTTCTTAGTGGAAACTTACTTATCACTTAAGTAATACTGTCATAATCATAAATATTTTTACTGACCTATGTGTAATGTTTCAGACACTAATGCTAACTCTACCACATTTGATAAACAAAAATATATTTTTTATTTTATTTCCATAATTTTCTTGCATCAAACAAACTCAGACATGTCCAGAATCCCAAGCAGCAGCCTTCCTTCCTCTCTTCAAAGCTCTCACAGATCCATTCACGCTGACACTTATTGTTGACAACTTTCCCAAACGCTCCCAAATTTACTCCAAGTCACTTTTTATCCCATTCCTCACTGATGCTGACACATTCTTTCTTTTCTCTCCCTCTTTTTTCCTCCATCCATCCATCCACTCCTCCACCCTCCTCCGCAACTCCACTCCAACACTTCCCCTGACCTTTCCGTCTCTCCTCTCTTTTCTGCGACATTCCCAGAGCTTGTGTTTGGCCCGGTCTCATCCTTCTTCCTTTCTAAACCTTTTGTTGGGGTTTGAATGCTGCCCGATGCTGGGGCCATCAACACCGGGTTGCTGGATCAATAAAAACTTCCATCACTTAGCCCAGGGTCTTTCGGAGCACCACAAAGCTCAGTTCAATAAACAATAGTTAATTTATGCTTCCCTTTGGAGCGAATGAACTGGCAGTATAGTTCACTTAGCTGTGGGTCGGCCTGGTTTTCTCTGAAGAGGCAGACATCTTTAGTTTTGGAATGATTGACTCTCTTTTTATGGATGGTAAAAGTTTGAACTATTAAACAAGGAGTCCAGCTGGTTTACTAATTACACTAATGCACATGAAGGCTACATAATTTCCTCCCATTGTCTATAGGAGCAGGGGAAACTTTGACTTCCTCCTTCATGGGAATGGGCATGAGACAGTGTTGTCATATATGTAAGATATTTTGGATTCAGTAAGTTGGGATTTTGGCTTTAAGCTGTGTTATAATGCTGTTACCTCCCCAAAAACACACCTGGAGTTGTATTTTGTTTTATTCACACATTTTGAGTAACTCTTTATTATTAGTCTACCTATGGCTCCCAAGCTCAAAATGCTCTGTTCCACCTTGTGATGTCATGAAGCAGTCATTTTCAATTAACAGCTCTCTCTTACTTTTAGTTCAGTAGAAATTGACAATTCCAGGGCTGATACAAATGATTCTTGTAAAGGTGTATGAAGTTTAAAGACACAGTGAAGCACAGCGACATCACAAGTTGGAACAGGGTGTTTGTTTGTTAAATATGTGTGAATGAAGCTGTAAACCAAAGCAGTGTTCCTTCATCATTAACCAACTTAATTTGTATTTCCATTAGTTCATTTGATGTATCCTGTATTGTCCTGCATTTGAGGTTTAAATTAAGTTCCTTCAAATCAAACATGTTCAATTACTCAACAATTAAAGGTATAGTATGTAACTTTCTGGGTGTGAAAAGTCAACAGCATGAGTCCATTGAATTAGAAAGTTAAAACCATACTTTTCTCCATGGAGTACATTTTATGCCATACTGTGGAATGTTATTGCCATGGAAACAAGCAGAAGTAGGCCTTCTTCCAGGAAAAAGAAGAGTCAGGTTTGTGGAAATTCAAGCCCGCTCATAGTAAGGAAGAGTCCTTGTGTTTTTCTGTGGTTTTCCGTGCTTTGAATAAACATGCTTATATTTTAGTCTATTTTTGGGCAACAAAAAGTTACATACTGGGGCTTTAAATAGAAGACCTATCCACCATTCTGTGGCCTTGAATTCCACAGTATTTTTTTCTTTAGTAGGCTCATTAGTACACATTATTTTAGTTAGAATAATGTTAAAAACGTAAACTAAGCGCTTTTATTTTGAAAAGTATCTCGACAGGAAGTGTCCGGTCCGTGCGCCTCCTGTGCGCTCCTGACGCGGGGCCGTATGAACCGGACGGTCACTTCACTCTGCAGTTTCTCTAAAGTTTACGTTTCACTTTAGCTTTGATAATGACTCTTTTCTGTTTTATAGACACCTGTGCGGATTTGAATACGTTTTTCAGAGACATGGAAAGCAGATTTTATTTGTAACTAGATCAGACTGTAGATACAATTTTATTTGCTGCTAAACCACCGCTGCGTAAAAATGACCAAATTGGCTTTTGGTTTCTTGGTGTTGGCGTGGGGACTTCAGTCAGGTAAGTTAGTGCGACCAGAAGAAAACGTAAATTGAGATTCGTTTTTATTGATAGTTATTACGATGATGTTACTTGTTTTATTTTTAATTCAGCAACTCATTTTATGGTCAATAACGTGACGTGACGTGACCGCATGGCAATTAGGGCTGCACATGAAATAGTTTATTCCATATATTGGTCTAATTCTGATTTTCCCTACGCCTGTGCTAGTCCTTTTTTAACCCTAGTCCATTCCTGGTTTGTGCAAGATTTAATTCCTGTTTGGTCCTGGTTTAGTCCTGGTTTAGTGCTTATTTTGGTCCGTTTATTCAAGTTTTCCTTATAGTTTTGGTTTTGACGTGGTTTGTTCAAGTTTAGTCCTACTGGCTTATTGCACATTTTACAAAACTGTCACTGTCGTTCCTTAATAAAAATAATTACAAATTACTAATTTGACTTGCACAATGACTGTAAGATTACTGGCTCCAAATCAAATCAATAAGAAGAACATTTTGATTGTGTCTCAGTAGATGTTGTGGTATTTCAACAGATTTTCAATGTGAAAAGACAGTTTGACAATGGTGGTTAAATAGACTATTGTTTGCTGTAATGTCGGTATTTCCTGCTCCACTAAATGAATGGAGTTCTCAAGGAGCTCTGGCCTTTGTTTTAGCCCCTGCCCATGGAAACCGCTAAGATATGTGATAGTTTTAGGGGTCAAAGTGAGTTTAGGTAAGATTTAGTTAGGCTTTTTGGTTTTTATTTCACATTTTAACTGTAAATAAAGGGCCCGTATTACGCTGTTTTCTGATCTATGTTATAATGTTGTTTCTTCGTCACAAACAGACCTGGAGTTGTGTTTTGTTTCATTCACACACAAACCCTGCATGTTTAGACTAAGTTCATCTCTCAAACTGAAACTCTCTGTTCCACCTTGTGATGTCATGTGGTAATACAGGTTTTTAAACTCCATACACCGTCAGTAGAATCATTTGGATAATTTCAGCCCTGGAATTTCCAATCTCTACTGAACAAAAGGTATAAGGTAGCTGCTGAATTGAAAACTGCCATTATGTGGCGTCACAAGGTGGAACAGAACATTTTGAGCTTTGGAGATGTAGACAGACTAATAATAAAGTGTTACTCAAATAAAACTCAACTCCAGGTATGTTTTTGGGGAGATGACAACATTATAACACGGCTTAAAACTAACAAGAGTCAATTCTACATAATATAGGACCTTTAAAGTGAAGTTATTAATTGTAAAGTAGATCTAATGATACTAAAATTTGTGCTTTATGCTTTCAGAGTACATCAGCTCTAAACTTGTGCTACATCAGGTTTAAATTAGGGTTAAACCAAGTCTAAAGTTAGACTAAATTGTGCATAAGGAAGTTCTAAATGATGACTAACACAAAACAACACAAAAACTTTAATAGTGTACACACATGTACCACAATTTGAGAAACACGGCTCTATAAGATTTTCACTACAATAACAAGATATTTTTTTTACATCATAATAATCATATTTTCTTCAGTTTCACCATCTGGTCCTACTATTTATAAAAATAAGTCGATGGTCTGTCCCTGGTCAGAGTCAGGAGTATCTAGTTTCAATACTATTTCTAATATCAGTTTAAATTTCTATACTGAGGAAAAGGCTTGATATACTTTCAATACCACAGTGATAAAACTTTTTTTTTTTTAGACAATTGAATATTTTTTTAACACATTTTTTGACATTTGTCTTATAATTTCCGATAAGTTTCAACATGGATCAATGTACATATCGTTTCTTTCAGTATCAATACTTGTTCAAATTAGTAGCTTCAGTACTTTTTAGTGTCAATTTGTGGGTTTCTTCCTGTTATATGGCGCCATTTTGCTAATATTTTGTTTTGAATTGTTAATCGCTATGACAACAGCCATAACTTTTCATCATTCTAAGACCCATGGACTAGTATTTGGGTGGGTATTTTGTGGACTTCTTGTGAAGCTGATTACCTGATTTGAACTTTTAAAACGGAAAAGAGAGAAACAAGAGCTGGCACCTGAAACAACATAAAACAACTTCACTTATTTCAAAACATCAACAAAACATTTAAGCTATTTTGAAGAACAGATTAGATTTCCTTGATAAAAATGTGCCGGTTGAATTCCCCTGAAGTGAGCTCCATTGTCGCATAGAGGATGTGGGTTTGACTCCGTAGAGCTTCAGATTTCCGTCCTACAGGAAGCCGGACTCTCTCTCCTGGTTTCCTTGAGTTGGACCATCCGAGCTCTGAGGAAGTCCAAACAAAGGCATTCCTCAACCTCTGCTGCAAATACACAGTGTTTGTCGGGAGGGGAGCCTGATGTTTGTGGATTGAATCTGTCGCAGCTCAAATAAACCTTTACTGCTCAGGCTTAGGGCCAAGTTAAAATAATAAACAATAGCAAAACGGTAAGGGTTGGGTGTAAGGGCGGGACACATGACCAAAAATACACAGGGTTGTAACTTGAAGACAAAATATATCTAGGGTTGTCAAAAAGATACTCAGATACTTATCAATAATACACTAAATTAGATACTTATTTGAACCAGCAGCTATGGTTTTTAGTCTTATTTAAACAGCTTTACTCCAGTCACTGTTGTCATAGCAATTAACAATTCAAAACCAAATTCTTTTTTGGATGGTCATAATGTTGCCAATATCATACCAATAAATACATTAGCCTCAACATGCAACTTAGGCTAAAATAAAAATGTGGCTTTTATTTTTTCCATTTTGGATGTTTATTCCACTGGAGAAAAAACCCCAAAACAAAATAATAATAATAATAATAATAATAATGCCTTACACTTGTAATACACTCTACAGGCTTCTTGAAGCTCCTCAAAACACTACACTGTCGTCATTATTCATTCTCTCCATGCTCTGTGATGGTAAGATACTATTGTAGCCACAGCTGCCCTGGGGCATATTGACAGACGTGAGGGTGCCAGTCTGCACCATCAGCCCCTCCGACCTCCATCAATCATTTGACACAACAGAACTTGGTCCGAGCAGGAACTGATCCACGAACTTTGGGTTAGGGGCTCACTGCTCTAACCACTGAGCCACTCTCACCCCAAAAATCCAACTGTGAGCATTAAACAGGCTTGCGTCTCTGCAAACCTGACCTTCTCCTGGAGAAGGGCCTTCATCATGGAAATGTTCCTTTAGTGGTAATACTCCACAGTATGCCAAGAAACATATCTATCTCCACGGAGAATGTTCTGAAGTTTGGTTTTAACTTTTTATATTTCCATAGAATCATAGAAGTACCACTTCACAGGAAAAGCTTAACACCACCATTACCCCTGTGTCTCCTTCAGGCTTTAGAGTGCGAGCGGAGGAGAGCCCACCCCGTATCGTGCACCACCCCTCAGACCTGGTGGTCCGACTGGGCAGCCCGGCCACGCTCTCCTGCCGGGCGGACGGGAACCCCAAACCCAGCATAGAGTGGCTCCATGACGGGGTCCCTGTGCACTCGGAGCTGGGGGACAGTCACCTCCAGCCCATCGTCCTGTCCGAGGGGAGTATCTTCTTCCTCAGTGTGACCGCGGGGAAGAGGGGTCTGACTCATGAGGGGGTCTACACATGTGTCGCTTCCAACAGTGTGGGGAAAGCCATCAGCCGAAATGCATCACTGTATATAGCAGGTGAGTTTGGGGCGGGGGGAGTAGAGTTGCTGCTTTTTTTTATTTATAATAGAATTCAGAATAGGGCTGCACGATATAAAAATATTTGTTCAAATGTGGTATTATGCAAAATCAACTTTTTTTTTGTTTTCGGTGAACATTTTCAAAGCAAACAACATGGTTGTCCAAATATGTTGTACTGTATGTTAGAAATGAAAACCCCATAGACGTTAATACCCCCTCTTTAACAGAGCTCAGGATTCTGTCGTCACACATGGAATTTTCATTTAACCTAATGTTAAACCAATGGAGATTTTAAGATGCTAAATACGAAATTTAGTGCTTATTCCAAAGTATTCTGACAATATAGTGTGATAAATGTATAACCAGTAATGACCGAGCAGCTCTGCGGCTGTTGCTGTTGTTTCCATTTTAACATTGTTTTAATAATAATATTGCATTGGATTTATATAGTGCCTTTCATGACACTCAGAGCTCTTTACATTGCATTACTCATTCATGTCACAGTCAGTGGTGTAAACTACTATTGTAGCCAATAGCCACAGCTGCCCTGAGGCAAACTGACAGAAGTGAGGCTGCCAATCTGGAACACCACCAGCACTCACGCACACATCACATTCTGAGATTTAATGAGATCAGGCTTTTTACGTAAGGGCCGCATAATTTTTCACATTTTGCACTGTCATTGCTATAAAAAACAGATTTTGTCGATAACGGTGGCTTTTAGACATTCTACCCTGAACTCTATATTACATATAGATTATATTACATTATTGAAATACACTGTTGCAAATGGAAATGTCTTAATTTACTTTTTAAACTTTGTTAAAATGAATATGTAAAAACTATATTGTGATCCAAACAGGACTAAATGACTTAAATAAGACATTTTATTACATTTAAAATCTCTAAACCTCAACCTTAAAGTAAAATAATTACATTTTTCAATTACGGTGTTTTTGTTTATCTTCTTCTCAGGTTAAAAAACAAACAATGAAAGAATCAGTTGTTATTGACATGCAGCGCTCCAGCTCATTTCTACACGACGTGTTTACAGAGGCTGCAGTCCCAGTGTTTATGAACAGGAGGGGGTCTAACTCTGGTGCTAATTGACCACAGACCCTCACTGTGGATCTGTCAGACCCACAGTCAGTCTGAGCACACGGGGCCCAGAGCCTTGGACATGGGCTTGGGGTTTACTGAAACAAATAAACAAAACTACAAGACACCAAACAGTTTCAGTACTTTAGGCATGTTCTTATTCTGATCTATGTTATAATGCCGTTTCCTCATCACGAACATACCTGTAGTTGTGTTTTGTTTCAATCACACAACACTCTGTTCCACCTTGTGATGTCATGTCGTAATACAGGAAATGCTCCACTGTGTTTTTAGGGCCCGTTTGCACGTACAAGGGTATTTTTTAAATTTCCCTTCGTTTGTACCCATCTTTTACACGCAAACGGCGAAGTCGCCTCTGAAAACGTATCTTTCTAAAAACTCCGGCTAGAGTGGAGATTCTGGAAAACTACAGTTTCACGTTTGCGTGTAAAGTGAGATAAACCTTTACCTTTTGCTATGATGATGATCATGAAAGCATTCAGAGTAGCAGTAGCATTTCTTCTGATGCAAACACTTTTCATGTGTTTGCATTTGCATACACAGCTGATGTATCATATCGATGACCAGAGATGAATGAGGGCTCGGAGATCAGCAATTTTCCCACTTCTCCCTCCTACTTGAAGACCCAGTCGCCGTCACTGCTAACGTCGTTGGTTTTGGGTCCGACCTGGGCGGACTGCTGTCTGGTGGGATAATTTTGAAAATGAAGTTGTTGACCCGGAGGAGTGGCTTGAAAATTTTAGGATGTCGTGAGCATCACTGTTGTTACTCTTCGACTTGCTGCGTCCTTACATCGAGAGTGAGATGACCGTCATGCGGTCTCCTGTCGGTGTCATAAAAAAAAGTTGCCTGCATGTTGTATTACCTGTCCGACGAGGGTTGACTGCACAAGACAGCCAACGCTTTCGGTCTTACTCGATCGACTGTCAAAAACAGTAAGGGAAGTGTGTGAGGCAATAACTGTCCACTTAGGTCCCATTTACATACAACTGCCCACATCTGAAGAATCTGTGCAGCAGCTAATTGAGAAGAAGTACACAGCCTCCCTCAGTGCATAGATGCTGTGGATGACACACATGTGGAAATAAAGCAACCACCTGTGAATCCCACAGATTATATCAATAGAAAAAGGAGGACCAGTTTGAACGTTCAGGCTACCTGTGACTATAAATATTCTTTCATTGATGTGGTAATTAAATGGCCTGGGAGTGTTCATGATGCACGCATTTTTGCAAATTCCGCACTTAACGACTATCTGAAAGCTGGAAAAATTCCACCATGTCCAAAACAAATAGTTGAGGATGAAAATGCCATTCCAATGTATTTAATTAGAGATCCTGCATTCCCTCTGCTCCCATACCACATGAAAGAATATGTGAATGGGGGAGTAATGCAGTATTTTGGACTATCTTTGTGTCGCGCACGGATTGTTAATGAGTATGCGTTTGGGAGGCTGAAGGTCTGGTTTGGAGCCCTGAAAAGAGCAATGGACATTAACCCTGATGACCTTCCCTTCGTCATATACGCATGCTTCGTCCTACATAATTACTGTGAGGCTGTTATGGACACTGTGGATGACGCCAGGGTTACAGAGGCTATTCAATATGACCAGAACAACCAAACTAATAATCCACCAACTGTCAGAGAGGGAATATCAGCTGAAGAGAAGAGGGTCAGGAGAATCCTGACAAAGTTTCTTGACCCATAAAGAGATCTCAAGCGTGTGTTCAAGTGTGTTCCTACACGGTTTAAATTTATACATTTTAATACAGGGTAATGCTTGTGTTAAAGCATTTAAATTTATAAAATGTTAAAGCTTGTAATGTTTTGACATTGCCAGTGTAAATGTTATTTGTTTGGTATAATGCCATTATCTACATAAAGAATGAGAAATGTGTGAAAACTTTCTAAAATATTAGAGGATGATCTGGTTTGACCCATATTGAAGAATCAGATATACATCATTTTCCAGACAGTTTACTTCTGAACAGATCCAACACTTGACAGACACAAAATCAAATTGCCTGTCATCAACCCAGAAAAGACCAGCATAGTAGTGCAAATAAATAGTGTGGTACATTTGTTAAATAAAAATTCAAGGCATTTCAAGTAAACTCAGGACTGTTTTCACAAAATGACAAACGTAGTGCATAGAGCTGCCTCCTGTTCAAGCAAAGGCACTTTCCAAGGAAAACTATATAAATATATATATTACCAAACTGTTGGTACAAAAACTGTGGACAACATTTAACCCTAAACAAAACAGGTCATGAACAAGTGTACTTGTATCTCAATATTGTGCATCTTCATTAGGGCTTGTAGATATGAAAATTGACCCTGCATATGCCCTCAACAGGTGAATCAGTTGAATTGACCGTGCTGAGTGGCACTACACTGGGTGGGCTGTTGTCATAGGAGTGTGTGGGTGGTGGTGGTGTGTGTGCATATACTTGTGCATATACTTGTGCATATACTTGTCCCTGAAATGGCATAATGTAATGTGGTTGTGGCGGTGCTGGTGTACATGGTCACAGGACACAGGAGAGCAAAGCCATCGGCAATTGATGCTGTCGGCCTATCCAGGGTCTTTGTCATTTTGGAGAAATTGTCGACTGTCCTGTTTTCAGAGGTCTCAATAATGTCCACAAGTTTATTCTTCAGATTTTCCTCCGTGGCATTCAGCCACTGGGCCTCAGCTGGCAGCTTTCGCTTCAATTGTTCATGGCGGTGTCCCTGGAGTCTGGCCTTTACAGAGTGGACAAAAGAAAATGTGTTGCCATTACTGCACATTTGCAGTAGTGAACCTATCCAAATATAATCACATTTCATATTTCACTTCCCCATTGCCATATTGTTGTAGCATATGAAGAGGAGTTATGTGACTTATTGGTCTACTTTTTGCATTTTTATTACTTTTTAGTACTTATTGTGCATGTTTACACGCAATGGAGCTATTGTGATCATTTCCTTTAGGATGAATTATTCATCTTGTCACAGATACACATTAATATACAAAGCAACAATACATGACAATTATATGACCAAATATACATAACTGAAGCAGGTCTCTCCTCTACTCCACTGTGGGGGTGATGGCCACACTGCCATCGACTTCTTGAACATCCGCTGCCGATTCGTCCAAGGACGACGAAACCGATGATGCAGGGGAAGCAGAATCCTCTAGTTCGTTGGTCTCGATGCCTGAGGTGATGGTCATTGTAGATGGGGAACTACCCCAAACCTTTTCACACAGTTCCAGGTGGAGGAGCACCACTCTTCCGTGGCCACTCCTGCGTCCAGTGTCCACTGCATTCCTGTAGTTCCCTCTTATTGCCTTCATTTTGGTTGTCAGATTGGCTTGTGTTATCTCCTCCTTCACATGACGAAACTCCTCGTTGGTCTCGGATGGGTATTTCTCCAAGAATAGCGCTATCATGTCGACGTACTTGGTCTATCAAGATTCCCATTCGACATTTTCATGGGCTTTACTTGCCTTGTAGTCCAACACGACATTAAGAAGCAATTCATTTTCACTATCTGTACAGACAAACAAACCTTGTGCCATAGTTGTTGTTCAGAAAGGAATAGGAAGCGACTCTTTATTTGTTGTTGTCGAAATGAGGATTCTGATTGGCTTGCAGAGCGTTCTTCTTCCTACGCTGCCGCCCATAGGCTTGGCGTAGTTATGCGGATTGATGTAAACGAAAACTTTTTTGAAAACGATGCTATGTGCACGATGTTATTTTGGAAAACAGAGGGAGAGAAATATTTGTTTCTCAACATACCTGGCTATGTGTAAACATAAACCCTATACACCTTCACTAGAATCATTTGCATGATTTCAGACCTGGAATTGCCAATCTCTACTAAATAAAAGGTAAAAGGAGCTGTTAACTTGAAAACTACCACACAACAGAGCATTTTGAGCTTTAGAGATACAGACAGACTAATAAGGAATTACTCAAACATGTGTGAATGAAACAAAACACAAGTGCAGGTATGTTTTTCTTGAGTTAATGTGGCTTAAAACTGACAAGAGTCAGGACCTTTAAGAAACTAGAATTTTGTAAATTTTAGTGACATAACTTTTTTGTAAAGCTCTGAACAGTGCTGCAGGTGAACAAGGAGAACAAAATTAAAATCTGTATAATGCATCTTCCTGAACAGTGTGTATTGTTTAAGTTAGCATTGTCAGCTGTTTGTTATTTTATCCAGAGTTTGGTCATATCCACTCAAATATGAATCTCTGTTCCAGCGTTGCAGGAGGAGTTCAGCGTGCAGCCCAGTGACGTGGTGGTGGCTGAGGGGGAGGTGGCTGTTCTGAACTGTGGCCCTCCTCTGGGTCACCCCGAGCCCAATGTGTACTGGAGGAGAGACGGGCTGCCTATCAACAAGACCGACCAGCACTACACTGTAAGAGCAAGAGCTAAAAGAGTGACTTGTTTCAGTTATTTGGTCAAATATTCCTCAGGGTTGGATAGTATTGACTGACATTTACTCAGTTACATTTAGCTGAATAACTGTAGAGCAGTTTTATCATCACACCGTACTATTTACGTCTACCTTAGCAATATTATTTTGAAATAAAAATACTCTTGTCCGACTAGCATTCAAGAGACAAAAGCTTTAAAGGTGCACTGTGTAACTTTCTGGTAGGGGTCCACTGTTATAGTTTGGCCTGAAATGTTCCACAGTATGGCAATAAACTTATCTGACATTTATTCAATTACAGGTGTTTTTATTACTTAAAAAATCCATTGAAAAACATGCATTCTTACTGTGAGTGGGGTCATCTGTCCACAGATCTGACCAGTAACTTAGTCTGTTTGCTTTAACTGATTATCCTCATAAAGAAACATAAGTTTAATAGCATACTGGAACATTCTAAACAAAGAAAAGTTGCATTGTGCACCTTTAATTATACAGTTTAATTATGTCATTTGAACATTAACATTTCTTGCTCCATACTTTCAGATTACGTTTTAAATTTTTAATTATGTATTTTTTTGGAAATACCAGAATACTCTGCTCCAAACCACCTGCTTTTACTGACAGAGGACTGGCTGTAAACCTCTCAATTATGAAGTCTATGCTGATAATTGACAATTAAAAACTAAAGACAGTTTAATGTATTTGATTAAACTTTGATTAATAAGCCCCTCAAGAGGCTTTCCTGGTTAAATTAAGCATTTATATTTTGTGATACTCTGTCCAGCCATGAATGATGACAGAGTGAAAATGGTTATTTGTAGTCATCAATTTATGGTTACCTGATGATTTTAAACCTGTATTGTACAGATAGATATTTTATTGATCCCAAAGGAAATTCAAGTTTTAATTAAACTTGGTTATTTGTACTGTCTGTTGCTGTTGAATTCAGTGTTGATGGTCTTTGCTCGTGTGCAGGAGCTGAGTGGAAAGCTCATCATTGCACCTGCAGACAGGAGCCACTCGGGGGCGTACGTGTGCGTGGCCAGTAACACAGTGGGAGTGAGAGAGAGCAGGGCCGCCCGCCTCACTGTGCTCGGTAAGACTAAGGTCTGATAATAGATAGATAGATGTCTTTATTGCAGACTTATGGTCCAGAGTAAAAACAAACTTAACTACTGTAACTGTTAGCGTCTGTTCATTACAACATGTTTGAGTAATCCTTTATTATTAGTTTGTCTACATCTCCAAAGCTCAAAATGTTCTGTTCCACCTTGGGATGTCATGTAGTGGTAGTTTTTAAGTTAACAGCTACCTTTTACCTTTTGTTCAGTAGAGATGGGCAATTCAAGGGCTGAAATGAATGCAGCATAGGTATGTGGAGTTTAAAAACACAGTGGAGCACTTCCTGGATTACCACATAACATCAGAAGGTGGAGTTTTTTTCTGTTTGAGAGAAGAACTCAGCCTAAATGTGCAGGATTTGTGTGATAAAAATTTGCGAATGAAACAAAACAAAACTCCTTATCTGGATTATATTTTCTATCTAGAAGCTTTACACGCATATTTGGTTAAAATGTCTTTGCATAATCTTCACTGGTCAGTAATTAAAAAAAAGATGGCTATTTTATAATGAAATACTTGTTAGTTGCAGCCCTACACTGATAAACACACATAAATAAAGTGCTGTTCTGTGTTTTATTGTAGAGAAGCCAGTGCTGCTGCAGAGGCCTCAGAACGTGTCTGTGAGGATGGGAGAGTCGGCCCACTTCACCTGTCAGGCCAAAGGAGACCCTGCACCTGTCGTTATGTGGAGCAGGGACCAGGGGCCTCTGCCTAATGGAAGGTACCCAGTCTGGGCCATTATGTTAATTATGTGGCTGTTATTATCTCGCTTTTATTATAACAATGCATCAGGATTGTGCTAAAATGTGCCTGTGTGCTTTGGTTGAGGTTGGGGACCATAACATTAACCAAAAAAGTACAGAAATATGACTTTACATCCCTTGTTTGGAAGATTACACTTGCTGTTTATGTTCAGTTTATTTTTAATCTGCTCTTTATGCTGTAATTTCAAATTGTTTTAATTACAGACGATAAACTTCCTATTCTAATTTTGCACGTCTCCAAAACAACAATTGCTATATCAGTTTTTCAGTATATCTCCAATTTGTAATGGAGATGTTGCAAATTTTTGTTGTAAAATATTGTTCAAAGTTTAATCCTTAAAGCTAAACACACCACATCAAAATTGTGACTAAACTAAACCTGCAACTAATCCTGGACTACACGAGGATTAAACCATGAGAAGTGTAAAAGAACCCTAAAAAATTATCAGGTGTCTTTTTTCAACATTTCTTTTAAAAATGCAATATAATTAATGGAGAAAACAGACTCGTGAGTGACATTATTGCATTCTATCACCAATATACAGATTTTTCTTTTTTTCCCACAGATACCTCGTGAACCCAGAGCAGAACCTGCAGATCCACTATGTGACGGCCCAGGACGTGGGGAGGTACACCTGCACCGCTGTCAACGACGCCGGGGTGGTCACTGCCAGTGCACAGCTCACTGTACAAGGTGTGGATTCAGCTGTTTAAAATGTAGTTGAATTTTACTTCAGATTATCAAATGATGGCCTGAAGTAGAACCCAAAGATCGTTTCTATGTTTGCGTGTTTGATATCGTTTTACTTTTGCAGCTGATACATCAATACAATCTCCATGGAGACAAGAAGAGTTACTTAGTGCGTCTTTTATGATGAATTTATTATTTTTTCTCCCATGAAGGTTATTTGGCACCAGAGCCCACAAACTCCACACTGAAGGACTTCCATAAGGAGCTGTCGTCTCTGCGCGTCATCCTGGAGAGTGTGTCCATTTTGGCCGCTGGATCCAACAAGTCCCTCGTGCAATGGAGGGTGAGATCTCTAACCTTAAGTACACAAAATTTACTCTTTGTGAGCTTTAAGCCATGTCGTTACCTCATCAAAAACTTGTCATGTAGTGGTAGTTTTCAAATTAACAGCTACCTTCTTTAGTTAAGCAAAAATTGGCAATTTTCAGGGTTGAAATGATCTAAATGATTCTAGTGAATGTGAATTCTAGTGAAGTTTTGATGAGGAAACAACATTATAACATAGAGCCGCCCTTTAAGTCTCAACATTCAATAGAAATAATTGCTTGACTATTCAACTAATGGAAAAAATAATCGCTAATTAAACTAAAATAATATTGAGTTGCAGCCATGTCTGTATCATATTTTGTGTTTTTTCTCCCCCAGTTGCAGTCCTTCTCCGCTCAGCCTCACTTCCTGGATGGGTTTGAGGTCCTCTATCGCTCTCTTCTGCCCGCCTCCTCTGATTGGGCGGCTAAGAAGGTCCTGATGCCCGCGTTCCAGGCTCAGATCGGACCACTGAAAAGAGGATTCAAATATGAGTTTAAAGTGCGACCGTTTGGGAACAACCTGTACGGAAGAGAGAGCAACACACGCCACCTCAGAGTCCCAGAGACAGGTCCACCTTCAACTGAAACAATAATACAATATTTATAGTTTGTTTCAATCATGTACACAGGTAGCAATAATACATTTATGAATGGATTAATAAATGAATAAATAAATAAAAGATTTTCTAAAGGAGTAATCAGTAAACTCTGGATATCACAGCGATAAACTGAGAAATGCTTAATCTAACATAAGTTTACATTTTAATATTCATTCATTACACTGGTCATGTGTTTGTTTTTCCCAGTGCCCAGTGCGTCTCCGCTGGACGTGTCTCTGACTGTGAACCATGAGCAGAACAACACAGTCAGTCTGAGCTGGGAGGCCCCTCCACACGACACACACAATGGAATCATACAGGGTTATCAGGTGAAACTTTTACCTTATTTACCTACTTTTACTTGCAAAACAACTTACGTACACTAAGGCCTACTTAAAGGTGCATTATGTAACTTTTCTGCTGGAGGGTATGGCTCAGAATGAAACAAAGAAAGAATGATTCACTGTATGGAATTAAATCTATCTGTATCTGCTTTCCACCCATTTAAAATTTAAATACAACACAATTCAAGAAAAAATCATGAAAACACATAACAAAATGCAGCTTGTCTCCATTTCCACATGGGTGTTGGTTACCTGGTTACAGGAGCTGCTGTCATGATCCTACAGAGGGCGCACTGTGCACATTATTATATTAATTACCTGTTTGCTGTACACATTTGTAATAATGAATGCATGTTTTCCTGCCTCAGTCTTTACCAGAGTATTGCACTGAAGTTGAAAAGTACCACGGCTGAAGATCAGATACACTTTTAATGCGGGACAACCATAAAGTTTCCCTGAGTTTGTTTCTCTGGGCAAATGAATGATTGGCCAAGATCTTTAGTTTTTAGTAAAGCCTGTGTATGGTTTTTAGCCTGAACTTAAAGCATTGTCTGGTGCAGTGATGCTTGGCTGTGCTTCTCCGGTAGATTTTGGACAAACAGCAACCAGCGTGATGGGATTATTTTTACTTCCTCAGTTAATTTCTTACGTTTACTTAACGTCCAGACTGTCAAATCTCCTCCATTTGTTAAAGCATGTGTGTACGCTCTTCCTCATAGGTTTGGTGTGTGGACTCGGAGCAGCAGCAGTACCAGAACTGGACCGTGGACAGCAGCCGTCAGCAGCTGCAGATCTCAGGCCTCAGAGCCGGGACCAAGTACTGGGTCAGCATCGCCGCGGTGAACGGGGCGGGGGTCGGCACGCTCAGTGACCCCCAGGGCTTTATCATCAGTGAGTCAAATATCCCAAATGTTTTAACTTTAATCATACATAAAATAATTATAGTAGGACACAGTAATTAAGTTGCTCATTTGTGACTAAACCACAGATAAAATAGTTCTAAATAATGAAAAAACAAGTAAAAAACAAGTTAAACAAGTAACCAGGCTGTGGATGGCCCCGCCACAGTACCACAGTTTGAGAAACACTGCTCTGCAATAAAAACAGTATATTTGCATTTTATCTAATAGACCACAAGAACATTTCATATCTTAAACTGCAAGGATTCTCTATTGCAACTTTGGGGTTGTTTTCTAAAAATAAGTGGTATTCAACATTTCTATAATTATTTAAAAATATCTTATTTTCTAGACTGCAGCTAATGGTGAATTCACACTGATCCTTGTTTGATTCTGGTTTGAGCTCAGTTTAGTCCTGATGTAGACCTGGTTTGGTCCTGTTCTAGTCCTTGTTGAGTCCAGGTTTAGTTCCAAGAATTAGCTTAGTCCTAATATTTTCATAATGTTTGTATAAGTGTGAACAGACCTTAATTTACTTGTTAAAGAGCCATTAAACACCCTCCCGAAGCTTTATTCTACCTCTAAGCAAAATCTGAAAAATCCTCCAGAGTGGGCGGTGCCCGGCGGGCTGGGGGGAGCGGGTGTTGGGCGGGTTCTGGAGCGATGATTGACAGCCGACCGACAGCCATAACAATCCAACATGGCGCGGATCGATGCGCTTTGAAACAGAGCAGACATTTGTGCTCGGATTACGCCAGACACGGCGGGACATCGCAGTGCCCAGCGGTGCCAGGTAGGGGCGAGGCTGAGAGGGGCGCCTCACGTACCGCCCGTAGACCGCCAGTGGCTGTGCTTGTCACGTAATAACCTCAGAACAGCATCTGACTCATTGGGGGCCGTTAGTCCAACCTGAAAATTCAAATGTGGCCGTAGCTGATTCTAAAGAGGCCGGTACAGACACGGTTTTTGACCCAAAAGTCAAAAATAAGGCCAGGGATAAGTATACACTTCTATTTTAGACCCATTTACACAGCTAATCAGTAGAAAAAAGTGATTTTGGTATTTAGTGGCTCGTTAAATTCTACGATAACATTTTGTAAGCCTTTCTGTACCCTTCATATTTATTTTCCATTTATCTTTAGACCACCCTGTTGGACGTTCTGCTGAAAATGAGAACGACACAGAAGAAGCCCCCTCAGTTCTTGCTCTGCTCCGGGACCCTGTGGTGATCGGCAGCATTGGCGCCCTCTTGTGGTGTGTCCTCATGCTTGCAGCTGTGTGCCTGTACAGAAGACACAGCAGGACAGGCCAACTCATACCTATACACGGCAAACGGAAAGGTAGGCTCACAGTATTCACAAAAGTTCATACCTTGATTTGTCTTATCGTTTGTTTTTCTTTTCTTGCAAACAATATTCAGACAATATTAAATTAAAGGTGCTGTATTACGCAAAATTTACTCTGTTGACTGAGCTTTAAGCCATCTTATAATGTTGTTTCCTCATCAAAAACACACCCGGAGCTGTGTTTTATTTCATTCACACATGTTTGAGTCAACTTTTATTATAAGTCTGTCTACATCTCAGAAGCTCTGTTCCACCTTGTGATGTCATGTACTGGTAGTTTTAAAGTTAACAGCTACGTTTTACTTTTAGTTCAGTAGAGATTGGCAACTCCAGGTCTGAAATGATCCACATGATTCTAGTGAAGGTGTATGGAGTTCGTGGTATTATGGTAATACAAGAAATGACATCACAAGGTGGGAGAAGAACTCAGCCTAAATCTGCAGGGTTTGTGTGTTAAACATGTGTGAATGAAACAGATGCATCAGAAATGTACTAAATGTTTAAGGTTCAGGACAAGCACAAAACAAGAATGGACCATAAAATTAACCACAAAAGTGTAGAAATTTCACATTTACATTAGACACTAGACATTTCTGCATTCTTTATTTTGATAATTATTTTGATTGTATTTAAATAAGACAATATATTCAGTTCAGTTTTTTGATATATCTCCCGCCTCTACGCGTGATTATTCATATATTAATTTGTAGTATCTAAAATTATTGTTGTGTTTGTTTCCTCATAGGTTTACATAGACTAGCTGGCGAAGATTTAATCATAAAACACAGGTAAATAAAACAGGAACTGAATTTTAAACTGGTAAATTATTTTTATATAATTAGAATATTTAAGATTGTAATATTTTGTTGTTATTTTGTGCAGGATGGCAGCCCCAGACTCTCCGTGGATAGCAGGAGGATGGAGACAGGGACACTTCAATGAATACCAAGACCTGTGGGCCCAGAGCCAGAAGAACCCCAAACTCAAAAGTTCCAGTGAGTAAAGCTGTGTTTTAAAGATGCATTGTGTAACTTTTCTGGTGGAGGGTCCGTCAAATGCTTTTCTCCATGGAGATGTTATTGCTTTGTCTGGAATATTCCACAGTATGGTATTAAACCTTTCTATCTTCATGGAGACTAAACCAGACCAAGTTACAGGTCAGATCTGTAAAGTAATAAATGTAAAGTAGAGCTGTTTAATGTCATACTGTGGAACATTCTAAGCAGAGCATTGACATATCCATTTGCCAAGCTGGTGACCGACCCTCCACCAGAAAAGTTACACAATGCACCTTTAACAAAGAGTTTTGAGTTTAATGTGTTTTCAACTCAATTTATTTTTGTAAAGCCCAAAATCACAACAGCAGTCTCCTCTTAGGCCTAAACAAGACAAGAAAATCCACGAAAAACATTCATAGAAAACAAGCAAATGATCCCCGTCCTTTAAAACACACTTTGACACAGTTTGAGATGTCGACATTTTACCCGATTTGTTTTTCATTAGATTCTGATTTTATATATATGTTGTTTTTATTGTTTTACATTATTTTTTGTAATAATTCTTTGGTCCACCTTTGTTGTTTTTAACGTGCGTTATAAATAAAGTTGCCGTTGCAGTTGTAAATGTTGTGAAATAGCCTCATAAACTCATCATAGTGCGTAATTAGCATGCTAGTAAGGCATTAGTGACCACTGCAAACTGTTTTAAGTGAACTAGCTCTATTATTTAAGACTGTAAAAATCAGGTACAGCACTTTTAAAATGATGTCTGCTGACCTAGACTTTTCTGTTTGATTATTTTTTAGGTCTTCCCGCCTCCTCCTCAAAGGACTCTACCAGCGCCGACTCTGTTCCCATAGTGACGGACAGCTGTGGCGTTTACGGAACTTTTTACGTGGATTTGAGCGGCAGAAACTTAAAAACCTTTAACAGTCCCGGAAAATGCCCCAAAATGCCCCACAATCACCACGGCGACCAGGGCACAGAGACTATCAAGATCTTCACCCAGCCTGTCTCCAAGGGCTCACCGCTCTGTACCCGTGAGGCGTTACCATGGAAACAGGGTATACGCCCACAGCCGAGGATGGGGGTCAGCCACAGCAAGCAAGGTGCAATCCCAAACTGATTTTAAGCACGTTACAATGGGTTAACTTAACTAAACTAAAACATCTAGAGTAGAGGGTCATATTGAAAATTACTTACATTTTGACATATTTTTAAGCCACAGATGCATAAAAACATCATCAGCACCTTTGATTTTTTGTCTTTTCTTTGGGTAAAACTCTAAAAATGTCTTTATACCAAAGGTGTTTCTTGTTTTATCCAGTTAAATAGCACATATTTTCGGGACAGAAATAATAATTTAGTTATACAGAACTGAAGAAGCAGCTTGGATGAGCTGTGAAACGTATTCGACCAAATAAACTTTTGTCCAGTTGACAAATTGAATTTCTCCTTTTGCCATAATTTAGTTAAACATAAGCAGAATTTGGACATTTTTGGGCAAGTCCACAGACATTGTAAATAGGCCCCATCTGTTGCCTTCCATTTAAGACACGTTTTTGAATTTTTAAGCCTCAAAGAAACGTCCTTTAATTCTTCCAGCCGATGGTGCCAAGTAAGGTACACTTTATTGTCAACTGTAAGGAAATCTATCCTCTGCATTTGACCCATGCTTCAGTGCGTCTGGAGCAAACCCCAGCTAAGGAAGTCCTGACCAAGACTAGCTCAAGATCTGGAGATGGGTGCCTGACTGTTCCTGACAGATGATCCCAGTGACATTGAAGGATGGGTCAAATGCAGAGAACAAATTTTAAATCCAGTGGCAATAAAACTTAACATTAGAAGCAGGGAGAGCAGATCCGCTTTAGCTGGCAGATTTAACCTATTCTGCATGTTTTTGTTTTGGAAAATAGAAATAGAAGGTTCCAACCCAAAATATGCCAATCAGGAGCTTAAATGTTCAAATAGTATTTAAAAAATCCTGAATAGATTGACTTATCTTTTACATTGTGCAAGTTTATGGGCAATATTATGATTTTATGACAAAACAATGTGTATAATTGTATCTCCACTGTTATTTTATTTGATGTCATTTATATTTTCATTGGATTTTCCTAACTATAAGTGGCTTGCACCAAAATATCCTGAGTAAATAATATGTAAATTTGAATTACAAACAACATAAACTGAACTCTAAATATTTCCATTTGTTTGTGCCGTTTCTCACAGAGCTGCATGCAGTGAACAGTGTCCCTCTGCTCTCCTCTAAGGCTGAAATCTGCTCCTCTGACGCCTACAAACAGAGACAGAGCCAAGGTCCAACAGCAAAGCACAGTAAGGACAATATTACACTTGTATCATAACTAATAATGATAATATTGGCTTTATAAATTGGTTTACCACAAGAACAATAAATACATATTACATACTTTTATCACATAGTTTAGTTTATGCTTCCCTGTTCTTGTAAATAGTTTCTACTTGTAATTTTTTCAGTTTAAAGGTGCAATTACACGTGTTTTTATTTCTTCGAAGTAGCTTGATTCACATGTATTCTTGCTGTAAAGGGACTGGTCTCTCCTTGGCCTGACCTGAAAGCAGAATGAGTCTCCTCTCTCAATTGGGTTGCCAGATTTGACGCTGAAATCCAGTTGGTTTAAAGCTAAAACGGACTCTCTCTGATCTGTACCACCACTAACTAAACCCCAGCTCCTTCAGTCCATCATTCTGGAGCTTTCACATGACACTTGTCCTGTCCATACACTGAGAATGAGAAAACTTGTGTGTTTCCTCTATATACACGCTCAGTAGTGATTGTAGTACCTGTAAAAGTGCATGCTACATACTGTTGCTTTAATATTTTGTTGTTGTCGTTTAGGTGGACATTCGGACTCTGTGAGAGCGCCCCCTTGCCCTCGTCTGTTACATTACACTGCCTCAGTGCACCTGGTGGACATGCTGCCCCCTCCTCCTCCTCTGCCCATCGAGAACACAACAGAGACACGCAGCCTTTCCTCCGACGAAGGGTACGTTCAGTTGTGTAACTTTTATGGTGACTGCCTGTTTCCATGGAGATTGTTTTGTCCCACAGTATGGCATTAAGCGTATCTATCTTGCATGCATTTCTTTATGGGTGGCATCAACTGTTGGTTTCTGTAGCGATAGATATACATATATTTTTTTTACAATACTGTGGAACATTTTCAGGCAAAGCAATAACATCTCCATGGAGACAAGCAAGTCACGTTTTTTATTTAATTTTAGAGTGTGATCAGAAAGGAGACTTATTTCTTGGGGTGGCTGATTGAAATATGTACTTGCTCTTGAACTTTTTGCTTCCTTCTGCTTCCTCAGAATGATACAATCATACAGGTGTGGGGATTTTAATTTACATGATATAGTCTTTGTTTAAATTCATGTTACACAGACGTAGGGCAGGCACCACCTGATCAGAGCCTGTTTTTGAAGCAGACATTACGATTTCCTGTTCCTCACATAAAGTAAATATCCTTCCTTTGTGAACTGAATGTCATTGTTTCATGTTTTAAACAGACAGTTAAACAAACAGGATGCTGTGTATGTGCCATCAGGATGTAAGGTTATGGAGGCGAGGCTTAAGCACCAAATCAACATCTGCCCCCCATCTGCTCACTCACACAACGTACAGTAAACTGGCACTTTAATAAGAGTAGGAAATCCACTAAAACTGTCTGTTAGGGCTGGGAGATATGGCAAAAAATGAATCATGTTTGTTTTTCCTCATATTGATCAATATTGATCTTATTTTTTTTTCTTCTTTCAGACTTTCAAAGGTTCTATATTAGACAGAATTGGCTCTTGTGAGCTTTAAGCCATGTTAGAATGCGGTTACCTTATCAAAAACAAACATGGAGATGTGTTTCGTTTCATTCACACGTCTTTAAGTAATCCTTTATTATTAGTCTGTCTACATCTCCAAACCTCAAAATGCTCTATTTCACCTTGTGACGTCATGAAGTAGTAGTTTTCAAGTTAACAACTACCTTTTACCTTTTGTTTAGTAGAGATTGCCAATTCCTGGCTGAAATCATGATTCTAGTGAAGGTATATGGAGTTTAAAATCACAGTGGAGCACTTTCTGTATTACCACATGACATCATAAGGTGGAACAGAGTGTTTTCAGTCTGACAGAAGAACTCTTGTGTGTTAGTTACTCCAGGTATGTCTGTGATGAAAAAACGGTATAACAGATTAGAAAAATAGTGTAATATGGGCCCTTTAAAGTCTTCATCTTGATCTTGGTCAACTGATCAGCTACTAAAATAATTGTTGCAGCCGTAGTTTGGCTCTGGTTTAGTGTACGTTTAGTTTATTTTAGCGCATGTGTTATTACAGTGTAATAACACACACGTTTCCTTCATACAAAGTTCCTCTGTGTTCCAGCTCCAGTCACTCCACAAAGCTCACAGGAGACATGGGCTCTCTTCAGTCTGTGAACACTCCTCCTGTGACCCGCGGCCTCATAAAACCAAACACCAACGTGTCCAACTACAGCCGCCAGTCCACCGCCTCGTACTGCACCGCCCCCCACCCAGACCCCGTTACCATGACAACGCAGGAGGCCACACAGTACCTGGAGATCAGCCCCAAACCCGAGAGGTGCAGGTAAAAAGAACACAAGGCATTAATTTGGCCTTAGCCTGGTGATATCACTAGCTTATCTGCATGTACATTTAATGCTATACTCTGGAACATTCCGAGTAACACAGTAACATCTCCATGGAGACAAGGTGGTGGTGGATCCTACTTCAGAAAAGTTATATATGCATATTTAAGACAATGCAAAGCAACTGTGTTTACAATAAAATGTAACCAAGGGTAGAAGAAAACTGTGATAATCCCATCCCAACTTTTCCAGTTATAATTTCTCAAAAAATTCTCACTGATGCTGAATTATACACATAATGTTTCTAGATTTTACTTATATTTTCAATTTCACAATAGACCATCTTTAGAGAAGACCCATTGTGCTTGTGTCTGCTATATAGTTATAATCACCCGTGGATCATTATGTTATAATTTACACATTTTGAATCACAATATTCATCTAAAACAATTCATAAAAGAAAAGAGTCTGAAGACTTCTGTGTTAGAAAATTGCAGAGCAGTGGGCATGTACCGATGGTGGTGAAAACAGAAGCAAAACATGCACGAATCACTCCAAATACAACTTAAAGAGGGGAAATGAGAAGGGGAAACAAACATCTATAACATGGTTAAAAGCTCTAAAAAGCCAAATTCCAGATATTCATCGTTATTGAAGAGTTAGTTGATTAGTCAATGATAATTTTGTTGATTAATCTTCTAACCCCCTCCTCCTCTCCTCAGCCTCCTCCCCGAGCAGAGACCCTCCCTCCCCCACCCTCTCCCCCACAGCCTGGGCTTCCTCAGCAGCACCATCTCCTCTCAGCCGGACCTGTACTCCACCCTGGGTCACTCAGAGGCGCCCCCTGTTGGCCTGAGACGCTCGCGGGTGCAGAGCTCTCCCTCCTCCTGCTACAGTGACTGGGACAGCTCTCTGTGGAACACCTGGAGCTCGATGATGGACAGGGACATGGGGCGGGACCTGACCAGTGCTCGCACCAGTCTGATCAGCTCTGTGGACAGCTGCTACACCACAGACAGCGCACACTTCGCCCGCCTGCTCGCTGTGGCGGCCGCCGCAGAGAGCATGAGCGGAGCATCGCTATCAGGTGAGGAGGAGAGGAGAAAAGTGTTTTCAAAGATTAATACTTTTTTAAAAGGCAGAGTCTCTCACAGTTCAATATGATACATGGCTCAAAGTGCTTTACAGAATAAGAAAAACATTAAAATCAAGATACAAACAAATTAAAACATAAATAATCATCATAAAATTAAAGAGACATTAAATGAGAGAAGAGTGCAGAATGAAAACCTTTCAGTCATATGCAGCTAAACAGAACCGTTCTGAGCCTGGATTTGCAGTGACATCATGCTGGGGGTGTTCTACATGTATGTGTATTTGTGCATGTTTATTGTGGTTTTAGTGAAGTACATTGCAGTATTTTTTAAGCACTGACATTCAACCATTTGATTACTGCTGTACTAATGCTTTTCATTGGAAAATTGGACCATTACATTTGTAATAGTAGTGCTATTCCACACTGCCACTAGATGGTGCTCTCTGCTTAAGCTCTGCTCAGTCTTGCTGCTCATCCAACAACTGCACTGTTTAAGTTTCTCTTTAGTCCTCACTAAAATCAGATTATTAGTGTAATCAGATAACTCAATAATTAGATCTGATTTTTGTATGACATGCACAAAAGAAATCACCCAAAACACCTGGTGACACGTGGCAGTTGAACATTGGATTTTTAGAATAAGAAAACAAAGACAAAATACAAATCATTTTAAAAATAACTTTAAATCTTTAACACTGACACATTGCTTTGCCCTTTTTTGGATAATTTTCCTTGCCAAAACCTGCGTGGGAACAAATTAAGACTCTGCAGCTGACGTCATCAACATTCCCTGGGGGTTGATGCTAACTGGATGCACTGCTCTGCCTGATGCTCTGTTCCTCGAGTTAGATTTTAATCTGAGCTTTGATTAACCACAATTTGACCATAAAGAACTGAACTACAACATGTGAGATGATTTGTCGTATTAAACAAAAGTCCCACTCAAATAAAATTAACCAATAGTTTCAGTTCGTCACTTTTTTTTTGCAAATCAAACACAAATACGACCATGAACGCACGTATTGATCAAACTCCTAAAAATGTGCTGTTTAAATCAGTTTTGTATTTTTTCTTGAATTCAGTCTTTCAAAATTCAGTCTTTTTTTTGTCTGTTGTGTCATTATGGTAACTGCTGAAGCTTCTGCCAATAAAGATGCATGATGTAGAACACCCCCAGCATGATGTCACTGCAAAGTATCAATAGAAAGAAGTCAGAATACAACTGTTTGCATTACATTTGCATAAACATTCATTCATAATCTGATAACGCCAGAAATCAGATAACGATCAGATTTATGGTGTGTATTTAAGATGGAAACTGTTGTAGCACAAAATCCTTCAGATAGACTTTTTAAGGCGGTGCTGCACGATTACTTAAGGCCTTTCAGGAAAATGAAGTAGTTCTGTATGACTCATGCTTTTCCTTTGTCACTGTCACCTCATCACTCAAGACGCTCTCAGTCCACCTTAAGACATCCATTCATTTCATACTGTCAGTAAATATTAGGCTACAGTGTCCTCCTCTACTGCCTCTGGACTATAAATCAAATTAAACTCACTTTGACATTGGTAAGAAGTGGAAAAAGAAGCATTCATCTGCTCGAAGCGAAAAGATACCAGATCTTGTTTTATGCGCCGCTGTTAATTGACTGTCTTGCCCGATCATAAATTATAAATGAGTTCTCAGACACTTTGGAAGGGCTTTGAAAATTGCTGTCAGTATAAAAAACATAATTTAAATTGGCGTTTTTTGCTTTTGTAGGATAGTTTTTGTGACAGACAACTTGATCAAAGCGCTTTCCAGGTTTGGTTTTCTTGTAAAGTAGTGTTGGGTGCTGTTAATTAGAGATAGGGCGAGATATACAGTGCTGTGAAAAAGTATTTGCATTCTTCCTGATTTTACTTTTTTGCAAATTTAAATATTAAACAAAGATAACCCAAGTTACACAAAATGCAGTTTTAAGTACTGATTATTTATTAAGGGGAAAAAAGCCATCTGAACCTCCATGGCCCATGTGAAAAAGTAATTACCCCTTAAATCAAATAACTGGTTGAACCAACCTTAGCAGCAACAACTGCAGTCAAGCGTTTGCAATAACTGGCAATGAGTCTTTCACATCGCTGGGGAAGAATTTTGGCCCACTCTTCTTTGCAGAATTTTTAAAAATCAGCCACATTGGGGGGTTTCCGAGCAAGAACCGCCTTTTTAAGGTCATGCCACAGCATCTCAATTGGGTTCAGATCTGGACTTTGACTAGGCCACTCCAAAACCCTCATTTTGTTTTTTTTAAGCCATTAAGAAGTGGACTGGTGTGCTTTGGATCATTGTCCTGCTGCAGAACCCAAGTGCCCAAGTGAGCAGAGTTCATGGTTCCTTCAATCACAGCAAGTCGTCCAGGTCCTGAAGCAGCAAAGCAGCTCCAAACCATGACACATCCACCATTATGTTTCACTGTTGGCATGATGATCTTTTTAATCAAATGCTGTGTTCGTTTTACGTCAGATGTAATCGGAGGCACTCCTTCCAAAGTCCACAGAATATTTTCCCAAAAGCTTTGGGGATCATCAAGATGTTTTTTGGCAAAAGTGAGACGAGCTTTTATGTTCTTTTTTGTCAGCAGTGGCTTTCGCCTTAGAACTCTGCCATGCATGCCATTTTTGCCTAGTCTCTTTCTTATGGTTAAGTCATGAACACTGACCTTTGTTGTGCAGTTGTTTAGATGTTGTTTTGGGTTCCTTAGTGACCTCTTGGATCAGTCGTCGCTGTGCTCTTGGAGTAATTTTTGTAGGCCAGCCACTCCTGGGAAGGTTCACCACTGTACCGTGTTTTCTCCATTTGTGGATAATGGCTCTCACTGTGGTTCGCTGGAGTCCCAAAGATTTAGACATATCTTTGTAACCTTTTCCAGACTGACACATGTCAATTACTTTTCTTATCTGCTCCTGAATTTCTTTGGATCGCAGCATGATGTCTTGGGTTAAGTGATCTCTTGATTTGAAAAGTCTGGCACTAATCAGGCCTGGGTTCGGCTATGAAACTGAACTCAGCTTTCCACAATAATATGATTAATCACAGTTACATCATTTAACAAGGGTGGCAATTATTTTCACACAGGATCATGTAGGTTTGGATAGTATTTTTTATAATATTAATAAACAAATACTAATAAACAAATTACTTGGGTTCTTTGTTTAATATTTAACTTTGTTTGATGATTTGAAATAGTAAAGTGCGACACACATGCAAGTAGCAAAGTAAGAAATCAGGAAAGGCGCAAATACTTTTTCACAGCACTGCATGTTTGTGTATATATTAGTGTATTGTCTTAAAATCTCCACCACCAGGGCTGAAATGAGCCAAATGATTCTAGTGAAGGTGTCTGGAGTTTAAAAAAACACAGTGGAGCACTTCCTGTAGTACCACACGACATCACAAGGTGGAACAGAGTGTTTTCTGCAGGGTTTGTGTGTTAAATAGAACAAAATAGAACTCCAAGTTTGTGATGAGGAACATTATAACAGATCAGAAAATGGCGTAATATGGGCCTTTTAATTAAACATTAAACTTCAATTAAATGTGAATCTTTCGTGATGTTTTTAAGCCTCGTTACCATTGTATTTTAATTCCATTAGACAAATTATTTTCGCTGGCTTATTTATGCACTACCTGTACAGCACTTTTGGTCAGGCTGCTTTAAAAAAATCTTTGTAAATCAATTTGAAACTTAGATTTGTTTTTTCCAGATTTCTCTCCGCCCGCCTCCCCTCTCAGCGTGCTGTACCCCTCCTATCACATAGAGGGCGACTCCTTTGGCGACTTGGACCCTGTTCCTGCTTGGGACTGGAAAACTGTGTGGATGGAGGAAATGGAGGAAAACTACAAGAATCACTACAACAAACCGTTTGACTGTTAAGACTTAAATACAAACATGGCCATCAATCACAAGTGAAAGAATTTATAAAGAACAAATAAAGCTACACTTCCAGGCAAAGGTTTGGACCATAGAGTGTATAAAAAAGTGGATTAAGTGAGTGTCACCCATAGCGTTCAGCTCCAGTCAAATGAAGCTCATGAGGCTAGCAGTTTTAGGGGGGAATTTGGAGCCAGGGTCCATATTAGGAATAAGAATTTATTAATGGACAAAATGGCGAAATAAAAACACCAGGATCATGTAGAGCAGTTTAATACCAACATTTTAAGATCAAAATGACGAGGCTCAATGCAGCGGTTATACAGAGAAGGAGTGACAATTTTTCAATGTAAAGTCAACGGGAGCCAGAGTTGATGGAGCTGGAAGCGGTGGCTAGCGGGTTAGCTATGTCACTGTGAAGGCATCAAAACTATGAATGAACACATATGGAATATAGTTACCCAAGATTTCCAGAATAATCTCTGTATTTTTCATACAGGGCCTGGTTCTCGGCTCAAACATGGCTCAGATTAACAGTTTAGTGCATTTAAAGGAAACGTGTGTCCAAACCTTTGACTGGCAGTGTACTTAGCCGTCAGTCACAAGTGAAATGTATAAATTGATACTTTGCAGCTGGTGTTAAACATTCCCTGGGGGTGTGATGCTAACTGTAGGCTCTGCTGTGTCTGAAGCTTTGTTAGACTTTAATCTGAGCTTTGTCTGACCAAAAAGAACTGAGTTAACAGTGTTTCAGTTCGTCACTCTCCCCTTTTTGTTGAAAATCCAACTCCTAAACAGACCCATGAACGCTCATAATGATCACAGGCTCCTGAAAATGTGCCGTTTAAATCCATTTTGTATTTTTTCTTGAGTTTTCGTGTCATTTTGGTCACTGAACATCTCGCCATTCAAATACACGTAGACGTAGGCGCGACGTCTCTGCAAAGTATCAACACGAATAAACAATAAACATGGGATTTTGAGAGATAGTTAGATTTGACTCTCCACTTCTCAGGGCAGTCCTTTTCGCATCCTTCAAATAATTTGTGGAGTTTGTAAAGTTTTATTTCCGTTTCCTCTCATTAGAGCAAAGCATAATGACTTCCCTCCCCTGGGAAATTCTCACCCACGTTTTTTTTTTTTTAAAGGGCCAGTAACACACAGAGAACACCAGACGAAGGCAGTCATTAGGATCCAAGTTACACTCCCAGAAGTTGGCTCATATTTTATTTGTTTCACAGGATTTATTCGTAAAAATCCCTACCAGAGATATTTTTTCCTGGTTCTTTCTACAGAGGTGTAAATATGCAACAGATTTTACAAATGTTATTTAAAGAACTTTTGGAACTAATTTTCATAATGTCCCTGAATAGTAGTTTTAGTTTTATATGATAACTTTGATAATTTAGACTTTAGAAAGGTGATGCTAAAGGCGCACTATGTAACTCCTAAAGTGGAGGATCCGCTATTTGGAGATGTTATTGCTTTGCCTGGAATGTTCCACAGTAGGGCATTAAACATATCTTCTTGCATTTTCAATTACAGGTGTTTTATAGCTCAAAAGTACCTTAAAAACAAGAATTCTCCATAGATCTGACCCTTAACCTGTCTCCATTTTACCAAGTTTAAGTGGAATAATCAAGGCAAAACAGTAATATCTCCATGGCAACAAGCACCAGTAGAAATGTTACGCAGTGCACCCTTAAGTTTGTGTTAATTTTGTTCTCAATTAAAAATATTTTGCCCCTAAATTAACCTGCGGTACAAATTGACATTGAATTGACAGTTGAATCGCTTAGTCTGTGCAAACTTACTGACTGAATTTTAAACTGTATAGAAATGATAGATCTGCAAAAGTTTTTTTTTTCCTATTTTGTATTTGTTGAATGATGTGTTGTGATTTATAACTTCTCTGGATGTTTGATGAAGTAAAAGCTGAATTTTGTATGCAAACTCCAGATGCCCTTCCTGCTGCTAACCGTTACATACATTCAAATGAGAGGTTTGCTTGTGCTTTGAATACAAAAGTCTGCTCAGGGTGATTTTTGATTTAAACTGATGCAAAGAGGCAGTAAAAGAAGGTTTAGCAATGACAACTTCAACAACCTATAGCTGTAAAGAGGGGGTATTTTGTATGGGGTATTAACTGCTAACACATAACATATTTAGATCACTGTGTTACCTTTTATTGTTTTGAAAATGCTATATTCGCTGAAAAGAATTTGTTAATGTATTTAATTTAGAGACCTCCCTATGCTCCCGCTATCACAACACATTCGGTGTGTTTGTTGCTAATGAAACTACTGCACATTGCATCAGGTTTGTGGAGTTGTAGTGTATTGTTTTGTATCCTGCATTTGTGTATTTATGGAGAATGTGTGTGGGAGCGTGGGTGACATACAGTAGGCTTGTGGGCTGAGCATTAGACAAAATGATACTGATCCTTATAGGGCCCAGGAGAGATCACAAGATTACTCAAACATGCATGGATGACGTCAAACCTCTTTGGGCATGTTTTTCATGAGGGAACATTATAAAGCACCAAAACTTAGACTTAGAGTTAGACTTAGACAAACTTTATTGATCCACAAGGGAAATTATTTGGATACAGTAGCTCAAACATCACAATATAATATAATAAGAGAACAAAAATAGATGGTATAGCAAAAAAGAGCAAGAGACTGGTGTCAAATGAGACATGATTATTAAAAAAAAAAAAAAGTCAAAATAAAATAGAAAAATGGTAAGCTATAAAATCACAGCTATATACCAGAGACAAGAACGACAGTGCAATAATATGCTGATTGACAGGGCGTAAGGTTATCCAAAAAGTCCATTTTACATGATATCCTCTTATTAAAAAAGGTACTACACTTATTAGGTTATGTTTTCGCCTGAGTTTGTCTGTCTGAGTTATCTTGCTAACTAACAAACAAAAAGTTATGGACGGATCTTGATGAAATTTTCAGGAAATGTTCCTAATGGTAAATCCAACAGATGATTAGATTTTGGTGATGATCCAGAAGAAATCCTGGATTCTGGATCACTTTGAAAACTGAGCTGCTTGGCCGAGGTCTGCGCTCTCCGAGTGCTTTTCTAGTTTAAAGATGTACTATGTAACTTTTCAGATGGAGGGTCTGCCACCTGCTTGTGTTAGCTACAAGCCAGCTCTGTGGAAAGGCAAAACCACTCAAAGTAAAGCAATAGAAACATCCAAAATGAAATGAATACATAGATATGTTTAATTCAATACTGTGTAGCATTCCAGGCAAAAAAGACGATCTCCATGGAGGTGGCTCAGAAAAGTTACATAGTGCCCTTTTCTTATTCACATCTTAAACGTGGAGTTGTTTGTTTCATCTGTGCATCCTGTGTGGACCCTTTTTCTATTCCAGATCTGAAAGTGCTCTACGACAGCAGCTATTGAACTCTCTAAACCATCACTTCACCGTGTGCGCTTGACGAATGCTCAGACAAAATCCATCAAAACCAAAAGCACCAGTTTTCTACAAACAGATTTTTATTTAAAACAGGAAATACAAATCTGAAGTGTCAGAGGCAGTTTGGAGACCCTGAATGAAAGAAATGTTTTTTACATCTGAATTATAGTGGATCTTGAGCCCAATTTGTAGGCCAGTGTTTTTTGTTTTTATATTTCGATGTTTACCATTGCAAGATGGGGCCAGGGCCAGGGCCAAATTCAAACGCGCATTGCCAGTTGGGAAGTGACTAAATAATTTTTTTACATTTGAATATTGTGAACTTCTGAATGTGAACGTAGGCCTACTGTATTCATAACTACACTGTGCAGCTGATGTCATCAACATTCCCTGGGGGTGCGATGCTAACTGTAAGCACTGCTCTGTCTGAGGCTTGTTAGACTTTAATCTGAGTGTTTTTGTTTTGTTTGTTTTTTGTTAACACAGTCTGAGCAGAAAGAACTGAATTTGTTGGAGCTACAACTGGTGAGCCGATTTGCGCGTTTAAAATCCCTCTCAAATAACATTACAGCCCCTTGAGTTTTCAGACAATCTTCAAGCATATTTGGCAAGGTTTGCTAATGTGTACACTGTGTCTCCATGGTAACTGGTGAACATTCCGCCATACGCATACATGTAGAAACACCCCCAGTATCACGCAGGCAACTTGGACTCAAATGCAACACAAAAGAACGCAATCAAATGAAAAGGCCTTGGTTCAGATAAACACAAAGTGTCCTACAATAGGGAAAAAGCTTAATATGTCCAACCAGGCTGATAAACAACAGAGGAAGATAAGAGTATATTATGTGAACTAAAATATCCTCCAAAACTGGGAAATTCTGTAATTAGAAGACGGGCAGGGAATAACTCAGAAACGGATTCTTCAAACAGGGAATAATGCAGAATTGCACAAATTGCAAACAACAGATTTCACATTCAGCGTTTCAGATACAGAGCTGGAGAGTCTCTTGACTTGTCGACAATCAAACAAGAACTGACTGGGCAGAGGGAGTTTATATAGACGACCCTGGGATGATTGGGGAATGAGCGGCAGCTGTGGGAAAAACAGGGAGGGAGCAAAAGATGGACTGGATCAGGCTAGGAAATGGAGCTGGACTGGGGATAACATGTAAACAATAGGCAAAACTGTGATGTCGCTGCAAAGTATCAATAAGATACTAGGATTGGACCAAGTAAAGGAATTCATTACAAAACAATCAGTATTTTGTAACTAAATACATTTTAAAAGGGCTCTCATTCTCCCCAACTCTGGACTTTGCATAACTATAGACCTGTATTCTCGTAAACTACGGGAACTCCAGCTAAGTTCGTATAAGGATAATATAAGTCCACTTCTCTCCTCTCATAACATAGTCCCTGTTAGACCCGTGGGCAGAATGACCCCCTGCAGTAGATAATGACTGTGGAGAAGGAAGACAACACTTAGACTTCATCTGTTTGCCTTAATAAACCCAGACCCCTCACCTCACTATGGTGGCTAATTACAAACCTGTACAAGGGAATAATTAGCGACTGGATCCGTCTTTACCCAGGGAAAGGGACATTTAACTATGAATTGCTGTGTTCTTGATAGAGATAACGAAAACAGCTTTTATTTCCTCTTGACAAAATAGAGCTGCAGAGTACGCTAGTCTTCATAATGTACTTTTTCTTCTGGTCTATGGTGGATAACAGTGTATAGGCAGTAGCATATGATAACCAGGGCCTAGATGCATACTAAATGTTGCTAGATTAGATTAGTATTAGGTACCAAAGTTGCAAATTATCCTCAAATAACTTGAAAAATAGGAAATAACCACATATTATGCTATTTTTAGATCTATGTTGTGTTGCTGGAGTTGTGTTTTGCTTCATTCACACATGTTTAAACACACAAATCCTGCATATTTAGGCTGAGTTCTTTGACCTCTTCTTTCCACCTTAAAATGGAACTGAAGTTAGTTATTAAGATAGAAACTAATAATGCAGGATTACTCAACATGTGTGAATGAAAGAAAACACAACTTCAGGTATGTTTTTGGTGAGGTAACAGCATTCTAACTTATCTTAAAGCTCACAAAACTCCATTTTGGGTCATATAGGAGGATAAGCATCTTAAAACCTTCATTGATTTAACATTAGGCTCTATTGCTTGGGGATTCTAGTCTTAGCGAGCCTATATTTTAACTTGAAGTCTGTGCAAGATGATACTGTTTCAAATGCAAAGTTGTAACTGCCATGTCTGTCGAGAATTTCACCGTCTTAATATTTAGAAACCGAGCTTTGTTGGAGCCAGTCAAGCTGATTTGCTACGCCATAAAACATTATTTAAGGTCTTGGGGCGACTTCAGACTTTCCACTATTTAACTGTGTTGTCACCGTATGCACGTAGCTGCCAGCGCTGGATTACAATGCGCTTTGTGGACAGCCAATGGGATTATCCTGTCTGCCTCCCTTTCCATATGTTTCTACAGGAAGCCCCCCAGCACCAGAGCCATGGAACAGAGCGGACCACCCACCCATCCACCTACCACATAATAAAAAATCACCATGTTACCACGCTGTATGGCTGCGGCGCATTAGCCCATATGCACACGCTGGTTCAGTCGCCCTCCAGGTTCTTCCAGCTTCATAACCTTAAAACTGTGCCAAATAAAGCTTTATGTAGCATGTGGTGGAACGCAATGAAGTAAAAGTACTACACTACTGTACTTTAGCATACATTTTAGGTACCTGTACTTTACTTAAAGGTGCACTATGTAACTTTGGCTGGGGGTCCGTCACCTGCTTGTTTCTATGGATGTGTCATTGCTCTGCCTGGAATGTTCCACAGTGTGACATTAAACAGCTCGACCTCAGATTTATTCAATTACAGGTGGTTTTTACTGCTCAAAAATACCTAAAAACAGGCCTCTCCACAGACCAATAACTTGGTTTGGTTTCCATGAAGATGAAAAGGTTTAATGCCATACTGTGAAACATTCCAGACGAGGCAATAACAACTTCACTAAGAAAAGCATTTGACGAACCTTCCGCCTGAAAAGTTGCACAATGCACCTTTAAGTAGGCTACGTTTTACAGTAGATACTTTTTATTTTTACTTCACTTGAGAGCAGGTATCTGTACTTTGTTGTTTCATGTGATACTTTTACTTTTTTTTTTTTTTGCTCCTGTATTTGACCCATAAGATTTAAAAATATGACCCAAATTAGACATGGCCAACACTACATGCTCGAACAGTATGTTTGTATGTATGGAGGCAAACTGTTGGTGGTCTTCTGTTCTGGTTAAATGGACATTTTCCACACTGCAGGATATGAAAATACAGCTAATGTTATGAGTGGAAGTGTAGCGTTTTTACAGTGATATGCATTATGCAAAAGGAAAATGACATCAGGCTGATTTTAGCGCGTTAACTTGTGCGCTATAAGAAAAGATGACTCTGCTGACAACAAAATAAGAAAAACTCCAGTAATAGCATGGAGCTGTCTTTGCTCTATGTAATAAAACTGTAAATGGGACTATTTAGAAACACACCAACAGCAGGCTAAGTGCTAAGAGCTAAGGTGGAATTCCTGACAAGAGAAATTTTGGGGCCCTAGGAAAGAAGCCTCACAAAACGTCTCTATAAATGAACACAAAAAGGTTCCAGTTCTGGTCCCTTATATCGCCATTGAGACACGCATGTAGCATACTCTTCCCCTAAGAGAAAAAAACAACTTTAACACATTTCCTTTGTCAACTTGGGGTCATAAAACCTTTTCTCTAAACACATACATGTTTTGGAGTCTATGTTTAGTCCAGAAAACCATTAATCGATTCCTAAATTAGTTATTTCAATTACTGCCAGCTTAGTTCTTGTTATCTTGGTCTGCGTCATCAGAAGTATAATACTCCCTACAACTGAAGCATAGCCAGACTGGACTGGACTAGACTGAAATGGACAACACTGTCACATTGTCCGGGTGCTGGTCCCGAGGACAATTTATTCTACAACAATTTTTTTTTAATTCAATTGATAGTTCAACATTTCTTCTTTTTATTTCTTTTTTTCTCCAGTGCATTCACATCCACTTTCCTTTCACATTTCGCATGTTACTGTTTTATTCTCCATCTGTCAGAGTCACTCAAGCCAGTCTTTTCCATTTACCACATTTATACACTATAATAGAACTGTATTGATCTGACCAAACACGATTAGATCTGCAGCTGCCAGAGAAAAGAGGAGGCCACTGGGAATCAGGTGTTTAAAGACGGACATGAATTTACTGTTAGCGACTCTATGCTCTAATCAAATCTATTCTGAGAGATCATTTAATACAGGTATATAAATGCACTGCGCCTGATTTCTTTCATGTAATAATGTAAAAGTGGTTTTGCTCCCCGATCAGATATGCAGTAAAAGCAGCTCTTGGGGTCTGCTGTCTGCATCTAATGATAAAGTGCTTTTGTTGTCTACAAAACAAGAAGAATCAGCATGGTAGTGGTTGTTAGCATGCCAACAAAACTCTGTTCTGGCCTCTGAAAGTTGTGAAAACTCATTGCGGTGAAAAATTAGTGAGGAATAACTGCAAAATGTAAAAAATGAGCTATATAAATGAGCTGTTTTTCAAATTTTAAAGAAGACTGTGCTTGTGTCTGCTGTATAGTTATAATCTAAGACACTTGTGAATCATTTTTATAATTCATACTTTTTAAAACGCAGTATTTATTTAAAACGACTTAATAAAAGAAACAAGTCCACCATTTTCCGTGTTAAAAAACTGTGATTCCCAATGGGACCTGACGTCGCCGTAAACATCATCACAGCAAAGCGCCGCCACCTCCTGTGGATAGCTGCATCAGTAATTCGTGCATCACTGATGAAGAAAATAAAATTGAAGAACAAAGTAAGTACAGAGCAGTGGGCGTATGCTGGTGTCGGTGAAAATGGGGGCTGATCTGCGATATGGCGTCTTGAAAATAAGTATGCATGCACAAATCACTCCAAATACGACTTCGAGAGGGTAAATGAGAACAACTATAACATTGATTAAAAGCTCTGGAAAATCCATTTTGGAGAATATGTCTTCATTAAGACAATAAAAATCAGTATTTAGTTTCATAGCACGACATGTAAATTCAGTCTTCAACAGATGTATTACAGTAAACATTGACTGGCAGCTGTGGTTACCGTGACGATGCATGTTAATACGTTCATTATTCAATTAAGTAGTAATCAATAACCTTCGTGTGAGACGGGAGAATATTCTGGTGTCAGTCTGATCCACGCAGATACTCGGGTCTCGGATCTGGTCTCACATTTGCACTTTTATTGGCTGAATGGAGTCGGATCAATGCAGCTATCAGGTACAGGAAGACACAAGTCGATAGAAATCACACAATGTCAAAGAGAGGCATTGAATCTGCCAGCAGCTCCTACACAGCACTACGCAGTCTGTCACCGTGGTAACCTTATAGTTTGCATACAAATGATCTAGATGGTAAATAATCCAGTGTCAGGTCTCTTTGGATCTAGTGAGACGTGAGACAATAGTTTAGTTTTTATCGAAAATCAATCAATATTAGGGTTAGAATAATTTCGAGATGAAACAGAACAAGTATAAGAGCACACAGACGAGTATACGCCCATGGACCACTACGGAACCTTCCTTGACGACTGAGGGAGTACACAGATATAAGGCCAAACGAAAGTACTACAATTTAAAGGACGCATTTTTCTGATCTATGTTATAATGTTGTGTTCTCATCAAAAACATACCTGGAGTTGTGTTTTGTTTCCTTCACACATGTTTAACACACAAACCTGCATATTTGGGTTATTTTCTCCTAACTGAAAACTGTTCCACGTTGTGATGTCATGTGGTAATACAGGAAGAGCTCCATTGTGTTTTTAAACTCCATATATGTTCACTAGAATCATTTGGATAATTTCTGCCAGGAATTTTCCAATCTCTACTGAACTAAAAAAAAAAAAGGTAGCTGTTAACACGAAAACCACATCATGACATCACAAGACATTTGGAGTTTTTCTGTGAACAGCCTAGGGTTTCTCAAACAAGTGTGAAAGAAACAAAACACAACTGCAGGTATGTTTTCGAGGAGGTAACATTCTAACATGGTTTAAAGCTCACAAGAGTCAGTTTTGCGTAATACGGGCCCTTTAAAGTCTAACTTGAGTAACAGCGCTTCAGACAGAGCAGTGCCTACAGTTAGCATGCCACCTCCAGGGAACGCTGACGACATCAGCTGCAAAGCATCAATGGCGACACATGATCTGTTCCTCTACGAGCCTCTAACTGATTTACCTCCCGCGCAGTGACCCTTCTGTTCACATAATAGCTTCATTGGGCTGTTGTATGTATGCACCACACCGACCCAAAACCCACTAACATCCATCTCGCCCGACAGAGGCAAATTAACATGGAAATTGGTGCGTTGGGTTTTCAAACAGGACCCTAAGTGGGGGCCAGCCTTCCCTTTTCACCTCTCCTCTCCTGGACTCTCTCGCCGTTGTCCAATGGGCGGTCCAACCCTGACACTGGACTAATGAATGAACGTTGTGATTTATAGCGGAGACAGAGAAAGAAGAAAAGAGCTCCGGAGGGGTAGACAGGGAGAGGAGGGAGGGTCCGGGGAGGGTGACAGGGCGGGTGGAGGGGCATACAGAGGGTAAGTGGGTGGGGCAGGGTTGTAAATCTTTACTTTATCTTATCTGATGGTCAAGTGTTTGCATTGAGATCGTGTGCGCGGGTTTTGTATTGAGGGCGGACAGAGGGACAATAAGGGACGCACTCAGACCACAGGAAGGGTAGAGTAGGAAAGGTTAACACAATGGAAGACAATGACAAGGTAATTAATGCGACGTGCAAAGTGGAGTTGCTGGAATTTGCGGTTTGTGAAGAGCTAGAGCATTCTTCTGTCTCTCAACTGGCCTGGGAATGGTGTGGAGTCTCATGGAGGAGCTAGAGGAAGTGTCTAGGGTGAGGGAAGTCTACGAGTCCTATACTTGGACCGCTGTTCATGAGACCCTGGCCTGGATAAAGTGGAACAAGATCTATGGATGGACTTTAGATTTTAAATTTTATTAAAGTAACATAACTGTGTCCCAGGTACAAGATACAAGTGTGGACTTTGTGGAGTAACCAGCAGGTGGCAGTGGAGCAAAAACTATAAAGGTTTCCCAGCAGGCTTTGGCCTCCTTCTGACTTCTTCACTTCCACTTGTGTGTTGTCTGCCCTGTCCTCCACGATACTCGGTAAAACAGATGATTTAAAGATCCTAAGTGACTCTTGTGAGCTTTAAGCCATGTCAGAATGTTGTTACTTCCTCAAAAACACACCTGAAGTTGCGTTTTGTTTCATTCACAGAGTAACCCTTTATGAGCCTGTCTACATCTCCAAAGCTCAAAATGCTCCACCTTGTGATGTCATGAAGTGGTAGTTTTCAAGTTAACAGCTAAAATCTGTTCTGTAGAGATTGGAAACTCCAGGGCTGAAATCACCCAAATGGTTCTAGTGAAGTTGTATGGAGTTTAAAAACAAAGCGGAGCACTTCCTGTTTTACCACATGACATCATAAGGTGGAACAGAGTGTTTTCTGTTTGAGAGATTTGTGTGTTAAACATGTGTGAATGAAACAAAACAAAACACAACTCCAGGTATGTTTGTGATGAGGAAACAACATAATCATATAGAAAATAGTGTAATATGGGCCCTTTAAGGTACAGGTAACCCAGGTTCATTTTGGGGGTTTTTTGAGGAAAATACAAGTTCCACAAGTTTATTCAGCAAAATATACTCTAATATCAAATCGTCACATTGCCCTGATAGTTTGAGACGCATTGGAGAGCGCTTTTCTTTGAGATGATCAGTTCTGCAGTATTCACAGACAGGCTAACACAAGGCTACTGTGATGTGAACAGCAGGTGATTTCGTGTTTCTCTGTGTGCGTTCAGCTCAGCCAAGTGCAGAGCCGTGTGAAGCTGGAGGATGAACACAGTGTTAGAACAATAACAAGCAACAGTCCAATAATGTAGTCTTCTGGGTCTGGTTTAAAAAGTTTGAGTTTGGGGAAAATAAAACTTTTGCATTTTAATTTCAAACTCTTCTCCTCATGGTGTAACTTGAGACAATTTACAGTAAACATGTGGTGTTGCACTTATTTCATCCTAACACTTTTTAGTTTTTACTGAAAACTGAAGGACTGGAACAGCACTAGACCAGGACTTAACTTTCCAGTCTTGTACTTAACAAGATTTTAACAAAACAAACAGAAGGAGTTTTGATATTTAATTCCAAATCTGATTTATTAGTAAGTAAAAATATGAGGCACAATTTGAATTTTTAGACAAATTTTCAGTCAGATCTACTAAGTAAGACATGATTCAAAACGTATAGATTTTTTTTTTTACATTTATGGGGGCACGGTCCTAGCTTGAGTGCGCACTTAGAAGCCGTCAGGGGCTGCGTACAGTCGACTCAACCTTTCTAAGAACAGTTTTCAACGTTTATCAGAAAAGCACCTCTCAGTATTCTGTTTGACTGTCATTTTTGGGACATTTTGGGCTGGATTTGGGATTTGGGATTTGGGATTCGGGATTCGGGACAACAGCTTACATTTCGGGACTGCCCTGAATTTTTTGGGACGTCTGGTCACCCTACCTGCCTGTGGAACATTCCATATTCTTCCATGAAACAAGCAGGTGACAGACCCCCAACCAAAAAGTTCCACAGTGCACATTTAACATAAAAACGACAGTGAAAGACATAATTCAGCAAATGTAGTTTATTTACTTTTACAAAACAACAAGAGTACAAAAGTCAGTCCACCCACATGTTTTCATTTTCTTTCTTTTTGCCGACTGCAGCGAACGCCTCCCTCTCTCCGCGCCAATGGGATGAGCCACGAGATGCAACGTTTTACAATCAAACTTTTCGAACAAAGCCTGCGACATTTCGACATTGAGTAAAAAATGTTCTGACATTCTTAGCGGACACTAGAGGGCGCAAGTCTTCTGGAAAACCTGCACAATTTGGCATTAAAGTCCTCCCTCCATCCCATCCTCCTCCTCTTCTTCTTCTCTTCTTTCACACTTGTGCTTCAAATGTTGTATCGCCATGACAACAGAGTGCAACAGTAGTTAACGCGTTTTTGCAAATAAAATAAAAACGAAACAAAAAGTATACATTTGGACAAAAAACGTTGGCACATTCAAGAAGACATGAGCTTTTTTCTTTTTCGTAATAACTTTTTTTTTTTTTACAGTTTCTTTTTTGAATCGTCATAAATACAATATATCTTTTTGCCTGTATCCCACAAAAAACAGTACAGACAATATTTACAAAAACAAGGCGTAGGCCCTTTAAATAATCATAGTAATACTAAAACAAATGTCAAGTCCGTTTGGGAGTGTCTTTTCACAGCCATTTTGAATTCCCCGAAACTGGAAAACTTTCTTCGTAGCTTTTTGTCCTGCTTGGCTTCCTGTATCCTCGCTGGAAGATGGAGGTCGATGCTTTGTAGAGGCTTCATAGGTCCACTGTCAAATGTGCCTTGGTCCTTATCTCATCTCCTAAAAAAAACAAAACAAAACAAAACAAAATGTTGATTTAATTTGTGATTTTTGGTCATTTTATTAAAATATATGTTTATTTTTTGTTTTACTTCTTGCATTACCCACACACACACACCCAAGTAATAGAGTATTGATTTGTATAAAGAGAGCGCATGGTGTGTTTACAGAATATAGAAGGGGATGTACGCCCGGGAAACTTATAATCAGCATGCTTTTAATTACAATTATTGATTTTATTCAAATTAAACTGTCATTATAAAGAGTATGAGAACATTATGTGTTTCTCTTCTATCTGAAAACTACAAGTAAACTGTAATTGGAAAAGACGTTAAATAACTACAGTATTTTCGGTATCAATCTTGAGGACAACTATACAGTATGTGGCACAGTGAGTTTAAGGTTTGGCCCACCAACCAAATGTTCTGTGGTTCAAATAATGATGGAGAGGCACTTTGAGCTTTCCATCACAGAAACGTAGCTGGTTGAGGCACGAAAGGCATGTGACACTAAATAAAACCATGCTAGGCAGCTATTTAGATGTTTTTTTTAAATTGTGAAAACAGATTTTTGAACTCTGAATTCGATCTTTGCTTATTTTTCTCTATAAACCAAATTTCACTTTGGCCTAGACCACCACCAAATGGAATAAATTGCTTCTACAAGTTTTGGTAAATAAAATAACTGAAAAATGAAAGATTTTAATAATGTTGACAATTTTGTGGCGCCCTGCGAGGCGACTGCTGTTATGATTTGGGGGGGGGTTTCAAAAATGCTTAAAAAAAAATACAGTTTTTTTTTTTGTTTTTTTTTTTCTATTTAACAATTTTTATTCCAGTTTGAAGCATTATGAGGTTGCCATTCTTAAAGAGAGACAAAAATACCAGAAAGTCATTTGAACAAATTACACGACTGGCCTTGTGTGACCTTTTCCAACTTTCAAATCTCCTTTTCTAACTCTACAGCCCGGGAGCAGATGAAAAAACAAGATCGCAATCCCCCCTCCTTCCTGCTAACCTGTAGGGGTCAAAGGTCAGGCAGATCGCAGCCAGCCTCACCGCAGGAACCCTCAGAAACTTAACCTACACTTCCTGATTTTCCAACGCCGCGACTTAACAACCGAAGATGTCCAACTTTCAAGTCTCAAACCCGGGCGTGAAGAGGATCTGGGTGCAGAGGTGTTGCTAACTGCACCACAGGGGGGCAAGAATGGACAGGGAAGGGGCAAACAGAGGAGAGGGGGTATAAGCTACAAACGAGATACAAGGAAACTCTATGCTACTTTGAAAAGAGCAATTGTGCCATTTTTACAAGTGGTTTTGGACATTCCCAGTTCAGATGTTATGGGGGTCGGAGTAGTCTGACCTTTGACCCGTGCGGCCGTTCCTAATGAAATGGCCTCTTTATAGGAACTTTTTAGGGTTTAAAGTTAACAAGAGCTGTCTGGAACTTCAAAAGAACAGTTAAGGGTGTTAGTCATCAATGTTCCAGGAAGTTCTGTAGCTTTTAGAAGACATTTTTACATTTAGAATTCTACTTATTTCGGATCACATACAAGTCCACAGAATAAAAAGTCATTTCAGAGATTTATGGGTGAAGGAATCGCGTACATAATGCTATAGCTGAATTACATTTGCACATTTAAAGCTACTAACTTTTCTGTCGGACGCTCTGTCACTTTATGCCATACTGTGGAGCATTTCTGGCAAAACAACAACATCGCCATGGAGACAAGAAGATTTCGAACCATCCTTAAACCCTTTAATATGGCTCTGGAGTGAATATTTAACACACAAACCCTGTTTTCCACCACTCTGTTCCACCTTGTGATGTCATGGGGTAGTACAGGAAGCGCTCCACTGTGTTTTTAAACTCCACACACCTTCACTAAAATCATTTGGATGATTTCAGCTCTGGAATTGTCACACTTTACTGAACTAAAGGTAAAGGGTAGCTGCTGACTTGAAAACTACGGCTTCATGACATCACAAGGTGGAACAGAGCATTTTGAGCTTTGGAGATGAAACAAAACACAACTCCGGGTACGTTTTTGAGGAGACAACAACCTTTAACCATGCTAAAAGTACAAATTACTCCAGCTATATTTTGATAAAGTAACAGCTAAAAACACTGTTACGTAAGCTTCAAATGGATGTGGCTGTCCTTGCAAAGTAGATGTAAAAATGTCTTTATTTCTCTGCAAAAGTACCACAAATAAGTCCCATTTTCTACCTTTTCGCCCTTCCCTCCCTCCTTCTCTCTCTCCCTCTCTCATCCCCCTCTCTCTCTCATCCCCAGACTAGGAGACAGGGGACATGTCTCTGCCTCTGCCCCCCTCGGTGCTCTGTGTTCACTCGGCACAGCTTGTTCTTCCATAAAAGACAGCAGCACAGGGAGCCAGTGAGAGGGGGGCACGTTTAAAGAAGACCTCCTCCTGATCGCTCCCTCGCTCTCTTCCTTCATCCTTCTCCCTCTCACTCTCTCTCTTTCTCAACCCTCTCTCTCTTGCTCGCTCCCTTTACTTTCTCCGTTTCTCTCCCTTCTTCTCTCCTCTCGCTTCCTACCCTCTCTCCTTCCTTCCTCCTTGCTCACTCCCTACATGCCCTCCTTCTCTTTTTTGCTCCCTACCTCCCATCTTTCTCTCTTCCCCTCTTTCCTTAACTCCATAGCTCTATCTTCCTCACTTCCAATGCTCTCTCTCTCACCCTCTCTCTTCCTCACACCCTAGCTTTCTTTCTCTCTCTCTCTCTCTCTCCCACACTCCCTATGCTCTCTACGCTATCTCAATTCCTCCCATCTCTTTCCTTCTATCCTTCCCTCCTTCTCTCCCACCATAGCGCTCCATCTTCCTCACTTCCAATGCTCTCTCTCTCACCCTCTCTCTTCCTCACGCCCTAGCTTTCTTTCTCTCTCTACCCCCCTCTCTCTCCCACACTCCCTACGCACTCTACGCAATCTCTCTTCCTCCCATCTCTCTCTTTCCTTCTATCCTTCCCTCCTTCTCTCCCGCCATAGCGCTCCATCTTCCTCACTTCCAGTGCTCTCTCTCTCCCCCTCCCTCTCTCCGTCTATCTTCCTCACACCCTAGCTTTCCTTCTCTCTCTACCCCCCCCCACACTCCCTATGCTATCTCTCTTCTTCCCACCTCTCCCCCTTTCCTTCTATCCTTCCCTCCTCTCCCTCCATGGCTCTCTGTCTTCCTCACTCCCTGGCTTTCTCTTTCTCTCTCTACCTCCCTCTCCACCCCCCACACTCCCTACGCTCTACCCTCCCTCCCCTCCTCTCCTCCCTCGCTCTGTCGTTCTCTGGCCCACCACGGCTCCACAGTTTGTTAGTGTAACTCGTCTCCTGAGCCTGGTGCTAATGCAGAGACTGAGTCCGGCCCACAGAGAGTCTGTGGTTATGAGAACGACAGAGAAGAACAACTGTTTGGAAAAGAGTTCAGTCCAAGTCTTACACAGTGAGATTTAACGACGAATGGAGAATTAGCCTTGGTGTGGGAATTCTTAAAAAATGTACCAAAAAGATGAAATTATCAGTTAAAGACACACTGTGTAACTTTTCTGATAGACAGAGGGTACATCACTAGCTTGATTTCACTGAGGTGTTTGCCAGGAATATTCAAAAGTGCAGCATTAAATTGATCTGTCTCCATGGTGACAAGCAGATGACGACTCCAGGCCCAAGTTACGAGTCAGATTTGTGGAGAGGCGAGCCCACTCATGTACAAATGCATGTTTTTCAAGGCTACTATTATCACTACTACTGTTGCTGTTACTGCTGCTACTACTACTACTACTACTACTACTACTACTACTACTACTACTACTTTCTTTATTTAACAATTCAAGACGGGTGGAATTGAATACATACAAAATATATGTTTAATGCCATACTGTGGAACATTTCAGGCAAAGCAACATCTCCAGAGTTAATTCATTCAATTATTATTAACAATGCTTTTATGCCAGATGCCCTCCCTGCTTTAAACAGCCACACATACTTTAACCAGACTGTGTAATGGAGTATTTTAAGTATTACCAATAATTTTAGTGGGTAATTACAGTTTTTCTCAAACAAAACAAAACACAGACGGTGTAAGTATCTTGTCTAAACCCCTAAACATCACACACATGTATAATTCATGCCGTAAAAGTGAATGGGGTGCAGTGTTTTCTCTTGTATACGGTCTCTTATGAATAATAAATTGACCCAAACGGCTAAGAGGAAGTGTGTGTCTCACCTCTGTGTGTTTGCGGTTGGATCCGGGCCCCCGGGAGCCCGTGGAGCCCCGGGACGAAGAGCTGCCCGTGGTTGAACAGTTACTGGACATCTGACTCCGAGAGAGGTATCCACTTTTACTGCTGTACGGGATTATGTCATCATCTGGAAGAGACAGCAGGACAATGGTTAAAGGGGCACTGTGTAACATTTCGGCTGTCTGTCACCTTCTTGTTTCTATGGATATGTCACTGCTCTGCTTCAAATGTTCCACAATATCATCTACAGCTCTACTTTACATTTATTCAATTACAGGTGGTTTTATAGCTCAAAAATACCTAGAAAAACAGGCATTCTGACTGTGAGCGGGGTCGCCTCTCCACAGATCTGACCTGTAACTTGGCCTGGTTTGGTCACTATAAAGATAGAAAGGTTTAATTCCATACCGTGAAACATTTCAGACAAAGCAACAGCATCTCCGTGGAGAAAATCTTGTCTGTTAGTGCCTTGCCTGAGATGTTACACAGTATGGCATTAAACTTACTTAATTTTAATTGCTAAAAAATACCTTGTAAAACACACATTTTTACTGTAAGCATCATCACCTCTCCACAAATCTGACATGTCATTTGCCCATTTGTCTCCATGGAGATAAATTTACTGCCATATTGAGGAACATTTCAAGCAAAGCAATAATATCTCCATGGAGACAAAGAGGTGGTGGACCCTCCATCTACCACCTTGTTTTTGCCTTTGTATTTTCGCTTTATGTATTTTTTTTGTTTAACCTTGTCAACATTTTAAAAACATTTAAAAATTTTATTGATTAAAAATTCATGGACAAGTACATGTTGCCACCAAGCCAAGTTTAAGATCAGATCTGTGGAGAAGCGAGCACGCTCATAGGAAGAATGCATGACTTGAGGAATAAAAATGCCTGTATACAACTACCCTTAGTTGAGTCCAGTTTAGTCCTGGTCTAGTCCCAATTTTGATGTTGATAATGTCTGTACAAGTCTACTACTACTACCACTACTACCACTACTACTACTACTACTACTACTACTACTACTACTACTATACTGCTATATTTACACACTTTACTTGCACCCAGCCATTTATGAATAATCACTCTATCCCTGAAACAGTATTGTCTTCCCTCTACGGACCAATAATCTCACAAAACCACTTTAAACTTAAGGTGTAGAGCGCGTCGTAACCATGGAGGCGTATCAGATAACTGCATTACACCTCTGATTTATGAAGTCATTTTATTTCTTCATTCAGATGTCCTCAGTGCCGTCTTTACCTTGTCTGGAGCCTTTCCTTTGGTGACTGGCGTTGTGTTCACTTCTGTCCAGAGAGGATAAAGCCCCATTGCCCAGACTGGACGTGTCACAGGTCTGCAGACGCTCCTCTGCAGGGGGCGGCTCGGGGGGCGGGGGCAGATCTGTGTACACAAGTACACATATATAATGTTTAAGAAGGGCTTGATTTCAGATTTAAAATGTGGTGGTGTTGGACTTTTAAACAGCAGGAGACAATAAACATGTGTTTATACAGTATTTAGTTCAGTTTTCTGCTACTACTACATTTGCTATGACGCTAATATTAATACTAATACTAATACTAATACTAATACTAATACTAATACTGTTGCTACTACTTTTTCTACTACTACAGTTGCTGTGATGACGACAACTACTACTACTACTACTACTACTACTACTACTACTGCTGCTGCTCTATGTGTTTCACAGAAATAAAATGTACACGTACAGTTCACAGTCAAAACAAATAGTCGAACTTTAGAATGGTGAAAACTACTCAAAATGGCTCCAAGTACTCTTCTTCTAATACTAGTTATGTCTTAAATTATTTGGTGTGTTGTAGTACGTTTTGTGTGTGTTTTTTCAGTAAAAGTACTACATAGAAAACTAAGTGTAGCTAACATTTGGTGTGGGTAACAAAGACTCCAAGTTTAAATCAGGACTATTTCAAAATCACACCTTCCACGGCAGATCAGAGTCTCAGATGGTGTAACGCAGTAATTATCATGTTTATTTAGTGCCTGGCATGACGCTAAATCCTCATTCCTCATTTAGATCCTGTTTATGAGTTTTAAGTTGGAATAGTGACTCACCTCCTTGTAAATCTCTCCTGTATCCTGAAGTTTTGGAGCTCTTTTTCTTGACTCTGGACTTTTGGCTTGGAGGAGTGCATGTGTCTGCAGGGGACCGGCTGTGCACTGTGAAGGGAGAGATAAGAGAGATAAGGCACTTAGATACAAGATTTATTCAAGATTTTATACCATTTTTAAAGAAGAACTTGTAAAAATAAACAGTACAATTGTAATTTCAAAATCTGGCAAGGATAATATGATAAACCTCTAATAAGCATATTTTACTGATTCTGTTAAATGTTATTTAATTTCAGAAAATCTCTAAAAATGCACTGTAATATTAAAGCATAACAATTTTGCATAGTTTGTCAAAAAATACTAAACAAAATCTATTTAAAGTTCTGTCTTTTGTTCTTTCTAGACTTCTTAGACTTAGACAAACTTTATTGATCCACAAGGGAAATTATTTGGATACAGTAGCTCAAACATCACAATATAATATAATAACAGAGTAACAAAAATAGATGGTATAGCAAAAAGGGCAAGAGACAGGTGTCAAATGAGACAGAATTAAAAAAATAAATGTATATGTCAAAATAAAATAGAAAAATAAGTAAGAAACTATAAAATAAACTATAAAATCACAGCTATATACAAGAGACAAAAATGACATGCCCTGTCAACATATCCGAAAGACATTTTACTACATAATTTTGAAGAAATATTATTGTACTTATACTACCTTTGAATATGGGAAAGGTAAAAGTAGCTAGTATTGGTGTTTTATTGTGTTTATTTTTTTGTGATGTCATTTGAAATCCAGTAATAAGTAGTACACGACTCTTACCGGGTGTACTTGCGGCACTGCTGTCGTCATTTGGCCCCGCCCCCAGGCTGTTGAAGTTGCGGTGGGCGGAGCTAGGGCAGGGCAGCGTCCCGGCCTCCGTCATGGCCACATGGGCGGGGCCACACAGGTTTGGGTTGGACTGGGTGAGGGAGGGGCTAAGAGCCGGGGGGGCGGGCACTGGACCGCAGGGCAACCGTCTGCTGTGGGAGGAAGAGATCGAGTTCACGTCAGAGATCGAGACTCGAAATTACAAAAATTGTTATAATCCAACATTTCTGTTTTGTAATCCAACAGAAATGTACTAAAATGTTCCTGTAAATATACTCTCAATACTGTCATATTTCTTGCTACGGCAAGAAATATGACAATGCTTCAATTCGACAAAGAAAACTAAACAAAACAAAAAAACAAAACAATATTTACAGAGATTTTAGATTCAGATGATTTTAAAATCCATCAGAAATACTAGTACTAGAATGTTCCTGCAAATGTACTCAGCTTTCTGTTATAGGCAACATCTTAAGGACTTTACACCATTCAAAAGAAGCGGCAACAGTCCTAATTTTTTACCTCTCTGAAACCCACAGATTGGTTTAGTTTAAAATATTGTGAAACTACAAAAAACAACAAAAAAACTATACCCTTAAAATTCACTGCCTTTTTTTCTTTTGCTTTAGACAATATATTCCATACTTAAATTGTACAAATCAAAACACAAAAAAATGTGATAATAACTTAACAAAATTAAAGAAATAATTGTAACATAGAGTAATGTTAGAAACAGAATGTCATGGAGAAAAAAAAAAAGTTCCAGACGTAGATAGAAAACTGAACTGCTGTGTACTGTTTCACAATAGCAGCAGTAATAGCCATTATAATTGTTCACTTGTGAACAGTGATAATGTATTGTTAGAGTTTTAGCACATCCATTAACTGTGGCATTTCCTCACCAAATGTCACTGAATACATGCATTTTAAACCTGCTAAAACGTATTGTTTTGCGAAGCTGTTCACTAATTGAAATGCCATTTATACAGGTAAGACTTGGACTGTTTTTGTCTAATTCAAATTTAAAGGTGCTATATTACACAAAATTAACTCTTTAAGTCATGTTATAATGCTGTTACCTTCTCAAAAACACACCTGGAGTTGTGTTTTGTTTCATTCATTAGGTCATATAACTTAAAAGTACATCTGAATGCTGAAGGCCATTAATTAAAGGCCAATTAAATAAACATATTATTGTATACAGCTTTGTCTCTGTAATATTTATCAAATATTTTCATCCATCCAAGATTTACTTAGAGTAAAATCATAATTATTACATTTTTAGACCATTATATTTTTATTGGGTCAAGGTGGTCCACTTTCCCCCTCTATATTTATCCAAATTTAACAATAACAAACACTTTCTTTTTGAATCTAAACTGAACACACTATAAACTGAGATACTTTTTAACACTATAGATACACTATAGATTGTCCAGTGTAATTTGAAAAGAAACTACATACCCTATCTCGCAATGACACAGTTTTACTAATGAACAGCCCTTTTCTTTCTTTTTTTTTTTTTTTGGCAGCTTTTATAACTTTCTTTATTAATATTTTCAGTTTAGAACAAATATTTTACAACAAAAAAAATAAAAAATAAAAAAATAAAATAAAATAAAATAAATAAATAAAAAAAAGGGGTGACAAGGACAAGCTTATTGTTGGTGCCAAATAATCTGTAAAATACCCAGTAAGCATGAACAGCCCTTTTCAAATGACAACTTATCCTAGCTGATGACTCTCTCACAGTGTTAAATAATTATTAATAGACACATGAACAGAAAAATGAGCTCTGTCCAGAGGAGTGAACATACCGTGCTAGCTGCTGACTATCGGGAGCGTTGTAGCGTGCTAGATCATGGGGCAGACGCGGTTCTTCGTGCGGCGATGGCGTTAGCGTGGCGGTGGACTGGTGGCTGTAGGAAGTGGCCGGAGACGAGGCGTTGTTTCTGGGACATGAGCCGTCCTCACAGCCCTCCATCAGATATGTCCTCTCCGGGAGCGGGGGGCACCATTCCTCATCAGACCTGTGCCCAAAATACACTTTATATTATTTTATTATAGCCAAAGGTACAACATTACCACAGAAACAAGCAGAAATAAGACATGCAAGGCTATGTTTGGCTAAAAGTTACACACTGTGGCTTTAAAGGGCCAATATTACACTATTTTTTGATCTATGTTATGTTTCCTTATCACAAACAGACCTGGAGTTGTATTTTGTTCCATTCACACATGTTTAACACACAAACTCTACATTTTTAGGTTCTTCACTCAGTCTGAAAACACTCTGTTCAACCTTGTGATGTCATGTGGTAATACAGGAAGTGCTCCATTGTGTTTTTAAACTCCACACACCTTCACTAGAATCATTTGGATGATTTCAGCCCTGGAATTGCTGATCTCTACTGAACAAAATGTAAAAAGGAGCTGTTAACTTGAAAACTACCGCATCATGACATCACAAGGTGGAACAGAGCATTTTGAGCTTTGGAGATGTAGACTTACAATAAGGGGTTACTTATAAAAAAGGGTTACTCAACTCCAGGTATGTTTTTGAGGAGGTAACAACATTATAACATGGCTTAGAGCTCACAAGAGTCAATTTAGTGTAATACTGGACCATTAACTTCCAATCCTCCATGACATGAACTTACCACAGGACTAAAGCTACGGGAGGCTAATCTTCTCCCTCTGCGCTTTCTTTGATTGTGAATAATAGTTTTGTTGTAGAACCCTGAGCGTCAAGGTGCAACTCAGCTAATAGTGTTTAAAGGATTGGGAACACAGCAAAATCACTAAAGCAATTGACCAAGGCCGGGGTAATTGAGTTGTTCCACTCTCCAAAGGCAGCGCTGCGTTCAATATGTAACCATGATTCTGATTGGACGGTCACATAAATGAACAGGGGATAATGATGTTGGAAAAATGATGCAGTTTAATAATTGTTGCATTTTCACGTTACCTATAAAATATAAATGGACATGGCTAACCCGCTAGCAGCTATGTTCCATCGACTCTAGCTCCGTTTGACTTTACATTGAAAAACTGTCACCCCCTCTCTGTTACTGCTGCGGTGAGCCTCGTCGTCTTAAAATGTTCGTATTAACCTTCTCTGCATGATCCTGGTGTTTTTATTTGGCTATTTTGTCAATAAATAAATTCCAGTTCCTAATCTGGAACTCCACAGTCACTCCTATACCTGCAGTGAGCTTCATTTGACTGGAGCTGAACGCTGTAGCTGAAGTCACACTCCCTTAGTCCCTTAATCTATCCTTTTCCCACACTGAAACTTGAAAATAACTGATAAATATGATAGAGACGAAGCTTTTCAGAACATAATGTTATATCGTGGCCTTCAATTTGACCTGCTACCTGACTCACCGCTTCAATTTAACGTGAACAAAACTAGTTCATATCAAACAAGAAATCAAAAGGCTAACCAAACGGCTTTACAAACGGACACATTATTGAAAAGTTATCTGGCTCTGTGGTATTTCCATTAGCGAGTGCATTAGCGTGTAAACAGACTCACCCTATGTCCATTTCCTCGTGCTCTGAGGGGAGGTCGTCCGGGTCGCACTGGTCCAGGTTATCGAGGGGAGGAGGAGGGGGCAGAGACTCCATCCAGGTGAGAGACGGAGTTTTCACCGCTTTACCAATGGGCTTCTGCTTGGGTTTGCCTGAAGAACGGAAATGGATTATAATTACAGAAATATCAGGCTAAAAGTGATGAAAATCCCAAAAAAGGGACAAATTATGTGAAATGAACTTTGATGAGGTTTTAACCATGTTGTGACGGTATTCCCTAATCATGGATTTACTCAAATTGAAATTGACTTACACAAGTTTTGTATTGTCTTCATTTGAGGCTTAAGTGCTCAGAAAATTTCCGTTTTCACCTACCCCCTATCTCCGTTTACTTCAATTCATTTACTTGCGATTATTTCAGTAATAAAATCAAATTATTGAATTACTGAAATGATTCACTGTTTGCTGCTTATCAGTTCTGCAGTTTTGAATAGAAAGTCAGTGGAAATCCTGTTTTTATTATCTTCTTTTTACTAACATGGTGGTTTACAATGAACAAATTTCAAATAAATTATCTATATATGTTATACTTTAATACTAAATACTTAAAATAAACAATATATCTTCCTAATCCTGTCCCACAATCCATTTCTTACCATTGCAGCGGTCGGGTTGGGCGTACTGCGAGGAGGGTCCGGGCTGTGTGATCCAGTGGGCCTCCCCCGGCGTGGTGTCCCCGCTGTGTGGAGGGGGCGGGGGGGCCTGGGGCTGGCTGCTGAAGGGCATGATGGAGGTGGAGGCGTAGGGGGCGGTGGAGACGTGCTGGGCGAAGTTGAAAGAGTGCAGGTCTTCGTTGGTGGCGTCGATGGTGCTGTAGATGGGACCCTCAGTGGACCCGCCCATGCTGTACTTCTCCGTCTGATTGAGGTAGTTGGAAATCCCACTTTCTGTGATAAACACGCAGAGTTCATTATGTTAGTGTATTACTGGCTACTATTTTATTACTGAATCCCTGTTGATACTTTGCAGCTGATGTCATCAACATTCCCTGGGGGTGTGATGCTAACCGTAAGCACTGCTCTGTCTGAAGCTCTGTTACTCAAGTTAGACTTTAATCTGAGTTTTAATTTGACACAATCTGACCAGAAAAAGCATTACCCAAAAGTTTTTCAGTTCACCTTTTCACATTTTAGTTGAAAATCAAACTCCGAAACAGGCCCATGAACGCTCGTATAGATCACAGGCTCCTGAAATAGTAACTTCTAAACATTCCACCATATACATAAATGTAGAACACCCCCAGCCTGATGTCACTGCGAAGTATCAGTAGATTAAAACGGAGCTGGAGAACACATTAGAATTCTATGGTAAAATCTGCTGTGTAACTGTCACATTTATTGACCTGGTTTATGGTTAATTTCTCTATAATTACTGGGCCTGTCCACATGAAACATAAACTGGCACAAAGTTCAAAGTCAGTATAAACAAAAGTATAACTATTTGTCAGTTGAAAGGACTTTAAGCCATAATATTAACACAATTACAACATCAAATTCTACAACATCAACATAACAGATAAAGTTAAAGATCTGAAAAAAAGTTTCTGATTAAATAAAATAAAATAAAAGTGATATGAAGAGCAAAATTGTTTGTAAACTTGCATAACATTTTCTTAATATGACTAAAATCACTTGTCTAATTAATTAATGCAACTGACATTTTAGTTTCAATTACTCAATTTGGGGCCATGGATACATCTTTAATGCACAAGTAAAACTAATGCAGCACAAGATGAAAGTTATAATTTAATTTGAATAGAATAATTAAATTACTCATTTTAGAATCATTCTGTGTCAGGCTGTGTGAATGTGTAATTAAAGCTTTTCAAAATTATGAACACTGGAAAATTCTTTATGAAGAAAATTACTTTTTAAAACACCCCAAAAATAATAGAAGAATTGGTTAATCTTTATAAAACCTATACCTTAATTAGCCATAATAAAGCATGACGAAAGACATAATTCATAATGAAGAAATAGTTTCGTAACTTCCTAATTAAGGAGTTAGGGTATTAAGTAATTACTAAGCCTGAAAAATTCTTAAAGAGTTTTTTTTTTTTTTTTTTTCTACCATGCTTTAACGTTGTTCCCTCTTCAAAAACGTGCCTGAAGAGGTTTTAGACGCCATCCATGCATGTTTGAGTAATTTAGTGATCTCTTCTGGGAACTATTTGAACCTTCCTTAGCTCTAAGATTCTGTCCAATGCTCAGCCCACATCTCCTTTGCTCCCACGTGACATTTCTCCATAAATAAAACAAAAGCAGATACAAAACCGGACACAATAACATGACAAACTTGATGCGATGCGCTCTGAAAGGGGAGTGACTTAGCACATTGAGCAAGGAAAAGGGACTTAAAAAACATGTTCATATATTGTTATATATATGTATAGCATTTTTGTGATCTAAATATGTTATGTGTTAGCAGTTAATACCCCATAGAAGTAAAATACCCCCTCATTAATACTTTAACTATTTGTTCATTATGAATTAAGTCTTTCTTCATGCTTTATTAAGGTTAATTAGGAGTAGTTACTCTATAGTGTTACCTAATACATTCCAATCTTGTAACTTCTAATGTTATAATGCTGTTTCCTCATCAAAAACATACCTAGTTTTGTTTTGTTTCACCGCTTCATGACATCACAAGGTGGAACAGAGCATTTTGAGCTTTGGCGATGTAGACAGTCTAATAATAAAGTATTACTCAAACGTGTGAATGAAACAAAACACAACTCCAGGTGTGTTTTTGAGGAGGTAACAACATTATAACTTGCCTTAAGGCTCAGAATAGTCACTTTTCTGTAATATATGACCTTTAAAAAATTACCACAAAATACAGCCTGACACAACTTAAAATCTATGCAAAAATAGGCCCTTGCTTGTGTAGTACTGCATATATAGACCTTGTATTCCTCTTACCGTTGTAGTATCTGTCTGCTGTGTTGTGATTGGCTGTGCAGCAGTTGACCGCCTCCTTCCCGCTGTGGACCAGGTTAGTGGTGGGCCATGAGTCCGCCAGCCAGGGGTAGTTTCCCATACCTCCTCCCAATACCCCGGGTCTATGGAAATATATGAGAGTTTAATGTTGTGTCAAAACATTGTACTTTTAGAGTATTTTCAAACTGTCTAAAACAATCCTCAACTTTTTAACGGTGCACTATGTAACTTTTTGGTTGAGTGTCTGTCACCTCACCTGCTTGTTTCTATGGATATGTCATTGCTTTACCTGGAATGTTCAACAGTATGACATTAAACAGCTCTGCCTTACATTTATTAAATTACAGGTGGTTTTACAGCTTAAAAATACCTAAAAAAAACAGGCATTCTGACTGTGAGCGGTGTCGCCTATAACTTGGTCTAGTTTGGTCTCCATGAAGATAGAAAGGTTTAATGCCATACTAGGGAACATTCCAGACAAAGCAATAACATCTTCATGGAGAAAAGCATTTGACAGACGCTCTACCAGAAAAGTTACACCTTTAATCGTTGCTATTGCTAATTGCTCATACTCGAACATGCAAAATGTGTCAAAATATCTACTGTTATGATGATTTACAAGGATACAGAGAAAAATCTTACTTTTATTTCTTGTTTGTTAGTCCTTGTAAGTAACTTTTAGCTGCAACTTTGACAAACAAAGATTTCTCAGAAGTTGGATTTTTTACCTGTAGACCTTTTCTAAACCTTGACTGCTAATTATTGTATGATAACTAAGTTTTTGGAGCAAACCACTACCAAAATTATTAGTTTCAACATTTGTGGATTGCAGTTTTCGTCCAAAAAATTATATGTATTTCAACCAAAACATTGTACATAGAGTTTAAAAATGAACCACAACAGATAAGTATAATTATAGGGTAAGATTGTAGATTGTAGATTGTAGATTGTAATGACATTTGATTAAAACACTGAGTTTCTGGACCAAATCACAAATTTCAACATTTTATTTGTTTTTGTTTCACAGTTTTTGTCTGAAAATTAAAGTCTTAAAGCTGCATTGTGTATTTTTTCTGGTGGAGGGTCCGCCACCTGTTTGTCTTCATAATAAGTTTTTTACAGCTTTGCAAAATACTTATTACACAGGCCAAGTTATGGGTCAGATCTGCGAAGAGGCAAGCCCGCCCCTTTTCAATGTATATTTGAGCAATAAAAACACATGTAACTGAATACATATTTGATCGACAAGTTTAATGCCATAGCGCGGAACATTCCTGGCAACTCTAACCAAGGCACAGTAAAAACATGCATTAGCGTAACCTCAACCAGAAAAGTTGCGCAGTGCAGCTTTAATAAAAAATACAAGATAATATATTTATTTTCAAACAGTTTTGCTCATGTAGGTAATAGGCAACGCTACTCATTCTCCAGTGGGATTTTAAGACTCCAAAAATATATAATTAAGCTAAAGAGTAGAAAATATCAATAAGAAAGTGTTGTAATTACCTTCCATTGAGTCCTGATCCTTCGCCGTGAGGGAAACCAACTGGAGCACAGGAGACAAAAGCATGAGGAGGTGTCACTGACTAATACATGTTTCATTTGCCTTTTTAACTGCTCTGTGCTCTTCTATTCAAGGCTGATATTAAATTATACAGTTCCATCAGAAATGCGAGTTGGCAATGTAAAAAAAAAATTAAAAAATGAGTGAATAGGCTGATTCTATACACGTCTGTACAGTGTGTTCTAGCACTGACATTTTCGCATTGATCTTGAAGGCTAAGTTGGATTCTGTGGATGCTCTCGTCTTTGTAATAATATTATTTTATTGAAATATTTGAGATAATGGTTTCTCTGTCTTTTTTAGCACAGGGGGAACTTGTAAAGCAGCAATATTCTTAATGTAAAGGGCTGTAAACTTAAAACATAACTCTGACTTACTTTTTTTATATAAAAATGTGGAGATTGAACAATATGTGTTTTTTATGGCCAGTGCTGATACTTATAATATATTACAAATTTTTAAAAACATTTTTCATTTGGAATATCCTGAGGTTACCAATTTCATCAAAATATGTTAAGTCTGCTCTGTTGACCCTTGTGATGTCATGAAGTGGTAGTTTAAGTCAACAGCTAAATTTTACCTTTTGTTTAGTAGAGATTGGCACTTCCAGGGATGAAATGATCCAAATGATTCTAGTGAAGGTGTATGGGGTTTAAAAACACAGTGGAGCACTTCCTGTATTACCACATGACATCACAAGGTGGAACAGAGTGTTTTCCGTTTGAGAGAAGAACCCTAAATATGCAGGTTTGTGTGTTAAACATGTGTGAATGAAACAAAACAAAAGTCCAGGTCTGTCTGTGATGAGGAAGCAATTTTATATTATAACACAGATCAGAAAATAGCGTTTTTTAACATTAGCGTTTGTTTACAATGCGCTCTCAGAACTGAATCCTACTATCTTGCAGATATTGTGAATCTAAACATAATACTTCAAAATCTATCAGAAAAATCACAATTTAATTTGTTTTTCCAAAATTTTCCACACTGATTTTGAATTGTACACAAAACCTTGACAACCCCATTTACCTGCTGGCGTGTATGCAAACGAGGCGGTGTAGTGGCTGAGCTCCTTCCTCTTCTTGCGTCGGCAGTAGATCCAAACACTGAAGCCCATGAGGATGACCCAGCACGCCCCCCCGATGCCCGCGATGAAGGCCGGCTGCTTCACCACGTCCGTGATCTGCTCCGCCAAGCTAACGCTGCCCTCCTCGCCACTGCCACTAGGGGCGCTCTTGTCCCCGGTCATGGAGGGGTGCTCGGCTGGTAATTCTGTAGAAGAAGGTATTTGAGTTAGTGGTGAATTTGGTTCATTTTAAATACTTGATTTATATGTAGGACTTTACTAAATTAATTAAAAGGGCAGTACCATTAAATAAAATCTAAATGTATTGTAAAAGCAGCTCTCAAAATGAAACCACTGCATGCATTTAATTATAAAGAGTTTTTATCATGCGCAAACCAGGAAGTAGTGCTGGTGTGCTATTAGCATGCTAGGGCTAGTTTTTGTTAGCATTACCATGACAGCTAAACTCCACTTTTGTCTCTGAAAGTCGTGAAAAGTGCTTATAAACTCATGACAGTGAATAATTAGATGTAAGGAATGCGTTAGGAAAATAAGCAATAACTATGGACCATTACAAACCATTTAAAATTACCAAGTTCTGTTTTTCACATTTTAAAGACAAATTTGTGTCCTCAGAAATGGAGTAAACATGTCCAAATTCAAGTTTTTCATATTGGGTTGCCAGATCGTAAGACAAAAGACACTTAAACGCAGAATTTCTCTCTCTGATCCGATATATACTGAGCAAGTGGACTCCAAGGCTCAGTTATGATAGCACTGATTATTTTTGTAACTTTAAAAACATTGCAATCGTCAACAAAAGCTGACCGTTTACAATGCGAGACTTACTGAATAGCACGGACACTGGCTGGCTGCGTGCGCCCACCCCTGCGCTGGTCACTGCTGCCACCTCCACCTGGTACAGAACCCCGGGCACCAGCCCCTTCAGCACCGCGCTCAGGGTGTTACCGTCCACTGTGCGGTTTATGTGGTGCCGGGTGAGGTTATCACTGCCACTGCCCACACACCACACCTGTACAGACAGATAAGCATTTAGATACACGAGTCCGGATAAAAACAACAGCTCATGGCGTGGTTAGGGTTAGTCATACTGAAATACTACAGCATGATTGATAAAAATAAAAATAAAGGGTCCGTCAGTTCTTGTCTCAGTGGAAATGTTATTGCATTGCTTAGAATGTCCCGCAGTATGGCATTAAACTAATAATATCTTCATGGAGACAAGCAGATGACACCATCAGGCCAAGTTACAGGTCAGATCAGTGGAATGGCAACCCCGTTTACAGTAAGAATGCATGTTTATCGAGGTATTTTCGAGCAATAAAACATCTGATATGAAATAAATGTTAGAAACATTTAATGCAATACTGTGGAACATTCCTGGCAAAGCTATAAAATCTCCACGGAGACAAGTCGGTAGCGTACCAGTAAAGTATATTTACAATTAGAATAGACAAATGTGAACAAGAATTTACACGAAGTTTGGTTAAAGAACTAACCAAGGATTTAAAAAAAAGTTCAGTGTTTGTAATTCAGATTTCAGTAACTGTGAAATCTTAAAATCACAATGTTGTTTAATAACATCATTGTGGTATCTTAATTAATATCCAAAGATTGTGACAAGGTTAGGAACTGTCTAACAATGCAGCCTTGGATTCATTTGTACTTCCTTAAACTACACTTTGTTTAATAAAATGAAAAATTAAAAAGTTCTAAATATTCAAGGTCATTTGTAGCTGAAAGGTTACTAAAAGGTACAAGGACTAAGAAAGACTTCACTGTGTTCTTGCATCATCATAATAGACATTTTTGACCGATTTTGCATGCCAAGTACTGCAGTGTAATTATTAAAGTTTGATGAGTTTTTAGAGGACAGTCTGAAAACAGTTGAAGACTAATTTTGTGGCTAATTACTAAAATATTATTAAAACAGATTTGAAAACTTTGAGGAAAATGTCAAATCGTAATTTTGTCTAGATGTGCATTTGAAAGTCATGGTCAAATCAAATCATACTTTTTGTTTCTGGCTAATGGCAAAAATTAAAGATGGAGAGGTTGTAGTTTTGCCTGTAATATTCCACAGTGGCATTAATGCAATTCTGTGTTTTTATTTTTATGTACGTTTGTTGTAAAAAAAATGCGTTCTTTCTATGAGCGGGGACACCTCTCCATTGATCTGATCTGTACTTGGCCTGGTGACGTCAAATGCTCGTCTCCATGGATATAGGGAAGTTTAATGCTATACTGTGGGACATTCCAGGCAAAGCAATAACCTCTCCATGGAGACAAGAAAATTATGAAATGAAAAAAGTATCTAGCCTTTAAGAGCAACTAAGGCTCTACTGATGCTTCGCAGTGACGCTGGGGGTTTTCTACATGTGTCTCTATTGGTGGAATATTTAGGAGTTACCATGGTGACACAATGCGCACATTAGCAAACACTGTCAAAAAGTTTTAAAATAGTCTGAAAACTCAAGAAAAAAATACAAAATGGATGTAAACAGCACATTTTCAGGAGCCTGTGTTCAAAACAAGCGTTCACGGTCCAGTTTAAGAGTTTGAGTTTCAAATTTGTGTTAAAACTCAATGACAGTGAATAATTAGATGTAAAAATTCATTAGGAAAATAAGAAATAAATAACTACAAACCATTACAAACCATTTAAAATGATCAAGTTCTGTTTTGCACATTTTAAAAACAGCAAAAATCTGTGTCCTCAGAAATGGAGTAAACGTCCAAATTCAAGTTTTTCATATTGGGTTGCCAGATCGTAAGACAAAAGACAGTTAAAACGCAAAATTTCTCTCTTTGATCTGATATATACTGAGCAAGTGGACTCCAAGGCTCAGTTATGATAGCACTGATTATTTTTGTAACTTTAAAAACACTGCAATCATCAACAAAAGCTGACCGTTTACAATGTGAGACTTAATAATAAAATAAAGATAAAAGTCTATTAAAGTCTCAGACAGAGCAGAGCCTACAGTTAGCATCACACCCTTGAGAATGTTGCAAAGTATTAATCCAATAATATTCGAAAAGATTAAACTATGAGCAGTAAATAATGAATATTGTTGGCTTTTGATACGATTCCCATGCACCACTACCTCTGTGTGTAAATCTAATGTGACACTTTGTTGTACCATGCGTCGCCCGGGAGACCGTACGTCACATGTGTTTATCGTCATGTGTGTGTTTCCGTGTGAACCGGGCTCTCCGTGTTTACCCTGTACTCCTGGATGATCCCGTTCTGCCGGTCGCTTGGCGGGGGCTCCCAGGAGACGCTGATGCTAGAGGCGTTGCTTAGCTTCACTGTTGCTACGGTGACACCTCTGGGCGGGGCGCTGGGGACTGGAGAGGTGGAGGTGGTTAGCAAGAGGGGTAAAGCTATTTGGGGAACATTTTTAATAACTTTACCTTAATTAGACTTAATTCTTAGTGAACAAATCGTTTACTGAGAATGATTCAGACTTCAAAACAACTTAATCAAGGACTTAAGTTATTAATTAAGTCTGATAGAGAAAAAAATACTGTCAAATACTGAAAGAGGACATTGGTGAGTCAAGTGTTTTACTATATTTAACTGTTAAAACGAACTATTTTATTATTTTATTATTATTATCGGAACTTTACATGTTTTAGGGATGAGACAAACTGTAAAAATGATTACATTTTTAAATAAAAAGTTTGTAGACAGACTATTCTTACATTTCTAGTACGATTTATTGTACATTTTAACCTAAAAAACTGAACTGCTACTTCGCTCAAATAAATTAGATAATGAAATGTGTTAAGTGAACATTCCAGGCAGAGCAATGACGTAATATCCATAGAAACAAGCAGGTGACAGATCCCCAGCCAAAAAGTTACATAATGTACACACCTTTAAATTAAGAAATCACCACCTACGCTGCCTCATAAACGAGAAGTGTGGTCCAACTTTATAAAACGTGTTTAACGAGCTAATTATTTTTGGATGCGTTGGAAAGGTGTATGTTAAACAGACAGGTCCCTTTGTTTTTAATCTGCAATTGAGATCGAGTGCTAAAAAGCTGCTGACACCCGCAGGCAGGAGCTATAATGAATACGAGATCGATATGAATGAACTTGGATGGAGCAGGATATAAAATTAACCCCAAAATGAAATCGCATTACTCACATTCGCACACTGTCAGACGGGCTAATGAATTGGAATTTAACAAGGCTACGAATGTCAGACCAAAACGCAAAGGTTGGGAGAAGTTTGTTGTAAAAACGCAATTCAATCTTGTGTGTTTGGACTAAATATGTAAGAGATATTTCGCACTAAAATGTGTACTGCTATTGTAACCCTTAGGCAAGACATTGTAATTATCCTGAATCCACTCTATGTATGTGTATGGGTTGTGTAATTAATCACATTTTAATTAAGAGTACTGGTCCAATCGATTACAGTGGTGATTAAAAAAAATCAGTTTAACACACATAACTTAATCTACAATCACTTCTTAAACTTGAATAAAATAGCATTACTAATAAAAAATAATGTGCATTTTCCTTTCAAAGTAATTTTTTCACAGTTCATAAAAAATATTTGAAATAAACACAGTTTAATTTACAACCTAAAAACTGTGTTCATATTTTTTTCTATAGTGGAGCAGCCCTAGTTCATTAAAGGCACAGTATGTAACATGGTTTGTCCCATGGAAACAAGCAACTCCACCCCGCCAAACTACAGTCCAGTAAGAATCAATGGTTTTTGAGGTACTTTGAAGCCATTATAGAACCTGTAACTGAAATGCACGATAACAAAAATAAAATAACAAAATGTGGCCTACTTTAGAACATTCCTGGTTAAGCAATAACATATCTATGGTAACGGATCCCATTAGCAGAAAAGTTACACAGTTTACCTTTAAGTTTTAAGTGGAACTAAAAACTAATCAACTTTTTTTTGTGTGTATATGGTGAGAGCACTTTCAGGTACTACATGACATCACACAGCACTGCCCTGATTACAGCCAAGTGTTTCTGATCTCAAACAGTTGGCTGCAGGGGCGGGGTTTGAAGTGTGGATACCTGCTGGACCAATCACAGTGCTCCTTATACACCCAGACCCCGCCCCTCGTCCTCCCTCACTCTTCCCTTTAGTCCTCCAGGTACTGCCCGGTTTAGCAGCTCTATTTGAAATGTGAGTGTTTAGTCCCAATTTAAAACACTATATAAACAAACCCATATAATTCTATAGATCGATCTGACTCTATATATTTCTGGTTACCTTCCTCTGGGGTTCGCAACACCACCGTCCTGCTGTCCTTGCCCTGAAACTCATCGAAGTATGGTCTGATCTTGACTTCGTACTCGGTCCCTTTGAGCAGACTGGAGAGGATGGTGCTGCGCTCTGACGGGGAGTTTATGTCCTGCAGGAGCCAGTTTCCTCCGGTGGGACGGTAGAAGAGCCGGTAGCCCTGGACGTACTGGGACTGGCGGTCAACCTGAAGGAAAACAGGACACAGGGGGGACAATTATATAAAGTTATTTTTAGAAAACTGGCGATATGCAGGCTACTTCGGGGTTGCATATGATATAATAGTAGTTGTAGAGTTAAGAGTTCATACAGGATTTAGTCTTGTTAGTAGTTATTGTAAAGCAACATATCATCGGAGAGTAGTTTTGTTACATAAACCACAAAGCATCTGTTCTGCTCATATTGTCTTGTTTCTCCAAAAAAACATTCTTAAAGATATTAAACTAACCACATTGATAGACATTTTTGACACATTTTGTATTGAAGTATTAATTATTAAAAAAGCTGGTGATTTTTGTACATGGTAGTCTGTGTTTTTACATTCCATAAACCTTCACTAGAAACATTTGGATCATTTCAGCCCTGGAATTGCAGAACTAAAGGTAAAACAAAAAACAAAAAAACACTACATGACATCACACGATGAAACAGCATTTTGAGCTTTGGAGCTGTAGGCAGACTAATAATGCTGGACTACTCAAACATGTGTGAATGAAACAAAACACAATTCCAGGTATGTTTTGAGGAGGTAAAAACATTATACCATGGGTTAAAGCTAACAAAAGAGTCAATTTTGTGTATTATTTACTACATATAGAACACATTTTACTTAGGTGAAGATGTTAGCTTAGCATTAAAAGCCACTTACGCTCCAGGACATGCGCACAGAAGAGGCCGACAGCATGGCGGGCTCTTGTAGCTGCACAGCCACTTCTCCCAGCTCCCTCTGCACCTGTCTGTGGTCTACTCCCTGCCCCGTCGGACTCACATCTAATAGGGAAAAACACATGTATATTAAATCCAGTGCTTATTAAAGATGCACTATGTAACTTTTCTGGTGTTATTGCTTTGTCTGGGATGTTCTACAGTATGGCATCTGTGGAGAGGCGAGCCCACTCACAGTAACAACGCTGGTTTTTCAAGGTATTTTTGAGCTATTAAAATACATACAAATGAGTAAATGCAAAATAGATATTGGGGAACATTTTAAGCAAAGCAATAGCATCTCTTCGGAAACAAGTTGGTAGCAAATCCTCCACTCAAAAGTTACACAGTGGACTTTTAAATCGGATTCTATTTCAAAATTGCTCCTGACCTTGTGTTCTCACTGGCTCCGATATAGGGCTGGGGTCACTGAGGCCGTATGCGTTGACAGCTCTCACGATGAAAAGGTAGATGGTATTGGGCAAAAGTCCTGTGATTGTGTGAGTTTCCATCTTGACGTTGTCCGCTACAGTCTGCCAAGTACTACCGGCAGATTGGCTGTAAAACAAAACACACAAACAGACTTAAAAGCCTGAAATCTTACTGTTTAAAGGAACTGCAATCATGACTGAGCAAGGGTTGCCAAAACCTTAACCTGCACATAGAACAAAGCATCAAACTGTACCAAACTCACTCTCATATCCGATGTTTTTGTAGTAAAAATAAATCAGTATTACAGTTGTTATCAGTAGAAGGTGAACATGTCTGCTTGGGTTGTCAAAAGTATCAGGAATCAGATGCTAATCGATACTAAAACCTATATCAAAACTAGATATTCATTTGAACAAGTATCGATACTGCAAAAAAAATCACAGGACATAATTTGAGCGTTCCTGAACAGTTTTAGTCACCTCATGGTAAAATAAAGAAAGTACAACTATTTTGTGTTGAAAATGACATTCTGCTACTTAAAATGCAGCCTTTTTTCTTCATTCTGGTATTGAAATCTGTTTTGAGTCAATTCCTTATTATCGAAATAGAGTTTAAAATTTTAGTATCGTAACAACACTAATATCTACTTCGTATGTGGGACAAAGATTGGTCACGTTTGTGAAATTTAAAATCAAAACCTTAAACTGTTCCCTTAGCGAGACATGTAGATGAAATGCTGGTTCTACTATTTGACATAAAAACGAGCAAAGTGAACTGTGGATACACCAATTCGCCCGAGACTTGTGGAATCCTAATTATTTCTTTCTGTCAATGTGGAGAGACAGCTTGTAATAGACTGAGAGTTAGGTGCACAAGCAAGAAAGTGCTTTGCAATGCGGGTTTAATGTGCTGCTGCTGCTACAGAATTAACCAATGCATACTGAGCTCCCCAGGCGATGAAAGCTTCTATTTTGGTCTTTCATAAAATATGTGGTAAACAATAGCAGATGCAAAGGAATTACACTAGTTTTTACACCTAAAGAGACTAGTGCTACAAGAAAAAAGATTGCAATAAAGCTCTAAATGCAGTGGTATCAATGTTGAGATTTCTTTTTTTTTTGTGTGTTTTGCTTATTTTTTTTAACTGATTTGAATATTTTATAAAATAAGAATAAAAAAAACAAACAAAAAATAAAACCCTCATCAATGTCGAATTTCAGTGCACTTTTTGAGACAGTAATTTTAGTTTATATGCGCATGCCTTATTTTACAAGTCATACAAAAATATAATAAATAAGTTTTTGTTTGTTTATTTATTTAACATCTAGAGAAAACCAAGACTGAGTGAAAGCTAATTTAGCACTTAGAAGAATCAGTCAAATCTACCTTTTTCATTTAAAAACACACATTTTCCTTTCTGTAAGATGGAAAGCCTTGGTGTTACTGCAGTATATTTTCATTTTTTCCCCGATATCAACTACTGTATCAGCTAATGTTGTGGTATTGATACTTTTGAGATATACTGTTCAGCTTTCATAGAGACATTACTACCAAATGCTACAATATTTGCTTATGAATAATGTAATTAATTATGTATAGCTATGCAAATTCTATAAAGTCGAATGGGCCAAGTTGCGAGCCTTGTGGCACCCCATAAAAATGCATTGTACCACGCCAGTCCACACTCTCCCTCTTTCACTGTGAATTTTTGTCACCTTGGCAGAGCTGGTTCACAACGGCCTCTCCAACCATTTGTTTGACACTTTTTACATTATTCTCCCCCCATGGGTACAGCTTTGGTCCCCATCTGGACAATTAGCCTTGGAAAAAGACGATTTCTAGAAGCTTTGGTTGTGAGCGGGTGGAAAAACCTGAGCTACACTAAAGAGATCATAGTGAAAAGTGTCCAAAACTGTAAAATAAAATGAATAAATTCTCTCAAAACGCATTCTGGTCACTGATTGCAATTTCACCTCATAATATGTTAAACTGTATGTTGGAACTTCTTGAAAATCCTACGACTATGAACCATACTGGATTTCATACATGCAATAAATATTTGCGTACATGTAACTACAAAATTGTGGGTTTGGTTGTTGTTCATAAAAAAAAAAAGTATAATAACACTGAATAACTACGCAAAGTAGCTCATGTGTTATATATATTTAATGTTATGTTAATGTAAGGTAATATAATGTAGTAGTAGTAGTAGTAGTAATAGTAGTAGCAGCCACAATCAAGATTCCTGTACCAAGATTCCCCTATTCATGGATTTTAGCTTCCTGTTAGTTGTAGGTGACATTTTGACGACTTTTCACTAGTCAAAATATGTAATATTTTGTTCTAAATGCTATGGCAACGCTCCTAATTTTTCATCATTCTGAAACCCTTGGATAAAAACCTAAAATAACTCTGCAGAAGTCAGGGGTCTTTCGTTCCACCATGCGTGACATTTTGCCTGGCATTTGCAGCTCCTGGTATCCTCTTATATTGATGCCTAAACAAACTTTAACAGAATGCATACACAAACGCCCCAACCCCTCTCTCCTCTGTCTCCTCTCCTCTTTTCGTTCTTCTCTTCCAAACAAACTTCTTCACCTCTGGCAAGCCAATGTTATTGAAAACATCCCAGCGGCTCCACTCCTCCTGCCCACCCTCCCAGAATGAGTTTGCGTTACTCGGAAAACTCGCCACTGCCATAGGCCCTCTGGAACATTTGGATTGTATTAAGCTCCGCCAGTGTTCTCTCTTTATCCAATTGGAAGGACACATATCCCACTGTTAACGCAGCTTAATCTTACAGGGTGGTATCCTCTTACAGCCAATCTAGACTCCAAATTAGATTTCAGATAATTAATTCAAGGTGGTTAGCTCAAAGGTGACATTACTTGGAGGTGAGAGGGAGGAATACTAACATGTGATAGAAGGTAAAACACTATTATATGTTGTTGTTTTTTGGGATTTTAAACTTTGTCTTAAAAATGAATACTTGAGATGCAAAGCCATAGCTATAAGAAGACATTGTGGGAGAAACTACAGTTATATCTTGAGTAAAATTTAACAGAAATGTACATAGAAGTAGAAATAAACTAACTAAACCAATGGGCATAACAAAAAACGATACTTGGCTGTAGCAAATTGTACTCGCTCTAAAAACAACCTTGATTTTTGCTATGAACCCAATCTGGACAAATGAGGGATTACATAATACAAAACAGAATAAATATCTTATCTTTGATCCTTGAAGTGTTTGGTTTGTTGTGATTAATTTTAAATAAACAGCCAATTGGAAAAAGTAATAGTCAAGACCTGGTTAAGTCCTGCTCCAGGGATGTTAAATTTTGTACTGAATTGTTTTCCATAATTGTGAACTAGATGGTGATGCTAGTTATTGATTAATTAGCAATTAGTTAGTGTTTATGAAGCATTTAAGAATAGAATTTAAGTACAATAGCATCCTTTGCTAATAATGCTAGCTGTAAGGAGTGGTGGAAGGTAACAAAGAACAAAAGTAAAAGTAAATTACTTTTTTAGGTATCTATACTTTACTTAAGTATATTTTATGCTTCACTACATTTGAGAGCAGATATCTGTACTTTCTACTCCACTACATTTTAGATCTGGACTGAAAAGTAAACGTCTGAGACTTATTTTTAGCACATTTAATTTGAGTTAACATCTTTGAGCAAACTAAATACACAAAAACAGCTAGAAAAATTAAGAAATCGATTGAATCATTTAAAATCAGCTAAATTATTTATTAAAATCACTACATCTGCGAAATACTTTTATTTTTACTTAATTTTCAACAGGTACTTCAATAGTTTTATCAAAGTAGATGTTTAACTTGTATCTGTACTTTTACTTTAGTAGCAAAATAGAGTACTTCATCCACCACTGGCTGTAATTAAGAGTATTAATAAACATTTAGTATGGTGTTTACTGCTATAAGCCATTAACATGTGATCTTTAAACCAAAAGTGTTACCTAATCTTGACATCCACGTTACCTGAATGCTTCAATGATGTAGGAAGTGACAGCCGCTCCTCCTTCGTGTGCGTTGGGTTGCCAGGTCAAGCTCACACTATTTTTTGACACATCCGTGACAATGGGCTTGTGCGGAGGACCTGGCAACTGAAACGGCTCTGTGGTTTGGGCTGCTGACGAATCTGCGCTCTCTGAAAATGATCGAATGCGAAAAAGATGGTGAGGAAAAAGAAATAAAAAACACATTAAAGCATAAGCAGAGACGTGCTGCATATTTGATTAACATTTGCCTCTAGCGTTACCCTTTTGTGCCACGCAGAGACAGTAATGCTGATTGAAAATTTGCATCAGACTAGCTGGGGGCGCTTCTATACAGCTAGCACAAAAGCATCACCGCTAACCATTTCCATTCTAGAGCTCAAATAAACCTCTCTGCCTTTAACGCAACTTGTAATGTCATTAATGCTTAATCTAATGCCGCTAATAAAACCTCAGATGCTCGGAATATTTTATGTACTAATACTTAAATGTGTAACTTTTGTGGTGGAGGGTCCATCAAATCGTTTTCCTCATGGAGATGTTCTTGCTTTGTCTGGAATGTTTCGCAGTATGGCATTAAACCTTTCTATTTTCATGGAGACCAAACCAGACCAAGTTACAGGTCAGATCTGTGGAGAGGTGACCCCGCTCACAGCCAGAATGCCTGTTTTTCTAGGTATTTTGAGCTATAAAACCATCTGTAATTTAATAAATATAAAGTAGAGCTGTTTAATGTCACACTGTGGAATATTTCAGGCAAAGCAATGACATATCCATAGAAACAAGCAGGTGACGGACCCCCAACCAAAATGTTACATAGTGCACATTAAATGCAACTTGTAATGTCATTAATTCTTAATCTAACGCCGCTAATGAAACCTCAGCTGCTCTGAATATTTTACGTACTAATATTTAATGGTTTGAGCAGAAAATAAAAAAGGGACGTAGGCTTATATAAGTGCGATTCAATTTACGGTTAGCTGCAGGGGTGGAGACGCTAGGCCACAAATCACATAGAGGCAAGCTAACATTAGGTTTAAAAGCAGTATTGATGAAAAGGTTTAGACTTTGAGTTATTGTTCTAATCTGCCCGGTAACAGCCTGATTCGTAAGAGCATGGGTTAACCGTGTTTTAGTTGATTGGATAGACAGGAAGGTACAGTATATGTTTTTTCTTAGAGATTGTCATTTGATGGAAAATATTATGCAATGAGTGGCCATTTCATTCATTTATACTGTTCATATAAAGGGCCAGTATTAAGCTATTTTTTTCTGAACTATGTTATAATGTTGTTTCCTCATCACAAACATACCTGGAGGTGTGTTTTGCTTCACTCACAAATGTTTTAACACACAAACCCTGCAGATTTATGCAGAGTTCTTCTCTCAAACCTTGTGATGTCATGTGGTAATACAGGAAGCGCTCCACTGTGCTGTTAAACTCCATACACCTTCACTAGAATCATTTGAATGACTTCAGCCCTTGAACTGTCCATCTTTATTGAACTAAAGGTAAAAAGTAGCTTGAAATCTATAGCTTCATGACATCACAAGGTGGAACAGAGCATTTTAAGATTTGGAGATGCAGACAGACATCTCTAACATGGCTTAAAGCTCAGGGTGAGTCAGTTTTGTGTAATATTGTACACCTTTATTGACAACTGCATATGTCAGCAATACTGTCCACTGTTAATTAGATGGGCTGCTATTGTGCCTTGTTGCCAGGTAGATTAGTGCTTTAATTTACAGTTTATCGTAAATTATTGTCCTAATCTACTTGGCAACAACCTAACCTGTTAGCTCATAGGTTAAGGGCATTGATTGAGCTACTTTCTAATTAAGTGGACAAGATGCAACAGCACATTTTTCTTTGTCCACTGTTTAAAGATAATTGTACTGAAAGGTGCTGTTAGCAAGAATTTTTAAAGGGCCCATATTACGCTATTTTTTGGTCTATGTTATAATGTTGTTTCCTCATCACAAACACACCTGGAGTTGTGTTTGTTTCATTCACTCATGTTTAACACAAACCCTGCAGATTTAGGCTGAAGTCTTCTCCTAAACTGAAAACACTCCTTTCACTCCCTTGTGAGTTCATGTGGTAATACAGGAAGTGCTCCATGGAGCTTTCTGAGCTTTGGAGATGTAGACAGACTAATAAATAATAAAGGATTACTCAAACATGTGTGAATGAAACTAAACACAACTCCAGTTTTGTTTTTGGTGAGGTAACAAAAATGTAACATGGCTTAACTCTTTACACAATTTTTTCATAATATAAGTTTAAAGATGAAATAATGCATTGTTTTAAACACCTTTTAACATGTGTTTTTGAGTCTCATGAACAATTATTAAAATATTTTTGTTTTCTTTTTAGTCAAAATTGCCTGTTTTTTCTGCTTGCTACATATACAGTATATATATATATAATGCTTCATAAATCCAGCCTTACATTTGTCTTTCTGCAACACTGTTTATACACCTATATAAAAACACTGCATAATCACAATTCTTTACAGCTAAAATGATGATGTTTTTAGAGCCATTTTTCCTGTGTGTTCATATCATTTAACATTACATGCTTCCACTTCACTTGCAGTCATTTGCATGTATTTAAAACCCCCGCAGCGGCCATTTTTACCTTTCACTGTGAGCACTCCACTCCAGCTCGTCTCCCCGCTCGAACTGGAAGCCACGCAGGTGTACAGCCCGGAGTCCATTTCCTAGCAACAGAAACAGACAATTAAAGTTTAGGTTTAACGTGAGCGCCACAGTTATGTTAATGCACTTGTGTTAAGGCGAGTGAGACTAAAATGTCACATCTTTCTGAAGAGGAGAGTTTGTACAAAGAATACTGAGGAGTGGGAGTAGACGTGAGGAGAGCTGGACCAAAAAGGGATGAGAGAGAGAGTGAAAAAGCAATTTGCAAAGGGGAGGTGAGGTGACTCAATTGAAGTGAATGTTTAAAATGTAAAAATGTATTTTAGAATTTCAGAGTTGTGTTTATAAAAAATGTTAAGTGGTGCGGTTTGACCTCTATCGGCCACTCGTCGTACTTAAAACGTGTACATTTTCTCGTGGAAAGTCGGCTACCTTTTTGTCGCCATGGAAATGCTATTATATATGGCTAGAAATTTCTGCGGTATGGTATTAAACTCCATAGACACCATCAGGCCCAGTAACAGGTCAGAACTGTGGAGAGGCGAGCTTGGTCACAGTATAAATCCATGTTTTACGAGGTATTTTTCAGCAATTAAATCCTCTGTAATACAATAAATGCACAACAAACCTCTAACATCAAACCGTTTGCACATTCACACTCATACTGGAGGCAAAGTGGGTGAAGTGTTATGCCCAATGGCACAACAGCAGAACAATTTTACAAACTGTGCCACCCTCATCCCTATAGTAAAGTGACAGGAGAAGAAAAAGGTTTACACACTAGAAACAGGTAAAGGTTCCCTAAGATATATAAATTCTCAAAACACTAAGTTCTTCAATCCTTTATTACTGATACTTCGCAGTGACATCACGCTGGGGGTGTTCTGCATGTATCTCTATGGTGAAATGTTCAGGAGTTATCATGGTGACACAATGCACACATTAGTAAATATAATCTGAAAAGAACTCAAGAAAAAAATACAAAATTGTTTTAAACAGCACGTTTTCAGGAGTCTGTGATCAATACAAGTGTTTATAGTGCTGTTTAGGAGTTTGATTTTCAATAAAAAGCTGAGAGTGACTGAAAAACTGCTGGCTAATACTAACTAGCTCGTGATTGTAATTTTATGCATGAGAGACTTTTTAAGCGTGCACATCATCTCACCTGTTCCAATTAAATCAGTTCTTTCTGGTCAGATTGGGTTAAACCAAAACTTAGATTAAGTCTAGTTTGAGTAATTTAGAGGGACAGAGGAGCTCATTCTCCAACAGGCTCCTACAGCTCCGCTCAAACAGTGAGAAATACAGGACTACATTCATACTATAATACTCCCTACAACTGTACAACAACTCAATCTCAAGTAACAGATAACCTTACGCCCTGTCAATCAGCATATTATTGCACTGCCGTTCTTGTCTCTTGCATATAGCTGTGATTTTATAGTTTATTACTTATTTTTCTATTTTATTTTGACTTGTACATACATTTATTTTTATAACTATGTCTCATTTGACACCTGTTTCTTGCTCTTTTTGCTATACCATCTGTTTTTGTTACTCTCTGTTATTATATTATATTGTGATGTCTGAGCTACTGTATCCAAATAATTTCCCTTGTGGATCAATAAAGTCAATCTAAGTCTAAGTCAAAGTAACAGAGCTTTAGACAGAGCAGTGCTTTCAGTTAGCTTCACACCCTCAGGGAATGTTGACGACATCAGCTGCAAAGTCTCAAGAGTAAACTCATATTCTAAAAACAAAGTAGAATAGACGCATGTAGCGACTGCAAATTGTGAAATCTTATTGAAATACCGTACAAAGGTATAAGGTATGCATATATTACTAACAGAAAGTGTGACTGTCAGTTTACTCATGCAGGACCACTTATAATAACATGCACATACATTTCCGACAGGTTATCAAAGAGACATGAAACGTGCGCTAGGCTATAGGCAAACCATTACCATAACCACTGATGCTAACATGCCAGGTGCATTTAAATATCTTTGAATGCTTAAAGACCTAAATATATCACAGATTTAAAGGGCCGGGACCTGATTTTTCCCCATTTATTTGAGCAAAATGTGTCTTGCCCCAGTACAGATATATTGTATAAGTCATTCTTGAGGTTAAAGGTGCACTGTGTAACTTTTCTGGTGGAGGATCCGCTCATTGCTTGTCTCTGGAGATCGCTTTGCCTGGAATGTACCACAATACTCGTATATTTAAACAAAAACAAGCATGCGACACCGCCAAGCCAAGTTACAGGTCAGCTCTATGGAGAGATGACCCCACTCATTGTAAGAATGCATGCGTTTCAATGTATTTTAGAGCAATAAAAACGACTTTAATTGAATGAATGCAAGACGGATACATTTAAAGCAATAGCATCACCATAGAGACAAGCAGGCGGCGGACCCTCCCCATGAAAGTTACACAGTGCACCTTTAAAATATGTCTGCATCTAATCTGAGAGCGTTTTACTGTCACATAATCAGGACGTCCACTGCTACTCACTTACCTAATGCTTGGAATGCATAAGGAATAACTTTGGACCACTACAAACTGTTTAAAATGTACTAGTTCTGTTGTTTTTGTTTGTTTTTTACATTATTAAGATAGTAAAAATGAGGAATAATGCTTTTAATATGAACTACTCAACATTTGTGTGTATTTTGTGAAGACTTTGAGCTGATGTTGTGTTTGGATGCCTGGAAGCGGCTTGTAGGCAAACTTATTATGAGCCAACAATGCAAATAAATAAGGATTAGGCAAAACAGAGCGTCAAGGTTGGTGCAAAGGCAAGTTTCATTTTTCTGGAGACGGAAGAAGACTTCTAATTTTTCCAGTTCGCTCCAGGCGTATACGGATTATGATTTCACAAATATTTAGGCTTCCCATTGACAAACAGGCATTACTCTAGTCCTAATTAGTGAAATATAAGATGTTTCAGTGTGTATGTAGTTTTGCTAATGATTTGCAGTAATTTGAAACTGGTATCCAAACTAACGTATTAGCAAGTGCAGTGTAATAATGATCATACTCAGCTTGTTTGCTAATATTTGTACATTGGTAAATATAACAATGCGTTTATGTGGCGATAGGAAATTTTAGAACAAAAAATTATAAATAAAAAAGATTAAAAAAAATAATTTAGATATTACATTTGATAACTTTTTTTTTTAAATTACTGATAACATTTTTTTATTACATTATGAATAAATAAATAAATAAATAAAAAATATATTTTTTATGGTAAAATATAACCGATATATAAGAAATTAATAAATAATGGCTTAAAAAAATTACTTTTTTAATCTATTTGTTGTTAGTATTGGTTAAGTTCTTACCATTTCTGATCTTATCACTAAAATTTTGCATTCAATTGTGTTAATTTTAGTGTCGTCACAATACTAAAATTTCAAACACGATTTCGATACTAAAGAATACTTACTGGACACTTAAATAAAATAACCCTCTTTATCTAGGCAATAGATGTGATTTTCAATATTAAATAGCAGTACTTTTTTTTTATATTATTGCTCCATGTGCTTTTATACTTTTTCTGATCCAGCTCAAGATCATCCTAAAGTATTCAGGTTCAGTTCTGTCCTGTGAATGTGACTTTTTAAATATTGAATCCTACTCAAATGAATATCTAAGTTGATACTAGTTTTAACAGTTAATTTCTCCCCTTTTCTCGTGGGAGTCTATCAGTACCACTACAGCAAGTACCTTAAGTGACCATCTGCACGTTATATCAACAAGTGCGTATATTTCAGCGCGTCCTATCTGCAGTCGAAGCTGGAGTCAAGCTGATGTCTTTTAAGTTTCTTGTCTGATTCTGGGGAGGAGTGCAAAGGCTCGGATCAAAGGACAGAATTTTAATGACGGCGAGTCCGCATGGGGAAGATTCAACTCTTTTTTTATACTCCTGACAGCCACTTAGCATTCTGCGCTGGCTCTGAGCACATGTAATTAAGAGGTGTGTGATAGATGTCTACTGAGCATGTGCGAATCTTGGCTATTTTTTTTTTTTTTTTTTTTTGAACGACAGAGAGGGAGAGAGAGACGGGGGGAGAAGAGGAGGTGAGCCAAAAGGTAGACGGGCTGTGAAATTGCTTACAACAGTGTGAGATGTTAGAGGTCTCTCCACTGGGGATCAGTCCGAACGTGACAGCGCCGTAGTAACAAGTTTGGGAGGGAAGAGGAGGATGAGGAGGAAGAGGGAGAAGGGGATGAAGAAGAGGAGGGAGAGGGGAGGAAGAGGAGAGGAAGAGGGAGCGGAGGAGGAAGAAGAGGATGAGGAGGTGGAGGGAGAGGGGGAGGGAGATGAGGAGGAAAATGAGGAAGAGGGAGAGGAGGGGGACGATGGAGAGGAGGAGGAAGAAGATGAGGAGAATGAGAAAGAGGAGAGGGAGAGGAGGAAGAATCAGATGAGGATGAGGAGGGGGAGGGAAAAGAGAAGGGAGAGGGGAGGAAGAGGAGGAAGAAGAGGAGGAGGGAGCGGAGTGGGAAGAAAAGGATGAGGAGGAGGAGGGAGAGGGGGACGAAAAGGAAGAGAAGGAGGGAGAGGAGGAGAAAGAGGATGAGGAGGGGGAGGGAGGAAGAGGAGGAGGAAGAGGGGGATGAAGAAGAGGAGGGAGAAGGGAGGGAGAGGAGGAAGAAGAGGAGGAGGATGAGGAGGGGGAGGGACAAGAGAAGGGAGAGGGGAGGAAGAGGAGGAAGAGGAGAAGGAGGATGAGGAAGGGGAGGGAGAGGGGGAGGAGAATGAGAAAGAGAGAGAGGGGAGGAAGAGGAGGAAGAGGAGAAGGAGGATGAGGAAGGGGAGGGAGAGGGGGAGGAGAATGAGAAAGAGAGAGAGGGGAGGGAGAGGAGGAAGAGGAGAAGGAGGATGAGGATTAGGAGGGAGAGGGGGAGGGAGAGGAAGAGGAGGAAGAAGAGGAAGAGGAGGGAAAAGAGAGAAAATCGAAGAGAGGAGCTTGGCAGCGCTTCGGCTTAGGATTTTTATTTATTTATTTATGTTGGTCACGGATACATGGTCGCTAATAAATCCCACAGAATAAACAAGACGGACACACGGAAATGGGCCCTCTGCTTTCCTGATGGAGGGCCTGGAATGTTCCGCAGTATGGCTTTAAGTTGATCTGTTTTGCATCTGTTCGATTGCTCATGTTTTTATTGCTCAGAAATACCTTAAAAAACACGCATTCTTCCTAAAAGCGCGGCCACTGTTCCACGGATCTGACTTGTAACGTGGTACATGATGGCGTCACCTTGTTTCCATGGAGATAAATCGAATGAATTCCATACTGTGAATCATTCCAGGCAAGGCAATGACATCTCCATGGAGAAAGACCTACCTACAGACTAAATTACATCTTTAAAGTTTAAAAATAATTTAAGGTAAACAGTTTCAAATTAAGCCTTTATATTGAAAACACCTCCCATGACATTTCTTTATTCTTAAAATTCAAACTTTAACTATGGCCCTTTTAAAATGCAAATTAAATACTGTGTTTAGCTAATGTAAAATAAAGCCCGCCTGCCCGCTGTGCACTCTCCCCAGGTATTAACAACTGAATTAATTCCACTAAATCTTCACCAACGCATTCTGAATTCCAGCAGAGGAGTCATACGAGCAGATCGCTTTGCAACTGGCCCTCCCTCCTGTTGCATTGTGGGAGTTCTGGCTGCACAGGTGTGTGGGGAAATGGATCAGTTTTGGACCATTTTCAGTTGTGGCTCATCAATTTACATGCAAATAACCTTTTCGCCAATTATCCTGCGATACGATTAAGGGACAGTATGTCACTTTTCTGGAGGGGGTACGTCACCATGGAGATGTGACTGCATTGCCTGAAATGTTTCACAGAATGGCGTGTTTCCATGGAGACAAGCAAGTGAAGCATCAGGCGGAGTTATAGGTCAGATCTGTGGTGAGGCAAGCCTGCTCATAGTAAGAGTTAATGTTTTTGTAGGCCTTGTATTTGTGAGCTATAAAATCACATTTAATAGAAGAATGCAAGATAGGTATGATTAATGCCATTGTGGAACATTCAAAATCATGCAATAATGTTTCAATGAAGGCAAGCAAGTGGTGAACCCTCCACTAGAAAAGTTACATAGTGTACCTTTAAGTATACCTTGTATGGCAGTGTTTAGAGTGTTTAGAGCAGTAATGCCTACACATGTTTGTTCACTGATCTGAAGGTTGGCAGTTCGAATCCCGTTCTTGACATAAAAAACCTCAAAACAAAACAAACAAACAAAAAAAACAAAAAAACAAAAACCAAACATCATCGGTTGAGCGGCCACAGGTTGGCGGTGTGATTCCAGCTCCCACAGATGAACGCTGTCATTGTGTCCATGGGCAAGACACTTAACCCAATGTCTGCGTACACTGGTGTATGAATGGGTGAGTGGTTCCTTGTTGTAAAGTGCTTTGAGTGCCTTGAAGGTGGAAAAGCACTGTATAAAAATGTGACCAACTTATGTAGTTAATGCCATACTGTGGAACATTAAAGATCATGCATTGCCTAAGTCACTTCTTTATGGTCAGATAGTGTTAAAACAAGGCTCAGATTAAAGTCTAACAAAGCCTCAGACAGAGCAGTGTCTACAGTTAGCATCACACCCCCAGGGAATGTTGATGACACCAGCTGCAAAGTATCACTAACATTTCTATGAAGCCAAGAAGGTGACGAAAAAGTTCCACAGTGTACCTTTAAGTCTTACTGAATGTGAGTATCCATAATGCACTGGGGCTCAAAGTGTCGAACAAGCTAAAAGTAACTAATGCTACAACAGACCCATTGGTAAACAGGGACAGAGGAAATCACTCAGGTCTAAGTGGTCTGTCAGGAGCGAGGGCTGACAGGGACGACAGGTGACATCGCTCATCCCCCCCTCGCCTCGTCCTATCGGGGACTGACCTTGGCGCGACCCGGGCCCCGTCCCGTGAAGCGTCTGTCTGCGCGGGGTCCCCAGATGGTGGTGGTGGTGGTGGTGGTGTTTCGGGGGGGAAGAAAAAAATGGGCGCGCAAGGAAGAGGGTGGGGGAGCAAACAGCCGGGGACACCTGACTATTAATCAAGAGAGCGGCTCTGGGCTCTGCAGAGAAACAGACTGCTGAAAAATGGATGAGGGCTGGAGGAAGAGAAGAGAGGGATGAGGAGGAAGAGGGGGGAAGAGAGAGAGAGAGAGAGAGAGAGAGAGAGTGGAGGGGTGGAAGAAGAGGATAAGAGGACAGCGTGAGATAGATTAAGAGATAGAGAGGGAAACGAGAGGGACAGAGAGAGAGGAAGAGAGAATGAACCGAGAAGAGATGGAACAGCGAAAAGAGAAGAGGGCAAGAGAAAGAGAGAGAAAAGAGGCGTGAGGGGAATGAGAGAGAGAAGCGAAAAATAGATGAGGGCTGGAGGAAGAGAACAGAGGGATGAGGGGGGAGAGGGGTGAAAAGAGAGAGAGAGTGGGGTGGTGAAGAGTGGAAGAAGAGGATAAGAGGAGAGAGTGAGATAGATTAAGAGATAGAGAGGGAAAAGAGGGATAGAGAGAAAGGAAAAGAGGGGGAGGGAGAGCGAATGAAGAGAAGAGATGAAACAGGGAAAAGAGAAGAGGGAAGAGAAAGAGAGAGAAAAGAGGGGTGAGGGGAAAGAGAGAGAGAAGAGAAAAATGGATGAGGGCTGGAGGAAGAGAAGAGGGGGATGAGGGGGAAGAGGGATAGAGAGAGAGAGGAAGAAAGAGAATGAAAAAAGACAAAGAGAGAGACGGGGAAGAGATGGAAGAAAGATAGATAGAGGGAAAGAGAGGGATAGAGAGAGAAAGAGGGTGACGAGGTGGAAGAGAGACAGAAGAGAGAAGAGATAGAACAGGGGAGAGAGAGAGACGAGAGAGGGAAGAGGGAATAGAGAAGAGAGGTGAAAGAGAGGAAAAAGAAAGAGACCAATAGTTAGATAGACAGACAGATAGATAGATAGATAGATAGATAGAGGAGAAAAGAGACGGAAGTAGAGAGAGAGGGGGAGGGATAGAGGGAGAGACAGAAAGGAAAAAAGGCGAAAGAAGTACAGAGAAGAGAAGAGAGGGATGAGGTGAGAGGGAGGGAGCAAGCGATAAAAGATGGAAGAGAGAGGTAAATAAAGAGATAGAGAGGGGAAAGAGGGATAAAAAGAGAGGCAGAGACAGAAGAGATGGACTAGAGAGGAGGAGGAAGAGAAAGAAGAAAGAAGAGAAAAGAGAGGATGGAGAGGAACGCGAGAGAAAGACAGATACATAAAAAGAGGAGAGAGACAGGGATGAGAGAGAGCAGGAGGTAGGGCAGTGGTAAAGAGCTCCATGCTTTAATATGAGGAAGTTTAGTATTCCTTTTATTCACAGCTTGAATGCGTTTATGCCCTTTTGAATGCAGGAGCGCAGTTAACAGACTTTTCCTTAAGATCTTTGAACGAAATGTTCCTCTGCATGTTAAAAGAGTTAACAGCCAGAAAAAAGCAGATCTGGCACTTCCGCCCTGTGTGTGATATTAGAAGTAAGTGTAAGATACGAAATTCTCCTTTTAGTTGAGCTTTGAATCGCTTCCTTTTCATAAATCGTACGTCATAATAAGGGCACATTTTACGCTACTTTCTGATCTATGTTGTAATGTTTTCTCATCACAAACACACCTGGAGTTGTGTTTTGTTTCATTCGCACATGTTTAACACACAAACCCTGTCAGGAAGTTTTTTTAAACTCCATACACCTTCACTAGAATCATTTGGATAATTTCAACCCTGGAATGACAGTCTCTGCTGAACAAAAGTAAACTTGAAAACTGCGGTTTCATGACATCACGAGGTGGAACAGAGCATTTTGAGCTTTGGACATGTAGCCAGACTAATTATAAAACAAAACACAACTCCAGGTGTATTTTTGATGAGGTAACAGCATTATAACACGGCTTACAGCTCATAAGAGTCAATTTTGCGTAATATAGGACCTTTAAACCTAAGCTAATGGTAATACTTTATGTTGAATGTCCTTTCGTTTCTACTATATTAAAACGAAATATTACAAATGACATTTATTGGTGGGACAAATCACTGCAAGTTTCACTGAACACCCCTATTAAGTCATATCCTCTTTGGGAGTGTGCAGTTAAAAAATCGTATTACCGTCATCTCTAACCCAGTTTCAAACTTGTCTCCATCTACATCAGGGCAGAACCATTTGGAGAAAATATGTAATTGCAATTGAGACTGGATTTATGTTTAAAGGTATTATATTACATAAAATGGACTCTTATGAGGTTTAAACCATGTTATAATGTTGTTACCTCAACAAAAACATACCTGAAGTTGTTTGGTTTCATCCACACGTTTGAGTAATCCTTTATTATTGGTCTGTCTACATCTCCAATCCTCAAAATGCTCTGCTCCACCTTGTGATGTCATAGTTTTCAAGTTAACAGCTCCTTTAACCTTTTGTTCAGTAGAGATTGGCAATTTCAGGGCTGAAATCATCCAGATGATTCTAGTGAAGGTGTATGGAGTTTAAAAACACAGTGGAGCACTTCCTGTATTACCACATGACATCACAAGGTTAATCTTGTAGCCACAGTATATATTTTTGATCTCTTTTATTATATTTATGTGTGAGCTGCTGTGTCCAAATAATTTCTCTTGTGAATCAATAAAGTTTGTCTAAGTCCAAGTTTACATTAATCTACAATATAGAACAACTCTCTGCTTCATGACGCTTTTCGTGTTTCTTTAATTCCTTTTTTATGTTTTTTGCTGCATAAAAATGAAAAAGGTGTGCATACATTTGTGAATGACAGTCCTATATCTGTTCGCACATCACTAAAAATATATATGAAACTGAAAACTCTCTGCTTCCCAAATGTCCTAAGATTTGAGCCAGGACCCCACCCTCCCTCCTCCATATACCGTAGCCTCCATTACCGCACCCACGCAGTCTGTCCAGGATGTCTTGGCACCAGGCAGAGACAGAGGTGCTAGCTGGTGCGCATTTTACCACAATATTGGCACTGTTCCCGGGTAATGGCATCTCCGCGTTGCCAGGGCGCCGTGGAACAAACCTGCCATCTGTCCAGCACCGGGGGCCCGCCTCAAATCCACTTATTTAGACGGATGATTGCAGGGTTAAACGTGTTTCGGACTTTTCATTTTCCCCTCATCATGCAAATTTGATGAAACCGGGGCTAATGTTTTGTGGTTTAATATGGAAAGATTGGTGTCTGAGTCGAAAATGTGCACAGCTGATTTTAAAGAGAATGTTCACGGTGGAGTCTGGAGTGAACTAATTATAAGTAAGTGAATATAAGAGCAAAAAAGTCATTTAAACGCTATTGCATTCCAACTTATTTTATGGTTTGTCTAGTTTCTGACATCGCTTTAAGCGTCTGTGGTACAAAAATTAAGTTAAGCTCCACTGGGTAGAAACATTTTTGGCATTTTAACTTTTACAGCATAAAATACCAATAAAAAGATGGACAAGTTTAGTTAAAGCTGCATCATGTAATTTTCGGGTAGATGGTGTTATTGCTTTGTATTATGTTCACAGTATGTATCTATTTAAGTGTTTCTATGACAAAATCAGTCAAAATTGCTCAAAAATACCTGGATAAACACACATTCTTTATTATGAGTGGGTTCGGCTCTCCACAGATCATACCTGTAACTTTGCCTGGTATTGTCACCTGCTTGTATCCAGGGATATAGATAAATTTAATCCATACTGAGGATGATTCCAGGCAAAACAATAACATCTTCATACCTTTCACTAGAAAAGTTACACTTAAAATTAGGCAAAAAATTCTAATATAACGGGTAAAACAGGACCTTTACGACAACTCATAGAATTTGTTATGCGTTGTGAGGAGTATATTTCTGCACAAATGCAAAAAAATAGAAAAAAGTGTTGCCACTGCCTTCTTCAGTACAGTACCAGCTCCTCTGATTGACTCTGCAGACAATCTCAGTGTGATATCTGTCCACACACCGGGTTCGTTCACGCTCTACAAATAGTCTTACAAACTTCACCTTTAGAGCTGAGCGCCAGAATCAAGCGCATCACCGTCTCCAGGGGCGTGTATGTTTACTGTGCCGATTTCAGATCAAAAAACACAACTCTACACATTCACTTCGGCTGCTGACAACGGGAGACAGCAGCACTACCAACTCCAGGTCTGTGTCTCTGTAGAATTGTCATGTACGCCGAAGTGGAGGAGGAAGTCAGTTTTGTAAATGTAAATGTACAGATACAGAAGCAAAAAATACTATAGTAAAAGTTAACGTTAAAAAATCAGAATTTGTCTTGCCCCAGCGCAGATATATTGTATAAGCAGGTAAAAATAAGTCTGCGATGTACTGTCTGCGGCTAATTATAAAGCGTTTTATTGTTCGATGACCAGGGGTGCTTGGTTAGCATGCTAGTTGTTGACAAGAAAACTGTGGTGAAAAGCACGAGTTCAATAGCAAAAACAGATATCTCAGTTTTGAAAAATTGCCAAAAAGTTACCACCTTCTAGAGATATTATCAATGACATTAATGTACAGTGGATTTTATCAAGGGACAGAATAATATTTTGATTGCAGTAAATATATTCCTACTTTTTCAAATAGCATTCATCTGTTTTTGCAAATGAAACAAACTCATCATGATGAATAACTAGGATGCTAGGAGTAAATAAGGTAAGTGAATAACAACTTTGGAGCACTGCACAACACTTCAAATGAGCTAGTTCTGTTTTTTCAAGTTTTTAAGACAGTAAAAATCTGTACTTTTACTTTTGTACTTTCACTCTACACTACTGCGAGTACCTCTTGTACTCCCTGTTCACATCTTTGCTGGATTGTCTTCTCTCTCTTCCATCTCCATTTGGCACAGTCCCATTCTCACTCATGCTGATGTATCGCGAATTTAATTACAAGTCTCAGTGATCGTCAATCATTGAGAACCCACAATCAATTAATGCGCGGCCCCCCTTATGCGGCGTTGACCCCAGGTGCTGCTTTGGACCCAGATGGAGGGGTCTGCTGGGGGGGTCTTTGGCTGAAATAGATTGGATTAGTATGGACCAAGACGACGCTAACAACTGCTAATAGCTCGGGTTCCTCATTAGCATGTAGCTAGCGTCTCGCCAGTGCGGTTCAGGCGAGCACAGCCATCTTGCACCCCCCCCGTCACTCATAAAACTGCATCATTTGACTCGCAGTTCAAATGTCCTCTCATAAGTGCCTCATTCTCTGACGGTAATTAAAATTTTATCGCTAAATATGTTTTGTTTTGTTTCATGTGCAAATACTAATACCTACCAGCGAGAATACATTTTAATAAATTTGTGGGTTTGATGGAACGGAGTCGCAGAGTGGGAATAAACATGCAGAGACTCGAAGCTGGAGGCCATCAGGGAGAAAGAAAGTAATTACACAAAGTTTTTTTATTAAAGCTAAAGTATTATTTAAGATTTTAATATACATTTGGACAGCTTTGCAATGGCTTTCAGAATGTACAAATGTATGTGTGCTAAACCAGGACTCTCACTTCGCAGAAAACGCTCAGATTACTGTCTGAGTGTTGAAACAGCACTGTACATTTTAGCTGGTAAGTCAATGCTTCATTAATATAGTTTTAAAGGCACACTGTGTAACATTTCTGGTAGCTTAGCCTGGAATGTTCCATTGAAGAACATTAAACGTATCTATTTTGGATTTCAAATACTATGCGTTTTTATAGCTAGAAATCACCTAGAACAGGCATTCTTCTGTAAGCTTTTCAGTAATGCCATACTGTGGAACTTTTCACCCAAAGCAATAACATCTCCATGGATATGAGCTGGCTGGTCAAGATCATAGACTGTATATATAAATGGACATAACTAACTACCTAGCTACTGCGTTCCAAATAGGAAGTGATCATGGGTGCGCTTCCGGCTCCATCGACTCTGGCGCCAATTGACTTTACATAAAAAAACCGTCACCCCTCTCTCTGAACCTCGTCATTTTGGTCTTAAAATGTTCGTATTAACCCACTTTACGTGATTGTGGTGTTTTTATTTTGATATTTTGTCCCTAAATCAAGATATGAACATGAATAACAGACAAATCAGGTGCCTTCTTTTCCCAAGGTCGCTCCTGCTAGCGTTAGTAACAGGTTTGATTGACAGCGTTGCTACTAAAATATGTGTGAATGAACAATTGTACTACTCCAGTTATATTTTGTGTATGAAAAAATCACATTATACTGTTCAAAACTACAAAGAAAATGCCGCTTTTTCAATCAAATACCTGGAGGTTGGTGATCTGGAAGGTTCCGTTTTCCATGAGGCTGATGCGCCCGTCGTTTCCAAGGATACGCTGCCCGTCCTTCTCCCATTGGATGCTGGGTAAGGGGTTGCCCATGATGTGGCAGTGCAGCTGAGCGGTGGAGCCTGGTGCCAGCGTGTGATTAGCTGGGCCCTGGCGAATTATGGGCGGGACTCGGTCGGACGGCGCTGTGAGACAAATAGATAAAAAATTTGATATTTTGTTACAGCAAAAGTTATAAATATGTTATGTTTTATTGTAGATGTCTTGAGTTTAGATTTTAAATAATAACAGCTTAGTATTACAACCTTGTTATAAGTTAAACATTGTTAGCTACAATTAAATAATCCTGGCTGTATTATGTATTATTTATAAAGATTTATTTGATTTTTTGAATACTTTCTGCTTGGCCATAGCTTTTACTGTTGCAATTACAGCTATCTTAAATGTTCTCCAATTCACAATAATCTTAAATTTGTCTAAATTTCTGTCCAGGATAATTTTATTTTTGGAAAACAGTTACATATATGAGTTTGAATTAAAAAAGAAAAAAATAAATAAATAAATTGGTGCAACTTTTCTGGTGGAGGGTCCGCCAAATGCTTTTCTCCATGGAGACGTTATTGCTTTGTTTAGATTGTTCCACAGTATGGTATTAAACCTTTCTACCGGCATGGAGACCAAATCAGAGCAAGTTACAGGTCAGATCTGTGGAGAGGCGACCCCACTCACAGTCAGTATGCCTATTTTTTCTATTTTTGAGCGGTTAAACCTTCTGTAGTTTAATACATGTTTAATGCCATACTGTGGAACATTTCAGGCAGAGCAATGACATCCAAAGAAACAAGCAGGTGATGGACCCCCAACCAAAAAGTTACACAGTGCTGCTTTAAGTGCAGAGAAGTGGGCAGAGATAGGGGGTAGGTGAAAACTGGAATGCACGACAGTAATACAGGATTGTAACTGCTTAAACCAATCGAAATACAACTTTGAGTAAGGATAACACCGTTAAAAATTCAGAAAAGTTCATTTTAAATAATACATCTTTCTAAAATGTTTGCAAAATGTTTTTTTTTTTTTGTGCAAAAAAATCATTTGTTTTGTAAAATAATCAAAATAGGACAATACACAGTGGTACCTCTTGCCTTGCCCATGCTCTTATTACGACTGCACGGCACATTTTAAAAACCAATACTCCCCATGCAATTTCCATCGCTCTCTCCGGCTCCCATTTCTGACAATGACGACTAAAAATAAACAAAATCTTTCACGCTGTTCTTTTGGATTTTACTCAACGCAGCAGACTCACCGGTTTCGTCTCCTCCGCTTCTAGTCAGTTTGAAATGAAAAACTCAGCATGCTCGATACATGAAGTGTAAAATGTCACTGAGAGAAAGGACACGTGCTCCCCGGGTCTCCCAAGTCCAACTCTCCGCGGCCCTACCCCAGTTCATAATGCAAATTGATGACATAGTTTTTTTTTACATTTTTTCCTTCTTTTGCCGATTTGCTATAAGTTATTCAGCAGTAAGGAACGCGTGAGTTACGGGGGCATTTAAACTAGCGTCGAAGCAGTGGGCCGTATAGAAAAAATACAGATTAAAGGATCCATGTTAAGATATTTATAATGTTTCCTCATCAAAAACACACCTGGAGTTGTGTTTTGTTTCATTCACACATGTTTAACACACAAATCCTGCATATTTAGGCTGAGTTCTTCTCTCAAACTGAAAACTGTTCCACCTTGTGATGTCATGAGGTAATACAAGAAGAGCTCCACTGTGTTTTTAAACTCCATACACCTTCACTAGAATCGTTTGAATTTGCCAATCTCTGAACTGAATCTCTGAACCGAAGTAAAGGTAAAAGGTGTCTGTTAACTTGAAAACTACCACTACATGACATCACAAGGTGGAACAGAGCATTTTGAGCTTAGGAGATGTAGACAGACTAATAATAAACATATAAATACCAAAAAATACTAAATCTTCAGCTAACTCCCTCCCTTTTTTCTGTTGTTGTCCCATACAAATTCTTATAATCTAAATAAATTACTTAATATAATACTATGCTTGTAATATAATGCTATAATACAAGTTTTAATAAACTAAGGCACCATCAACCAACCAATTAAATTGACCAAACAACCAAAAATATACCTTCCTATTCCATCTATTTGCTAAATGGACTTTCTAAACAGTGAGAGAAAACTAGCCTTGACCTTAGCTTCTCGGTGACATCTTTATAGAGCAGTGGGCGCGAGGATGCCTGGACTTTTATGGCGTTGGCGCATGTCTGTATGTCTCAGAATATAAACAGTATGTGTAAACTGCTGCCAGCCAGTGTGGGGTAAGGAGCTGAATTTAGACAAGTCAAATAAATCAAAGAGCTTTTGTGGTGCAAGATAAGTGCTAGCTTAGTCAATGGCACTTTTTGCAATTCTGCGTTGGATTCGAAGTAGTAGCAAGGGAAGAAATTTGGGAATTTGCTTGGTAAATTGGTCCTGTTTACCTGTTTGTTTTGTTTTGTTTTTATATTTTTCTATTTTGTCTCCTTTTTGGTCAGTATGGCTTAATCTTTGGTTGTAATTTTGTGCTCATTATTTAATTTGTTGATTTGATGTCTGTCTGGTTGACGAAGATTGGCATATCACAGAAACTATGAATAAAAAAAGAAGCAACAAAAAAATAAATAAACACAAAAAATGGGCGGAAATTTGAATGTAGTATGGAGATTGTGATTAGATTTGCAATTTATATTTAAAAAGTAGGATTCTGTTCAGACTTCAATAGCCTTAAAGTTCCAATGTTACATAAATGTGACAATTGTGAGATTTAAGTCATGTTATAATGTTGTTATATCTTCAAAAAATATACCTGAGTTGTGTTTTGATTAATTCACACACACACACACACACACACACACACACACACACGCACACGCACACACACACAAACACACGTTTGAGTAATCTTGTTGCACCTTGTGATGTCATGTAGTGGTAGTTTTCAAGTTAACAGCTACCTTTTACCTTTTGTTCAGTAAAGATTGGCAGTTCCAGAGCTGAAATAATGCAAATTATTCTAGTGAAACTGTATGGAGTTTAAAAACACAATGGAGCACTTCCTGTATTACCACATGACATCACAAGGTGGAACAGAGTGTTTTCAGTTTGAGAGAAGAACTCAGCCTTGATTAAAGCCACAATATTTGTGCGTTAAACATGTGTGAATGAAACTAAACACAACTCCAGGTCTGTTTGTGATGAGGAAACAACATTATAACATAGATCAGAAAATAGCGTAATATGGGCCCTTTAATTATCAAGCAAAATGTAAGCTCAGAAATGTGAAAAAGAGAAAAAAGAATTTAAACTTTTCTAATTTGGCTTAGTGTATATTAGACAATTTCATCCATATGAGAATTAAACACAATTAGCATGTTTTTCTTGAGTCATAATTACATAAACGTAAGTGACAAGGCAAATTCTTAATATTTCACACTAGCTTAGCACTGAAGCGGCCCCAGCTCATTTGTATGCGCACACAGTATAAGACAACACGCGGCGGCGGTATCAGGAGCTAAGCACAAATGTGAGAAATTAAAAGCAAATCCCTGTTTACTCCAGAAGGGGGAGGGGGCGGTGCACTCGGCATATGTTATGAGTAGACTTATTTGCATAGCACCATCACCAGTCGTCCCTTTTGATTACATCGGATAAGAACGCCTGCTGTTTGCTCATTTGGGGGAAGTGTGTTTTAATTTCGCTTGGATTTGAAAAGATTTTTGGGAATTCATTTTGGTAACACGTGTGGGTTTGGGAATTTTAGCGATTTGACAGACGCCGCTGAGCTGGGAGGTTGTAATTTCATGATTGGCGATGAGGGGAATACTTGGGGGGATTTGTGTTGGTTGTTTTGGGTTGTGAGAGGTTAGGTGGTCCGGGTGAGCCATAAAAAGCTTGTATTTTTTTATTACTTGTTTCCAATACAAGCAATAAAATTACTGTATGAAAAGGCTTAGTGTTGTGTTGAATGCAAATGACTATATTGAATGTACAAACTAGGAATGCACTGGTATCGAATATCGGTGCAGATCCAAGAAAATTAAATTAGCTGGATTGAGTATCGGTTCCATGATATCGGTTCAGCCATGGTTGGGACTTTAATTGGATGTAATGAGACTAATTTGATGGTGAATTTTGTCCTAGAACATCAGAACTTTAATTCATACGAAGCTGTGTAGTTGTTAACAATTGCATAACACAATTGGGTCAGTTTTGTATGAAGTTAACGCGGTTTTCGGATATGGGCGAATACTTAAAGCCACAGTTTCAACATCAGTATCGAAACTGAAAAAGCTGGATCGGTGCATCCCTACTACAAACACGTAAGGATGGGCAATATATCGGTTCCAATCACAGTGTATCCGAGGGTTTTCCCAGATATCGGTATGGAGCTGATATTGAACATTTTGTCGACAATCATGCAACTAAGTATTGTATAGTCCCAATTAACACATTTTGTTATTATTTTTGCAAAACCTAACATACAATTGAAGCACTTGCAATTGGTTAATGGTAACAGCAAATATTATCGATTATCAGCCACAGAAGGAAATATTGGACACCGGCTCTAAAATACATTCAATTCCTACATACACTGAAACATAACTGTCCACATACCACTTTCTACTTCGAGCAGAGCCTTGGTGAGGATGCTGCCGGCCACGCTGATGGCTTGGCAGATGTAGTACCCGGAGTCTTCCACCTGGACGTCGGTGATGGTCAGCTCACCGGTCAGAGACACGGAAAACCGACTGGCCGGGGCTGCCTCCTGGACTGGGAACAGCAGGATCTGCCAAAGAAAACACACATATAAATGAGTTAGCATGGAAAAACAGATGTATATTCAGTGCTGGGAAGTAACTAATACATATACTATTTTATTTATACTATAATATAATACAACTCAATGTGAAAGACTGGACCATATAACAAAATACATTACAAAACACATTTTACACTTGGTATTCAGTTTTCTGTAAATAAAATAGAAAAGTAGCCTTCCTATCTCATATTACTTTAGTAGATGCACCATGTTCTCCTGCCTATAGTCTCATGACATAAACTTTGACATTTTCTGCTTCAAGGCCTCCTTGTAAGTAAATTAAATTACATTGAGTACGATGACATAAACACTGGTTTGAAAGTGGTCTACAACAAGACGTGCAATGACTGCCCTTGAAAATGCGTTTTTCCCATAAAAGAACTGAACTCTGAGTGGAGAGCATCAAAAGAGAATGGTGTTTTTAATTAAGGCAGCTTCTATGGTGCAAACACTCTCACATCTGAAAAGATTATATAATATGTATGCAGTAAAATATGTTTATTAGCGCTACTTGGGTTCTTATTTGCATTAAAACTGAAAACAAATGGCATAGCACGCAACATTACCCAGATATTATTCGTTCCATTACACCAAATGTACATTGTAAAGAGGTATTTATTACATGAAACCGCTACAGGATTACTTACGAGGTACTTAGCATGACAAATGAATATTACTGCGCCAGAGAACGGGACTGGCTAGCATGCTTCACTGTAGATATGATAAGCCTGGCAGTCGTTATTAGATAATGACCCTTCAAAATCCCACTTTTCCATTTGTCAACGTGAAATATGCTGGCTAAAAAAACCCGCTATCATATCCAACATGCTTCCCACACATTAGCACTAACCATTCTTTGGCCTTATCTCTGTCCTCCACTCATATAGGCAGCAGAAGGGCCCCTACTCCTCTGCTTTCTCTTTCCCGAGTCCTTTTAATCTACAGTATACCCAAGAGCCAAACTAGAGGCGCCCACACAGCGTCAAGTTTTCTGTACGTTCTAGCATTTGTTTATGGTGGACACAAACTATACGCACAGATAAAACAATGTTCAAGTACTAAAAATATTTAAATAAAGGGCTAGATAAAGTACGCGTTGATACTTTGCAGTGACATCATGCTGGGGGGCTTCTACGTGTATCTCTATAGTGGAATGTTCAACAGTTACCATGGTGACACAATGCACACATTAGCAAACACTATCACAATATGTTTAAAACGCAAGAAAAAATACAACTCCTGTTCACGAGTTTGATTTTAAACAAAAACGTGAAAGAGACTAACGTGTAAAAGTCGTCCAGGTACAGTAGAATCCACAGCAAGGAGAAATTCAACCGGACAAAAGTTTATTTGACTGTAATTTTATGCGTGACGGACCTGTTCAACAGCACAACTCAGCTCGCCTATTGTAGATGCAACTAAACCAGCTCTTTCTAATCAGATTGTGTTAAAATAAAGCTCAGATTAAAGTATAACAAGCAACTCAGATAAAACAGTGCCTACAGTTAGCATCACCCTGCCCCCGTTGACGCCAAGAGGGAGTGAGAGAAAGCAGATCTCTTTGTATCACATGTTAAGACGCTTATGTCAAGTGTGCTATTTTAAAAGTGATTGTTGAGGAAAACATGATGTCATGAAGTTTCCAGGGTGGCATTATTTATTTATTCTATTTTTGGATTTGTTGTGTTTTACAGTGTTAAGGCCACAGTGTATTCCTGCTCAGTAAAAAGTAAAAAAACCCAAAAACAATTCTAACTTGAATCTATGTGGTGAATAACTATTTTCTCTGTGATGAGAATGATAAAGTATAACCGTTGCCATAGCGATAAGATGAAACCCATGACTATATTTCCTTTTATCTGTTGTAACATGAAACTTTTTTGAAAACTCTTTTTATTCTAAGTATGGTCCTTAAGTTTGGTAGCCTTGAAAGCTGCTGTTACAATTTAAGACACGAAATCAGCAAAAAAGTATGTGAAAAATGAATATATGTAATAAAACTCCTCAAAATAATCAAAACTATCTATCCTATCCCTCGTATGGTAGCCCTGGAGGGACATTTTCTGGAGGAGAGTACATCACCTGCTTGTCTCCATGGAGCTGTTATTGCTTTGCTGGAAATGTTCCATGGTATGACATTATTATTATTTGTTTTAATTTATTCATTACGGGTGTTTCTGTTGCTCAAAAATACATTAATTCCTTTTGTGAATAGGGGCGACTCTTCACAGATCTGAACTGTAATGTAGCGTCGTGCTGCAACCTGCTCGTCTCCCTGGTGATAGATAGGTTTAATCTATACTGTGGAACATTCTAGACAAAGCAATAACATTTCCATGGAGACAGACCACTAGAAACATTACGCAGTGCACCTTTAAAACTGATTAAAACTATATTGCTTCCTTTTATGTAGCTCTCTTAAATTTGTTCTCATCCTTTGTAAAAAACAAAAACAAAAACACTGCTGCATTTCCAAAGCTCTGAGCCTCTTCTTACCTGACTGCCTTCTCTTTGCCAGAACACTGCCGGCGGTGGGTTGCCCTTTGTCCCGCAGAGGAAGGTTACGGTGCGTCCTGGGGCTGTGATCTGGTCCCGGGGCCGAACCACGATCTGAGGCGGCACTGTGCGGAGGAAAACAAAGAGAAATCCTTATGAGACCCAGGGAATACAGCGCGGTCTAATGCCAATATGTGAGTGACTTTAATACAGTGGTACAGAGACAGGCTGACAGTGAGGGCTTTAAGAAATGGATAAATCAGAACTGAAAGTACAGAAGGGACTATAGAAATGTATGCCCCTGAAATTTAAATTAGGTATTAGATGTGTAATGTATTGATTAATTTCACCAGGCATATTGTTTACATAGAGGAGCATAAAGGGCGTAGGTTTGAGGCAATTTAACAAGAGAGAAACATTAAATAGCAGCAGTAAAGAGTCACTTTTTATATAGCGCTTTTCCTTCAAGGCACTTTACAGCAAAGAATCAAACCGTCAACCTGTGGATCAGTGAATCTGACCGCCCAACCATTGATGTTTTATGTTAAAAACGGGATTCGAACTGCCAACTTTCGGATCAGAGGACGAAACTACTGTAGCTACTGTAGCCCTTAATGATAATTCTATATGTAACTTATGTTGAATGTTTAATACTATACTGTGGAAGACGAATTTAATTACTCGTTCTTAAGTCATTTTTTTTTGTGAAAATGCCCAGCCTGGATAAGGAGCCCATGTTTGTTTTGGTGTTCGACCCAAAGTCAATGACACCTCTCCACATTATGCAGACGATTTAAAATGCTGCGGCTAAGCGAAGGCTAACACCGTTTCTCGACTCCATCAGTTCTTAACGCGCCCTGAGTCGGGGTTATGACTGGAGGAATAAATCATGGCCAATCTGACGGAGAGTTTAGAACGTCAAGAGGAGCGCGCCTGTCTATCCGTGAAGTTGGTTTCTCAATTAACACAGTAATGAACGGGCTTTACGGAGGAGAAAGTGAGTCAGGGCTCAGTGGCATCTGATAACTGCTGAAAAATCACCAGCTGTTGAAGAGTTACCCCTACGACTGCTCGGTCCAATGATAATTTACAACATAACGGCAAAGGAGATGTACAGTAAGATAGTTGTGAATGCAAACTAAACATCTGTTAGAAAAATAGTGAATCAAAATAAAGAAACAAATAAAAAAAACAACATTTATTTAAAGACTAGGTGTGTTTTATATGGATGGCTTTCAAATGGCATCATAATATTTAATACAGATGACGGGGAGCAATGTTACAATGTTGTTAACTCATCAAAAACACACCTGGATTTGTGTTTTGTTTCAGTCCCACATTTGAGACATCCTGATTTATTTGTCTGCAGACTCAAAATGCAGTGTTCCACCTTGTGATGTCATGTAGTGGTAGTTTTCAAGTTAACAGCTTCCTTTTAGCTTTTGTTTCGTAGACTTTAGAAATTCTAGGGCTGAAATTATCCAAGCGATTCTAGTGAAGGTGTATGGAGTTTAAAAAAAAAACAGTGGAGCACTTCCTGTATTACCAGATGACATCACAAGGTGGAACAGAGAGAACTCAGTCTAAATCTGCAGGTTTGTGTGTTAAACATGTGTGTATGAAACAAAACACAACTCCAGGTGTGTTAGAGATATTTTTGAGCAATAAAAACACACATATTAAAATAACTGCAAAAAAGTAGGTTTACTGGCATACTAAGCAAAACAATAACATCTCCATGGAGACAAGCAGGTAAAAGCTACATAATGCACCTTTATTAACACTATGCAATCCAGCTGTTGTTTACCACTATGTTTTTATAACTACATCCGGTAACCTTTAATTCTTTGACAATAGAACCGTGCAGTTTCATCTTTCGACCCCTGCAATCAATCTCCCACATACTCTCAAAGGCCAGCTGCTCGCCTATAGCCTACCAGAGGCTGTATCCAGGTTTATAGGTCAGCGTATAGCCACATGCATCTTGTGAGGGCAGCTATGTGGAATCTTCTCTGCTCATCCCTATGTGAGTTTGCATCTCTTTGACTTGGTATCGATCGGTGGCAATGACAGCTTTGCTCCTGAAAGGGGGGTCGAATACATAATGACTCTTCCTCCTCTTTCTCTCCTCCTCCTCCTCCTCTCTTCTAGTCCTAATTGATTTCTTAACTTCCCAGCTGATCTCATGGCTTCTCGATTGTGCTTTGGTCTCGTTTTGCCCGGAGAAACGATGGAGCGGGAGGAGAAGGAGTCGACGAACCGAAGTACAGATGAGTCACACAGGAATTCACGTGTTTGTGAATAGCTTTGAGTATGTCGTGTTGGAAAGCTCATTAAAATGCTAAGTTTACATCAAAATGGTCATAGAGTACCACGAAAAGGTAGAATTTAAGGTATAACTATATCTGATCACGCAACAAAGAATGAACAACAGCTTTGAATGTTTGCTATGGTTATGAAACTGTGAAAGTTCGCCAATTAAGCATCGCAACACAGCATGAAACTAGCCTACTGTACAATAAATGTAAGTTTGTCTTATTTGGAGTTATTCTGACTGACTATAAAACACGAATCAAAAGAGGAAGTTGGTTTTCATGTGTAGTCTGCAAGTTGCAATCGAAATATAGTCTCCATTAACTCTGCAGTACCTGATTTTTACTGTTTTAAAAGATGTAAAAAGCCACACAACGGCAATCTGAACATCCTAATTATTCACTGCAATGAGCTTATGAGTGATTTTCATAACTCTCAGACATCAGAGCGGACAATAACTAGCATGTTAACAGCGTACATACTGATTTTAGGACGATGAATGCTCGTATTGATCACATGCTTTTCAAAATGAGTTTCTTGAGTTTTCAGACAATCTTTAAACTTTTTTGACATCATTTGCTAATAACTACTAAACCTTCCACCATACACATACATGTAGAACACCACTGTCTTATATTGTGAACAAATATTCGTAGCAAAATTAATCTTACCTGACTTCCATGCCCACAGCCCAAATACATTATTGAGTAACTGCTAGAACCTGTACTCCACATTTGCCTGTAGTAATACTTCCTTGCATCTCGTAGCATAGAGCCCCTTGTGTACGCTGCCGTATAAAGTTGATGCGTTATTATGATGATGAATTACAATGGCGGCCTCTTTAAAGTGGGTTCATTGCTTTTAGTTCCTGCAGTGCATGAAACTTCAATTTGTCAACGTGGAGTAATTACGCTACAAAAAAGGCGTGCTGACAGTGCTAGCTTGTAAAGTACGCTAGAGTTCTCCCAGGTTTACAATTCTTTGATGGACTGTATAAATGAGGCGCAAACAGCCTATGATAAACACAGCGGCCGTGATGAGACCAGGAGCGGGTCAGCACTTTGAACTTTACTGATGTTTGGGTACCAGACAGTCAGCAAAAAGGGGGTGTCTTGCCTGGGCTCGAGAATAAACACTTCTTCAATACTTTACGAAGATGTGAGTCTGGTCACTGGTGAGTCTCCAGGTGATTGACAGGTGGATTAGCCAGTCAGGGACACGCATGGTCAGTCCGTATCAAAACAAGTATGGCCGCTTAATAAGGATAAAAAGAAAAATATCACAAGGGACTGAAAAAAAACACATAAGCGTGCAAAGTCAATGAGCGAAGCACTAAACTCACTATGTAAATAATAGATGACCAATGATCTTCTTGAGCTACTTTGAAACAGTCAAACGCTCAAATATGACCTTAAATATGTATATACAATATTTAAGTAACTATAAATTCCATGTTGAGAAGGTTTTATATATTTAAGAACATTTTAAACTATAGGGACATTCAAGGTTGCAGTTGTGTTTTTGTTACTTCAAGTTTGATGCAATGGGCAATAGGAGATTCTACTATAACTGTAAAATACTGATGTAGTTAAGTGGTTATTTGATTGTGTTATTGGCAAGTTTTACTAGTTTAAAGGTGTATTCTGTAACTTTTCAAGTGTGATGCCATACTGGTATATATATCTCGATGGAGACAAGCAGGTGGACAAGCAAGTTACATTGTGCACCTTTTTAAGAAATAGAAGAGGCAATGTCTAGCCTAGTTCACAACTCCAGGTTTCATATTTTATTTCAACACTGTGTAGTCCAAACCACGTATAGTACAAATATAATGTAGTAATATAGTTCCATTCGCAACTGACCAGGCCACTCTGCAGCCCCGGATCACACATCTGTCAAACAAAAGAGTAACTACAAACATATCTCAAAGCTTATTTCCACTGCAAACTGCAAACGCACTCCAAGAGGCCTTCGCCCAGCAGGGGGGGCCATGCATGTGTCAAAACTGGGATAAATCACGGCTGGAGGGGTCTAAAGAGGTCAGGAGCTAGCAACACCGAGCTAAGGCTCATACTATGTCTAAGCAGGATTTTCGATGAGGCAGGGACCGGTTGCTTGACAAGCCTGATGCAACTATTGAAATATTTACGAAACGATAAGTAACATCCACGACTTATGTAAGAGGAGAATCCGCTGTATCAGTAGAAACAACACCGTGCAGACCAATCAAAAGAGGGAGGGGGATGAGAAAGAGGGAAATGTGAGTCTGTGAATTTGTATGTTTGTGATATTTTGATATTTGATTCTCTTGACACATTCACTGTATTTATTTTTCATCAAACAACCCCACAGCCCTTCTGGGGACTGGTGTTGGACACTGTGATACCTGCATCAGATTACTGAATTATTAATCTATGTTTGTGTATCGGCCCCTATTCAAATAAACAAAAAAAGCACTTTCAAAATGGCCTTTTTTCAAAACTGGTTCGACCCAGATTTAGTGCTGGGGAGACATTTGTTTCTAGTGCCGCTTTTGGTGTTTGACAAGAGGCCGTCGTCTGGTCTAGTGAGAATAACGCTGTTTGATTTGAAGTGTGGCAAAGGGGGAAGAGGAGGGTGGGACCATGACAGAGACTCACGCGCCCCGGGCTGCAATAAATAATTAGCGGTAATGGGCACAGAGTCGCGCGACGGAGCGGCAGATTTAGGGCAGCGAGGAAAAAAAACGAAGCAAAAAACTGAGCGGATCGAACAGAGTTGGCTGAAAAATACATGACAGGAATTAGCAAGCAAAGTGTCACAGTAACTATTAGACTGTTCAGTGTGTTAAATGTGTAATATGGAGGTTCATTCAAGCTTTTTCAATACTGTTAACTGTATTTTATGACTGAAAAATATAGAAAAAGAAGTAAATTGAAAATTAATTTAGCCAGGAAAGTGTCACAGCAACTATAATATTCTATAACATATAAGATTTTTAAAGGAGAAAAACAACGCCAACTATATCTACTACTACTACTACTACTACTACTACTACTACTACTACTACTACTACTTCTAGTCCTAGTTCAACTACAACTACTACCTACTCCTACAAGTACAACTACTACTACTACTAGCCCAACTCCAACTATAACTACTACCTCTTCACCTACTCCAACTACTACTCCTATATCTCCTGCCACTCCTACAACTTCTAGTCTTAGTTCAACTCCAACTATAACCACTACTCCTACAACTACTACAACTTCTACTCCTACTCCAACTTCTACTCCTACTACTCCTATAACTCCCATAACTCCTTAGCCCACATGCCAAGACGGTCAGAAATAGACATTGCGTTTTTGTGATTAGATGAGTGGAAGTTGAAGTCTGGTGGTGCTAATGTAGCTTGTGTCTCTTGACTGTCTGATTGCGCTGGTGACAGATGGAAGATTGTGCTTGTCATTGCAGTTATTTGCTTGTGGACGAGAATTAAGACGGGTGATGGTGGGGAGTTTGGGAGAGAGTTTCTGCTGTCAAGGCTACTATCCAAAAGTGCTGACCGAAGAGACAAAGATGTATTCTCAACAGAGGACGGACAAGATGATGGGGAAAACAACAATATTTAGGGCATTCAAAACTTGGGAATAAGCGGAACATAATGGTATTACAAGATTTTGGAATGTAAATACAGTAAGCCAAGGTCATTTCCAATTCATAATATAATATAGACTGTGTTTTGATTTGCTGTGAATAGGCAGAATTATCCGAAATGATGAGGCAAGCGCTTTTTGTTTGGTTGACAAAGGGACAATATCTGCTGTAATTATACCCATACTGTATAAATAATGTTCGGCTCCAGTCAAATGAAGCTCACCGAGGCTAGCAGCTATGTAGAGCCAGTTATTACGAACATTTTAAGACCAAAATGACGAGGCTCACTGCAACAGTTTTTCCAGACAGTTTTTCAATGTGAAGTCAATTGTTATAAAGAGCCTTTTCATAAGCTTTGACCCTCTGTACTTTCTACCTTTGCTTACCTTACTGAGCATAATTAGTCACCGGGAGGTCATTAGGTTTAGATGAGCCTTCTATAAAAGTATGTGTGATATATAAAAAAGAAAATTCATATAATGATTAGATCCTATAAAATCAAACACACACTTCACTTTCAATGCTCTTGACATCTTTTACAGTAATGTGATTCATTTCAAAATCATCTCAAAAGTCTAAAAAAATTGTCAAAAAATCTTCTATTATGTATTTTTTTTATATTCCAATGTCAAAAGGGCCAAATAATAAAGTGACTATGAATTTTTTAGTTGAAAAATATACAGACAACATTGACTGTTGTCATGTTTGTCAAATTTAAGGGTGCACTGTATAACTTTTCTGGTGGAGGGTCCGTCAGTTTGTTTTTCTCCAAGGAAATGTTATTGCTTTGTCTGTAATGTTTCACACTGTAGCAATTAACCTTCCTATCTTCATGGAGACCAAACCAGACCAAATTACAGGTCAGATCTGTGGAGAGGCGACCTGGCGCACAGTCAAAAGGCCTGTTTTTCTAGGTATTATTGAGCTATAAAACCACCTGTAATTGAATAAATGTAAAGTAGAGCTATTTAATGTCATATTGTGGAACATTTCAGGCAGCTAAATGACATATCCATAGAAACAAGTAGGTGATGGCCCCCCAACCAAAAAGTAACAGAGCTCCTCACAGCACCAGTCCAATATTATGTCGATTAATGAGTCGTATACTGTGCGATCTTTTCTGCTAATCTCTTTCTCTCTCTGTGTAGTCTGGCAACCAAAAACCTGTGAAATCTGGTAATAAAGACACCTACATTGTCAACCTACACAGCATGCTTCCCAATGGGCACTCAAAATCACAGTTACTCATCCAACTCCATCCACACACGCACACACATGCACACACAGGAGGGGGAGGGACGAGTGGGGTGGGCACACTTGCTTGACTCCTCGGGGGCTCTTGTTTGACAGGCAGCTGCCACAGTCCCACACAGAGAGAGACAGTTCACTGCACACACACACACACACACACACACACGTTGGAGCAGGGACATTCTCACGCTGCCACAGACATCACTTCGCTGTTGTGTCTGCACCACGAGCTTTCTCCTCCAACAGAGCCCCACTGTCAGTTACACGCTCACTGTCCATCAATGACAATGACTCCAGTCCACTGTACGCTGCACGCTGAGTGAGTGAGAAAATAACTGTGCTGTTGTAACATGTGAGAAGAATGGTATGTTCTTCACTTGACGGCTCAATTTTGTGCTTTTTTTTTTTTTACCTCTAAAAGTGCACTGCGGAGCTTTGATCTGCTACCTGCTTGTCTGCACGGAGATGTTATTGCTTTGTCTTAAATGTCCCACAGAAACGCATATATTCAATTACTTATATGTTTATAATGCTAAAAAAACGCCTTTAAATACCATGCAACTTGACCTGCTGTCATCGCCTGCTGTCTCCATGGCGACAGACAAGTCTAATGCCATACTAATGAACATTCACACAGAGATTAGCAAATGATAGACCACATCTGAAAAGTTTCAGAATATACCTTTAAATACTGTATGTTATGATGTTTCCTTGTCAAAAACTATAGTTGTGTTTTGTTTCTGTTCAAATAATCCTGCATATTTTGGCTACCTCCATTTCATCAGGTGTTGTTCAACATCACAAGACTGACAATTTCAGCTCTCAAATTGCTGCCGTTAAAATGCATCTCAAGTTTGAAGCCAGCATATTTCAAAGTTTTCAATTTGTCCAAAAATTCGGAATACAAAAAATTCAGAATGAGATGCGCCCTGCTGTTTGCTTTGAAAAGAGAAGTGGGTTAAAAGTTGAAATCACTGTCAAAATTACACTTGGGCAACGCTAAAACAATTAAAGCCCCACAGAGCTGATGGGAGTGGTCCGACCCAGATTAAAGACCCTCTTTCTGTGGGACCCCCATCCCTTCCCCCATTATCAATCAATGAAGTCTGAACAAATCACAAATCACCAATCACACTACCAACCTCTATGACAGAAAATTACAACTGGCCATTTTTGCCTGGAACAATAAGTGGCTTTAAATTGCTTTGTGAAATAAAGCCCCCCAATAGATTGCCAATTAATTCTGGTAACAAGGCAGCGCTGTGTAAACCACCTTCAAGCTTAAACGATGGGAAAAAACGCTATAATTAATTTCACAGTTGGTGCTCACTAGACGCAAAGCCAATCAAATCAATCTACTTTTCTTCTTTCCAGGCTTTCTTTTAGCATTTTCTTGCATAAAACGGTGCGTGATTTTAATTTTTCCACCTCATATGCTACCAGTCAACAGTTTGAACTTAGTCAAACTCAATGTTTTTATCTATACGTTTACTACTTTCTACATTTGATACACATACAGAAGACATCAAATATATGCAGTAAGTATCTTTTGCACCCATTTGCACACACATTCATACACCAGTGTACGCAGAAACTGGAAGCAAGGTAGGTTAAGTGTCTTGCCCAAGGACACAGCAATAGCATTCATCTGTAAGAGCTGGAATGATGTTCATGATGTTCAACTGAGCTACTGCTTCTTATATTTGATGTCTTCTGTAGGTATCTAAAATGTAAAAAGTAGTAAGAAAAAAAAAATACTGAATGAAAAGGAAGGAGATTTGGTGCTGTACATGTGTATATGGAATTATTTAGTAAGGGAAGGAAGCAAAAGCAAAAAATAAATAAATAAATACTTAATGTTTTTGCGGATTTGGTTATAAAATATACTTACTTCATATATTTGATGTCTTCTGTATGTGTATCAAATGTAGTAAAGTAGCAAAAATATAGAAAAAACATTTAATGAGAGTGAGAATTTTGACTGGTAGTGTATGTGCTGAGGGATATTTTATTTCTACCTGGTTGTGTGGAACTGCGCTGCTCAACTAATGGACAGTAATGCTTCCATAACCTTTTGTAAATGTGTCAAAGCTTAAAAGGGTCGCTCCCTCCCTGTGTATGGCACCTGCCCACGCAACGCAGGGACAGACTGAAGAAAACGCCTGCCACGACAGCACAGACGTACACAGGTAAAATATAAAATACAAGACAAAGAGAACTATGCTACCTAGCCTATCATTTAGCCTATCTTTAGCCTCTTGTTAGAGCGCTAGTCCAAACACCTGTGCGTTCCGGCTTGTTTTCCTAAATTGCACGTTCCAGGAAAATGCTTTGAACTATTTTTGCCGCCCCATCACATCAGATCTGTCAAAGAAAATGCTTAAAAGATGAAGACGCCGTGCTGTAACAATGCAAACAGCCACATAAAGTAAAAGTAAAAGTAAAGTAACTCTGAAAAGTCACGAAAAATACAGCTTGTGTTTTATTTTTGACAAAAAAGTTGTGTCTGACAGCAGCTCACTTAGTGTACTTCCAACAAATCAGTTCGTTCTGATTAGATTGTATTAAAACAAAGCTCAGATTGAAGTCTGACTTGACAGAAGACACAGAGCTTCAGACAGAACTGTGCCTCAAGTTAGCTTCACCCCCAGGGAATGGTAATGACCTCCTCTGCAAGTGTCAATATCTAGCTAAATGTGACAGATTAAACTTAAAACGTTAATCACAGCATGATTTTCCATTTAAATACGCACTATGTAACATTCCAGCTGAGAGATGTCAAGTTACAGGTCAGATCTGTGGAGAAGCAGCTCTATTGGCAAATCAAGGGCATGTTTTTCAAGGTGTTCTTTTAGCAATAAAACACCTGCAATTGAATAAATGCGAGATAAATAAGTTTAATGCCATACTAAGGAACATTCCAGCCAAAGCAACAACATCACCATGGAGACAAGCAGGAAAGTTACACAGGATTAAATTTAACCACTAACACTAACTTACCATAGTTAATCTATTTAAATAACTAGGAAAATAACAATATCCTAATCTCGATATTACGATATTACCGCGATATGCATCTGACGGTACGATATTTATTGCGATATTTTGGAAAAGCTAAGGAAATTGTAGATAGGATACTTTTTGGTTTTAAAATACCTTGACAAGACTTTGGTGCAAATCATTACTGAGAATTAAAGTAAAAAATATATTTATTCATGTTGTCTGCACTGAAATGAATCATGGGATATGTAGGAAAAGAAGTTTTAATTCGATATTTAAGGAAAAGAAGTTTTAATTCGATATATTGTGATAGCCCACGATATTATTGTGAGACCTTTGACGATACAGGTTATTGTTACATCCCTGTTAAGTACTGTATAAAATTTAGATGAAAAAAGATGAAAAGATAACGTTTCTTTTTCGATGTGTGCATAGATTAATTAAAATGAGACTGGTTAATTTCGAACATAACAACTTTCATGACACGTTTTAACTTCTATAATGGCATCACAGAAAGCGTATATGACCGCAATAATCTCTTGCTGAAGGAGCTTGAATAAGGTGAATTCAGACTTGCGGACTTCACCGAGGGGGGTCTAGTGCCAAAGCCCCATTTCTCCATTTCTCAGACTCCGCTGACGACATCAGAGAAAAAGAAATTGAATTGTCACAGCACGCGCCAGTTCTCAGTATATGGCCATGGTGTCGATAATGTACTCCTAATGTATTAGCCATACTGGAGAACTGACTACCACATAACTGAGAGTAACTTCATGGTATTAAACCTTTCTATTTTCATGGAGACCAAACCAGACCAAGTTACAGGTCAGATCTGTGGAGAGGCAGCCAAGCTCACAGTTAGAATAGCTGTTTCTAGGTATTTTTGAGCTATAAAATCAGCTGTAATTGAATAAATGTAAAGAGCTGTTTAATGTCGAACTGTTGAACCAGGCAGAGCAATGACATATCCGGAGAGGTAATCAGAAAGTTACATAGTGCACCTTTAATGTAACTTGAACGAGAAAACATAAAATAATGTACAAAGTTGGGTATTTTCAAAGGACAGACACAAAAATTAGAAAAACATTTTATCTAAAGGAGCAGTGCAAGAAATACAAATGTTCAAATCATGTAATATTGACAACTTAAAGCTTTAATCTAGTAAGAGTACTGTTATTTCAATAAAATATTTCTCAAGAAGGAGTAAAATGATGCTGCTAGAAAAGTAGAATTTCTTCAAAAAGGTACTCAAGTAAATGTAACGACCCACCTCTGCTTATCAGATGTATTTATGGTATTTGAGCACAAAGAATCTGTTGTACACACATGTAAATATGAGATGGAAATGGTATACTTACTGGACAGGCCGACTGCGATGGAGTGACACGTGAGAAAGATGACATGAAAAGAGAGAGAGAAAAGATGGATGAAAATGATGAACGGATGTCACATTTGGATAAAGACAACATAAAAGTCAATTATGTCAGCGTTAGTCACAAATTATGGAGTTTCGATGTAAATGAACGTAAATATATGGCTGCAATGGGATTTGAAGGGAAAATTACAGGAAATAGACTGTGATTGATGTGTGGTTTGTGAAAATAAAAGTGGAAATATATGTGATGATTTTTCCTTGTGCGCCGCGTGGTGGTCCTGCAATAACTCGCAATTAATCTTTATAGAAAAACATCAGCTACTGGAGCTAGCAAAGCCCATCTGCTAATGACATCAACGCTGCCCAACAATATGTCTGTGGTCTATAGCTTCAGTATAAGGGGTAGGTAGAAATATATTTACTGTTACCGTGGCAATATGCACACTAATGTTAATGAATATTGTGAGTGAGGAGGTAGAGAAGATTAGCAAGAGGCTAGATATTTGGCCTTTCTAATGTAAAAAAATATTAAAGGTCCTATATTACACAAAATTGACATGTTATAAAGTTACTTCCTCAAATACACACCTGCAGTTGTGTTTTGTTTCATTCGCACATGTTCTGAGTAAGACTTTATTATTAGTCTGTCTCCAAAGCTCAAAATGCTCCGTTCCACCTTGTGATGTCATGAAGAGCTAGTTTTCAAGTTAACAGCTGCCTTTTACCTTTTCCAGTAATCATCCAAATCATTCTAGTGAAGGTGTATGGAGTTTAAAAACACAGTGGAGCACTTTCTGTAATACCGCGTGACATCACAAGGGTTTTCTTCAAGAATGTTCGTGATAAAGAAACAACATTATAACACAGATCACAAAATAGCGTAATATGGGCCCTTTAAAATCTGCTTGATGGGATAAGATATGCAAAACTAAAGACGCACTATGTAACTTTTCTGTTGGAGGGTCTGCAATCTTTTCGTCTCCATGGAGATATTATGGTGTTGCCCAGAACGTTCCACAATAACATAACATAACAGAGATCAGATCTGTGGAAAGCCAACTTACTGTAAGAATGAAAGGTTTTATGCAATAACCTTTGTAAGCTAAAAAAAATGCTGTGGAACATTTCAAGTAAAGTAACATCTCCACCGAGAGCAGCAAGAAAGCCCCCAGAAAAGTTACACAGTACACCTTTAAATCCCCAAAATCTACAAGTAAAATGCATATCACATCATATCTGCTACGCCCTGTTATCTTTACATTACAAAATTGCCCATAGAAAAGTGCGTAGTCTATAAAGCGTGGTCTGTGGGGCTTTGGTGTAGAGAAACCGGAGCAGATTTGATGTGTTAAAACTGCATTAGTGCGGACACAGCCCTAGACTCAGCTCATATAATCAAGTGTTCCAGAACAAAAGTCTAAATATTCTCTTTTATCATCGTAAATGACAGATTCCTCATCCCGGCCCCTCTCTTCGGGGTTCTGACTTTATTCTAATGCAATTTCACTGCTTTTTGATCTCTGTTCTCTCCCAGGAGGGTTGACGATTCGATGCTTGAAAGACCCTAAAATCCATTTCTCACTATAACAGTATGCGCCGTCAGAAAGTGTACGCTTCAAAACGCACTCTACGTATCTGTACTTCATCTTTACTTGTTTATTTTTAGGCTCTAACCTGCTTAGATGTGGTGATGTGGCTCTATGACAATTTATTCTAGCTTTTAAGTTGTCGTGATAGGTTTGTGCTTGTTTTTTATTTTATTTTATTAATTTTGTTAGGGATTGGAACAGCATGGTGTGGGCAGTGACAGCGTTGCATCATGGGTAAACTGTCCATCTGCATGAATAATTTAATCAGTGTTCAGAATAGGAGAGCTAGCCAAAATGGTGCCTAATAGACCCTTTAACTTAGATTTCAAGCCATTTGAAAGAGGTAGCATATCTTTTTATATTGTTGTAGTTTGATACCTGCTCCCTCCAGTAAACTGCCATTGTGTCCATGGGCAAGACACTGTTCACATCATATTTCTAGTATTGGAGTAGTAGTAGTAAGGGAATAAATGTTAATGAAAACAAACATGCATTTATAGAAAGGGATTTATTGATATTTAAAGGTACAGACCCATGTTTCTTCTCTAGCTTTTAACACTGCATGGGCTGTGTCATCGTCTGTGTCTTTTATTTAATTTAATCTGCTTTAATCTTTGTTATTGGGCTTCCTTTTTTACTATTATACTGTGTTTATTGCTATTGTATTCGTGTATTTAGTGTGTTATTTTGTCTTACATTGTCATTAAGTGCACTAGTTTGTCTAAAAATCTGGATTTCCTTTGTCAAAAATGTTTAGTGTCTATCATAATGTCCTGTTACATGAATAAATAATGTAAAACACAATTGTAAATGTTTTTAAACTAGGCTCTGAAATCACTCACATGTATCTGAGTGGTTTTCCTTTGCCAAATTTTCCTAAATTTTTCATATTTTGTGATATTCTGTGATTAATCTTGACTTCCCCATTAATCTAACATTACGTTCCATTTCACTTTTGCCTCCAGCTGCCTCCATTCTGCAATTTAGGAGGTTTTTGTTTGGATATTTTTGTTTATTTGTTTTGTTTTTTTTGCAGTGATCTGTTTTTGTGACTTACCGTGAACTTGTAGGGTCCCAGAGGCTTCGGCTTTGCCCACACTGTTCTCTGACACACAGGTGTAAGTGCCCTCATCCTCCGCCCGGACCTGGGTCAAACGCAGGCTGTTGTCGGTGCGGATCTCAAACCTGGAGAGAAATCACAACAAAACGAGTTAGGAAATAAAAAGTAGAAGGTGTCTCAAATGTACTGAAATGTTGTCTCATCGATTCCCGTGGATGCAGTAACTTTGTGATTACATTTTTGATTTGGTAAATAACAAAGTACACATTACTTTAGATATTGTTACTTCAAAAATACGTACACTTGGATTTTAAACTGGATTTCAGTTCCATCCAATCATTGTTGGATCAGAACCATGTGGAAACAACAATGAAATACCACTATGAGGAGCTGTCCTATCAGTTTTTCAGTTTTGAACAGGAAGTCAATGGTCCTATTTCTATTTTTAAGCGTTTTTAGATCAATATTGCAAATTATAATTAAGAAAAAAATATAAAATTATGATCTACTAGTGTTATATTTCAAAATTAAGCACCCACAAAGCATAAAATGTCTTCTTTAACCCATATAATCCAGTATTTTGAACAAAAAGTCTACTAGATGTTTCAGTGTGCAATGTCAAACTCAGCTCTGCGTGCCTATCAGTGCGAATGACTGCAGGGCCAACACAAGACAGATCCATTAATATAAGAAATGGCTTTTTAACTACACTGCCCGCAGACTCTGGGACTGACTGAGTTGTTCTGAGTCGCTTCAGGCCACAGACGGCAGATCCTGGACGCACAGCGAAATCGTCACGACAACAAGGGAACATTTGAGCTCATGTCCCCCGAGGTGCCATTAAAGTTTTATCCAATCACCTCCACAAAGTGTCAGAGTGTGGCCTTCATGGTACTGTCCTTCAGTAGAAACGAAACTCTTTATCCACTTGTATGCCATGGATTAGTCCAGCCAAGTGGAGTATTTGGTGTATTTTAAAACTAAAGGGGCACTACGTAACTTTTCTGGCGTTTCCATGGAGATGTTATCGCTGGAATGTTGCACAGTATGAGATTAAACTTGTGTTTACTCATTTACAAACATGCATTCTTGGTGTGAGGAATATTCTATCCAAGGCGATAACATGTAAATAATAAATTCTTCATGTACAGTAATTTATACCAAGACCAAGTTACGGGTCATATCTGTGGAGAGGAGACCCGCTCAAAGTAAGAAACTATGCATGTTTTTCAAGGTATTTTTGAACAATAAAAATGCTTGTAATTGATTAAATACAATATAGATGTTTAAAGCCATAACGTGGGACTTTACATGTATAGCAATAGCATCTCCATGGAAACAAGCAAGTAGCAAAAACGTCCACCTTTAAATGAACTTACTCCTAGATCTAACTATCAGCATTTTTGTCCATCTACAGTGGGGTTAAACTTATTTAGTCTACTTAACTTTCACCCGTGACAAAACAGCCCATTAAGTCCATGTTACAAGTTTCAATTTACCTTCTACCCGCTCAGCGTCAATGGCGGCTGTAATGTGACACAATACACGTCTGTTTACGTTGGCCTCACCTTCCCCGGGGCAGCTCTCCCTCCTCTCTCCTCCAGCGGATGGTCGGAGTAGGGTCCCCGTGCACCTCGCAGAAGAAGTCCACGGTATCGTCCGCCAACACCACCTGGTTCACGGGCTGTTTGGTGAACATTGGTCTCTCTGTGAAAGTATTCAAACCAGAAATTGTATTAAAACTTCAAATATGTGTGAGAAATAATGAACATTTTAAGATGGTGATAATGGTGAGTAGGGACTGGAGGGCTACAGTGTATAAGACAGGTATAATTCACTAAAACAGTTAAGAGTTAAGATCAGTATAGTCAAGACTTTCTACTAAAAATCAAGCCTAGTTCTTGTCTATTTTTTTGTTTTTTGTCTAGTTTAACATTTAAAGGTGCACTATGTAACTTTTTGATTGGGGGTCTGTCACCTGCTTGTTTCTATGGATATGTCATGTTCCACAGTATGACTTTAAACAGATCTACCTTGCATTTATTCAATTACATGTGGTTTTATAGCTCAAAAATACCTAGAAAAACAGGCATTATGACTGTGAGCGGGGTCGCCTCTCCACAGAGCTGACCTGTAACTTCGTCTGGTTTGGTCTTCATGATGATAGAAAGGTTTAATGCCATACTGTGAAACATTCAAGACAAAGCAATAACATCTCCACGGAGAAACGCATTTGACGGACCCTTCACCAGAAAAGTTCAAATGGAAGATTGAAAAAAATAACAACACCTTTATTAGTTAAATTAATCAGAAATTGTACGTAAATTCCCCCTGCATTTCAGATGGAATTTTCAGTGTAAATGACTCACCACTACTTCCTGTATTTTTGTACTTTTCTTCTCAACTTTTTCCCCCCCACAAACTGCCACTTAACTCATGTGAAACTATGATAAATACTGACCACACGTACTAACCCACAGAACCAAGTCATAATTATGAAAACCTGAAATCTGTTATACGCCCTTTAAGCGTGCTGTGTGGGAATGTGCTGCTTCACTGCGATGCTCCAAATCTCAGTAGTCTACAAACTAATGTGAGATTAATTACCAAACTTAGGCGTAAACAAACTTTGGAAATGATGGAGCTGCTTAAGGGAAAACTGCAGGGTTACAGCAAATAAGAGGGATAGCACCGAGTGGTAGATAAACTAAGTGAGCGGACTGGGGTGCAGTGATTAAACAGGTATTTAAGGCTGCGGTTTGGGCTACTTAACTTAAATAATGAGGCTAATAAAGAATGTTACTATAAATGGCCAATGTAAACTTCAGTCATTAGTCTTACAAAAGTCCATGAGCAGAATTCTCACTAGCATACTTAAAGGTGCACTATGTAACTTTTTGGCTGGGGTCCCGTCACCTGCTTGTTTCTATGGATATGTCATTGCTCTACCCGGAATGTTCCACAGTATGACATTAAACAGCTCTGTTACATTTATTAAATTACAGGTGGTTTTATAGCTCAAAAATATCTAGAAAAACACGCGTTCTGACTGTGAGCGGGGTCGCCTCGCCGCAGATCTGACCTGTAACGTGGTCTGGTTTGGTCTCCATGAAGATAGAAAGGTTTATTAATGCCATACTGTGAAACATTTCAGACAAACATCTCCATGGAGAAAAGCTTTTAACAGACCCTCCATAAGAAAAGTTCAACAATGCACCTTTAAAATTAAAATTAAATATTCTTTTTTATTATTATTATTTTGTTAACCTTCCAAATTATTTTAATTTTCAAAACATTAATAAGCAGAATCTACTATGCTACTTGGATAACTCACTTTGATACAAAATATTATGTCACGTTAAAGGTGAACTTTCTAGAGCTGGCATGTCACCTGCATGATTCCATGGAAACAGAAAGTTAAAACCACACTTCGGAACATTGATCCTTGGATATAGATATTTTACTTTATGCCATATTGTTGAAAACTATAGTCCAGGGAACAGCAATTCAGTTTTTCCAGGTTTGTGGAGATGTAATAACGCGGAAATTAAGGACATGTTTGTAAGCGTGATTAACATAACCCAAATGAAAAAACAAACAAACAAAAATACTAAAACGTATCAAACAGGAGCTTTAATTTATAACCTACAACCAGTTTTATTTTCAGTTTGTTCAGTAACACAGATCATGCAGTTCACCTTCCCATCGTGGTATGTCACTTTGCTCTTAATAACTAACACCACAATCAGACATGCCACTTCAATATTCCACTTGTAAATGGAAAAAAAAAGAAATAAATCAAATAAATTAGGCAAAAACAGTCAGGTTATGGGTTTATCTAAATGTTTATCAATGTGCAGACTGAACAGCATATGGGTGGTGTCAGGAGGCGGTTGGTGGTTGGGAAGTCTGTGGAAATATCAATTTTCTATCTATTTTCCAAAATCAATACTGGCTTTCAGAACGCTTATGTGGCCACGGGGTTACGAAGTGCAGGGTCAGAGGAGCTAAACAGAGGCACATCCATCTATGGCTGAGAAGCAAAGAGAAGCAAGAATCGTACTCCAGAAATCAATTTAACGCACTATACAAGCTACTTGGACGTGATTATGTTAGATTTCAAATGCAGGACGAGAGACAGTGTTGTTCTGTAGTTAAAATATCTACAAGTTTGAGCTTGGGCAGAATTTAGGTTCACAAACTTGCTTATGAAATATTGTGAATTTAAGTTAAGTCTTTATTAGTGACTATAATTATCCTAACCTTAGTTGGTTTGCACTGATAGAATAGATGGAAAGAATAGCAAATTTTGTATACAGAAACAGAGGATTAATTTAAATAAATAAAAAAAAAATAAAAATAAAAAAATAATAATATAAAATCAAAATAACATTTTAAATAAAAATAAAATAAAAATAAGGTGCACTATGTAAATTTTTGGTTGGGGGTCCATCAAATGCTTGTTTCTATGGGGATGTCTCCGCCTGGAATGTTCCACAGTATGACATTAAACAATTCTACCTTAAATGCATTAAATTACAAGTGGTTTTACAGCATACCTAAAAAAACAGGCATTTTGACAGTGAGCGGGGTCACCTCTCCACAGATCTGACCTGTAACTTGGTCTGAGAAAGGTTTAATGCCATACCGTGAAACATTCCAAACAAAGCATTAACATCACAGTGGAGAAAAGCATTTGATGGACCATCCACCAGAAAAGTTACACAATGCACCGTTAAAATTAAAATTACGTGAGTTATTTTCAATTATCTTAAATCCCTCTTGTCCCACCACATTTAACAACTAGTGTACAATATTTTATGACTTTATTGCTTTTATTACTAAACTGTAGACCTCTAAAAACGTTATGACAGCAAAATAACCATCCACTGAAAAAGAAAAAAAAAACATACTTTTCCAGTAAAAGTGACTCACCAAATACCACTAGCTCAGCGGGGTCACTGTCCTTCTCTCCCACCATGTTGGTTCCCACGCACACGTACATCCCAGCATCGCTTTTCCTGGTGTTGGAAATCATCAGCTTTCCTCCTCGAATCTGGGAGAAAAAATAAAAACAGATTTGAAATAAATTGCCGACAAAATTTATGAAAACGGTGATGGTAGCGAAAACGGAGAGGTGTGGGAGGAATCTGAGATCAGATGATGGAGGAGAAAAGGAAGGATCTTTGAAAGGAGATATTGATGCACGTTGGATGAGACACTGCTCTCCTCTTTTCTTGACAGATGGGATAGATTTCTGTAGATGGTCTGCAGCTCCAGGCCAAATCGCCATAGTAACATATTTGGGTTTGGAGAAGATAAGCTCTGATTCATCATTTTAGCACCATTCGCACATGCAGCCTGGCCCAGGAATTTACCTAGAGTTTAGCAAGAACAAAGCCAGAACTGATTTTCCTGCCATTTTTATCTGGCAATTTCACTGGTAAATTACGAGGAATACATAAGTTTTTTCTCTGAAATTTCTATTGTAACCATACTTTGGACAAACTTCATATTTGAGACTCGTTCAATCAAATTTATTGAATACAGACTCTTTAAAGGGCCCATATTATGCTGTTTTTTGATCTATGCTATAATGTTGTTTCCTCATCACAAACAGACTTGAAATTGTGTTTTGTTTCATTCACTCAATTCTTCTCTCAATCTGAAAACGCTCTGTTCCACCTTGTGATGTCATGTGGTCATACAGGAAGTGCTCCACTGTGTTTTTAAACTCCATACACCTTCAGTAGACTCATCTGGATCATTTCAGACCTGGAACTTCCAGTCTCTACTGAACTAAAGGTAAAACATACATGTTAACTTAAAAACTAGAGCTTCATGACATCACAAGGTGAAATACGACATTTTGAGCTTTGGAGATGTAGACAGAATAATAATAAAGGGTTACTCAAACATGTGTGAATTAAACACAACACAACAAAACACAACACTGGGTAAGTTTTTGATGAGGTAACAACACTGTGAGCTTAAAGCTCACAAGGGTCACTTTTGTGTAATATAGGACCTTTAAATACTTGCTCAAAATCTGTGAAAATTATGTAATTAAACTGTCAAGAAATATTAGAAACCGGAGTAGAGAGGAGTAAATGTCTGCCTTCATAAGCCATAAAATGGCTAATTGTGATGATTATGGTCAAATACAATCATTTTTATTTCTATTTCTAAGAAAAAAACTCTAAAATAATCAAATTTTGAAGCGGATGGAAACCTGCACACCTCCACATTTGGGAAAGGTCTCGTCTTCAGTGTGTTTGTTAAAAAGACACGCCCGCAGATTTAATCACTGGAAATCAATACTTTTCAACCACTATTGTCTTAAAGGACCAGCGATGATGGAGCAGTATTGATGCAGATACTCAATACCCAATAGCAAGTGCAAATGAAGTTAGAACGTGAAGAAATCTCCTGGCCACAATATTGAGTTTGCTGGGTTATGGGGATTATCTTGACAATTGTGTGGTTGGTTGAAAAAAATTGACACCTGATTTGATATTTGGTAGACCTACTCTATTCTATTACTGTAAATTTAAACCATTTTCTAAAATATGCTTGCATAATTTTAACTACTTAACATACATAAACAAATATCTTGAGAACAGCCAATGATTTTATATATAATGTAGGATTTGCTGTTACTTGTAAATTGGAAATATTAAAAAACAAATTTGGTGGTACGTCATCTGCACGATTCCATGGAAACAAAGTTACTTCGGAACATTCTCCATGGAGATAAGTTTTATGCCATACTGCAGACGATTATAGCCAAATAAACAACATTTCCATGGAAACAAGCTGAAGGAGGCCAAGCCAAATCAAGTCAGGTTTATGGAGATGCAAGCCCGCTCAGTGTAACCCTAACCCTAACACCACCAAAATGAAAAGAAATGTTTTATATTTTTGGGGTGAAAACTGAAAACTAACTGAACTGTAACTGAAAAGCCTGATAACATTTTCTATGTGAAACTTTGTATTTTGTGACTTACCGTGATCCTCTCGTCGCGATCATTCACTTTGATGTTGTTCCTCTTCCAGGAGATGGTGGGCTCCGGGTGGCCTCTGGGGGGGATACACTCCATGACCGCTGGTTCTCCGGCTGCTACCACCACATCACTGGGGGTCTGCCGGAAGTCGTCTCTCAAAACTGGAGGAGAAGAGAGAAAAAAGAAGAGATATTCATTAGATGCTGTAGGCCAATACAGACTAGTGACGGGATGAGAACTGGTATTAAAGGCCGTGTACCAAACCAAAATTTATCTTTGACGCCAGTAAGTTTATGACCTTTTTTCAAAACTATCAGTGTATCAGAATGGAGAGTAGCTGTGATGGTAAAGCTAACATCTACTAGCATGCTAATGTGCACTTCCTCATTAGAAAGCATATTGTCTGATAAATACTGTACATGCAGACAGAGCACAGCGACTTATACTATAGACCATATAAATGGACAAAGCTAACACAGCTTCCGGCTCCATCGACTCTGGCTCCAACTGACTTTACACTGAATAATTATCACCCCTCTCTCTGTAACTGCTGCAGTAGCCTCATCATTTTGGTCTTAAAATGTTTGTATTAACTCGCTCTACATGACTCTGGTGTTTTTATTTCGTCGTTTTGTACGTAAATAAATTCCTGTTCCTCAAGTCTTAGTCCACTTCTTTATACAGTCTATGATCTGTACATGGGGAAGACACATTTTGTCCACATACATGGAAAAAAAATCAGGTAGAGGGCCTTTAAAAAATACACACTGCGTGGTATACCATCATATTGTAGTGGTAAAAGGAGAAATTCAATTTGTCAACTGGACAAAGGTTTATTTGGTCGTTTCGCAGCTCATCCAAGCTGCATCTTCAGTTTTTCACTCCAGTTGACAAATTGAATTTCTCCTTTAACCATGGATTCAACCTGGACGACTGAGGGATTCTACACACATCATATTGTAGTATTTTTATCATGATTAGCATACAGCACAATTTTCACATCCTCCCTTCGCCGATACCAGCTAATGTTATACAGACATCTGACCTTTCCGATGATGACAGCATTCAAATTAAAAATGATCCTCCCTCATCCTGTTGGTGAGGTGTGATCGCACCTAGCATAAGCGGACACTAGCACTAGTGATACAACATAAATAATATAAGTTAACATGGTCCGAGTCTCGACGGGTTTTCATTGACTCCATGTCTTCTACTGCAACCCCGCGCATCAATAATATAGGCTGTGCTAGCTGACACGCACAAAACCGAGATGAATTATTCAAACCAACCCACACACATACGAGCTAGCAATGTCCCCCGGTGTATGCACTGGCGTAAATCCACTTGTGGTCAACCAAACAAGCCACTATTCAAACAAGTACGTGGCATAGATCAACAAGGACGTGTTTTGACGATTTTATTTCAATTTTGGCTCACTTTTCCACGCTCATTCATAAAACATGCCGACATTTTTCTGGAGTGAAATCACCGCGACTCGTATGTCCTTCGAAATTCAACTGCTGTCAACACGGAGTGGCCTATAGTACCTGGAGGCGAGGGGCTTTTCCCTGATCTCATGGCAGTCTCCAGAGCTGCTCAGCCTCTCCGGTTACATGAGAGGAGGATGGTTTCGTAGTTAAAGATGATGTACTGACAACAGCGCTGTATCGGGGGAGGCCAAAGCTATGCTAGGCCTGCAGGCTACAGTCTGGCCTAAGCCACTCTCGGGATTCAACAAAGAGCTGCACCAACGCAATGGCTCCAGTGGCTTTTCTCACCGGATCAAATGTAGAGGAAGTGGAAACAAAACATAAACTCTTACAGATGGACAATGCAACTTTTATTTTAGAGGGTCCGCTACCTGCTTTGTTTCCATGGAGATGTTATCGCTTTGCTTTAAAGTTACAGAGATTGGCATGTTATTTCAGTATGGATTGCTCAAAATACCGTGAAAAGCATGCATTGTTCTTAATGCCATACTGTGGAACAATCTAGAGAAAGCAATAACATCTTAGTGGAAAAGGAAAAGCTACATAGTGTGCCTTTAAAGCTGCAAAGTTTAAAGGAACCCTATTTTATTTCAGAAAATGACTATCTTTCAAAATCATTATGCTGTGAACGTAATGATGGAAAAACCTCTTCTTAAATATCAAAAAGTTTATCTGAGAATCTGGGATAAGTGTAGATCCGCAATTTAAAACATTGGAAATTCAAATCGTCTAATTGTTAATCTACTTTTATACGTTTTGTAATATCCAACAAATCCAAAAGTTGGTACAAACTTTAAGCCTGGATTCAAATTTCTTTTGCAGGGGACATATCAGTTCACTTGAATCAAACCTCTGCTCTCAATAAAACCTTTTAGTAACTCTGTGAACCTGAACTGAAGCTCATGGTATCAATGCATGACTGATAATTAATGAATGTGGGTTGATAGAAAATCTGATCTGCATTCATCATGGAGACTTCACTGATGAAATTAATAAATCATACGTCCCCGCTCACGTCTCCTCCTGCTGAACTGTGTAAACTCAGACAAAGACAGTCTCACTTTGCTTTAACCTTAAATGAAGAAGTCAAATCACAAAGAGTTGCCCTAATTTGCCCCGACTGCTGCTCACTGATGTCGGAGCGGAGTGACTAAAAAGCTGTCAGGAAAATAGAACCCGGGTCGCACTTTGTTTAAAATGCTCTTTAAAGTACTACTAGACACTTTCAGAGTATGCTTACAGAATTTCAATGTTTTGCTTTTGATTTTATGAGTTTTGTACTGATGATTAAAGGTTCTATATTACACAAAATTGACTCCTGTGAGTGTTTAGTTGTGTTAGAATGTTGGTACCTCCTGAAAAACATACCTGGAGTTCTGCTTTGTTTCATTCATTCATTCATGTTCGAGTAACCCTTTATTATTAGTCTGTCTACATCTACAAAGTTCAAAATGCTCTGTTCCACCTTGTGATGTCATGTAGTGGTAGTTTTCAGCTACCTTTTACCTTTAGTTCAGTAGAGATTGGCGATTCCAGGGCTGAAATTATCCAAATAATTCTAGTGAATATGTATGGAGTGGAAATACAGTGGAGCACTCCCTGTATTACCACATGCCATTACAAGGAGGTGTGTTTTTCAGAGAGATTTCAGAGAGATTAATATTAAAAGTTTGCTCAGGGCTAATCAGCTACATGGTGACTAATAGAGCACAAGACCTATAATTTGACTTAAAATCTGTTTCTGAAACGTTATAAACGTTAGTTACTAAAGCATTTTGCCAAACCTTGTGTTTAAATGTGCTTTTTGGACTTAGAGATGTCTTTGAACTCTTAATATCTGAAATTTTCTAAAAGTTTATGGGAAAAATGAATGGAAAATTTCCTCTCAGAACTGGAGCGGGCAGTCACTGTTGAGCTCCATTACGCTACGAGGTCAGCGATATTAGAGATTATACAAACTCCACAAACAAAACCCTATACTGTCCAAGAATCAAACCCTATGTATTCTTATTGTAATAAAACCAAACCGAAATATGCAAAAACCTCTCAGGATACCATCGAAGGGTCACTGTCTCAAGTGATAAACAACACCCCACCTACACTGACAGCACCCATGGGCGAACAAAGCGCCAGGACATTAGTATTATCACCAGCACCCATACATCTACCCTTCTGCCCCACCCACCACCCGCCACCCGAGTGAATGCCTACTTTTGGAGAACATTTCTTTATCTGAAGTACCTCGGCTTCTGTGGAGAATTCATCACATCTGGGTGTCAAGCTCTGCGCCCCGGGACTCATTTCTCGTGGTGTCAAGATAGCGTGGCGTCCTCTCTGAATGGGGCTGTGTGGGTGTGAGTGAGGAGATAAATCTGCTTGGTCTGTTGGTAATCAAGGTCATGGAAAACAGCCACACCACTGTTTAAGGCGGAGCGGTGATTTTTCAGTTCCTCATTAGCTAACAGGGTCTAGGCTTGGCGCGAGCTGATAAAGGACTATGCTGTTCAGTGTTGGTTTTTATTGTCACGGTATCTCAATTGCGTTTGGAGAAGTGATGTGGTGGAACGAATGGTTGGTGGTTTGGTTTGGTCTCTTAGCAAGAAGGTTCTAGGTTAGATTTTGTGTTGAGTTTGCATCTTCTACCTGTGTCTGATTGGGGTTCCTTTGGGCAGACCTGTATCAAATTTTCTGATCTATGTTATACTGTAATGTTGTTTCCTCATCAAAAACATACGTGGTGTTTTGTTCACAAATGTTTAATACACAAACCCTGCATATTCAGGCTTCTTCTCTCAACAGAAAACAATCTGTTCCACCTTGTGATGTCATGTTGTAATACAGGAAGTGCTCCACTGTTTTTTAAAACTCCATACACCTTCACTAGAATTATTTGAATAATGTCAACCATGGAATCTCCCATCTCAACTAAACAAAACATAAAAGGTTGTTAACTTGAAAATTACTGCTTCATGACATCATAAAGGATTACTCAAACATGTGTCTCAAACACACAACTCCAAGTATTGTGTGTGTGTTTTTGATGAGTTAACAACATTATAACATGACTTAAAGTTCACAAGAGTCAATTTTGTGTAATATAGAACCTTTAACATTCTTTCATGATCGTTGTCTAATACATAACAATTTCTCTAGTATGTGAAGCTTTTTGAAATAGAAGTTTTTGAATGATAAAGTAAAGCTAATGTGTCCAACGTTTTCATAAATTACACGTTTTGACAATGCTTGCTTTTGTTGCTTATTTCCCATTCTACAAGAAAGTCCCATTATCTTTTCAATTCCGTGTTCAGATGGCATCAGTGACCTTATGTATCTCTGGTGTTGCCAAATCTCCAATCACTATTCACACCATATTACTGATCCGGACCTAATAGTGAAAGAGCCTGTCCCATCACGCAGGCAGAGATGGGGACTGGGGGACTGCAAGGGGAGAGGAAGTGGCCTCACGTACCCCATGCAACGAGAGGTTAAGACTCACTGCGGTGACTCTCTTCGCATCTGAGTCGAAGAAGCCCGAGCAGAAGTTTATTAGACACTGGCAATTACCCAGAGACTCCTCGGGGGCCCATATTAAGCAGGTGAACTTTGACCCTCCCTTAAAACCCCTGGAACAAAGCCACGATAATCCACAGCAGAGGGCCCAAAAGGTGTGCTTTAATCAAAGCCGGCACTTCGGAAACACATGGATGAGAAGACGAAGGATGAGCGCAGCATAAACCCGGATATGGATCTGTTTACACTGAAAGATCAAATACGAGTCTGCCACTAAACGAGCAGCGGAGCCCGTTCTCAGAAAACAGACACGCCACGGAATAACTTAGCAAGATTTAGAAAAAGGACGACAAATTCAAGATAAGTTCGGGTTAGCGAGTGTGAAAGCTCATGTTTTTATAGTGCGGTAATTTGAAGCATTGTCACAGCAAAGTCCTACTGGGGACTGGGGACTAAGCTGCACAATATATTGCAATGTTACTGTAATATCAGCAATATAACAAACATATCAATGTGTTACTTACTTTTATTCAGTTAGGGTTAGGGTTTTTGTTATGATGTTTTTAGTTATAGCTTAAATGGTCCTGATTAAGGCGAGCTTTATTTTGACCTATCAACCTAGCCTATAATTAATATATATTTTTTATACTGTTCAGGCCAAACAAAACTATGTTCACTGAAACTACACTACCCATGATTCCTCTCATAATTAAGCATATAAAAAGACCATACCAATGAAACAAAACAATGGAAATGGTGCTGTATCTGATTTTTACCGTGTTAAAAACATCAAATCGAGAAGTTTGTTTTAAACTTTTTGCAATGATCCAAAGATTTTCCTTACTTTCCTAGCATATTTATAGCATCCTAATTATTTTTTATTATTTTAAAAGCACAAGGCCAGAGTGGAATTTGCCATGACAGTAATGCATGCTAACAGTGTAGTTCCTGATTTGCAGCCAATAAATAACTCATAGAATTATTAGATGCAGACAGCACACAGCGATCTCATAAAAGTATATATGTGTATTGGGGCAAAGCAGATTTTATGCAATTACAAGAAAAAAAAGTCAGGTACAACCCCTTTAACTTCCACCTATGTATTCTCTATACAAACATGCAATGCCCTTTACTGAGCAAATCCCCTGTCCTTGATACATCCAGCCATTAGGGTCTTGACAATGATATCTGGCTCTAAAATCTCTGGCTTCTGGTGCTCGTGGGAGATTGCATTGAACACTGACAAAGCCATCAGTCACAGGGCAAAACAAATGACACCCACCTGTGTACGGCATACATCAGCCTATGGCCCATTCTGATAGATTGCCTGCTTACAAATTACTACAAATAAATCATAAATAAATATAATAAAAGAAGATGAGAAATTAGTCTGCGTTATTACATTATCCGCAAAAGGTACACTTGATCTACTGCAGGGAGCCTCGAGGATATCATGGCATCATTTTAGCATTTAATTGGACATAAAAAACACCTTTGGGGCCAGGTTGGGGCTCACTTTTAATTAAACGGCTTTATCGCGGTCATTAATGTTGAAGCGTGTGACAGTGACCCCCACCAGCGCCTGCTCCACCTTCAGGGATAAATATTCAGATGGTGTGGACAGGATGACGGATAGTCCCCTGGCTGCGGAGCTCAGGGAGGGTGGGGGTCTCCGGGTGGGGGTCCCGCGGTGAAGGTTCAAGTCAGGCATCTGTCAGTCCATCAGCTGAAGCCTGTCCACACCAGCCGATCACATTACAGCGGGCTTGCCATATTGTTTGGGCTGCAGCTCTGAACCCAATCAACAAAATCTCTGGGGTGTCATGTTAGCAAAAAGGACATGTAGCTTGGTTTTTAGTGCACTAGAATTGTTTTGTGTGCATAAAGAATATAGGGGGTCATTAAAGGGCCCATATTATGGTATTTTCTGATCTACAGTATGTGGTAATATTGTTTCTTCAACAAAAACATAGTTATGCTTTGTTTCCACACACCTTCACTAGAATCATTTGGATAATTTCAGCACTGGAATTGCCAATCTTACCTGAACTAAAGATAAAATGTGTTAACTTCAAAACTCCCCCTACATGATGTCACAAGGTGGAATGATGTTTTTGATGAGGTAACAACATTATAACATGACTTAAAGCTCACAAAAGTCAATTTTGCGTAATATGGGCCCTTTTAAGTACAGGAAATGCCAATTCTAAGGTGTTCAGGGCACTTTAATAATGCATAAGAGAAGACCTTTTAAGAGCTGGACAATGGTTTTTATTGTGCCGCTCGTGTCAGGGTACACATTTGGTGCCACAGCTGCCGTGCGGAGTACCGGGATCCTCTCTGTGTTTGCGTTTGGGGGTGGGAGGGTGAAAGGGTGGGCTTGGGGGCTGTTTTGGACATCTGTCTCCTGAGCATCTTGGACTGTCCCTCTTCACACCCCCCTCAGTGAAGACAACGCAGCGCCAATATCCTGCACGGGCCCTTTCATGTGCGCCGATAATGGGAGATAGGAATCGGCGGGGGCCCACTCGGGATAATGAGAGAGCTTTCCATGTTATTGCCTCGTGTCACACCTAAAAGGAGCACGGGGGATTCTGGGGGTGTGGGCGTTTGATCAACTGATAATGCTGCCAAGTGGGGTAGAGTAGTTTTTTGTGTTTTGTTACAAGATTTGAACTGAATACTGTGGAGAAGGTGGTTATACTTGCTAAATTTAATCTTAAAATGTTTTTGGAAATGTAAAGACAGATTTTGTGTATTGAGTTGAAGTTTATATACAGCCATTTTCTTGTTTTATTTATTGATTTTCATGCTTTTTTAAAATCGTACTAGATTTTTCCCTCAATTTCCTAATCAAAAAGCATCCTCATTATTCATCACAATGAGTTTATAAGTGCTTTTCATATAGGGAAGGTTTGTCGCCAGAGTAAGCTAACAACAACTAGCATGCTAACAGTGTCCCAGCCTTACTACCTGGTTCGTAGACAATAGGACTAACAGGAACAGGCACAGGAGCTGAAAATTTGCACTTGCCATACTTTTATATATAATGTATGGATCAAATCAGCTTTAAATGTTGGTTTTGTAACGATGTCCGATTGCATTGCCAAATAAATTTCTAAACCAGGCCTAATCAAGTCAAAGAACATTTATAAACCTGTATAGCTGGTCATAGAAAAAGCCTGTACACCCCACTTTGAGAGACTCTACATTAGGGTCCTCCAACACTGTCAAGAACCTCTTATCAGCGCGTTGTGACATACGACCCAGGATCGCCCACCTTCTTTTCGGCTTAAAGTGTAATTCCAGTTTTTAATGCAGCTTTCCTTTGGCTCCTTGGCCTCGGATGGGTCCTTTTTACTGCCGTGAGTAAATGGCCTTACATGCTTTGGCTCTCTGAAATGCTCTTACGATGCTGGGAATGGTGGACAGGAGCCAGAGCTAGGGCTAAATGAATGGGGGAGAGAGAGGAGCGGGTAGGGCATTTCAATTACCTCTTCCAGGAGCCCGGAGAGGTCACCTTCCTGGAGCTGGGTTGGGCTAAAGGGAGGAGGTGCTATGGTACTCTGGCCATGCACTACGCGGTTTCTTCCAGATTGAATTTGAAAGTAAAATGGGGCGGGGATGTAACTCAATATAGCGTATGATTTTGTTAGCGAACGCCATGACATGTTCTTGATTACGAGGCATTCTTAAAGGTTACAGGATTTGATAAGGAAACAAGAAAACAAGGTGCATACGTAGAATTTAAATCAAATTCCATCTTCATTTCATCTTTAATTCTTCCAAAAAATTTAAAACAGTGCGCAACATATATTTAATAACTTTTTGTATTGTCAGGACTTGATGCTAGTTTCTGTCTCAAATGTAAATAGCAAAACTGGCTTAAATATGTAACTTTTCTGGTAGAGGGTCCACCACCTGCTTTTTCCTAAAATGTTCTACAGTATTAAATTTTACTATTTCCATGGCAGACCACAAACAAGCAGAAAACATCACCCGACCATGTTACAGGTCACATCTGTGGAGAAGTGCAGAAGAAATGCATGTTTTGAGGGATAAAAACACCTGCAATTTAATAAATACAAGATATTTGTTTAATGCCATCCTGTGGAACATCCCAGGCAATGCAATAAGATCACCATGGAGACAAGCAGATGACTCTCCACCAGAACAATTACAAAGTGCACCTTTAATAAATAATGAACCCAATGCTAACTTGTGATGTTTGTTGTAATTTCTACTATTGAGCGCACCTGAATATGAGCCGCATCAACTAAACTTTAAAAGATTTCTTTTTTTTTTTAAACATATATAGGCCGCAGGTGTCCACGTCTTCAAGAACGTTTCCAAGTTTGGGCCATCTGCTTTTATTGCTTCTGAAAGCTTTTGTCGTCTTTTTGCATTGAGTCTGTTCGTCACGCTGCCATCGCCAGCATCTCACCATCGACTCACTGATGCCAAGCTTATGTGCAGCAGCTCTGTTTCCTTCTGTGACTGCCAGATCAATTGTCTTTAACTTAAAAGCTTCATCATATGGATTTCTCGGTGTGTTTTTCCATGAGGAAGGTGTGTGTATGAAGCACAAAATAACCTCGACGCATCATCTCTTCCACCTGTTTGTCTCGCTCTTACACCCTTGTCACTTGTCTCCTGCAGAAAGAGCCGCTGTCCTGTCCATGGATCTGGTCCTGTCTGGGATCATACAAGTGTCTCGTAGGATTTCAGCAGATTTCAGGCTCTCACGGGGGGCGGGGCTAGTTGTATCAATCAGGTATGAGTGGATGTCCGGCTACTGAAGTTTGAAACATTTCTTCTTGTCATTTACGCACTCACCTGCATTTAACCCATATGGGTCATTAAGATGTACCCACTCACTATTGTTAATTTAGCATCATAACTTATAATCAAATGGTGATAAACTGTTTCAGCTAGCGTTGCAACTCCACAGACAGCAGCGCTTTCTGCACTCAGGCTGCGAGCACATCCACTGTGTTGATAAAACAAATAATCCGTCCATATATTAGCCGCATCGTTGTATAAGCCGCAGGGTTCAAAGTGTGAGAAAAAAGTAGCGGCTTATAGTTCGGAAATTACGGTAGATAATCACATAGGAAAAAAATCAGTCTATAAAGAAGGCATCTGTATCTAGTATAACTTAGATTTCATGACTTGTGTATTGCAATGCCTTAGTGCTAGCTTCAACGCTAAATGCTAGCAGTAACCGCTAATCCTCTATTAGCAACTGTGGGCTCATTATTTCTTTATTTTCTAGTATTGGGATTACAAAGCTTTCACTATAGTCTATCCTTGTTTGGGTTTCTATGGACCACCACAGAGACCAGTGCTTAGCCCTGTCAGCTGAGCCAGTTTAGTAACAGCTGTGGGGGCCCCTCCCTCCTGGACCCCCCTGGCCCCCAACCCCCCCACCCTCCAAAACCACTGCCCCTCCCACCTTCACCACCTCCGAACCTCTGCTGACCACCACAAAGCAGCTGGTGCCACTGGTCAGGCTGAAAACCACATGAAAAATCAGACACCTACAAGCGTGAAAAGAGTTTTTGGCGTATTTCAACATGACAGGAAAGATAGAAATAAAGACACATTTTTTTATTATTAAAAAAACGTGTCACCAAAAAGCCTGAAGAGGGTGCAAGAACAAAATCTGCTTGCATAGTGAAAAGTGAAGCTGTTTGTATGAAGCTAAAAACAAATGTTAGTTACTGTCAAAGTTGCTAATTGATATGATCAGAGGATGGCAGGGATGTATAGACTTTAAAAACACAGAGGAGCTTGTTGAATTAGCACTTGCTATACTGCTATCTGCTAACATATTTTTGGAGCATTTGAACATGACAGAAAAGATATAAATAAATGCTTTGTTTTTAAATTTTTACCCTAATAATAATTATGGCAAAGTTCCACATTCATAGATATAAATGTAGTAATTAAAACATATTTTTAATGTTCTAAAAAGATTTTGATTTGTATGTTAGATCCATTGCACCATCAGATAACCAGAAAGCAATATATATATTTTTTTTTATTAAATTGTGGATTTTTATTTTTTTTATTTTTTATTATTATTTTTATTCAGCTACTTTTACTATTACTTTTTCAATATATATATATATATTTTTCTTGGTGCACTATTTTCCTTAAAGGTGCACTGTGTAACTTTTCTGGTAGGAGGTCTGCCACAAACTTTTGATGGAGATATTATAGCTTTGCCTGAAAGGTTTCACAGTACAGCATTAAACTCATCTTTACAGGTGTTTTATTGCTCAAAAAACAGTACAAAAAAAACATGCATTCCTATAAAGAGTGAGCTCACCTCTCCACAGATCTCACCTGTGACTTGGCCTGAAGGCATTGTGAACCAGTCTCCGTGGATATAGATGAGTGTAATGCCATACTGTGGGACATTTCCATGAAGACGAGCAGAACACAGTGCACCTTTAATGGCTCACACCCTGCACTTTCCCCATGGCCTTTATGGTACGTCAGTGTTATAAATTGAATGATATATATCAGTAAAAAATAAAAAATAAAACCCTACAGATGCGCATATACCACCACAGTGTAAACGCCATTTCGCTAATCCACAGCAAATCAATAGGAAATCTTCCCTTTGTCGCGCTGCTTTAGTGAAGAGATTCAAAATAAATGCTTCAAACTCGGCGGATGATGGAGCGCTATATTGTTTGCAAAATCGATCTCGACCCTGAAAGTTGACAGAAAATCTCTTTGGAGCAAATTACCATCATGTCAGAAGGACCTGGCATTTTTCACACCTCGCTGCTATACGGAAAAGCAATTATTATTAGACGGTTGGCTGTGATAATGTTGTAATGAAATCCACAAGCTGAATATATGGCTCTTATTAGCATAGATAAAGCAGCGCTACAAGCTAATCATGGGGCCCGACTCCGCCACGTTTCGTTTTGTTAATACTGGCGTCATGCAAGCGCCGCTGTTTACAATGGTTTTAGATGCGTTATCGGAGACAATTGAAATGAAAATGAGCCCCAGCCACGCAATTCTATGTCGAGCGAAATTGAATACGGTTATCTGTTGTAGAGTGATGCTTGGCACGTTTTTAAGTGCTCAAAAAAAAGGTCTTACATATACCAGTGGGAATGAGGAATATGGAATGCTTTTTTATTTATTTTATTATTTATTTATTTATTTTATATATTTTTATTTATTTAATGTATTCATTAATTTAGTTGTATTTATTTTATTAATTTAGAGTTTGAGGAAGGAAGCAATATAAGCAATGTTAGTTTATTTGAGCAATTTGAACTGTTTTATACATTTTTTGTTCTTGATTGACATTTTTTTCCAAAGAGTAGGATGATAAATAAATAAATAAATAAAGAAGTAAATAAAAATGTATTTACATAGTAGTGGGCAGTAAAAACAAGGTTAAAGTGTAAAAAAAAAAAAAAAACTAAAGAAAATATACAATGAAATAGGGATGTAGTTATAAGTAATATGCTAGATTCCAAATATTGTAAATGTGGACATTTTCTTAAAGGTGCACTAGGTAACTTTTTGGTAGGTGGTGCGTCACCTGTTTGTTTCTATCACTGCTCTGCCTGGAATGTTCCAGAGTATGACATTAAACAGCTATCTTATATGTATTCAATTAAAGGTGGCTTTATATCTCAGAAAAACAGGCATTCTGACTGTGAGTGGCGTCACCTCTCCACAGATCTGACCTGTAACTTGGTCTGGTTTGGTCGTCATGAAGATAGAAAGGTTTAATACCATACTGTGAAACATTCCAGACAAAGCAATAACATCTCCACAAAAGCTTTTGATGGACCCTCCACCAGCAAAGTTACACAATGCACCTTTAAACTTTTGAAAATCACTGAATCCCATTTTTCTACATTTTTGAAATTCTTTATTTCACTCCCTTGGAATACCCATGATCACGAGAGGGGGAGGCTTCTGTGCACACGTATGTACCTTGTCATATAAAGTACATGGGTTACTGACAGGCTGGACTATGGGCCCATGTGATAATAAAGGCCAAGTCGGGGCAGCCATGTTAGCAAGGCGCTACATTCATGTGACAATAAGATTATAAGAGTAAGCTGGTTCACGCATTAGGAGCACGCCACCTCAAGAATGTAGTGTGAATTATATAACATGTTCACAGCAGTGGGACGATGCCAACATTTGAGAGCTGAGATTTTTGTAGCGCTGCTGATGTTTAAGTGATTGGGCCTGTTAATATAGACTATACATAGAAGTGTACACGTCAAGCCTCTTAAGAGCACTGCCTTTAACTTGTCTAACTATGAATCCAAGGGCCCATTTTACTTCTGATCTATGTTATAATGTTGTTTCAAATAATTTCCCTTGTCAAATAATTTTCCTTTTAAATAATTTCCCTTGTGAATCAATAGTTTGTCTAAGTCTAAGTCTAAGTTTCCTCGTCACAAACATATCTGGAGTTGTGTTTTGTTTCATTCACACATGTTTAACACACAAACTCTGCATATTTAGGCTGAATTCTTCTCTCAGACTGAAAACACTCGTGGTAATACAGGAAGTGCTCCACTGTGTTTTTAACTCAATGCATCTTCACTACAATCAGTTGGATGATTTCAGACCTGGAATTGCCGATCTCTACTGAACTACAGGTAAAAGGTAGCTGTTGAAAACTACCACTACATGACATCACGGGGTGGAACAGATGTAGCCAGATTAATAATACAGGATTACTCAAACATGATGAGATAACAAAATTGTAACATGGCTTATAGCTCATAAACGGCTTTAACTATAAAACCTGCCAAGTGGAGCATTTGCTACCTGCTCGTCTCCACGGAGATGTTACCCCTTTGTCTGAAAACGTCCACAGTATGGCATTAAACACAAGCAGCTATCAAATTACAGGTGTTTTAATGGCTAAAAAAAACTGGCTAAACATACATTCTAACTGTGAGCAAGGTTGCACTTTCACAGATCTGACCTGTAACTATGCCTGTGTCCCAGATGCTTGTCTCCATGGAGGCAAATGAGTTTAAAGTCATACAAAATTCCAAGCAAAGCAATAACATCTCTATGGAAACAAGCAGGTGCCAGACCCTCTCCAGAAAAGTTCCACAGTGAACTTTTAAAGTGTACAAAGCACATATGGGTGATACCTGTGAGACTGGACAGCACCCAGGTTTTCAAAGGTCAACTTATGTTCTAATTTGGCATTGAAAATAACACCTAACCTTTAGCCAACTTTGTAATTCTATTAAGTAATTGCATACGGGCTCCTCTCGAGTTCCTGGCAAAGATGATCTGATAAAAAAGTAATAATTATAAAATGATTAACGAGCAGAGTTGAAATTTTGAACCGCTGGCGGAGCTCTCCTCTTGGCTGAATGTGTGCGGTGATGTGAAGGCTGAGGCTAACGTTTATAGCTCATGTTAAGACTGCAAGATTCATCGCAATCAAATCGAAATTTGAATGGCCACAATTAGCAAACAGCTACAAGTCTAAGTACCGTAATTTCCTCCACAAAACAATAAAATATCCAGTCTTATCTGCATAAAAACTGCAAACCCTGTAGTGATTCTATGTCAGTGTTTGTGTCAATTTTCCTAGACGCGTTTAAAATCTACACTTTGAACAGAAACTTAAACCGCAAATCACGCACACTCATACACCAGTGTACACAGACACTGGGGGTGAGGTGGATTAAGTGTCTTGCCCAAGGACCCAACAACAGCATTTATCTGTGGGAGCTAGAATCGCACCGCCAACCTTCGAATCAGGGGACAAAAGCTACCAACTGAGCTACTGTGCACTCTTATTCTGCGAAAACAAAAACAAAACTACTAAGCTGGTAATTTAGAATATATAAACATCTTTTGAGAAGTGATTCTTGTATTATTTCAGTTCATATTTCAGTGCTTTGGTCAATTCTTCTGAACGCTTTTAAAACAGGATTAAAACATAAACTGCAAATCAAGTCGCTTGTCAGAAAACTCAGAAAACAATCTGATATTTTTCCCAAATCGTACAGCCCGCCCTCACCATTCTATAGCTGTGGTAGCCCCTCCTGGCTCCCTTCACACCTCCTGTTCACATGATACACTCAAACAGAGCAGAACGGGCTCCAGGCATGTCAGAGCCAACTGATTGAAATAGCCATATTTCGAGGCGAGAGGGGGTCGTATTAAAATACACTTGGCAAAGGGAGTTTTCACACATCGAAACCCCCAGTGCCCGCCCGGCTCAACCTGTTACTGCAGAAACAGCCCCAGATTATTGTGCAATGGGGGATAGAGTGTTTTATCACGAACATACTTGATTTTTTATGTATTACAGCATTTATAATCCATATAGTTTAAAGGTGCATTGTGTAACTTTTCTGGTGGAGGGTGCGCTGTTTTTCTAGGTATTTTTGAGCTATAAACCCACCTGTAATTGAATAAATGTAAGGTAGAGCTGTTTAATGTCATACTGTGGAACATTCCAGGCAAAGAAATTACATCTCCATAGAAACAAAAAGGTGACAGACCCCCAACAAAAAAGTTACACAGTGCACCTTTAAAACTGAGCTGGAGGGCAGGTCCTATGGTGGAATTTGCTGCTGAACTGTCAGGCTGCAGATTTATTGACTTGTTTATGGTTAATATTAATTACTGGGCCTCTTCACATGAAACAAAAACTGACACTGACACAAGTTCAATGTTTTCTCTGTTAAAATAAATAAACAAACCAGTGTCTTGCCCAAGGACACAACAACAGCATTCATCTGTGGGAGCTGGAATCGCACTGCGCCAATCAGTGGGTCAGTGGATCTGACCGCTGATGATGTTTATGTTGAGAGTGAGATTCGAACCGCCAGCCTTAAGATCCGTGGAAATCACTCAACCAACTGAGCTACTGTCACCCCCATACTGCATACATACATACATATATAAATGCATAAATATAGATTATGAACGTAGGTATGCTATATTGACTTATCGTTCAATATGTGTTAGATGGAACAATAGTTTTTGGGGGTCATTTTTATCGTGAATACTTTCTCTTAGCACCAGTGGGGAACTTTTTGTTATTTTTCTGTTCTACGATGAGGTTTGAGCTGCAGAGGATTAAAAACATGGTTTTTATGACTCATTATAGACACAAAATAAATACTAAAAGTGTTTCATTCTGCCATTTCTTTATTGCAGTTTGTGTTTTTTAACCATATTATATACATTTGGAGTAATTTTTTGGAGATAATTCTGCTTTTTTGTTATTACTATTTTGGTTTATTATCCATATTTACTTCATCAATATGTTGCGCTTCAAAATTTGTTATCATGACAGGACTATATGGACGCAAACTATGTCACATCTCTCCTGATTTCAGTGTAAATGCTCCAGTGTCGGTCACTGTTCACCTGTGTGTGGTCTCTCGCTGGTCTCTCTCAGTCCACTCTGCTCTCACAGCCTGCAGCCTGGAGGTTAATCCAGTACAAACCTGCTCTGGCATGGCCCGCCTGGATGAGTGACCAGTGAGTTTGGGCCAATATTTTATCTCTGTGTTTCATCTGCAGAGCTCCTGACGGCACACACGCACACACGCACACACACACACACACACACACGTACGCCCTGCACCACACAGACCACACTCAGAGAAGGCTGGACTCCAATTCTTCCAAAAAATTGAACTCCCAGGCACTTGGGTTTTTCCATCTAAAAACTACCTCACCTTCGATCTGTCAGCCACATCAGATAACCATAAAGCAAGAAAAACTGTAAATATTGATCTTTTTTAAATTAATGTTGTAAATAAAAAAATAAAACTCATTCATTCATTATTGCACTAATTTCTCTCATGGCTCATACCCTGCATATATCATACCCTGTCCTTTATTATGCATCATTGTTATAAATTGTATGAGATATTTGAGTTCATATATTAAAAAAAAAACACAAGTGTGCTTCTACCATTAAAATGTAAATCCCTTATCGCTAATCCACAGCAAATCAATATGAAATCTCCAGTTTGTGGTGCATTAGTGAAGGTGTGAAGGCACACACGGCACTCTCATTGCACCAAACTGAAGGATGGGCTGTAAATCTTGCAGCAGCTCCCAGGCGCTTGGACATATTAACATATTAATTACAATTTTAATTATGTTTTAATGTATTTTATTATTATTATTATTATTATTTTTTTTTTTTACATTTATTTATTTATTTATTTTTATTTTGTTTTATTTAATTCATGGTTTATATACCCTGCATATATACTCTATCCTATATTATAAGCATTGTATTAAATGTGAGATATTTGAGTTCATATTAAAAAAGCCTATATAAGCGAACCTCTACCATTAAAATGTAAATGCCTTTTCATTAATCCACAGCAAATTTAAAGGAACTCTTCTGTTTGTGACTCCCTCTCACTTTGCACTAAACCAGCCACACTCTGAGAAGGCTGGTCTGTAATACTTCAAAAATTGAACTTGTAGCTGCTCCCAGGCGCTTGGATTTTCCATCAAAAAGTATCTCACTGAGCAGAGAAAGCTTTCATCAACACAGTCTAGGTTCTGGCTGCTTTTCCATTCTTTTGACATGTCCTTGGGCTAAACGTCTAGTGTTTCCTTCTGTGCTTCTGGCGAGAATAACCCTGGCACATGACCTTCTGACGAGAGAAGTAAGAAAAAAAAAATCCTTACAGGGATCGATATCTCTACATTATCAAAAAGCAGAATGCAAGATTTATTTGGCTCCTTGCTACGTGTCTAATGGAGGCTGGTGATAAACAGTGCGTGCTTGTGTCCTCCAAAGCTGAAATACCCAACAGGGAGCAGTCAAGGTGAATGGATCTGTGGTCAGATCAGTCAAATGAATGAAGCCATAGAGACGCTGGTTTATTGTTTCGATCGAGTCTGAGTTAAAAAGGCCCATATTACGCTATTTTCTGATCGGGTATAATGTTGTTTCCTCATCACAAACATGTCTGGAGTTGTGTTTTGTTTAATTCACACACGTTTAACACACAAACACTGCATATTTAGACTGAGTTCTTCTCTTTTTCACCTTCACTAGAGTCATTTGGATTATTTCAGTCCTGGAACTGCCAATCTCTACTGAACTAAAGGTAAAGAGTAGCTGTTTACTTGAATACTACCGCTTGATGACATCACAAGGTGGAACAGAGCATTTTGAGCTTTGGAGATGTGGACAGACTAATAATGCAGGATTACTCAAACATGAATGAAACAAAACACAAGGTATGTTTTTGATGAGGTAACAAGTTTAAAGCTCCAAGAGTCAATTTTGTGTAGCTTTAAGTCAAGACACAAGCAAAACTAATTTATTTCTTTGGCCAGTTCGCTCTCTAAATTATATCTTTGTCTTGGAAACATTGTCCAATCTGCACCGAAAGATGTTTTATAAGGCAATTTAAGTTCCTTGCATCCAAAGTTCACATTTTAAACGCTTCCAGAAGAATCGACCAAAAGACCACTACAAGAATCACATTTCAGAACAAGCTCCAAGGTTAGGAGTTTTATGCAGAACGAGATATTTTATTGTTTGTGGAGAAAAATGTTGGTTACTTGTGTATTGAGTATTTTCATGGACCACTACTTTGTACTTCTACTTGAGTAATACTATTTTGAAGCAACATTACTCTTACTTGCGTACAGTTTTTGGCTACCCACCTCTATTTTTGGAGCCTCACCCGGTCCAAAATCCTTCACCCCATTTAAGCACTGCTTCTGTACCCACCCCTTTCAGCGATGAAGAAAGAAAGATACACACAAACAAAAACTGCTGCTTTTTGTGATTTGCTAATTAAGTTCATTCAAATTTTGATTTTCATTGCCAATAACCTTGCAACCTTAGTTTTTACCAACAAAAGTTTGCTCTTACAACTTCATTTTTCTTTTAACTTCCATCTGAAATGAGAAATTTTGCATGAGAACTCGCGCAAAATGACATCTGTCCCCTGGTACATCTCCGAGCCCGGCATCTCTTAAACCATAAAAGCTGTCTGGAATGTTCCACAGTATGACATTAAACAGATTTACTTTACATTTTTAAATTACAGGTGGTTTTATGACTCAAAAATACCTAGAAAAACCAGCATTGTGACTGTGAGCGGGTTTGTCTCTCCAAAGATCTGAGCTGTAACTTTAGTTTAGTTTAGTCTTCATGAAGAAAGGTTTAATGCCATACTGTGAAACATTCCAGACAAAGCAATAATGTCGCCATGGAGAAAAGCATTTGAGGGACCCTCCAACAGAAAGGTTACACAATGCTCCATTAACTCAGTGGTGCTTGGTCCTTTTAAGCAGAATAAATTATCCTTGTATTTTCCACTGAGCTTTGAGTGACAGGCTTACACCGAATCAACAGCTCGTGTCCCTTTGACCGAAATCTTCCCCGTCAGCGAAAATTCACAGAATTTTGGAGTGGTATGAAAGATTTTTGTTTTGTTTTGTGTTTAGTTGGAACAGGACCATGGATTTTGAAACTTGAGGCGAAGAAGAGATAAAAAGGCATTTTGATGGGAACTGTTTGGCAAAAGCTAGCGGAGAAATTCAAGCAAGAAATCTGGACCACATGCTAGGAAAGAAGGAGTGGGATTTGCAAACATGCCCATCTTCAAATACTGATCTGACTATAATTCTGGCAATACATCTGTGGGTATGTGTGAAGAAGGGTTATTTTGGTCACTAGAGCTGTAATCCTTTAGTAGTTCAGTCGATTAATCGGTTGATGGTGTCTTAGTCGACCAACATTTGTATTAGTTGAGAAATTATTTGATTAAATTATGAAGGACTTGTACGGGGTGGGGTAGCTGGATATTTGGGAATAAATTGTGAATTTTTGTAGCTTTTTTCAAACAAATATGCAATTTATTTTACTGTACTTTTCTTGCCTTGTCCGAGAACTTTGGGTCAAAGATTTGGTCTTGTCGTTGAGATAATTTTGCATTCTTTTGCTAATACCGCTCCCTTTTAGTCCACAAAAATTTAATTTTTAGTCGATTACAGCCCCATTAGTCGGGTACCAAAGAAAACGAACAAGCAAATAATTAGTATGATGATTTGACTAACAAGTATGCTGTAATTTAGCTAAGTCTCAATATTATTATGAACTCTAAATACATATATTGAGTTGAGTAATCTCTACACAACTTTTCTAGAGAAGGACCCACCACCTGCTTGATTGCTTTGCCTTGAATGTTCCAAAGTATGACATTAAACTTATCTATCGCCATAGAAACAAACAAGACCAAGTTACGAAGCGGTGACCCTGCTCACAGTAAGAAATAGTACCTTTTTACAGGTATTTTTTGAGCGTTAAAACACCCATAATTGAACAAATGCGTGTTAGACAAGTTTAAGACTATACTCTGGAACATTACAGGCAAAGCAACAACATCACCATGGTAACGGACCCCTCCACCTTTAATCTGTTTCAATGCAACATGACGAAAAGACATTTAGTATTCTGTTTTAATCTTTCAAAATGTAGAATTAAGGCAATAGTTTTCAACAAAATATCCATCAGGAATCCCAAACGATGAGATTTGAGTATCACATTGCTGAAGATCTCCACTCCCACAGGCACCCTTCAGCACCCCTTGACCAGTAACACCCACTTGGAGCACCCCGGGGCCCCTCACCATAATACCCCGACAGAGGTGGTCGTGCTCCCGTGTGTGGTCAGCTAATAAAGCAATTGTCTGGGCCTGCAAAGAGGATTACTTTAATCTAGTAATGGCCGACGTCGAGCGGAGGGGTAAGAGGGTCGCCCAGTGTCTAAGCAGCCCATTGTAAATCTGCCCCCAGCTCACCCTAATGCCCCACCATAGACCCCAATCTGCCCCGGGATAACCTCATAGGCCAACGCAGGCTACTGTAGTCCACCCATCTGGAAAAGCACAAACTGACCCCAACGGAGCAAAGGTGACCGCAGAAACAGACGAAGGAGGAGAGGAGGAGGAGAAGAGGAAAAGGGGAAGGAGAGGAGGAAGAGGGAGAGGAGGAGAGGGGAGGAGGAGAGAGGGAGAGGAGGAGCGGAGGGAAGAGGGGGAGAGAGGGAGAGCAGGAGCAGAGGGGAGAGGGGGAGCAAGAGAGGAGGAAAGAGGTAGGGAGGAGGAAGAGGAGAGAGGGAGGAGAGAAGGTGGAAGAAGAGGGGGAGGAGAGGGGACGAGAGGAGGAGCGGTAGAGGAAGAGGAGAGGAGGAGGGGGAGAGAGGGAGAGGAGCAGTGGAGGGGAGAAGAAGGAGAGGGGGAGGAAGAGAGGAGGAGAGAGGTAGGGGGAGGAAGAAGAGAGAGGGAGGAGGTGGAAGAAGGGGGTGAGGGGAAGAGAGGAGGAGCGAGAGAGGAGAGGGGGAGGAAGAGGAGGGGGAGGAAGAGAGGAGAGGAGGAGAGAGGGAGAGAGGTAGGGGGAAGAAGAGCAGAGAGGGAGGAAGAGGAGAGGAGAAGACGATAAGATGAGGAGAGGAAGAAGAAAAGAGTAAGCAAGAAGGAGGAAAGAAGGAGGAGGAGAGGAGAAGGAGAAGAGACCAAAACATTAATTATTGACCATTGGAGGAGGAGAGGAGAAGAGGGGGAGCAAGAGAGGATGGGGAGGAGGAAAGGAGGAGGAGAGAGGGAGTAGAGACAGAGAGGGGGAGGACGAGAGGAGGAAGAGGAGGAGGAGAGGAGACGAAAACATGAATCATTGACCAGTGAAGTGAGATGGAGGAGCGCATCTCTGTGAATGGAAACACAACAATAAGGCAATTCAGACAAAGTTTAACAACACTTCTTCACACAGACAAAAGAAAAGAGTCAAAAACATGACCGCCTGTTCAGCTGGAGCGGACCACACAGCGTCAGAATTTATAACCCGGTCGGAGTCGTTCCACAGATAAGATAAAGAAGATATGGTGGGTTTTGTAGTTTTTAGAGTGTTTTGAAAGAAAGGTTTCAAATGGGAGGCTGCGGAGCACGAACCTCAAACAATGAATACGAATCAGCTATTGAAGAGTAAACAATGTGAAGAGAAGGTTTTATTTCAAACACTGGGTTTGCTTCGCTCTCGTTCACAAAACTACAGCAGCCTCAGAGGGTCAAATCACAAGTTTAAAATGGCAGCTGTGTTGAAACTGGGTTGTATATTTTATGTGAATTTGCAAAAAGTGCACTTGTATAATATTATAATAAATCAAAAAGGTTCAGTGATTGGGTCGGTAGCTTTGATTAAATCAAGTGTTCAAAATCTGATCTCTAAAATTTTCCATTTCACAAGTTAAAGCTAATTTCTCTTACTCTTTTACAATAAATCATGCAAACTTTTAAAGAAACCCAATATGTAGTAGTATAACTAGTTCATTTTAAAGTTTGCAGTGGTCCAAAGTTATTTCTCACTTACCTTGAGCATTCAGAACATTAAAATGACTCACTGTGATGAATTTATAAGTGTTTTTCACAACTTTTAGAGACCAGAGCGAAGTTCTGATGGCAAAGCTAACAACATCTAGCAAGCTAATGTGCACTTTCTGATTATCGAACAAAAACACACTTTCTAATTAGAGGCAGACAGCACACAACGGACAGATTTTGACCTCAGGAGCTGCTTGTACAACATCTGTACTGGGGCTTTTCTCCGTAGAGATGTTATTGCTTTGTCTGGAATGTTCCACAGTATGGCATTAAACCGTTCTATCTTCATGAAGACGAAACCAGACCAAGTTACAGGTCAGATCTGTGGAGAGATAACCCCGCTCCCCGCTTTTCTGGGTATTTTTGAGCTATAAAACCACCTGTAATTGAATAAATGTAAGGTAGAGTTGTTTAATGTCATACTGTGGAACATTCCTGGCAGAGCAATGATGTATCCATAGAAACAAGTAGGTAACAGACCCCCAATCAAAAAGTTACATAGTGCACCTTACAATACATGGGGGAAAATCAGGTATAAATGGCCTTTAATCATATTTCTACTTAGTTCCACTCTTCTCTAAGTTAATCATATTCCCCTGGATCTTGTAATTCCCAGCATGTATTCACTTGCACTACTTTTATGGTTTTACGGTTCAAAAGGTGAAGATTTTTCTACGACATCGGCGTCTTGTAGCCCGGGACGAGACGAGACGGTCTGCTGGTGTCATCTGAGCCGATGCGCGACAGCTGTCTCACTCATGCTAGCTAGCTCCTGCGCTAACCCTAATAGCCCCAACTGATGCCCCCCTGTTAACACCGAGCACAGAGCTCGAGGCAGATGGTCGCGCCTCGTGCCAGTTACTGTGCCATCATGCCTGACTCGAGGGGGTGGAGAGAGAGCGGGAAAGGGAGGAGGGGGTTGGTCAATAATAAGGGTGATGGGTGGGTGAGTTTGTTTTGGAGAGGGTCAAAAAAAAAGTACCATCATTTCCTCCACAAACAAAATATTCTGCACTAACCGGCTCTGAAATGGGATTCTTATATTAGTTAATGGACCGGAAACAGCATTTATTTCCTTTTAAACTAAACTAAAATAAGACAGGACTGATCAAAATGTGTCGTGTAGCTGATTTTCCTTCTTTTTATCCCTTAAGTAACTTCAAAACAGCCTTGTATAAGTAAAAAATCAAACATTATGAGACTTTCTGAGCCAACTATGACCAGCAAACTGTTTTATTACATCAATATACACCAGGATAAACCAGGATGTCTAACCAAGATATCAGCTGATCCGATATTTGGAAGCCGATATCTGATCCAGCTAATTTTCCTGTATCTGCAACGATATCCGATACCAGTATAGAATCGTACATCCCTAATTTCGATTCCATTGTGATAAATCTTACAGCAACAGCAACAGTTCCAATTTTCCACCCTGTCAAAAAACTCCAAAACAGATGGATCCCGATGAACAAATCCATTTAGCTCTACTCGGATGACTTAAGCCCCACGTCCAGTGACCTTTCCTAACTCTGAGGTGACGGGACGACTTAAAGAGAAATGAATCTTGTACAAATACGGCAAGCTCCAAAATCAATAAGCCTTTTCCACAGCTGTTGAGCCATGTATTTACCATTTACATGCAGGTCGAATATGCGTAAATCCCACAGAAAACATTACAGAGGAGGTCTAGTGAAGGGAGATTATTCAGGTAAAAAGTAAATTATAATGTGTGTGTATGTTTCACCAAAGAACTCCGGAAATCCCTCCTTCAACGCAATAAGTTATCTTCACATGGCATCACAACATTCACAAATCCCTGTAGTTTAAAGGTCCTATATTACGCAAAATTGACTCTCGTGCTTTAAGACTTGTTATAATGTTGTTGCCTCCTCAAAAACAGCTGTAGTTGTGTTTTGTTTCATTCACACATGTTTGAGTGACCCTTTATTATTAGTCTTTCTACATCTCCAAAGCTGAAAATGCTCTGTTCCACCTTGTGATGTCATGCAGTGGTAGTTTTCAAGTGAACAGCTACCTTTTACCTTTAGTCCAGTAGAGATTGGCGATTCAAGAGCTGAAATCATCCAAATGATTCTAGTGAAGGTGTGTGGAGTTTAAAAACACAGTGGAGCACTTCCTGTGTTACCACATGACATCACAAGGTGGAACAGAGTGTTTTTCATTTGAGAGAAGAATTGCAGGGTTTGTGTGTTAACCCAATCCCATATAAATAATGATAAGGTTTAACATTTACAGAATTTTGTTTTGGATATTTCTATTAAAAAACAGTAAATCTCCCAAAGAGTTATATAAGGCTTCTATTTAATTCAATTTCAAAAACGTGGGCGTAACCTATTAGCAAGCTAGACTTCAAAAAGATCAGCTAATCGCCAATACTAATGTCAGGCTCTAGTTGGAAAAGCCACGAGTCTAAGCTGCTTATTTAAATTCAGGACAACTACTGCGCCAATTAACAGAATGCTAATTTAACATTATCCATAAGTGAGTGGGAACAGACTGAGATTTCTACTGCCACTCAAATCTCAATTTCCCAGCGAGCGCTTTAAAGATAGTTCATCAGAGTTTGAGAATATTAATTGAATCATTGCCAGTTAAAAGCGGTGTTGGATTTGGAAATTAGCCAACCAAGATTTTTAACTAAATACTTTCCATTTTAGAATTTCTAGTCCGCCAACCATCGTCGTCCAATAATTAAAACAAGCAGAAGGCCTGTAAAACTGTTCACAACAATGACAACGACTTTTGGACCAATTAGAATTCGCCGTATTGATACTTTGCAGAAACATCATGCTGCGGGGGGTTCTGAACATACCACTATTAGAGATACATGTAGCGGTTACCATGGTGACAAAATGCACACATTAGCAAACACTGCCAAAAACGTTTGAAGATGGTCTGAAAGCACAAAATGGAGCCTGTGATCAATACAAGCTCATGCTCCTGTTTATGTAACTTTTTAGCTGGGGGTCCGTCACCTGCTTGTTTCTATGGATATGTCATTGCTCTGTCTGGAATGTCCCACAGTATGACATTAAACAGTTCTACTTTACATTTATTCAATTAAAGGGGGTTTTATAGCTCAGAAATACTTAGAAAAACAGACATTCTGGCTGTGAGCGGGGTTGCCTCTCCACAGATCTGACCTGTAACTTGGTTTGGTTTGGTTTCCGTGAAGATAGAAAGATTTAATGCCATAGTGTGAAACATTCCAGACAAAGCAATAACATCTCCATCTCCATTTGACGGACCCTCCACCAGAAAAAAGCACCTTTAACTTGAGTAACAGGGCTTCAAACAGAGTCGTGCTTCCAGTTAGCTTCAAACCCCCAGCTGCCAAGTATCAATAATGAACAAAATGTGTGTTTCAATTAGTGCACGCTAGGAACTGGACATCCCTTTACTGTGCAGGAAGAAAATTGAACTGCGAGTGAAAATAACAATGAGGACCAAGTCACCCTTGAAATATGCCGCTCACCCGCACTGAGAATCCATCCAATTCAATAAAAAGAAAGATTTTTCCAATAGCTTTCGTAATTGCTTCGGCAGCTTTGAACGACTCAAGTGTTCACTATCTGATCTCGAAAACGTTCCATTTGACAAGTTAAAGCCAATTTGTTCCCAGTGAGAAAGACTAGCGTTCCCAGTTACTACTTCTTCTAATGTTGATTCTTTTTATCTGTCCTGGTAATAGTTCCCTGATTGCATTTGATTGATTTGTTTGAACCGTGTATTGATTGGAGGGGTCGGGCTCTGGCGCTCGCTGTCTGTCAGGAGTGATGCGTGAAATTTCCCTGATGTACTCTGCTCGCCGCCGTTGTTTACGATGAGCTGATAAGATTTGTTTTTTGAGGCATGACTTGTTTCTTTTTGGAGTTTTTAACTGTGTTTGTCAAGTTGGTTATGCTGAGATGTTGTAAAAATTGTTGTAAAAAGTAAACTGACTACGTTTTTGTTTTTTTTGTTTTTGTCCCAACTAAACTCCAAATAGCCTTCCTAATCCGACATTTGTATGGTATTAAGGAACACCAGGTGCTCATTCATTTAAATAGGACAATAGTATGACAAAAGATGCTACTTTATAAAGCTATGGAAATCTTTTGAACTAACTTTTACTTGTTAAATATATAGCTGAATTATCATTATCACTTGACACTAAAATGTAACAGTATTAACTGAGCTCAACTAGAACCATGCACTTGAATTTTAATATTTTTTGCAACAATCTTTCTTAATGTTTAGTGTAGTGTTGTCACAATATTAAAAATTCAAACTGAATTTCAATAGTAATGAAAATACTTGATGTTATGTACCAATTTTGATTAAATTATGTTTTTGTTTTTTTTTTGGATAATAGAACGTAATTTTTAACAAAAATGATAATAGTTTCTTTTCAACTCAGTATCTACTTTCAAATATTAATTTCTGTAACAAACCATCTGTCAATAACTGTTTATGAACAACAATGTAATTTTCAACTAAATAAAAGTACTTTCTTTATTGGTCTGATATATTTAAAAAAGTATACATAAGCTACTTGTCCAACTCATTATCTACTTTCAGTAATAATTTTAGTAGTAGGCTGTCAATTAGTGTTTATCAATAATAAACTCTGTGAATGTCAAGAGATAAGCCAATGCCATTCAATCATTCAATGTTGTTTCTCCCATTGAAAACCAGCATTTCAGTTCCATTCATGTTAGCCTTTTGTACACAGCGACTATAATGAAAACGCCTTGTATTCACTGACACACAGATTTGATGAATTGATGAAGTGGCTGTATCCCACCAAGCAGGTCTGGAGAGCTGCTTTGTTTCTTATCAGTGTGAATGGTACTTCCTGTTAGCTTGTGGCCAGTGTGTAGCAGTAGCAGCACACCCACACAACACCAGCCCTTATGTTGTTTTACCCCGGGGGCTATTGTGGACCTCAATGTGCTCCAAACAGGGATCATTTATTTACATCCTGGAAGACTCCGGCTAATGACCCTTTCATTAATTACAGCCTAATCGGACCGCCAGGAAAAGCACGAGACAGACTTCATCCCATGTGTCATTTGAAAAGAACGTTCTGGGAGAAATCATTCAAAGGGCATATGACCACTTTGCATGTTTTTATAAATCATTACTTGGTTTGGTGGGATAGTAGCCATACCTTTTGTAAATATATGTTTAGTTTTATATCAGTTAAAGCTGCATTGTGTAACTTTTCTGGTGGAGGGTCTCTCACCTGCTTGTTTCTATGGATATGTCGCCGTTCTGCCTGGAATGTTCCACAGTATGACATTCAACAGCTCAACCTTACATTTAGTCAGTTACAGGTGGTTTTATAGCTCAAAAATACCTAGAAAAACAGGCATTCTGACTGTGAGCGGGATTGCCGCTCCACAGATCTGACCTGTAACTTGGTCTGGTTTGGTCTCAATGAAGATAGAAAGGTTTAATGCCATACTGTGAAACATTCAGGACAAAGCTATAACATCTCTACTGAGAAACGGGTTTGACGAACCCTTCAACCGAAAAGTTACACAATGCACCTTTAAGTGACAGTGGAAAAAGGTTGAGAAGGAAACTACAAAAATACAAAAATTCTACTCAAAATGCTGAAACAGTTAACGCACAAGGGCCACTGGCATTTTAAACATGAATTTAACTAAATTAAGGTGTCAAATCATAACTACTGGCCCTTGTTAATGTTATCGTTGCTAGGTAAGAGTTATGAAATTACCTCTATATTTGTCATACGATATCTGCTGTCCATGTCCAACCAGGAAGTAAAATGTTAAATAAATATAACGATGTTTTAGTGAAATGACTAGTCTGCCATATGAGTTTTAATCCGATACCAGGCTGAAGGCTACTGCTGCTGAAAAGCGTGCATCCTTTATAAAAAGCTTCACACATCTACACATAAAAAGACACTCCAGCTCCAATACAGCGGTGCACAGTGCAGCCTCCAACGCGACCTCAAGCGAATTAAATCAGCACCCACCTCCATTAGTCTACCGCATTTACAATTTTGTTTTACATTTTAATTTATTCCGTGTGTGCACTTTTATGTAAGTTGACAATTACGAGGCAGAGATGAAATGTTATGTATGCAGACAGAAAGTGCGTTTTGCATGGATATTGTAAGGCCTTGGCAAAGATAATGGGGGTGATCAGGGTTGCCAGGTCAGATTTTTAAGGCCAAAAAAATCAACAACGAAAAACAAGGAAGCAACTAATTAAAGTATGTGCGTTAGAGCTGAACTCGCTAATGAGATGCACACCTTTTCAATAGCATATTTTACAGGAATAACAGCTTTAAAATATTAATAGCTTGTATTTCAGTCAGTAGTCAGCTTAAAAAAGGCAACTCTGGTGGGGATTTGGATCAGGCTTGGCAGATTTTCAGATTTTCACAGAACAAGCAACAATTCCTTAAAAAAAAGCCCAAAACATGTGACCTCAGCCCCCCAAAAATAAGGTTAAAAAAAATAAGGAATTAGCTAAATATATGTTACAGCCATATTTTAAAGGTGCACTGCGTAACTTTACTGGTAGACGCCAGGTCCACCAGCAGCTTTTAAAGGAGATTTTATTCCTTTGGGCTATAATGTTGTAATACAGTAAGTAAACATATTTATTTACCTCCATAGTGACGTCACCAAGCCAAGTTACAGGTCAGATCTGTGAAGAGATGACCTCAGTAACCAGTTTCTATGGTATTTGCTTAATTAAAAGACCCGTAACGAGATGTTTAATGCTATACTGTGTAACGTTCCAGGCAAGGCAATAAAATCTCCATGGCGACAACATTAACATTAAAAACTGCTTTATAACGTTAAATAAAATGTAAAAGGCAAAAAAAAAAAATCTGATCTTTTATGGCGACTCAAAATTTGCCAGTGACTTTCTAAAAATAGCAGCCCAAAGTCGCTATAAAAGAACAGACTTGGCAACTCCGGGGGTGATTTGGACACGACGGTTGGAATAATGAGTCTTTATTGTTCTGGAGGCAACCCCCCTGGCCTTTGAGCTGCACTGTCATTAGCCTTACAGAGGGGGGAGGACGAACGGACCCCTCCCCTCACCACCTGTTGTCAATGCCCTAACCGCCCCCCTCCTCTTACCCCACGTCTATTGTCCCATTGACCTTTTATGACATCACAACAGCCACAAACTGCCCCCAGCTCTCACTTGACTAATTAATTCACAGCTAACCCTCTGGAGGAAGAGGCTTTGGCTGGTGGCTTTGGTTTCGTCAATATGTTTACATGCAGGCGGAGAGTTTGGGGGTATTGACAATAAGAACTGAAGTCAATGGAAATTATTCATGTTAAAGATGGCTATATATACCGCTATAGAGGATGACATTACATTTTTAAAAGTCCCATATTACACAACATGGATTTTTGTGCGCTTTATGCCATGTTATAATGTTATTACCTGCTCAAAAACATACCCAGAGTTGCGTTTATTAGCATTATTATCCAGTTTACATCTCCAAAGCTCAAAATGATCTGTTCCAGTGGTAGATTTCAAGTTAACAGCTCTTTTTACCTTTTGTTCAGTAGAGATTGACAAGTCCAGGGCTGAAATTATCCAAATGATTCTAGTGAAGGTGTATAGAGTTTAAAAACACAGTGGAGCACTTCCTGTATCAGCACATGACATCACAAGGTGGAACAGAGTGTTTTCTGTTTGGGAGAAGAACTCACATGAGATGCCAAATATATTCAAACTAATGGAAGTTGGAATATCAGTGTAGAATATTAGTATTTTGCTAAAGATTACAGATGTAGCTTTGTAAAAAAATAAAAATAATTGAATCTCATGTTGCCTAATTAAAAGTTATACTAAAACCCAGTTCGTTTCATCATGCGTACAAGTCTGACAAAAGTTAGCTTGTAAACACATCAACTTCTCCTCGCACTTCACTGCTAATTAATTCATGTGTTGTATCCTTTGGGAGAGCTTCTTGGCTTGTGGCGCTGGCTAACTGCTGTCCAGACGGATGGGTCAGATTAAGGGAGGGCGAAGCCGGACCCCCCTGTCCCCCATTTTGACCATCTGATCCTCATTTCTATGTCCGCCGGCGATGTCCGGCACGTGTCTGGAGTTTGAATCCTATTAGTAAAGCATGAGCACACCACTATCCCGATCCTGAGCCAAAATCTACACAAGCACGCAGTTCATATTTACTCCCCGTCAGGCCTTGTTTACTCAATTTGTCAAACCCCGATACTCCTTACATCTGCATGATTTCTTGTAACGTAAATAGGCGAAGCTGAGCGGAGAAGGCGTTGACAGCTAGTTGTGTTTTTGACAAATGAATAAGATTGGACAAACTGCTTGAGACAGCTTTTGGAAGACGTTTTCATGGTTCTATGGATGCGCAACAAGACGCAGACACTGGCGATTAATGCAGAGGAGATATTTGGGGCGTGTTTATGTTTTGCTAACTCAAATTCAATTATCGCATTAGAATGTTACATCTACAAGCAAACCTGACATCTGGAGTAGCGCTTTAAAGTCTGTTAGCGTACTTGTTGAATGCCGAAATTCAAATGACTAGCAAATCACCTGAAAGCAATGTGTGAACAACAAATGTAAGTGGATTTTAGAGCTGACGATTTTGGAAGAAAATAAACGAATTGCGTTTTTTCTGACAAGTGTTATGATTGCGATGAGATTTCTGATATATGTTCAGGTCTAGGGATGCAGTGATTCAGGTTTTTCTGTTCCGCTACCGATGTCCATTCTTGGCTTTAAGTATCTGCCAATACTCGATATCAACCGGTACTAGGCTAGAGACTGAAATTATAATGTATTTCCTTTAAACACAAACAGCATAAGGTAAAAAAATGATCCAAATGTGTTTTGTAACTACAGAACAGCTTTGTAAAAATACAAGTTTAGTCTTATGAGACGTTTTGCTCCTACATTGTCCAGTAAATCGTCTTATTACACCAGTTTATAGACCAAAATCCGACTGAAATGTGAAAATCTGAACACTATATCTAAATAATTGCAGCCTTTATGATTTGATATTCGTGCCAACTCAAACTGCAATTTCAATTCATTTGTAATATATTGCGCAGCCCTGGTGGATATTTGCAGTAATTCCTTTGTTCAACATATCCAATTAAAGTCTTCATTCATTTAATGTCGACAAACTGAGCTGCTTCAACACTTGATTGACAGGCTTTTAAAAGACATGCTAATCTACTAATAACCCAAAGATAAACAGATAGAATCATAATGGCTAGCTTGATAATATCACTGTATTCAAATCACTTCCTAATAGGTTAGCAGATTAGAAATGCTAACATCGCTTTAGTCATTCAGGAGTGGAAAACAGCAGCGGGGCATGTTTACAGTGGAACGAATAGCACTTAGCCCAGGGACCCAATAGCTCCCAGTAAACTCCACTCTCGCATAAAGACTTTTCCCCCCTTTATTTCTCTATCATGTACCTCGGGCGCTGCAATGTAGACAGCTCTGTATGGGTCTGTTTTGAGAAGCAGTGACCTTCATAGAGCGTGATTTAAATGCTAACAGGTGTAAAGTGAGATTGATGGTGGCGCGGTACAGTGCTAGCGCTGTAGCCTTCTGGGATTGTGAACAGGTCACGAGGGCTGCTCTGCGGAGTACAGCTACCGTGGTAATAACTGAACATTACAGCTTGGTGCTATGTTTTATGTATGCTTTAGTAGGCAAAAAGTATCTCGAAGGCAAAGGGAAAGACTTCTGCAGGAATGTATGTAAGCAAATGTGAGTCTGGAAGTACAGCAGTTGATGTAGATTCGCTTCCTTATAAAGTCCTTAAAAGTCCTATATTGTTTTCTGTTTCACAGAACTTGGCCTAAACATGCAGGGATTATGTGTTAAACTTGTGTGAATGAAACAAAACACAGCTTCTGGTTGGCTTTTGATGAGGAAACAACATTATAACATCATCGGAAAATAGCGTAATATGGGACCTTTAAGACAAAATAAAATACAATAATAAAAAATGTGCCCAGTCCTAGTTTGAATGGAATTATCCAACATAGACAGATCACATTTAAATCTAGTACTATCAAAGTTTGGAGAGAGGAAGGATTAAAACTTATTGATAATTTCTTACAATATGGCATCACACCGTGTTGGTTCATGCTACCCATTCTTCACTTCCCTCCCAAGTCACAAATCCACCTTTTTTTCTTTTTGACAACCACCCCCCAAAACCTTAAACCTATTTTCTGCACTGTAGGACTTGGGGAAAAGCGAAAGGGATGAACCAAGTAGTGACAGTAGCCGTTCAGCTGTTTCTTTAAAATCGGCGTCTAGGATTACAGCGTCTGAGAAAGCCGGGCCAAAACCGCAATGACAACAACCAAGGGTGCCTTCTCCTAACAGAGGAGGCGTTCACATATCACCTGTTCATTCCTGTGATTCTTGTGGGCAGCTGTTGTCACAAATCCTGGCCTTCTACCAACCTTTAAAGTGCACATGAGGTTTTCATGTTTTTGTAAATATTGCTTCCTAAAGCTGTGGTAAAATGGTGAATGTTCACACTTTTATATAGCGTTTTTCCACCTTCAAGGCACTCGGAGCGCTTTACATCAATCACTTACCCATTCACACACACACATTCATAAACAAATGTACGCAGACACTGAGGGTGAGGTGGGTTAAGTGTTTTGCCCAAGGACACAACAACAGTATTCCTCTTGAGCTGGAATTGCACCGTCAACCTGTGGGTCAGTGGATCTGACCGCTCTATTAATGATGATAATGTTGCGAGTGGAATTCAAACCAGCAACTGAGCTACTGTCGCCCTACTGTGCAATTTAGACAATTTAGACATGTTTTGGTTAACATGTAACATTATGGTTGCTAGGTAACAGTTATAAGTCATATCTTCTGCTCGTATCCAAGCAAAAAAATTGGTAAACATATAAACATAGACCAGATTTTTAGTTAAAGGTGCATTGTGTAACTTTTCTGGTGAAGAGTATGGTATTCAACCTTTCTATCTACCAAACCAAGACCAAGTTACAGGTCAGATCTGTGGAGAGACAACCCCACTCAGCTATGTATGTTTTTCTATGTATTTTTGAGCTATAAAACCACCTGTAATTTAATAATGTAAGGAGAGCTGTTTAATGTCATACTGTGGAACATTCCAGGCAAATCTTTATTTTGTGAAATGAGTAGTCACCTGTCATACGCACTTTATGGAGGAGGTGGTTTGACATGTGCGGCCGTCTCCCTGTGCGACGCCAAGCCCCGCCCACTCCTTACAAAACTGCACCCGGCCCCTCCCCTTTCTTTGTGAATATTCATGAGCCATAAACTCAGGCATCGTATAATAAAAACTTCACAGAGAAAAGGAGAGCCACTTTTGAATGCCAAATCCCCAAGCACCCAAGGGTGTCTGGGCCGTTAGCCTCATTGTGCTATAACCGACTTTTATCCAACTGACATGGATTGGCCTGAACCTAGGCTGAACTGAAGGGGATCAAAGAATTCCTGTTAGTGCATGAAATCAGAAGGATCACTGCACATCGCTGAAGTTTAGAGAAAGCGTGTATAGTTTTGTTGCTATTGAAAAGTTATAAGTAGAGAAGCATGCACGATTTCGCATTGCTGTTGCCGTTAGACTCGCGATATCGGTTTAAAATGACAGATTTTGAATTTCAAAGCATTAACGTTTGCGAGAAGACTGAAATGTGAACTGATAAACTCACTGAAGAATCCCATGAATGTTAAAGGAGGAGGGTGCGTTACCTAACCTTCCTACCTGTTTGTCTCTAGGTAAATTATTGCTTTGCTGGGAATGGTCCCCTGGATGGCATTACAATTGTTAATCTCAATGGAAAAATGCAGGTGACTCCACAAGGCCAGATTACTGGTCAGATCTGTGGAGAAGTGAGCCCACTCACAGTAATAATGCATGCAATAAAATCACACACAATTAACTAAATTTAAGATAGATATTTAAGATATGTTTAATGCCAAACTGTGGAATATTCCAGGCAGAACAATTAGATCTCCATGGAGGAAAGCAGAAAAGTTACGCAGTTTGCAGAGGACATTCTATTATCTTAATAACTGCAGAATTCTCCATTTGATAATTGCGTCAACTCAAATTCAATTTTCGATTCAATTACGATATAATGTAGCATAGATGGGAGTTGCAACTCTAATATTTAGTGGTAATTATAAAAAATATGCCATCTTACATCAGATGCATAAAAGGGACCTCCACTGAAATGTTTTCACTGCCAATCATGCAAAAACAAGCTCACTAGTGATGAAAAATAGTACATACATAAAATATAATGATAAAATAATGATGACAAACTAAAAGCTAAAACTTTGCTACAGTTTAAATGCGAATTTGATGTGACCATGATTTGCGGTCTTGCCTCATATATATCTGCCGCAGTCCCATTAATTCTCCAAACACTGACTACTAATGCAATGTTTATTTAAAAACAGTTCAGCGGAAATGCCATATCCGAGTTCGGCCATGCTTGCAAACCCCCTCACAGTTCACGCGCTCAAAATCCATCCATCATGCGGGTCGTTAATAATAATTGAAAACTGTTACCGCGGTAACTGAGCTGAACCATTGCTAATAGCTTATTGAGTGCCTAATTGTGAGTGTGTAAAGGCCTGGAATAAGAAGAAACAGCTTTGCGACTGCCACTTGAGAAATACAGCAAAGACTTGGCCACATCTGTTAGCTACATCTGCAAAATAATATTACACAAATAACTCAGGACAAGCTAAATACACACTTTATGTTAATCGATCAAAGCGCTGTGACATCAATCTATTTTTGTTGTTCTATAATAATGTTTTGGTTAGTTTTATTGCCGCTAATTTAATGTACCATCTGCAAAAACAATCCTCAATGGATCAGGTAAAGTTCTTCATCTTAATTTTAAACACAAATTGCATTTTAGTGTGAAACCTGCATCTTTTAAATGGCAATAACAACGTGTTTACCGGGCAAGGTGTCTCCGAGGACAATTAGCATGTGGCGTTCTCCGACAGGGATTAATCTCGCTAGTCGAATATCGCTACGGCAACTAATCCTTGGGAGTTTCCAGTCCCCCCCCAGAGGGAAAAGCATAATGACTTGGGTAATTCCTCACATTACCAAAGAGAACATTTGATAACATAAGATAACAAGCAGTTGTCTGACTCTCGACTGGGCGATGAGAGCGTCATTAGAGGCTGGCAGGATTTAGAAAGGAAAAACAATGATCCCTGGGTTACAGAGTGAGGAACGGTCTTAAAGGTGCACTGTGTAACTTTTCTGCTTGTCTCCATGGAGATATTAGTGTTTTGCCTTGATTATTACAACTTATTATGGAAATAAACTTCACAGTGGAAACAGTGGAATTCATGTTTTTATGGTGTTTCAGAGCTATAAAACACCTGCGTAAATGTAAGGGAGATACTATGTTTAAAGGTGCACTGTGTAGCTTTTCCGTTGGGAGTCTGTCACCTTCTTGTTTCTATGGAGATGCCATTGCTCTGCTAGGAAAGTTCCATGGCATGACATTAAACAGCACTACCTTACATTTACTCAATTACATGTGGTTTTATAGCTCAAAAATTTGGTCTCCATGAAGATATAAAGGTTCATTAACGTATGGTGAAACATTCCAGACAAAGTATTAACATCTCCATGGAGACAAGCAAGTAGCAGACCCTCCACCTTAGAAGTTACCCAGTGAACTTTTAACCATTTAACAATTTAAAACTACCTATTTTATCTTTTGAATAGGAAAAAGTCATCAAAATGCTAAAACCCAGGGCTGCAGAATTTTGACAAAAAAACAAAACAAAACAAAACAAAACAAAAAAAATCTAATGATGATTTTTCTAGTAATCTTATATAGCGATTACATTTGTAAGATATTTTCAAAAGGATTCTGTTCGGAGTGCATATTGTAAACAACTCCAGGAACATTACCATTTGAGAGAAGACTGAAATATGAACGGATAAACTAATAAAAGAATGCATTTCAGTCTGTAAAGGTCTAAACTACTGGTATAATGAGATTTCTTTCATAAAAAGAGATGGGATATTTTGCAAAGAGAACATTTGAGAACAGATGAGAACAGGCAGAGGTCTGGGTCTGAACTGGGCGATGAGGATTTTAGTGCTGGCAGGATTTAGAAAGGGGGGGACAGTATACGGCCGGTTTTATCTTCTTCACTAGGATACTTTAAGTGTGGTGGTGTTGAGGAAGAGGCAGGCAGATGCGTTTTTGTCAGTTACAAATGATTTTGAGACTCCCTTAGAAGTTTCAACAATCAAAAATGAAGAGAAGACAGTGCTATATACAGCTATTCTCACAACAGCATTGAGTGTTTTTTTTAAAGGATACATTCTCAATTTTACCTTTTTATTTAAAGCACCTCTGTGTAACTTTCTGTAGTTAAAACTGGAACATTCTCCATGGAAATCAATTGAGTTATATGCTATTCCAGAAGAGCAACATTTCCATGGTAAAAGCAGGCGGAGGTCTTCCTCAAGGCCAAGTAAGAATCAGGTTTGAGGAGATGCAAGCCTGTTCACAGTAAGAATGTTAAGTTTTTTATTTTTTAGAAGCACATTTAGCAGTTTTTTTTATTTTGGCATAAGAAACTCCCACAAAATCATACATTCTAATTTCCTGGCTTCTTCCATTGAACCATAAAGACAACTGACCTTGAAAAACCAGGCTTTGAGGGGTTAAACTTCCCAATTGCCTCACCCTCACCCTGCTTCTGCCTCTCTCCATCTACGCCCAAATATACCCACTACCCCACAGAGACTTCCCAGTGCTTCCAAGTCCAAGGCTGGGAGCGAGAGGTGCCATCTTGTGCTTCGTCTGGTGCTGATCGGAGCGCGTTTGGCAGCCCTGTGGCCGTGGTCTTATCTCAGTTCCTGTTGGCATCGTACTGCAAGAGTTGGCACTGGTGGCTGCTTGGCATTTGTCTCTGTTTGTTCTATATAACCTCTCTTTGTCCGAGGCAGCTGTCCAAAAAGTGTATTAGCGGACTTAAGTTAAAGTCCACAAATGTTAGCAGACACACTGGAACTTTTTAGTGGATTAAGTGGTGTTAGTGTGGAAATCGAGATCTGTGTGCCAAGTAGGGCTGCTGAGAATTTTTAAATAAAATCGAACAAGCAATCACTGTTTTTTTCCCCTTTGCACTATAAGAAAATACATCACCTTCACCAACTCCAAGATATAACACATACTAACACATAATTCACATCCTGTCAGCCATGCATAATCCTGCGATTATTTGTATTAATTATCAGTTAAGGCAGCACTACGTAAACTTTCTTGTGAAGAGTGAAGGATCTGTCACCTGCTTGTCAAGATATTACTGGTTTGTCTGGAATATTCCACAGTATAGCATTAAAATAAACCCTCTTGCATTTACTTGGTGTTTTTATTGCTAGAAAAATACCTTGGAAAAATATGCTTATACTGTGCGTGAAGACGCCTCTTCACAGATCTGAGCTGTAACTTCAGGTGTGGCTTCAACTGATTATCTGAGCAAGATAAATTTAATGTTATACTTTGGGACATTCTTGGTACAGCAACAACATCTTAATGGAGGCAAGCAGGTGGCTGACCCTCCACTGTAAAAGTTACATAGTGGAAATTTAAAATATCTTTGGAGTCTTTACTCAAACTGTAGTGAAAGTAATAAAAAAATCAACACATAATGGCACGGTTGTTAAAAAATTATTTTTCCCTAATAATTAAGAATCAAATACTGGTATCTGATATCGGCACTGATACTGACAAAATTTGCTGGATTGGATATCGTCCTCCAAATAGAGGCTGAGAGCCTGACTGGACATATAAAGTGATGTAATAGGACTATTTACTGATCGTACTCAGTCTAGAAAGTCTTGGAACTTTTAAACTGTTTGAACTTTTATTTATAAAAAGAAGTTCTATAGTTACATGAGGGATAAATAACAGCTACATATTTGGAACAGTTTTGTCTTATTTCATTTTTGTTTTAAGAAAATAAATGCTGTTTTCAGTCTCTGCGCTGGTATCCACTGATGTTGGTATCGTCAGATTCTCAAACCCATAGTATCGTAATCGTTATCGTAACTGAAAAAGCTGCATCGGTGCATCTTTACAAACACAGATTCAGTCCTAACACCATGCCCCCGTTTATGTATGTGGAATATCACCTCCTGAAGGAGCAGCAAACTAAGAGAGGAATAAACAGATGACACGATCAGGCGCTTGGCAACGTGTTATCACAGAGGAGAGACAGCAGCCCTTTGAACAGGAAACACGACCTAGCACAACCTCACAAAGTCCAATATTACATCCCCTCAAAAAGCCCGCATGATCATATTATCTACAGAAACCCAACAGCGCGACAATATCCCCAAGGGTGCTGCAAATATTACCAACAATGTGTCCTTGGTTTCCAAAGCGACGACCATGAATTAGAAAAAAGTCAACATGGAAGTTTTGGGATCTGAAAAGCTTTGAAGTGCGTATGACAGGTCTTCATGAAGATAGAAAGGTCAAATGCTATACTGCGAAACATTCCAAACAAAGCAATAACATCTCCATGGAGAAAAGCATTTAATGGACCCTCCACCAGAAAAGTTACACAATGCACCTTTAAGTAGTTAGCTGAAAAAAGTTGAGAAGAAAAGTACAAAATGTAGTAGAGTAAGTGGAGAATTCTACAACAGAATACCTATGTAACTATGTAATGGCAATTTCCACCAGCAGTTTAAACCTTCATTTAACAAAATAAAGTTGTTGCCATTTATTTTTATTAGTCTAAGACAAGTTTTGGTTGCTAGGTTACTGAATTACCCCTATGTATGTCATACCTCATACCCGTGTCCAATCAGGAAGTAAAATTAAAAATTTCAAAATTTAAAAACTAGGAAGAAATTGTCAAGATTTTTAGTAAAATCTTAAATGTACTCACAGTCACTCTATTTTAGTGAAATAAGTAGTGTAACCTGTTATATTCTTTAAAGAGGTTGCTGATAGGTATTACACATAGTAGGAAGTGTGACATTTCCAGTAACACAAGTCTATTCTCTGCACGATCTCAATGCCTCCATGCTTTTCTTTTTAAATCTCAAATACCTGCAGGCTTATGACATTGAGAGCCGGCATGAGGTGAAAGGTAACTCTTCTCATCGTTTGGAATTTCCAGCAAAAATGATGAATGCGTTTGATGGATCGCTGGTCCTTTGAAAATAGATATCGAATGATTCATTGGTTCATTTTAGTGTCTTCTTTGTATTGAATTAAAGGCAACAATATACATATATATATATATATGTTGCTTTCATACTTGCATGGGATAGTACGGCTATATTTGATATCTTAACACATACTAGCCCCAAACAAATATTTACAACCTAAAAGTTTTAAGTCTGGAAATTTTATTTGATTGGAAAGTGTCACAGTATGGCATTAAACATTTATCCTGTATCTAATCAATTACAGGTTACAGTTATACCTTGAAATTACGCATTCTTACTGTGAGCTAGGTCGCCTCTCCACAGATTTGACCTGTAACTTGGCCTGGTGGTGTTACCTGCTTATCTCCATGGAGAAATCCAAGTTTATATTCCCATACTGTGGAATATTTGTCGCAAAAGGTATAACATCTCCTTTAAAACAAATAGATGACAGTCCCAAATGGAAAACACTGTTCCACCTTGTGATGTGGCAATACAGGACGTGCTCCACTATGTTTTTAAACCCCACACATCTTCACTAGAATCGGATGATTTTAGCTCTGGAATTGCTAATCTCTGCTGAGCTAAAGGTAAAAGGAGCTGTTAAATTCAAAACTACCACTTCATAACATCACAAGGTAGAACAGGGAATTTTGAGCTTGGGAGATGTAGACAGACTAAAAATAAAAGATTACTCAAAAGCGTGTGAATGAAACAAAACACAACTCCGGATATGTTTTTGATGAGGTAACAACATTATAACGTGATGTAAAGCTCAAGAGAGTAAATTTCTCGTAATGTAAGACCTTTAAAGGCTGTAATAAGTTGGACAGAGTTTCAAAACCACTGCTTCCTCACTCGAAAGGATATACAAGTGTTTTTCAGCTGGTCTGTGTTAGAGCTATAAAGAATTCCTGGAATGGTTTCTGTTTTTTAAAGGCCTGGCTGTATTAGAAGAGGCCGGACAGAAGCCAAGGATCAGAGGACGTGCTTAAATTCACTGGTATTTTTCCAAAAACTGGTGTCAGGCGCTGTCACAGAGGGATGTTGATATAAATTGGTAGATAATAGCTTTTTGGAGAGGTTTGGTTGTATTTAAAATCATGTCCATAGTGATTTCAGTCAGTTTATTCACAGTCTCCATCCAAGTTAGAGCAGCTACTTTGAAGAGTTCACCTTCTGCTCCTGTCAAAACAAACCTAATAGAAGACACTTTTTAATTGGCCTTTCTTGCATTTCATTAAAGTTCTTGCTTAAGAGCAGAGGATCTTAAAGGTGTCGTGGGTTGACAATGCTTTTGTTGTATTTTTTCAAGGACGAACACCTGTTACTGGAAATTAGCCAACTTAACTATCTCCCATCTTAAGAAAGTAGGGCTAAAGAAATACTTAAACACACGTTCTGCCGATCGATTTGTTGACTAAAAAGGGGCGTGGCAAAAGCTCTCAAAAACGATTACGTACGGACCCAAATTGCACTGTTTATGCAGAGAATAATCTTCAGTTAAGTCACTTGCTTTTGTTCTCGTTTCTGCTGTTGTCCCATATAAATCCTACATAAAATTAGTAATCGACTAATACAAATCAGCCATACAAGGAGGTGTTTTTAAACTCCATACACCTTCACTAGAATCATTTCGGTGATCGGCTCTGGAATTGCCCATCTCTACTGAACTAAAGGTAAAAGGTAGCTAGCTGTTAACTTAAAAACTACCGCTTCTTAACAACTTAAGGTGGGACAGAGCATTTTGAGCTTTGGAGATGTAAACAGACTAATAATAAAGAGTTACTCAAACAAATCTTGATCAAGAAAGTAGATCTGTTTTCCTGTCTATTGGCAACAACTGCGATCTGCTACTGCTAACTCATCATTTATCTACATTAACAGGGTCCTGGCCACCACATGACAGAGATTGGACAGGGTATCAAAGGCCAGGAAGCGTGATGACCACAGAAAGCCGAGAGGGGAGGGATGGGGTGCAGAGAGGGCCGGGTGCAGAAAGGGGTGGGTAAGGGGGCCTAAGGGTGCCAGCTGCCATGGGGATGTGACATTAAGGTCAGAGGTGTGGTCTATAGCTAACACGGGTTGATGACGGTAATGATAAGAAGGTCAGCTGAAGCCACTTTGTGTGTTTAAGAGCGCCTGCATTCTTACAACATGATAAATGGAGTTATATAGAGCTCAGTGATACATATCTAAAAGCAATTTGTCTGACAATATTGCAAAAAATGAACTATTACAAATTAACTATGCAACTTTTAATGTTATTATTTTGCCTGGGATGTTCAACAGTATAACATTAAACTTATCTATCTCTATGGAAACAAGTAAGTGACGCCATAAAGCCAAGTTACTGGTCTGATCTATGGCGAAGTGGTTCTCCATTGATCAAAGGAAGAATGCATGTTTTTCTGAGATATTTTTAAGCAATAACTGGATAAATGCAAGAAAGGTGACTTCAATGACTAGCAAAGCAATCACATTTTCATGGAGACAAGCAGATGGGAAGCCTTCACTGGAAAAGTTACATAATGCACCGTTAAATGGCAAACTAATAGGGAGTTAATACATTTTTAGAGGTCTAACTTCATGGGTTTTATGAAAAAGATCTTCCAAATTGTGATTGCGATAAGGCTAATTTGCACGTAATATTAAGAGAATCCATAACAAAAGTCTGTCTGCAATTGCGTCAACCACAAATTTCCCAAAAGTCCTCAAACTCACCAAACCAAGCCTCTTTCACTTACTTGCCACCTCCAGCGATGCGTTACGACTGACGGCCTCTCCCAGGTAGTTCCTCGCCACGCACACGTACACGCCTTCGTCCGGCTTGCTCCTCCGCCCGTGCACGATCCTCAAGAAGAAGAGCGCCCCGCTGGGTAGAAGCATGCGGTGAGATCGGGGGTCCTCTCTGTCGGTATCTACGCGTTCGCCATCTTTGTACCACTCTATAATCGGCGTGGGTCTGCCCTCTGCTTTACAGTTCAGAGTGGCTGGTTCACCTTTGGATACGATCAGATCCGATGGGTGTTCCACGATTCGGGGGGCGGAGTCTTCAAGCCTGTGTCTGGTGCCTGGAAAAGAGAAGATAAAAAATATGGGAAAACTATACAATTGAAATGTATCTGTATTGCGTTTATGGTTAATAGGATTCTGTTTAAAGTTCACATCTTAATTTTCCAGAAGAATTGACAAAAATACTAAATTATGAACTGAGAAATTAATACAAGAATCACATTTGAGAACACGTATAGATCTAAACTACAGGGATAGCAGTTTTTTATGCAGAATAAGACAAGATTTGCTAATTGTGTCCTTTCAAATTCAATTATGATTAATCTTACTTAGAAACAAATAATTGTTGTTTTGTAAATCGAAAAACGTTAATGTAGTTCACAAACTCGGAAGATAGTTAGCAACAACCTCCCAACTTATAGTCTTTAAAAGAACCAAAGATTATGAAAAGTCGTTTTGAAATTCTGGAAATACAAGTTTTAGCCTAGGCTACTCTCGTCAAAACATTTTATACAATACCAGAAAATGTATAGAAATATACATATTAAGTATTTCCTACCCATTCCAAAAAGCAAGAGCAGAATAACTGAAATGGCCAATCTACAAAAATACATTCAAATGACACAGTTTCTTAAGTATCCATTAACACGTACAGAAAAAAAGAACAAATTTTGCAATAACAACTATAGAAGCAATTATATATATATTTGCTATACGCTGTACGGCTTTGGTAATGACTCTTAAATGCTTAAAGGGAAAAACTCATCACCACCTGTAGTGTGAACTGTAACAAAGCGATTCATTAAGTCTGCCCCCTGACTGTGAATATCAAGCAACACAACATGGTCGCATTTGTGTAGGAAGAGACTCGCAGAAAAAAAAAAAAACCCAACATTGCACAATCCTCCTCTGAATTTAAAGAGTGGGCGCTACTTCTAAGAGCAAATTCACTTGACCTTTTCGAAACCTCAAATATATGCATTTTTATTTCCAGCAAAATTTGCATATAGTACAATATATACGGTAAAATTTTATGTGTAAATAAAAAGCACCAAGCTGCAGTACCTGATTTTACCGTCATTAAAAACGTGAAAAACAAAACTTAATTTTAAAAGGTTTGCAGTGGTCCAAAGTTATTCCTATTAATTATTCATTATAATGAGCGTATAAGCGCTTTTCACAATTTCCATAGACCAGAGCAGAGTTTTGCCTTTATGGTAATGGTAGCAACAACTAGCATGCTACTGAGCAGTTCCTGATTGCCAGATTGTGTTTATAATTAGATACAGACAGTACTCAGCGGACTTATTTTGAAATACAATACATCTGTATTAAGGCAGGTCTATTTTTTCTCAAATATATGGAAAAAAAATCGTTTAACCGTTTAACCATGTTGGGAATGTAAATACGGTGTAATTTTTGTGTAAAGCATAGTTCTTGGTTGTAAATTAATTTAGTTGATGTTTTTTTTCACTGGAGCATTCATAATTTTTCTTATAAAAACTGATTGAACCAAATAAATGAAGACAGAGACGAAAGAGGACGGAGACAGAGACGAGGTAATTCCCACAGGTTTCAGGTCCTGCTTTGAAATTGCTTTTTTCAACCCCCCTTCTTTCTATTCCATTTCTGCTTTCACTTTGAATGACAGTGTATTGGTAGTACAATTATGTATGAAAAGCAATAACACAAATTCAAACACCACCAGAAACACTCAAAATGTCTCCCTGTAGAGAAGACAAAAGCATAGCAACGAGAGGTATGGCGTGTAGGGCTGCAAAATTAAGCACAACTGAATCGAAATTTAAATGGACGCTATTAGCAAATCGCAAGTACCATAATTTCCTCCACAAGCAACTAAATATCCTGCCTTATTCTGCATAAAAACTGCTAACCTTGTATTTTAGATCTAAACAAATATGCTCTGAAAGGTGATCAGTTTGCCAGTTCATATTTCAGTTTTTGTCAAATCATCTGGATGCATTTAAAATGTGATCCCTGAACAGAATCCTATCTATTTTGATAACGTCAGCCCTGGAATAGACAATAGCGCTCAGCAGCCACACTGTTACCATCACTATTTCCTGTCCAATTTTATATCTATTTCTTTTTTGCTGAGTCGTGCTAAAAAGAATAATACATTTTATTTATATAGCGCTTTTCAGGACAGTCAAAGACGCTTTACAGAACACACGTTAAAACGTCAAAATAATAAATGAAGAATAAATATTTGAAAGATAAGGCATTCAACAGCGATTTGCGGGCAGATCTTAAACGTTAAAAACGACACAAAAAAAATGAACACTTCACTGGAAGACGATCTCATTCTATATTTTAATCTTATTCAGTTTCGGAGTAAAGAGATTTGTGAATTCCCGATAGATCAAAAACTACTGACTAGCTTGACAAGACACCCCTGCTTTTAGAAACATAGAGGTTTGTGTTTCATTGCCGACGCTAATGCTAATTCTAAGGCATAACAATAACAATAAGTATTAAAATAATCCCGCAAATTGAAGTAGTCTAGAGTTAAAAACAATCAGGCAGTCTTCACTTTAATAAAATGTTAATAGGCTGTTTACTTTATATTTTATGACTGGGACACAGTGCGCTAGATAGCATGTCTCAGCTGCACTAAACGTAAAAGTTAGCTGCTAATTTGAAACATAAAACATAAATCATTAGTCTTTTTCCTAATCTTGTTGCCTGCATGTGTCCGCAGACCACAGTTCCTTTCTGTTCTCCCATGGCTTATATTGTCATCTGTCACTGTCCTGCTATAGTGGACTTCCAATACACTGGAGAGTTCAGACAGCGCTTAAAGAGTCACTACCAACTTTTTCAAGGACTAGCCAGCTGCTTGATGGATGAATCGCCTATAGTAACAGACACGCGTTTCTCAAACTGTGGGACTGGCTCCAATGTGGGATGAAAAAGTTTAAAGTTCCTATATGATTTGATTTAGTCCAGGGTTAGATCGAGTTTAGCTTTAGTTTTGTTACTGTTACTGTTACTCATTACCATATTTTCCCCTGGATTAGTCAAAAACTATGCTAATTTTATTGAATTATGGTTATGCTTTTAAGAAGATAAGAAGGTACAAATGTGGACACTAAAACTATAAAATATTCTGCTTTTAATTTTCAGTAACACTAACGTTTTGATTTTGTTTTTAAGTTTTATTAATGTTCCACAGTATGAGATGTTTTCAGAACATTTTGGAGCAATAAAAACTATTAATCCATACAGGATATTTCATTGTTTTTATAAAATGGATATATTAATGCCGTATTGTGGAACATTCCAGACTAAGCTATAACATCTCATTGATAACAAGGCTCTCCACCAGAAAAGTTACATATTACACTTTTAAATATCTTCCTTTCATGGTATTTTTTGAAGACTTAATGAAAGTCTTGGAGGTCACATAAATGAAGTTTGATGTTCTGTCAGTATTTTAATATTTGGCTATGAAATCCAAGGGTCCCACTTCAAAGGCAGAATTAGCACCTGGAGAGTTATAAATAACCCTGATGTCGAACCGCTAGCTCCGTTTATCTTTCATTTTCATAAAATAATCCTGACATTTGTTGTTCTTTGCCATAATGTTCTTTCTTCAACCTCTGATGCACTTGAAAACAGTAAAAGCATTAGTTATAGGGGCTGGTAGGATTATCCTATGAGGGAGTTTAGAATTTGCCAAAAGGAAGTATAAGATGACAGCAAAAATGTGCCTCTTTTGCAGTAAATGTTATCAAGGTCATCTACAGAGGAGGTGTTGGAATGAGACCAGTGATGTCCAATAGTCTAACGCAGGCCTAGAATAAGTACAATTTCATAATTTTTCTTGCATGAATGAAAGAAGTTCAAAGGGTCCCCTATGTCTGATATCATCGTAATTAATATTAGCTATCCCAAATTCCTGCTCCTAAAAGTGACAAATCCTCTGTGGAAATGGGTGCTTAAAGTGCATTTGAAAGGTTAGACTTATCATTTCACTAAAATATAGCTTACATAATTAAATTTAAGGTTTTACCGAAATATTGCATTTTTTTTTTCAAGTTTTTAAAGTTCATATATATATATTTTACTTCCTGGTTGCACATAGGTAGCAGATGCATGTGTAGAAGTAATTCCATGATTTATTTAGCAATCATCATGTTAACAGTGGCTGAAAACTTTAAATTGTTGCTCAAGTTATCAACATCTCCTGGGGGTGTGATGCTAACTGAATGCACCGCTCTGTTTGAAGCTCTGTTACTGAAATTGGGCTTAATCTGATCTTTATTTTAACACAATCAGGCTAGAAAGAACTGACTTGGTTGGAACTACAACAGGTAAGATGATTTGTTAAAGTAATAAGTTTTTAAATTAGTCACTCTCATCTTTTTGTTGAAACTCAAACATCTAAACAGGACCATGAATGCTTGTATTCATCACAGACTTCTGAAAATGCCTTTAAATCCATTTTGTGTGTTTGTTTTCTTGAGTTTTCAGGCCGTCTTAAAACTTTTTTGACAGTTTTTGCCAATTTGTGCATTGTCACCATGGTTACTCCTAAGCATTTCACCATTAGAGATCAGGGTAGAACACCCCAACATGATTTCACTGCAAAGTAGCAATAGTACTAGAGTTCTGCACTGATAGTTTCTCTCTCAATACAATTACACCCACTAAGAGGCTGGAATGGAAGACGGGGCTGTTGAAGTTTCCTCAGTTAGAATCTAATGGGAGCCTGGCAACAGTTCAATCCCAATCCCAGATTAGGTCGACATTTTCCTCCCGGCGCTAAAAGCAACGCAAAATGTCATCAGATCCACCTATAACAGGGAGCCCCAATCTCATTTTACTGGCTTTACCGGCAAAGAGGCCTTCTAGAAGCTTCCCTTTCACATTTCCGTCTTCCACAGAAAATCTATGCTGCTAAAACGCAAGGAAATGGTGATTGAAAGAATTAGACGCATCAGGTACTGCTAAAGGCGCCACGGGCTGAGGTTTAATCTTATTCAATTTCGGAGTAAAGAGATTTGTAAATGCCCTATAGATCAAAAAAACATCTTTAATCTTTAATCTTTTGCTTACAAAGTACTGACTAGCTTGCAAACTCATTTCTGTTTGTTCACGCATCATCTCACAGCAAGATAATTCGACTCCAGGGCTTTTGTGTGGAGTTTGCATGTTCTCCCTGTGTCGGTATGGGTTTCTTAAAGGTACATTTGCCTCAATCAACCCAATCCAGCTATAAAAAGGTACTCCTGATCAAGGCTAGCTCACGATCTGATGTTGGATCTACTCCTCCTGACAGGGTGTCCCAGCAGTATTGAACGATGGGTCAAATGCGGAGGACAAATTTCCCTGAAGTAAACTTTAAAGGGGCATTATGCAACTTTTCTGTTAAAGGGCACGTCACCAGTTTGTCTCCGTGAAGATATTTTTTTTTTGCCTAGAATGTTTCACAGTGTGGTATTATCTTGCATTTAGTCAGTTACAGGTGTTGTAACTGCTAAATAACACCTTAAAAACATGCTTTCTAAGTATTTCTTATTGTGAGTGGGGTGGCCTTTCCACAGACCTGACCAGTAACTTGTCACATGTCAATTCATGGACAAAGACAGGTTTAATGCCATACTAAGGTACACTCCAGGCAAACATTTCCGTGGAAACAAGAAAGTGGTGGACCCTCCTCCAGAAAAGTTACATAGTGCACCTGTAACCTTATAGTAATAATTATGTAGGTGTATGACATCATCAGGCTAAGCTGCAGGTCAGATCTGTGGAGAAGCAAGCCAGCACAAAAGAATACATGTTTTAAAGGTGTTTTACTTTTCCAGCAGGTTGTCATGGAAATGTTTTGCCTCTGGCGTAGCAGTAAAGTTATGTTATGTTAGGACGAGCATATGGCGTCACCAGGCTAAGTTACAAGTCAGATCTGTGGAGAGGCGGTCCAGCTAACAGTAAGAATGCATGTTTTTCAAGGCATTTTTGAGTAATATAACACCTGTAATTGAATAAATGCTACATAGATAGATAGGCGTCTGTCAAATCTGTCATTTTTTTCATTAAATCACACTTCAGAATGTTGTAGAGTAGTAGGTTTCCGATTGAATTTCATCTGTCAAACTGTCATTTCTTCCTTAGCCTCCCTTAAGTTCACTGACCGCTAGGTAGAGAGGGCTTGACTAATGGCCTTTTAGCTCCCACACTATCTGGATCTGGTTTGTCTGGAGGGAAGGAGATGGAGGAGACAGAGACTTTAAGAGAGGACTCATAAATTTTACAGCACACAGTTGGAATGGAATTGGCCATGTGGAAAAGTAAAGGAAAAGAAGGAGAGACCACCTCGCAGAGAGCTAAATATCAGCGAAGGGCACCCATGTGAAGCCCACTAAACAGGAGCTTTTTAGGGCGATGGTGTGGAATGATCCAGGGAACATTCTCTGCTCCATTAACTTGTAGTGTCCCTTGATGTACTTTATACCGAATACTACACCCAAAGTACCTAAATATTGATTGTCCACCTTGCAATGAGTCAAGACACGTTTTGGTAACGCTTTATAATGATTACGAGTTAATACGCTATTTTCTGATCTATGTTATAATGTTGTTTCCTCATCAAAAATACACATTAAAATCATGTTTTTTTTTCATTCACACATGTTTAAACACACAAACCCTGCATATTTAGGTTAGAGTTCTTTTCTCAAACAGAAAACACTCTTTTCAATCTTGTGATGCCATGTGGTAATACAGGAAGTGCTCCATTGTGTTTTTAAACGCCATACACGTTCACTAGAATCAGCCCTGGAATTTCCAATCTGTACTAAACAAAAGGTAAAAGGTAGCCGTTAACTTAAAAACTACCACTACATGACATCGCAAGGTGGAAAAGAGCATTTTCAGCTTTGGAGATGTAGACTCAAACATTTGTGAATGAAGCAAAACACAACTCCAGGTATTTTTTGCAAAGGTAACAACATTAAAACATGGCTTAAAGCTTACAAGAGTCAATTTAGAACCTTTAAAATATCGCAGTAATATAAATATCTTTCCCAATATCGTGCAGCCCTAATTAACAGCTACCGTACTGACCAATGAGCCCAAGAAACATTACATATTCAAATCTGTCAACTAGAACAGATGACTAGAACTATATGCTAAAGTATAGAAGACAGCTGAGATGGTTTGTCTGGCGCAGTGTGTAGAATACCAAAGCCCCCAGACCCTCTCAGGACCTATTAGCTTTAGCCTGCGGACTTGTACAGTAGGTTTTCAAAAGCAACACACTAGCTAATGAAACCTCAGGGATGGAGAGACAGGAATCTGCGAAGTGCCAGCCAGCTTTGACAGGAGTTGCATGGGGGGATAAAACGGGAGAGAGAGAAAAAAAAGAAAAAGAGTTGGAAATGTGCGATGAGAAAGCTGTCAAGGAGAGTGATACTTTAAAAGGTGCACGATGTAACTTTTCCAGCTGGTTGTCATGGAGATGTAATTTTTTTGCCTGGAGTGTGGCTGTAAAGTTGTGTATCATTATTCATTAACATATGGCCTGCTTACGGTAGGAATCCATGTTTTTCAAGGTATTTTTGAATAATAAAGACACATGTAAATGAATAAATCCTACATTCTACTCATAACAGTAACACTCCCATGGAGACAAGCTGGCAGACCCTTCAGAAAAGTGACATAATACACCTTTCACATGGAAGTAAAAGTCTGCAAAAAAATAGTTGCTTAGAAGTGGCGTTAATGAGTATTCTAAAGATGACAAATTCAGCTTTTTTGCAGGTTTGGAAAAGGGAGTATATAATTCGCCACTTGAAGTTTGACAGCTGCTAGCATTTTCGTTTTGAGCCCGAATGGTACAGAGCCTTAATTTGATTTTTAATGAACTTGGATAAGTTTGGAACATCTGCTGTAAATGCAAATGAACAGTACAAAAAGAAATTTGTTTGGTGTTTTGTTTCCATGGTAACTCAATAGTAAACTTCGCTCTCTACTGCAATGTAAATAGCCAAACAAATGTGATGAGATGAATTGTAACTTGCGTGTGTAATTAATACAATATATATCATGAAAAAATGTTGTTGTTTTTTTATATGTATATAGATTAACTAACTTAGTTTCATAAAGGGTGCAATTTAGAGGGACTTTACAGCCTGGCGGACTTTCCAGCTTGGGGACGTTTCAGCCAGGGCGACTTTCCAGCTGATTTCCAAATAGCAAATAGTGTTTAATGTAAGCAAAGTAAAAAGACATTTTATGCTTTTGTCTGCTATCTATCCTTATATTTTCTGGACAAATTAAATCACAATTTTAATCTAAAACAGAAACATTTCCGAATCTAGATCTTGAGTCAGTATTTTTTGATGAAGAGTACTGAGCTGTAGTGTACAGGTCTAATGCTATCCAAAATTTCCCAGAAGTAATGATTGAATCCTAGCCACAGTTAGAAGTTTGAAGATTTAAAATATGAAAACGCACCATTTTGTGATTTATGAAAGACCACAGTGGTTTCAAAACAAAACCAAAATTTGCAAGGTTACCAGACTCCCACAATTAAGTGATGGAAATACCCCAAAAATCATGCCATAATATGAATTTTCCAATCCAGACCAATTTGACCATGAAGGAAACTTGGATAATAAAAACAAAGGCCAAGTTAGAGGTCAGATCTATGGAGAGGGTAATTAAATAAATGTAAAATAAGTCAATGCCTTACAGTGTAACATTTCAGGAAAGCATATTCATGAAGGTAGCAGACCCCACATCACAAAAGTTACGCAGTGCAGCTTTAAAATCTTGCGAACTGCGATTTTGTCAGTTTAACTTGCATAGATATGAGGATGTAAAACTTGGATTTCAGTTTACTTCAGTCCCAGAATATTCCACAGTATAGCATTAAACTCGTCTACCTTCAAAGAGACAAGCAAAACGACTGTACCAGGCCAAGTTACAGGTCAGATCTGTGCAGAAATGAGCCAATGCCATACAGTGGAGCATTTCAAGAAAACGTATCCATGGAGACAAGAAGGTAGCTGCAACCCACACTACAAAAGTTACGTAGTGCACCTTTAAACCTTGCTAACTGCCATTTAGTGGGTTTAACTTACATAAATTTACCAGGACCAGGCCAAGTTACAGGTCAGATCTGTGGAGAGGCGACAGTAACAGATGTGTAATGAAATAAACGTAAATAACTCAATGCCATACAGTGGAGCATTTGAGGAAAACGTATCCATGGAGACAAAAGGTATAGCAGCCAGCACACTGCAAAAGTTACACGGTACACCTTCAAAACCTCGCTAACTGCCATCCAACAATAACATTAAGTGGCGAGACCATTTGAAGCAGTAACCGCTGTCAGCCTCATTCGTACTAATTCAAAGCATGCATTTTCTGTGGCAGTAGCACAAGGCATTATGCAGATGAACTGATGGAGCCACTCGAGTTCCTCTTGTAGTGTAATTATATGGTGCATGTTCCAGTGATGGGGAAAAACAGCACTACGCTCAATCACCATGTCTACCTGCAGAGACTTTAGTGTCAAAAATAGGGTTGTCAAAAGTATAGAAAATCAGAAACTAATCATTAAACTAAATGTAGTAATGTTCTCAAGGTAATAAAGGAACCCCAATATAAGTGGAGAGTGTTAAAAGCCCTACGGTGTACCTTTTAGGCCAAAAATGGACTAAAATGAAAGTGTGGTTTTGAAGGCTATTATTGCTCTGAGATACATAGAGCATCATAGACTGTAAATGGACGAATAGAAAGTGAGCACGGGCACACTTTTGGCTCCATAGACTCTGGCTCTAATTCACTATGTATTGAGAAAACGTCACCTGTTCGCCATAACTGCTACTGTCAGGCACCTAATTTTTGCTCATTTTGTTCATATTAACCCACTCTACAAGATCTTGGTGTTTTTATTACGCTATTTTGTCTGTAAAATCAATTCGTATTCCTAATATGGAACTCCAAATTCACCCTAAATTTGCAAGCCTCGGTGAGCTTCATTTGACTGCTGCCTAACACTATGGGTGACGTCACACTCCCTTAGTCCACTTCTTTATACAGTCTGTGGTCCTTATGTGAGCAGGCTTGCCTCTCCACAAACCTGACACTTATTTGGGCTGGAGAAGGGCCTTTCATACCTGTCTCCATGGAAATGTTGGCTATAATATTCCACAGTATGTCATAAAATGTATATCCGTGGAGAATGTACTTTTTAACTTTTGTTAACATGAAATCAAGAAGGTGATGAGCTACCTCGAGAAAATTACATACTGGAGCTTTAACTGATGTTCAACTACTATAAATATGAGTTTTTTTTCTCTATTACAATAAACAAGTTCCCCAGCATGCTATAAAACAACTCCAAGTCCTGCCAAAAGATCCACCGTAGATTCCCATCACCTCCTACCCCTCCACTCCCCCTCTAATGGTGTTATTTGCTGCTAAAAACAAAAAGTCTCTTTCACCGCTAAGCTGATTTACTTCAAGGACATCAGCGAAAAACAGTTCTATATATCTTTGCCTTGACTCGCATTCAAATGTTAAAGCAATGAAGCGTGATATTTCGTCACGAGCTTTCTCTCCAAAACAGATGGAGGGAGTTAACCTTTAAAGTTCAAGATTTTGTGAATGGGCCTTAATGGGATACTTGTGCGTGATCAGGGCCTCTGTTAATGTTGGTGGGAGTTTTAAAAGAAATGGACCGAAGAGAACGCAAAGACCACATTTTGACACTTGAATCAGCAGGGGTGGTTTTATCTAGTCTTCTTCTCTCTTTCACTGCGGGATCATGGATGAGTGAAGCCTATTACGGACCTTAGGGGGTATCAATGGATTGAAGTGCTTGGAATAAACGACTGCACAACCACTGCCTGTTTTATGTTATGTTATGATACAGTTAAATCGATGGCGACGAATAGAGTAAATTTCACACAGTATTTGGGCTGGGTGATATGACAATTCAATTTTATTTTGTGTACTTAAAAAAATAAAAATGTATGAATATCTGAATCTTTTAAAGGTTCTATATTATGCAAACTTGACTCTTGTTAAAATGTTGTTACCTCCTCAAAAACATACCCAGAGTTGTGTTTTGTTTCATTCACACATGTCTGAGTAACCATTTAGTCTGTCTACATCTCTAAAGCTCAAAATGCCACCTTGTGATGTCATCAAGTGGCAGTTTTAGTTCAGTAATTCAGCAATTCCAGGGCTGAAATCATCCAAATAATTCTAGCGAAAGTTTATGGAATTTATAAACAGTTTATAGTCTTTGATTCAAGACAACCTTCCAGTTTTATTCTCTGCACCTTAGAGAAATCCACAGCAAGCGCTTCCTGTATTACAACATGACATCACAAGGTGGAACAGAGTGTTTTCTGCTTGAGAGAATAACTCCTAACACCTAAATATGCAGGCTTTGTGTGTTAAACATTTGTGAATTAAACAAAACGCAACTCAACTCAACAACATTATAACATAGATCAGAAAATAGCGTAATAGGGGCCCTTTGATTAATTCTATTTAACACCAAAAATAGTTAAAATTCTGAATCCAATGTCTGAACTGCGCTCCAAATCACAAGCTTTTAGTGACAGATGTCTCTATTTTAAATTCCCAACAATTCCCATTATAATTTGACTAATTGCAAAGCCTTACATTATATTTCTAATTATAGTTTTGTTGCTACAGTACACTGCTCTCCAAACTGACAGCACATGGACAGTAATCTTATCCATCTCACTTAATTAGACAATGACTCAGTGCTATGAGTGGTATAAAAAGACTATCCCAACTTTATTTTAAAACTTCTGCTATCCTCAAATGCCTTCTCTGTTAAAAAGTCACAGGTCGAACAAGTTGAGAGACTGTTACTCAGCAAAATGGGAGACAAAAGACAGGAAATCTTTACAAACATTGGCGTAAATGTGATGATTGACAGCTTTTTATCTGTATTTAGAATAGGGCGTAATATCACAGCATTTTATAATCCATATAGTTTAAGTTTGATCTGGAAGACAGGTCAGAATGGCGGGATTTGCAGTCTCAGATTGTAGATTTGTTGACCTGGTTTATGGTTAATGTCTTTGTAATTACTGGGCTGATCCAGATGAAACAAATCTGGTGCAAAGTTCAGCATTTTTAAATTATTTTTACACAATAGCTTCAGAAAGTGTTGTCACTATTCAGTCAAGAGTTGAAAAGATAAAGATGAGATTAATATCGCAGGTTTCTGGCCCCAGTCCTTGACAAATAATGAAAAGGTTAAATTTTTTTTTTTTTTACAGATTTTGGGATATTTCTTTCAAAAACAGTGAATCTCCCATTGAGTTAAAAAAGACCCCTGCCCTACATTTGAGATTGTGAGACTGACACATAGATTGTAAATATAAATGGACATAGCTAACCCGCTAGCTGCGTTCCAAACAGGAAGTAAGCATGGGGGTGCTTCTGGCTCCATTGATTTTTTTTCAGATTAGTTTGTAGAGTTTAAATGTTATATATTTTTAGACAATAGAATAACACAAAATAGTTATTAACATATAGTCAAATACTAGTTCTAATCCAGATTAACACCAATTGTAAAACTATTCAGGAAAGTGTTATTCAAATTGTAGTAGCATCATTTTATATACTTACTTTTTGACAATCCTACAACTTAAAATGTAGTTATTTCTTTTTGCACCCAATTCCCCTTACATGCAGACACAGCAACAATAAAACCATTCAATTTCCTTTTGAGAATAGTTGACCCTGCCCATTTAAGAGCTTAGAATCGACAGCGTGGCTCAATTAAGGAGGTTGTCTCTTTCTGGTTGTTTTTGTATTCAGATGCGAGTGGCTCATTTTGTTGTCCCCACAGGGTCGGAGAGTGGGAGGAAGCACAGAAAGCACTACAGCCCAGTTCCCTTTCCTTCTCTCCAAAGCTGCCAATTTCACTTTGAATGTGCATTTGCAAATCAATTCCCAGCTTTAGAGCAGACCAAGTGACAACACGGTGGAGTGGAGAGGAAGCCGAGAGGAATTGTAAATGGACCTGCTGAATTGTCTTTGATCGGGGGTCTCCAAATCGGACCCCTTACTTTCTTTTTAAATTTCCCAAAGAGTTTAAAGTTTAATGTTTTTTTTTCCAAGTGGGACTTTGTAAGGCTTGCAAAGACTTCCCACCTTTAGAGAATCGGGCTAGTAAGTTTATTTTCAACAGCACGGAGGAGAATTGCAGTAAATTTGGCTTTTGTAATCCGTGAAAAACAGAATTTGTTCATTTTAAACAGTTTGCACCAGTCCAAAGATATTCCTCACTTACCTGGCGTATTCCTAGCATCCTAATTACTCACAGTGATGAGTTTATAAGCCAGCTTTAACAGAGCACAGTTTTGCCATCAGAGACTAGCATGTTAACTGTGCATTTCCTTATTCTCAGAAGATAAAATGATTTGATGCAGACAGTACACTGCAATCTGATTTCTACCATAAGAGCTGCTAATACAATACATCTGTGCTAGGCTAGGCTATAGGAAAAAATAGGGTACAGCCACTTTAATTTCACCCACTAAGCAAAACTATGGATTTTAGACTTCCTCCTTCTTTACTACCAAAAATTATACTGTTGTATTTTTTTCATACTGTGCCAACTTCTGATTTACTGCCTCAGACCTTGATGGTAAAATGAAAGACATTCCTCAGAGTGTCAGCCGGGGATTTGATAGTTCTTGAGAGCAATCCGTGTTTTATGTCCCTCTTCCCCTGCCGTAGTGCGGAGACTATCTTTATCATATATTGTCTTGAGGTGTCGGGGTAAGCAGGTGCGGTGACCTGAACCTTAGATTGAGCCTTGGGTAAATATCAAGCAAAATGGGAGCCCTTTTTGCTTTTCATGTCGTAGTGTTCAGATTTGTTTGACAGAGAAAGTGCACATTTACATATAGATGTGTAGTGAAGGATTGTCACCTAAATCAAATGGCGTGTCAAGTTAAAGCCACTCATCCATAGACTGTATAAATAAATAGATTATGGGAGCGTGACGTCACCCATAGCGTTCGGCTCCAGTCAAATGAAGCTCACGTGGCTAGCAGTTATACGGGCGAATTTGGAGCCAGTTTCATATTAGGAATAGGAATTTATTTACTGACAAAATAGCAAAATAAAAACACCAGGATCATGTAGCGCGGGTTAATGTGAATATTTTAAAACCAAAATGATGAGAGTAGACCATCTGGAACTCGGGGGCTAGTTGTTTAGCTTTGTCCATTTACAGTCTATATGCAAATCTCATAAACTCAATGGAAGTTTTCCTATTTTTGAAAGAAATATCCAAAATCCATAAACACTGAACCTTTACAAATGAGTACAAATGTTGTTGTTTTTTGTCCTGGTTTTGTTGCTGCTGTGTATGTATGTAAGGGGAGACTGGGTACAAATGGGAATAGCTACTTTAATAACTTCTAGGGTTGGAAAAAGTACCCTTATTCAGATACTACAACTTGTACCAAAACTAGATTCTCATTTGATCAATTATCTATGCTGAAAAAACTGAACTAGTATAAGACGATATGGTACAACTGAAGAAGCAAACACTATTTTTGTGTTGAAAATTATATTCTATTGTCTAAAGAAATTGGTTTTATCATCATTGTGGTATCAAAATTAGTGTTGAGCCTTTTTAAATATCAAAATCTTTCTATTGTTTCAACTGAAGTAGCTTGTAGTGTATAAAAAGAAAAGTATATAGTGGTATAATGACTTAACAACGGACCAAAATACGCTACAACTGAGTGAGAAGAGACAATATAGTAAGACATGGTAAAATATGAACTCAACACAATCCTCTTAACCAATAGTTCCACAATAATTTTAACATAATGGGTTTGTGAATGTTATGTGTAATGTGAAAGTGGTAGCCCATTTAGCTTTGACTCAAAATTGCAGCTTTTTAGGCATCTGCAAGAAAAAAAAATAATTGCGTAAACAACCCTAGCACCATTTACTCAATCACAAAACTCAAAACAATTCTACTTTTCATATAAAATACCCCTGAGAAAAACGGCACGTATCAATACTGCAAAGAGTGTTTTTGCTGCACCACTTCATAGTTAATGTTAAAGTTAGTTTCGCAGTCCTCAAGGCTGAAAACACAAGCAGCTCAACATTGTTCAACTTATCACAAATTCTTCCAGGAGTTGTCAGCTTGAGTTCCAGAAGGCCGGCGGTAACAAGCATCGATTTTCTTCACTGACTCCGCACGGGGGCCTTTTTGGAAACGGTCTTTGAGAGAGCAGAACCATGTGGTCAATGCATACGAGGCTCTACTCAACTGCTGCTAGTGCCGTGTTTGATGGGAGCAGGCAAATTGTAGAAAGACAGTTGTTGACTGGATATGGAGGGATGGGAAATGGGAAAATTATGCTCATAGATAATAACTGCAATAACGCCATATGTTGTTTTTTTGTTTGTTTAGTTTTTATCAATAGTAACCAAAGAAGTGGACTAAGGGAGTGTGACGTCACCCATAGTGTTCAGCTCCAGTCAAATGAAACTCAAGAGGCTAATAGTTATAGGAGCGAATATGGAGCAGAGTTTAGTATTAGGAATATTAATTCATTTAAAATAGCAAAATAAAAACACCAGAGCAGGTTAATACGAACATTTTAAGACCAAAATGAGACTCAATGCAGCAGTTACAGCAAGAGAGGTGACAGTTTTTAAAGGTAAATTCAGTCAATGGATGCTTGGAATAAGAAATAAATTGAAGACTTTTTGATCTTCTGACTCTGTTATTTTATAGTATTTGACCATATAATGAAGAAACAACAGCTATTTTGGGTTGAAAATGTTGTGTTATGGAAGGACAGGGAATATTCATAGATAATAACTGTAACAAACGGTAAATGGTCACATTTTTATATAGCACTTATCCACCTACAAGCCACTCAAAGCACTTTACATCACACATACATTCATACACACATCAATGTACAGACAATGGGGTCACGGTGGGTTAAGTGTCCTGCCCAAGGGCACAATGACAGCATTCATCTGTCGGAGTTGGAATCAGACCGCCAAGAATGTACCACACACATAAACATACGCTGCAATAAATAGATGTTACATAAAACTAGCCTACAGTGCGACTTAATATTTATAATGTGTCATAGATTTGTTGTTATTTAACCTTATCCAGTCAAAATGTGAACATACTAAAAAAAAAAAAAAATAAAATAAAACACTGACCCCTAAAAATATTGTTAATTCTGTAATTTATTGAACTATTGGTTGATACAGTAATTATCGTAACAGGCCTACACATTTGTAGAGGTTAGTGTCCTCCTTATACAACATTATCTTCCATTTGACGTTTACCAACACATACCCATGGCTATCAGCGAGCTATTAAACATGTTATTTTTGAAAACGACAGAAATCCCAAGCTAGTCCCAAGCTTCTAGGAGTGTTCATTCAAAAGCCAGACTTCTAATTATCTAAATGAGGGAAGCCAGAGGAGGCCATTTCAGGACATACATCATATTCGCTCAATTACACTGCACACTGCTTAGTTCGGCTAAATGATTCAACAGCGCGCTCGCAAAGACTTATAAAATCCCATTGATGTTTTCACAGCAAGATGCGACTTTATAATTGCACTACAACGCAAGTTTCTAATCTTATAGAATGCCATGATTAATAAGCCTTTGTGATGACGGACCGATAGATGATTATTTTCCCCATGTATTTGAGCAAACATTAGTGCAAATCACTGTTATAGAAATGGACATAGCTAACCTGCTAGCTGCCCATTCCAGATATGAAGTGAGCATGGGGGCACTTCCGGCTCCATCGACTCCGACTGACTTTACACTGAAAAACTGTCACCCCTCTTGAGCCTCATCATTTTGGTCTTAAAATGTCTGTATAAACCCGCTCTACATGATCCTGCTGTTTTCATTTTGCTATTTTCTCCATAAATAAATTCCTATTCCTAAAATTGAACTACTGCTAGCCTTGTGAGCTTCATTTGACTGGAATCGAACGCTCCCTTCTTCCCGTCTATTTATCCAGTCTATTGTCCACATATATTGTATTTCTATTGTATAAGCAGCTGCGTGTTGTCTACATCTAATTAGAAAGTATTTTATTGGCCAATAATCAAGAAGTGTGTGTTAGCATGCTAGTTATTGTTAGCATTAGCTGATCTGTTAGCTGAGAGTCATTAAAAGCGCTTATAAACTCATCGGGGTGAATAATTAGGATGGTATGAATGCATGAAATGAACTAGTTCTGTTTTTTTCACATTTTTAAGACAGTAAAAATCAGGTAGAGCGTCTTTAAGGGCTATTTGGGTACGTTAGGACCTTTAGAAGTGGCGTAATTATGGCTACGCTTTCCACCGAACACTTCAAATAGCATGGCATCTGACATGTAATTATAACAAGACTGCAAAGGGTGGATTCTAACGCAAGCACCTGTCCCCGCGCTAACTGCTAGCACTTCTTTTGATTTGAGCTGAGACTTGCACTTAAAGACCTAACAAGTCTAGAAAAGGTCCCTAATTGCCTCGTCACCCAAGTTCCCATCCTTTTAATGAGCATCTAGCTAATGCCGGCGTCAATCAAGTAAAAAGCAACAATATAAACATTCGTAGGTGTCGTATTTTTGTCACTTTTTTTAACGGATATGATCTTAATAACAGCTATCTACTGAGAGCCTCTTTCTACCCCAAAAAGAGCTGTCTCTGGTACTTCTGAAGCTAGCATTAAATCATCCCAGACTGCTGTCAAAAAGTTACCCCCGGTACTTCATCCATTATCAGTTCTTTCAATCTTTTCATTTTTTTTTTTTTATTTTTTTTTTAAAGCTTTCAAAAGGTTTGAATCTATCCGAGCTGCAAGAAAAGTGGTGACAGTTATGGTAGAACGCAAGGTCCAAAAATGAGGAAAATGTTTGTGGAAAAGAGCCATAAAAAGTAAATACCGCTGAAGAATTGTTCGCTTCATTTAAGTGGTGTCGGAGAGGGGAGTTGAATTGTCTGAAATGATAGCTGTTAAATCGAACTTTTTATGTGAGTTTGGGCTGTCAGAAAGTATTGAATACAGTTGGGGTTTTGCTCCAGTAAAGTTCTGTGGTTAAGTCATTTTCCAGAGGTCACTTCAGTTTCACAGCAATAAATCTTGTGAATAACGTCTATTGTAGAACTCTATGTTTGGGATCTTTCTAAACTGTAAATTTTATCATCCATAAGACCACTAGATCCACTTGTGACATAAACCATTGTTTCGCTATGTTCTTGTCTCCATGGCGATGTGACTGTTTACTGGAATGTTCCACAGCATGGCATTAAAGGTTGTCATCTTGCATATATTCAATCAAAGCCATTTTAGATTGCTGAAAAATACAGTGAAAAGCATGCATTCCTACAGTGAGTGAGGTCGCCTCTCCACAGACCTGAAGTGTAACTTGGCTTTGTGGTGTCACATGGTTTCACAAGTTTAATGTCATACTGTGGAACATTCCAGGTAAAGCATCTCTTTAACATCTCTATGGCGAATCCTCCATCACAAAATTTACATATCGCATTTACTGCCAGCTGTAAATATACTTTCAAAAATATGTGATTTGTTTTTGTCAGTCTGTTTTTAGGTCTAAATCTGAGCAGCCATTTTAGTGCGGTTGCTGTGAAAAGCAGACTTCCTCTTGAGATGAATTTGGCTTCTCTGGAGAATGTTTGATGGAGTCGCTCTGACACCATATGTGAATGTATGCATATTTTTCCCACCAGCCACTTTAATCATCTGCCAATGACAGCTCACAAAAACTGGCTGCATTTTAAACAAAGCCACACAGTTTTTCTTCAGTGTCATATCCGCAAACCCACAATACAACACCTGTCCAACATGTATGAGGACCAATTAGGCAGGGAAAGCTTCAAAATGTCAAAATAGAGTCAAAGAATTGGACTGTAGTAGCGTATTTAGTGGTATTTTAGTAGTTGACTTGTTAGCGATTAATTTTTCAATTAATAATTTATTTCTATTACACATAGACCTTTCAAATAAGGTGACTGAAGGCTTCTGAATAGAAAATATTTACAAATTAAATGTATTATGATGAAAAACAAACTGCTATTATTTTTGGTTATTTTGATTTAATAATGCCACTGCCTTTGTTATAGAAGGTATTTTTATGTGTGTTTTAGCATCTGTATGGTCCAGAAAACCATTACGATTTTCAAAATATGACTAACATTTTTTTATATTTTTTATTTTTTCATTTATTTTTTGTGTATGTATTTATTTTATTATTGACTAGTCACGAATAATCGATCAAAGGTCCTGTTGTTGTCTTACTCAGTAGATAGTATATGGTAGCTTCAAAATATGTCTATGTGTACTCTCAGAAAGCGTTTTAATGTCTAATAATCAGGACGTGCCTATTAGCATTCTAGCTGTTGTTAGTTTTACTGTAACGGAAAAACTCTGCTCTCGTTTTATTGTGAAACGTGCTTATAAACTCATTACAGTGATAAATTAAGATGCTCAGAATGCATAAGGACCACTGCAAACTGTTTAAAATAAACAAACTCTGCATTTTTTGATTTTAAGACAGTAAAAATCAGGTACAGGGCCTTTAATTGTTGCAGCTCTACATTAAAACTCAAACAGCAGTGGCCCTTGGATGCCCTGAAGTCCATCTATTTCAGTGCTCTGACCAGCCAAGCAGAGGTCAGCGCTCCTAAACCACTGGAACTAATGTTGGGGGTCCATCCATCTGTCTGCAGCCTGAGGGGCCCGTATTATGCTTTGGCCCCAAGAGCAAGTCGCACTCAAGACCTTTAAGGAGAGGCCTGGGCTGACTTGTCCTGTCAACACCCGCTGCTAAACAGACTCCTCGTGTATTTTCTTTGATGCCTTGTTTTGTTTTGTGTGTTGAAATCGTAATTTGGATGAACGCAATTAGCAAAGGCTGCAAATTTTGAAGTGCTGTAATTTCCCCCAGAAATAACAAAATATCCTGTTTTATTCTTCATAAAAATTGCTAATCCTGTAGTAGTGTCGTCATACTAAAATTTCAATCTCGATTTTGATACTAAGGAATAGACTCGGTACTGATTCCCATACCATGAAAAACAATACCTTTAGATAAGAGTAAAATTAAATCATAGTAATTTCTTTAATATATCTTTATTGCCTCAGTTGTCCAGGTAGATTCCATAGTGGTCCGAATAAGCTTGTTCTGATAAAGCCAAAGATCATTTTAAGCGATTCAGGAAAGGTTGTGAATGTGACTTTTTTAGCAGCGATACCTGCTCAAATGAGTATCTAGTTTCAATACTAGTTTTAGCATCGATTAGTATCCGATTTCCGATACCTACTTTGAACAGAATCCTATTATCTGAACATAAATCATAAATCCAACCCTACAACCACCAAACTGCTCACCCCCAGTGTTTATTTTCCTCCGACCTGCCTGTGGATCGCGTAGTATTTTCAAAGCAGATGAAGTTTGGCGAAATATTCTAAAGCAAAAGTGACAAGGCATGTTTTTTCATTCTCCACAGCTGAACACACAAATAGCTTGTTAATAATGCACCATGAGGAGAAGGCAGGCTGTTTATGTAATGAATATTCAAGGACTGTAAAATTCTGTTATCACGGCAACGCATGGCTAAACGCGCCACGGCTAGCGAGAATCCAGCTGCCACAATTTTCATTACGAATAAAAGTTATTGCTAATTTTAGCTGTCAGGAAAGCTTAGAAACGGAGAGGAAATATAGAAGAGCAATTTCAGGATGTGATTATTGGTGTGATGGCAGGGAGAGGATGTTAAGGCTAGCGCGCAGACTTTTAGATCTTATTTTTCATTGTAGTGTAGGCTATTTGACAGGTTTTTTTTATGTTTTGCTAATTAAATTTTGGTTTGGTGGAGTAGTACCTGCAGTAAATAAATACTTATCAGAATTTTACATCAGTTAATTGGGAGTTTGTGGGGAAAAAAGAGAAGAAAAGTACAAAAAATACAACTTGTAGAGAAGAGTTAAAACTGAATACCTCTACCTATGTCATCAACAACGAAAAATCCAAATTTCAGTGCAGGAACTACTTAGCAAGGAAGACATTTTTGGCAGATTAATCTCTTATTTAACTAAATAAAGGTGCTGTCATTTATTTTTATGAGTCAAATCATGGCTATTGCGTAATTTTGACAATTTCTGGCCTTGGACATTATGGTTATGTATGGCTTTGTATGCTGAATCTGCTGCGCAACCAGGAAGTAAAATGATAAATGTCACTAAAATTAAGAAACTAGGCAAGCTTTAAAGTAAAATCTTATATATAATGATGTTAGCTGTGTTTTAGTGAAATTAGTAGTCTATCTGTCATATACAGTTTAACGTAATTCAAACTGACTTGTAATTAAACGGCCTTCTCTGGTCTACTGTAGTGGAACATATCAAAGGCGAGTCAGCTATCGACAGGCTAATTGAAGTGTGAGAAGCAGATGGGCAGCCAGGTGGAGGACTAAAGCTGGTTGTTTTTAAATAAAATGACTACAAAGCCGCTCTTTGTAGTTCCCAAGTACAAAAAGGTTTTTCAAAATGCCAGTTGCACAATCTCCGTGATGTTTCTAAATGACCGATTGCGCCTCCGTGAGTCACCTTGGCGGTCACGTAAACAAAGCTGTAATGACTCCACGTTTGAGAGTCTAAGCATAGGATAGACTCGTAATGTACTTGTTGCATTTTACGCTAGATCAAAAGATTAGCTAACTCCGAACGCTTCAAACATCCAAGTCAAGGAGATTTTGCACACTGGGGAAAGGATTTGGCTCAGATCTCAAAGGGTCATTTTACCCAAAGGACTTGAGAGGCGCTTTTGTTACCAGATATCGCTAAGCTTACGCCCAAGATTTCTGCGGGTTTTCAACAGCCTTCACACAAAATAAAGAAGAAATGGACGTTTGAAAGAATGGGGCTTGGAAAGTAACCCTAATAGTCCAAGCCAAGCTAATAAAGACTGGGTAGTGCTGTCAGGATGTTTGAATTGGCCAATCACTCAAAGCAGTCTATGCTGGAGCCCACCACGCACGGAGGGATCCTAGAATGCCTCATCTGAGCAGACACGACCACAAGATAACAACACAAGAGGCTTTGAATTAGAGCTGGGTAAGGCTGTCAAAAGTATAGAAAATCAAATCCTTATCGATACTCAAACTAGTATCGAAACTAGATACTCATTTGAGAAGGTATTAAGGACAGAAATGAACCTTTTCTGAATATCTTTAGACTGATTTTGAGCTGTAACAGAACAAGTATAAGAACACAGACGAGTATACGCCCATGGACCACTAACGGGCATCAGTAGTGAGTATTGAGTCTATTCCTTAATATCGAAATCAATACGGGGATGATATGAATTTGTAATATAATATAACTGTCTGCCTCCCCTTGCACATAAAAGAAAAACAAAAAATCGGCAGAGTGCCTAATTGCTTACACTAAAACCAAGAGCAACTTTAACAGTGATTGTGGAGGCTCAGCAAAGGCTAAAACACTAAATAATAAAATAGATAATAAAAAGTGAGGTGATGCAGAACTTATAGCTATAACATAAATAGCCTGAAACAAGTAAGTACAAATATTATAAAAGCCGCAACTGTTGAGCAGAATTAGTGGTATCTTTTATAGTGCGATAAAAGTTTTAAGGTTACGATTTAAGGTACACTTTATTGTCCGTATAGGGAAATCATTTTAGACCATATCGCCCTACCCTACTTTGAAAAATCTATGCTGGACCCCACTATGCATGGCAGTATCCTTCGAATACCTCATCTAAGTAGACACGACCACAAGCTAACCAAATAAAAAAAAGGAAAGACTTTGAACATTGAAACAGTTAGATAATTGTACTATAGACTAGCCACATAACGCCCCACTGCACTTCCCTCCCTGCAGGAAATCTACTTGCACACTCAAGACTGTAATTACAGTGTGGCTATGAGGGTTTGGTGCGAGCCATTTGATCTGGTTAGTGCTCTGTTTGGTTAAAAAGAGAAAGAGGGGAGGGGGTTGGAGGTCTGTGAGACAACAACGTAACTGTCTGTGGCTGGCCCTTGCTCTGTGTGGTGGAGAGCTGAGCAAACACATGGCTGCTGTCGACAGTCGTTCAACGCACTGAGAAGAAATGCTGTTGACGGAGGGTGACAAAGATAACTGGCAATGGAAGCAGATAGAAGCAGGGGGAGAGGTGTCGCATTACTGACCAAACAGACTGAGGAGATGGAGAGATGAGGAGGGGAAAGAGAAGGGGTCACTGAAACGCAACCCCAGCCACACAGGAAGGACTTGTGAAAAGGCGAAAAGTACGATGGAAGTGGGGCTGTAATTCTTTTAGTAGTTTCATCTGACCAAAATTTGTATTAGTCGATTCATTGTTTTATTTGTACTATGAGGAGTTATACGGGAAAACAGCAGAAAGAAGAGGTTTGTGAGTTAGCTCAAGATTTTGTGTGGTTTTTTTTGGTATTTATTGATCATACTGGGGGCGTTCTACATGTATCTCTACTGGCAGAATGTTCAGCAGTTAGATTGTTTGAAAACTCGAGAAAAAAAATACAAAATGGATTTTAACAGCACATTTTCAGAAAGTGATGAATACGAACGCTCATGGTCCTGTTTAGCCGTTTAATTTTCCACAAAAAAGGTGAGAGTGACTAACCGAAAACCTTTTGACTAATGTTACTTAGCTCGTGGCAGTAATTTTTTGTGTGAGAGACAGCACAAACATCTCACCTGTTGTAATTCCAACCAAGTCAGCTCTTTCTCACCAGATTGTGTTAAAATGAAGCTCAGATTGAGTCTAATTTGAGTTACAAAGCTTCTAACAGAGTAGTGCAACCGAATATCGCATCTTTCTCTCATATACAGTCCTAGCGGCTACACAGGACGGGCCCCAGACTTGTGAAAAGATGTACGGAAGTATGGCATCCAGGATTATGAGATCGTCTTACTCAAACTGAAAGGTTGACTGGGCTGCCTGGCTATTTATGCAGTGACATCTATACTGTGCTGATTGGAGAGCCAGTCAGTCACAGTAGATCTGATGGATAGGGGTAACTAAAGTGGCAACAGAATGCAGTCTTATGTCATTCTAACAAGTTTGACTGACATAAAGTATTTTTTCCATGACTTCAACTTCAACAGACAGTTTCTATGTTAAAAATGCACCGCAAATGTACACTATCCATCCACGTTTTTATTCACTGATGTTAGGTACAACCATATCTTTATCTTTCGTTAAACAAGAAATGGAAATGAATAGAGTTTTGAGATAACTTTCAACTTTATTACTGTGCTAGAAGGAAATTGTTGTGATAATCGCCATCTTGACTAAAATTAAAGGTGCACTTTTCTTGTTTCTATGGTTATGTCATTGCTCTGCTTAGACATTATGACATTAAACAGATCTACCTTACATCTTTTCAATTACAGGAGGTTTTATCGCTCAAAAATACCTAGAAAAACAGGCATTCTGACTGAGCCTCTCCACAGATCTGACTTGTAACTTGGTCTGGTTTGGTGTCCATGAAGACTGAGAAGCCATGTTGGAAATCTACTGTAAATAATATTAAAGCAGCATCACTCAGCTTCATTTAGATCAAATTTAGTAAACGTCTCATAGATATATTCACTTTCACTCGAATCAAGCAATCGGTTAATCGAAATAATAATTAATCTATTAACAAACTAACCATAATCTTTAGAAATGGATTTGAATGTTTTTTTTTTGGTAGTTTATTTATTTATTTATTTATTTTTATCAGATAAATTAGACTTGAGTTAAGAAAACTTCTATGAGTGCCATTTGCAGTAAGTCCTGCCAGCTATGTCCACAGTATCTCCAGTTTAGTTACTAAAGCAAAAACGTTCTCCAGTGAAAATATTTTTCTTGAGAGATTTTTATCAACGGTGTTAAATATATCATGACACTGTGGAAACTCAGTATCACCTCTCCAATCTGCAAATCTGACAGTTTAACAAGACTCCACTGTTCACGCAATTACAGGTGACAATGTTAAGATAGAAACAATTGCAGCTTTGAAAAAAAAAACTGAAAATGAGCTTCCCGTCTTACTTAAAGGTGCATTGTGTAACTTTTCTGGTAGAGGGTGTGTCACCAGGGTGTGGAGATATTGCCTGGAATGTTCCACAGTATGGCATTACACTTGTGACACCACAGGGCCAAGTTACATGTCAGATCAGTGGAGAGGTGAGCCCAAATCACAGTAAAAATGCAAGTTTTTACGTCAGTAACTGCAAGATGAATACGTTTAATGCCATACCGGGACATTTCAGACAAAGCAACAAAAGAGACAATCCGATGGAGGACCCTCTACCAGTAAAGTTACATAGTGCACCTTTAAGACTAGTTTGACTAGTTGAAATCCTCTCTTTGTTTTTTGTTTTTTTAGCAGTCTCTACAGAGCATCTGGACTCAGTGAAGGAAGACAGTCACAGATGCTAAGTTCATGTGTTCCTGCTTCATAGCCACTGTTTACAGGCTCATATAAAAAACATAGCCCAACCCTGAGCCGCCATGCTGTCACACGCTATAAAATCAAAAAATACTGAGAGAAAAACAACGAAAATATCTTGGAAAAAAAAAATACTTGTACAGCTCAGTTGCTTTGCTTGTTAGACATGGAGGTTACGCAGGTACACCGACACGGAGCCTATGGCAAAATGGTAGCAATTTCTTTAGCTACACAAGTGTGATTTATAGACGCACTATTGGGTCTCATTTGTGGTGAGTCGGACTAGAAGCAAAACTCATACTTAAGTGGCGGGCTTGTTTCTGTTCTCACCAGTAAATTAAGGAACTATAGTCACCATAGTCTTTAATTATTTTTTATGGGTGCTAATTAAACGCCTTGGCCATTTTGTTTTGTCTATCCTGGGATTTCAGACTATATTCAAGGGAAGAATTGTCAGTTTATATCTTTATCTGCTGTGAGGCTTATTATTCAACAGCCTACTCCAAAACAAAGCTACATTCAAGTACAATTAGATGGAAATGGAACAACAGTGTGTCACCCCTTGCATAAAGCTTTTATCTCCAAACGCATTATAATGGAGAAGCATGCATTTTTAAGCAATGAGATGGGAGAATTGCCACCCCCCAACCTGGCAACCAACCTGCCACCCATGCAGGACTATTTACAAATGCATAGAAGAGAAGGGAATTTAATGTGCCCTGCTGCTGCTAGCTCTTATTTAAAGGGCCCGTATTATGCCATTTTCTGGTCTATGTTACAATGTTGTTTCCTCATCACAAACTGGAGTTGTGTTTTGCTTTATTCACACATGTTTAACACAGAAATCCTGCATATTTAGGCTGAGTTCTTCTCTCAAACAAAAAAACACTATGATGTGATGCGGTAATACAGGAAACCCTCACTGGAAAAATTTGGATAATTTCATTTTTGTGTTTCTCTACTGAACTAAATGTAAAAGATAGCTGTTAAGGCAGAACACAGCATTTTGAGCTTTGGAGATGTAGACAGACTAATAATAAACGATTACTCAAACGTGTGAATGAAACAAAACACAACTCCAGGTATGTTTTGAGGAGGTATCAGCATTATAACATGGCTTAAAGCTCTCAAGAGTCAAATCTGTGTAATATTGGACCTTGAATGAGCACATGAGGATGTGGACCATATCTCACTAATGGGCCTAATAATAGAGATAAATGACTAGAGTTTCTATCACACACAATGTCCATTTTCTGCTGCAAAGCCAGGGGAAGTGAGGTCCCTTGGGCAAGGCACGTTCAGAGGAGGCACACATGGAGCCTTTACGTTTAAGTGGCCTTTAAATGACATCATCCAAGAGGGGGATTAGTCATTTTGGCTTAATGTGGAGGTCTACGCTGCCCCCCTTTAGTTGTGGTACCTCCAGCCGTGTGAGATTTAAAGAGAGGAAGTGGGGAGACTGTCTAAATGGAAAAACGCTTAATAAATGCGGTATTTTGAAGAATGTCCATCCTGAAACGCAACCCCAAACCTTTTGAACCCCCCGGGAGTTGGGAAGTCACTCACTCAAATCATCTGCACGAGCCCCACCATCTGTACAAACATCACCCCGAAGCAGGCAAAGCGAGCCCCCACACTGCAAGCACCGGTCTACTAAACTTACCATACGCCAAAGTTTGTAGCGCGCAAAAACCCAGAAGGACGACCAAGGCTGAGCGGTACTCCATCATAAACCAGTCCGATTGATCATAAGTAGACGAGGCGGGCCACGGTCTATTCCTAAAAATCTGTCCCGCGAGCCGACCAGCAGCGCAAGGGGTACGATATCCAAAACAAGCAAGCTACGAGGGGAAAATCACTGCTTCCAACTCCCGACTGCAGCGATCCCATGCACCGTAGTTCTTAAAATAAACTCGCCAACATCCCTTTTGGTAACTTTTCCTCCGGAGGTTTAGTCCTGCGGGGAGTGCGTGTTGCGCAAGCCGCGAGAGGTGAATGGAGACGCGGCTCTGAGCGCAGGCAGCGTCTGGTGAAAGAGCAAGTCCCGTTTCTTAAGGTTTTATCAGAGATTGATGAAAGAAAAACGTGCCCAGTGGCGTCTTCGTGCGGTAAATATGTCCCAAAGTATCTAAAAGCGTGCGTAATGCGTTTTCCTGTCCGTTATAGACTCGTTTCCATGTCTCCCTTCAGCGCGCTCTGCTCTGCGCCGCTGCGCCACACACTACTGGCACAGACGCACGAGAGCCAGGCGGCAGCACGAGCGCGGCCCACAGCCACAACACACACCGAGCGCGAGACAGCAGCTCCGAACTGCACTTCCGGTCACGGCTTCAGCATAAAACCTCTACATGCCTGAGTATGCGAAAGAAAAGCTGTTTAGAAGTAACAGAAATATTCCTTTGTGCATTTTGTGGAGTGTGGGTTTGTGTGAACCTATAACATGAAATAAATACACGCAGTAGTATGATGAGACTACATACTTTCAGCTCTATTTACCACAAACATATTTTCAGTCATTAAATACCCCATAGGTCAGTTTTATATGGGATACACACAGCAATATAATCAAATTGGATACGTGTTAGTATCACATGTAAACAATGGCGCCATTTTTGTTTAATGAAATTACTAATGGCACAAGTGTTACAGCATAAACATTTTATTTTGAAAGGTCCCGTCCCATTCTCCTGTCTCCCCAATTAAAATTTTTGCACCTTCACCGTCCCAGCGGTGCTCTTAAAGGGCCAATGCGTTTACTCCGCTTTGTGCCTTAAAAGCAGTTTTGATTCATGGGAGTTTAGCTACGCTGTGGGTTTACAAGTCTATTAAAGCAGAAACCGATAATGTGTCTGAAAATATGCAAATGTTTAACCTTTTTATGGAAATGTAAAGAAATATCTGTCCTTGGCAATGCTCATTTTCTTAGTTCATTTTCTTTACAGATCCATGTCCACTGAGTTAAATAATCAGTAGAAACAATAAACATATTTTTACTCCCTTCACTGTTCTGCACATGGCTTGTCATTATGGTGAGTGCACTCTATAATGCAAGACCAGTCTGATTCCTACAGACTCTGCTTGGATTAAATTCATTTCTAAATATCCCTTTCACTGAAGTCCCACTGCTCACTGTGGAGCAAATGTCAACATTTATGTTACAGCTGCGATCACAGACAGATGAAGGATTTGGCAGAGTTTGGATCCACATGCAAATGTGTGTCACACGTGAGAGCTTTGATCCTGAGCAGCAGTGCTATGTATACAAATCAGGAGATGGGAAAGAGACAGAGACACAAACAAACCCGCTGATAAAATGTCGCGGCTCTCGCTCTGTGGTCCTGATGGAGAGAGAAAAGCAATATTACACATGCCACAAGACACCGCCAACTGCAGTGAAGAGAGACACCGCCAACTGCAGCGATGAGAGCTGATGGCCTAAGAGCCACAATCCGGCAATGAAGCAATAAGAGCCATTGAGCAGAGCCGCAGAGCTGAATAAATATGAGGAGCCAGTCCATCTGTAAACACACAGCTCTGACATTTAGAGAAATGCATTGTGCTCTTACAGCAGTGGAGACACAGGTGAGCTCTGACACAGCCACAAACGGAGATGCCCTCACAACCTCAGAGCGAAATGTGAAATGTTCAGGGGCTCATATCTTCTGATCTATGTCATGATGAGGTTTCCACAGCAGAAGCAAACCTGAAATTATGTTTTGTTCCATTCACACATGTTTAACTCACAAATGCTGTATATTTAGGCTGAGTTCTTCAAACAGACAACACTGTTTCACATTGTGATGTCATGTGGAAATACAGGAAGTAACTCTATACACCTCCACTAGAATTATTTGGATGATTTCAGCTCTGGAATTGCCAATCTCTACTGAACAAAAGGTAAAAAGTGGCTTTTAACTTGAAGACAACAGCTAAATGACATCACTAAGTGCAATAGAGCATTTTGAGCTTTGGAGATTTAGACAAACTAACAAAAAACGATGAAACAAAACACAACTCCAGGTATGTTTTTGATGAGGCAACAATATTATAACATGGCTAAAATCTAAAACAATAATCCATTTTGGTTAACTTAGGCCCTTTAAGGTAACAACACCACTGATAACACCACACTTAAACAGCCCATGCCATGTTTTATGCATGTACACATTTAATTTAATTGCAGAATCTGATTAATTGAGCATCGCTGTGTGATTGAATAAAACATGATGGGGGCCTACGCTAAATGCATTTCCGCTCGCCTGTGACGGATGCAGCTACTTTGGGCCTTCGTCAAACGTTTGGGGGGAGCTGTCACACGAATCAAGCACTCCATGAATTTCCAGTAATTATCCACATTAGGTAGTGAATTACAATGACAGCACATCAGAGGCAATGGGCCCGCCGCGCGCACTGGCATCTGAGCTATACATCATAGAATTATCCCAGCGCCGCACAAAAGAACGCGTTTTATGAGCTGATTTTAGCATTGCGTCTCCATCTTTTGTATTGGCGTTTGCGGTTGCCGTTCGGGAAATGTCAATGCTAAAAGACTTCCTGGCACCAGCGTGAAAAGCGCGCATGTTTTAGAAAGCGCAATTAAATAGAATGGCGTGGAATGGAAAACAGCATGGCATTAAACCTTTCTATTAGGGCTGGTACAAGACCTCATGCCACAAGATCTCGCAAGACAAAACTGTTAAAAGAAAAATGATCTTGTGGGATTTTTTTCCATGTGTTTATATTTGGATTGGATAAAAAAGAGCCAAAATCTGGACCCAGCCTCATATCTTGTTTCGTCTTGTGTCCATACTTTCGATCATCATGGAGACCAAGTTACAGGTCAGATCTATGGAAAGGCAGCCCCCCTCACAGTCAGAATGCCTGATTTTTTGGTATTTCTGAGCTATAAAACCACCTGTAATTGAATACATGTAAGTTGCAGCTGTTTAATGTCACACTGTGGAACATTCCAAGCAGAGCAATGACGTATCCATGGAAACAAGCAGGTGATAGACCCCTGACATAGTGCACCTTTAACATGTTTGTATAGTAAAGTGAATAAACCAATGAACCAATTTAGGATTAAGTAGTTTGAGGAGTATTTTCAGAAAAATGAGTTCTGATCAGGAATACCCACCTGGCGCATTAGTTCTCATATTTTAGGTTAAAGCTGCACTGCGTAACATTTCTTGTGGACTGTCTGCCACCTGTTTGTCTTCATGGAAATGTTAATGCTTTGTCTAGAATGTTCCACATTACAGTTCAGATCTGTGGAGAGTTGCCCCTATTCACAGAAGGAATTATTGTGTTTTTGAGCAATAGAAACACCAGGGAACCATTCCGGGCAAAGCAATAACATCTCCATGGAGACAAGCAGGTGGCGGACACTCCACCAGAAAAGTTGCACAGTGCACCATTAAAGGAACTGTATTTAATTTTATTTTTCATGATTTAAAGGTCTTATATTACGCAAAATAGACTCTTGTGAGGTTTTAACCATGTTAGAAATTAGAACATTGTTGGCGTTTGGGAAATGTTGAATGACTTCCTGGCACCAGCGTGAGAAGCGTGTATGTTTTAGAATGAGCAATTAAACAGAATGGTTTGTGTGTCTCCCTCACTATAGACCAGACGCACACAGACATGTGAGGTTCAGGAGCTGGCCTTTCTAATGCACTGTGTGATTGTATAATACATCAGAGGCCCTGCTATAGTGCTGCACACAGAGACAGGAGAGCGTGGATGTTCTCTTTGTCATAATTAATTAATTGGCCTTCATTATTGGCTCAAAGTCAACATGAAACGCACAATTTAAGTCATGCACAATCGCTAATTCACCATGTTTGTATAATGAAGTGTCCTTGAATGTAGTAAGTTGTGTAGTAAGGGTCCTTAAATGATTAAGTAGGATGAGGGGTATTTTATTTTCAGGAATATGAGCGGCCAGAGTTCTGATCAGAAATATATCCAAATGTTTCCAAATTTTCTATTATATATTATACTTTCAAACACTGGACACTATTATTATTATTATTATTATTATTATTATTATTATTATTATTATTATTATTATTATTATTAAATGAAAAAAATAATAAAAGATACTGTATATTGTAAAATCACCTTTTAGTGTCAATGTGGGACCACTGTGTGTTGTCAGCTGTCTGATTCTAAAGCATTTTTCTCATTTTTTTTTTTTTTTTATTTCAATTTGTTTTTATTTTGAGTTTATGCCAAGAGAGAAACAATAATCATATACATACTACATGTAGTATAAAGTGGTGTTGGTGTGCTGTTAGCATGCTAGTTGTTGTTAGTGTGTTAGCTGTTGATGGCAGAACTCCGCTCTGGTCTTTGAAAGTTGTGAAAAGTCCTTAAAAATTAATTAATGCACATTTTGAGAAATCCAGGGATAAGATTATGAACGAGTTAAACTAAAACAACTGGACTTACTGGTTTCACTAACCAGAACCACAAACCCTGATGAAACTGTGAATAATTAGGATGTTTTTAATATGAAAAATCAGGTACAGCACCTTAAAAAAGGAAAACATGACATTATAATACTGTATATTGAGGAATCAAACCCAGGACCTTCCAGCTGTCAGGTGATTTCCAACCACTGCGTCACCACCTACACGATTTAAACAGTTATAGAGATAAAATGACTAAAAAACATACATTTTCTTATTGTAATAAATTGTGGGGAAGCTGGCCAAAGTGGTCTTAAGCAGGAGGCAGACTCTGAAAATACTCCATATGTCCCAAAGATTTATTCAAAATTTCACCGTGGTATCTTGGCAAACAAACAAAAAAAACCAAACATATTTACAAAAAACAACTGTGCTCAAAATTAGGCATAAGCAACAGAAATTAATAAAACTAAAAACCCACGTGTACCCGGCTACACTGATGTGACCCTCCTGAGAGGCCGAGCTGACCTGGTTTTATATTTCCCCCACAGGAAGCTCCTCCCTCCAGGTAAGTCCACGATCTCTTATCAGGTTGGATCTAAGGCAACTTCACTTTAGTCTAAAGTTAACCCGTCGATTTACTACAAGGACCTAAGTCTCCTTTAAATTAAAGTGCTTAACATAATCTATAAACACTGAAACATCCAAATCAAATATACAAAACCAAACAAACAAAAGGAACTGAAACAAATTCTCCCCTCCACATGGTCTGGCCCAAAACCTCCCTCCAGAGGCTTATAATAATGAAATATGCAGACCATGCGGAGTAACAGGTAAGTAGGTAAGTGTCTAAAATGTTTAACTAAATGGAATATATTCAAATTAACTTTAGTGTGTTGTGTTAAAGGAACTAAACAAAAACTAAATAAAACAAACCAGGGATAGTTATATTTAGTAGTTTAGCTGATTATGGAGAAATGAACAAATATGAAATGAAATTAAGGTGAAGGCCCTCTTTGTCACACTTATGAATAGGGCTTAAAATGAGCAAAAACAAACCGCATATACAGTACCAGTGAACACGGCAGCAGTTTGAACAGCGCTGTGTCCGCTGACTGAACCTTGAATATAGACTTGTGAGCGAACGGCGACTGTGATGTATAGCTGACCTCCAGATTGCTTATTTTTTTGGATTGCCGCTACAAGCAATTCCATTATTCCCCCCCATTTGGACGTGATTAAGTGCTTTCATAGAGAAGAAATAGCAATGACGAATGCCCTTTTTTTCCCATCTGAAATCGGGATTGAAAACGGAGCACTAAATGAGCAGCGTGCATATCACAGCCCCAGTCATTACAACTCACTTCGGATGGAGGTGTCTGGAAATAATTACAGTAAGAGCCACAGTGAAAATGACAAAGCTCTGAGGATTCTTTTACTTTGTTTCTTTCCTAAGGACGAGAAACAAGCATTAATGGTACTGTATATGTATTATTTTATTTTATTTTGTTCTGATATCAAACTGGAATAGATACTGATGTTTAAAAGTTTTTAAGTAGGTTTTTAAATCTTGTTTCCACTATTTACATGCATGAATTTTTGGACACATGCACAACTTTTTTGATGAAGAGGAGAAGGAGTCAATACTAAATCGACATTTTTACTTACTTCCGGGTTTGCGATCAATAACATACTTCATTATAAGATGCAGACAGCGAGCAGTGGTTCTATTTTCTCACAAAGTGCTGTTTCACTTTTACTGTATTAAGTTATAACTTCATTATGCAAATATGTTTATTTATTTTGCATTTTTGTCGGTTTGTTTTTCACGTTTTTAACCATACATCTACAAACAAATATAATAAGTAATACAGAACATAACAGACATTAATCAAACTGACAAAAAACGTTAAAATATAGTAATAATTTTCAGACATACGTGCGTTTGAACTGACTGTACTTTTCCAACGTAATTCTACCTTCATCTGCGGAGAACATCAAGAAAATATCTTGATTTGTTGATGTTAATATAAAAAGATTGATTGCTTGTTTGAAAATAGAAAGAAATTGTAATTGTACATAGCAAATAAAGTAACCAGAGCCATACCCGGTGTCTACATATCTTTATCTCAGTGTTTCCTGCTCTTTTGAAATGTCTTAAACCTATTAAATGCTTTGTAATAAAGATAAAACTTCACCGTTCACAAAACACCTTCAAAATCAAACTAATCTTCCATTCCACACTGGGTCAAACCTGCGCTTGTGTGATCCATGGACTGTCACATTGTCACATTTCGAGTCCAGGGTCGACCATAGACACGTGACTCACCTCCCCGCGCTGGAATAATAGCTGACCTTGCGTTTGCTCATTAAGAGAAAGAGAGGACACAGTCGACTTGTTCTCGCCGTATTTCTTTGGATTAAAAATGGACGCTTTGATTAGTGTGTGGGCCTATGACCTTACAGAGGACAAGCACTGACCGTCAGGGAAGAGCACGACTCCCCATCACCGGCACTGTCTTTCTCTGTTAAACCTATCACACTGTATTTAAGCCAATTGTGATGTTTTTGCAGGTATTTTGAATATTTATAAGATTTGGTGGGTTTTTGGATGTTTATTTTGCATCGTTTTCACTGTGCTGCTCTCTGTGTAATCCAAACACTACTCCCTCTTGACCAACTTGTTCTCAATTGACCTGGATAAATAAAAGTTAAAGGTGCACTATGTAACTTTTTGGTTGGGGGTCCGTCACCTGCTTGTTTCTATGGTTATGTCACTGCTCTGCCTGTAATGTTCCACAGTATGACTTTAAACAGCTCTACCTTACATTTATTCAATGACAGGTGGTTTTATAGCTCAAAAATGCGTAGAAAAACAGGCATTCTGACTGCGCGCGGGTTCACCTCTCCACAGATCTGACCTATAACTTGGGTTTGGTTTGGTCTCCGTGAAGATAGAAAGGTTTAATGCCATACTGTGAAACATTCTAGACGAAGTAGTTCCACTGAGAATAGCATTTGATGGACCTTCCATCAGAAAAGTTACACACTGCACCTTGAAATAAACAAAATATAAATTTCACAGTACGCATGTGAAATGAATTATCTCTCACTTTACTTTGGAAAGCTTGGATTTGGTGACTGAAGCCCTCTGTTGGGAGTATTACATTTTGGGATGCTAAGCAAGCATATAGATACTTTGTAAAGTCAATTAAATTTAATTTATACCAGATTTTTTTTCCATGTATTTGAGCCAAATTTGTCAGTACAGATAGATTATATAAGCAACTCTTGAGATGAAAATAAGTCTGCTGTGTGCTGTCTGCATCTAATTAGGAAGCATTTTATCATCCAAGAATCAGGAAGTGCGCTCTTAGCATTCTACTTGTTGGTAGCATTATCATGACGGAAAAAACGCACTCTGGCCTCTGAAAATATCTTAGAAACTCATCACGGTGAAAAATAATGAATTAGGATGCTCTGAATGCATAAGATAAGTGAGGAATACCTTTGGATCACTGCAAACCATTTAAAATGAACTAATTCTGTTTTTCACGTTTTTAAGACAGTAAAGGTCAGGTACAAACATTTCGCCTCTAGAAATGGGATTACTTAAACAAGCTTGAATGAAACAAACACCAGTCCAGTATGTCACTGATAAGGAAACAGTATATAACATGAATAAAAGCTTTTAATGTTTGCGTAATAGAGCTCCTTTAAAATCCTGCGCTGTTAGCATGCTAGTTGTTGGTAGCATTACTGGGACGGCAAAAGCCAGCTCTGGCATCTGAAATCTGTGCAAAGAATCCATGAACTCATCACGATACTCTGAATGCATGAGGTGAGTGAAAAATAACTTTGGACCACTGAACTAGTTGTTTTTTTCACATTTTTAAGACCTAAGATATTTGACCTTTACTTAAACATGCTTGAATAAAACTAAACAAAACATTCCAGGTATGTCTTTGATAGGGAAGCAACATAAATAAAAGCTCTTAATGTTTGCATAATCCATCTCCTTTAAAATCCTCTGGGAAATAAAGGAACGCAGACTGATCTCCATCTACAAACTTACAGTAAAACAGTGTCAAACCACAAAGCTACACTTGTCGGCTACACGAACGCGAACAAGAGCTTTTTGTCACCAGAAATCCATAGGAAATTATGAAGTGTTCCCCCTCCAAAGCTCCAGCCCTGTTCCTCACTGGTGCGCCATTTCCTTCCTCGACATAAATCACCATAAACACAAATGAAGACTGGAGATGGCCGCTCCGATAGCGCTGGGAGTCGAGAGAGGCAATTTTGCATGCTTACAATTAGGCCTGATAAAGAGGAGGGATACAGTACGCCCACAGCTGTTGATCTGACTGATAAGAACTTTTTTTTTTTATTATTTTGTGAGTTAATTTTAATATATACACAATAGGAAATGTGGAAATACAGAGATATGTTCAAATGTTATATTCTGGTCACTTTGTTCTATTAATAAGCCTCATTTAAAGTAGTCTGTCAGTGCATAAGTAGATAATATAAGCAAATTTATTGTGCAATTTATAATAAAGGTACTTTATTACACAAAATTGACTCTTTTGAACTTTAAGCCATGTTATAATGTTGTTACCTCACCAAAAACATACCTGGAGTGACCCTTTATTATCAGTCTGTACACTTCTCTAAAGCTCAAAATGAATCTGTTCCACCTTGTTGCTTGAATCCAGAACAAATTATCCTTATTCCCACCACACTGGCAATTTCTCATTAAAGTTTTACAATTGATTCCACAGAACTAGAAAGTTAAAACCTTAAAACCATACTCTGGAGCATTCTTGATAGAAATAGATATGTTTTATGCCGTACTGTGGAATATTATAGCCCAATAAGTGTCAGGTTTGTGGAGATGCAAGCCCGCTCACAGAAAAGACACATTTTTTCTATGCGTTTGTGGCCAATTAAATATTAAACTTTATTCAGTGTGCACTCTAAAAAGCACCATCCTCTTTACAAATCACTATATTCCTTGGCCACTTCACCTCAGCAAACATCACCATGTTTTGAGTCTTTTTACAAACCCGCACGGCTGACCACAGTGGAATATTTTTAAGATTTCTACTACACTGGTACAGAAATACAAAGCTCAAAGCAGAAAATAACACTGTGTTAAGATAGCATCAGTGGGAGCTCCGTGTTTAGCTTAAAGCAGCCCTGAGCATGCACCCTCCAGACAGAATGTGACTATTGTGTGTATAAAGAGACCACAGCAATACCAGTGCACTTGAATGCTCCCTACTCCAACATGTCCAGGTTTTCTACGGACAGATATACAGCCAATAGAGCGGGTTTGGTGAAGGTGGTTTTCCAAAATGTTTAGAGCTACTTTTCATAATGATAGACGGAGAAAAGGATCAGGTTTCCAGTTTGGTAATTCTCTGTGGCATAATAGCTTTCAGTATAGGCTTTGGAAAGCTTAAATACATATTATTATAGTTTATTATATGGGCATATTATGGGTATGATTTAAGTGCATTTTTTTCAGTAAACAGATATTCAACTTTGCAGAGGGGAAAGCACTGAGCAGTGAAATTAAAATCAGGCTAAACATTCGTTGGTTAGCTGTGTAGTGAAGGAAATTTGTGCGTTGAAATGAATGGATGAGTGATGACTTTAAAGGGCCCGTATTACGATATTTTCTGATCTGTGTTACATCACAAAAATACCTGGAGTTGTGTTTTGTTTCATTCACACATGTTTAACGCACAAACCCTGCATATTTACACTAAGTTCTTCTTCTGTTATATCATGTGGTAATACAGGAAGTGATCTGTGTTTTTAAACTCCAGACATTTTCACTAAAGTCATCTGGATGATTTCAGCCCTGGAACTGACAATCCCTACTAAACAAAAGGTAAAAGGTAGCTGTTAACTCGAAAACTACACTTCATGACATCACAGGGTGGAAAAGAGCACCTGGAGATGTATTTGTAGAATGAAGAAAATATGTATGTATGTTTTTGAGGAGGTAACAACATTATAACATGGTTTACATACTTTAAAAAGGAGGGACTTAAAACTATTACTGTAATTTTGTAAGTTTGTTTCGCAGGGTTTTGGACCATACGAAAATATGCAAGACAAACTACAAAGCCAAAGAAGAACCAGTAACTGAGTAGCATGTCTTCTGTACCTGCCCCCTCCTCCTCCTTCTCTCCATCCCTCTTTCATCCCTGGGGGAGGTTGGGTAACAGCCCATTGAAAGGCAGATCAATAAAGAGATATATTGTCATTTCAGAGCGCCACCCGCTTAATCAATTAATCTATAATAGAATCCTTTTCAGAGGAGCTTCTTAAAGGGCCAGTCCCCCCATTACCAGCTATGGGTCAGAGGAAATGTGCTCACGTATTACGAATAATGGGAGGAGGCACCGGTGTGAGTTCAAGTGGACAGCTATAGATACAGGAGATAGGCGTTTAATAGCGTTTTATGGAGATTAGGTGCTAATATTTTTATCAAGACTTAGCCACACTAACAGGATTACAAGCCCCACTGAGTGGTTAGGTATGCTTAGCTGCATGACCAGATACATTGTGAGCCAGAAAATGCCATTATAGAAACAAAACTTATTTCTTTAAGCAAATTTCATCATATTTATTCTGTGTTTTCCATACAAACGCTCAAAATTTTTATCATTTCCTTATAGTTTATATTTTGTTAAGTTGAGCAGTTTCTAGGGGAAACAACTGAGAAGTACAAAAATACAGGAAGGAGCTTTGAGTTTTGAAGTGGATGATCTCTACCTGTGTCATCAAACCTGAAAATTCCAGCAAAAATGCTAAAAAAATTTAGAGGAAGGCATTTTTCTGACAGTTTAAACCTCCATTTAAAGGTTCTATAGTACGTAAAATGTATTATTGTAAGCTTTATAAGCCGTAATGTTGGTACCTCCTCAAAAACATACCTGGAGTTGTGTTTCATTTCATTCACACACATTTTTTTCATCTCCAAAACTCAAAATGCTCTGTTCCATCTTGTGATGTCAGTAGACTGGCAATTCCAGGGCTGAAATTAACAAAATGATTCTAGTGAAGGTGTGTGGATTTTAAAAAACGAAGTGGAGTACTTACCACATGACATCACAAGGTGGAACAGAGTGGAACTCAGCTTAAATATGCAGAGTACGTGTGTTAAACATGTGTAAATAAGACAAAACACAACTCTAGGTGTGCTTTTGTTGAGGAAACATTATAATATAGGCCTAAATCAGAAAAGAACATGATATAGGCCCTTCAACCAAAATAAAAAATAGGAAAAAAGGTTAGTAAAATCTTGTTAACTACATTTGTAATAAAATTAGCAGTCTAACTTGTCGTACGCACTTTAATATAATAACTCTGGTAATTCTAATAGCAGTTTCACTGGATTCCTCGACACAGCCCAAATAACTGTAGTCCTCTCCGCTCTCCACACATATTCCATCTCCGTCTCTTCACACTCTGGTCTCATTATAACATCCACCTCTGGAGCTCCCTCTCAGCACCAGACCCCTTTGTCTTTCCCCGTAATGAGAGGGGCCCCATTAATTTTGGTGCCGTGAAGCGAGACCCTCACGCACCTCCCCACAGATGGAGGAGCAGCTCAGATCTGAAGACTGAGTGAGAAGAGGAGAGGAGAGGAACGTCTGTCTATTTCGCACATCAGGAGGGGAAAGGCCAGATTGGACTCATTCCAAAAGAGACATTAACCTCTTGTCCGGAATTCGTGGCACTCTGCGTTCAACTGGTCTCAAGTATAAGCACTGTGTTGTGTAATGAGGAGGGGATGGCATTTAGTCCATAGAGAGCTTTGGATGTGAAAGAAAGATGTGGTTGAAAATAAGTGTTTTTATGTTTGATTATAGTAAAAACAGCACGGTTTCACATAGTATCACAACATTCAGTAATATTTAAAGATCCCATATTGCGCAAACATGACTTTTGTGAGCTTTAAGCCATGTTATAATGTTGTTACCTCCTCAAAAACATACCTGGAGTTGTGTTTTGTTTCATTCACACGTGTTTGAGTAATCCTTTATTGTTAGGGTGTCTACATCTCCAACACTCAAAATGCTCTGTTCCACCTTGTGATGTCATGTAATGGTAGTTTTCAAGTTTACAACTACCTTTTACCTTTAGATAATTCAATATTGGCAATTCCAAGTCTGAAATAATGAAGGTGTATGGAGCTCATAATCTTGATAATGAATAACTCCTACAGACTACAAAACAGCACAGTCTTCAAGCCTAATCGAGAAAAGCGCATTGTTAACTATACAAATAAACCTACATTATTGGTAAGAATTTTCTGTAATTCCCCAATCAAAACAATAATACAAAAAGTGGATAGTCAAGTTTGTTCACCAAGAGTAGCAAGATGGTTGTATTTGTAGTAGTAGTAGTAGCAGTAGTAGTAGTATTTTAGTAGTAGAAGAAGAAGTACAAATAGGAGTTGTAAGCTACAATTAGAACAGTAGTAGAAATATTTACAGTAGGCTATATGATTATATTTAAAGCAGTTTAAGTTAAAGTAGTAGCAGACTTTTGCCCCTAAAACAGTGCCTCTCAAACATTTCGCACCAAGTACCACCAAAGTAAAGTTTCTGAGTACCATCAGGTCTAAACCAGGTCTAATCTAGGGCTAAACCAGGTCTAATCTAGGGCTAAACCAGGTCTAAAAGTGGACTATGTCTTTTCCACTGTAGTTCTAAAGAGGAAATTATACAAAGGGGAACAAAAAAGTGGATAAAAAGTACTAAATCAGACAAAACCCACATACTGAAGCGTTGTATTTACACTTAATTTGAGTATTTCATAGTTTTAGTAGGCTATAGTACAGATTTCATCCATTTCTTCCACCACTGTCTGGCTTGCACAATTTAGCAGTATCACGCACTGATTGTTTTTTGTAATGAGCAGAGATTAGCTTTGGCGCGCTAACGTTGCGCTACACGGATCACCCTCTGAAGACACACAAGAGCGCGTTGCCAGCACCAGAATAATCACTTATGAACAGCAGCTGAAGTGGCCGATAAAACTGCTATTTTGGACGTTTAACTACTGTTTAGTTTTTATGGCTTGGCTGTGTGTTGCTTTAAAAAGATTACAAGGGTAAATGAGGGGGTTTGGGGGGGCTAATAGCGCTATCGTTGGCTAGCATTTCCAGCAGTCCCTCCCAGGATGCTTAACTGTGGTAAAGGATTACATTGGGCTTAATTGTTCACTTGGGTCTAGTTTGGTTCGTAGAAATGGCTGCTCTAACACAGATGGCGTGTTCTTAAGAGCGGTGTCATGCTTTGCTATTAACCACAATACCAGAGGGGGCGCCGCAGCAGGACACGAAACTGTGAGCCGAGCCATTTATAATTTTATTTTCATGGTTATACTGGTTTAAAGTTAACATATGTGGGGCTTCATATTTGATTTAATAGACCATATTATATGATAGATATGTTTTTAACACTTTAAAGTTGCGCTGCGTAACATTTCTAGTGGAGGATCGCCACTTGCTTGTCTCCATGGAAATTATATTGCTTTGTCTAGAATGTTCCACAAAAGTCGCCCCTATTCACAGAAGGAATTATTGTGTTTCTAATCATTAGAAACACCGTAATGATAATGAATATGTTTAATGTCGTACCATGGAACATTCCAGGCTAAGCAGGAGCATCTTCAAGGAGACCAGCAGGTGGCGGACCCTCCACCAGAAAAGTTGCACCTTTAAAGAGGGGGTAATATGCAAACTTGACATTGTTCTCGCATCAAAAACATGCCTAAAGTTGCAATCCCGCACGACAATTCTTCATAAATATACAAAAGCATGATACAAAACAATACACTACAACTTCACAAACCTGATTCACGTAGTTTCATTAGTGGAATACAGCACATAAACCATTTTAATATGTAATTTACAATAAAACAATAAAAGGTAACATGGTGATCTAAATATGTTATGCATTATCAGTTAATACCCCACAGAAGTGTAATACTCCCTCTTTAAATGTGTATTTTGTATAACTTGGTGATTTAAGTAGTTCACACGTGCTAAGGTATGACTATACTCATTCACTGGTGTCATTTTGTACTCTCAGATTTGGTCATTGTACTGCTCTGTGGTAATCTGTACCAAAAATTGGAATCTGACTTGAGTGTGAATGGAAGGGTGCCCAGGCTTGCAGCAAAAGATCACCTTCTCAACAACTTAAATTCAACACTTTCTTTTTGGAGTAGGTCTGCTATCTCTAATTTGGTTCATAGAAAAGCACTGATAAAACCTATTCATCTGGGATAATGTAATATTGGTAAGAGTCATTAGAATGGGCAGTCATGCACAAAATTAACCTGGTTGGTTTAGATAATTGGATTATATTGGACTGCAATTAGAGCACTGCTAAATAAGCGGTGGAACCAATAAAACGGACAAACGAAACAATCTATTTTCCAACTTTTTTTTTTTTTTTTTTTTTACAATGTTAATGTTTCCAATTGGGGAAACAGCAGGTAAGAAATGTATTTACCAATCAGTTAACAGCAATAAAAAGAGTATTAATTGTAAAATATTATTCATTCACTCTCCTCATAAAATTACACTAGGAAAGAGTAGATGCGGTTACATTTATGGACAACTAATCCGCTCCTGTTACACATTCACACAGGTGAAAAGGTTGAAGTGTCTTGCCTAAGAACACAACAACAGTATGAACTGGCCATAACAGGATTTAAACTGCCAATGTAAAGTAACTAAATGCACGTATGGAAAAATATGATCTACTAATTTCGAGTAGCTGTATACCGGTACAGTTATTTTAGAGTACAAGTACTTTCAAAACAAAGAAAGAGAATATTGTAGTACTTGATCACGCAGTTTAGGTTTCAAGCTGCACATTATTAGTGAGAAAAATTGAAAACACCAAACAATATAAAAAATAATGATGAATAAATGCATAAAAGGGGGTGTAACAAAAAATGAGCTCTTGTTAATCTTATATGTTGTATTTTTGTAACACTATAGTAATGTAAAAGTATTCTAAGTTGTTATAATACAGTATACAATATTCTGTGACTAAAACATCTTGAAAAGTATTCGCCCCTACACTGTTTATAAGGCAGCAGCTCATCTCCTTTTTATTTTTCATTTCATTTTTCATTTTCAAAACAATGTCCTTCCGTTGTCTTTGAGAGATTGTTTGTGCGTCTCGTGAGCTACGGGTTCAAAGAGAAAATGCGCTGATGCAATTGTGTGAGCTCTTTGACATTCAAATAAAAGTTGAAGGTTTGTTGTAGATTGCACAACATTAAACCCGATGTTGTGTTATTGTGTTTGCCCCCTCTTGTCTCTGGGTGCGCAGTCATTTCAATAGACCCTGTACTTTTGGTTCCAGGACATTACTTTTACAGGAAAACTGGATAACTGGCCTAGTCCAATTAAAACTGATTTATCAAAATGCATGAAAACCCAGAAACTCTGAGTGACGTGTCGTAATTCTAATCCAAATGTCATATTGATATTGTACTTTAAAGTGCAGTTGGTAGTGTGTTTGTCCACTGATGCAAAAGTTGGTGATTCGAATCCCACTCTCGACATAAAAACATCATGGGTTGAGCGGTCAGATCCACGACTTACAGATTGGCGGTGCGATTCCAGCTCCTACAGATGAATCCTGTCGTTGTGTTCTTGGGCAGCGTTTGCGTACACCGGTGTATGAATATGTGAACGGGTGAGTGGTTCCTTGATGTAAAGAGCTTCGAGTGCCTTGAAGGTGGAAAATGGCTATATAAAGATGTGACCAATTACCATTAAACACGAACTAGGAGAGACGTTCAACTGCGCCAGGTACGAAACCAACCTTGGAAAATCTTGACATGTGTTTTGACATTTAATCACATTAAATCAATAGAATTTTGTTGTTTTGTTGTACCATACTCTGAGTTGTCTCCACGTGTTAACGCAGTGACCAAACGCATCAGCCCTGCTCACTGCTTTGGCTTGTAATTTCACCAGTCCTGCTTCGGTCCTGCTTCCCCATACCCCACCGAGCTCTCATCCGTTCCCTTTTCCTCGGATGAAATGACTATTCCAATTCTCCCGCTCGACTCTTTGGGGGTCTCTGGGCAACGGCAATTACAAGCCGACCCCCGACCCCTCCACCCCCCTTTCTGCCTTCCATCACCCCGCCTCACAAAGCTGCCGGAGAACCTGCTGAACAAAATTGTCTATGCTGCAGAGACAAGCTCCTCTAGCTCTATTCGTGCTCTCACCTGGCGTTAACAGGCAGCGCTGGCCTTTCATAGGAGCCATTATAGCGTGGAACAGGAGCCATTCAAGCCTTGCAGTTAGCCGGTGAGCGCGGGATGCCTTATTTTCTGGCAGAGTAGATGGTATGTGACTAGAGGCGAAAAGAGATGCGCGAAAACTGCAGTAGACATGCATCACCTCACCAAAAATGGAAGGGAGTTTTTCTGTGTAATTTGGTAAGCCAGGGAATGGTCATTAGAGCAACAAGAGTGCTCCGCAGGCGTTAGTTAGTTAGTGTTGGCAAACGAACATGCAAAAATCACAAATGAGAAAGGAAATAATTGGATTTTAATGCTAATGCAAGGCAATCAAGATCTTGTCTTATCAATATTTCATTGTGTCAATACTTGATATGATCGAGTGATTTAGATGCTGCAAGATACTGACTCTTAGATCAACAAACAAATGAAAATTAATGTGAATTATGGTTGTCAGAAGTATGAAAAATGAGATACTAATTGCTACTAAAAATTTAAACTAGATTCTCATTTGAACAAGTATCAATACTGAAAAAAATAACATACATAGGAGAAAATCTGAATGGTTTTAAAGTGATCTTGATCTATGGTAAATGGTCACATTTTAATATAGAGCGTTTTCACCTTTAAGGCACTCAGAGCGCTTTACATTAAGGAACCACTCACCCATTCACGCACACACACACATCAGTGTATACAGACACTAGGGGCAAGGTGGGTTAAGTATCTTGCCCAAGGACGCAACAGCAGCATTCATCTGTGGAAGTTGGAATCGGGCCCATCATAGTTGGAAAGATTTCCTATACCAAAACTAATGGTAACATAAATAAAGTACTATTGTTTCATGATGAAAATGACATTCTATTGTCTACCATTTTGCCCTTAGTATCGAAATTTAATCTGAAATTTTTGTATAGTGACAACAGAAATATTTATGAATAGGAAATGAACCCTGGCTGCTGGTTTAATTCCATATCTGATCTGGGTAAACATGAAGCCATTGTCATATAAGCCCATCACATTGCCAGGGGTCTCGTTTCTCAGAGTTCGTTAAGTACATTTGAATGATGCGAAAACCCACAAAATGAAAAACTAAACAGAATTCTTCAGAGAGCACATGCATCCAGTTATAATCCTCTCTCCCATTCTGTTGTTTCATCATATCCGAGCGTAGGCAGCAATTACTCCACCAACGCGATTCACCCAGACCTATTGATCGCCAACCTTACACTGAAAACCTGGAATGCCAGAAGCTTTGTCTGCGGCATTGAGTTTGACCCCGGCCGCATCCGACTCCCGCTGAGAGGTAAGCTAATATTCGGTTATTACTTTAGCTACATTTGATGCAAAATAGCCCATTATGTTTCCCGAGCAGGGCTGTTGTGTCTAGCAAATTGGAAAGGGAAAGTAATTACGCCATGAATACGCCGGGCTAGCTCATTTGTACATATTGAGAATAGATCTAATAAAGAAAAAAGAACAGTAGCTGGCAGATATGTTCTTACTTTAATGGGAAGTGGCAATGAGATGCAGACACAGGGTACAATGCTATACATCCACTTTTAGCTGTGAATGACGCCATTAGCAACAACAAATATCCTGACAAGTTGCAGGATTTAATTTGCACTTTCAAACCAAGAAGAACAGAGTACAGCACCTCACGTCAATGGGTTCACGTTGTATATTAGCTTCTTCGCTATCAAAGAAATTTCATTTTTATGTGTACAACTTGTATTAAATTAATTATAATGCTAAGGTTGGTTGCATATCAAAGTAAGTGTTGTGTGTGTGCATATGAAGGGGCAAAGGGGAGCTTATGTGTTTGGTCTGTGTTTTTTTAAGAGTAGTATTTGAACAATTTGACCCTAGGGGATATCTGTTTTAATTTATTTGTGGCCAATATTTCTATATACGCTGAATATGTATTTTCAGTATTTTCACCAACCTGTTCAGGGACAACAGATGCAAATTAGCATAAACGCTATAACTTGATCTCGATTAATGTATTGTTGTACAAATAAAAAACATAAAAAACAACCATACCATACAGATAAGTAGGCCTATATCTTTCTATATATATCTGTGTACATGCTTCTTCAGGTGGTATTTCCCCAGCTCTTTAGTTTGTCGGTTTTTGCCTAGTTAAGAGTTCATTTTATCCACTCTCCTCTTTACTTTTAGACTTTTAGACCTTAGATTAGATCTGGAATAATGCAAATAGGTTAATAGCAACTGGCCTATATCAGTGAAGCCATGTTCTGGAAATATAACAATACAACTTGTCTCTAAAATGTGATCTAGTTAGGCCTAATTGAGATGAATGGCCAGAAGTTATACAATTTAGAAATTCACTGCTGCAGATTACTAGCTGCTAATTCAAATACTACAAATACTGCAAACATTTTTAGTAGTAGTATCTATTCATACAGAGCTTGTGTGATGTTTTTTAAAGTTGTCACGCAGTAACTACATGCACCAACAATCGCAAAATTGTGGACATCAAAATCTGTTTCGCAAACTCTGCAAAAAGCCAATAATCACGCTTACATGAAAAGATATGCGGCCTATATTGCAGTATATTGGTGTTTTTCTTTTGTATTCACCTCTCACACATATCCAACCTGCATGAGCACGATGCATTACTTGTAATCAGGACTCTTCGTGGCTAAAAGCAGCAGATAGCAGCCAGACTTCAGACAGGAGCGGGACACTGAGCGATTTTACCTTATTATCCTCCGCCTGTTGACATTTTAATGGCAGCTTTCCCATCCACTTTGCTTGGCGTTTGGAAAGCAAGCTCCGAACCCAGGCTGTGAGAGTCCGCCAAAAGGGAGTATATGAAAAGACTGTGTAGGCGTGAGACATCCACAATTTTATATGGAAATCACGAGTCCAAAACATGTGGAAATCTGAAGACGTTTGTTGATGTTGTATTGCAGTTACGTTCGATCAAGTAATTTTAAACTTAATGGAGAGCAGAAAAAATGATGACTGTTATTTTTCAAAATCTATCACAGAATGGTTTGTTATGAGAGCACTCACGCTGGGGGTGTTCTACATGTATGTCTATGGCGGAGTGACACAATGCACACATTAACGAAAAAATAAACAGCGAAAAAAGTTTTAAGATTGTCTGAAAATTCAGGAAAAAATACAAAATGGATTTAAGCAACACATTTTCTGGAGCTTGTGATCAATACGAGCGTTCATGGTTCTGTTTAGGAGTTTAATTTTCAACAAAAAGGCGAGAGTGACTAACTGAAAAACTTTTGGGCAACGCGAGCTCGGGATTGTAGTTTGATCTCCTTGTAGTTCCAGCCAAGTGAGCTCTTTCTGGTCAGATTGTGTTAAATTAAAGCTCAGATTAAAGTCTAAACTGAGTAACAGAGCTTCAGGCGGAGCAGTGCTCACAGTTAGCGTCACACCCCCTGGAAATGTTGATGATTTCAGCTGCAAAGTAGGAGTTGTAATTGTAAAACTGATCTTTATTAACTTTTTCCAATCCTGGGAGCAGCCACAATTTGCTGTGCCGAAAAATATTTAGTAGAGTTATTTCACTTTTTTCTTTTCTACATGATTCCATATCTTACTTCATAAAATGTAGAAATAAATATATACAGTTATAAGTAATATTATAGGCCTGCAAAACTAAAACTCACAATCTAAGTTTAGTCAATACAACTTCACTCTCTTAACACGTTACCAAACACTTGAATGATTCTTGTATTTCTTGCGTCATGCAGCTAAGTCCTTCAATAATTTTGCCTTATTAAACTTTTAAAACATGGAGTATAGAGCCTTTCATCCTCCCAGAACTCTGCAAAAAAAAAAAGAAATCTCCCCCATACCCTGACGTAAGCTTCAGTCTACAGCAAGAACCATGAACAACAATCAATTACAGATACTTTGTTGAACGACGCTTCTCTTTTGTCTTCACTAATTGTATTTTACGTTTTCCTTTCCACTGAACACACCTCGCGCTGGGAAAGCTTCTCCGTAATGAAGAGGAAGCATTTTGTTAACTAATTAGCTGAAATCAAAACCGCAGAACCTGGAGGTGGATGCGCCCTCACAACACAGGGGCAAACAAGAGTGAAAAACTAGCAGGGCAGATCAGGTTCAGAGTCTACGCAACTCTCCCTAGGGCTGATTGAGTTGGGAAAATATTTAATTGGAATTTTTCTGACAACTGTTGGCGTTAAGTTTTGCGATTTTAATAATAAGATTCAGTTAAAGTTCACACTGAAAACATGCTCAGAAGAATTGGCAAAAAGACTAAACTGACAAACTAATACAAGTATAGGGTTAGCAGAGACTTATGCAGAATAAGACAGGATTTTTTGTTGTTTGTGGAGGATATTATGGTAGTCTAAAGGTCCTATATTATGGAAAATTGACTTTTGTGAGCCTTAAGTCATGTTAGAATACTGATATCTCATCAAAAACATACCTGGAGTTGTATTTTGTTTCATTCACATTTGTTTGAGTAACCCTTATTATTATTTCTGTCTACATCTCTAAAGCTCAGAATGCTCTGTTCCACCTTGTTAAAAGCTACCTTTTATCTTTAGATTTCAGAGAGATTTCAAGGCTGAAATTACCCAAATGGTTTTAGTGAAACTGTATGAGTATTTTCAGTTTGAGAAAAAACTCCTAAATATGCAGGGTTTTGTGTTAAACGTGTGTGAATAAAACAAAACACAACTCCAGGTATTTTTGCGATGAGGAAACAACATTATAACATAGATCAGAAAATAGTGTAATAGATTTAATTTTGCCTTTGCGATTTGCTAATTGTGTTCTTTCAAATTCCATTTCGATTACGATTACTTTTGCATTTCAAACTCCATTCTTGGATTTGAATAACCCCCCAAAAGGTCGCTCTAGGAAATGTCTCTTTTTGCACTGCGCTCCACGCTAGCCCCAAGCAGCCCCGCAGTCCGGCAGGTAAAAAAGTAGATTTTCTTTTTACAACACTTCAAACCTCTTCTTACTCTGTCAGGGTTAAGCCTCCTTTGGGGTAAATGCGAGACTGTCCTTACACTTGCAGAGGTCAGCTTAAGGTGCATTCCACAAGGCTTAGCTCCATCATTGAGACAGAAGGCCTGGAGGGACGTGATCAGTGTTGGCCCGAAGCTAAAAGGCGCTAACTAAGTGAAGGAGTCTGACAGGTTAGATAAACTATATGAATAAGAGAGACTTTCAGACGGATAGCATTTTTGTCTGCTTAGAAAAGACTGTTAAAGTTATGAATAGATACAAACTAAGTGGATTTTGGTCAAGAGTGAAAAGTCATTTGTATTAGCTTTCACTCAATAAATTAAAAGATGTTTAATATTGTATGGGGCCCAGTGCTGGACGGCCCGTGGGTTTGTTTTGGGCTCTGGTGCGGTAGTTGGAGACACCTGATTTAAAATATTAAAAAATATATTAATAGTAGTCTCGTCTTTATCAGAAAAATGATCCAAGAAGTTTTAAACCGAGTACAAATACACATACTACCAGCAAACTCACTTCTCATTTCATGTTTTTTTTACTAATGTAATATTTAAAAATATATAAAAATATATATATTCAGTATATTTAACATTTTGTCTTTCTGTATACCTTGCATCTTGTCTACTGTATGTCTATAAAATGTAAAAAGTAGGAAAAATAAATATAACATTGAATGAGATAATGTGTTGGAACCTTTGAGTAGTGTATAAGGAGTCAAAATACAGTATGAAGCAGTTAACTTAAGGAGGCTAATTAGTCGTACAAAAGAAGTATATGCCTTTCTTCTACATAGATCACATTACCTGTTGGGTTAGTTTGTGAGTACATGCTTTGTCATTCAGTTTCTCGTGTTTTCTTATTCATACTGGGTAACCATATATGACCAACTTTCTCTTTCAAAGTGTAAGAGTGAGCACCTGCAGATTTTGATTCTATGTTTTCACACTATAATATACATTTATAACTATAGTACCTGCCTGGACGACTGAGGGATCACACAGATATAAGACCACAAGGTAATATAAAAGAAAGTACTATGATATATTCTAATCTATTCCTTACTGAAATTGAAATTTTAGTATCGTAACAACACCATTATAATAAAGGTCATCCAAACCCTGTCTTCCTTCACCCTCGAGGAATCAATACAAGAAGATACCTAATGATTCAACTCGTAGGGCACATATTTATAATCTCTGCTTTTATAAGCCAAGCCCTGCTCTGTTAGCCTGTATTGATTTTGTATTATTAATTCTTTTGAGGTTGCGCTGCCATGTCTCGCTATCTGTCCTTCCAAAGGTCATAAGTAATGATAAGGATGCTCGGATTCCTGACATTCTGAAAAAGAAGATGTTTTTCCGAAGGTATAACAGTGATTTTGGTTGCTATGGAAGTTATAATCATGATGTTCCAAATAAGTTTGAATGTGGGCTCTTCCAGCTCCTACTGACCCCGGCTCCCATTGGCTTATACTGGAATATCTCTCTGTAACTGCTCATCATTTTGGTCTTAAAATGTTCGTATTAACCCGCTCTACATGATCCTGGTGGTTTGTTTTTTTCCGCTAAATCCTATTCATAACATAGATCCTGTCTCCATATTTGCTCCTGTAACCGTTTGCATCATGAGCTTCATTTGACTTGAGCTGAACGCTGTGGGTGACGTCACACTCGCTTACTCCACTTTTTTATACAGTCTATGTATGCTATGGTGATGGGAAACATGTACTGCACCGTCATGAAACCCTGAAATTCTGACAAAGCAGATATTTTTCCAAAGTTGTAATAGTGATTTTGATTGTTATGGAAGTTTTAATTGTGATTTTGGTTGTTATGGTGATGGGAAACATGTATTGCCCCGCCATGTCTAAAAATCTGTCCTTAAGGTCGAATGTAATGATGAGGATGCTTGGAATCCTGAAATTCCAAAAAATGTGACATTTTTCTGAAGTTATAGTAATGATTTTTGTTGCTATGGATGTTATAATAGTGATGTTAGCTGTCATGGAAGTTTTAATTGTGATTTTGGTTGTTATGGTGATGGGAAACATGAAATTTTCTTCCCAGATAATTTTTTTAAAGTGATATTAGTGATTTTATTTGTTACAGTGATGTGAAACGTATTGTTCCGTCATGTCTTTGTGTCTGTCTCTAAGTTCAAATGTAATGATAAGAATGCTTGGATTCCTGAAACAGAAAAAGGCTGATATTTTTCCAAAGTTATAATAATAGTTATATATGGTTGTTATGGAAGTTTAATTGTGCTTTTGGTGGTTATGGTGATAAGAAACATGTATTGCGCCGCCGTGTCTTCGCATCTGTCCTTAAGGTCAAATATAACGATAAGGATGCTTGGAATCCTCAAATTCCAAAAAAGCAGATATTTTTCCGAATTTCTAATAGCGATTTTGGTTGTTATAGCGATGGGAAACATACAAAAAAGTGCTAGCATTCACCTCTGTCCTTTTCAACGGCGGCTCCTTCTCCATCAGCCATTCTTCTGTCCTGCTATTGTCAAAGATGGCTTTATCCCGGTGAATACAAGGACATAGCTGGGGTTGTAGACTAGGTAGCAAGAGCGCAGTAAGAAAGGCCCCTTCGTACGTGATTTGGGCCCACCCCTCCTCCACACCACCACCATCGCCTTCTGACAGGTTTTGAAATCAGAATCCCTTGTTCGGAGGGGAAAATTATTGCTGGATTACCTTTTGTCCCTCCGAGCTGTCACTACCAAAGCCTGTACACCCAAGTTGGATTTACGACGAAGGTGACGATTGCGGTTGACGGAGAAGGTACAAGAGGGACCGAGCTCCGTATTGTTTACTTAAAAGATCGCCCCGCTTCTCCGCCCAAATCTTAATATTGCATGTATGCCTCAAATGTCATACGAGACTATATAGCACAGACAATATGAGTCTACTGTTGATTTATTGATACTTCGCAGTGAGAAAATGCTGGGGGTGTTCTGCATGCAGTTACCATGGTGACATAATACACACATTAGCAAACACAGACAAAAAAGTGTTAAAATGGGCTGAAAACTCAAGAAAAAAATCAATCCAAGCATGGTTCTTTGCTATGGGATCCTGCATATACACAACCATAATGTAGAGACTATTCTGACTAAACCTATTCATTGCTAATAGACCACGGAAAGACAAATCATGTTTAGTAGTGATCCATTCATTTTAATTTAGGCCGTCATTAGAGTAAAAAGAAAAAAAACGCATTATGACTATTCAATAGAGGGTGGAAATAAAAATATACAATGCTAATGGTGGCATTACTGCACGGGCCCAGTGGTGTTTTTCCACATACTGTAGCTTATTTGCACTATGGGTTCTTTTCTGTGTATCTGACTTAAGGTAGACAAGATTTAAACCATTCATATATCCATGTATTTAGTTAGTTTAGTTAGCTGTGAATGTTACTAACAAAATCAAATTAAACAGTCCAAACATGTTGAAAATTTGGCACAATGAAATTTCCATTCAATTCCGTGGCAGAAATGCATCAGCTCTGTCCTCCTCAGTGAGCTGCAGTTCTGTAGTGCACTGCAAAATCTAGACTGAGACATTTGATTAAAATTTGTTCGAAGATTGTGGGCCAACCCCTGGATGGACTGTCTGAGGCAGTGTATCATAATAACAACATGGAACTGGCCAAGAACATGACCTCTGACCCCAGCCATGTTCTACACACAGAATATGTGCCGGTACCATCCAGGCGTAGATACTGTGTGCCAGACTTTAACAGGGTCAGACTCAGACAGTCCTTTGTGCATCAGTCTGTCCTGAAGCTAAATGAGGAGCTTCATTCATAAAAGAGAGAGCGATGGTGAGCAGAAGACAGTCTTTGTTGAACTGCCCTGTGTTTTTATGTCTTTGTGTGACGGCGCTGCTATTGTAATTAATAAATTGTGTAGTATTTCTAGGCATATTGCTGCTATTGCTATGTTATTGTCATCAGCTGCTAGTTTAAATTAAATTACGTCTAATATACGGATTAATTAGGCTACAACTAACCATGAACATTCACTGATCATTGCATTTTCGTTTTTCAGGTTGTGATTTAAGAGATGTTGCCCAGTGCATTTCAAATGATAAACAAATCACAAGGCACAGATACACTCCTCTTGCCCCTCTGTCCTTGGATTATTCTGCCTCACTCCTCTGTTCCCGCTCAGCAGCCGTCTCCCACGCTCTCCTCTAATGACAGGACAGGCTCGGGACCCCTCGGAGCGCTGCCTCTTCCCACTTTTATGTCTCCTTGCCTTACTCTGGCCCTGGGATCGGGTTCCTCTCTCTTTGGCCCCTCTGCTCTCTGATTTACTGCGTCTCCAGCCACTGACAGGAGGACAGACAGACCTGGGAGCGTCCAATGGGGTAGAAGAGGGATAGAAGAGGGGTAGAAGAGGGGTTGAAGAGGGGAGAGAGGGAGGGGGCCATTGTTCTTGTCTGTCCACTGTCTCTCTTTATTTATGGCATTTGCAGCATGATCAGGGACAAGCTCTGACCTCAGGGAGAGAAAGACTTGGCTGGAACTACAACAGGTGAACTGATCGGTGCTGTTAAACAAGTCAGTCACTAATAATATTAAAGTCACAAGCTAGCATTAGCCAACTGTGTATCTGTTTGTCGCACTCATCAGTTGTGTTGAAAAGACTTGAAGGACGTATGAATTCTGAGATCTTATTACAGTCACAACTGAACCTGTGTTGCCAGTGCTTAAACCTGCATATAGAGGACACACACAAGGATTTCTCAGTATATATAGCTGTGATTTTATAGTTTATTTTATATTTTATTACTTTTTTTGACTTGTACATATACATTTATTTTTATAAGTTATCTTTTTTGCTATACCATCTATTTTTGTTACTCTCTGTTATTATATTATGTTGTGATGAGTGAGCTACTGTATCCAAATAATTTCATTTGTGGATCAGTAAAGTTTGTCTAAGTCTAAATCTAATATGAACAGGTCTCACGTGAAAGCCCAGAACCTCCAGAATCCCCTCACTGAGCTGCAGAGGCTGCACTAGCACTGATAAATGGCTGGTTGTAGGAGCTGGGGTTTAAGTTTTGATGGTTCAGATGAGACAGAGTGCTTTTAGGTTCAAACCAACTAGATTTTAGCATTGAAACTGGCAACCCAAACGAGAGGCTATTGTGAGGCTGCTTCATCAACTGTCTTGAGAACAAAAACAAATTACCCCGATGTTTTTGTAATTAAAACTAAATCAGGATTAAAACTGTTATCAGTAAAAGCTATATTTGATTTGAACCTGCTCTCTTCATATCTAGCAACGCAGATAGGTCAAGTTTATAAAAATTCAAAATCTTGCTTACAGCTCCTTCAAGTAATTCTTATATCAACAGCAAACATATTTCATAATCCACTTGTTTACTCCCTCTAATCCCACTCACTGGACGTAATTTAGAAACAAAATCGACCAAACCATCTCAACACTTATAGGGGGGTCTAGTCTATTGTTTCTATTATTCCCCCCATCCACTGTCTCACTTTATTTATGGTATTTGCAGCCTGACCAGGGACAGGCTCTGACCTCGGGGAGTACGCCAATGGGCCCTTCGGCGTACACCGCATCCGTGCCCTGCGCCGAGGCTTTACTTCGGGGGAAAACAATAGCCCCCCTTCCCCTCTGCCCGTCATTCTGGGGGAGTCAGCTGGATTGAAGTAGAGCCTGAATGGGGGTCTATCACTGCACTGCACGCAACACTGGCCCAGGAAGAGTGAATAATGGTTATATTCGGAGGGGGAAGCGGCTCGGGGAGAGGGAGGTTTAACGCATTAAGTGTAACAATGAGAGTTGCCGGCATGATCCTACATTGTCCCTCGAGGGAAGGTGTCATATGTTTTGTATTGTTGTCCAATGTTGCTGATGGAAAACTGTGCTCGTGATGCTCGTATGGGGTAGAAAGTGAAAGCTATTTTTTTTTTAAGCAGCTGTCCGTTTTTTTTTTCCTTTTTTGGCAGGGTTTTTCAGAATGGCTCTGAGCAGATGTACAAGTGTGGAGAGGAGGTCTGTTTATCTCACGGCTCAGTTGCAAAGATATAAAGCTATATGTTCGTTTTTAAAGGTTATTCGCAGGCTATGTTTGTTTGGCTCTGCTGAAAAAATGAAGAGCAAAAATCTATTCACTGATAAGCAACGTAACTGTGTATAGACCTTGATGATATAGGGAAAGGAAAATTGCACATCCAGTATTTTAAATGAGTAATACATTTGCAGTAGTTCAATATAGATTTCAATTCCACAATAATAATGAAAAAAAAAACACTTTTTATTTAGATAATAGAATGTGATTTTCAACATTATATTGGAGTACAGGTAGATTTCATAGTGGTCCAAGGGCGAATATTCGTCTATATGGTCTTATACTTGTCCTGATACAGCTCAAGATCATTCTAAAGGTATTCAGGAAAGGTTCAATAAGTAAGTATCTAGTTTTGATAGCTAACTGAGGGCACTGCTCTGTCTGAAGCTCTGTTATTCAAGTTAGACTTAAATCTGAGCTTTGTTTTAGCACAATATGACCATAAATAACTGATTTAGGTGGAACTACAACAGAATGGGTCCCTCTCAAATAACAGCAGTTGCAAGATAGCATTAGCCAACAGTTTTAGCCTTTTTGCTCCTGAAAATGTGTTGTTTCAGACCACCTAAAAACTCGCGTTACTGTGTTTTTTAATATGCACATTGCAAAGTATCAGTATATCTTTGCTAGTACAACTATATATATTTTGACAATCATTTCTGTGTAAATTACCTCTCAGATCTCACCAGTGTGGCTTCATTTATTTGGAGTCTTATGTTCTTCACACAGAAACACTGAACAGGGCAATCTTTAAGTAATTCTTATATCAGCAGTAAATATATTTCATAAGCCGTTTGTTTACTCTCTCCATAACGCTCGCTGAATGTAATTTAGAAACAGAAAAGAACAAAACAGTCTCAACACTTTGATTTCAGGCGATGTGACAAGGGAATAAAGACGGCATCCGAGTAAATAATCAGTTGAACAAATATGGCTTGTTTGTATAGATGCAAATGGAAAAACATACAGCAAAATAAAGCTAATTTTGGGCGTAGGATAAGAGCTAAATAATAAAATGACTTTGGTGGTGGTTTAAAGGTCCTATATTACGTAAAATGTACTCTTGTGAGTTTTAAGCCATATTAGAATGCTGTTACCTCATCAAAAAAATACCTAGAGTTGTGTTTTGTTTCATTCACACATGTTTGAGTAATGTTTTATTATTAGTCTGTCTACATCTCCAAAACTCAAAATGCTCTGTTCCACCTTGTGATGTCATGAAGTGGTAGTTTTAAAGTTGACAGCTCCTTTTTACCCTTTGTTCAGTAAAGATTTGCAGTTCCAGGGTTGATATCATCCAAATAATTCTAGCGAAGATATATGGAGTTTAAATTGAGCACTTCCTGTATTACCACATGCCATCTGCTTGTCTCCATGGAAATGCTGTTTCTTTCTGGAATGTTCCACAGTATGCATTTTCTTTCTTACATTAATTCAGCAGACCTAATAGCTGCTTTTATTGCTCAAAAATATCTTAAAAATCCTTTGATACCTCTCCAAAAATCTGACCAGTAACTTGGTCTGATGATGCCACTCACTCGTCTCCATCTCCATCCATCGAGACATGTTTAATGCCATACTGTGGAACATTCTAGGCATAGCAATGACATCTCCATAGAGAAAATCAAGTCACAGAGCATCTATCAATTACTTTTTATCTTAAATTATCCAAGACCTCTGCTAATAAAGCTTGTGAGATCTATAGGACAGTGTGGGACAGTTAGACTCTGAATTTCCACTGCATTTCTTCCTCGAACAACACACTTCCTCAGAAATACTACAAGTGATCTCCAAAAACTGCCGAGTAGAATTACGACTGGACTTGAGCAGTCTGGCTGTGTCACCATTTTCCTGTATGCTGTACATTTCTTTGCAGTGACACCTCAGCAAATAGTGGAAACAACTTATTTCATCTGCTTTGGTTGTCTAGCTCACACTTGGGGAGAGAAGCAGTTTTTATTTTCTTTATTTTTTTTCTTCCACACAGCGCAGCAGCCCTGAGTCAGCAACTATCGTCAAGACTATAGACTTCAAAGAACCCATGCAGGTAATTAGCTATTTGCAGTTGTTAAAGATGGGGGATTATGCAAAATGTGTTATTTTGGTTTAGCTTTCTATAATTTTGTAACATTCCCTCGTCAAAAACATGCCTGAAGAGGTTCTAGACGTCATCCATGCATGTTTCAGTAATTCAGCGATCTCTCCTGGGTCCTTTTCGAACCCGCCTTACAGATTCTGTCCAATGCTCAGCCCACAAGCCCACGTCATCCGACAGTTCTCCATAAATATACAAAAACTGCACAACAACTTAACAAACCTGATGCAGTGTGCAGTAGTTTCATTAGTGAGATGCACAGTGATTGCCTTGCGCTCTGAAGGGGGAGTGAAAGCAAAGGGAGGAGATACTCAGAGCATCAGAAACGGCACATAGCATTTTCAAAACAATAAAAGATAACAAGGTGACTTATGTTATGTTATGTGTAAGAAATAAACACGCCAGAGAAGTAAAATACCATCTCTTTAAGTGGTCAGGAAGTGAACAGTGCACACCTGTTTCTACACGTTTTCAAGCAGGTGGACAGGCCAAAGAGCAGCGAGAGAAAGAGAGAGTCGTCCAGTCTGTCAGGAAATGCATGCTGGGAAGGAGAGTCTAGTTGACTGCAGAAAACAGGAAGTGGGCTGTATAAGACTTTCTACATAGACAAAAAGTAAAATGATAGCAGCTGTTTTGGGCAACTGCGCGGGCACATTAGGTACAGTCCATTACCGCTTCCTATACCTCCTGTGGATTTGGTCATGACATCATCCTCTCACGGTTACAACTGCGAGAAGTCAAAAGAAGTGGCAAAAGTTTCAGTCAAGCTTGAAATTTGGCGTTTAGCGTAATTTTTAATCGTCATTTATCATCTTGGGTCTTTTTAATCGATAATCAAATACTTTGGAGGAAGGAACTTTGACTTAATATTGGCATTTATGTTTTCATTCATTTTTAAAAAGATCATTCTTCATTTTTAGATCAACAAATTTGAATATAAAGTATGGCACGATTTATAACGGCTAATTAAAGTTTAGTTACTATAAAGTGGTATCAGAAAGTTTTTTATGAACAAAGTAATAGAAAGGTGGGCGAAAGACAAGTTACAGTCTAAAGGTCCTATATTAGAGAGATTTAAGTCATGTTATAATGTTGTTACCTCCTCAAAAACATAAAATTCTGTTTTGTTTCATTCACACATGTTTGAGTAATACTTTATTATTAGTCTGTCTGCATCTCCAAAGCTCAAAACGTTCTGTTCCACCTTGTGATGTCATGACGAGGTAGTTAACGGTTACCTTTAATTAATCTTTAGTTCAGTAGAGATTGGCAGTTCCAGGTCTGAAATCATCCAAATGTTTCTAGTGAAGGTTTATGGAGTTGCAGTGGAGCACTTCCTGTATTACCACATGACATCACAAGGTGGAACAGAGTGTTTTCCGTTTGAGAGAAGAACTCAGCCTAAATATTTATGGTTTGTGTGTTAAACATGTAAATGAAACAAAACACGACTCCAGGCATGTTTGTGATGAGGAAACAACATTATAACAGCGATTGGAAAAGAGTAATATTGGCCCTTTAAAGTTTCAATCAAACGTCTTTGTACTTATTTGAAACCCAACACACATTATACGCCCTTATAATTGAATCTATATGCACAGGACCAGCGGCGTAACTGACCCCACTAAAGGCCATACTCTGTCCATACATTAGGATTATTTAATATTTATGAGACACAATGCGGATTCTTTAAATTGGACTTCCAGCCTGATGGAAATATGTGTGGATCATTTAAGCAAAGGAATATGGGATGAGATTGGAATTTTGATCAAGCCTGCCCAATTAGACCCTGCCTCATTCGTATGCATAACCCCGGACTAGCTGCTAATGACAGAGTTCTTGGTGGGAGCAGAGGCCAGCGATCTTGTTAGTAAAAGTTTTGAAGATTGATTTTTCCACATAGTCTAGCACTAAATAATACTAGTTTTTCAGTTCATCAGTTACCATTTAATGTTTTTAAATTTGAAAACTCATGAAAAAAATATGAAATTGATTTAAACAACAAACTTTGTGGAGCCTGTGATGAATACGAGCGTTCATGGTCCTGTTTAGGTGTTTGATTTTCAACAAAAATCTTGTTGTATATTCAGCTAAATCAGTTCTTTACGGCCAGATTACGTTCAAATACAACTCAGATTAAAGCCTAACAAAGCCTCAGACAGAGCAATCCCTACAGTTAGCGTCACACCCCCTGCAAAGTATGAATAAAACAAACTGTAAAATCATCAAACCAGAATCTTACCACAGACCTACAGACGTGCAATATTGCCACACTGTGCATAGGATTTCAAATAGAGCTAGTTTTTTGTTTTTTGTTTTTTCGTTTTTTTTTTTCACAGTCAGAGTAGAAAACACTTTAGATGCGGCGATTATGGAAGCCATCAGATGAAACAAACAGACAAAGGTTCATTTGCACTTCTCAGCGCCCACACAACTCAGCCCTGTCATCCCAACCAGTGCTCTCCTGACTCGATCGTTTCAGCCATTTTCACAATTTCCTAATCTATTTGAGTCGAGCTGAAAACATGTCCGAGGGTACACTGTGATTAATGCTGAGAGTTTTTCTAATCTTTTTGTCACACTGGCCAGACGTCATTGACCCTATGCGTTTAAATGGCTGCTAGGTTTTCATTAGCAGGGACATAGCAATCGTACTTCAAATGAATGAGGGTATTGTACAGTCAGACAGCTAAGTGATACTGCAGTTCATATAGTACTTTTGTGTATTCATTTTCTGTCTTTCAGTAAAATTCAAAGCACATTCACCATTTTTGCTGAAATCAAACTCTTAAACAGGACCCGAATGCTTGTATTGATCACAGAAAAAGTCCTGAAAATAGGCTGTTTAAATCCATTTTGTTTCCACCATTAGAAATACATGTAGAACACCTCCAGCGTGATGTCACTGCCAAGTACCAGTTGTCATAAAACCATAATCCATACAACTCACACTTATGTAACAGATAACGCTATATCATGTCAAATCACCACTTCTTCTTTACGTTGTTTCTCTTAACCCGATTGCTTCTTGTTTATTTCTGCTGTTTGAGCTTCTGTGTCCGAGTAATTTCCTTTGTGGATCAATAAAGTCTGTCAAAAATACGTAGGCTGTGACTCAATCTTTTATGTTTTAAGATACAGTTTGTAACTTTCTGGAGTTAAAGCCATACTTTGGAAGATTCTCCATGAAGATATATAAACGATTTACGCTGCACTGTGGAAAATTACAGGCAGGAAGAGGCCAAGTGTGAGTCATGTTTGTGGAGATGCAAGCCCACTCGCAGTAGCAATGCGTGTTTTTCAGTGCAATAACACAAACAAAATGAAAAAAGCTTTTATTTTAGTCTAGTTTTGGATACAAACTTACACAATGTGGCTTTAAAGTAAAAAAGAGCCTTTGTTTTCTGTTTCACATAGCTTCCGTAATAACTTTATCTTGAGTGGTGTTGTTTTCTACTCTGAATTCATAAAAGTTACTCAAGGAAGAAAGAGGATTGGTGGATATGCAGTTTATGGCGAGGTTGCCATGTTGGCGCAGGTTTTCAGACAAATGCGTCTCATTATGGAGAGATGGATCAGTTGGTGCTTTGTGATGTGATGGGAGCTTGAGTGAAATGCACACAGAAAGATCTTACATTTGGGTTTTGAAATGGCTTTGTTTTGGAAGGCAGGTAGAACAAATGGAAGCCGGTGAAACAACACTCATTTTGAGAGAATGACAAAGGCAATTTTGAGCCTCTAGGGTAAAAGGGATTTGCTTTTTGTTAATGTTCCAATGCAAAGGACTGCCAATAATACAGTGTTGGGACAGTGACAATGCAACAAACTAAATTTCAATAGATCTGTTTGTAAAGAAAATATATATTTTTGGTGTAATTAGTATTAAAGGTGCATTAAGGTGCAACTTTTCTGGTGGAGAGTCCGTCAAATGCTTTTCTCCATGGAGATGTTATTGGTTTGCCTGGAATGTTTCACACTATGCTATTAAACCTTTCTATCATCATGGAGACCAAACTAGATCAAGTTACAGGTCAGATCTGTGAAGAGGCAACACCACTCGCAGTCAGAATACCTGTTTTTCTAGGTATTTTTGAGAGATAAAACCACCTGTAATTGAATAAATGTAAGGTAGAGCGGCTGGATGTCATACTGTAGTAAAAACCAGGGGGCGGAGATAGGGGTAAGTGAAAACAGACAGTTTCTGAGCATTCAAGTCAAGAATGCAGGACAAGCTCGATTTTGATACTATGGAATATAGCTGATTCTTTTGATAGCACTTCCGATACCACGATAATAATAACAAAAGTCTTTATTCAGACAATATATTCAGACTTATATTTCTGATACAGCTCAAGATCATTCTAAATCATTCCGGAAAGGTTCATTTCTGTCCTGTGAATGTGGCTCTTTTAGTATTGAAACTTGCTCAAATTAGTATCTAGTTTCGAAACTAGTTTTAATATTGATTTGTACTGATTTTCAATTTCACAACCCTAATCACAACTTATAGATTAACCTACATTTGATCTTAACAGTGTAAAAATATCGCCAAAACCTATAAATTCCCAGCCCATATACTAGTATCTATCACTGCTCACTATAGACTATACAAACAATCCAAGACTCTCATTCACAATTTATAATAACTTCAGGAAAGCAGACTCTGTGGTATCTGACTTCTCTGTTTTCTTTATGGTTGTTATGACTGTGGGTCACGCCATCTCAACATGTGCTGCAGATTCTTAATAGACTCCTGAATTGGGGTTGTCTTGGGTCTATGTGATATATACTACCCCATATCACAAGTGGGCTGATCCTGGCGACCTCTCTCCTCTAGGTATACTTACTCCTCCTCCACTGTACTCCACTGCTGGCATTTCCAATTTGATATCAGCGTTAACACCCTAGGAGGCTTGTAAAACTTCACTTTCTCCCCGGTAGCTTTTCCATAAGACCACAAAACTAGTTTCTGCTGCACATTCTATAAACTTAATCGTATCTATCCCGGATTTGTTCAATTGTAGGTGTTTTCGGAGCTCAAAAATATCTCAAAAAACATGTATTCTTACTGTTAGTGGTGTTGCCTCTCCACAGATCTGACCTGAAAGTTGGCCCAAAACGTATCTGTCTTGGATTTGTTCAATTGCAGGTGTTTTTACAGCTCAAAAATACCTCAAAAAACATGTATTCTTACTGTGAGTGGCGTCGCCTGCCCGCAGATCTGACCCGAAAGTTGGCGTAGTGGGGCAACCTGCTTGTTTCCATGGTGATAAATAAGTTAAATGCCATGACTCAATCAAACTCAAAGGGTTCATATTTAACATTTGTCTAACATTTGAGAAGATACACAACAAATAATGCTATGAAACGTTCACCAGAAAAATTACATAGTACAGCTTTAAATACCTGCTTTTCTACTGTTCAAAATGTGTTCTGGACTAAGGATTGCATGCACGGTTAGCTAAAAGTTGGCCTAAACATGAAAACAAGCTATCATTTTTTAGTTGTATCTGCAGTTGCTGTAAAAAAGTGAATTTGCGATTTTTTTCTACGATAATGCATAAACTTTTCAATCTTTCCCAAGTAGCTTTTCCGTGTATTACCACAAAACTAGTTTCCGCTGCACATTTTATGAACGCACAGACGATAAAACAGACTGTTAAAACTGTAACTGTGCAATAAATCTTCTGCAATACAAGAGCGAAGTCTGTTACATTTTATTTCTTGAATGCATCACTTCTTCTCATCCAATTCACTTGTGCACTCAGTTTAACTTCCTCGCCACAGCCACTAGAGTGTGAACGCAAGTGTGAAACTTTGGGAAGCTTTCAGTATGCATGAAACATTTTTTTTTTTTTGCCTACGCTGAAATACCAACAACAAAGCAAACTCTGGTCTACTCCATTCAGTGCAACAGGAGAAAGAATTATAATGCTGTGATTACTTCAGTTAATAAAGTTTCATCATGATTTGAGTAAGTTTCACTCGACAAGTTAAGCGATCTATCAATGGAACAAGAATCTTTGTACTTAAAATATGAAAATACATCTTGTTACACTTAAGACAAGAAAAACAAAAACTCTTTGCAATTAAAATAAGAAACAAAATGTAATGTACTCTTGCTTAAATTATTCCATTGGTAAATAGTTTTACTTGTCAAGTTGAATCTAGAAATAAAGTACATGTTTCTTAATTTAAGTAATTTTAACTTGCCTAGACATTGCTGCAAAAAGTAATATCTGTGTAAATTCAAATTACTCAAATTAAGAAGATGTAACTTGATTTTAGTAGGTTTCACTTAATTAGTAAAATTATCTACCAATGGAATAATACAAACTTCTTCATACAAACAATATACAGCTTAGTTTCTTATTTTAAGTACAAAAAGTTGTTTTTCTCATCTTCAGTGTAACTAGGTGTATTTTCCTTGTTCCATTGGTAGATAAGTTGACTACAATAAAGTTAACATTTTCTTAATTCAAGTCCAAATTTACCTGGAAGCCTGCGGGCCCAGAAAAAATGTTCAGCGGGCCACATTTTGCCCCCGGGCCATAGTTTGGACATACCTGATAAATAAACAACGTCCTACTCTTTATATATTTGACCTCGCGAGCTGCTTTTACAATATATCTGTACTGGGGCGAGACAAATTTAGCTCAAATACATGAAATAAAAACACGTACTGGCCCATTAAAGTGGTATAAACTCAATGGCCGGTGGAGCTGTATTGGTTCCCTTTGTTCACGCTGCACTGTTAATGGCAGACATCATTAGCTTTGTAGAGGCTCATCAGGCTTGGTCTCCTCTCTGAGCTGGAGCGTTATATTGCAGTGGTCAGCTTGTTAATTCGCCTGGAGTCTGGTCCGTGTCTGCTGTGGTATGAGCCAATTATCTCCCTGTGTGTTTTGGTTCTGGGCAGTGCAGAAGGCTAGCGTGCCAGTGTCTCTTCAGGAGTGAACCGGCGGAGTCTGCCAGGGTCTGGATGCATTTGGAGCCCCCCAAATGAAGCCGGACCACCAAAGCACAAACAAACAAACAGCTATTCATTTTCTACACAATGTATTATAGTGATTGTCAGACGAAAGGGATTATAAAGCAGAGGTGTGGTGGGAGACAATGTGTGTTCTGCTGTTTAAAGTCGAAAATCGGATACTAATCGATGCTAAAACTAGTATCAAAACGCGATACTCATTTGAGCAGGTATTGATACTAAAAATTCATATTCACAAAACAGAAATGAACCTTTCCTGAGTAGCTTTAGAATGATCTTGAGCTGGATCAGAACAAGTACAAGAGCATATAGACGACGACTGGATTACAAAGATATAAGACAACATATAAAATATAAACTATAAAAGAAACTACTATTATTTAATGTTGAAAATCACATTCTATTGTCTAAAGAAAGAGTTTTATTCATTGTGGTATTGGAATCAGTACTGTGCAATGTGTTTATTCCTTCTATCAAAATCGAGTTTGAAATTTTAATATAGCAACAACATGAGTTTATAGACATGATACAGTAAATAAATTTCCATGTTGCAATTAAAGGTTCACTATGTAACTTTTCTGGTGGCTTTTATCTATGGAGATGTTATTGCTTTGCCTTGAATTGCTATCTATTTCTATTCACACCACAAGGAGGTGGCACGAGTAAGCTAAGTGACAGGTCAGATCTGCGGAGAGGCAGAGCTCACTGTTAGAATGAATGTTTTTAATATGGGTATGGGTATGGATAGTTGCAGGATAGATCCAAGATTGATATACTGTATTTAATGGGGTACTGGTAAAGCAATAACATCCCCAGGTGTATCATCCAGAAAACTTATATAACACACCTTTAAATTGAATGAATGAAATGTGGAGGACAGATTTTTATAACAAAAAATGATTCTTATGTCTACCTTAAACCCCCTGACAATGATACACAAAAATTAGAATTGATTGAATACGTTTTTTTTCTCCATAGTCACGGCAAAATGTAGATATCCTCTATTTGTCCAGCTCTCTCTCTAAGGGCAGATGTATTGATTCGGCGTTTATTTCATCTGAAAAGGGCGCGAGAATGGACAAAAACAATGAAATCCTCCACGGTGAGTAATTATTCAGGTAAGGAGCTTAGAGACTGTAACTTTTATTGACCTTGTGCCTTTCTATAGGTGAATCGAAGAAACTGCTCTTCCTGTTGCCTGAGGTGAGAGCTCTGAGTACTTATACTTTTGTACTGTGTGAGTGCATGGAAATGGACTGCAAAGAGGAAGATTTAGATAAGACACGTTTCATTTTATCACGAGACAGAAGCTGTTTTCTTGCCTGGTTCGGCAGTAGTATTCTGCGATGGAGTTTGACAGTGTTGGTAAGTTCATTCTTTATAATCAGACGCAGTTGAAAGCTGTGAGTGCGTAGTATATTTAGTGTTAATTTGTGACTTGCTTTGTACTGTTTAAAAGTTCTATATTACACAAAATTGACTCTTGTGAGCTTTAAGACATATTAAAAGGTTGTTATATCATCAAAAACATACCTGGAGTTGGCAATTCTAGGTTCTGAAATCACCCATTTGATTTTAGAGAAGGTGTATGGAGTTTAAAAACACAGTGGAGCACTTCCTGTATTTGTTTCTGTTTGAGAGAAAGCCTCAACCTAAATAAGCAATGTTTGTGTGTTGACTTCTCCACACCTCCACCTGTAAGTCGGTCTGGTGGAGATAAACAAGTTTAATGCCGAAGCAATGACCCTTCATCAGAAAAGTTACATAGTGCGTCTTTAAATACCCTTTTCTTTTAAGCCACAAGCAGTCTAACGCTATTCTACCGTGAATAGTTAGCTAAAAGTTTGGTTTAATACGAAAAACAAGCTGTCATTTATGATTTGTAAACGCATTTGTTATAAAAAGTGGATTTGTGTATGTCCCAATGACAATTTCTACTTTATTAGTCACAATATATGGACACAGTTTAAATGCATGAAAACACGAAAGCAGTACAAGTTAATCTTTGAAAATCAAGAAAAAATGCCTCTAAATTACCACATAATGAAATCTTTACAATCTTTAGTGCTTTAACTCAACAGAATACAAACACAATACATAGCAGTGGGTTACCAGAGTTACAAGGTCCATTCTCCACAAGCTCTACACTTTGCAAGCTTTATAATATTAATTTCCCTTGTGATCCGGAGCACAAAAGAAGTCCAAAATGAGACTGAAGCCTGCAAATGTCTAAATTAACTGGTGCGATTGGTATTTATTCATTCATTGCTATTGATTCCGGTCACGTAGGCATCCAAGGTAATGCGTAGTACCGCTAATAAAGACATCCACGAAGCAATCATCTCGCCAATGGAATGAGCAAATTGTTTACAACCAAATGTCCACATAAAAACGCCAGGATTAGATAGAGCTATAGCCTCTCAGTTGTTCCATATACTGTATGTCTAGCAAAGCATTGAATTCCACATTAATTGCTATAGCCTCACCTTTCTTTGTAGATAGCCCGATAGTCCTGATGGAGCTGTGGCCAATCAGAGAAGAGCATCCGCCCAATTAAAACGCGCTCATAAATAACATAAAGAATGGGGCGATCCCTGCAGGCGTTGGATTGTAATTCGGGGGGCGATAAGAAGACGTGATGGGGGTATATGTGGGTAAATACAACAGAGGGAAACAGGTGGGACCCTCAGTGGGGTATTGGGGCAGATTGATGGAGATATGGGGGAGTAATGGGTTTGCTTTTATCTCTGTGTGAGAAGCAGGCGTGACATAAGCGGACAGTTGGCTAATGTACATAAATGGAGGATAAATAGTGGGAGGTGCGTTCAGTTGTTAATAGGGCAGGGGTTGGTTTGATCACGCCAGATAAGTGACTATAGGTGTACAGAATGTTGTTTTTGAGGTTAAAATGTGATGTTGTATCCACTTTCATGAGATTTTAATGTGTTTTCCCTTATGATAAGTCTACTTAAAGGTGCACTGTGTAACTTTTCTGGTAGAGGGTGTTCATGTAAATGTAGTTTTTATCCTGGAATTTTGTACAGTATGGCATTTAATTTAAATATCTCCATGGAGGTAGTTTTGACAAATAAAAAAACACCAAAGATATATTTGTTTAATGCCATACCGTGGAACATCCCAGGCAAAGCAGTTACATCACCATGGAGATAAGCAGACAGCAAATCGTCCACCAGAAAAGTTACAAAATGCAGCTTTAAAGTTGTATTTTGATTGATTCATGCATGTTTGAGTAATTCTGTATTGTTTTGCATTTGAGACTTGACTGCTCACAAAAAGTCTGTTTTCACCTACCCCTTATCCCCGCCCATTTCCTGTGTTTGCAATGGTTAAAAAAAAAAAAACGGTGTAACTTTTCTTCACCTGCATCTCTCGATGGAGATATTGCCTGGAATGTTCCACAGTATAACATTACACTTATTTATCACTATGGATCCAACAGGTGACACCATAGGGCCAGGTTACATGTCAGATCTGTGGAGAGGCGAGCTCACTCACAGTAAGAATGCAAGTTTTTAGGTCAATAAAAAACATGTTATTGAGTAAATGCAAGATGGATTAGTGGTTTAATGCCACACCAGGACATTCCAGACAAAACGATAACATCTCCATGGAGACAAGCAGTAGAAATGTTACGCAGTGCACCTTTAAGTAACCAGCAGAGCCTGTAAAAGCACACATGCATACAGCATTAGTAACCTGGATAACTGCCATACAAGTAACTATCACCCAACGCGTTACGCTAATTGACTAGGCACTAAATTTATTCTCTGCCTGAAAAAGCTAATGAGCTGTTGGGGTTTTGAAGATCTCAGGAGCCAGTGAAGCGTGGCTAGTCTTTTCTATCTCGGGCTTTGTTTTTCAACTCTGGTTCAGCAGAGTTCAGCTTAATGCTTACTCACAGTCAAGTCTCAGCTCTGCATATAAAAGAAAAAGGAGAAATTGGCCTGGGTGCTTTTGCATACAGTCATTTTAATTGGCTGTTGTGTTCCTCCTGCCAGATTAGAAAGGCTTTCCTTGAAAACAACACAACTGAAGAACAGCGTTAGGGCTTCTTATATGGAGACGCACGCATTTTTAAAGTACGTATAATAAGTTCGACGAGAAATTTCACTAAAACATTGTTAACGCCATTATATTTAAGATTTTACTAGTTTAGTTTTTGGAGAAGTGTGAGCAGATGTGACATCCGTAAAAGGTAATTTCTGTTACCTAGCAACCATGTTAAAGGTGCAATGCGTAACTTTGTAATGGAGGGTACGCCAACAGCTCGTTTCCATGGAGATGGCTTTTTTTTTTTTTTTGCCTGGAATTTTCTACAGCACAGGATTAGACATATCAATTTCCAATGAAGCAAGCAAGGCCAAGTTACAGGTCAGATCTGTGGAGAGGAGACTACGCTAAGACTGCACAGTAAGAATGCATGTTTTTTAACGTATTTTTGAGCAATAAAAACCTGTAATAAAAAACATAAGATACAGTAGTATCAGTTTAATGCTATACGGTGGAACATTCCAGGCAAGGTGGAATGAAAATGTATTTATTTATTCATTTATTTGTTTATTTTATTTTGTTAAATGAAGGTTTAAATTGTCCTCGCATTTTGGATGGAGTTTTCAGTGTTAGGTAGAGGAATTCTGTTCAAGTACTCACCATTACTTCCTGTATTTTTGTACTTTTCTTTTTCTTTTATTCTTTTCTTTCTGGTAACCTTTTTCCACAAACTGCCAATTAACCCATGTAAAACTATGATAAACATTTACCACAGACACAAACCCACCAAACGAAGTAATAATTATAAAAACATGAGAACCTAAACAGCGACCAAAAGGCACATTGCTCGTGGCTATAGAGTGAGATAGTTGAAAACAGCGCTGCGTTTGGCCCCGGGCTCTCAAACACAAATGCATTTACATCTGTCACTCCTGACTCATTAGGAGCCCCCTCTTGTTCTTTATGGTTTGCGCTAGCTAGTTTAATTCCCCGCGCTGTGCTACTCACTTTAAATCTTTGTGTATGAATGCCATTAAAATTTAATAAACTGCCTTCACGGTCACCTTGAGGCACGGCGCGTCTCTCGTCAGCTTAAAAAGGGGAAATTAGCACAGTGTAGTGTAATTATGTGCAAAGACTATAGCGGAGGTATTGTTAGAGAAAGTACATGTAGCATCATCATAAATACTGTACTCTGTGGATTGGATGTAGTGTTGTCAAGATAGTAACAACACAAACCTAACTTCGATACCACAGTGATAATAAAAAACGCAATTTATTTCGACAATAGAATAAAGTATTTTTCATTATAATGTGGTCTTATTTCTGTGCAGTCCCTCAGATGCGCTTTTATACTTGTTCTGGTACAACTCAAATCATTCTAAAGCTTCATTTCTGGCCTGAGAATGCGACTTTTTTATTATCGATACCTGCTTAAATGAGGATCCAGCTTCGATTCTAGTTTTAGAATGATCTTGAGCTGTATCAGACCACATAGACTAGTACACGCCCATGGACCATTATCTACCTGAACAACTGAGGGAGTACGCAGATTTAAGACCACATGGTAATATAAAAGAAAGTACTATAAATATGGTATTCAAGTCTATATGATCTTATACTTGTTCTGATACAACTCAAAATCAATCTAAAGCTACGTATTCAAGGAAAGGTTCGTTTCTCTCCGGTGAATGTGACTTTTTTAGTACTAATCCCTGCTCAAATGAGTATCTGACTTGTATTCTAGTTTTAGTATGTGATTTTCGATACTTTTGGCAGCTCTAGTTGGATGGGAAACATAATTTTAGTTAATGGGCCATAACATTCTGCTGATGAAGCCTCTACACTGTCCAAAGGGTAAAGGTATTTACTCACAGGTCACTTCTAATAAGCTGGCAGTGTTTTTGATGTTCAGTCGTGTAAGAACCGATGGGGCGTATAACCTTGTAAACATTTTCAGTCAGTACTTACAGTATTTTTGGCAACATAATGATATAACACAAAAGCAAATAATAACGTTAAGATTAATTTGGAGGAATCTGCTGTTTAATCTTGTCACTCTGCTGAACTGTGAAACAAATTTGATCTTGGAGACTGGAAACATCTATTATGCATAATCTGTGTATACTGCATTAACGAATTTACAAGAAACAAGCTGATGGACTTATATGTATGTAGATTTAATTATGTAATTGCGTATATATGTATTTTTGAAATTATTATTATTATTATTATTATTATTATTATTATTATTAATTGTAATTATATTTATTTATTGTATTTATTATTATTATTATTTTGTTAAATCTGTTTACAATCTTAAGATGTATGTTTTAACACAAGGGTGGGGAGAAAATGGAGACAAAAAAACATAAATAAAACATAAATATTGTGTCCACTGTATTGTCAACTGAGAAAATTGTGAATTTGTGAAATTAAGACACCTTTCAGACTCCCCACTGAATCATGCTGAATAAATTGTAGGTGTAATACGCGCTGGGCGAGGCTCCGTGTACACACATACGTTTTGTGTGTTAGCAAAGGCTGCTCAGGTTATACCCTGTGACTCTGCTCTGTATGCACGCACACACTCCTCTCCTGTGCACTCATCCAGCCCTGCTCCGGTCCACTCCCTAGGGGGCGCTCTATTGATCTGAAAAGAATCTCCCTAATTAGACCTGAGAGGAGTGCGATACAAAGAAAAGGGGAGGAGACCAGGCCAGAGGTGGAAAATTTAGATTCTAGTGAAGTGCAGCACAGATGTCATAGTTTTGAGCAGAATGTTCCACAGTATTGCATTTAGCTTATCTATCTCCATGGAGACAAGCACTTAACGCCACCAGATCAAGTTACAGGTCAGATCTGTGAAGAGGCAACCCCACTCACAGAATTAAAGTAATTTTGAGCAATAAAAACACAGTGAAAAGATGCAGGACAGATACGTTTAATGCCATACTTTGGAACATTACAAGTAAAAGCAATAACATCTCCATGGAAACAAGCTGAAAACATCCTCCAAGTTATATAGAGCACCTTTAAGTAAAAATATAAAAATATACATGGAAAATACTGCTGAAGTACTAGTTACTACTACCTAACACAATAACAATAGTAACAATACTATAAATAAATAGTAATAATAGTAGTATAATAAATAAATAAATAAAAGTAATAAATGATTTTGTAATAATAAATAAATACATAAATAATGCTAATAATAGTAAATAAATAAATAGTAACAATAGTAGCAATTTTATACCAGTCTTTAATACAAAACTTGATTAATTAAACAGTTTAAAAGTGCATTATGTAACTTTTCTGGTTTACTCACTTGTATCCATGGCGATGTTATTGCTCTGTCGCTAATGTTCAACACAGTATGGCATTACACTTACAGTATATATCTCCATGGTGACCAGCAGGTGATGCATAGGCCAAGTTACAAGTCATATCTGTGCAGAGGCGACCGTGCTTACAGTGAAAATGCAGATGTCTTTTGAGCAATAAAAAATGACAAATTGAGTAAATGCAAAGAATGAAAGTTTAATGCCATACTGTGGAATATTTCAGGCAAAGCAATTACAGTATATCTTCATGGAAACAAGCAGATGAAGGACCCCACCCTCCAGTAAAGTTACATAGTGCACTTTTATAGCTCAATAAGTTGTTTTAAACTGCAATACCCATATTTTCTGAACCCTGGCCAATCAGATATGAATGGGGACAATTTTTGGACTTTCATGATTTTAAAAGTACCAAATTACAGTTACATGGTTAGAAGTATATCCAATTATAAGTACATGTTTAAAAATATACACACTAAGTACAGTTGCCAAAAAAATCAAGTCAATTACAGTAACGCAAGCATTTATAATTAGTTACTTTCCAACTGCAGTAAGCCAAAAAATACACACCAATCTTCCCGTACATCACAATACAGTTTGACTTGCTCCGTGAGGCTCAGCTAGGCCCATGTCAACAGCTAACAAGGAAATATTAAAATGCTGCCAAATGGAAAAGCAGGGCCACTGTGCCAATACAGCACAAATGATAATTACCCAGAATTCATTGCTCTCATTTAAAAACAAAAAAAGGGAACTGGAAACGAAGATGTGCATGATTTGATTCGTATCACCCTTACGGCGTTTAGTGCCCGGGGGATTCAATTAAAATATGCAATTATCTTTTTCGCAACTGCCCTCCCATTGTTTTGTTTTTCGTCATAGCAACGCCATGGCACAAATGTGTGTTTACAAATGATACGTGCTCAGTGCAGAGCTACAAAGCTAATTTGGGCTAACGTGAAAGGGCGGAATAATTCAAAATAAAGGTGTCTCGTAACGGCTAACATCATAATGTGCAGTGGTCGTCTTCAGTCTTTTTCTATTGCCTGTGTCTGCTGCAGTTAAAACCAACGGAGGAAAACTTATGCATTTTATTATTCCCTGTGATTTTTTTATGAGCACTTTTCACAGCTTTCAGAGACCAGTGGATAGTTTTGTTGTCACCGTAATGCTAGCAACAACTAGCATGCTAATCACGCTTTAAGTAAAAGTATGAAGTATAACGTATACACAATAAAAATACTACTCAAAGTACTAATTGCTATAATAACATTTCAGTGTCTTTTATACTAAGTTTGTTTAAAACTGTAATTAAAACTATTTTCTGAGCTATGTTATAATGTTTCGTCATCAAAAACACACCTGGAGTTGTGTTTTGTTTCATTTACACATGTTTAACACACAAACACTGCATATTTAGGCTGAGTTCCACCTTGTGATGTCATGTGGTAATACAGGAAGTGCTCCACTGTGTTTTTAAACTCCATACATCTTCACTAGAATCATTTGGTTGATTTCAGACCTGGAACTGCCAATCTCTGCTGAACTAAAGATTAATTAAAGGTAACAACTCGAAAACTATCACTACATGACATCACAAGGTGGAACAGAGCATTTTGAGCTGAAGATGGAGACAGACTAATAATAAAGGGTTTACTCAAACTGAATGAAACAAAACACAACTCCAGGTCTGTTTTTGACGAGGCAACAACATTATAACATGTCTTAAAGCTCACAAAAGTCAATTTTGCGTAATAATTACACCTTTATGCATTAAAGAGTTAACGTAAACTAGAATCCACTTATTCTCTAAGTTATATGTACATATAGCAGGAGCAGAGACAGCAGTAAGATAGGACTAAGACAAGGGATTTTAAATAGACTCATTACCATTACATGCTAAAATTATACTCAATTACATGTGCAACAGCAGGTTTAAAACACTTCCCAATCTTATTTACTTGAGTATTTATAATTAGTTATTTCCACCCCTGACATAACACCATAATAACTTCTTGGGTTCTTTTTTAAAGACAATACAGTAACGTGTATTTATCTTGTTGACATGTTTCGCCTGCTAGCTGCGAGCCATCTTCAGCCATCTTTAAAAAAGAACCCAAGAAGTTAAAGTACATAAGTACTTTAACATAAGAAGATAAAATGAACATCTTTGGTTTAACACCATAATACATAAAGGTCCTTCTTAGTCTTTGTAGCACTGCTGTTTGTATTTCCTGCTGTGTCTGCCACAGTTAAACCCAGTCATAGCGGTGACATTATGAGACGTGCTGAGGTGTACCGGACCAAAAGGCTATCTGCTAACCTGATAACCTGTGTTCAGCTGTCGCGTCCGCTCACATCTGGTCCCATAGAGTCACCTTCAACAGTCTTTGAATATCAGCCATCTCTCCGCTCAGTGTTATCTACCTGTGCGTGGCTTCTTATGTCTTATCTTGTTTATCTTAATACCATCAAAATATAAGAAGATTAAGGATGCTAAGGATGCTAAGTGGGTGAATCATTATAGAAATTTGTCACGATATGAAGTGTAATCCAGAAATTTGCATAATTGTTACTTTGAAGAGCATATGTCTTTACTTTGCTTCCTGAAGCTCACTAAATGTGACTTCAGTAATATTCAAATGTACTCTTCTGGGTTTGAGAAGTGACATAGTATTTAAAAGGCCTATATTGCTCGATTTTTTAATCTATGTTATAATGTTTCCTCATCAAAAACATTCCAGGAAGTGCTCCATTGTGTTTTTAAACTCCATACACCTTCACCAGAATCATTTGGATGATTTTAGTCCTGGAATTGCCCATCTCTGCTGAACAAAAAACAAAACAAAACAAAATAACTTAAAAACTGCCATCACATGACATCACAAGGTGGAACAGAGCATTTTGAGCTTTTGAGATGTATAGACTAAAAATAAAGGATTACTCCAACATGTGTGAATGAAACAAAACACAGCTCCAGGTGTGTTTTTGAGGAGGTAACAGCATTTTAACATGTCTGTGCAGTGTTGGTGTAAATGAGAACAGACTGTCAAAGAAAAGCTCAAACTAAAACAGAAGAATCCATTTGAATCAGGGCTGCTGATCAATGAGCGTCAATAAGGTGTAATCCAAGAGGTCAGTCCACAGAAGAGGAGGAGAGGAGGAGAGGAGGAGAAGAGACAGCCTGGTGGAGGAGAAGAAGGGGGCTAGTACAGAGAGAGAAGAAGAGATATACTGTTACCTGTGCTTCATTCCTTTGATCAGAGAGGTTTAGATTGGTGGCGTAGCTAGAAATTAGATATAGGATGTGCCTCCAAAAATGTGACATCACAAGGTGGAACAGAGTGTTTTCATTTTGGGCGAAGAACTCAGCCTAAATATGCGGAGGAAACGTTATAACATACTGTAGAACAGAAAATATCGTAATATGGGCCCTTTAGATATGTGCTATGTAACTTTTCTGACTTGTTGGTTTGCCTGGAATGTTCTACAGTATGGCATTAAAACTATCTCCATGGAAACAAGCAGAAGACTCCACCAGGCCAAGTTACAGGTCAGATCTGTGCAGAGGCAAGCTGGCTCAAAGTAAGAACACATGTTTTTCATTAAATTTTTAGCATTAAAATACTTAATTGAACAAGATACAAAAGTGTAATGCTACTGTGGAACATTCCAAGCAAAGCGATAACTCCATGGAGACAAGTAGGTGGTGTACACTTCACCAGAAATGTTACATAGGGCAGCTTTAAAGGTGAATTCCATGCTGTTGGGCAAATAAATTACAGATAAAATAATTCTTTTCTGAATAGAGTGAGATATTGGAATTGCACAACTTCACATTTTAACCCTATTTCCAAACCCTTAGCACTTGAAATTTATAATCTCATTATATTTTAACACAATTCTCCACATAAATCTCTGTTTAGGATTTACTTTTGTTCACACAGTAGCCAAAAAAGCCTGTTATTTACGCTAAAAGAAACAATGCGTCAGTATTGTTGGCTTCGTTGGACATTTTCACACTGTGGCTAAATGTAATTAAACTACATGGGAGCTGTGCGTGACATACACTCCTCTTTCTCTTCCTCCTCTTCCTCCTCTTCCTCCTCCGCTCGCTCAGACCCAAACAGAGGCTGGGCACATTGCCTGGAGAGCCTGGAATGGTCAGGGACAGTGCGGTGAAAATGTGTTAATTACGTGGGAGTTGGACTGAAGCTTTGGAGTAGCGTTTATCAGGAAAACTAAAGAGAGAAGAGCCATGGATGGACCAGCGTAAGTAAAAACTACAAAGGACATATGGGGTTATTATAAGGAAAAGGAACATGATCTTTTGGTTTGATGGATAGAAAGATAGAAAAGGTAAGAGTAAGAACTGTTACTCAACTTTATTAATGTGGGTATTGTTTTAACACAGTTTTACCTTAAGTAGCACAAAATCAAGTCTATATCCTGTTAAGTATACGGTTTATTTCAAGGGAATAAAAGCAGTGAGAATTTAACTGCATAGTTGTTTTCATTATGTACATATAGTACTACTTTGAATACTTTGAATATCAGGACTAAACCAGGAAAGAAAGATAAACAGACAGACAGATAGATGGATGGATGGATGGATGGATGGATGAACATTATTAATCCCAAAACGCTCCCACTATCACATTCATTCACCACAATGGGTTCCTTGGCAATGTTGTGTATTGATGCTTTGCAGTGACATCATGCTGGGGGTGTTCTACATGTATCTCTATTTGCTGAATGTTACCATGGAAACACAATGCTCACATTAGTAAACACTGTCAAAAAGGTTTTAAGGTTTTAAGATCTAAGTCTGAAAATGTAAGAGAAAATATCAAATGGATTTAAACATTTTCGTAGAGTCGGAATTAAAGTTTTTGCTTAATTTAGTTGAATTACAAACAAAATTATGTTGAAAAGAAACACAAAATAAATAAAGTATAAAATCAGGTGGGGTTTTGGATATCTTATTTACTATTTTAGATTATAAATTCTATATTACTGAAAATTGGCATGCTTCATTCAAATTCCAATTTTTTTTTTAGTTAAAACCTAAATCACGTTTTGAATTTAATATTGACAAAAACTGCACAATCAGTGAAAATATGACTTGTAAGAAAATGTTTTTATTTGCACCCAGTTTACAATGGATTAAACTGCCATTTTGAAATCTTCACATTCCAGTTTCACGCCTCTCATTGTGTTAAACGGACTTTTCTCCAAAACAGCCCCCTCTTTCATCTTTTGATCCAAATGAGGAGTTGAGTCTGATCGCGCCGTTCAAAGTCTGCTCTTGTTAATTATTAAAGCTGACGAGCCAAAGGTGCCTCCACACATTTTAAATTTTCATATCTCAAACACTCTGAAGAGGACTAACCCGGGGGAGAGGGGGTCCTGTGTCGACTCTCTTATCCCCTGTTATGACATGGTCGTCCGCCTGTCTCCTGTACAGCGCCCCCTGCTGCTCTCGACCTGCACGCACCGTTTACTTTGTCTTCTGTTTAAAGGCCCATATTACGCTGTTTTCTGATGTTGTTTCCTCATCGCAAACAGACCTGGAGTTGTGTTTTGTTTCATTCACACATGTTTAACACACAAATCCTGCATATTTAGACTGAGTTCTTCTTCCTCTGTTGCACCTTGTGATGTCATGTGGTAGTACAGGAAGTGCTCCACTGTGTTTTTAAACTCCATACACCTTCACTAGAGTCATCTGGATATTCAGTCTTGGAATTGCCAGTCTCTACTGAACTAGAGGTAAAGCTGTTAACTTAAAAACGATCACTACATGACATCACAAGGTGGAACAGAGCATTTTGAGCTTTGGAGATGTAGACAGACTAATAATAAAGGATTACTCAAACGTGTGAATGAAACAAACACAACTCCAGGTATGTTTTTGAGGAGGTAACAATATTATAACGACTTATGACTTAAAGCACAAGAGTCAATTTTGTGTAATATAAGACCTTTATGGGGATATTATTGCTTTGCTCAGGATCGTGGCATTAAACCTCCACAGAGACAAGTAACTAATGCTTTTGACCAAGTTACAGGTCAGATCGGTGGAGATGTAACACTGCTCACAGTACGACTGCATGCTTTTCAAAGTATTTTTTTTTTTTTAGCAATGAAAACTTCTGTACTTGAATGCCATACTGTGGAATATTGCTTTTCTAAGTATTTTTGAGCTATAAAACCACCTGTAATAATAATAATAATAAATGTAATGTAGAGCTGTTTAATGTCATACTGTGGAACATTCCAGGCAGAGCAATGACATATCCATTTACTTATTTTTTATTATTTTCGAGGGGGTCCATAGAAACAAGCAGGTGACAGGCCCCAACCAAAAGTTACATAGTGCACCTTTAACTAACCCTCATTTCAATCTTAAGCCATAGTTCTTTTCCACTGTTGTGATATCAGGTGAACGCAGTCTTCTTGGGATCCAGTTTGGAGATGTGTGTAATAAATTCAACTAAAATGAATTGTAATGTTATTGGGAGAACAGACTCGTGTAAATGAGAAGCCCATCATACTTATTAACATGCAGGGTTATGGTCCAAATTGCAAGACGGGAGACATCCAAAACCGTAACCATGGCAACCAGGAAATAGCACTACATAACAAAAGCACCTCCAGTGAGTGTCTCTCTCTTATCTTTGCTCGTCCTCTCAGTAGCAACAGGAATAGGTCTGAAAAATTGGAAATTCACCCAGACCAGTCCTCTACAATTTCTCATATTCTGCAAAGCTTTGTTCCTCTATAGTTTTTATTGAAATTCTATTAGCAACGTTTGTAAGTCTTTGTACGAAACTATTTCTATTTCTATTTTAATTTTAATTTCTATTTCCAATAAAAAAAATAAGTATGCTTGAATGCAAAGTGTTGAAATCCCTACGCAATAGTCTGCATGTGTTTTGCCTTTGTCCGAGCATACAGCTGTCTTATATTTTAATACTTTGTAGTGACATCGTGCTGGGGGTGTTCTGCATGTATGTGTATTGGCGGAATGTTCGGCAGTTTCCATGGAGACGCAACGCACACGTTAGCAAACGCAGCCAAATAAATGTTTACGATCGTCTGAAAATGTAATTTGATTTAAAAAAATAATAATAATAATGATAAATCCAGAAGCCTGTGGTCAATACGAGGCTTCATAGTTCTGTTTAGGAGTTTGATTTTCAACAAAAACGTGAAAGTGACAAACTGAAAAACTGTTGGCTAACGCTAGATAGCTTGTAACTGTAATATTATGTGCGAGGGACAAATCATCTCACTTGTTGTAGTTCCAGCTCAGTCGGTTCTTTTTGGTCAGATTGTGTTGAAGCAAAGCTAGGATAAAGCCTAACAAAGCCTCAGACAGAGCAGAGCCTACAGTTAGCATCACACCCCCAGGGAATGTTGGGGATGACATCTGTTGCAAAGTATCAGTTGCTAAAGGAACATTTCTGTAGACTATTCTAAAAATCTAGTCAGTTTTTTAGGTGGATTTTAAGAGGTATTATTTTTCGCTCACTGGGAGAGGCGAGGGCAGCGTCGGAGCAATACCTAATTTGAAAACAATTCGTAGCTGGATGACAGTAAAGTGTGAGCTCTTGGCTAGAAAAACAATACTGAGGTGACATGAGTACTTTGTCACGCTAGGAACTGAAACCCAGTGACTGCAGTCGAATACATGTGTTCGACAGTTACCTTTTCTACCTTCAACCAAGTGTGTCGCTCGTAGTGATAAACTGCAATAATTCAACTTATTTTGGAGAAATAAATAAGCAAAGTACATCAAGAGGACTGCATTTAGAAAGGTTTGCATTTGCTAATCACCATGGAGATGTTATTGTTTTTTATTAAGGAACATTTTATTGTGCTGAGTTGGCTCACCTCTCAACAGATGTGGCCTGTAACTACACTTAGTAGCATCACTTTGTCTCCATTTAGATACATTTAATGCTATGTTGGGTAAAAAGGCAGTAATATCTCCATTTTTCTGGGCTCGCCTCCACACAGATCTGGCACTGTGGTATCACCTGCTGCCTCTGTAGAGATATATGCAACATTCCAGGCAGTATCTCCTCAGAGAGAAGCAGGTGACAGACCCTCCACCAGATACAGTTACACAATGCACCTTTAATAAACTATTTTATTTGACTCACTATTTTATTTCTTATTTTGTATATTCTTGTAATATCACAATGTATTTTCAGAGCCTCTCACGCTAAACTGTCTCTGGAGCTAAACTCTGCGTTCCTCTTCAAACACCTGCCTAAAATAGCAACAACACACCGGTACAGCACACTGACACTAGCGGAGCATTGTTTTCATGTTTACCTTCACTTGTTCTTTTTGAGCCTCCAAACTGGCAACGCTTCCCCAGCCCCCACCTGAGAACTAGAACCACACGGGGCATATTGCTTTTGGGTTATCAGCCTGTACACACAGAGAGCTTCAAAGATGAAAGGGAGAAAAACCAAGAGAAATGTCTGTGTAGTTGAATATAGAGGTAAATATGAGCAGACTGGAGTACCTTATAACTACTGTGTACTCTGCTTTGAACCTGGGGACATGTGTACTTCTGTATACTGCTACTGTATGTGAATGTAGTGTAAGTGGTAGAGGGACAGTGCAGTGAGCAGAGTCTCCCCTCCAGTCTTCATGCAACATTGATCTCTCCTATTGATCGTGGCTGTCCTTCAACACTGAGGAGGGCCACGGAACAGGCAAAGTGCAGATGGAGGTATGGCGTGGGTGGAGAAATGAAGGAAGGGGCTCATGGCTTTTAATTTGAATCTTAATTCAAATTTTGTCCATTGTTTATTTAATTTAATTTAATTTAATTATTTAAATTTTGTTTATTTATTTATTTATTTATTTATTTCTATTTTATTTTATTTTTTATTTTGTTTTATTTTTTTTATTTTTTATTTTTTTTTTGTCCAAATAATTTCCCTTGTGGAGTTGGTCTAAGTCTCTGTCTAAGTTTAATTTTAATTTTTGAAGATAGTATTTTCGTGCATGTCCTGCTAACTAGTTTGTTTTAATATACTGTAATTCATTTTATAAGGGTATATGAGGCACTTAATTTTAGAGTAGCACACATTATAATACAGCTTAATTAGCCTTAATAAGAATAAATAAAAACTTCATAATATATAAATAAATAAATAGTCAATTAGGAATGAGTCTTAATTAAGGAGCTGAAAGTGCATTGTGTTACTTTTTTGTGAAGGGTCATAATGCTTTTCTCCATGGAGATGTTATGGCTTTGTCTGGAATGTTTCACAATATGGCATTAAACCTTTCCAAACCAGATTGCCTCTCCCAGATCAGCTCTGTGGAGAGGCAACATGCTCACAGTCAGAATGCCTGTTTTTCTAGATATTTTTGCGCTATAAAACCACCTGTAATTTAATAAATGTAAGGTAGAGCTGTTTAATGTCACACTGTGGAACATTCCAGACAGAGCAATGACATATCCGTAGAAACAAGCAGGTGATGGACCCCTAACGCAAAAGTTACATAGTGCACCTTTAAGGTATTCAGTATGAACCAGCAATCCTGTAGTTTGAGGATGAACTGATAAACTAATAATACAAGAATCCCATGAATTTGCAAAATAGTGATGTTTCTTCCCGCAGTAATCAGAACACAATAGATTTCTAAAGCAGATTTTGAACATTTTGTAAAATTACCATGCTACCAAAATGACAGAATCACCATGTTTGTACAAAAACATTCTCCGTCATTATTAGCAACAAAGTGGCTAAGAAGAACCACCACAATATCACAGATAAATAAACCTGCTCTAGCCTATCAAATCCTCCATCTTTTTCTCTGCTGTGTGCCCATTACTTCTCTCTTCTAGGTACAACGTTCACGAGGTCACGCCAACAAAAGAACCACGGCTCCCTCACTTTAATTCGTTGCAGGGGGTGGAAATCTCTTCAGTTTCAATTGCCCAAGCCGTCAACGTGTTTCCGCTGCAATAAAAAAAAAAAAAAAAAAAGCAGATGACCTTGTGAGACTGGCTACTGCGCTAGAGAGAAAGACATAAATATTTCATGGTAGCCTCGCAGTACGCTCTCTCTCCTCCAGGGGTGTGGTACTCACCTCGGGCTCGCTTCATCAACAAAACCCCAGGATAGTGAGGGGGAAAGGGGGAGCGGGAGGAGAGCCACTGGCCTGTTTGCACTGTATCCATGTGTTTGCACAGTAAATAGGATAGAAGGCCATGGGGGTGTGAATGTAAGACATGAACGCAGAATGTAAACACACGGAAAAGGTAGAAAGTAGGAATTGCTCCAGAGGGCTGCACGATTTTGGATTGAGACTGAGGGACATAGGGATTTAACGGTAACTGAAAAAATTTAATATTGTATCGTCAAAAGTCTTATAATTATATCATGGTGGGCCATCACAATAGATCGAAGTACAAGAATCTTTCCTACATATGATAGTAAAGAGGGAACTACATATACCATGATCCTTTGCTTTGTTTTAGTCCAGACTACATGAAGAAAGCAGCTTCTTAAAGATTATTTATCACTGTAATATTGTCCTTGAGTCTGCTACGTAGTTATAATCTAGGACACCCGTGCATCATTATGTTATAATTTGCACGTTTTAAACGACAATATTAATCTAAAACGACTTAATAAAAAGAAACAAGTCGGCTGACGTCCGCACGAGAAAACGGTGGTGTCCAAAGGGAGCAGACATCGCCGTAAATGTCGCCACAACAAAGAATGGGAAACTCCAATAGCTGCAGATCACACTCACAATCAGTGTGTTTTTGTTTCAGTTGTACCACAATGACGCTGCTAAATCCTACATGTAGCACTGATTATGAAAATAAAATTGGAGAACAAAGTAGAGACCATTGGGCGTGTACGGGTGGAGGTGAAAACAATATGGCGTCTTGAAAATAAGTGATTCAAGATTGCTTAAAATGCACAAAACCATCCAAATACAACTTCGACAAACAAGATGGAGAAACAACTATATTTTTATTTGCAAGTTTTGCACAATAGAAATCAAATGCGACAGTACGTTATGGCCAAATCATGTTCTGTTCAAACTACATTTCATAGTAAAAAATAGTTCCACAATTCAGATATTAAGAATACCCCGGGGTAGCTCTTGTCTGAACACAGTTTTTTTTTTTTTTTCATGTGGTTCCACATTCTATATTCATCATGATCTCCCCATAAAACTGAATGATGGATGGTCTTTGTATCGTCATGTACAGATTTGGCTGTAAACTGGCAGGCTCTCTCTGCACGTGCTCATGCATAACAGCAGATGAAAAAAACAAAAAAAAAACACCGCCCACCACCCTCCCACGCACCCAGTTCCCCATATGCGAGACCACCCCATAATGTACGCGCTGCTACCATTGCCTTTCCCTCAATTACTTCAAACAGGTTGTAATTGTGTTTAATTGAAATTTATCCAATGAAAGAAGGGCCCAGGTTTTGCCAAATGACTCCCCTGGAAGAAGTCCTTTAGGGGGCAAACTAGCGGAAACACATGCACTACACGCTACAGGCATGTCTATAAGTGACCTTTGGGATCAAATCAAATTCCGAGAGGTTGGGAATTAGCATATCCAGATGTAGCTATAGCCTTGATTTCGTTCTATTGCGTTAATTGAATCTGGTCTGGTGCAACTGCCATAGCTATAAAACCTGGAGACCTGGAGTTACTTTACTGCCACCAATTATCCAGGATTACTGAGATTTTGAAGAGAAGATAATTTTGCATATTACATTATTTGGACGTAATACCAATGATCCTGATAAAGAATTAAATCAAGTTTCTTAAACTGTCGAGCTGTTTTATATGTTTGCTCAAACGATTAACATGCTATAAATAAACTCCTCAGCATTTCAGTGGGTTTCGAACTAGAAAAATACTTTTTCTTTTCAGTCCAGTTAAAAAATATCATGTAGTAGAAAGTACAGATACCTGCTCTTAAAAGTAGTAAAAGTAAAAAGTATCCACCAGAACTGCAAGATTGTAGGACTGCATGATTAATCGCAATCAAATAAAAATTGCTGTTTGAATGGATGCAATTGGCGAGCCCTGTTGGTTTGTCCATAGAGTCTGTATATAAATGGACATAGCTAACCCGCTAGAAAGTGTTCATGGGTGCGCTTCCGGCTCCATTGACTCTGGCTCCAATTGACTTCACATTGAAAAATTGTCACTCCTCTCTCTGTAACTGCTGCATCAAGCCTCATCATTTTGGTCTTAAAATATTCATATTAACCCGCTCTACATGATCCTGGCGTTTTTATTTTGCTATTTTGTATGAAAATAAATTCCTATTCCTGATATGGACCTGGCTCCAAATGCGCTCCTATAACTGCTAGCCTCGTGAGCTTCATTTGACTGGAGTAGAACGCTATGGGAATTCAGATTTCAGCAATATCCCATACTACACCTGTACTGACCATGCTGGCTTTTTTAACCATTTTATGTTCATGATGATCGAGGCCTTGGGTGTGGACTGGACTGCACCGGAATGATATTGAACCAATATTAGCCATGAATGCTAATGAAGAGAGCAGTTGTTTCGGAACGTGCACCAATTATCCGGCTCAGTGGCAGGTGCAGTGAAGGCTAGTCTGGAATTATAATGCTTCTATTTAGATCCTGGGCAGTCTGGAATATCACTATAGCAACTTGGAGAGGTAGCGGAGTCGTTTGTTCATTTTCTCCTTCTGGTTGTGTGCCTTTTGTAGCTTGCTCTAGTTACCGATGTAGTTGTCACGAAGAAAATGTCAGAACGCATGTACAGGTCAAATGGTGGATGTAAGTAATTATGTTGCTGCCATATGCTCGCGCTGTCAGCTTTGTTTAGTTAGCTACTGTTTAGTTACTGTACAATTAAAAGGTCTATATCTGATTTTTCCCATGTATCTGAGCAAAATTTGACTCAGTATAAGCAGGTCTTGAGGTCAAAATATGTTTGTTGAGTTCGTTTAATTAAAAAGTATTTTATTCTCCAGTAATCAGGAAGCGTTAGCGTTAGCATTGAGGTGGCAGTAGCTCAGTGGATAGAGCGTTTGTCCCACTGATCCTAAATTTGGTGGTTCGAATCCCGCTCCTGACATAAACATCATTGGTATAGCAGTACGATCCACTGATTTACAGGTTGGTGGTTCGATTCCAACTCCCACAGATGAATGCTGTTGTTGTGTCCTTGGGCAAGACACTTAACCCCCCCCCTCGCCGAAGTGTCTGCGTACACAGGTGTGTGAATGTGGTTGTAAATGGGTGAGTGGTTCCTTGAAGTAAAGAGCTTCGAGTGCCTTGAAGGTGGAAAAGGGCTTCATAAAAATGTGACAATTTACGTTTAGCATGCTAGTTGTTAGCAGTTAAAAGCGCTTGTAAAAACATTGGACTAAATAATTAGGATTAGCATAAAGTAAGTGAGGAATAACTTTGGGCCACTGCAAATGAACTATGAACTTGTTTTGTTTTTAATGTTTTTAAAATCACGTACAGCGCCTTTAATGGTATTTGTATAAAAAAACATTTCTGGACGAGCTGCAATTTTGCAAAATGCAGCTGGTTCGTGTAAGTATCTAATTATTTTCCACTACTGCGTCCCAGCATATGGTCTCAACATCAGCAAGTTTATAATATTCCAGCCATAATTTTCAGATCACATTTTCAACAACAAAAGCGTCAGTGAACATCTTTCTGTATGCGAGGAAAACATAAAACTGTGAAAACATGATAATAATTAAAATAAAAGCAGTGGTTAATGTTGCAGTAAAGTCAGTAAATACATACACAGAGAATAAAGTTAAAACACAGGATACAAGACAATTTGGAAATATTCGGTTTTGATTAAAGGCGCACTGTGTAACTTCTCTCGTATCGGGTCCGCCACCTGCTTGTCTCCATGGAGATATTACCGTTTTGCCTTGATTATCCCACAGTATTCTCACATTGGAGAAAAGAAAAACATTAATGGTCAGCTCTATGAAGAAGCAAGCCTGCCCATGGTAAGAATTCATGGTTATTTTTTAGCTATAAAACACCTATAACTGAATAAACACAAGGCAGATAATTCCCTACTGTGGAACATTCCCGCAAAGGAATAACATCTCCATGGACACAAGCAAGTAGCAGACCCTCCACCTTAGAAGTTACATAATGCACCTTTAAGAAAATCACATTTACTGAACACACTTTATTCGTTCTAACTATTTAATGCTATTTCTAAGTAACAAATGACATTCAAAGCGAAGTTCTCTACTTTGGTGAGGCAGTTGTCAAGGTTTTAAGTTGGTTCTTCTTCTGTGTCCTAATTGGTCTATAACTGCTGGACTTCAAAATGGGTGGATCTGGGGGTCTGTTCGCGTAGCATAGCATCATACATACTTGGTGTCTGCTATTTACTGTTATAGTATTTGATGAAAACTCACATTTATGTCATTCAAAACCCCTAAGAACTATTTTATTTGAGTAAAATAATCAGTGGCAATGTTTATGCACACCAGAAATCTAATTGTTATCTCATTTATTTCTGATTGTTTACAAAAATTATTAAAATGCTTTATTGTTATTATGAAAAAAATACAAACTAATGTGGCAAAGACAAAAATGAAAGCAAAATGTTAAGGATTGAGGTGAGTTGAGGACTGAACAGCTATTCGAAAATCCATTGCACTTTGTCTTCCGAATTGGGCAGTCCACTAATCCACTAATTAAATGACAAATTTCAGCGAATGTTTTTGATCATTACATTTCTCATGGAAAAGTAAAAAGCAATACCAAAATTTAGATCTAATTACAGGGTTATTTGGCCATGTAAATGTATCCACTAGCTACGCTTACATGGGCACTCAAAATCAGATTATAATGAGATTTATGGAGTTTTAAAATGGTTAAAACAACATGTAAACAGCTACATATGATGCAAGTAAAATTATTTCATTTTGATCGTGGTCCCTTAGATAACTCACATCTGATTTTGATCATTTTAAAGGTGGACTGTGTAACTTTTCTGGTAGAGGGCTCTCCAGTTACTTGTCTCCATGGATTTGTTATTACTTTACCTTCAGTATTAATTATTAAGTATTAACCATTTATTGATTTATTTTTATTTATTTAATTTATATTCATTTCTTTTACTGTATGTGATGCTTACTGGGTATTTTACAGATTATTTATCAATAAGTTTGTCCTTGTCACCCCTTTTATTTATTATTATTATTATTATTAATAATAATAATAATAATAATAATAATAATAATAATAATAATAATTTATTTGTATTTATTTATTTATTTATTTTGTTTTCTTGGTTGTAAAATATTTGTTCTAAACTGAAAATGTTAATAAAGAAAGTTATACAAAAAAAAAAATAAAAAAATTAAGTATTAAGTATGGCATTAAACTTTTGAATCTCCGTAGAAACAAGCAGGAGACGCCATCAGGCCAGTTTACAGATGAGATCTGTGGAGGCGACCCCAATCACAGTAAGAATGCATGTTTTTAAAGGTATTTTTGAGTAGTAAAAACACCCATAATCACATAAATGCATCTTATATAAGTTGAATTAGTGTATAAATTAGTATATATTGAGGAACATTACAGGCAAAGCAATAGCATCTCCATGTTAGTGGACCCCCAACCTGAAAAGTTACACAACGCACCTTTAAATGCCGAAAAATCAGATACTGATTCGATTTTTCATGTATATAACAATACTCCTACTTCCTTTGCCCTTACTGCCTTTTATGAAATCCATAAACCAGTTTTACTTTCACATTTTAATCCACAGGAGAAGTCTTTTCAGGGAACGGAGCCTAGACTACACTGTTTTTCACTTCAAGGCCCAGCAGGTACCTTTCATTGACTCCCTCTTGACCGCCGCTAAAAACCACCGGTCAACTTCCTGGGGCGCTTCATCCAATCATTACTATGTTAATATCTGCAAAGACCTTTTAGTTCCCACCGTGAGGGGATCCAGGGACCTGAGAACTGGCACGAACATGACCACACACCAAGCCGGCAAAATTAGAAGAGAGAATCATTTTACAGTAGCTGCATGGTTGACTAGAAGATGTGGGGAAAATATCTAATTGCGATTTTACAGATTTTTTGATTTGTGATTTGTTTTAATAATAGGATTCTGTTCAAAGTTCATATTTTAAACCAGAAGAATTGACCAAAACACTGAAATATGAACTCGAAGGTGCATTGGAGGGTCCGCTACCTTCTCGTCTCCATGGAGATGTTATCGCTTTGCCTGAAATGTTCCATGGTATGACTTTAAACATCCATCCATCTAGCATTTATTCATTACGTTTATTGCTCAAAAATACAATAATGCTTTCTGTGAATAGGGGCGACTCTCCACAGATCTGAACTGTAATCTGCTTGTCTTGCTTGTGATAGAGGTTTAATCTATACTATGGAACATTTTGGAGACAGCAATAACATTTTCATGGAGACAAGCAGGTGGCAGACGACTAGAAAAGTTACGCAGTGCATCTTTGGATGAATACAGATCTAAACTACAGGCTTAGCAGTCTTCACGCACAATAAAACAGATTTTGTTGTTTGTGGAGAAAATTATGGTGCTTCAAAAATTGCAGTTTGTGTCCGTTCAAATTGCATTTTTGATTCATTTGCGATTAATCTTGCAGCCCTATCGGGGACATCCGAACGGGCACGAACAAGACCGAAGCACAAGCGGAAAAAATTAGGTGAAAGAATAATTTTAGAGCCCTTGCATGGTTGTCCTGGAAACAGCTTTTTAATTCCAGACCATTTCAAGCAATTTTGTACATGGGAGTTAGCAAAACCCCTGCTAGCATCATGAGCCCTCTCCAGCTGCTTCGGTGACATTTTGCACTTTATCCATGGCCCCAGCCTGGACACGGCAAATACACATGAACAAGCAATTTGTAAGTAAGAGTGGCTTTGTATGTCAAATCCACATCAAATATCTCTGTATTTTTGATATAATCAGGTTTGTTTTGCTGTGACCATAGACTGTATATAGAAAAAGACAAAGCTAACCTGCTAGCTGTTGCGTTCCAAATAGGAAGTAACCATGGACGCATTTCCAGCTCCATCGACTCTGTTTCAAGTTCACGTGGCTTTGAAAAAAAACCTTTGCCCCTCTCTCTGTAACTGCTGCAGTCAGGCTCCTCATTTTGGTCTTAAAATGCTCATATTAACCCGCTCTTTCATAATTAAGGAAATAAAAATAAATAAGTAAAAACAGCTAGGAAAAAAACAATGAATTCAACTGTTTCAACTGAACCAAATCTTTATCAAAATCACTACATTTGAAGCCTTAAAACACCTCAAAATCTGCGCAAAATACTTTTACTTTTTACTCTGCAAGTACATTTTTAAACATGTGATACTTTTTCCATGTGATACTTTTACTTTTGAGTTACTTTTGGATCTGCTGCTATGGAAACATATACATCTAGCATTTATTTCTCTCCACAGATCTGAACTGTAATGTAGCCTAGTGTTGTAACCTGCTTGTCTCCCTTGTGATAGATACAGTAGGTTAATCTATACTGTGGAGCATTCTAGACAAAGCAATAATTTCCATGGAGACAAGCTGGTGACGAAACCTCCACTAGAAATGTTACGCAGTGCACCTTTACGTAACACAACTGAGTACTTCTTCCACTACTGGTTCCAACATATATAAACGCACCATTTCCTAATTTTTTTCTGGACCTTTCAAAACCGACCTATAGCTCCCACTTTTGTGTCTAAACATGGGAATGTAGCTTCCATTTGTGTAATTGGACAATTCAGGAGAGACTGCCTCGGCGGACGGTGGCTTTATTCAAGTGGGTTTTTTCATGAATAACAAATTAGCTGTGGTCCCACTGACTGCAGATACAACAAGTGGCTCCATCTACCACAAGCACTCACAAGCAATCCAATATAAAAGGGTACTACAGTTTTCTGCATGTGAAAGTACAGTATATAATGGGAGGTACTTCTTTGTTAAGATGTGATTATTGGATATTTTCTACATCCAGGTGTGAGTGCACTATGCCTGTTAAAGGTGCACTGTGTAATTTTCTTCCTTGATTATTCCACAGTATGGAATTAAAGTTGGTAATCACAATGGAGACAGGTTAATGGTCAGATTTATGGAGACGCAAGCCTGAACATGGTAAGAATTCATGTTATTTTGAGCTATAAAGCACAAATACAAGGGAGATATGTTTAATGCCCTACTGTGGAACATTCCAGGCAAATAAATAATATCTCTACCTTTAACGTAGACCGAAATCTTAGTGATGTTGATGTGTTTTCAGCTGCAGTTTTCACAACACAAAATTCACAATCCCGTTGCTTGGTGTAATTTGGTAATCCAGAAGAGCTCCTCCATGTTTGAAAGTCTATTCTTTTTCATCATGCTTTTTGGTCATTTAAGTGCTCAAATTACCTTCACATCCAATCAATTTTGATATTAGCAGCTCTGTTTTTTATTGTTATGCTAATTTTGGTGATAGGGTGTCAATTTGACATTCACTATTACGATGAATTTGCTCAGGTAGTGGTTTAACAAAGAAACACTGTTGTTAAAATATTGTTTTTGGTTCTTAAAAATAAGACATATATTAATACTTTGTAGTGACATCACGCTGGGGGTGTTCTACCATGTCTCTAATGGTGGAATGTTCAGGGGTTGCCATGGTGATACAACACACACCTTAGCAAACTCTGTGAAAAACATTTGAAGATTGTCTGGAAAAAAAAACAAAAACACAAAATGGATTTAAACAACACATTTTCAGAAGCCTGTGATCAGTACGAGCGTTCATGGTCCTGTTTTGGTGTTTTTGGTCAAACTGTGTTAAAACAAAGGCCAGATTAAAGTCTAACTTGAGTAACAGAGCTTCAGACAGAGCAGAGCCTACAGTTAGCATCACAGTTAAGTATCAATATCACAGAATATCATGTGAGAAATATTGATTATGGCAAAATCGTAAAATTATTGTACAGTGAACCATGTATCGTGTATCATATTGACTGACAATGGACCCTGTGATTCCCAGACCTGGTTTTTACCCTGATTTAAACTGATTCTTTCTAAAATACATTAATACTTCTAATACATACGCCATACAAAAAGCTTTGAAATTTCCATTGCTCCATACAGTAGGCTATATTCATTCTCCACATGGGTAAGAATAAAAATTATAAAAATAAAAGGTAAATACAAACAGCTAAATGATAAGGTGCACTGGTCCAAAAATGAAGGAAGATCAAATGAGAAGACCATTAATTCACTGCCAATATGCAGTTCACATATTTGGTTAGGACTGAATCAATATATTTCTAATAACTACACCACATTTTAAGCATTTCTCTGAGCTGAGCCACACGGCAATTGGAAAAATATCGGCATAGAAAAATTCCCCTTTGGACAAATGAGACTCCAGAGCTCGCCCATTTCCCCGATCCCCTCGCTCCATCCAAACAGCTCTACAGTCAATAACAATATCTGAGCACATTTATTCTCGTTTCATGTGTGTGAGGCAGTGTATGTATGTGTAAGGCTGAAAGAGTAGCGAAAAATATTGAATTGTGATTATTATTATTATTGGAATTGCCGTTGGATTTTATGGATTTTGTTTACATTTACAAGTTTACATTTTTAATACATTTTAATATAAGAATCACATGTATTTTAGAACATGTGCAAATGTAAACTATAGGTTAGCAGTTTATATAGAAAATAAAAAAGGATAAATTATGTTATATAAAAAATTGCAGCTTGTATGATTTGTTAATTGCGTCCGTTCAAATTGCGAAATTTTGATTTGATTGTGATCAAAGGGCAGATCGTATGCACATTTTTGAAATATATATAAAGATGCACTATGTAACTTTTTGATTGGGGTCTGACACCTACTTGTTTCTATGGACATGTCATTGCTTTGCCTGAAATGTTCCACAGTATGACATTAAACACATCTACTTTACATTTATTCAATTACAGGCGATTTTATAGCTCAAAAATACCCAGAAAAACAGGCATTCTGACTGTGAGCGGAGTCACCTTTCCACAGAGCTGACCTGTAACTTGGTCTGGTTTGGTCTCTGTGAAGATAGAAAGTTTTAATGCTATACTGTGAAACATTCCAGACAATAACATCTCCATGGAGAAAAGCATTTCATGGAATCCCTAGTGGATTGAAAAGTTATGCAATGAACTGCTTTGTCTGGAATGTTTCACAGTGTGGCTTTAAACCTTTCTATCTTCATGGAGACCAAACCGGACCAAGTTACAGGTCAGATCTGTGGAGAGGCAACCCCACTCACAGAGCTATAAAACCATCTGTAATTGAATAAATGTAAGGTAGAGCTGTTTAATGTCATACTGCGGAACATTCCAAAAAGTTACACAGTGCACCTTTAAAACTGCAGCCCTAGTAACCCACCCGTTTTCTCAACTAGTCCCGGTAAAGCTGACGAGCTGCTGGCAAAAAGCACTGACCTTTCCTCACCTCTCCTCCAGCCATCTTGAGCAAAAAAATTTAACCCTTTCAAAAAGCTCAAACAGTAACCACGGTAACCACAGTACTCGGTTTATGGCAGTTCATTTCAATTCAATGCGACGCAGATAAGCAACTTTGTGATAGCAGAAAATAGTGGAGAGAATTGCTGTTTGCGGGACTATCGGCTGGAGAGATAACAGGAATAAGCGAATGGGGGTTTTAAATGGGTTTTTCAGACAAACAAATTGCCAGTGAAGAGGTGGAATAAAGTGAGATTTATAGTTGTGAAAATTGTGGTTTCAACTTTAATGAATTTGGTGTTTTAACGCGAATAGAAACTGGAGATGGGCTAGTTTTTGGGTAGCTATTAGCGAGCTAGGTTAGCGCTAATTTATACCTTGGCTGTAATTGCGTCTTTGTAGGAGTTGGAGGGACAAATTTCAGTTTTGTGATTTTCCTGACAGCCCCTTTCATAAATCTACTCGTTTTGATTAAAGGGTTTTTTAAATTTTTGGTTTATTTTACTCGGTTATTTGTTTTTGTGTATTATTATTCAGTTTTTTTGCTCAAACAGTGAGAGATAAAGGACTATATTCATACCATACTCCATACAACTGTATAACAAAGCACCCTTATGTAACAGATAACCTCTTGTAAATAGCTGAGAGATAGAGCCTATTTGTTTTATATATTGCATCTTTTTTTTATTTTTACTTGTACATATACATTTACTAATTATGCCTTATTTGACAAAAATCTCTTAGTATTTTTGCTATTTATTTTGAATTATTATTCTCATTTATATTTTTATTCTTTGTTATTATATTTATTGTGATGTGTGAGCTACTGTGTCCAAATAATGTCTAAGTTCTGTAAACACATGTGCCTTCATGTGTTGCCCACTGCTCCTGAAAGGATGGGTGAAATGCAAAGGATAATAATAATAATAATAATAATAACAATAATAATAAATCCCACAAAACCGCTTTCTATGTGTGCACAATCCTGGCAATTTTTTATCTCAAAATTTAGTCCCATCCCTACCTATCTATCTATATTTTTGTACTAAAGAATATACCTCAATACAGATTCTGATACCATGATAATAATAATAATAAAAAACACTCTTCCTTTAGGCAATAGAATGTCATTTTCAACATTAAATCATAGTTCTTTCTTTTATATTACCATGTGGTTTTATATCTGTGTAATCCCTCAGTCGTCCAGGTAGGTTCATGGGCGTGTACTTGTACTTGTTCTGATACAGCTCAAGATCTAAAGCTATTCAGAAAAGGTTCATTCTTGTTCTGTGATTTTTTAATATCGATACTTGCTCAAATGACTAGTTTCGGTACTAATTTTAGCATCTATTAGTATCTGATTTCCAATACTTTTGACAGCCCTAGTCTACACATATCCACTGATCACTTTTCTTACTCATTTTTTTTTTTTTTTTTTGCATTTCAAGGACACTTCATCAGTAACTCTATCTTCCCTTCCTGCCAATCAGACCGTGGAGGCTCCTCCTGTATGTATTTATATAGGGATCGATCGGAGCTCAGCTGGCCTCTTCCGCTGTTGCCACTGCTCTGTACAAAACAAGTCAATCACGTAACTGCAGATTATCTCATGTCCTCCGCGTAACATGAAACTCCAGACGGATCGGATCTGCCCGTGGTGGTCCGATAATTATCCCATCTTCAGTGTAATAAGGTCATATATCGCGCAGCTTGTTTGCTAACACGTAGACAGGCTTGTGTGCCCTGCTGTTGACTCCGGACCACCTGAGTATGAAGGGTAATAGAGTTAAGCAAACAGAAGAAAACAATGAAGGAGTAAATATGATATAAACCGGTATTCAAACGTTTGGTCCGTGGGTCATTTGTAGTGCGCTCTTTCTGCTGTCTGGCCCTTGGAATAAAAACTGCTAAATCATATATAATGCAAGAGACTGTTTTACTTAAAGGGCCTATATTATGCTATTTTCTGATCTATATTATAATGTTATTTCCTCAAAACCCAAGTCCAAGCATGTTTTAACATTATAACATGACTTAAAGCATCAATTTTGCATAGTATAGGACCTTTAAAGGTGCCTTTCCAGTGCAGTGTCCACCATCTGCTTGGTTATTGCTTTGCCTATAATGTTTCCCAATATAGCATTAAATCTTTATATGCATCTATGTTTTTATTTATTTATTTTTTATTTGACAGGGACATATACAACAAGATTAGCGTGATAATCTGATGCAAGTGTCATTCACAACACCTGTAATTTATGTAATGTAATGATTTATTGCTAAAAAGTAGTGTTACCTCTCCACAGACCTGATCTATAACTTATCTTAACTGCATTGCCTTCTTGTCTCAATGGAGTCGGATACATTTAATCCCATACTGTGGAACATTCCAGGCAAAGCAATAAAATCTCCAAACAACCCTAAGTCTTTGGTAGTGTGTTTGGCTAAAAATTTCCCAATACATGTTTGTCAATCAGGCTTTCTGAATCCACTTTCTGCACCTGTTTTTCACATTTTTCATCATAAAAGCACAGAAAATATAATGAATTTTAATGAACTTATCATAAGAACTCCACAGATGCCCACTCACACTGATTAAACATTGGAGCTTGATGGACAAAGTTAAAAGGGATAGCTGCTAGCATTACCGTTCACGGCAAGTCAATCAAAACAGAACTCCAGGTGCGTTTTTGATGAGGAAACACCATTAAAACATTTCTAAAAAATTTCAATTTAACACAAAAATGTAACCTTGAATTGCGTCGGGCTATTCCGCTGGATGAAAAGTCAATTGTTAAGCCCTCCAGACCACACTATGTCCCACTGTTCAGATGAAGGTCACATTATAAAAGCCAAGGACACAGAGACACAGGTGAGCTGGTGATTGATTGTGTGGTGTAAAAAATCGACTGGAGCGATCATCCCAATCAGCCAATAATCATAGCCGTGAAGTCGCACAATGAGGAAGACAGGGGGCGCTGGCAGGGGAAACGCTGATGGAAACAGTAGCGGGTAATTACAGCTAATGTAAGGGCAGAGGGCTTGGACTGCGGGCGTAGAATGACAGCCAATACAGGGATCAAGTAAAGACGTAGGTAGTGTAATTTTAGCAGGTTAAATGTTTTTTATTGTTTTATTTTTACATTTTGTAGATATTATATACTATACTATATTATAAAACATTCATTCTTGTTAGATTTAAAGGTGCATTGTGTAATTTTTCTTGTGGAGGGTCTATCAAATGCTTTTTTCCATGGAGATGTTATTGCTTTGTCTGGAATGTTTCACAATATCATATCAAACCTTTCTATCTTCATGGAGACTAAACCAGACCAAATTACAGGTCAGATCTGTGGAGAGGCAGCCAAGCTCACAGTCAGAATTAATGTTTTTCTGGGTATTTTTGAGCTATAAAACCACCTGTAATTGAATAAATGTAGGTAGAGCTGTTTAATGTCATACTGTGGAACATTTCAGGCAGAACGATGGCATATCCATAGAAACAAGAAGGTGACGGACCCTTCACCAGAAAAGCCATGTTATAATGCTGCTACCTCGTCAAAAACATACCTGGAGTTGTGTTTTGTTTCATTCACACATGTTGGAGTAAATCCTTTAGTCTGTTTACATCTCCAAAGCTCAAAATACTCTGTTCCACCTTGTGATGTCATGAAGTGGTAGTTTTCAAGTTAACAGCTCCTTTTTACCTTTAGTTCAGTAGAGATTGTCAATTTCAGATCTGAAATCATCCAGAAGATTCTAGTGAAGGTGTAAAAGCACAGTGGAGCACTTCCTGTATTACCACATGACATAAGAAGGTGGAAAAACTCAGCCTAAACATGCAGGATTTGTGTGTTTAAATGTGTGAATGAGACAAAACACGACTCCAGATATGTTTTTGATCAGGAAATAACATTATAACATAAATTTAAAAAAAGAAATAGCACAATATGGGCCCTTTAAGCCCAGCGAGGCGACAGCTGTTGTGATTTGGGGCTTTTAAAAAACACTTTAAATTGAACTTAATCCTGTAGAGACCACACGTTAAAGTTTCATTAATCAAGTTTTGGTTTTCACGTTTGTTTTAAGCTAGAATTAAAAGGCACCAGTTAATAACGAATCTAATATACTGTTCAAATTCCCCACTCTTGATTTCACATTTCAGAGGGTTATCAAAAGCAGATCTCAAAGCCCGCTCATATCAGTGTCTCCTCAGTCCATCCTGACGCCTGTTTAATCCTAATGAATAGTCCTGTGTGATCACTGGGCTGCTCGTGCTATGCTAATACGCTCACATTAGTGGAGACTTATCAGTGACCTCACACATGTGCTTAAATACAGACAGACTGTATTACCTCCATTACCTCTTATCTGATCCCACCATAGACGGCCGCTCCCTTCCTCAAAGACCACCACCACCAGCCTAAAACGGTCATTATTAACATTTGGTCAGGTTCAATCGGGGAGTTCCCAGGAAATTCCTTGTTTCGGCTAAAAATTGCTCACGAATTTGTACGATTTTATATCTTAAATCTACTAATGTATAGCAAAAATAAATGTCTTGGTGTTTATATAACAGTCAAAAACACTGGAAGGACTAAGTGTGTGTGACTATATATGAACAAAAATGAGGCAAGGGTTTAAATGAAAATGATCGGAATTGGAAAAATATCTGCTATTGGTTTTCCACATTGATTATAAAACAGCTCCATGGGGATGTTACTACTTAGTCTACAATGTTCCACAGTACTGCAATGTTTATTTCTAATGTATTCAGTTTTTATTGCTTAAAAACATGAATTCTTATTGTGAGCAGGGTCACCACTCCATAGATCTGACCTGTAACTTGGCCGCATCCTTAGCTCAGTGAAGACAAGGAGGTTACGCCTGGAGAACGCATAGAAATGAGCCTCCGAAACTATAATCTGGAACTAGCATCTTTTTCCTTGAGCGTTCTGTCACTGCACATTGACCTGTTAAATGAAATGAGATTAGTGTAATGCCATATTGTGGAACATATCTTAACCATGGAGACCATTAGGTGGCTGACCCTCTTCCAGAAAAGTTGACTACATTTTGTCACTGTTTGGTATGAGGTAGTACTGGTAGAGTTCAGTGGATTATGATACAACAACATTTTAAACATGCATTTAATCTGTATTTACACTAGAATTTGTTTAGTTTTTCACAACTTGAAATCTAATTATAGTTTGCTTGGTTACAACTGAAATCTTCTATTGTAAAACCACTAAAACAAAACAAACAAAACAAAACAATGGTGCTGAACCCTATAATATCAAAACCTCAGTCCTCTTCAGCTCCAGCCCACAGCCATCTCTGGGACAAATGACTCGGGAGCAGTCAGCTGAAATGATCTCACCCCTGAAGGCTTAATTCAAGAAAAATATACATTCAACGTGACACAAATGGACCTGCTTGTCGACCAAATGGAATTACAATTCATTTCTTGACACCAATGAGTTCTGGGGGCCCCTGGCATGTCCAGTCATAACAGCAGGGCCCCAAGATGGCAGCGGAGAATAGAGCTGCAGTTCAGAGTGAATGGGGAGAGGGGAGGGGATGTCTGACCCCTGTTTGCACTGGGGTCTGTTTTATAAAAGGGCTCGCTGCACGTTGTCTCATGAGGTCTGCTTAATAAGGAAGTTAAAGGTGCACTGTGTAACTTTTCTGGTGGAGGGTCAGCCAACTACTTGTCTCCATGGAGATATTACTGTTTTGTCTGAAGAAGCAAGCCTGTACATGGTAAGAATCGATGTTTTTCAAAGTATTTTTGAGCTGAAACACCTGTTATTGAACAAATGTAAGTGAGATACTGTATGTTTAATGCCCTACTGTGGGACATTCCAGGCAAATAAATAACATCTCCATGGTGACAAGCAGGTGGCGGTTACACAGTGCACCTTTAAGATGAAAAGTACAAAAATACAGGAAGTAGTGGTGAGTTTTTAAATGGGATACCTCTAATTCATATAAAAAGCAGTGACAATTTATGAACAAGGAAGGCATTTTTCTAGCAATTTAAAACTTAATTTAATTTTATTAGACGAATCATAGCTATTGTGCAATTTAGACACGTTTTGGGCCTTGTTGCATTATGGTAATAAAGGCAGTAAAATTATAACCTTAACATTTTAAAAACTAAGAAAAATAGATCATATTTTTTTATAAAATCTTGACTGCAAAGATGTTAACAGCGTTTTAGTGGAATAATTGTTGTAACCTGTAAAAGTGGGGTGGAAGCTGCCCGTGGAGACCAGATGGAGCGACACATGGCTGAAGCATTGTCATTCAGATGTGGCGTGTGGCTCTTAATAAAGAACAACAGCATAAATCCTGGCGCTCTGAAGGGTTCTGTGGTCATTTGGATCATCTGTTAGTCTGAGAAAGTGGATTTTTAGGTCAGAGTAACCCACTTTGCATTACTAGTGTTTTTTTCAGCTATAGGTGGTGTAAGTCTGGTCACTGTGGCACTGTTGGAATGGGAAAACAATCTTTCGCAAGGTGAATAGTCCTCAGAATGTCCTAAATGTCCCATAGAGTGGTTTGAATGTCAGTAAACATGGTGAAATAGTGTTGGTTATCTAATGCATTATATATATTGCTCTTAATAGTTCAGTAGTGTTAACACTTGATGTATAATTTGTTGCAATAAACAGTTATAGAGAAAAGAAATAAAGTTTTTTTTTCTTTTAACTTACATTTTAAAATTTAAGTGAAATTTGTATTATTTAGCATTATGTGTTAGTTCTGTTTGGTTCAGTGTACCCACTTATATATTGTAAAAATGAAACTACTTTGCGCTGTACGCATCTAATTAATAAGCATTTTATTGTGTGCAAACCAGGAAGTGTGCTGTTAACATGCTAGTTGTTAGTTTTGCTACAGTGATAGCAAAACTCCTCTCTAGTTTCTGAAAGTTGTGAAAATCTCTCAAAATTCATCGCGGTGAATAATGAGGATGTTAGGAAAGTGAAGCCTTGGGGTCCCCTGGAGGAGTGGGAGGAAGTGTCCGGGGTGAAGGAAGTCTGGGAGTCCCTGCTTAGACTGTTGCCCCCCGCGACCCAGCCGGATTAAGCGGGAGAAAATGGATGGATGGATGGATGGATAGTGAGGAATAACTTTGGACCACTGCAAACTGCTTTAAATGAACTAGTTCTGTTTTTCACACTTGGCAATACAGGAAGTGCTCCACTCTTTTCAGATCCATACACCTTCACTCGAATATCGAGATAATTTCAGCCCTGGAATTTCCAGTCTATATTGAACTAAAGGTATAATGCAGCTGTTAACTTCAGGTAGCTAGTGCTTTTGATGTAACATATCTGGTGTATTATTCTTCCATTTTCTAATAATATTACATTTCCTATACAATTTCCTCTATAAATTCATCTTTCTTTTTCTGCATTTCCCAGCCTTTATAAAGCCCAGAACCAAATGAAACCTCAGTCCTTTTGTATCTCAGCCCTCTCCTCTCAGGTCTCTGCCACACAATAGCACCTGGTTTCCGATCACTGGGCTGTTACATGTGTGTTACAGCAGTGACGGCTCCTGTATTCTGAGCACGCAGTCTACAACCTCACGCCCCACTCCCCGTCTCCACTGGCTTCACTCCCCGTCTCCACCAGCCCCACTCCCCCGTCTCCACCGGCCCCTCTCCCCCGTCTCCACCGGCCCCACTCCCCGTCTCCAAAGCCTCTCTCCTCTCTCCTCTCCCCTATAGCTCCATCAGGGCCGCACACTGGAGCAGGGCTGATTGAAGGCAGCTACTCTGACGCTATTGTTGGTAAATGATTAAAAATCTCACTCCTGGTTAAAAATAGAGCAGAGGTGGAAATCTGACAGTGAAGACCAAATCCCCAGGGCTGGAGTTCGTTAGTCCTTAAGTCAATTAATCGCTTGATCAGTCTTAGATGATCAAAATTTGTATTAAAGGTGCATTACGCAGCTTTTCTGGAGGAGCGTCTGTCACTGTCACTTTCTTGTCTCCATGGAGATGTATGACATTAACCACATTTATTCATTACGGGTGTTTCCATTGCTCAAAAAAAAAAAAAATAAATAAAAAAAAAAATAATAATAAATAAAACAAAATAATAAATAAAATAATAATAATAAAAAAATAATAATAATTCTCTCTGTGAATAGTGCTGCCTCTCCACAGATCTGAACTGTAATGTAAACTACAGTTGTCTCCCTTGAAAAAGAGACAACTATAGGTTTAATCTCTACTGCGGAACATTCTAGAAAAAGCAATAACATCGCCATGGAGACAAGCAGGTGATGGAGCCTTCACCAGAAAAGTTACGCAATGCACCTTTAATGGATGAATCATTCTATTTAGATGATTTATGATTCAGTGAGATTTTTTAGTGAATTAGCTGAAGATTTTGCATTTTTGGGCAAATTAAACTCATGATTCACAAGTTTCTGCATAAATAGTTGTTTGAAAACTACTTATAACTGTCCTTTAAACATGGGACTTACTCATAATATTAAAATTATAATTATTAGTACTAAAACTTTCATCCAATTAAATACTTATTGTTATATTATCGCTATGTGTAATTACTTTGCTTAATAATTGGGGAAAATTTTCAGTATTGTCTTTGAACATAATACATTTTCTATTCTGTTCTATTCTTGACTTGTTCGGCGTACATTTTTTCATAGTTTACTGAATTTCACCCAAACCTCCAGAACCACATTGTTTGAATAACTCTAAGGAGAAAGAAGTTTGATGGAAGGCTACGATAAATCCGTAACTGCACGTACGTAGAGCTTTTGACCGATAATTTTCCACTGAAACAGACCAACATATGCAGACCGGGGCTTGTACTGGCAGCAGTGAGAAACTTTCCAGTCGTCATTGAGTATTAGTGATTGATGCTTTTCACACGGTACACTAAACACTGTCCTGGGCTGACGTTTGCGGTTGTGTTCTTACTACAAACTTTTGAAATAAAAATGACCAAAGAGCTACTGGATGTGTCCTCACTGAACTTTAACGCCGGGTATTGTGAGTCCAAAACCTTTTCTGATTAAAGGTTCTGTGCCTGATTTTTAGCTTCTTAAATACAGTGAAAACCAGAATTAATTTTTATAATGGTTCAAAGTTAAAGGTTCACTGTGCAACGTTTCGCTAAAAGGGTCCACCGACTGATTGTCTCCATGGAGATGTTGCTGCTTTGCCTGGAATGTTCCGCAGTGTGCCACAAAATAGATCTATCTTGTGTTAATTAAAAAAGTAAATTACAGATATCCTTACGGCTTAAAAATACGTTCTCGTTGTCAGCGTAGTCGACTCTCCACCGATCTGACTTGTAACTTGGCCTGGTAGCGTCACAACTAGCATGCTAACAACAACTAGCATGCTAACACACGCTTCCTGATTGTCTGACAGTATAAAGCTTTATAATTAGATTCAAACAGCACAAAGCAGACATTTGGACTTCAAGATATGTATATTTTGCTCAAATACATGGAAAAAAAATGGGTATAGTCTTTAATTTGTCAAAAAAAAAAGAACTTTCTTTCACTTTGCTATACGTTACGTTGTAGAAACAATTAAAATACTTACTCAAATATATTGGCTGCTTTGTATTTTTTTCAGAATAAAATCTCTAGCTAAACAGAATTTGCCAGTATATATAAAATGTAAAAGTGCATTCACATTTTCTCTGTGCTGTTGTACTAGTCCACACTGGTCCCCTGCACGCATTTCGATCTGACCTCTGTAAATCTCATTGCTTTCCCTTACGGTCTCTCCGAATGCCCAGAAAAATAAGCTTTTGGACTATTCGGGCTAATTCTAGGTTAGCATATAGCATAGAGTGCAGAAATAGCCGTCCATAGTCTTGCATAAGAGAGGATAAGACACGTGTGGGGAGACAAATGTGGACTATATTTATAATGGCACTGAAGTCTGCTCTGTTCTTGGACTTTGGTGGAGGAAAGAGTATAAAAGGAGAGCTCTGATATTCCTGGCGTACGGAAAACTGAATTATATTGAAAAATGGAAATGTTGTACCAGTAAAGGTTTATTTATATGTGCTGTTCAATTTGATTTGGACGTCGCTGATACAAAACCAAGTAAAATAAAAACACATATGCAAAGTCGGTTATGGCTCTCTAAAGCTACAGAAAAAGGCAAGAGGTAGAATAAATTATGTTTTTTTTTTTTTGTCTGTAATCTGTAATTTTATATAATTCTATGCGACATTCTTTCTCGTAGTTTAAAAATGCTTTAAAATTATCAAATATTGTGTCCACACTGTACATTTAACAATAAGTAAGAATTAATATGTAACACTGACCAACTAGAAACATCTCAAAACAAGTCAAATCATATAAATCTGACATATAGGCAAAACTACTTGATAAAAATGACAAAAAATAAGCTAAATATTATGCATTAGTATTTTATTTTAGTAAAGGCCCTGAATTAACTCAAATTTTCCCCATATGTTTCAGCAAAATACGTCTTGCCCCAGTACAGACACATTGTGTATCTGTATTCACTATGTATGCATGCGCTGTACACATCAGGAAGTGCCCATTAGCATGCTAGTTGTTAGCTTTACCACAGCAAAACTCTGAGAGGTGTGGAAAGCGCAGCGAATAATTTGGATTTTTGGCATGCATAAGGTAAGTGAAGAATAACTCTGGACCACTGCAAACTTAAAACTTAAAATAGACTGTTCTGTTTCACATTTTTATGACCGCGAAGATCCGGTAGCGCACCTTTAACTCATCTAGATGGTTATTTTTTTTTCAGTGAGAAACCAGCGCAGACATGAAACTCTGTGGAGAACTGCGTCTGGACCTGGGGATTTCCAATGTCATTATCCGGTTCGGAGCTGAGCGGAGACAGGCACAGAGAGCCGGGAGAGGTGGGGGAGAGGGGGTGTGGACAGAAGACGTGGTGCTGGTGGAGCGTAAATGAAACAGGGGATTGGAACCGGAGAGCAGGTCCAATAGCTGTTACGGGCGTCCTCCTCCACGGAATTCCTTTTAAATAAGAGGGAATTGATTGTGCAGGCTTGATTGGTGATACTGCCTCGGATTGAGACAACTAAATAAGCAATTAAGTTAAACAAGGAAGCAAAGCACAGGTTGTAATGTGGCTAGGGGACAAAAAAATGCAGAAAATGTCTATACGGTGAGATTGCTATTGCTAATTTAACTAGATTCTGGGAGAGTGGGTTGGTTAAAAAACACATATGGGCTACATATGTAGGACTAAGACTTAAAATTATGGAAGTCTTGCATTTTGTTGTGTAGGATTGCGTTTTTTTTTTTTTCTCATGCCATTATTAAAGTTAAAGGTGAACTGTGTAACTTTTCTGGTGGAGGGTTTATCACCTGTTGAGACCTTGGAATGTTGCACAGTATGGCATTAGAACTTTATCGCAAAAAAACAGAACAAACATACTGTAAAAACCAACCTTGACCTGGTGGCGTCCTCTGCTTGTATTTATAACGATAGACAAGTTTAATGCTGTAGTGCGGAACATTTCAAACAAGGCAGTTACATGGCACCAGAAAAGTTAAATAACATGACAACTCGAAAGATTCAGAGAGTTGATTCACAAGTTCGTAAGTCCTTCTCTTTCCTGCTCGGAGAACTTCTGTGTCAGGTATTATAAATCTACCAGGCCCAAACCTGCGCCCTTTTCGGATGTGCTTTGTGCTAAACTTCAGCCTTTGGGGAAATGAAGAAAAATAACTCGTGTAACCCAGCCTATTTCTCCCACCTTTCCCTCTTTCTCTCTATCTCCTTCTCTCTTTCTTTTCTCTCCCTCTCTCTTTCTCTCTCTTCCTCTCTCCCTGTCTCTCCCCTCTCTCTCTTTCTTTTCTCTCTCTTTCTCCCCCGCGTCTTTCCTCTCCCTCTTTCTCTCTCTCCCGTCCCTCCCCCTCTCTCTCTTCTTTCCTCTCTCTTTCTCTCTCCCCTCTCTCTTTCTTTCCCCTCTCTCTCTCTCTCTCTCTCTCTCTCTCTATTTCTTTCCTCTCTCTCTCTTTCTCTCACTCCCTCTCCCTCTCATTCTTTCCTATCTCTCGCTCTCTCCCTCTTTCTCTTTCCTCTCCCCCTCTCTCTTTTTTCTCTCCCTCTCTCTCTTTCGCGCCCTCTCTCTCTTGCTCTCTTTCTTGCCTTTCTCTCTCTTTCTTTTCTCTCTCTTTCTCTCTCCCTTTGTCTCCTTCCTCTCTCTTTCTTTCCTCTCTCTGTCTCTCGCTTTCTCTCACTCACTCTCTCTCCCTCTCTTTCTTTCCTCTTTCTCTTTCTTCCCCCCCTCGCTCTCCCTCTCTCTCCTCCCTCTCTCTCTCTTTCCTCTCCCCCATCCCTCTCTTTCTTTCCTCCCCCTCTCTCCTCTCTCTCTCCCTCTTTCTCCCTCTCTTTCTTTCCTCCCCCTCTCTCTCCTCCCTCCCTCTTTCTCCCTCTCTTTCTTTCCTCTTTCTCTTTCTTCCCCCCTCTCGCTCTCCCTCTCTCTCCTCCCTCTCTCTCTCTTTCGTCTCCCCCATCCCTCTCTTTCTTTCCTCCCCCTCTCTCCTCTCTCTCTCCCTCTCTCCTCTGGCTCTGATCGATACCAATGGCTTCTCAATTTTACCGAGCAGCGAATCCTCAATAAAAGTGGTGAACGCGCATTACGCCCCTTTGCTCGCACCAATCCAATTCCTCGGACAACTCCCAGCTCCGCGTCCCTTCCTCATAATGGATTCCCCGTTTCATCGGCTGTGGCTGGTGCTCGGATGGTACTTGGTTAATATTTCAGTCTTTTCTCTGTCTCTGTGTCTCTCCCCACTTTGCTGTATTGATTTATTCTCGTGACACACCACCTCTGTGCAGGGGAAGCCCATCTGTTACACAATTTAATACTTTTCAATGAGCTCGTTTGCTTCTGTGGACAGAGGAGGGTAAAGTAACATAAAGTAAAGTACACAAGTACGAGTAATGTTACTGCAAAATAATGTTACTTAGTAGAAGTAATAGTCCAAGAAATTACTTCAATAAAGGTATAGTATGTAACTTTCTGGAGATGGAAATAGAAAGTTAAAATCATACCTTGGAATATTCTCCATTATATTAAAGCTAAAGGAACAGCATTTCCATGGAAACAAGTAGGAAGAGGTCTTCGTCCAGGCCAAGTAAGAATCAGGTTTGTGGAGATGTAAGCCCAGTCACTGTTGGAGTTTTTTTTTTTAACTTTATTTTTTAGTTTTTCAGACAATCAAAAGGTAAAAGAAAAACATGATTGTATTTTAGTTTCTAGTTTTTGGCTAAAACATTACATACTGTAGCTTTAAATGCAAGGAAAAAAGTTTGGGGAAACTACTACTCAAATAAGAGTATAGGCCTAACTTTTGGTTGATATATTATTATATTATTATTATTATTATTATTTATACACTAAATCTGGTATTTTCAAAGGATAAAAAATAAATTAATTAATAATAATAATAATAATAATAATAATAATAATAATAATAATAATAATAATAATAATAATAATAAATCCTATCTGAAGGTGCAGGGCGAGAAACACAACTGTTCAAATCATTTAATATAATTTACCCAAGTAAGATTATAGTTACTTCAAGTGAGCAGCTAGAAAAGTACTCCGAAAAGTACCATTTATTTTCAAAAGTTAGTGTAAAAGTAAATGTAACTGAGTTCTACCCACGTCTGGTCATACATGTGTTAAAATGAAGCTGGAAAGATGAGGTCATTTATTTTTATCTAACAAAACAGGACACAGTGTAGTAGTGTAATGGAGGAGCGGACCGTATAGACACATAGGGATAAATTAGGAAAAGGTGGAAGGAAGCAAAGGGGAAATGAGACGTCCTGTTTATCCAGAGAAGTAAAGGAAGGATTGTGAATAAAGATGAAAGTTGAAAATATCTTGTACTTCCTACACCTGTGGACCTCATTAGCTGTACTAGAATATGTGTCAGTTCTCACGCATGTATTTCAATTCTCACAACTTTTGTATTTCGCAGCACCATGAAGTTTTATATAGCAGTGCATATACTGTAAGTCAAGACTGGTTACAAAAGAATAAAATGACACCATATATTGACAGTGGATTCTTGTAAATTCATAAAGAAACTGTGTACATTTGTGACTTTATCTCTCTATATTTCTAATCTCCAGAATGTGTATTAAGACAATTACAATTCAATCAAGTTAAGTCCTGTTTTATAATTTCATTTCACAATAAATATGAGAATTATAGATGCAATGATAGTTTATAACTTTTGACACATGACTGACAAATGGGAGTATATGAAGAAAAAAATGAAATATCTATTGGAATTTTAAGGAAGTTTAATTTTGAGAGGTTGAGAAAGTGTAATTAAACCAAAGCATTGTAATACTGATACTGATTTTTTCATCTATTTTAATTGTGGTTGAGTCTGGTTGACCTTTATCTAACATATACATTGATATTTTACAGTGACATTATGCTGGGGGGGTTCTACATGCATCTCCGTAGTGGAATGTGTAGCAGTTACCATGGTGACACAATGCAAACACTGTCAAAAAGGTTTAAGATTGCCTGAAAACTCAAGGAAAAACATACAAGTAGACTTACTTAGACTTAGACAAACTTTATTGATCCACAAGGGAAATTATTTGGATACAGTAGCTCACACATCCCAATATAATATAATAACAAAGAGTAACAAAAATAGATGGTAAAGCAAAAAAGATAGCGAGAGACAGGTGTCGAATGAGACAGAATTATAAAAATAAATGTATACAGTATGTACAAGTCAAAACAAAATAGAAAAATAAGTAATAAATACAAAAATAAATAATAAACAGAAAAATAAGTACAAATACGAGCGTTCATGGTCCTGTTTAGGCGTTTGATTTTCAACAAAAAAGGTAAGAGTGACTAACTGAGTGTTATTTTATGCGTGAGAGACTTGTTTAACAGCACAAATCGGCTCACGTGTTGTAGTTCCAGCTAAGTCAGTTCTTTAGGGTCAGATTGTGTTGAAATAAAGCATAGATTAACGTCTAATAAAGCCTCAGACAGAGCAGCAAAGTATCAATACGGTATACTATGTTGTCCTCTCTAAATAGACTACCATCCCTCTTTATATTATTTTCTTATCGTGTATACATTCCCGTTCTAATTATTATGTATTACAACAGTGTCTTGGACGTTACAACTAGAGCAACAATTTTACCAAATCAATACAAGTTAATGTGATTTATGCGTTCTCCTATAGCGTGCATATGTTAATAATGGCTTTGTGCGTTTAGTATCGGACATGTGGGAGTGACGGCTGCTGCTGAGTCTCTCCCATTGTTCTTCCCTGTATTAGTTTCCAACGCGTCGATTCGGATTAACACAGCTTCAGGGCACGGCTCCAAGGAAGATCATTTCAACGTTACAAATCTGACACCGAATATGCGTGGATTTAAAGCTACACTGCGTAACTTTTCAAGTGGAGGGTCGTGTGCTTATTGCTTTGTCTGGAAAGTTCCACAGTATGGTTTGGGGTGCAAGTTCAAGAATATTGAAGATCATTTCAATGTTACAAATCTGACACCTAACACGCATGGATTTAAAGCTACACTATGAAACATTTCCAGTGGAAGGTCAAGCTCGCTCGTGTCCTTAATGCTCTGAAAGAAAAGTTCCACAGTACGACATTAAATTACTGCTTTGGGGCACAGCTGAATAATTTAAGATTTAAGATCATTTCAACATTACAAATCTGCCACATGCCAGGTATTAATTTAAAGGTGCACTGTGTAACTTTTCTGCTCGTGTCCTTGGTGATTCTATTACTTTTCCTGAAATGTTCCACAGTATGGTATTCAATTTTAATCTAATCTAGTATTTATTTCACTATGGATGTTTTTATTGTTCAAAAATACCTTGACAAACGTGCTAACTTGCTGTCAGCGGAGTCGCCTCCTCTACACAGATCTGAGCTGTAACATGGTCTGCTTGTCTCCATGGAAATAGTTATGAATCATGCAAAATAATGTAATATTTTAGGAAAAGCAATAACATTTCTATGGAGTTGAGCTAATAGCAGAACCTCCACTAGAAAAGTTACACATTGTATCTTTAAAATAACCATTAGTATTCCATATCATAATGTATTTGATGAAGATTATAGCAAAAAAGAAAACGTTTTTCAGTGCAACCAAATGGAAAAAAGGCTAAAAAGTTACATATTGTAGCTTTAAGTGTGAATAAAAAGTATTTGGGAAAACTACTACTCAAGTAAAAGTAACTTAAAGATACAAAATCTGAAAAAGAAAAACAACAACAACAAAAAACCACACAAACAAAACAAAATCATAGCTGCTTGTTTCTACGGAGTCATGAATAATGCAATATTGTGTAATATTTTAGGAAAAGCAATAACCTGTGTATGGAGACGAGCCGGTAGAACCTCCACGTGAAAAGTGACATAGTGCATCTTTAAAATAACCATTAGTATTCCATATGATAACGCATTTGATGAACCTCTCCCACCGTGATACAGTGAGACAGCTCCAGCTAAAAGCACCATCAATCACAGCGTTGACAGATATTTTCAGCTATGATATAATTACTGCCTCGTGGTTAATCCTATAATAGCTGGAGTTCGGAGTTGACGGATAGGAATAATTCAATTAACCCAAAAGGAAAACTCCAATTTGCTCCCATTGTTGCCAAGGCACTAATCTCATCGCGGAAGGCTTATAATGAAAACCTGTCCTGCTAGACAATGATACATAGATTTGCAATTAGGGACAATTCAATGGCAAAATTACAGACACTTTTGTGGTTCTTCACATCTCCACGTAATGGCTCATGATGTCTGCGCGTGATAATTACACTGTGAGAAATTGTAGTCGTCTTAAATGAACTTTGAATGGATTATTTTAATTGAGCCCTATAGATTTTTAGAGCCTGCGCTTCTGGCTTTATAGCTTAAGGATATATATATATAAGAAGAGCATAAAACATTAAGCAGTGAGTAATTAGACTATAATTGTGGATCTCAAGTGTGGGCTAGTGTCAGTACCGCGTGGACTCTTTGAGGTGGTAGAACAGATGTTACAGCTTAGAGAATAATGCACGTAACAGATGTGAATGTCAAATGTGTTTATTTTTGTACGTCTTCAAAGTCTGAATGAATTGGACTAAATGAGTGGAAGGGCATCTGATGTATAACCACTGCCAGCCTAGTGGAAATACAGACTCAGCAAAAGTAGGTAAGTAAGTTATATTGTATAATTCATTTGAGAACTGTATGCCATCTGTTCTTGCCAGGGCACAACAATAAAGACATAAATAAAAACTAAATTTGAAAAGTGCCATGGAAATGACCAGATTTTTTTTTCCAGTGCAACATAAATATTAAATTATTCTTTCTTGCTTGATCAAATCTATTCAACATTTTGTCTGTGGATAATACTTGTAGAATATAATAACATAAATAAGTAAGGCTTACCTGTTTTTACAAATAAACCTTAAACTACTCTTAATTTTTAAAGGCATCCCCCAAGGCTCAAGTTTAGGCCCATTGGATTTCTTATATTATATATACAAAAGGAATACTTCCCAAATAAAGCTCAGGATCATATGTCAAAAACGTATGTTATTGGCAAGATCCATAGATATGCAATAGCAAAAACCTTAAATGTAAAAAAAAAAAAAAAAAAATAATAATAATAATAATAATAATAATAGGATTTTGACAGATTTGTCACTATATTCATCAAATTATTTTTAAATGAAAACAAGTTTAGGATTTAGCATCTTAAAATACCCACTGATTTAACACTACGCTAACTAAAAACCTGATGTGGCTTATTCATGGCTTTAACTTTCGATTACAGCTGCCATTTTGAGGACTTTTCACAATTCAAAAGCTACAAAATATCGATTTAAAGGGTCAGTTTGTATGCCAACTGTAATTTTTCATTTTTCCGAAACCCATAGTAAAAAAATAACAGACTCAAAAAGTGCTCCTATGCATCTTGTATTTTGGACTACTAACAGTCCAACGTCCATTTCAATCTTCAGCAGTAGCTCAGTTTATGAATAGGCCTAATCTGAGCGCCTCATTTAACTGTCATCTTTCCCCCCGCACTGCCACAAACAGGTTATAATTATACCCAGCAGTTGACTTCTTTGTGTCGTGTTTGGAAATGAAGCAAAAATGAAAGAGTCTGGTCCACCTGTAATCAACAAGAAAACAGCTCTCTCTGATTCGAAACCTGAGTCTGTGTTTCCACTTCGCACTCATCTGTCAGACCCTGCTGTGCCCAGTGCTAAAATTCTATAATTTATTCAAACGCTATTGACATTTCCTGACAGAGTTACAAAACAGTGTAAAACAGACGCCTCGTGAGAGAAGCCTGATTAATAATACATAGTGCGTGCAACATTAATGTGTATTTGTGAATTGGTGTGGGAAAAAAGTATCAAATGAATGAATTAAAGGTGCGCTGTGGAACTTTTCTGCTCGTCTCCATGGAAATGTGAATGCTTAAAGGTGAACTGTGTAACTTCTAAGGTGGAAGGTCAGCTACTTCCTTGTCTCCATGTTATTTCTTTGCATGGCATTATTAAACATATTTATTCAGTTCTTCTTACCATGTGCAGGCTTGCTTCTCCATAGATCTGACCATTAACATATCTTGTATTAATCAAAACAAAACAGTAAGATCACATTAAACTTATTTATCTCCACGGAGACAAGCAGATGACACCACCTGGCCAAGTTACGGGTCAGAGAGGCAATCCCGCTCAAAGTAAGAATGCATGTTTTTTCAGAATATTTTAAAACAATAAAAACAGGCGCAATTGAAATTGAAAAAAAAAACAAAAAAAACCTAAATAAATATGTTTAATCAATGCCATACTGTGGAACATCTCCACGGAGACAAGTAGGAAGCATACCTTCCACCGGAAAAAAAATAATTCTCAACACATTTTCTGAATCAAGGTTAAGTCATACCATACTGCATACAGTTGTACAATAACTCACCCTTATGTAACAGATAATACTCCCTACAACTGTACAACAACTCAATCTTAAGTAACAGATAACCTTATGCCCTGTCAATCAGCATATTATTGCACTGTTTTTATTGTCTCTTGTTTATAGCTGTGATTTTATAGTTTATTTTATATTTTACTACTTATTTTTCTATTTTATTTTGACTTGTACATATACATTTATTTGTATAATTATGTCTCATTTGACGCCTGTCTCTTGCTCTTTTTGCTATACCGTCTATTTTTGTTACTCTCTGTTATTATATTATATTATGATGTCTGAGCTACTGTATCCAAATAATTTCCCTTGTGGATCAATAAAGTTTGTCTAAGTCTAAGTCATTAGGCTGAAATACAAAAATAACTATACTATAATGTTAACCTCACTGTTAATTTGTATTTTAATAAATTGTTTATTAAAAGTGACTGTTAGCTTTAAGACACAGTGAGAACAGCACCCCCCTTTGCAGTTTTTAGCAATTACATATAGCAATTTATGGTTTGATAGTTGTTCACCTTTATGTTCCCAGGTCCACTTTAAATCCAGTTTTCATTTTTTGCTTGATAATAGAAAATAAAGAGCAACCGAACATCACCACACATCTTCAGCCTCCAACAGAGCCCAAATCGCCAAAATGAGCCACAAAACGTGACCAATGAAACCCAGCGTGCTCCTATTAGACGAACAGTATGAAACGTTTTTGAATCGATAAAGTTAAAGGCCCTGTACCAGATTTTTACTGCCTCAAAAAAGTAAAAAACACAACCAGAGCCGAGTTTTGCCGTTCCTGTAAAAGTAACAACAACTAGCCTGCTAACTCACACTTGCTAATTATCGGACAGTAAAACGCTTTATTTTTTTATATGTATATTTAGTTGATTTTAAAGGTGCACTGTGCAACTTTTCTGGTGGAGGGTCTTGTCCCCATGGAGATATTACTGTTTCGCGTTGATTATATAAGTAAATGGTCAGATCTATGAAGAAGCAAGCCTGTACGTGGTAAGAATTCATGTTTTTCACATTTATTTTTTTTTACAAAGCACCTGTAACTGAACAAATGCAAGATAAATATGTTTAATGTCCTACTGTGGAACATTTCATGCAAAGAATTAACATCCCCATGGAGACGAGCAAGTAGCGGACCCTCCAGCTTAGAAGCTACATACTGCAACTAACAAAAATTAACAAAGAAAACAAAAACAAATGAATAAGATAAAAACTAAATGAATAAAACCATTTCAAATTAGATGCAGAAAGCAAACAGTGGATTTATATAAGACATCTGTACTGGGACAAGAAGAATTTTACTTGGAAAAAGATCGTATACAGAGCTTTTTAAAGATTACCCGGGCGCTAAACAGTCCAGATTTCTGATTGATCTTTGTGGTCTTTTGAGGAAATCTGGCACAAGTACAAGCTCTTAGCCCACGCAGCACATAAATCACGCTCTATTGGCTGCAGCATATTTCACAAAGTCTATAGCCTGGGCATCGATCGACTTTTCAGACAAGATTGTGATGAGGATTGTGAAATGAAAGGAGAGTGAGGAGAAAAAATGAATTTGGCTCTCGATACCCCCGACCAGCCAAGCAACGAGGGGGCGGAGTCTTCCCATTCCCGTCCCACGTCTGCTTTAATCTGTCAGTGCGGTGCTGTCGGCTAATACGTAAGGACAGTTTCTCAATATATCGGGACAATAGCTTTCAGTTTTGGTATATAAAAAGGATTTCAGATACGGTTGGGCAAAATGAGGAGAATGAAGCATGAGTCTTTCCTTTTAATAAATACAATTAGCTTTCTGTTAAAGGTCTACACTATTTTCTATGTTAGAATGTTGTTTCCTCATCACAAACAGACCTGGAGTTGTGTTTTGTTTTGTTTCATTCACACATGTTTAACACACAAACCTGCATATTTAGGCTGAGTTCTTCTGAAACTGAAAACACTTTGTTCCACTTTGTGATGTCATGTGGTAATACAGGAAGTGCTCCACTGTGTTTTTAATCTACAAACACTTTTACTAGAATCATTTGGATGATTTCAGGTCTAGACTTGCCAATCTCTACTGAACTAAAGGGAAAAAGCAGCTGTTAGGTTGAAAACTACAGCTTCATGACATCACAAGGTGGAAGTATTTTGAGCTTTGGAGATGTGCACAGACTAATAATAAACTCAAACATGTGTGGATGCAACAAAATAAAGTAAAGTAAATCTCACAAGATTCAATTTTGTGCATTATAGGACCTTTAATTGATTAATTCCACGAGACAAACTTTTAATCAGTGGTATTTAAAGCAGCACTGTGTAACTTTCAGAAGGTGTTGCGTCTCCTCTATGATTCCATGGAAACAGAAAGTTAAAACCATACTTCGGAACATTTTCCACACAGTTTTATGGCATACTGTGGAACATTATAGCCAAAGGAACAACATTTCCATAGAAACAAGCAGGAGCCATGCCAAAGAAGGACGCATGTGTTTTTCACCGCAATCAAACCGAAGAAAAGAAGAAGAAAAATATTGATTTCTTAACATTCCTCCTGTTCCTCTAAAGTCTGAACTCTGCTCCAAAGCACAGAGGACTGGCTGTAGACTTCTCCATGATCTGATGGTTGAACATTAGAAATAATTTGATCCTGATTTGATTATAATTCCACTGATTGCACCACCCTAATTTCAAATATTATAATTTTGGGAACAAAGGATACAGAAGAATAATAAATTCACAGACCTGCAGGCAATAACGACAAGTAGTAAAAATAGTCAAAAGTGCTTTTCACCGAAAACCAAACGAAAAAAACTCTCTCTGAAGAAGGCCAGTAGGCTGATACACACTGGGGCTCAAACTATAACTGTTTATTTAGTTATTGTTTATTTGAATAGGAACAGATACAACAAACATAGATTAAAGGTCCTATATTAAGCAAAACTGACTCTTGTGAGCTTTTCGCCATGTTATAATGCTGTTACATCCCCAAAAACAGACCTGGAGTTGTGTTTTGTTTCATCCACGCATTTTGAAGTAATCCAGCATTATTAGTCTGCATCTCCAAAGCTCAAAATGCTCCATTCCACCTTGTGATGTCATGAAGAGATAGTTTTCAAGTTGGCATCTACCTTTTACCTTTTGTTTAGTAAAGGTGTTTTCCGTTTGAGAGAAGAACTCATCTTAAATATACAGGGTTTGTGTGTTAAACATGTGTGAGTGAAAGAAAACACAACTCCAGGTCTGTTTTTGATGAGAAAACAACATTATAACATCAGAACATCAGAAAAAAGCGTAATATGGGCCTTTTAACAAGTAATCTGAAGCAACACCAGGCCTTAGAAGGGCTTTTGACAGTTCAGATTTCACTAAATGCATTGGGATTAATTATAGACAAGCGATAAACACAGTGAATTTGTCTAGACAATCAAATAGTTAAATCATTATTCGATTTGCCAGTATCACTGTTTTTCAGCCTCCCATACTCTCACTAATCAAGGTGCTTTAAAATGATAAGAGAGTGCCTTGGTGATTTATTGGTGATTATTTTGTTTTTTCAAAATCGACTTTTACTCTTAAAGGTGCACCGTGTAACCTGCCCGCTCGAAGGTCCATCCTCTGCTTGTCTCCATGGAGATGTGCCCAGAATGTTCCACAGTAGGGCCATAAACTTATGAATCTCCATGGAACCAAATTACGATCCCACTCACGGTAAGATTGGATGTTTGTTTTTTTTGTTTTTGAGCAATAAATAACACCTGTAGTTGAATAAATGCAACAGAGATTAGTTAACCCAAAAGGATTAACATCTCCATGGAGACAAACATGGACCTCCACCAGAAAAGTTACACAGTGCACCTTTAAAATCCATTCCAGAATAGTCCTTTTTTTTTGTTTTGTTTCATTGATTATGTTTATCCTACTGTGACATATTCTAGTTCTATAGAGTTAGGGGAGGAAATGGAAGGACACATGGATTATCTGCCAAAAGCAAAGTCCAAAAAGGTTACACAGTGAGACTTTAATAAGGCAGGGGGCTCCTCAGGGTATGTAACTGAGCCCACTTCTAAACCCATTAGAACGATACTGTGACAGATTATAGAGTCAGGCCTGCAGCAAAGGAGTGTACAACAAAGTCGAGGATTTCCAGAAAAAAAAAAAACAGAATTACAAAACTTTAAGCTCTTGAAATACATTAAAGGTCCTATGTTGCATTTTTTGATCTACAGTATGTTATAATGTTGTTTCCTCATCAAAAACACATCTGGAGTTGTGTTTTGTTTCATTCACACATGTTTCACACACCAGTCCAATAGAAAACACTCTGTTCCACCTTGTGATGTCATGTGGCAGTACAGGAAATGCTCCACTGTGTTTTTAAACTCCGTACACATTGACTAGAATCATTTGGATGATTTAGGCCAGTTGATTTTGGCAATTTCAAGACTGGTGTTTTCAGTTTGAGAGAAGAACTCAGCCTAAATATGCAGAGTTTGTGTGTTAAACATGTGAATGAAACAAAACACAACTCCATGTTTGTGATAAGGAAATAGCATAATATGGCCCCTTTAATTACATTTTAGGAATTCCCCCCATATTTCTAGTTAAAATTATCCGTTATTTTTATTTTTCCCCCTCTCTTCAGCTGTTATCTTGGACAACATGAGCAGTCAACACCAAGCTCCTGTAATACAAACACTACACGCCTGGAATCACGATCGTTTCTCCAGTACGCTTTGCTGTTGCTTTTCTTTTAACTTGCCTGGAATAATTTAATATCCCTGTAAACTGTTTCCGAACTGCGAAATTCCATCTTCAACTGACAAATATTGTAATTAAACCTGGAGGTGATATGGGATGTGAGTGCTACGATAGTACGTTATAGTTTTTTATGTGCAAAGTGATTCAACTCCTGGCAACGCTTACATATTAAAACAGCCCCATTGATTTCAAGCAAAGTCCTTCTAAAATAAAGACCTGGTTTAAGAGCTCTCGCCGGGATTTTCTTCGGAGTGGAGCCCCCGAAAGCTTAAAATCTGTTTGGTCTGACTCGAATAAATACCCACAATGCAACAGTGGCTTGTGCATGCGCTTTGACATACTCGAGATTCAAATCAATAGTGAAAGAAGAATCAATATGGAAGGGGGTTGGTAAGGTTGAGGAAAAAAATGCTCCTGGCGAAGATAAATTTAGCCGGAAAAGTGGGAATACCTGGAAAAGGGGAAGGCAAATGAGATTCCGAGGCGATTAAGTGACTTTCTTCTTCTGTTGAAATTACCGAAACGTGTGATCTGACCACAGCTGACAACAAGACGAAGATTAGACTGGAAATAAGCGTATGCATGAGGCTCAAACAGATGGGGGCAAATGGAAGTGGGACAGGTGTAGCAAATAGGAGCAAAGGCATGAATGACGATTGTAATTTCAAATGCCGAGGTTAAATTTGTACCGAGAAACGAGCAATCGATTCCTCTATATTACATGATGATACCTGGTGAGAATGGTCGTATTATTCGGAATCTTGTCGTTTGAACTTGAAGTAGTTCTGCGTAGGTAAGATTTAGTTGGAGTATTTTTATTTTTTATTTTTTTTTACAATATATATATATATTTGGCCACATTTCAATACATTTCTTACTAATTAAAAAAAAAGTCACTATTTTTTTTTTTTTATTATCAAGTTGACTCTTAAAGTGGGTGTCAGAATGATAAAATAATAATAATAATAATGATTAAAAAATAAAATAAAATAATAATAATAATACAACTGTTGCCATAGTGATTAACAACAAATATTATATGTTATGAATTATCAGGTTGACTCTCAAAATGCATGGTGAAAATGGTCATCACTGGAATTCAGAATAGATATTTTGATTAGTTTTGACTATTTAAGGCTTATATTTAGTTCCCAGATTCCTTTTAATTAATGTTTTTGCATGTTTCAATAAATTCCTTTCTCATTTCAAGCAAAAGTATCTGCCAGTTTTTTTGTTTGTTTTACTTAATGCCATACTGTGTAACATTCCAGGCACCAGAAAGGTTAAATAGTGCAGCAGAAAAGTTACACAGTGCACATTTAAATGGAAACTGAATTCTTGACTGGCTGATTACTTAAAATGAAGAAAAATGAAAAACTAAAGCTAAATTCAGTACTGTTTGTATGAAATTGGTTGACTTATTCTATTTTTACCACATATAAACAACAATTCTGCACATTACTTTCAGACAAACAAAGCTCAATCTTATGTTAGCAACTGTAATATGGTTGCCGTGGATACAGCGTGCCCTTCACCAAACGAGAACTCACAGATGTTCACCTCGGCACATTATAATTACCTTTTCAGTGTGTTTTTGTTTTTATTTTTATGGCTACAGATGATTTGGTAGTGAAGAGTTTAAAGAGCGGTTTTACACTGCTGTGGGTTATTAACTGCTAACACGTAACATTTTTAGATCGCCGTGTTACCTTTTATTGTTTGGAAAATTCACCAAGAACAACGTACGTATACATTCTCCCCAATTTGCTCTCTATGCTAAGTCACTCCCCCTTCAGAGCGCCATCACAACACAATCAGCGTGCATCCCAATAATGAAACTACTGCCCATCGGATCAGGTTTGTGAAGTTATAGTGTATTGTTTTGTGTACTGATTTATGGAAAATCGTCATGTATAAGAGTATGGACAGAATCTTACAGCTGACAGGTTCAAATAGGGCCCGGTAAAGATCTCTAGATTACTCAAACACTCACGGATGTCAGCTAGAACCTCTTCAGGCATGTTTTGGTGAGGGAACAATGTTATCACAAGGTAGAAAGCCAAAAAAAAAAGTGGATTTTGCATAATACTTCCTCTTGTTACAAACAGACCGCTTAACCTGGGGGACCGGTGGCTTCAGGGTTCTAGTTAAAATGCAATACTGAGCTCCATGAGTGAATTCTTTTATATTTTGTGACAAGGACAATGCACCAATTACATGTGCCTGGTGAATTTGGCTGTGAGCATAGCTTGGTTTTGAGTCAGTATAGTTTTTGGTCTTCTCTATCCATTCTCTTGAGTTAATATGCAGCAGTTTGTTTAGAAGATCCTTGAAAGCATCAGAAACTTATCGATTTTGTTCCTTGATATTGTCATTTTTACAGAAATATTTTCTTTTCACACTCACCTCAGAAGATAAAGTCTAGCATTGAAAATCAGACTCTTGTGCTGAGGCTCTGAGACACGTTTAGATAAGATACCACAGTTTCCACCATTACTATAGGCTGCTACTGCGATTACTACTACTACTATCTATGGGTGAAAGAATGATGGAAAAACTGTTACCATAGCAATTAACAACAATATTATATCTTATGAACGGGAAATCTATACAGGACTATTACTACTACTACTGTCCATGGGTGTCAGAGTGATGGAAAAACTGTTGCCGTAGCGATTAAAAACAAAATATTGTATCTTATGAATGAGAAAACTATAAAGACTACTACTACAACTGCTACTACTACTATACGTGGGTGTCAGAATGATGAACAAACTGTTGCCATAGTGATTAACAACAATATTTTATCTTATGAATGGGAAAACTATGAAGGACTGTTACTACTATACATGGGCGTTAGAATGATGGAAAAACTGTTGCCATAGCAATTAACAACAAACTATTAAATGTTATGGATGGGAAAACTACTACTACTACTACTACTACTACTACTACTACTACTACTACTACTACTACTATCCATGGGTTTCAGAATGATGAAAAAACGGTTGCCATAGTGATTCAACAAAATATTATATCTTAAGAATGGGAAAACTATGTAGGACAACTACAACTACTACTACTACTACTACTACTACTACACGGTATGGCATTAAAACTATCTCCATGGGGACAAGCAGAAGATACCACCAGGCCAGGTTACAGGTCAGATCTATGCAGATGAGATCCAGCTCATGTTAAGAATAAATGTTTTTCTATGTATCGTCCCCATGGAGATTTAAGTTAAGAGTTTTAATACCACACCGTGTAGTAGTAGTAGTAGTAGTAGTAGTAGTAGTAGTTGTAGTAGTTGTAGTAATAATAGTAGTAGTAGTCGTCGTTGTAGTAGTTTTCCCATTCATAAGATAGAATATTTTGTTGAATCACTATGGCAACCATTTTTCATCATTCTTAAACCCATGGATATTAGTAGTAGTAGTAGTAGTAGTAGTAGTAGTAGTAGTAGTAGTAGTAGTTTTCCCATTCATAAGATATAATATTGTTGTTAATCGCTATGGCAACAATTTTTTCATCATTCTGACACCCATGGATAGTAGTAGTATTAGTCGTAGTAGTAAGATAAAATATTCATAAGATAAAATATTTTGTTGTTAATCACTATGGCAACAGTTTTTTCATCATTCTGAAACCCATGGATATTAGTAGTAGTAGTAGGAGTAGTAGGAGTAGTAGTTTTCCCATGCATAACACATAATAGTTTGTTGTTAATCGCTATGGCAACACGTTTTTCATCATTCTTAAACCCATGGATAGTAGTAGTAGTCATCGCAGAAAAGTTACATAGTACGGATTAGCTCATGCCAGTTAGGTTGCTAGGTTACATACAGAAAATGACTTTCTTTTCCGTCACTCGCCATGTTAAGTCTATGACATTTTGAATTGAGCCAAATGAAGCTGAGCCGGTGTTCACTATTTGTCCCTTATTGTTATGCATAAGATTTTGTGCCATTGAAATATATGCATAGACTCCCATATTGCTCCCTCCCAAGCAGAGGACAGTTGAGAGGGGTCCGTATTGTATCGCCATGGGAACGGGGTGTGTCCATGTGCCAGGCTAAGTGATGGATGGAGGTACGTTGGTCCGCCCACTCACCTGTCACCCCCTTCGACGCACAGGCACCAAAGGAAAAGGAAATGCTCTGATAGACGTTAAGTGAGGTTCAGAGGGTTTCAATGGTACAACGGGGCGAAAGCTCGAAGGCGATGGCTAAATGGACATGAGGACTACACTTCCCATAATGTTACATGATAAAGCATTTTGGGATGTTGTTTAAAATCAGTAAAAACAAAAAAGAAATTAAACTAAACTGCTAAACATTGTATTTATGTGTTTATAATCTGATAGATGGAAGTGGCGAGTTAGTCTGTATGAGCGATAAAATATTTTTAGTTGAACGATTGTGATTGTGATTGTAACTAAAATGTAAAATGACGCAGTACGCTGTGCATGCTCATGAGGATAAAAATTAACAATAAACACTTAAACTCTGGATTATTGGGTTATCTTTTTATTATTTGCCATGTAAATGTCTGTCGCCCAACCTTGTATGCACTCTAAGCACAAACCACAAAAACATAAAAAGGCTTAACAATTATTGATAGAACATAAATATTGTATGAGCCATTATATGTGAAATGACTTATTTACGTATAGATATCAGGTTTTAGGTATAATTACTAAGTGCGTGTGTTTCTGTGGGCAGATCAATAGCCCCGAGTGACCAAATGAGGGGAAGAACTCGCACTCCCTCTGGTGGTGAAAGCCTCAAACAACAACCATTAATGCGCAGTTCAATTCTTGTGGTCGAGATACAAAAATATAGCTTAACAAACATTAGAAGTTTAGATGTAGGCTGGGTCAGTCTGTGGTGACTTAAATGTTATAATTTATTACCATATTTTTATATTAAAAAGTGTTCTCACGTTATTTATATAGTAGGTTACTTATTAAGTATTTACCAAACTGGCAAAGTATAACTTAAAGGTGCACTCTGTAACTTTTTGAATGGAGTCTATCACCTGCTTGTTTCTATGAATATGTCATTGATCTGCCTGGAATGTTCCACAATATGACATTAAACTGCTCTACTTTAGATTTATTCAATTTCAAGTGGTTTCATTGCTAAAAAAAAAAAAAACCTAGAAAAACAGGCATTCTGATTGTGAGCGGGGTCACCTCTCCACAGATCTGACCTGTAACTTCGACCGCTTTGGTTTTCATGAAGATAAAAAGGTTTAATGCCATACTGTGAAATATTCCAGACAAAGCAATAACATCTCCATGAAGAAAAGCATTTGACGGACCCTCCACCAGAAAGGTTACACAATGCACCTTTAATTAATAAAAACACATAGAAGTTTTTTTAATTTGTAATCCCTGTATTACTATTAGCAAATACATTTCACAATTTCGTAAATTTAAATACGTTTAATTATCTATTTGCATATTCCAGTTTCAGTTCAGTAGTGGTCTTTATTCGCAAAAACCCGTGTAGAAGTGAATGCAGTCACGTCCTACACTATACTGACATCTAGCGGTCATAGCTGAAGTTGCAGTTGCCTTGGGCTCTGCTTTAACAGTGTTTCTCTGGGGGATTCTGTTTGGGGCCTTTGTCTCCTTCTTTTGGCTGTCCACGTGACTTATTGACTGTTATTAATATGCACATATAGTGAAATAATTGTTCTCATTCATCAAAATGTAAAAACGCCACATCTAATAAATAATTAAAAGGGCAAAATGGGGGAAGAAAAAAAAAAAAAAAAAAAAAAAAGCATTATGGTGCTCAGATAATCATGACAGACTGACTGAGAGGGTGAGATTCCTCTTTGTGACCACTAGAGGGACCCATAGACTCATGACTGTTCTTGCCAAGCGTTTTCTGCATGATTTTGCCATATGTAACAGGCCTATTGATGTATGCGAGCTAAAAAGACATGGTCAGAATAGCAGTGCACTAAAAATTATATTTATTGTGTGAAAATATAATGCATACTTTGTAATGTTGTGCTCAGCTATATAGATATATATATTATTAGCCTAATTGCCATACTGTCACTTTAAACCAATAGTTCAATCCTTTAAAAATGAACACATTAAAGGGCCCATATAACTCTATTTTATTATGTTATTTCCTCATCACAAACATACCTGGAGTTGTGTCAAGTTCTGATTCATTCACACATGTTTAACACACAAACCCTGCATATTTATTCTAGAGTTAGAGTTCTTCTCTGAACTAAAAACACACAAGCGCTCCTGTGTGTTTTTAACATGTGTGAATGAAACAAAACACAACTTCACATATGTTTTGATGAGGTAACAACATTATTACATGGATTAAAGCTCACAAAAGTCAATTCTGTGTATAGCATGGGACCTTTAACCTTTAAGATAGTGCTGGACGGGAGCCTGCGGGGAAAACCAAGTGCCACAGTGGGGCGTCATTGTCTCTAGTGGTAACTGTGAGGATCAGCTGGCCCAGTATCCACTGTATGGATTGAATATTACAGAAAATAATGTAACGTAATGTGATTATTATTATCATTATGAACTAACTGTAACACCTCCCTGCGCTTCTCAGAGTCTGTGTGCAGAGTTTGAGGCTGACTGTTGGAGCAGCCCTTTAACCCTGACATTTACTTTCATCTGCTGCAGCCTTTATAATGCAAAACTGAGCGGAGGAGAGGAGAGAGGGGAAAAGGAGAGGGGGATACAGAGAGACAGAACGACAGAGGGAGGGAGTAAGGGAGAAGGAAAGAGAGGGGTATACTGAGAAACAATGTGAAAGTGAAGGGGTGGTTAAGGAGAGAGAAGGCCAAAGAAAGAAAGAAGGAAACAGAGGAGAGCAAGAAGCAGGTGAAGAGAGAGAGAGACCAAGAGGAAGTGAGAGAGGAAGAGAGAGAACAAATGATGGAAGAGAGAGCGAAGGAGACAGAGAAAATGAGAGCAAGAAAGAATGAAAGAGAGGAGAATGATACAGATAGTTGAACAGAGGGGGTAACATTCTAAAGAGAAATACCCTAGTTTCTGGCGCCCTCATGTGGGCTTCACCGGTAAATGACAGATCTCCATATTATTTACAATGGGGTTTTCATTTTAAAATGGGAAATGTTGAAAATTAACCTGCTCAGATTCAATTATAGCTAGTTATTTATTTATTTATTTATTATCATGCAAAAAATATAAAAATGACTTGAATGAAAATATTATATTAATAATAATATTACGCCATTTTCTGATCTTTTTTTAATGTTGTTTCCTCATCACAAACACACCTGGAGTTGTGTTTTGTTTCATTCGCACACAAATCCTGCATCACCAAGTACATTTTGTGTAATATAAGACCTTTAAACTTCAAAAGCAATTTCCATAAACACCATCAATGGACAGATAATAAAAATTGGTTGTCTAATGTTGTGATTTTTTTTTCAATGTGATGAATATTTGTTTTATCTCTTTCCCTCATTGTGTCTCTTCTTACATTCAAATTAAATTCTGTTTATTTTTGCCAAGTGATTTTAATATTCTAAAAAATCCAGTGGAGCGAAATTTAGACAAAATTTCTCGGTGGCCCCGATTGACTTTTTGCTCCATCCGTTGTATTTTGTGTATTTGTAAACTCATAAATATGAACGCCCACTACACATGAATAAACGAGACTAGAATACAGAATACAAAACAAAGAGAAACACCATCACACCACTGCACCACTTTTATTCAGACGAGAATTTGGGTTTCATTTTCATTTTATTTTGTTTCCTAATTCATTATAACCAACCCTGCAGGTGAAAGCAATATTACAATCAACCCTGCGGAACAAATTTCACTACAATTTCTCATTTTGATGGTCTGAAAATTTGAGGTTCAACTTTTTGCTGAACTGATTTTTTTAAATAATTGTTTTACCCGAAATTACAGGGATGTTTTGACAAGATATGGCCCTGTATTTACTCTATTTTTGTGAAATTAGGTACAATCGCAAAATGAACTGATAATATTAAACCTGATTTAACACGTTTTTCTGGCTGAAATTGCCAACAGCATTCATTTCATTCCACAGTGGGGGTCCAAAGTTTATTTTAGGGATCTCTGTTTCGATTTTCCATGTTTTTATATAGTCCTCCAATGGGATCTATTCACGCTTACGTCACAAAACCAGAAGAAGTTTGGAAGCATGTGGATGATGACTTCTGGCGGGTTGTTGGCAATAGTAAATGTTTGAAAACTGAGAAAATGGCCCAGTTTTCTTCATCTAAATGTCATTGTTATACATATCCAGTGTCAATAAAGCCTATTACATCTTCACCAAACTTTTTCAGACCATCTTACTTCTTAAATTGCATCACTATGAGGCTAACGAACCAGTAGCTAAACAATTTGTAGTTTTAATTCTCACAAAACTGCAAAAAATCTGGACTAATTACCTTTAACTTGAACAAATTTATAAAGCAACATAACGCATTATATATTGCTACAAAAATACTTATATCCTATATTATGCCACTAACAAAGCAGGATAATCCGCATAGAAAAACAAAAAATAACTCACTAGGCTTAAAGGTGCACTGTGTAGCTTGTCTGCTGGACCTAGAATGTTCCACAGTATAGCCATGAATCTCCATGGAGACTTGCAAGATAAATTACAGGTTAGATTTGTGGAGCGGCGACCCCACTCACAGTAAGAATGGATGTTTTTTTAAAGATATTTTTGAGCTATAAATAACACCTGTAGCTGAAGAAATGCAAGACAGATTCGTTTAATACCATACTGTGGGCAATTAACATCTCCATGGAGACAAACAAACAGGTTCGGGCCCTTACAGAAAAGTTACACAGTGCACCTTTAAGTAAATAGCACAATAAAACATTTAAATAGAATGTTTATAGGCGTATATGTCTGTCATGTTAATTATTCCACCATCGTTCCAATGTTATTCAAGAATTTCCTGCATTACTGGAAAATACCAAATCATTTCAACGTACACTGCATAAAGTTTTATCTAAATATTTCTGAAACTAAAGAACATTTAACTTGATTCAAATAGATTTCACTTGAGAACTAAAATTATCTACAAATAGAATAAGTTATTTTTTCTTTTCTTTTTTATTTTTCTGATTTTAAGTGCAAAGAATTGTTATTTTTTTTGTTATTTTTTATATTTTTTACTTGTCATGTGAAACGTACTCAAATCAATACAACATTTTCTTTTTTTGTAATGTTTAAAGCCTTTAATCAGTGACATTTCTGGCCATTTTGCTCTTTCTTTAGACAAAAGAATGTGATTTTCAACATTAAATCACACTTTCTTTTATATTACCATGTGACCTTTTATCTGTGTAATCCTGTCCAGGTAGATTCCATAGTGTCGTATACGAGTCAAAGTGGTCTTATACTTATACTTATACTTATACTTATACTTATACTTATACTTATACTTATACAGCTCAAGATCATTCTAAAGCTATTCAGGAAAAGTTCATTTCTGTCCTGTATAGTTTCGTTACTAGTTTAAGTATCGATTAGGCTCAGATTTTCAATACTTGATGACCCTAGTGAACATATTAATTATCATATACTCATAATATCCTGGATGTCGAGCTAAACTTTATTTGAAAACAGCCGTCGGTCAAAATGATAAAGGCCTTCGTGGTTTGTATGTAAATGGCTGACCTCATTGCTGTGACTCACTCTGGGCCGGTTCATTTCACCGGCGGTAGAAACGGGCTTTTGTTTGGTGAAGGTGACCCCAGCTGTGACTATAGGCCCGCTGATGATGCGATAGGAGCCCGTGATGTCACCGTGTCAAATCCATATAAGGTCATCACTTCCTGATCTCATGGGTTTACCTGTCTGCTGTCGGGAACAAAGGAAGTGGTAATATAAAGGGGGGAACAAAGAGAATGGAAAAAAGAAAATATATTGTAGTAATATTTTTGTCAACTACTGCAATTTTTGAGGTGTTTTCAATCATAAAAAATTAAAAACTGACAATTAAAATGGTAAAATAACTTATCTTGTACATATGTAAGGGTTAGAGATAGAGAATAACTTTTACTATTAAAAATAAAAAAATAACAAAAATGTATTGATAAGATAAAATGAGAAAATGCAACTAAATATGAATTTTTGAATAATTGCAATTTTTGGAATTTAAGTAAATCAGTTAAGAATTTTTATAGGTTTTGTAGGTAAAATCATTATTTCATATGTCGTTATTTAGTTATTTAGGTTTCTTTTTTGTAATGTAAAATGCACCAGTGACTTATGTTATCTAAATTTTTTACTATTATTGTCTAAAAAAAACCAAAAACTTAAATATAATCTTTTTTTTTGTACTGTATAACTCATAACATCTTTCATATAGCCAGAAATGTGGGTCTCCTGCATGAAAATCAAAGTTTGCTGAAGTCTGACCTGATTGGCTGTCGGCTGCTCCATGACATCACCGTGCGCCACATTTTTTTCTTGACTGTTATTATTGATTTATTGCTATGGACTCACGGCTTAAACCCCAATACAATAAGAATGACGCACCGCAGCTTATGTCTTGAGCTCGCTAACCCGAATATGAAGCGTGAAGTGGGCCAGAGCCGCGTTTGTGACACTTAAACTCACTGATAAGAATGAACAAGAGATGAGACGAAACTACAGGGACACGGAGAGAAGAGACACCTGACGCAATAACATATATACTGTACAATTTGTATTTTTTTACCATTTATATTGTTGCTCTTTGTTATTATATTTATTGTGATGTGTGAGCTACTGCGTCCAAATCATTTCCCTTGTGGATCAATAAAGTTTAAGTCTATACAGAGGAAATACTATGGCAAAACATAGGCAAAATTAAGCTATACAGAACTGATAAATCATGCTGGGGGTGTTCTACATGTATTTATGGTGGAATGTTTCTGTAATTACCGTGGCGACAAAATGCACACATTAGCAAACAACCAAAAAGTTCTAATATAGTCAGAAACGTCGAGAAAAAAACACAAAATGGATTTAAACACCACATCTTCAGGAGTCGGTATGAGCGTTCACGATCTTGTTCAGGTGTTTAACTTTCAACAAAAGGTGAGAGACTAACTGAAAAACGAATGGCTAATGCTCGCTAGCTTGTGACTGTAATTTTATGCGTGCGAGACTTGTTTAACAGCACAAATCATCTCGCCTGATGTAGTTCCAACTAAACCAGCTCTTTCTGGTCAGATTGTGTTAAAATAAAGCTCAGATCTCACAATCCTCAGACACAACAGAGCCTACAGTTAGCATCACACCCCGAGGAGTGTTAACCACATCAGCTGCAAAGTATCAGCTTGTTTCCGATAGCAACCATGTTTTACACTGGGCCAAAACTCTTCTAACGTACACATAATGTTTAAAGTGTCAGAAGATTTTGTATAGAACTCTCTAAAATAAAACTCTCTACTTAATGTAATGTAATTTTCAACACATTTTTCAACTTTTCTTTACAAATTGCTTTTTGTTTGGAGTGAAACAAATCGTCAAAGCCTGTCACACGGACTTTGACCAGATAAATATGTGCCGATTTTGGCCACATTTCCTGTTGCATGATGATTGTTGTAAAACGGTCCTTTGAAAACTTGAGTCCACGCTTTGTGAACACAGGCTCAGTTAGTTCTGGACATGGATAATTACTGTGGAAATGGAGCTTATTTTGATGGGATTACACTAAAGCCCCTGCATATAAAGTGTGTTTGGATCATAGAGGCTTTAATAAGTGAATCAGATACTTAACTGCAGACACACAGCACAGGAAAGTGACTCATAATCTAATGAACTGACCTTGGACGCTGGCTGGTTTAATACGGTTTGATTAAAATCTTACTCTTCTCTCTTGTTCTATTGATACTTTACAGCTGCAGTCATCAACACTTCCTGTGGGTGTGATGCTAACTGTTGGCTCTGCTCTGTTACTCAAATTAGTGTCATATTTAGAGCAGAACGAGGACGAGGAATTCAGGACTGCACTTGCAACGATGTTTAATAAAAACTTAAAGGTTGTATAGTGGATTTTCCAAGGAAGGAGAAATCCAACGACTGTTTGTCCTTTTGCAAATGTGTGAAAACAACCCCCCTACCCCACAGCTCCCTAAGTAAAAACGCCTCCTCCTGCCTTACGCTTACGTTGCTTGTTTACAGCCGGTGTGCGTTCAGAATCGCTGTTGCTGCTGTAACTATACTGTACGGTTTCAAATGATAAGCAGAAGTTTCCTGTCCAGAAGTAATTTAGCGACCAACGCGTCAGTCTTTAGACCCTTCGTCTGCTTCAGTGACGCCATCGCTGGAAGAAATCTCAGAGAATCACCTTAGTTTTAGCTTCACTCCTTTTCCCCTTCTCTTCTTCTTTCAGCGACCTCCAAAACAGACTTTATTTCGCGGCGAACTGGTCGTGGATTCTTGTTTGTCATTGCAACAAACTTTGTGCAAACTGTGAGGAAGCTACAGTTGGAAAAAGCCGCTAAGGACCGCTGCGTTGGTTGAGTAAACAGAGCCTTGCGTCTGTCTGGCCCCACCACGTCCACAGTTGATGGATTTTCATTCTTTTTTTTTTTTTTTTTTTTTGGTCATCATAATTACAAGGCTGCTGCATCTCTATAATGCTATCATTGACAATTTGAAAAAAACAAACAAAAAACAAACAAGCAGAAGGAAAAAGCAAACACAAAAATCCAAAGAGATGTGATACTGACAATGACAAATGAACCAACAAAGGGCAGAGGAGAACACAGGGTATTTCTGCACCTACAGATGAACAAGACACAAGAGAGACACATTAGGGCGGGAAAAACAATCAGTACAGGAACAGGAAGTAAAACTCAAAACACACACAGCTAGAGAAATTACAAAATAAAACCAGGACAAGGATAATAATTTAATTTAATAATTTGGCGGTGTAAACAAACTAATAATAAAAGATTATTCAAATCTGTGTGAAAGAAACAAAACACAACTCTAGGTATGTTTTTGATGAGGTAACAGCATTATAACATGGCTAAACGCACAATAGTACATTTTGCATAATTTAGGACCTTTAACCATGTTTTTGTGAAATTATCAGTCCAACCTGTCACACACACTTTAAATAAAATTAGATGAATGACACATACTTCAATTATTATCACATTATTACATTCACACTTCATCATTTTAGCTGAAAATGACCTGTATCAGGTTGCATGTATTCTGGAGCCCCTCTGTAATCACTGGTCTGATTGCACAGTGCATTAGAGTGACATAAGTGTGTGTGGGGGCTGATGTGTCAGGGGCCCCTGCTGTGGGCGACACCGAGCCCCTGATTAGCGCTAATGAAGACCTGCAGCCAGTCTGAGCAGCTAGCGTCCATTACAGCCACTACCATGCTAATAAGCTGCTAGGGCTAATGAAGCTAATTGTATGTGAAATGTGTGTAAACATGAGCTCTACAAACCTGCCCACCTGTAGGACTGTTTTCTGGTTAGTACTTTGCACGTACCTTTTTGTTGAGAATCATCATCCAATCAAGTATTAATCTATTGTTGACGAGTGATTCTAAAGACGTTTCTAGTTTGTTGAATCTACTGTCACTGTTGGGGTTTGAGGCTCACAAACTTACTATTGTGTTTTAAAGATGCACCATGTTACTTTTCAGGGGTTTCTCCCATCTACTTGTTTCCATGGAGATTTATGGCTGGACGATTAATACAATTATTTAGATTAATTCAGGTTTTTAATATTTTGATTTTTTTATTGTGATATCGAGGATTCATATTATATAATAATTATTAATTATTATCAGGTTACTTCCACAGCAGGGTTATTATGTAGTTGCAGTTAAATCTCTATACAAATTTGTTAACATAACAATTTGTTAAATAATAGTATATAATAAGAATGAAAACATTCAGAGCTTCCCCTGTTTGAAAGACCTGCAGTCTCTGCTCTGACTTTGACTAAAAACAATTAAAATCATAATTGTCCAGGAGTGTAAAAAAATAGCGATTTTATTGTTGGGCCACATCGCCCAGCCCTACTTGGAATGTCCCACAGTGTTGTGGCCATTACATCCATCTTGATTTTTCAATTACAGGTATTCTTTCATTCTTTCTTTGAGTAGGCTTGCCCCTCCAGAGATCTGACCTGTAACCTGGCCAAGGTACTCCAGTTTAATGCCACGCTGTGGACATTCAGGACAACTCAAAAACGCACAAAGCTTGTTCTCGATTTCAGATGTGTTTTTTGAATATTTTGCTTCTCCATTTGGATTCTAAGTGCTTCATTTAAAAGTCCTAATCACATCTGACCCCGACCTCCTCAGCACCTCTCTCTCTGACTGTAAACGATGTCCGCTATTCCCAGTCACTGCCGCCTGCACGCTCCCAGTCTGTTTCCATGGCAACTCGGGCCACAACCAAGACCCCCACTACCCCCCCACCCCCCCACCCACCGAGTATCGGCGCGCTCTCGACCCGTGCAGCTCTCAGCCTGGGAAATCAGCCTAATAAATAGCTTTATGGTAATCAGAGCGGGGCACGGAGACTTGGGCTGCCAATCTTAATACAGTTATTAAAGTGTCTACAAATGTCAGTGAGGCTGTGGTCGCCCCGTGGACCCCTCTCCCTCTGTCTCTCCCTCTGTCTCTCCCTCTGTCTCTCTCTCTGTCTCTCCCTCTGTCCCTCCCTCGCTCACTGCACTACACAAACTACTGCTCCTCTGGTCCTGTCAGAGTCTCACCGTTCACTTTATTTAAATAACTTTGAAAATACGTGTTCAAAATACTAACAACTTGAGTAATACCTGCATAGGCATACTGGCTGCTTTATCAGATCGTGTAACAATACTTAAACTCTATATCAATACTAAGATGAAGATTTTATAACTCAGTTCCAGTAAAAGTGATGTAGAAAATACTTTTTTATACAATAGAATAACATTTTCACACAAAATAATAGTTCTTATGTCGTCTTGTAGTAGTTCTGATGATAGACTGTATAAAGAAGTGGACTAAGGGAGCCAAATGAAGCTCACCAAGGCTAGCAGTTATAGGAGCGAATTTGGAGCCGGGTCAATAGGAATTTATATACGGACAAAATAGCAAAAAAAAAAAAATAAAAACACCATGATCACGTAGAGCGGATTAATACCAACATTAATCATTTTCAAGATGACGAGGCTCACTGCAGTTACAGAGAGAGGGGTGACATTTTTTCAATGTAAAGTCAATTGAAACGCGATAGCGGGTTAGCCATGTCCATATATATACAGTCTATAGATTGTACCTTGCATCTCTTTATCTTTTCCATTGATCTTGCTTTAAATGAACCCTTTCTTCATGTTTAATTCATAGGTGTTAGAAGGATCTTATCTATTGAATAATAAGATAAGTTCATTAGTTTCTCTTTGGCCCTCTTCTCTACCCCCTGGCTTTGGTTCTTTGTGGGACAGGTGTATACGCGTTTCACAGTTTTATGATATTTGATCAGTTTTATTAGATCTGGCAGCCTTGTTACTCCGAAGCCATGTGTAATATAATGGAATCTAGGCAAGCCGTGACCTACGAGTCCAATGGAGAAACAGAAGGATTTCTTTTTTTTTTTCTTTTTAGTTTTATATTTTTCAGGCTGAATAAAAGTGAAATTGAATCTAGGATCATTCTGAACCAGGCGTGAGAGGTGAAAGGTCATGTGGTTTGTGTTTTTCTCTGTGTTTTGAGAATTCTTTCTGCAATAAGGGTGAAAAATGTAGTAATGTACCAAAATACACCAAGTAATTAATTACATAGTTATTGTTTATCTTGGTTGAAAAGGTTGAAAATTACAATATTGATACTTTGCAGCTGCTGTCATCAACATTCACTGGGGGTGTGAAGCTAACTGAAAGCACTACTCCATCTGACGCTCTGGTACTCACAGTCTGACCAGAAAGAGCTGAACTTACCTTTTTTTGCTGAAAATCAAACACCTAAACAGGACCATGAATGCTCGCTTTGGAACGCCTTGGAGTCCCCCTGGAAGAGCTGGAGGAAGTGTCCAGGGTGAAGGAAGTCTGGGAGTCCCTGCTTAGACTGTTGCCCCGGGACCCAGCCCCGGATAAGCCGAAGAAAATGGATGGATAAATCATAAATTAGTATATTTTTTAATAGTTTTCAGTCTTAAATCTTTTTAGCTCGTGTTTGCTAATGTGTGCATTGCATCACCGTGGTAACTGCTGAACATTGCGCCAATAGAGATGCATGTAGAACACACCCAGAACACACCTTAGGACAAATGGAACATGGCTAGAAAAAGTTTGTAAAAAGAAATCTTGCCCAACTGATGTCAGCTCTCAGAAAAAATGCTGGTTGCCAAAAGTTTGAAAATGACAATATAAAAACGTACACATGCTACGTTATGACTGGCTGGTTAAGTGCCTGAAGACATACCGAAACAGAACCACATTGTATTTGAACCCTGGTGCACTCTGGGAAATAGAGTTGTTTTCCTCCGCTGGTGTAATCTGTCTGCCTCAAATTGGACTCGTCATGGCTTCCTCTTCTTCAAGGGATTGTCTGGGTGCTCTCAATCGCAGTGTCGCCCTTAGGTGCAGCTGCTCCCATTGCGTTTAATACTCCCTTAGACGATGTGTTCACTGACCCGTAGGATAAAACAAACCTCATACCAACTCGCTTTTCGTAACCATCCCTCAATCTCTGTCTCATCCCTCTATTTTAACTTTTTGCTCTCTCCGCATGTTCACTAAGACTTTTTCAGCAGTTTTGAGCTTGTACGGCAATCCATCACGGCAAATAGACTGTGACAAACTGAAAAGCTATATATTTTTTTAGCTCGTCTACCAGTGTCTTTTTTGATAAGTGGACTTGGTAAGGTCAGACTGGGAGCAGATGGGGTCTAGATTTCGATGACGTTGTAATCTCAGATGGAGGACAAAGCTGTAAAACTCTATGGGAGACAGAGATAAAAATACCATAAAAAAGAAATCTGCAAAAACACTTTTCATTATTTGTTTGGGGTTGGGTCCACAAACTTGCAATATTAATCACATGGCTTAAACGTGCACTGCGTAACTTTTCTGGTGAAGGGTCCGCTACTTGCTTGTCTCCATGGGATGTTTTTGCTTTGTTTTTGCTTATGTTTCATGGACGTTTCCACTAATATTTATTCATTACAGGTGTTTCTATTGCTCAAAGATACAATAATCCCTTCTGTAATAGGGTCGACTCTCCACAGATCTGACTCTCCATTGAGACAAGCAGGCGGTGACTGTCTGCTAGAAATGTTACGCAGTGCATCTTTAAGGTCAGAGAGGGAACAGATGGCTGCGTTCACGTTAGAGAATTTCACGATGTCGTAATCTCAGATGGCGGACGCTCCTGTAAAACTCTATGGGAGATTTACTGTTTTTGAAAGAAATACTCCAAACAAGAAATATGCAAATGTTGAACCTTATTATGTATTTGCAGTTTTATTCATAATAGCACCACTTTCTAAAGAAATAATTTCACTTTTGTTTGTTTATGCTGACAATAAAATACCTTCTAATTAGAGCTTAAGAGCTGCTTATTTAATATATCCAGTGCTTCCCATAGATTTTGTTCTATTTTTGTTTATATATTAATGAGTTTGAATGCCACTTTTTAGTTGTATTGCATATTTAAGCAGTTTTTTTTTTTGAATAGTGTAGTTACTTTTTTATGTTAATGATAATTCAAGGAGCAACAAAGTGATTTTTTGTTATGCCAATAGTCTCTTCTATTAATGGGAAACACTGATATCTGTACTGGGACAAGACAAAATGTGCCCAAATACATGGCAAATAACCGGGTAGTCCCTTTAACTTCTTGTATTACAAAATAATAATAATAATAATGATAACAACAGTATTAATTTCGCCCCTGCAGATATTATTAGCCGATACAAAGCAGTGACGTCATCTGCAGTCCTGACAGGCCGTTGGGGATCATTGAAAACCTGATTAGACCAAATCAATGAGCGGAATCACAGGTCTATTAAACTTTGACTGTCTAAATGAACCTGCCTGTTACACTGGAGACAACAAATAAACAAGACTGCGCTGAATCAATGCTGTAGTGGGCGAGTGGGAGACGTTATTAGTGGATAACTGCTCTAAGTGTAATATTCATTTCATGAGTCTTTCCCATTGTAAAAGATGTATTGATGAATGAAAAGATGTTTTATTTTGAATTGCTACGGCAATGGTTCAAATTTTTCATCATTCTGAAACCCATGGACAGCTGTAAAAATATGCAACATGGTGCAACAAAGACGGGAAAAGACTTATAATCAAAGTATGTGCGTGTTTTTTGTGAAAAGGGTCTGTTTTGTTTGGTCAGTGATTCAAAAAAGACTCTAAAGACTGAAACTACTGATCCACGATAAAATCAGTACAGGATAATACAAATACTGGACAATTTTTACCATTAAGAGTTGATGTTAGATATGAAATTAATAATTTTAAGTAATAAATAATAGTTCAATTTGGTCATAATACATATACTTTTGTTCTATAGGGTCAGTTTTCAGATATCAATGATTTTATTTATTTATTATTTTAAATTCATGGATTTGTTTTGTTTTTGAGTTCTTGATTACATTTAAAACTATTTAAATGTAAAGAATATGATTTAAAGCAATCTTTAAAAATACAATTACCTATTCACAAATATTTAAAGAAACAAAAATAAGAAAATAATCAAAATGAATTAAACTATTATAAATATATATTGAAATGCTGTTTTTAAAAATAATAAATACATAATAATTAATGTTTTAAAATATTAATGAAAATATAAAATCATTTAGTCTCATTTATATTGTATTTGTATTACTGTAAATAGGAGTTTGATCTCTGTAACACCTTTTACAAGAAATGCCACATGTTTTAATTAATGTACAGACAAAAGGCCTGCGCAGGGTGACTCCAGTCTTACTAGGCCCGTGACGACAGGGGCCTATGGGTGCAGGGGGGGGCCTATGGGTGCACCCTGTTCTGAGTCACTGTTTACTGCTGCATTACAGCCTTAGAAAATGAGTAAGACTGGACCATCTGCTCCCCTCTTCGTCTCTCTCTGCCCTGGTGCGGTCTGCTCAGGTGTGGGGCTGTTTATTCTCGTTCATATCACAAACAATGGAGCCTTGTCCCTATCAATAAACCTCCTTTAAATCAGACTGTATGCCCCACTGACCATCTGTCCAGTGCCTGCCCACACCATCACTAGAGACCGCTTCACTCGCCTCGCAATGCAAATTAATTCATTTTAAAGGTCCTATATTACGCAAAACTGACTCTTTAAGCCATGTTATGATGTTATTACCTCATCAAAAACATACCAGGACTTTTGTTGTTGTTTTGTTTCATTCACATGCTTTATTATTAGTCTATCTACATCTCCAAAGCTCAAAATGCTCTGTTCCACCTTGTGATGTCATGAAGCTGTAGTTTTCAAGCTACCTTCTACTTTTAGTTCAGTAGAGATTGGCTGAAATTATCCAAATGATTCTAGTGAAGGTGTATGGAGTTTAAAAACAGAGTGGAGCACCTTCCTGTATTCTGTTTGAGAGAAGAACTCTGCAGGTTCTGCAGGTTTGTGTGTTAAACAACAACAACAACTCCAGGTATGTTTGTGATGAGGAAACATTAGAACATAGATCAGAAAATAGCACAATACGGACCCTTTAAAGCCCTTATAATCACTATTAACTTTACTATTAACTTTTACTATTAACAATATTAATGGAGTGAGCCTTCAATACAAATGTGGTGTTTGACAATAGCTGTAATTAGCCATTGTATAAACAGAACAGATTGGTGTTCATACTTCAGTTTTCAAAAGGATAAATACAAATGTTAAAATTTAAATATTTTGCAGAGAAAAAAAAATACAAATGTGGTTTGTTATTTGGAGACAGGTGGACAACAAATGGTGAAGAATACTCTATGAAACATTCTGAAATTGAACTGGCTATGGCTAAAACAGAATTACAAAGATGTATTATTATTGTTTTAATGTTTTAAGTTGTTTGAAAGTAACAGTTGGTTTATTTTTATGAAAGTTGCACCGATCCTTTTATAATTAGATTTTGGTTGAACGATATTAACTCATTTACGTTCTTGATTACTGTGTCAAAATATGTCAGTAGAAAAGGAATATGCAAGGAGTTGAATTTAAAATGTCAAAAAAGTACTGCATGTACTTCTTAAAGGATGCTATTTTCTGATCTATGTTATAATGTTGTTTTCCCATCACAAACACACCTGGAGTTGTGTTTTGTTTCATTCACACATGTTTAACACACAAACCTGCTTATTTAGGCTTCTCTCAAACTGAAAACACTCTGTTCCACCTTGTGATGTCAAGTGGTTATACAGGAAGTGCTCCACTGTGTTTTTAAACTCCACTAGAATCAATCATCAAGTTGAAAACTACCCCTACATGACATCACAAGTTGGAACGGAGCATAACTGAGCTTTGTAGCTGTAGACTAGATAAATACAGATAAAGGATTAATCAAACATCTGTGAATAAAACAAAACACAACTCCAGGTATGTTTTTGATAAGGTAACAACATTATAACATGACTTAAAGCTCACAAGAATCCATTTTGCGTAATAAAGGACCTTTAAAGCACACACATACATTAACAACAGTGATAATTATTTACTTTACTATTTCAACTAAACATCGCAGTACTGAAGAATACCGTGAATATACTGAAACTACATAAGTTCATTGATTCACTGTCAAAGACTTCACTTCCAGCTCATCTGTATTCCAGCTATAGGACATTGGTTAATATTGTAAAAATGCATACATAAGCATTCACAGAGCACATACCAGTGTAACACAATAAATCACTATTAGCATGCAGTCGCACACTTACTCTCCCTACACACAGACATGCCCCAAATCCTGATGAACAAATCCTACTGTGCGTACATCTGTTACTTCTTTGAATATTTTTACAGTGGGAGTCTTCAGTGACGGTCTGATTAAAAGACAAAAAAAGAAAGAAAATGGAGGATGGTCAGTGATGAGTGCGCTTGGATAATAATCAGACTCCCTCCTTCAAATCATTTCTTAAAAGCGAAAAACGTGTTGATAAAAGAGTATTTTTCAATCTTAAAGGCGCTGTAACTGATTTTTTTTTTTTTAAATCATTTTAAAAACATGAAAAAGACCAACTTAATCCTTTATGCATTCTGAGCATCCTAATTATTCACAGAGTTTATACGTGCTTTTCATAACGCGGAGTTTTGCCCCAAAGCTAACAATAACTAGCATGCAAATGAGCACTTCCTGATTATTAAACATTGAATTGACACATTTTGCTCAAATACAGGTGAAAAAAAAACCAAGCACAGGGTCTTTAATGGGAAATTTATAATGCATTTAATTTTATTTCTATAGCATCAGCCAATATTATAACTATTCGTAGTGGTGCATAAACTACTGTGTTGAATGAATATACCATTTTCAATCTTCGCAACTGTTGTTTTAGAGAATTTTAAAATTTTAAGAGTACATTTTTTGCAAGACAACATTTTTATAGGCCCATTTTAAGGTTTGCTGTAATATTATCTGAACATCGGCATCAGGATAAGCCCAAAAAACACTGATATATTCATTTCATTTTCATTTCACATTCATTTTGCCATTTGATTTGATTTGATTGTGACACGAAAATGGCGGGTGAACATTTGTCATACTCAAACAGCTGATTGACGTTATTTCACATGTACGCGTTTTGTAAAGTGACACTGACGCATACAAGGATTCCTCTGCGTTATGATATTTCAGCCACAATATACGGTCTGCTTAAATGAATTTGTTTTGTATCTTAGATGTCGTGTATGTCTCCAGATGTACGGTGAAATGATCAGTCTGGCTTTCGCTACAGTTGATGAGATGAAGTAGAAAAATACTACGTAAACAGATTTAGAAGTTGGTGTATAATAGTGACACTAGTGACACACTGGATTTAATATATAAGCATTTATATTGATATGAATGGTACAAAATATCATATCTGCGCTTGAAATATGTTTATTTATGGGCCTTAAAAGTACATACAAAAACATGAAACTACCAAAAACTAAATTATAACTAAAGAATAAAGTAGGGCTACTATACATTGCTCAGTGCTTATATTACGCTAAATTAAGCTTTAAACCGTGTTATAATGACGTTACATCTGCAAAAACATACCTGGAGTTGTGTTTTGTTTCATTTACACGTTTCAGTAACCCTTTATTATTAGTCTACATCTCGAAAGATCAAAATGCTTTGATCCAAAACATTATAACATAGATCAGAAAATAGTGTAAGATGGGCTCTTTAAGTTTGTGCGTTTTCAAAAATGTACTTGATCAAAATAGATTTCTTCAGTGTTGAACAATTTACACCGATCTCTTAATGTGGTAATGACACCAGAGCCTTTTAAATCAGTCAAAAATCAATACAACAGTTCATGCTTGCGTGCACACTGCAAACACGCACAAAACGCCTTCTCCTTTTTCCAACTTTAATCAATTCCTCCATAAATAATCCACTCTTTCCTTTCTCAACCACTGTCACAGAGTTTATTAAGCTCCCGTCTCTGCCATTGTTCCTCCAGGAAGAGCGTCTACAAGCACGAGGTCAACCCAGATGAGGGGTTAAGTGTGCTGATGACTCGGGGGTCGCTCGGAGAGGTCGCGACCCCTGACCTCACCCACGACTTCCCTCTAACGTCTTCACCGAGGCGGGGTGACCACAGCTGCCCCCCGCCTTTGTTATTCCAATCAGTGTCATCACTTATAGGACCTGTCCACTCTGATGTTAGTGCCCATGTTAAATCTGTACTCGGGTTTGAAGTGCAGAGGGCCCAGGGGTCTACACAGTGTTTTTTAAAGCCCTACACAACAAAAATACATAAATAAAAAAGAAAGAAAGAAGAAGAAGAAAGACAATGAATCGTTAAAATGCTTTCTTTTATGAGCTTTTGACAATGTTGGAGCAGTTACAGTATCAGTTTACTCAAAGTATTTATTGATTAATTCATGTTTGAGTAATCCTGCATTGTTCTTCATTTGAGACGGGCGTGCTCAGAAAATCTCTATTTTCACTTACCCCCTTACCCTTACCCTGGTAATGAGCTGTTATAGTTAGGTCTAATTTACTTGTATTTCTTGGTAGTTTCAAGTTTCTATTTGCGTAATACAGAACCTTTAAAAAAAAAAAAAAATGCTTTTTTCAAGTATTTAGTATGAAATTATAAAATACATAGATAATTATTTTACATTCTGTTCATTTTTGTTCATAAAAGTCCAATTTTATATATATCCCCATTAACTATAAGCCCACAACTGTCAGTATTGATAAAACTGGTAACAAAAACAAAACCACTTAACGCAAGCTATGCATTAGACGCACAAATGAGCGTCTTAACAGGCTAACAACTGCTTAATGAAATATAGACTCATCAATTAGCAGTTAGCACACAAATGCTAGCAGCAAAAACAAAATGAACACCAGATGAAGTCCTGACAATGGTAAAGTGCGTGCATTTTTCTATTGACTTTACGGTCGACAATACACTGTGCTGAAAAGTGTCTGGCTAATGTTTAACAGCACGTACAGATGGCTTTATCTTCAAAGAAAATAAACTCCACTGGAGCTAATATTGATTGACCTACTTTTAAAGTGCTTAATGTCTGTTTAATTGGCTGTGTTTGCTCGTTAACATGTTAGCGCTGCATTTTTATCCCTGTTTGAAGCTTTCTCTGGAAAACTCATGCGCTATAGATTGATGAAGCAATGGGTAGGAAAGATGTCTGTAGTCTTCATCTGCAGTAAGGATATTTTTACGTCCTTTTATTTTATTTACAATGTGTACATATGTTTCGGTTTGAAAAAGGTAAGCTAAAAAATACTCATGGACCAGAGCATTGTCAAGAATCTAAAACAAGATGTACAAAGATTTACAAAGCATAAAATGCAATAATTCATTCATTTATTCACTGCCCGGGGCTTTATTATGTTATCATCTTACAAACCTATACGATATCTGACAAAATGCCTTTAAATTGAGCACAGTAATACCACGTTATCTCCCTTGATCCTTGGTGTCATTGGGAACTACATTATACTAATCCTGATCTTCCAGGTTACCTCTAAATCTGGACCGTTTTGCTCATAGAAAATTTAAAATTATTCAAATTAAAACAACACATAAAGAATCAAATATGTAGGCCTATGTATTTATTGACAGAATACTGAATACTTAGATTTAAATGTATTTTTTACCATATTCCCATAATCAGAGTACTGCATTCTGAATTAGAGATCGACCGCTTTTGGGTTTCTTCATGACCAAAACGATGGCTGATAAGTTCTACCGATATTTTTTGCTGATATGCAGGGCAGATTTTTCCCAAAAAATATATGACTTGAAAAGAATACTGAAATAAATATTGCCTATACTTTTTACTGCTCTGCTTTAAACTATAATAAGGCTTAACAATATCAATCAATTAATCGCTAACCCATAATAGAGCAGTGTAATGTGATTTTGTGAAGGCCATCATCGCACTAAAGTGTCAAAATAAAGCTTAATGCAGCGACCAAATATCGGCATAGGTCGGAAAATGCCTGATATATGGGCGAACCTGTACATCGTCTATACTTTCAGTTGAGCTGCATCTGTAAAGGTATTAGAAGATTTAAAAAAAGCATAAAATGTGATAATGCAATTTTAACTTAAACCCTAAATTAATTCATGTATTCACTGCCCGGGCTCTATTATACACCTTACAGACCAAGATATCTGACAAAAATCCATTGAATGAGTTTTCTCCTTTGATCCTTGGTGTCATTCATAACTACATTATACTAATCCTTGTCTTCTAGGTTGCCTCTAAACCAAGTCTTGACAGTTTCGCTCGTAGAAATTTTAAAGAGATGTCCAATCACACATTAGCATATGCATTGGCCCGTGCTGCTTACAAAACAGAACCATGTGTCCTTCTTAGTCTGTCTCTGGCTGTGTCCCCCTTGATGGTCCTCTACGCTGCAGATGCCGTCTCATTTACATTCCTCGCTTGGTTATGTACATAATTTTGCATACCATCGCCAGGGCAACAGTGACGCTAAAATGTCACAGCGTTATGAGTTGTAAATTGTAGCTACAAAGTGCTGCATGATCAGTTTTGGAGACAAGTTAAAAGGTGCACTACGTAACTTTTCCGGTTGAGGGTACACTTCATGCTTGTTTTATTGCTTGAAAATACACTGAAAAACATGCATTCTTACTGTGAGCAGGGTTGCCCCTCCAGAGATCTGACCAGTGATTTGACCTGGTGGCATCTCCTGCTCGTCTCCATAGCAACAGATATATTATTTGATCCCATATGGTCACAAACGCTCTACCAACTCAGTTACTGTCGCCATCGAACTATCGTGACAAACTTATGCTCAAGTTACAGATCCTCCACCAGAAAAGTTACATAGTGCATCTTTAAATCAACAGCCAGGTACTTTAATTTCTACTTTAGTTTGGCTATATCAGGAAGGGCATCAGAAGCAAATAATTATAAGCCTGTTTCACCGTGGCAACCTTTGATAATAAGGGAGCAAACAAAAGATAAAAGAAAATCCTTGGTCAACAATTCAAGGTTTTCTGCATTGTACAAACTGACACGGCGTTCAGCAGAGACAGAAGCGTTTGTGTAAAACAGTTTTGAATGAAGCCAGCGGGGAGCAGAGAACAGTCTCCCTCTGATGATGCCACGCTGGGATTTTTGCATTTTCACACGTTATTTGTCGACTGGAAAACTAAAAGAAGCCAAAGTTATCAATTTGAGTGACTTTGCCATATGCAAAGTCACTCAAATTGATAACTTTGGCTTCTTTTAGTTTTGTTTAGTACATGACATCTGAGAATCAAAACACAGCATTAAAGATGGACTATGTAACTTTTTGGTTGAGGGTCTGTCACCTGCTTGTTTCTATGGATATGTCATTGCTCTGTCTGGAATATTCCACAGTATGACATTAAACAGCTCTACCTTACCCCTACATTTATTCACTTACAGGTGGTTTTACTGCTCAAAGAAAAACAGGCATTTTGACTGTAAGCGGGGTTGCCTCTCCACAGATCTGACCTGTAACTTGGTCTCCATGATGATAGAAAGGTTTAATACCATAAAACATTGCAGACAAATCAATAACATCTCCATGAAGAAAAGCATTTGACAGAACCTCCACTGAAAAAGTTAGACAATGCAGCTTTAACAGAAAGTTCGGAGGATTTAGGGGTGAAAGTAGTTCAGACAACTTTGACGCTTTGAACGCCTTGAAGGTGGAAAACGTTATATAAAAAACTGACAATTTATCATTTTATTTCAACGATGGATCACATTCTTAACTGGAAGGTGGCACAGTGACAAGTCTCGCCTCATATCCAGAAGGTTCCAGATTTGATTACCGAAGTTCATAGGACTTTTTTTGTCCACGTAGGTCAAACCATTAAGGTAAAATTAAGACCATTGTGTACTATCTTCATTGAATTAAAAAGGTGTTTTACTGTCCAGGAATCAGGAAGTGTGCTGTTCGCATGCTAGCTAGCTTTACTGTGATGGCGAAACTCCACCACCACATTTACCTTGTTAATATTATAGGACTACAGTATATAGGAGTAAAATATGCCTCAAACTATCTTCATCCAAATCTCTAAAGCTCTGATTCAGTCTTAGTCGGCCAATCCAGTGCCTGATTAAAATGTTAAAGTGTAATTTGGACCACATCTTCTCAGCCATGCGGAAACCTGGATCCCTGACGAGGAAACTCAACTGGAAAGCTCTTCCAAAATGCACGGAGATGATCTGACAGTAATTGGGCTCCAGGTTGGCCAGCTCAAGGCCCCCTGCCACGCCATTCAGAAACCCGACTCGTACCACGCGGCGACGAGGGGTTTTCTGTTTAATGGAAAAGATGGGAGGACAGATGGAGGGATAAGGTGAAGGACCATTGGAGAAGAAATATGCATGGACTCCAAGACGCTCATTAAGATTCAGTTGAACACACAAATACACGACAGTCACTCCCACTTATTTATTCAGAATATGCGGCAATATTGTTTATGCCAATACGGCCTGGTTGAATTAAAAACTGAAATGAAACAGATACGGAGAGAGTGAAAGGAGTGAGATCTGATGGCATGAGGCGCAGGTGCGACGAGTGGCAGATAAGAAGTTTGTGACGTCAACTTCGTAAGAAAAATTTGAATACTGAGCTCGACTGTTACCATGAAAATCCGACATGTTTGCTGCGTCCCAAGCGCTATTGACACTTCGGAGCTGATGTCGTCAACGTTCCCTGGGGGTATGGAGCTAACCGAAAGCACTACTCTGTCTGAAGCTGTTACCCAAGTTAGATTTAAGCTTGTTTTAACACAATCTGACCAGAAAGAGTTGACTGGAACTAAAGCGCAATTAGTCTCATCTTTTTGTTGAAAATCAAACACCTAAACCTGACCATGAACGCTCGTACTGATCGCAGACTCTTGAAAATGCGCTGTTTAAATCCATTTAGTATTTTTTTCTCGAGCTTTCAGACTATTTTACAACTAATGTTTGCTAATGTGTCCATTGTGTCATCATGGTAACTCCTGAACATTCCACTATTAGACCTACATGTAGGACACCCCCAGCATGATGTCACTGCAAAGTATCAATAGATTACATTGTACTTCGCCATGAAATATCCAGATGGTATGTGCACAAATGTCGAACCTGACTATTTCTGTTACTAACTAGACCCAAGAACCCTCTGTATTACAACAACAAAACTCATTTTAGCTGTCTCCATCTGTATTAAACACTGGCCTATAGAATGCTGTGAAAGCCAACAAGAGGACTGATTTCGCATTCATTCGTACGCCTTTCTCTATTGTCTTTTCGTCCCGTGATAGGAATTTATTTACCACCACAATATTTCAATTCCTAAGCGCTTCCTCTGTTCATTATTTTGATGTAATTGGTTTTGCGGTGAGGTGCAACAGGTCGTGGTGCACTGTGACATCCATTGACGAAAAAGACTGGTTCCTTATTATCTTGACTCCTTTGGCGGAAGACTTAAGAGAATTATTCACGGTCGCTCTCATCTCTCCAACTGTCGCCACTGCCGCCACATAATGATTGCAATAAAGGGCTAAAACAAAATCACACGGTCTTATCACACATTGTTTACGGGTTTCAGTATTTGCCAGTAACATTTAATACAGATGCATATTGTTAAAATGCACGCTGTTGCTGTAATATAAGAAGTTAAAGGCCCTACATGATTTTTTCCCATATATTTGAGCACAATTTGTCTTGCCCCAGTAGAAATATTGATACTTTGCAGCTGATGTCATCAACATTCCCTGGGGATGTGAAGCTAACTGTAAGCACTACTATGTCTGAGTATCTGAGCTTTATTTGAACACAATCTGACCGGAAAGAGCTGATTTGTTTGGAACTACAACAGATGAGATGATTTCTGCTGTTAAACAAGTCACACATAAAATTATAGTCACAAGTTAGCTAGTTTTTCAGTTAGTCAATCCACATGAACTCTCGTATTGATGACAGACTTGTGAAAATGTGTTTAGATCCAAAAATTCCAAGGCTGAAATCATCCAAATGATTCTAGTGAAGGCACTTCCTGTATTACCACATGACATCACAAGGTGGAGTGTTTTCCATTTGAGAGAAGAACTCAGCCTAAATATGCAGAGTTTGTGTGTTAAACATGTGTGAACGAAACAAAACACAACTCTAGGTATGTTTGTGATGAGGAAAAAATATTATAGCATAAATCAGAAAACAGCGTAATATAAGCCCTTTAAGACATTCCATGGCAAAGTACAAGAAATGGGAAAATCTGGGAGTACGTCATCATCATATTCCTCCAATAGACTGTGTGTTTTGTAGACACATGCATTATAAATATGCTGTTCCAGAGAGAGAATCTTCCCAGCACAGGAACTGCACACACCGTGAATGTGAGAATACAGCCCTAACAACTCCGCAGTTTACCCTGGGAGTCATTTGTAGCCACTCTTCACTTTTACTGCCTCTGTGATAATGGGCTGCTTTCGTATTCTGCACCATGTTGCGCTCAAAGTTTACATGACAGTTTCAGAGTTCATTCACATTTCAGATGAAGCTCACAGAAAAAGGCTCCTCATTTAGGACCCAGTCTGAACTCTGCTGTGGGTTGGAGAAAGAGTGTTAGCATGCAAAGAGGACTTCTGTTCATTTAACTTCCCCGCACTAAATAGCGAACAAAAACAGGAACTTTTGTGAGTAGAAGAACCCAGTGTGTACACATATTTTATTTTGAAAACTTGCATAAATTAATACAACCTTTAGTTACAACTATATGTATTTCTCAAACTACCTTTACCGCCGCTTCTCATAATCATTTTAAAACTTCCAATTCAAATTAACCTTAAGATTAATATGTGTAGCTCTCTGAATTGAGTTCTACACGTTATTAATCGGCTCTCACGGAAAACAATCGTGAAAATGAGGAGCGGCATGGCGAATATTTGAATCTGATTGGTCAAAGAGGAAGCCAAAAATTAAGACTTTTGTTACAGCCATTTGCGAGAAAAGCACAAACGTCTTCCCTGTCGACAAATACACACATTTTTCACAAACAAAATACTCTGCCCAATGACACAACAACAGAATGTGCTCAGGTGAAGTCCAAACTGCATTCATTTAACCCTCTTTGCTATCGTGCCCAGTTTTACCCAGCTGTTAGTACATAATGAGCCAGTATGCAGGTCTACTGAGTACTGATTTTTGATTGGCAGGTCGGTTGGAGGTCTTGACCTTCGTCCTATCAAAATAATGGCTCCATGTTGGCGCTGTGCCCTAGTTTTCTGTGCGTGTGTGTGTGTGCGTGTGTGTGGTGGTTCAATTCCCTTGCACATCCTGCTCTCCCAGCCTCGTGTTCATGGCCAGACGCTGCAGAGCCCACCCCAGTCATCACGCATTCTCTTTTTAGCCCACTACAAAGTCCCATCCGCGGCCCCACTGCCAGCGCCGCGCTATCTAGCTAAAGGTCACCGCTAATGATGTGGCGTCCTGCTGTAACATTGACAGGAAGCACAGGTCCGGAGGTGAGGCGCTGTTTGTGTCTGTAACTTTGAATTAGTACGCATTTGTTGGAGTATATTTTCACCGCGAGTGCTGAGAATTTGCACAGAGAATTATGGCGATAGCTCGTGGCAATGGCACAGGTGGAGTAAAACTTATACATGAGAAACACTGGTGGTTTCCGAACTTGCGCTAGGCTGTCCGTGTGAATTAAGGAGCTTGGCTGCTCTAATGCTCGCTAGAAGTCTATTAATAATGTATTGGGGCGATTTGGTGATGTGCGGTGAATAAATGTTGAGTTTATCAAATGGGAGTAAACTATGGGCTCAAAACGCTTAACAAAATCCACTATTAAAGTCTTTGTATAACTGTGTGGTTAGACTGCGTAATGGTTCCAAGGTTATTGCTTCTGGCAGGCAATGAAATGAACTTTCGTTGTTTTGTTTTGAGGCATTTTAAATCATTTGCACCAAGAAGTTTTCTAAAACATAAAGTAGTTTAGTTGTTACTGAAAACTGTGATCAAGTTAAAACTATATGAAACGCTGGAATTACACTTCACTCCTCTGGTTGCCAAGGTAACAAAATCCCGCAAAGCCTTTAATACTGAGATTTGCTGTAATAAACAAGATCTATGAAGTCAACACATGCATTCATTTCCAGTTTATCTTTTTCTAATGAGATTCTACTGGCCAAACACAGAATCTAACCTCCAGTCTTTTCATTTATATAAACTGTAATTTATAAGTGCCTTTTACAACTTTCAGAGACCAGAGTGTAGTTTTATTATGACGATAAGGCAAACAAAAATAACTAGCATGCTAACAGCACATCAGCCTGCTGCCTTTGAATTTATCTGTACTAGGGCAAGTTCATTTATTACATGAGAAAATTGGGTACAGTCCCTTTAAATAAAATATATGAAATAATCCTGTTCACAGCTTTGGCATTGAGTGTTAAACCCAGTTACGAAACAAGTGAAAATTAAAATCTCACATTTTTCACACACTTTTTATTCAATTCATTATATTTTTTTCTCACAATTTACTAGATATTTTGAGCAAGTGATTTTACTTTTAGGCTGACAAAACCTTTAGTACCTGGCAGAACTTCCTAAAGCAAGTTTAACCCTGTTCTGACCTGCTGGTGGAAAAAAATACTACTACAGTACTTTACTTCAAAGTGCAAACGACAGGTTAGGAAAGTTAAGGTGCACTTTGTAACTTTTATAGCAGGGGGTCCGCCACAAGCTAGTTTCCATGGAGATATTATTGCTTTGCCTGAAAGGTTTCACAGTATGGCATTAAACTATGTTGCATTTATTCAATTACAGGTGTTTTACTGTGAGCTCACTTCTCCACAGAGCTGACCTGTAACTTGGCCTGGGGGCTTGTCTCCATGGAAATAGATGAGTTTAATGCCATACTGTGGGACATTGTAGACAAAGCAATAGCATTTTAATAAAGACAAGCAGGTGGCAGACCTTCTACAAGAAAATTTACACAGTGCACCTTTAACATAATTTTACATATTAATATTTTATTTTTTCAGGTTTTAATTTTACTTCCTAGTTGGACACGGGCAGATAATTTCACAACTATTGTGTAGCAAGCACAATGTTAACAAGGGACAAAACATTAAACTTAAAACTAAATTGCTCCATAACCATAAATGACAACATCTTTTTTGTTTAAATAGCCAGAAAATTTCTTGCAAATTAAATTTTGTAAACAAATCTTGTTTCTTGGAATTTACTGTGTTGAAGCCAAAGGTAGAAGGTTCCTGTTTTAGAACTCACTAAATGCCCTTAAACTGGTTTAGGATAAATATTCACTACATATACTATTCTACATAACCAAGTAAGAATTAACAAAACATGAAACTCGTCGTATGCACTTTAAATTCAACGTGAAGTGCTCTGCTAACTTGATTTACATTTTGAGGTATTTAGCAGTAATTAGCGGGCTGATATGCACATAGACACTCGCTATAATGACTTCTCGGGCTGATTTATGGTGAAAAGAGCAAAGGCGAGACCCACTTGACCCCAGAGCAGGGACAAATGACTGCATTAGCGCACATAAATTACATTCAAACAAAAGAACATCTGCTTCAATGAGAAATTAAAGATGTGTAAAATCATAGAGAGGAACACTCAGCGGATATGGTATCGTCATGATGGTATGTTAAGGTCCTTGCTCTTGGCTGCGAGGATTTAGAAAGGGTTTTTGGCACAGACGTACTCAGATATGCCAAGTGCTTTGTGGATTTTTTCATATTATGTTTTTTTCTTTTTTCATTTTCTTGATTTCAAACCGCAATCTCGATCTAAAATGGCTTAAAGGTGCACTGTGTCACGTTTTGGTTGGTTCAATTACAGGTGGTTTTATAGCTCAAAAACAGGCACTCTGACTGTGAGTAGGGTCGCCTCTCCACAGATCTGACCTGTAAATTGCTTGATCTCAATGATTATAGAAAGGTCTAATGCCACACTGTGAAACATTCCAGATGAAACAATAACATCTCCATGGAGTAAAGCATTTGACGGACCCTCCACCAGAAAAGTTACACAATGCACCTTTAATAATAACCAGGTCTGTTGGATTCCGCTTCAAAACACCTACTCAGTGCAAGTTTTGTATTGTTAAAATTACTAGATTATTAATTATTAAACCAACACATGAGACTTATTTTTATTATTATTATTATTATTTTTTTAATAATCACAGGTAAGTACAGAGCTGGAGGCGGAGATAGGGGGTAGGTGAAAACAGTCATTTTCTGAGCACTCAACCCTCTCTATCTTGCAGGATTACTCAAAAATGCATCAGCCAATCAAAACACAACTCTGAGTAAGCTAATGATGAGGGAACGCCATGACAACAAGGTTTAAAGTTCATAAAAGTTGATTTAGCATATGTCTCCTTTAGAAAGTGCACTGTGTAACTTTTCTGGTGGAGAGTTCGCCACCAGCTTCTCTTCTCCATGGAGATATTGCCTGGAATGTTCCACAGTATGGCATTAGACTCATTTATCTCTGCGGCGAACGCATGTGACACCGTAGGGCCAAGTTACGTGTCAGATCTGTGGAGAGGCGAGCCCACTCACAGTAACAATGCAAGTTTCAAGCCAATAAATGGATATGTTCAGCGCCACACCGGGACATCCCAGACAAAGCAGCAACATCTCCATGGAGACAAGCAGATGGCAGGCCCTCCACCAGAAAAGTTACACAGTGCAGCTTTAATGGGACAATCTTTTCTACCAATGCAGATGCTTCGCCCCAACAAGAACTGACTGTCAAACTGTTTTTTTCCCCCTCAAAGATGACAGATAATATTTTCATGGGTATTGGTGACTCTGAACTGTCCGTTGTGATTGCATATGTGAGAACGAGAGAGCTGTTTGTCGGTGTATGTGCCTGAAGCGTGTTAGCCTAGCCATTAACTGCCCAATGTTCCAGTGTAGCCCTCGGGCCAAACACAAAGATGAATTGAATAACCCATTCCACTGCTACATTAACATTATGACATGACAAAAGTTGAAGTTCTCAATAGGTAATTCATTTTATTACATTGTCTGGCCAAAATACGTCTGGCAAACTATGATAACACACCAAACATGCAATTCTAATATCAAGGTTAATGACTTGCTATATTGTATATTGTAAACCATTTGAGTATCGCAAATACGGTAAAAGTTTGTTCGAGTTACTTTACTTTGAACATTTTAAAATTTAAGAAAGCACAACATACAGTATACTAGTAGTCCCTATACTTGGAAAAAACATTCAAAACATGTACATTTAACAAAAAGAAAGAGAAAAATCCTACCCCTAATTTACAATATTTTATCTACATGATATTCTTTTGCTTGTCATCACTTGCAGAGTAATTCAGCCTTCACCACATCATTAAACCGTTCAGTTAAATGCATTATACATTACATTATAGCAAAAACTGATACTAATTAAAGAAACTGAACCAAATGTACACTATCAGGCCAAGTTACAAGTCAGGTCTATGAAAAGGTGACCTCATTCACAGTAAGAATATATGTTTTAATTGAAGCAGATCTTTAGTCTTGGCTGCAGAAGCCAAGTTGTTTTGATTAACTTGTGATAATATGAATACATGTGTTGTTTTAGAAGAAGCAAAAACACCTGTATTGAAAATTTTGGGGGGAAAAAAAAAGTTACATTGTGTATCTTTAAAACTAACTATAGTTTATTTGTCCAAGCTTTTATTCATAGATTTCAGCTTCCTGGTATATTCAGCATTTTGAGGACTTTTCTCCATCCAAGAAATAAACTATTTTGTTTTAAACTGCTAATCGCTATGGCAACTGGACTCATTTTTCATCACTCTGAAACCCATGGATATTTTCAGCCTAATTTTGCTGCTAACCCGTCTGCCAGTACCAATCCTGCAGGACTCATTCTTAGTTCCACGTCTCTTTGTAGATAGTGTCAATGGGAATGATCGGGAGAGCTGTGATAACCAAAGAAGATCTACTGGTCAATACAGAAGTAACAGATAAACTTGCCAGACCCCGGCAGTCCACCATACAACAGTATTTGAGTGAATTGTCCATTATTTCCCAAATTGGCTATAGGACCATATTGATTTTTCCATTGAGTCTCCCAGTGAGCTCCCTGTTCCACCCGTGCAAGCTGTCCACCCACTGCCCGGCGATTGAGCTCCTCGCCTGGGTAGCCACGCTTTGAACGCCAGGCCCCCCCACTGATGAATCAGCAAATACCAGCCCCGCCGAATACTACGTCTCCATCAGGGATCCAAATATATATGTCAACTCATGGGTTTCACGTTCTTGTTATATCTCGCCATTTTGAGGACAGTTGGCCATTTGGAAGATATGATGTTTTGTTTTGTTAGTTGCTATGGTAACAGTCGTAACTTTTAGACTTTGACAAACTTTACTGATCCACAAGGGAAATTATTTGGACACAGTAGCTCATAAATCATATTCAAAATTCTAAATCAGTAGCAAAAATTAGTAGAAAAAATGTTCATCCTTCTGAAACACATGGTTAGGTTGTGTTCAAGTGACGTCTATATATTCTATAATGCCTCTAGTTTAAAAGGTGCACTGTGTAACTTTTCAGGTTGGGGGACCACTACCATGGTGATGCTATTGCTTTGCCTGTAATGTTCCACAATATGGTATTAAACTTATATAAGATGTATTTATTCAATTATGGGTGTTTTTATTGCTCAAAAATACCTTGGTGGGGTGGGGTCGCCTCTTCACAGATCTCACCTGTAAATTGGCCTAGTGGCACTTTTTTCTGTGGAGATTGAAAAGTTTTATGTGATACTTTGTAATATTGTAGGTAAAGAAATAACATCTCCATGGAGACAAGTAACTGGCCGGCCCTCAACCAGAAAAGTTACACAGTGCACCTTTAAAATTGAGCTGGAAGACTGGTCTGAATTCTGTGGTGGAATTAGTATTTTTTGTGTCATTTTGCAGATTTGACCTGGTTCATGGTTAATATTTCAGTAATTACTGGACCTATCCACATGAAACAAAAACTGGCACAAAGTTCAACATCTTCTCTGTTGGCATAATAAAAAAAAAATATATATATATATATTATTTTTTCACAATACTTTAGAAAGTGTTGTTATTATTCAACCAAGAATAATACAATAATAAATAGATAAATAAATAAGAATAAAAGCATAATACATGATATTTGTCAGCTGAAATAACTTAAAGGTTCACTGTGTAACTTTTCTGGTGGAGGGTCCGCCATCTGCTTGTCTCCATGGTGACAAAAACATCTTGCATTCATTCAGTTATAGGTGTTTTTATTTCTGCAAAAACATGTATTATTACTGTGAGTGGGTTCACTTCTCCACAGATTTGACCTGCAACTTGGCCTGGTGATGGGACCTGCTTGTCTCCATGGCGACAGTAGAATTAAATTCAATTTCAGGAAAAAAACAACATGAAGTCAAGCAGGTGGCAGACCCTCTTCAAGAAAAGTTACACATTGCACCTTTAAAGCTGTAAGATTATTATGACAAGTTTATGGAGCCAGTTCCAAACAAATAATAATAAAATTTGGGAATTTGGGAATATCCCTTTCAAAAACACTGAATATCCTATAGAGTATTGTATATATATTCCCCTTTCCTCCATCTGAAATGATGAGATTATCAAATCCAACATGAACATAACCTTTTCACATGACGACAGTGCTTCTCTACGGACTTTCGACTATGGAAACGCACCATCGACTGCACGTAGCTTGTTCAAACTTATCAGCTTTCGGAGCCTGTGTGTGAAGAGATCTATATCCTAAATGAGAAAGTGGCGACTATGTGCTTAGAGGCAACAGATAACTGATTAGGACTACTATTAGCGTAGATAGCCAATAGTCTTCTCCAGCGTCGATTCGGAGTAAAGATTGCAGGTTTGTCGTGGGGAGAGATGACAAACAGAATATGAAAGAGAATACGCAAGAGGCACGTCTGTCTATCAGGCCAGCGCAGATTCTTCACAATAGATTCATTGTTCCCTATTCGCCTTTACATTAACTTTCCCATCTCCCGCTATAGATCTCAGACTCAGCCTGCGTGCTCCATCTACACTCCATTATAGATTGTGTTCATGTGACAACACAACACGGTGGAGTCCCTGTACTTTCAAACGGAGCTGGAGGACTGAATGCTGTGGTAGAGTTTGCTGTTTAACTGTCAGACTGCAGATTTGTTGACTTGGTTTGTGGTTAATAAATCTGTAATAACTGGGCCTAGCCACATGAAACAAATTATATATTTACATACAAAATATTTCTATTTGGTATATTTTTATTTTCAACAGTAGAAAGTGAGAGAAACCTATAGCTTCATTTGACTTTACCAAATCTAGAATTTGAAAACCGTCAATAAGGAGATTGGAAAGTTAAAGATGTTATACTTAGGGACGCACCGATCCAGTACTGGTATCGGATATCTGTGCTGATACTGCAAAATTTGCTGGATCAGATATCGGCTTTTAAAAAACGGCTCAGCTGATTGAATTTATATTAAGTTGGCCCAGAAAGTCTCATAATGTTTGAACTTTTCTTTGCACAAAGCTGTTCTGTAGTTACTAGTGGGATAAATATCAGCTACATAACACAGCTGTATTAGTTTGTCTTATTTTATTTTTGTTATAAATTATCTTTTCAGCCTCTGCACTGGTATCGGTTGATATCGATTATCGTATTTAAGTATCGAGATACTTAAAGCCATAATATTAGTATTGGAATTAGTATTGGATTTCCCTATTGATTACATCGTACATCACTGTCATGAAATATCCCAAAGGTAAATTCACAAATGTTGAACCTAATCATTTCTATTAGCGACCAGTCCCTAAAACCCACTGTACTACAATAAAAAATGACATTTCACCTGCCCCCATCTGTATTAAATATTATTGCCCTGTAGAATATTGTAAAGCATCTGAAACCCAGCCACAGATCTCAGACTCGGGCAGCACGCTCCATCTACGCTCCATTAAGGGGAGAAAAGGAGACACTGCACAAACTTCATTGAGAATACAGACACAGAATGAGACCTTAGGAGGGCTTGGGGAACAAATCTGCCCTGTCCCCTTCAAAAGGCAAAGCTAGAACCCCCCGTTGGTGACAATACAAGCCAATTACCGACGCACACTCCCACCGAAAACAGCATGCAGGCAGAGGAGAAGCAACCCCGGACCAGGCTTTGACCAGAGAGTGATGGACCCATGCTGAGAAGGCAGCTAAAAAGAGAATATGGAAGTACAGTACAAAAGAAAATGAAATTTTACAATCAATTATTGATGAGAAAAAATGTGCTGCTTTGTCAAAACTAATAGCAGCTTTTAGAATGAACAATTTAAGGGGTTTAATGTAATTGAAAGAGGTTCTCAAGATTTTGTACCGTTCTAAAACATTTAAGTTTAACTATAATGCTGTGTTCTTAAAGGTGCACTGTGTAACTTTTCTGGTGGAGGGTCCACTACCTACTTGTCTCCATGGGGATGTTATTGCTTTGCCTGGAATGTTCCACAGTATGACTTTAAACATTTCCATCTAGCATTTATTCATTACGGGTGTTTCTATTGGTCAAAAATAGAATAATTCCTTATGTGAATGGGGCAACTCGCCACAGATCTGACTTGTAATGTAGCATAGTGCTGTAATCTGCACTGGACCTTTTACTAGAAATGTTACGCAGTGCACCTTTAATCATAACATTACTAATGCACTGAAAACCAGGCAGCGCTTTTAATAGCTTTGTCCCTATCTCGCAACAGCAGTTTAAGTTGAACTAAATGGATATCTTCTTAATCATAACAATACTAACATATTGAAAATCATCTCTTTTAATACTAAACAGCATGTGGATTTAATTTGATTCAGGCAATAACTTTGTCCCTATCTCGCAACATCCATGGGTTTCAGAGTAGTTCACATAAAGAAAGAGTTTTAAGATTATTGGCATCTTTAAAGGTACACTATGTAACATCTAAGGTGGAGGGTCCGCTACTTGATTGTCTCCATGGTGATGTTATTTCTTTGCCTGAAATGTTCCACAGTAGCGCATTAAACATATCTCCCACGCATTTGTTCAGTTACAGGAGCTTTATGGTTAAAAATACCTTAAAAAACATGAACTCTTACTATGTGCAGGCTTGCTTCTCCATAGATCTGCCCATTAACCTGTCTCCATTGTGATTACCAAGTCCATTTCCATACAAGCAGGTGACAGACCATCCACCAGAAAAGTTACAGAACAAATATGGCTATTTTTATTTTTTTTTACACCCAGCAAACCGTATCCAGTCAAACATAAAGTCCACCATAAAACTTCATATGAACAGTTTTAAAAATAGATATGCAAACTACCTGAATAACATAACTTTATATATGATCCATTACAACTGTGTCCATGTCCCATTTGTATGCAAAGACATGGGGACAAAGCAGGGAGCTCATTACTGGACCCATCAAAGTGATATGTGGTTTTAGCGCTGCCTTCTACGCGTGCACACACATGTACTTGAACGCACCGTATGTATACACATGAGCCAGCCATTAGAGACAAGCATCCTGAGGGACTCCTCATTACATTATACCAAGTGGAGAATGTGTACTTTGTGAATAACGGTGTATTTTGAGAATTTTCTTGTCCATTGACTTAAAGGTGCATTGTGTAACTTTTTCTGACTGTCAAATGCTTTTCTCCTTAGAGATGTTATTGCTTTGCCTAGAATGTTTCACAGTATGGTATTAATCCTTTTGTATCTTCATGGAAACCAAGCCAGACCAAGTTATAGGTCAGATCTGTGGAGAGGCAACCCCGCTCTGTTTTTCTAGGTATTTTTGAGCTATAAAACTAAATGTGATAAATGTAAAGTAGAGCTGTTTAATGTCATACTGGGGAACATTCAAAGTAGTGACAGATCCCCAACCAGAAAGTTACATAGTGCACCTTTAAGTTAAGTGACGTGATTTTATTAATGCCTTCTACGCGTGCACACACATGTACTTGAACGCACCGTATGTATACAAATGAGTCAACCATTACAGACAAGTATGCTGAGGGACATCTCATTACATTATACCAAGCAGAGAATGTATTACTTATAACATAGAATAACATTGTATTTTGTGAGTTTGAAAGCTGCAAAACTGAAGATTCTTGCCCAGTGACTAAAGTGGGATGTGTTTTTATTAATACCTTACACGTATTTGTATTTGAACGCACCATATGTGTACATACGTGGACCAATCAATGAGAGTTTGAAAGGTTTCTTATCCATTAAAGGGATGTGAGAGTGTGACTGCAGACAGCTTCATTTAAGAGACTGAGAGCGTGGACTCGGGCTCATGCTTCAGGTTATATTGTTCCACCGCCACGTTTCACTTACAGGTATTGGACATTCTGTTATCACAATGTACCACAATGCATTTCCCTCAATCATTTTCAAACTGCATATAGATACAGTAGGTACATGACATATAAGGCAAAGACTGCATGTAACTAACAACTGAAATAACTTATTTTATTCATATGAAATCTAAGCCTTGTTGATTACCATAAATTAAAGTACCTCAAGTGCTTCTCATGTGGGTTTGTTTGTATGAGATTCAACTTTATTGCCCTAAAGTACAATTATAGGGCAATGGAATGAAGTTTCTGATGCAAGAAGTGCGAGTACTAGACACAAATTTACATATAACACAAATATTGTGTAACTTTGACATGCTAGAAGTCTATAAGATGTTGGATTTTAACGGCTTCTCTCTTCTGACTGCATGTAACTTACAATTATTTCATATTAGTTTAGCATAGAAAATGTAAGCCTTGTTCATTACTATCTAATTAAATTATGGTACCCCAAATAAAATTTTCTCATATATTGTTTTGTACAAAGATTCAAGATGTAGGATTTTAACCATTACTATGTTAAATTATAAATAAAGTTGTAAGTATTTCAACAATTTTAGTTAAATAAGACTTAATTCTGCTTGAAGAATTTACTTAAACTGATATTGAGATAACAGAACCAATTTCTTGTGTAAAAGAAGTATATTAAAAGTCCTATCTCATTTGACAGTTGACAAGTAAAGCATTTTTCATACTAAATTTTTCAGTGACTCCATAGATGCTTTCAATCAGCATCACCAGTCCTTCATTCTCATCTTTAAAAACAGAAGTTAATTCACCACTTTGTCAAAGAAAAAGACCAAAGCGAATAAACAGAACAGCACGTAAGCATATAGAAACGGTCTTACTGTGGTTGAAACTGGATGTGAAGTTTCCCCATTCAAGCAGCGTGGCGTTAAAAGAAGGGAGAGATCCGTTGTAGTAGAGGTCACTCCCGTTGTTTGGACCCCTGATCATGTCCGTAAACAAGTTCATCTGGAGAAGTGTTTTGAGAAGGTAACGCAGCATCTTGGCCACGTAAAGGGACCCAAACTTTCCCTTAAAACTCCTTGTGAATAGTTCAAATAGTCCAAAATATAGATCTCAGATGTAATCAAAACTGTCCAAAATTCAGATCAGATGTCCGTTGCTATCCTCTAGGGGGTATCTCTGGTCGTCTTTTGTTCTTGCAATCACATAACTTCACTCACTGCGTTTCTATGGTACGTATAGGAGTATAGGACCATGCTGTCTCTGCTGTGTAAGAATCCAGAATCCAGTGGTGTGGTGATGCTTGGATTCTGTGCCTCCTCCTCCTCCTCTGGCTCCTCCCCTCTCCCTCCCCTCTCCCTCCTCTGCGATGGGGGTCCCGGGGGTCCGTAATAGAGAGAGAGCGCGAAGGAGAAAGTGAGCAGGTGCCGTAGGCTATAAATGTTTAATTATTGGATTAATAGTCATCCCTAGAGGTGTGGAAATCAGTTTAAGTGTAAAATAGACTGAGTGGACATAACTGTCACTATCACTACTGTTTAATATTGACTGGACTTGATTTTATACTGTAGTCAATGGCAAATAAGGAGGTTTCTATTCACTAATATGTTAACAGTGAAGGGCTGCAATTAAACAATTAAAGGCACTATATTACACTAAACTGACTGAGTTTGGAGTCATGTTATAATGTTGTTACCTCATCAAAAACATACCTGGAGTTGTGTTTTGTTTCAGAGTAACTCTTTATTATTAGTCTGTCTACATCTCCAAAGCTCAAAATGCTCTGTTCCACCTTGTGATGTCATGAAGTGGTAGTTTTCTAGTTAACAGCTACCTTTTAGCTTTAGTTTGGTAGAGATGAACGTTTCCAGGGCTGAAATTATCCAAGTGATTCTAGTTAAGGTGTACAGAGTTTAAAAACAGAGTGGAGCACTTCCTGACATGACATCACAAAGTGGAACAGAAGAACTCAGCCTAAATATGCAGGGGTGGTGTGCTAAAAATGTGTGAATGAAACAAAACGTAACTCTAGGCATGTTTATGATGAGGAAACATTATAACATAAATCAGAAAATGATCAACTAATCATAGTAGATTACACAATATAATTATAAGTTATAATCACAATCGTTATCTGAACTACACAGACTCTAAAGCACACCTTTTAAAACAAAGACAGTGGCATTATTAAATCAAAATGTCAAAAGAGAATAAATAATTTTCATTAATAATGCATTTTATTCGTAATTATTCTCTATCTAGAAGCCTTCAGTCACATCATGACATTTTCATTTTGAGTCTTTCATCACGGCGTCTGCTTCGAAACGGGAGATTTGTTTTGCTCTTTGAAAGTCAGATTGAAATTTGAGAATGGTTTGTGGAAGGTTATTTATTTAATATATGAAATGGTGGTTCTTTTTTAGCCTATTACAGTAAATTTACACTGGCAGCAGCTTTGAGAACACGATGATTAAATGCAGTGGTGGAACAAAACAAAGTAAAAGTAGTAAAGTACTGCATCTGTACTTTGCTTAAGTACATTTTACAGTGGATGCTTTTTACTTTACATTTGAGAGCAGGTATCTGTACTTTCTTCTCCACTAGGACTGAAAAGTAGAAATATTTTTAACAATATTATACATTTAGTACATTTTCGAGGATAATTCTATTTTATGGTTTGATTTAAATATTAGCGTTTATTGTCTATATTTACTTAAAGATGCACTGCGCAACTTTTCTTGGCTACCTACTTGTCTCCATGGCCATGTTATTGCTTTGCCTGGAATGTTCCATGGTATGACTTTAATTATTTCCATCCAGCGTTTATTCATTTTGGGTGTTTCTATTGCTCAAAAATACAATAACTCCTTCTGTGAATAAGGGTGACTCTCCACAGATCTGAATTGTAATGTAGCGCAGTGCTGTAACTTGCTTGCCTCTCTCATGATAGATAGGTTTAATCTATACTGTGGAACATTCTAGACAAAGCAATAACATTTCCATGGAGACAAACATTTGACGGACCCTCCGCAAAAAAGTTTAGACATGTAAACAAGACGACTAGAATATTATTGCAAATGAAATGAAATGAATTACATTTTTTTTAAATAGGCCTTTTAATATCCTTGTTAGTTTCAGATTTCAGCTGCTGTATTGTGCTGGGTGGGCTCAGTTTTTGTATCCATTGTCCTCTTGCATAAATATGTGTGCGCGTACATATGGCCAAACAGAGCGCGCCCAGATGCCTTCAATCATGCTCAAGTATTTTCCATTGGCTCCACATATCATCATTGACGCCCATGTGTTTCGGCAATGCCCGGGTCGCATGTGGCGTTGGGGGGTCCCTCTGACAGACGCAGTGTGACTCCCATTAGCTGTGCCCGTCCCCCCATGCGCGCCCTGTCCTCCTGCTCCATCACCGGGACAAAAGAGACCCATCGCCGAGACAAAGTTGCCGTGACGACCCCCAAACCGCGCACAATTCTCTGCTTTTCCGGTCACTCCTTGTTTATAAGGTGTTGTATTCATGGGCGTTTGGTGCCAGTGGTGTACAATGTGAATAATGGATTTTTGTAAACTGAAAATTAAAAAAAAAATATATATATATATAACCTTAGGAATCAAGACAATAGACAATAGCAGTGATTTTTGTTTCAATCCAATACCAAGTAACACTATGGTACATTGTAATATCCATCTGATACTAATACCAAGGAGTTTTGTCTTAAAATCCTATAACTATTAACAATTTTACCTTGGGATATAGAAGCTTATCATTATTTTTGCCACAACTCATCTTGAACTGATCTAAAAATTAAATAAAAGTGCAGAAACTAAAATGTTATTAAAAAAAAAAATAAACAAATAAATAAATAGTCTTTCATACTATGATGGGTGCTTGACTTGCCTGACCAGCCAGTCCCTTCTACATTCTGTTCGAATCCAGAAGGAACTAGAACCAGACCACAGAGCGTGAAAAACCTTAATTCTAACTTAAGACAGTCCAAACACAGCTGCTTATTTGTATCACGTGTCTCTCAAATTTTCATATAATTTAAAACAATATTACTTCTTATACCTGAGATAAGTAATAGTTTGATGCTTCGACAGCGCTGTTTCTCAGTCATTTATGTATTTTTTCCCATATTTTTCCTCTAAACTAAACTAAAACTAAACTGCCATGTTTGTTTTTGACATAAACCGACCATATGTCTGTCTCTCTGATTGGTCAATCCGCCTGTCAATCATGCCCCGGGGAAATCATGGAGACGGGATACAGCTCCAGATCCACTCGTCTTTGTAAAGTTTTGTCAAAGCGTGTGATTCTGGATGGTCAAGTAAGTGCAGATGGAAACTACCTACTAAAATCTGTGTTTTTATGTTCTTAATGTCTCTGTGTATTATCCCTTCAAATAAAGACGTAACTAAACAAACTTTATTGGCAGTTTTCCAGACATAATTATCATATTAGATACTTGTGAACAGTGTATTTTATAAGAAACCATGCAAGCTGATGTGGCCTAGTTTCTTAATGCTCTCCTCACTGAGTTAAACCACAGGCATTAATCGGCTTTGAAGTTTTTTACAGCAGAGTCTGGCGCCTTTTAAAGACATGTTGGTCTATAAAACTAGTTAGTATTCCTTGTCTCAGTATGATCTTACTGAGACAAGTTACCACAGATCAACATAAACAAGAAATAGAAAACTTAAAGCGGACATTTATGTAAAACTAACGTATGAGTTTTTAATCATGTTGTAATGGTGTTTACTTGTCATTAGTTCACTCAGAGTTGTATTTCGATTGATTGATGCATGTTTGATTAATCTTACATTGTCCTGTATTCAAGGCTTGAGTGCTCTGGAACTTTCTGTTTTCACCTTCCCCCTATCCCCGCCCAAATCTGCTGCTACAATAATATTTCACTATGAAGAAGCTGGGGTATCAGTTCTGTAGTTTTGAACAGGATAATGCCATACTGTGTAATTATAATGTTCCATGTTATAATGTTGTCACCCCCTCAAAAAATCCTGCATTATTAGTCTGTTTACATCCCCAAAGTTCAAAATGCTCACTTCCACTTGGTGATGTCATGTAGTGGTAGTTTTCAAGATAAGTTAAGCTACCTTTTACCTTTTGTTCAGTAGAGCGAGGCAATGCCAGGGCTGAAATTATCCATGATTCTAGTGAAGGTGTATGGTATAAAGCACTTCTTGTGGATATTGTTTTCTGTTTGAAAGGTATGTTTTTGATGAGGAAACAACACAGAAACACAGAAAAGAAAATAGTGTAATATGGGCCCTTTAAGGCAAATTAAAGCGTGGTTATTTTGAGATTAATCACTCAAAAATCCAGTTTAGCTGCATGTCTCCTTTAACCTGTATTCATTTGAGCACTCTGCAGCGTACAGTGGTAATGGACCTGTGCTTAGTGAGACAGATGAGCGCTGACAGCCTGGGAGAGGTGTGGGAGTCATCTTATCTCTCCCACTTTGGCCAGAACATACTCCAAAGAGCCTCTGAAATGGCGCAGATGTTAGAACCATGATAGACACCTTGTTTCAGATGACATGACTGCACAGACTCATATTGAGGTGATCCATCCTCTCCTCTCCTCCACCGCTTCACCTCCTCTGCACCGGGCTGGGGAGAGGTGATTAACAGTCTGTGCCACGCTCTCCAAACTCGCCCCAATTCCAGTCAGGGTTCAGCGCGTGGGAACAGCCATGAGATTGGGGGGAGATGTCGACAGGATAATGCTTCACACACAATTGTTTTTGGAGCTGACCCAGAAAATTCAACTGGAGAGATGTGCTTAAAGATGTGAGGTATTTTGTGGGGTGCTTAGGGTCTCAGCCTGTCATCATCCAGGTAATAAGTCAATTTACTCAATAAAAGTGTACAAAAATGATAGCCTACTGTTAGTTATCACGCTTGCAAGATTGTAATTGATGTATAACTTTTCAGTTGTATGTGTATGTTCAACTTTGTCCTGTCGGCATGGTGGATAGCTGGCTAGCGCTCTCGCCTCACAGCAAGAAGGTTCTGGATTAAATGCCTGAGCCTTTTTGTGGCTACCTGGCTCACACACTGAGCAATTTTTTTTTTACTTTTTGTTTTTTGCGCTCAGTTTCTAACATCATATCATGGAATTTTAACCAGCTAAGAAGTGCAGCATGTGCAGTTCAAAGGACACAAGGGACTGTTGGATTGTATGAAATTAACTGTTTGTTTGCTATGGACATTTGAGATATTGTAGGCTTTTTAAAGCATATGTGGCAGCAAATATGGGAGAAGACCTTCCAGAGGAAATACTTTGAGGAAATGGCCCATTTCATCACCAACCGAACAACAGAGCGGAGTAAGAGCAAGGCCTTTCCTGTTGTGTTCACCTTGTTCTCCCTTCACCCCTGTGATGATGCAGGACACTGAAGAAGGACGCTTTTGTTCTTCCTCTTCTCAAACTGCCCTGACACAGGATCAGACCTTTGACTGAGACACAAAGGCGACTGAGAAGCGCAGTGTAAATGTTGCTGCAGCAAAACTTGAATCTCTCTCTGTTCTCCGTGTGTCTAGGTAGGTTTCCTCCAGGGCACTCCGGTATCTCCAATCAACCCAAAACAAGCCCAACAGGTAAAATCTTCCAGCTAAGGTAGTCCGGCCCAAGACTGGCTCAAGATCTCGAGATGGGTGTCCAAAGCTCAATGATGGATGGGCCAAATGCAGAGAACAAATTTCTCAACAATTGCCTTGAAGGTAGAAAAGTGCTATATAGGTGGGACATTTTCAATATATTTTACATTATGTTATTATGTGTTTGTTAAAGTACTGGTAGAAAGAATATCCTACTTTACAATGTTATTGTTATATAATATTTCCCTATGTTTTTGCATGTTTCATATTGTCTCAGTTTACCAAATATAACAGTCCTTCACTCAGGTAATCCTTTCACTCTCTATGACTACTACTCGACTGAACTTTTACCTCAACTGGGAGGCAGTAGCTCAGCATTCACCCTCAAACCCGAAGGTTGTCAGTTCAGTCCCTATGTATCAAAGAATTATTATGTTTTGAGGGGAGAGAGAAGCGCTGTAGAAAACTAATCATTTTTTATTACTGTCACTGGGTTTAGCATGTACTCATTGTTAGCTATCACACAATATTTCTATTTCAGGCAGAGAAGGCAATAAATCACTACTAAATCCTAAGTTTGCATGGCTGCTGATGTTGTTCCAATTATTCCTGCAGCTCTCCCATGTTTTATTTGTGTCATAAACTATGTGTAATGAGGCAGAGGCTGAAGTGGCTCTACAAACACTGGCTCATAATTGCATGTTGCTCTCCTAAGTCGCCATGACGATTCTCCCTGGCTCAATAAACCACCTTCACATGCTTTGAATGAGTCGTGTTGTTGGTTATGTTAGGCAGATATTAGATTTTGGGGGAATTATGTGAAAATGGAATAATTGAATTGAAAATGCACTTGAAAAGATTGACCAGTTTTTGGAGTATACCTCAAACTGGCGGTCTCTAGTAACATTTCTAATTTTTTCCTAATATTACTACTAGATTCTCTGATAATATCGTAATAGCAATTGATTTATATATATATATATATATATATATATATATATATATATATATATATATATATATAAAAAGTAGAATTCTGTTCAGAGTGTGCACATTGTACTCACATCTCTTCTTATTTTCTTATTCTTTAGTCTATGCTAGGCTACACTAAACTGGCTTTATTTATAGAATTAAAAAATAAAAATGCCATACTAGGACTCAAAACTAAGGTCAAAACGTTCTGATCCACCTGCTGATGTCATGAGGTGCTGTTCACTCCAGTCCATGCACGCTCTTCTACCAAAATGGCGCTTTGAATTTACAGAAATAAGGTTGAATTACTTATACATTATTCTAAAAGAACTGATTACTTTGCACTGAAGGACATTTGACTTCATCATTGGCCAGAGAAGTAGGACATACTCCCCACAATGATCAATGAAAGCATTTTAGGGAACACATGTGAATAGCCATTATTTGATGCCGTAAAACAACATTGATTTGAATTAATTCCCTGGCGTGACCCGGACCAGCGTTTGAAAAAAGGCTACCAGCATGGAGACCTTTGTTTTGTTTTGCCTCTGCTTTTGTTGAGTGACACGGGACCTCCACTCAGAGCATGGGGCCAGATTTCATGCAAATCCATCAAACCCGAGTGAAAGCAGCTCACGGAGAGTTTGGCCTTTGATACAAATGGAAATGAAGTGATGGATACAGAGAAGTCATTAAAGTCAACACATTGCTTTTGTCCCACTGTGGCAGTACTTAGGAGCGAACACTAGTACTGCATACCCACACTCCGCTCAATCACATTAAACCTGAATTACGTATAAATACATGGTTATATTGATGCTTTGCAGTGACATCATGCTGGGGGTGTTCTGCGTGCATCTCTACTGTATTTGGTGGCGTGTTTAGGAGTAAACATGGGGACACAATGTACACAATAGCAAACTGTCAGCGGGAACGACCTCGGGGAAATAAGGCATATGATTTGTCTGTTATTAATGATCGCATCTTGATTTACGGACAAAATAGATAAATAAAAATACCAGGGTCAGGAGCGCGGGTTAATACAAACATTTTAAGACCAAAATCATGAGCGAGGGGTGACAGTTTTTCAACAGAAAGTGAATAAGAATTGATGGAGCAAGAAGCGCACCCATGTTCACTTCCTATTTGGAATGCGGTGGCTAACAGGTTAGCTATGTCCATTTATATCTAGGCTACAGTCTACGGTATGGGACTCAAATGATACAGTTTCGTCATTGGATATTTTTCAGTCATTTTTAAACTTTTACATTTTCCTCATCAAAACTAATTAACCAGCGCTTCCTGTAAGCAGCTTCTCTGTGGTCTCCAGGTTAAGTGCTTCGCTTAAGGACACTTAAAGCAGTAATTACTCTGCAAAAGGACATCAGCTCATGTGCATTCAGGGAAAATTAGATATATATATATTTTTAATTTGTGAAAATGATCAGGTTTTTCATTTAATTATTCTTTTAATTGGATGGATTTGATTCAGAGATCACACAAGAGTTTTATTCTGTCTTTGAAACTGCATTGGCAATGCGGTGTCATATCTAAAGAGGGTGACTATTTTAGATTCATTATTAAGTTATTAGGAAAATGAAACAGTGGTTCATGCATGTTTCATGATTCATGTGGAGAGCTCTTTTCCATATTTCCATTTGATATATTTTTCAAACTGAGAAGATAATCCTCTATTACTTTTTCCAGCTTGACACGGACCAAGTTGGCTCACCTGTCAATTTTGAAATAAGTTGGATCATGGCAGGTTAAGCCATTTGACGTTTCCTTCTTATAATTAACCATATGACCCTAGCCAAAGATTTACTTTACAAATCATGATAAAAGTTCAGTAATATTCAATAGTACTGTCTTACCTTGTCATCTCTCTGTGTCTCAAACGTTCACCCCTCAATCTATAAACCCACACGCAGCAGCAGAATCACCAGCCTCACACCTCCTCCTCTTTACCACAGCTAAGTCAGACCCCAGGCCGAGATATTTAAACGTGCACTGTGTAACTTTTCTGGTGCAGAGTCTGTCACCTGCTTGTCTCCGTGGATATGTAACTGTTTTGCTTTGATTATCGCAGAGTACGGAAATAAACTTGGTATTCACAATGGAGAAGTTAATGGTCAGATCTACGGAGAAGTAAGCTTGAACATGGTAAGAATTTTGAGCTATAAATCAACTGTAATTGCACCACAGACTTAGACTTGCCAGGGTCTAAAGCTAACGTCAAAGATTCAACCAACACTTTATTGTCCATTTAAAGCTGCAAAACGTAACTTTTCTGGTTGGGTGTCTACTTCCAACTTATTTCTATGGAGAGTATTACGTCTCTGGGATATTTATGGCATATTCACCTTATTAATCTCCACTGAGACACCAATAGGTCAAGTTACAAGTCAGAAGTGTGGAAAGCTCGGCGTTTTGACTGACATACTTTAAGGTATTTAAGATCAAATGGCAACAACTCAGAGAAGAAAATCCCCACCAGAAAAGACGATAGAGGGACAGAGGAGCTCATTCTCCAACAGGCTCCTACAGCTCCGCTCAAACAGTGAGAGATCCAGGACTAAATTTATACCATACTCCATACAACTGTACAACAACTCACCCTTATGTAAAACTTGTCATATCAAACACTAGTCCATCTTTGCACTGTTTCTCCTTACGACCTCTTTTATATACCTGATATATATTTGTATTACTATAATTTTATATTTTATTTTTACTTGTACATATACATTCATATAATTATGCCTCATTTGACACCAGTCTCTTGCTATTTTTTCTACTTATTTTGAATTTATTATTACCATTTATAGTTTTGCTTTGTTATTATAATACATTGTGGTGTGTGAACTACTGTGTCCAAATAAACTTTATTGATCCACAAGGGAAATTAAGTCTAAGTCTAATAGTGCTGAAAAGTAGCTGAAATATTATGAGGAAAAACACTGTTAAATACTGTGGCACGGTTTCAACCTTTCTGAGTCACTCAATCTGGCCTCTTGCCCCTTCCAGCTGGGATGGAAGTCTTAAGGACCCATCGGGCTGTCTGTACCCACTGCGCGGAGCTCCCAGGGGGGTAACAGAACGCCCCCAAAGTGCCCTGCCCCGGACACAGATGTTCCGCCCAGGTGTGTTGTGATATGGGCCCGGTGCTGTGGAGGCTGTCTCCCTCCGCAGGTGTTGGCACAGATCACGTCTCGCTGTTCAGAGCTCGTCAGACATACAGCGCGGTTCATGTGGGCTGGCGGACCTCAGGGGGTGTGAGTGCACGAGCTGTCGTTATGGTGACAGGACAATGGGCTGTGACAGTGGGGTGGTATTTTGACTTTGGAATCAGACTATTAATGAACAGCTAATGGAAAGGAAAATTAAGGTGCAACTTTTTGTGTTAAAGGTCCTATATTAGACAAAAATGACTCTTGAAAAACATACCTGGAGTTGTGTTTTGTTTCATTCACAGATGTTTGAGTAATACTTTATTAGTGGTCTGTCTACATCTCCAAAGCTCAAAAGGCTTTGTTCCACATTGTGATGTCACAAAGCGGTAGTTTTCAAGTTAACGGCTACCTTTTACCTTTAGTTCAGTAGAAATTGGTAATTCAAGGTCTAAAATTATCCAAATGATTCTAGTGAACGTGTATGCAGTCTACAAACACAATGGAGCACTTCCTGTATTACCACATGACATCACAAGGTGGAACAGTGTTTTCTGTTTGAGAGAAGAACTCAGCCTAAACATGCAGGGCTTGTGTGTTGTGTGTATAAAATAAAAACAAATTAGAAGTAAATTTTAATCTATATTTGTGAAGACGCAATGCAATAAATAACATTTCCAGGTGTATCGAACTCGCCACAAACCATTTCACCACTATCATGAAACTGAGGCCATAATTGTTGTATTTTTGATTTCTTTTTTACAGATACAGATCACATGGCTCTGAGCTAGACCACTGGCAGCCCCCCATCATTATAATGAGGGTGCTTTGCTGTCCGTATGCCAAATTGGCTGGGGATAATGTTGTGTACGTTTTGTCCAGCAGACAGAAAAGACACGCCCCCCCCTTGGGTAATACACATGTGGAGACAAGCTGCTTTGCCTATGTTCCTCAGTATGGCATTAAACTTACCCAGATGCAACCCTGTCCACAGTAAAAATGGATGTTTTCAAGGTATTATTGCAATGAAAACACCTGTAATTGAATAAATCCAGGATAGACGTAAGTTTAATGCCATACTGTGAAACATTCTAGGCAAAACAATAACATATTCTTAGAGACAAGCTGGTGGCGGACCCTCAACTAGAAAAGTTTAAAGGTGCACTGTGTAACTTTTCTCGTGGAGGGTCCGCTTTTCTCCATGGACATGTAATTGTATTGTAGAAATCTAAGACTTTTAAATATATAAAGGATTGCTTACACCATAACACAACTCAGGCTCTAAAATGACACAAAATTGACTCTTGTGAGGTTTAATGTTGTTAACTCCTCAAAAACATACCTGGAGTTGTGTTTTGTTGTTTCATTCACACATGTTTGAATAATCCTTTATTATTAGCCTAACAGGCATTGTTAAAGAGCCAAAATAGGGATGAATTAAAGGTGCACTATGTAACTTTTCGGTTGAGGGTCTGTCACCGTCTTGTTTCTATGGAAATGTCATCGCTCTGCTTCAAATGATCCACAGTATGACATTAAACAGGTCTACATTTATTCAATTACAAGTGATTTTGTAGTTCAAAAATACCTAGAAAAACAGGCCTCTCCACAGAGCTGACCTGTAACCTGGTCTGGTTTGGTCTCCATGAAGATTTATGAAGAAAAAGGTTTAATGCCACACTGTGAAACATTCCAGACAAAGTAGGAAAGAACAGTTCCACAATGCACCTTGAATGTTATAAAAATTTGAGAAAAATTATGGTAAATTGTTAAATTATAAAATGGATAGAATTTTACTCATAAAAGATGCAATGCTATAAATAAAATCACCAAGAGCTCTTTTCACCACTATCATGACAATTGAGGCCATAATTGTTGTATTTTTGACTCTTTTTTACAGATACAGATCACATGGCTCTGAGCTGGACCACTGGCAGCCCCCCGTCGTCATAATGAGGGTGCTTTGCTGTCCGTATGCCAAATCGACTGGTGATACTGTGTACATTTTGTCCAGCAGACAGAAGAGACACACCCTCCTGGGTAATATGTCCAGTATAACCCAATGGGGCGCTGTGTCCAATCACAACTGCCCCAAACGAACTCTCCAGGAACCCCGAGCCGGAGCACGCCCTCTCCTTTCTCCCAAGTGCCTCATCACTTCAAAAGACCACTTCAAAGAGTCCGAGGACGGCCGTGTTTTCAGCCGGATCGGTCAGGATGCAGACAAGAGACAACTTTATTATGATTTTTTATTTATTTTTTTTTTATCTCAAAGGAAGTTTTTGCGGCAATAGAAAAATTATGACTAGTCCAAATTATGATTATGAAAGAATACATGATTTTTTTTAGGGTTTTCCTAACCCTAAAAAAATGAATTAAATAAAGCTACATACTTAGAATACTTTGCTTATAATGCCGCAGTTAAACAGTCATTTGAGAGCTCTGTACAGGTGTTAGAAGATAAAGTGACCTGTTTGTCTCCATGGAGATGTTATTGCTTTGCCTCTTGATAGACTTAAGTATTGCTTGTCTCTTGTATATAGCTGTGATTTTATATTTTGTTGTATATTTTACTACTTATTTTTCTATTTTATTTTGACTTGTACATATACATTTATTTTTATAATTATGTCTCATTTGACGCCTGTCTCTTGCTCTTTTTTGCTATACCATCTATTTTTGTTACTCTCTGTTATTATATTTTATTGTGATGAGTGAGCCACTGTGTCCAAATAATTTCCCTTGTGGATCAATAAAGTTTGAGTCTAAGAATGTTCCATGGTATGACATTAAACACATCCATCTGGGCATTTATTCATTATGGACGTTTCTATTGCTCAATAATACAGTAATTCTCTCTGTGAATAAGATTGTCTCTCCACAGATCTGACCTGCAATGAAGCCTATAGTTGTCTCCCTTGAGATAAGTGGGTTTAATCTTTACCATGGAACATTCTAGACAAAGCAATAACATCTCCATGGAGACAAGCAGGTGGCAGACCCTCTACTAAAAAAGTTATGCAGTGCACCTTTAATTTAAACTTAACCAAAGACGGGTTTCTAAGAAGTTGGTGTTTCCCACAACTATAACTTGTTTCTCGCTCTCGCAAACTTGTTGGAACATGGCTACTACAGAAAGGTGATGCCACAAAGCCAGTTACTTTCTTTCTTTCTTTCTTTCTTTCTTCTTTCTTTCTTTATTTGGATGGGACAGTGCATATTAATGAATGTACAGTTACAGTTACAGGTCAGATCTGTGGAGAGGGTTGCCCCTTCACATTCAGATTGCACATTTTTTGGGTATTTTGAACAATAAAAACACATGTAATTGCGGAACATTCCTTACAGAGGATTTCAGCACTCAGGAAGAAGCTGCTGGTTTATGCCTAATTATTTTTCACTAACCATCACATTTAAGTTATAAAACGTGAAAAGACAATACAAAAAAACTTTCAAGAAGTGTTAAGGTGAAATAATGTCTCAGAATACAGAAAATATTGTCTTCTTAAATTCTCATAATCCCCTAAAGTCGGCCCTATAACTGGGGGTGACGGGGCCAATATGTTTTAGTCAAAGGATTATCCTCGATCTCCAGAGGCCCCCAGTGACATAGGGGCCACTTAGGAGGAAGTTAAACAAAGCCCCTCACCTCCGCCCCCTCTCTGCACCCACCCAGCACCCGCTCTGCACCCCAGCACCCTAAACCCTGTGCAAACTCCCCATAATTACACAACAAAGCCACAATTAGCCAAACGTATGAACATTAGCCGCCAAATATGGAGCTGCCATTTATCCAGACAAAATTTGCATCTCATGAATTCTCTTCCGACGACGTTTCAAATAATTTTATCCCAGTTCTGATTTTATTTTCAGATGTATGCAGATAAATGCAAAGTGCTGAATTTAAATATGCATTGTAAGAAAGACCCTTCCAGTGAAATAGAAGGTGCCAACCCAGGCTACACTGGTTTTCACATTTCTCCAAATTGCTTGCGATCTGCCACATTAAACTGCTCATGCACTAATGTCTAACACTTTCCACTATATTGTAAATTGGCAGTCTTGATGAATACTGATTGGTTAAAAATAATCTAAAAAATAAAATAAATACCAGTAATTCTTAGTAGGCTGTAATGTTGATATAATATTTTCTTAGCATCAGAAAACAGGAATTCCAATGGACTTTTCAACATCAGGATGAAGTAATGAATTTTAAAAGGTCCTATTTTACACTAAATTTACTCTTGTGAGCTTTAAGACATGTTTTGTCATCAAAAACATACCTGGGGTTGTGTTTTGTTTCATTCACACGTTTGAGTAATCCTTTATTATTAGTCTGTCTACATCTCTAAAGCTTAAAATGCTCTGTTCCACTTTGTGATGAAGCAGTAATTTTCAAGTTAACAGCTCCTTTTACTTTTTGTTTAGTAGAGATTGGCAATTCCAGAGTTAAAGCTATCCAAATGATTCTAGTGAAAGTGTTTACACACATAGTGGAGCACTTCCTGTATTACCACATGACATCACAAGGTGTTTTCAGCTCGAGAGAATAACTTAACCTGAATATGCATTTGTGTGTTAAACATGTGTGAATAAAACTCAACACAAGTCCAGGTATGTTTGTGATGAGGAAACTACATTATAACATAGCAGTAATAGTATAGGCCCTTTGTTTTATTAACTGGCCCAGAAAAGTTGATTCTTTCCGAACTTTGAGGATGGTTCTAGTGTCCAAAATGTCCAAAAATCCAACATCAAAATGACCTGCATTAACATAGACTTCAGGAGAGGCATTATTAGTGAAGGACTCTCTGTATATGTGTCTGCGTCTAGCCTGTTATAAAAAAAAAAAAAAGTCCCATTCACCTAGATTATGTTACATTGCGACAATCAACAGACGTAGCCCTTCCAAACACCAGGGTTCTTTCCAATCAGACTGAAGAGTGAAAATATTGGCAGTGAAGAGGCATCCACTGCTAGTGATTGAGTGAGAGAAAAGATGAGTTATTTGTCGCGGCGAGATTGTGAAGGAGCAGGTAAAAAAAGGAAAAAAAAAGAACTTTGGGTCTTGATTGCGCTCCTGCTGTGAGTAGCAGCAGTGGACAGCAGGGCAGCAGAGAGGCCACATGTGACTGGGGGAAATCAATAGAGAAGGCAGTTACAGCTTAATGAGAGGTTCACCCGTCCAATAACTAAAACATGAGCTGATCTGATGGAAGAGAAATATCAAAATGAAAACAAACTGGCGTTTTTTTTTCATTGTATTTTTGTATTGATACTTTGCAGTCACATCACACTGGGGCGTGTTCTACATATACCTCTAGTAGTGGAATATGTAGGAGTTACCATGGACACAATGCACACATTAGCAAACACTGCCCATTTTTTTTGTTTTTTAAGATTGTCTGAAAATGGATTTAAAAAGCACATTTTTCAATACAAACATTCATGGTCCTGTTTAGGAGTTTGTTTTCAACAAAAGGTGAGAGCGACTAACTGAAAAACTGTCGGCTAATGCGAGTTCGCTGACTAGAGATCATAGAACTATAATAAAATGTGGAAGGTGAACCCAAGATCGCTTTGTATTCTTTTCAATAGCCTGCACTCATTGGCGCATGGGCCCAAAAATAAATTTCTCTTCTGCAATACTTCCTCAATACGGGCGAGCGCCTCCCACCCGTGTACATCTGTAACGTGTACGGAGCGTTTAGACCAATCAGAGTGAGAGCTGCTAGAGCGGAGCGAGCACAGGCTCAGAGCGGGGCAAGACTAAGTCTAAGCCTAAGACTTTTAGGTGCTCTGAGGATTTAAAAAGTTTTTAAAAGCTTTATGTTGTGAAAATAGAAAAGAATCCCTACAATCCCCACGGCTGCAGTTCCAATGGAGCAGCCACTAGTCGGTCTCGAGCTGGGACAGAGGGGGAATGCTTTATACAGTTTTTATTATAGATCCATGGTAGAGATAGACCGATATGTAACACTGTGGCCTGATCATTCATTCAAACCTTAGGACTGGCTCAAAGAAACAAAATTATTACCTTTCTATATAATAACAAAATAAGCTTTACTTTACATTAAATAGAACAAGCCGACACCTTGTTTTATTATTCTAGGCAGACAGAACTTGACTTTTAGGCAGTATCACTTCTGTTTTGACAAAAGCTGCCAGACCAATTTAAGTTTTCCCCGATTAGCATTTGCTTCAAAGTCAAAGTGATAGAAATGGAAAATGGAATTTGTGTATTGAAAAACTACAGTCCCTTATGAGAAAATCACACAATACTTTCTCACAGTTTTTTTTGCATATTTAACCTGCTTAGTAGTAGTAGTCGTAGTACTACTGTTTCTGGTATTGTTATTGGTAAAGATTCACTATGTAATTTTTCTAATTGTGGGTCAGCTAGCTGCTTGTCTTCATGGAGATCTTAACCCTTTGCCTGGGATGTTCTGCAGTACGGCATTCAACTTCTCCATCTTGCAGTTATCCAGTTGCTGTTTTTATTGCTACAAAAATATAATGAAAAACACGGATTGTTACTGTGAGCCTCAGATCTGACCTGTAACTTGGTCTGCTGGTATCATACGCTCTCCATAGAGATGGATAAGTTTAATGCCGTACTGTGGAACAATCCAGTCAAAGTAGAAAATATGTTACTTGCTAGACTCCACAGAGATCATGGAGTCTAGCAAGTGACATATTCTCTACCAGAAAAGTTACAGAGTGCATCTTTACTTAAAGGTCCTATATTACACAAAATTGTCTCTTGTGAGCTTTAAGTCATATAATGCACATCAAAAACATATCTGAAGTTGTGTTTTGTTTCATTCACACATGAGTAACACTTCATTATTAGTCTTTCTACATCTGCAGAGTTTAAAATGCTCCCTTTAAGCTTGCCGATGGACATTTTATAATAAACTCATTCAACAGGTATTCCCTCATTAGACACATGGACCTCCTCCTGTCCTTCTGTCCTACACAAAGCTGTGCATACTGAGGCTAAGGGGAGGTGGGTGTGGTTGTTTGTGGCCAAAAATAATGAACTGTATAGAGAGAAAGGCAGAGGAAGTGTGGGTCCCCCTTTTTTGTTTTGACTGTGAATTATGGATTTTTTACCATCTGGTCTGGCAGGGAGGGCTAGCGGACAAAATGATACGTCTGACGGATGACTGGGGCCGGAGAGGGGCGTGTCCGGGATCACTGCGCTATTGTGTGCTGTGATGGCTGGCTTATTCACAGCTGGGGCAGACCAAATTGTCCTTTTATATTCTTTTATTGAAGCCAGAGGGGGCAACGGGGAAAGAATGATTAACAGACAGAACAACAAGATGGACCTATTACCAAGCTCTCCCTCTCAATCTAGCCTGCAACCATTTATTTGGTTACAGCGGTGGTTCTGTCATGCAAATGCAAAAGAGGCTGTGCTTGGTTAACTGTGCCACAACTGGGCAGCCAGCGGAAAATTGCAAAGGAAAACATAAGCAGGTGCAGAGAAATGGGAACTGGCAAGAGAGAGCGCAACTTTGATTGGCTGTTAGCAAATACATTTTGAGGGCCACTATGTAAGTTTTGAGGTGGAGGGTTCAAACATTCTTTTCTTCATGGAGATGCTGGGGTTTTTTGCCTGGAATGTTCCACAGTATGGCATTTAATTTAACTCTCAAGACAAGCAGGACACATCACCAGGCCGACTTACAGGCCAGATCTGTGGAGAAGTGGGCCCGCTCACAGTAAAAATGCATGTCTTTGCAGTATTTTAGAGAAATAAAAACACTTGGAAATTAATAAATACAAGATATATTTGTTTAATGCCATACTGTGGAACATCCCAGACAAAGCAATGACATCACTATGAGACAAGCAGATGGCAGACCCTCCCCCAGAAAAGTTACATAGTGTAGCTTTAAGGGATGCTTTGCAGTGACTTCACGCTGGGGGTGTTCTACATGTATCTGTATGTGGGAATGCTCTGGAGTTACCATGGTGACACAATGCACACATTAGCACACACTGTCAAAAACGTTTTAAGACAGCCTGAAAACTCAAGAAAAAACACAACATGGATTTAAATAACGCATTTTCAAGAGCCTGTGATCAATATGAGCGTTGACCAGAGCGCGAGTCAGACTGCAGGTTACGGTGGGCCCAAACTGAAGCACAGGGGGACTGGTTTCAGCTGGAGAAATTGTCTCTGTTTGTCTTGGTGTTTCTCCTTCACTAATGATGTTTGGTTCAATAGGAGAGAAGACAGGCTCAGCTCTGGCCAATTCAATGACCACAGTGAATATTCTTTTTGTCTTTTGGATCGGATCGTCTGGTGGATTCGCCTGAAGCTCACTTTGGACTTCATCTGTGGACCTCACCACCGCTGTATGATCTGGTACCGCTGGTGTCACCACCACACTGGCATCAAGTACCTCTGGTGGAAATGAGCACATTGGTGCCGACTCTGATGGGGTCAGACTCTCCAAAACTCTGATTACAGTCAACATCGGTAGGAGTTCTATTGGTACATGGTCAATATGAGTCCCACCTTAGTTACATCTGGTACCAACGATTTCATCACCTTGGTAACATCTGGTACCAGCAGTGTCTCCACACTGGTAATATCAAGTACCTCTGGTGTCTCCACCTCACTATCTGCTACCTCTGGTGTCTCAATCTCAGGAGCCTCAGGTATGTCCAGCATTGCAGGTGCAGGTTCCTGGATAAATGAATCCACAAGATCTTGTGGCAATGAGTATACTGGTGCCGACTCTGATGGGGTTGGTTTTTCTTCTAACTCCTTCAGTCTCTCCAAATTACTCTCATTACAGCCAACTTTGGTAGGAGTTCTTGTGGTACACAGTCAGTAATGGAGTGTTTCACCCTTTCTTTCACTGTGGCCATTTCATATGTATCCTGAGGGACATCTTCTTGCACAACAGCCGTGGCATTCTTTGAAACCTCCTGTGCGTTTTCAGTAGCTCCCTCTGCTGGCAGATCCTGTGAGTGCACTGAGGAAGACTGGACATGAGTCGTGGATACGTCACTTAAGTCCTCCTGGGTGATTGACGGTGCATCTTTGCTTTCAGAAGAGACGTTTGTATCCTGAGGTTCCTCTACTTTAATCCTGTACCCAAATCCATTCAGGATGAGGGCTGCAGCGTTCTTTTTATCGTCCTTTGCACTGAAACCTCTGGCAGTCACAGTATTATCTCCAAATGTTAACTGCATGTGGTATATCCATTTCTCTGCAGTCCTGTCCACGTCTACCACAGTGTACAGAGGAGGTCTCGCTCTCTTAAGAAAAAACAGATCATTAAGGAAACTTATGGGGTTTTGATCCTCTTTGAACACTGGTGCGTCTGTACGGAGACCCTGGTCTTTCTTTTTCCCTTTTGGCGTTGGAACTTTCTCAGGGAGAGGCAGGTCAGGCAACAGGTATTTAAAGCCCCTCACCTATTCTAGGCATGTGGCATTATGGACAGGGCCCTCTGTTTTTAACATGGTAAACTCTACTGGCACCCAAAGTTTACTCCCAAGTTCAAAAACCTCAGAAACTACATGTTTGTAGTTGACATCCAGCTTGTCCATGCTGTGTGTTTGTGAGGTTTCCATTTGTAGTCTCTGATAGGTGATGGCTTTGTTTGCAGTGAAAGAGTGGCTGTCCCAGTCGCTTCCTTTGCTCTCAGTGAAATGTGTCTTGTGTCTTCAGAAGCAAGTCAACTAATGAGGAACAGTGTGGTGAGAGTTTGAGGTACAATCTCTAAGAATAGAATGTGCTGTGATGTGATACCATAACGTAACAGCATTGCATCAGAGATGTCACAGCAGCTGTTGCTATGGTAAACCCAGTAGCCTTTGCCAGTTGGATGGGTTATGTAATATATAAAGATGCCCAAGGGGTAACTAACTCCATTCTTACAGAACTGAAGAAGTTCCTTGGATGAGTGACAAAACATATTCACTCTTAAAACTGTTTCACAGGGGTCAAGATTACACAGACATGCATGCTTAATATATGTGGGCTTACCTCCCCACAGATCCGACCTGTAACTTAGCATGGTGATGTCTCTTGCTTGTATGGACATAGCTCATTTCAGTACTATGGAACATTCCAGCAAAAGCATTATAATCTCCATGCAGAAACGCAGGTGGTCGACTGAGCTCGCTGTTCACTTCTTGTTTTGCTTGCTCCATCTGGTGTCCATTTTGCAGCGCACCTCTTTGAACCCTGGAGGGGGGTCATCATCACCACCTCCACAGCACAGACCTGGAACCAGCAGTCGCTCATCCTCTTTCTCTCACTTTCCCATTCTTTCTCTCCCTCTGTCTAACCCTTCTTTCTCTCTCTCCCTCTAACCCTTCTCCCTCTCTCTCTAACCCTCTCTCCTTCTTTCTCTCGCTCTCTAACCATTTCTCTCTCTCTCTCTTTCTCTCACTCCTTCTCTGGCCTCTCTCTCCATAAACACAAGCAAATGACGCTTTCATTGCAATTAGGACGCAAAGACGTGGCTGTTTTCCAGACGCCCCACTGGCCTTCCTCTGCACCTCACATCTTTCACGCTGTAGCCATTAGCGTATTAGCCCGTCGGCGTGTGCTAATTGTTAACCTCGGAGGAAACGACAGTAGCACTAATGGCGGTGGCGTCAAGGATCAGACAGTTTACAGTGACCTGCGGGTGCTCAAAACAAACACACTTCCTCACCCTCCTATCGGGCCTTTAATGAGGAAACTTCAGAGACGACACAGAGTTTGACAAGATTGCACAACTATCAAGAGCTTATGAAGAGTACATAGGGTTAGCGTTGGTGACAAGATGCTATTTTGTTCAAACTAACAAGAAACATGCTGCTTTGGACTCCTAAGAACCACTATCTCGACAATTGAATTTGTAAAAAATAGATCTATTTCTGAAAACCTCTTTTATGATGCTCCAAAACACAATGGATAATTCCACTAATAGATTTTTATCTGGAAATTACAGCACTGAAGTTGCTGAAGTTTCTCCGATTGATACTGTACAGTGACATCACGCTGGAGGTGTTTCTATATACAGTAGCGAACACAGCCAAATAAGTTTTAAGATTGTCTGACGACTCAAGAAAAAATATTATAAATGTATTTAAACAACATATTTTCAGGACCCTGTGATCAATACGAGTGTTCGTGGTCCTGATTAGGCGTGAGTGTGACTAAATGGAATGCTAGATAGATACGATTTTAATGTTATGTGAGAGATTTGTTTAACAGGAGACTGAAAAACATCACAGATTTCTCCAGAATCAATTAGCAAAACTCAACTTAATCTGAGGTGAGAGTCCAGCACATCAATGAAATGTTGTTTTAGAAGGTAATTGTCAACATAATCATAGTTTATTTAACATCCATATTTTTCTATATTAGTTCTGAAATCTGCCTTTCCTAAATATCACAAATATCAAACTCTACACTCAACATATTTTGTTTCAGTACCAGTTTTAGCATTAACTAGAGTCTGAGTTTCTATTTTTTGACAATCTCACCTCAAACTACTTCACATGATTTGAGTGCCCTTACAAATCGTGTAGGGCACTACATGATTTGCAAGGGCCTTTTAAACAAAAACAGTTTAAAAAGTTCACACCGAGAATGTGATTTGAAGCATTCTTGCAAATTATCCTCGGAAATATCAAAGTTGGACAGAGGAGTGGAGGGACGATAGCAGCAGTTCAGGCAGAATATTTGATTTGGGAAACTGCAGAAGAGGAAGGCCAAGTTTAGCCTGGCCCGCACTGTTGACCCAGAAGCAATGTTGACATATTTAAAGCTTGAAGCACAATATAACCCCAGACCTTTTTGCTGTGAAAAGTGTCAAATTCCAGAACTATATGAGGCCTTCTTATGAGTTTGCATTTCTGTGTCTTGGTGCGATTAATAAAAGCAGTCAATTTTACACAACAACCTAAAATTATACTAAATGGGTATAATTTAGTATAATTTGTCAAATGCAGAGGACAAATTTATAGGGGTATAAAGTATTGCATAAGTTATAACCATATTTTTTTTTACTTAATTGTTAACAAGCTGAAACTACTCACATCAAACATACGGGAACTCAAGTCATTATTTCCTCCTTGATCCATTAATACAAAATCAGAATATTTCCTTTACTTTTTATATCATTTGGCCAACAAAACCAACAAGGCAAGTTAAAAGTTTAAAGAGCTTGGGATCAAACTTTGAAAACTTTGCATTTGTGCCCAGACATGCAAAAGGTCCATAGAAATATATGATCAAAAACTATGTTAAAAAGTAAACAAAGGAGCAACCCAATAGGCTGCTTGGTAACTACTGGTAAATACTCTACGCTATGTTTAGTATTTAGTATCTTAAAGTGCGTATGACAGGTTAGACTACTAATTTGTATTAAAACACAGTTAAGATCATTATATACAAGATTTTTGCAACAACATTCACACTTGTTTTCCCAATTTCAACATTTTTAGGTTTAAAATTTTACTTCCTGGCTGGAAATTGTGACATTACCATAGGGAATCCCATAACTGTTACCTACCAAAACTCCTCTAATGTACACAGAAATGATTATCTGACAAATACAAATATAAGAAAACACCTTTATTTTGTTCATGTTGAATTCTCCATAGTGTGATGTTATCAGTATGTTTGAACTCTCATATTTTTCAACTTTTCTTCACAAATTGGTTCTTGATTGGAGTAAAACTATAATTTATATGTACAATAGTTATAATCAAATTAAGTCAAAATTAGAGAATCATAAAAATCAGTTATAAACGCTTTAAAATCCTCATTGGTTTAACATTAGAACCGCGAGACAATCCTGAGCTCTATAATGTATGCATGCTATAATGAACTCAAGTACAGAGGTACATTAAACAGACTGCGCTTCGGGCAAAAATGTCTCAACCAGTTCACCGCTAAACAAAGAGACCCTGACACCAATGTAGTCCTCCCCACTGTGCCCCTGTCGACATTACAGCCTCTCTAGCTCTTATGATTTTAACATTTTTGGTCACGTTTCCATCTAGTCCATTGTTTTTTTCTTTTTAGTATGCAAAGTACAGCTCCAGAACAGCAAGAAGGCAAATATTACAGCGTGAGCTTTTATCCGTTCAATCTCAGCATGTTCTCCCTAAACATAAAGACGTCTCTAACTGATTCTGAACAGCTCGTCTACCAAGCCAGATTTAAATGCATATTTTGTTTTCTTAAGATAATAAGGAAATTATTTGTATTGCCAGTCTCCCCGCTGAGAATGTGATTTGAACAGTATTAGCATTCATGCAAATTATCTTGGGAAATATCAAAGTTGGACAGAAGAGGAAGGACCGTCCCAGAAGATTGGAAGGAATATTTGATTTTGGAAATTGGAAAGCGGAAGGCCAATTGCTAGGCTAATGCTAACTGTAACATGGTTTAAGACTAGACTAAAAAAATCACCTTTTCTTCCTGGAATTTAATGCTAGCTTGACACGATAGCTTGATGTTTTATTGCCATTACAGGGACATTATTTCTTTGAATAGGTTTTCACTTTAAAGGTGCACTGTGTCATTTTTCTAGTGGAGTGTCCGTCACCTGCTTGTCTTCATAAAGATGTTATTGCTTTGTCTAGAATGTTCCAAATCTTTCTATCTTGAGGGTGACAAGCAGATTACACTACTAAACTACATTGCAAGTCTGATCTGCGGAGAGGAGTGCCCACTCTCAGAAGGAATTCATGTATTTTTGAGCAATATAAAAGTCATGAAAAATGCTAGATAGATACGTTTAATGTCATACCATGGAACATTCCAGGCAAAGCAATCAATAATCTCCATGAAGAGGAGCAGTTGGCGGATCCTGCACTAGAAAAATTGCGATAATCAATAAATCAAATTATTTAAAATGGCCGAATACCCGACCAACAAGCGACTGTTTTGCATGTCTGCATCTCCCTCATGTATTTTAATGCACTGGTACCAACTTCATTACATTACACTTGACACATTCCTGTCCTCCTCCTTTGTTTCACCTCTTGTATGACATCGCTCTATTCTTTTATCAAGTCCTATGGAACTCTCATGTCTTTGTTTGGGACCCCCATACAATGCCTGGCCTGGGTCGTCCATCACCACTGTCAGTACCCCTCCAGACCCCCTGTCCCATATGCGGCTCTCCCATGCATATTCACAAGAACCCCTGTCCTCCCCGGAGCTTACCAAATGGCCCCGACCAGTGTAGTTCTTTCGTCAGTCAATATGAAAATGGGGTAATAAAGAGGGGCAAGAATCCATGTGGTAAAATCCCCAGAGGACAGGCACTAATTAAAGGGCTGCCCCGGCCAATGAACAGTTATCACTCACAGCTTATGTGTAAATACTGGATTGGTATAGGGCAAAAATAACAGTCTAGACTCTTTTGGAGCTAATCTAGCAATTTGTGTTTAGTACTAGTAAGTCCTATATATGTCGAGATGGTTAAAGGGCCCATATTAGGCTGTTATCTTGTGATATAATGTTACTTCCTCATTAAAATTCTACATATTTAGGTTGCGTTCTTCTCTGTTCTACCTTGTGATGCCATGTGGCAATACAGGAAGTGCTCTTCTGTGTTTTTAAACGACCTACACCTTCACTAGAATATTTGTGTAATTTAATCATTTCAGCCTTGCAACTGCTTATCTAGCTGTTAAGTTGAAAACTACCATAACATGACATCACAAGGTGGAACAGAGCATTTTGAGCTTTGGAGATGTAAATAAATAAATGTGTGAATGAAACAAAACACAAATATGTTCTATTGTCTGAAATAAGCAGTTAAAATTAAATGCTGCTATAGTAAATTATCGTTCCCATTTGTATTTGTGCCTGGGGAGTGTGTTACAGCTCCTGCATTCATTATGTTTAGGATGATCCCACCCCTTACACGCTCCGAACCCTGGCACATCTCCAGTCTGACACGCCTGGAATTTCTATATCCCTAAAGCTATGCGAAAATGAACTAATTTGTGAATGAAGTCAGTGCTGTCAATGTCACTCCTCCTTTGAAACACCTGAGTTTAAGAAAGGTGAGCCCATCAAAGCGCGCTGGCTAATTCTTACCAAGGACGAACGCCAGCCCTCCCCATTTCATCCGACTTTAATTAAAAGTCAAAACGGAAACTGCAAACTACACTTCGCCCTGTAACTCCTGTCTTCTCCTTTCCTTCTCTCATTTAATTGTGCCTGTCTTGCTTTGTTCCCAGCTGCTCGCTAAGAACCATGTTAAATCAAGAGCCACATCATAGAGGTTAGCTAATTACCACGCCTGATGCCATCTTGTTTGCCAATATGGAGATTAGAAGTATAGAAGGACATATGCTTCTGAGCGCTAACCCCAAGACCTCAAACACGTCTTGCGGAGCTAAAGTGGTTTCGGGAGACTATCAAGCACCCGCCACAAGCCTCCTGAATGCAATTACGGCTGGGGATTATGTCCCTCGCACTGCACCGGATCAAATTGGACACAGTGTGTGTTTCTGCATGTACTTTGAGGATTTCAAACATGATGTTGTTTCTGATATGACTCAATTTATCCAGGCTTGGAGCAGGACACAAAATATACTGTGTAATTGCCACAACTTTAGACCCACTTATTTTGACATTTAATTGTTGTTTTAGTTACAGAGCTGTGAAAATCCCAGAGCAGGCTGGATTTGGTCTGTCTGTGGGGAGTATTGCTTGATTCTTATTGGTTAAAAGTAAAGCAAAGAATTGGCAACAAGTGATGCAGTTTACAAACTATGATAAATTAAGGACGTTAAGATTGATCCCTGAGCAAACTATTTAAAAGGTCCCATATGTTGCATTATTCTAACTTTTAAGCTACTATTTTAAACCAGTATTTCTTTTTTTTTTTCATATTAAATTTGTGTTTATATCCATAATGTAAATCAGCCCCTTCAAAGCATACAAACCAGTAGGGGTTGCAAAAAGTTGACCATCTGGCAGAGAAAGAGGAAGTTTAAATGAGGCCAAAACAATATCTGATAGCTTTGAAGATTAGATCTACTTCGAGTACGCAGTTAGAATGCTAAAATGTCACAAAGGAGTACTTCCTGGAATATCACCGGGCAGAACCAAGTATTTTTGTCATTGGCTCGGGATACATGACAAAACTTTATACGTGACTAAATGCTCACAAAATTAAACCATCATATGACCTTTAATATTGCACGATTCATTTCACTCTCGGGCCGATGGTGAATTGCTGTTTGAAATAATGTTTGTTTTCTGTTTCTAAGCAACCACCTTGATACGTCAAACACACACTGCAGATATACTCAAGTAGCCTCTGGATGGGCCTGCAGTATGCCATTACGACTGGGGATTATGTTCCTTGCCCCTCACCGCGATCAGCTCAAATTGGCCACAGTGTGTGTTTGAGAGACAGTTTTTTGTGCATGTGGAAGTAGGAGTGGTCCCTCTGCCAGCTGATCCCCGCTCCAGGGCTCTGCTTTGAGGCTGCTTCATCAGGCGGACTTGGCATCGTGTATAGTTTGGTCGAGCCAGTGACAAACACCACAAAAGAGCCTCCATATTTAGTTTCCAGAGATGACGATGGTGGCGTTTTGGGATGTTTATGAGATGGGACTTCAAAAGGGTTCATTGCAGCGACGGAGGAAGTAAATAATGCATTATAATAAAGATGGAAGTTCTCCAGAGAAGTGCGCCGTCCTTTTGTGTGCGCTGTTATAGGTTGGTTGTATGGACTGCATTTTAATAGAGCTCTGGGGAGAAGTGCTTTCGAATTGGCTTCAGATAACAGTGGGTAACAATCAGGACTAGAGTGAGATGTGGGTCCATTAAAACTCCTCCATCTACAGAACATTAACTGAGTGACGAGAAGAAAAGGTTTCAGACTTTGAACAACAGGAAATAATATATAAGAATGCAAGAGTATTTTTGGAGCAGTATGTCAGTGCATGTGACTGGATTGCATTGTGTTTTTATTAGTCTACTAGTTTTTGCCATATGTAGACAGGCTACCAGGAATCTCTGAGTGGATTCAGAAGATGCTGTTCCCTTTCCTATCAATTATTTTACGCATAGTTTCGCGGATAGACAGAAAAGTAAATGGTAGGGATACTACAGATAGTATCCAGTGCCTTTCTATGGTGATATCCATTTTAAAAACATGTGGACTTTTCAAACATGAATATAAGAGCTGCACAATATATCGCAAACAAATCAAACACATTCATTGGAAGTTGATACAATTATCAAATCACAATGGCTGCTGTTATTTAGATACTAGAATGCCCTCTGCGAAGAACAAAATATCCTGTCTTTTTATTGTAAATCTACAAACATGTCTTGAAATCCATGGGTTCATATTTCAGTGTTCTGTCAAATGTTAATGTTCCTTGTGTTATTTAATTTATAATGTGTACTCTGAACAAATGACCAAATCCTATTTTTCAAACATTTCACAGATCTATTCACATTATTTTTCAAAGATTGTGTAGTCTTAAAGGTGCACTGTGTAACTTTTCTGGTGGAGGGTCCATCAAATGCTTTTGCTCTATGGAGATGTTATTGCTTTATCTGGAAAGTTTCACAGTATGGCATTAAAACTTTCTGTCTTCCTGGAGTTCAAACCAGACCGTTTACAGGTCAGATCTGTGGAGAGGCGACCCCGCTCACAGTCAGAATGCCTAGTTTTGTAGGTATTTTTGAGCTATAAAACTACATGTAACTAACACATGTAAGATAGAGCTGTGTAATGTCATAGTGCGGAACATTTCAGGCAGAGCAACGACGTCTCCCTGGAGAAAAGCATTTGGCGGACCCTCTAACAGAAATGTTACAGAGTGTGCCTTTAAACGTATCAAACTCTTTCATACAGCAACTTTGCACTATGACTATAATTACTCTAAAACATATTATCAATCAAACTGTGTCTTTGTCTTAAATGCATTACACCACATATAGTTGCAATAACTGAATACAGCCCTAGTTGTTGCTAAATTGGCACCTAAAATGATGCCAGTGATCATTACGACATGAAGGGGAAACTATTTAACAGCTGGGGAAAAAAAAAAAAAAAAAAAACCTGCCACGGACCTAAATCTGTCAGTCATCTCTTAATGACATCTCATTTGTCTGATTGCCTCTTACAGCTGACACTTGGTGAGAATTGAATTTTAACAGTTCTGGTGCCACAGCTCATAAATAAAACCCAACTAAAAATAAAGAGAAAGTAATTTGTGTGTTTAACAGGTGTACCACAGGGATACATATTAGGCACATTTGCTTTTCACACAATCTACTCACTAAAATCTGCCATTGTCATAAAATAATAAATATGTAGCTTTCCTTAAAACATCTTTAAACAAACTAAAACTATAGAAAACAACTAAACGTACCCAACTCTCCATTGTAAACAGGTCAATCATGCCCTTTTCTCTCTCACATTGATCTGAAATATATTAGGTCCATTTGCTTTTTGCACAATTAACTCAGTTAAATCAGTTAACACTAATTGAAAAAGAAAAGTTAGCTACTTTAAAGGTGCACTGTGTAACTTTTCTGATGGGGGTCTGCTATCTAAGAAGTATTTACTGAGATAGTATTTTTTGAGTGGAATGTTTCACAGTATGGCATTAATCTATCTAACATTTATTCAAATACAGGAGAATTTATTGCTAAAAAAACACCTTGAAAAACTGTGTGCAGGTAGCCTCTCCACAGATCTGACCTCTAACTTGGCCTGTTGGCATCTGCTTGTTTCCATGAAGACAGAAGTTTATTGCCATACTGTTAAAGCTTCTAAGCAACACAGTAACATCTCCATAGAGACAATTATAGGTAAAGTTATACAGTGCACCTTTAAAAATCTTTATACATCATTCACAATCATTTAATAATTTCTGAGCTGATGTGGAAAGCAAATAAATCTACTCAACTCTCCGTGGTAAACAAGTCACTCATGGCCTATTGTCTCTCTCATTGATCTGATTGCCTTTTACAGCCAACACTTAGTACGGAATTGAATTTTAATTAAACATGAGAAGCACTTTAGCCGTCTCACCTGGACCTCCTGGGGGATCCACACTCTCTCTACTCTTGTTCTTTTTGCCTCCTGCCCCTCAGAAGGGTCACATGTGCTCCAGGGTTAGCGGGGGCATTAGCGCTCGGTGGTAATCAAAGGCAGTGGATAGAGTGGAGGACGGGGGGCTAGAAGGGGAGAGGGGGTGTAGAGCGACTCGGCTGGGCGCCACATCAGCCTCCTCTGCACCCAGCGCCTTTTAATTAGGCTCCCAGCAGGGGCCCAAGCACGCACACAACCTACCCATCAGTCACTCACACAGATACACACACGTGTCAGGGAGAAACTGTCACCTTTCTGTGTTTTATTGTAGAACAGTGGGAATACTGTGCGACAAAATTGGTGTCAAGGGAAAGTGTGTTGTATTAGATTAGACGTGGCTAAAAATACAAATTCTCAGTTATTAAACTTTATGGTGTTTATAGTAGGACTGAGAATCACAGGGTTCGATACAATACACAATACGATACAAAGCTCACAATATGGCGATACATGTGATAATTGATATATTGTACATGATATATTGCTGTTTTTAAAAAACAAATACATTTTAGCAACAATATTTCTTTGTTAAACCATGAATTGTGCAAAGTTAATATCATTAAAATAATGAATATGTCAAGTGTATTGCATAAACACATTTTCTTCCACTAAAGAAGCACAAAATTGTAGTGTGATCACAGAAAAATTACTAAAATATACTAAAAAAATAATACTCTTGCCTATATCGATAATGCTGCCCACAATAACGATACAAAAAATTAGTATCACGATATATCGATATTTCAATATTTTGGCACACCCCTATTTTATAGAAATGTTAACAATGAGATTTCGCTCTTGAGAAAATAAGGCTTTTTAACGTCAGTGTCTAAGTCCTGTGTAATAGACTGAATACAATTATACAGACAGACAGACTCTGGAAGTCATTTGTTCCACACGCCATAGAGCTATACAACGCCTCTATAAATTGAATTCCTGATGTTATTGTTATTATGTATTGTTGCTGCCTGAAAAATGAATCTATCTATCTATCTATCTATCTATCTATCTATCTATCTATCTATCTATCTATCTATCTATAATTAATACAATTTAGGAGTACATGCAGCTACTAGTTTGCATAAGAAATACAGACAGATAGGTCACAAGCAGGAGATTATAGTACCATGTCTGGATGAACAGAACAAAGGAATTGATCACTGTGGTCTGTCACCTGTTCAGGAGCACACAACATGTGAAACACAACGTGAAATACCACGGCTAAGATGTGTTAAAGTGGGGATGCACCAGTCTGATACTGGTGCAGATACTCAAAAATGTGATCTGAATCAGGTATCGGTATCATCTTCCAAATACTGGAGCAGTCGATATCCTGGTTTGACCTCCACATTGGTGAATAATAACTTACTGACCGTAGCTGGTACAGAAAGTCTCAGAATGTTTGAACTTTTATTTATACAAAGTCGTTCTATAGTTACCTGAGCGATAAATAACAGCTACAGTATATAATGCATTTAGATCAGTTTTGTCTGTTTTTTTGTTTAAAGGTGCATTGTGCAGCTTTTTTGCTTGTCACCATGGGGATGTTATTGCTTTGTCTAGAATGTTCCACAGTATAGATTAAACCTACCTGTCACGAGGGAGACAAGCAGCTTACAGCTCTACGCTACATTACAATTCAGATCTGTGGAGAGCCGCCCCTATTCACAGAAGGAATTATTGTATTTTGGGGCAATAGAAACACCTGTAATGAATAAATGCTGGACAGATATAGTTAATGTCATACTATGGAACATTCCAGGTAAAGCAATAACATCTCCATGGAGACAAGTAGGTAGCGCAGCATCCACCAGAAACGTTGCGCAATGCACCTTTAAAGGAAATAAATGCTTTTTTCAGTCTCTGCACTGGTACGTAAAACTGAACTACCTAAATCAGTATCAGAACTGAAAAAGCTGGATCGGTACATCTTTATTTGAAAGTAGTTGAATAAGCCAGAAAAATATGTAATAAAATACAGTTACAGTAACCTTTCTATCACCATGGAGTCCAACCCAGGCCACGTTACAGGTCAGAACTGTGGAGAAGCAATCCTCCTCACAGTCAGAATGCCTATTTTTCTAGGTATTTTTGAGCTATAACACCATCGGTAATCAAATAAACATAAGGTAGACCTGCTTAATGTCACACTGTGGAACATTCTAAACAGAGCAATAACATATCCATAGAAACAAGGTACCAAAAAGTTACATAGTGCACCTTTAACCAGGACTTAACCAAGACTAACAGTGAACCTCACGGGGAAAGCTGTTCACATACCATAGACATGCAATTTCACTTGAAGACCCTTTGGGGTATTGGAGGCTCAGACTATGATATGTTTTCTATGAGTGAGTTTTATTATTACCTTATGAAATGGTAAAGGCCAAAGGGGGGACATGACTTACAATCTCAAACCCATAAAGTCATAACACATCATCTTTGCTTGTGATCGAATCATAAACAGCTTTTAGATTCAATTAAATTACTCTACCTTTAAATTCTCTCTCTTTCTCCCTGGAGGAACATTTTTCTATCTCTGTTTTTATTCTATTATGATTCATCTTTATTTAGTTATCACCACGTAGCTCCAAGCCTAAGTTTTAGTGTTGGTGCTCATTAGAATTATTGATTTGGGTGAAATCTACAAACACAGCTCCCCATCTGCCTGGGCGCTCCAAGACAGTGACATTTGGTCAGTAACCTTTAACCTCACTGATAAATCATGCCAGGGAAAATGAGAATTAAGATAAATAAATACAGATATTATGTTGTATTACTCCATATATTTGTCATAAACCAATTTTCTATTTAGGCACTGGTGGTTCACTTCTATTTAAACCTCTTTGGGCATTGCAACACAAAAAAATGTGATAATTTGTGTTAATAAATGAATAAAATAAAGTGCTACTATACTAACTATAATTCAGAATCAACTATTTGGGGTGATAATGCACATCAGCTTTTAGAACAATAACAATAATTCTATTTAAGCAACTGAAACCAGGAGGTAATGCAGGTTTTAAATATGTAGCTTCACCACACTCATTCTGCGTTTTTCAGCAATGAGTTTTTTAATTTTTTTTTTTAAAACTGAAACTTAAATTTACACAGCGTTAAAAAAGTGAAAAAAGAAAAAACAACAAAAACAAAAACAATAGTTGTTCCATTGTAATTAAAGCTATTTCAATGCTGGTTTGCTCAAAAAGTGACTTTATACCAGCACAAAAAGTCACTTGAGAGAGAATTAAAGTGCTGTCAATTCAGCGTTACTTAACAAGAAACAACAATACTAAGGTGACCAAGTACTTTATAATGAATGCACACTTTATTAATTAGCCTTAATTAATAAAGCATGAGCAGAGGCTTAATCATAATAACAAATATTTTATTAAGAATCATTATTAACAGACAATTTGTTCATTTTGAATTAAGTCTTCATGCTTATTATAGCTAATTAAGATGTAGTTACTATGTAGTGGTAAAAGGATAAACCTTGATATTCCTTTAAGTAAAAAAAAAAATGTAGTTGCGGTCATCTTTTCTTCTCTTTTCTTTTCTTTTGTCGACCTTATTCAATAAACCCCCAATAATCCACAGACCAACTTAACGCAGTGCGGTTTTACAAGCTTCACTCCATAAACTCCTGACCTGCTCCTTCTGTTACTGCTGACAGGATGGAGAATTATCTGCTGATGGAGAATGAAACTGTGGTAACATCTGAAGGTCACCGTGGAAGAGTTTGATCCATTTAATTTAAGTCACATTAGAGCAGGATTTGCTATGACTGTGGAGGATATCGGCGCACATTTCAATTTACCTGCCTGCTTTAGCGGGAACAAGTCATTTCCACGGCACGTCCTGGGGGATTCTGGAGTTTGAGCGTTCTAACCGCCCTGGTGGGTTACGCCATGTGCCCCTCGCCTCGCCGCTCATCTGTGTAATGAGGAGAGAGGGCTCCATGTCTTCACTTACTCTGCCATAGGGTCTGTCTGAACCAGTGAGGTGGGAGTTACGAGTAAATAGCAGCTAACTGAAGTGAGCCAGGACGTAATAATAATAACAATGTGTTTAGCTTAAGTTCAGTGCAAAACGCAAAACATGTAAAAACGCAGTATCAGTATTCAGTGTCATCTATATGTGTACAGATTTAACTTCTTTTATTCAAGGTTCTATATTACGCAAAATTGACTCTTGTGAGCTTTAAGCCAGACTGTTGTTACCTCATCAAAAACATACCTGACATTGTGTTTTGTTTCATTCACACGTTTGAGTAATCCTTTATTATTAGTCTGTCTACATCTCCGAAGTTCAAAATGCTCTGTTCCACCTTGTGATGTCATGATGCGGTCGTTTTCAAGTTAACAGCTACGTTTTACCTTTAGTTCAGTCAAGACTGGCAATTCCAGGGCTGAAATTATCCAAATGACTCTACTGAATGTGTATGGGGTTTAAAAACACAGTGGAGCACTTCCTGTATTACCACATTACATCACAAGGTGGAACAGAGTGTTTTCAGCTTATATATGCTGGACTGATGTAAAATCATGATGCATATTTACCACAGGTACCATCACACACAAACCAAATAACAATTAGAAAAAACATGAATTCAAACATACCCAGGTGGTTCACATGTGTTGCTCAAGAACACAACAGTAGCACTACACCAAAAAGATTCACGGTAATAAGCAAAAATCTCTCCTACAACCACCTAAAAATAAATAAATAAAAATACTGGCTTCAAAATCATTACATTGCAAAAACAAATATAGTTAAAGTCAGCAAGGTCGTAACTGCCCAGATCTGCACAGTCTCTTGTTTCAGGTTGATTGAGTTTTCAATTAAACCAAGGAGATTCGAGCATTTTTTTTAGTTGGCACAGCATTAATGAAATGGTAGTATAGATATAAATATATATATATATATATATAGAGAGAGAGGATGGACAAATGCTTTCATAAGAAATCAGATGGTTTGGATGGCATTCAAAGTCTGCACTTCAAATGGAGATTGTAGAACTTGGCACAAAAAGAATATAAGGAAATTGCCATTCTCCTAAGCAGCTGTTGTGTACAAAATGAGAAAATTATATTGTACTTTATAATGTGTTTAAATTGAGAAAGTAACCTTGAAGCATATTTAAAGTTGTATGTCTTTAGTCAACTTTGTTTTTGGAGGCAATTTGGACAAAACAATGATACCAGCACTAGGAGTATTTTATATTTCATACATTTGACCAAACTGTGTCCCCATGTTCAAATCAAAAAGCAATTCTAACGCTGACTGAATGGTCATTACCTAAACCCCGGCGTATGCAGCCAATCATGAGTCGGTGCTAGTGTAGCCTCTGCATCTCACTGAGTGAATTCTGGAGGCTCTGAGCTTTCACATGTCGATATACTGAGAAAAACGTGTCTGTGTCCTCTATCTGCAGGCAACATAGTTTTTTTTAACCAATTTTACAAACATTCTCAACTATAAAGTCTCCATGGAGGTGTTATTGCTTTGTCTGTAATGTTTCAGAGTATTGTATTAAACCTATTACCTCTCTTCATGAAGACCAAACCAGAACAAGTTACAGGTCAGATCTGTAGAGAACCCTGCTCACAGTCAGAGTATAGAGACTCCAAGGTCAAGGTGGGAAACACCTCCAAAGGTTGTGGAGAATGACCGAGCCAAGGTCCTGTGGGACTTCCAGATACAGACTGACAGAACCAACCAGACATAGTGGTGGTGGATAAGCAACAGAACAAAGCCGTGGTGGTGGACATTGCAATACCAAGCGATGGTAATATCAGGAAAAAGGAACACGAGAAACTAGAGAAATACCAGGGGCTCAAGGAAGAGCTGGAGAAGGCCTGGAAGGTGAAGGCATCAGTGGTCCCCGTGGTGATCGGAGCACTCGGGGCTGTAACCACCAAACTGGAGGAGTGGCTCAAGCAGATCCCAGGAAAAACATCAGACATCTCAGTCCAGAAAAGTGCAGTACTAGGAACAGCAAAGATACTGCGCAGAACTCTCAAGCTCCCAGGCAGAGCAGTGACATCTCCATAGAAACAAGCAAGTGACAGACCCCCAACCAAAATGTTACATAGTGCATCTTTAAAAGAAATAATTTAATAATGAAATACATAAATAAATGATCAAATTCATCAAGAGAATTAAGGATAAGGTTACTCAAATATGGCTGTGTTGCTGTTTGGGATTAGAGCTTGTTCTTTCCCGTGGCCTTCTGCTGTTCAGATCAATACCACATGTTGTCTATGATGTCCCAAGTGTAATTACCCGAATGAGCTCTTTATTTAACAGAACAATAAGATTTATGGATGTTGAGTAAATTTAAAAGGGTTTATTGGTACCACTAAACTATTATGAACTATTATGTGGTAGAGTTAGCAGCTGCCATACACCCCTGCTGTTTCTCTTGCTGAGGTGAAGCAGTGGGGTTCCACTTTTCTCTTTCCTTCAAAAGTCTCCTGTATATTCTATATATTTAAAGGTGAACTCTGGAACTTTTGTGGTTGGGGGGTCCTTTGCCTAGATGGTCCCGTTTAGGTGTTTCATTTTCATCAACATAAAAGGCTGAAAAATGGTCGGCTAATCCTGGTGACTTACATTTTATCTGACAGGCACTTGTAAAATTTTGGAGTATCTGTACTTCAATTAAGTACATTTTGCAGTTTTTTACTTTTTACTCTTACTTCACTACATTTGAGAGCAGGTATTGGAATTTTTTTAATGAACTGAAAAGTAACAAGTATTTTTCATATATTTTGAAACACTCTGGTAAGACTTAAGGGTTTATTTTAACACTTTCATAGTTTGAGCAGAAATATACAAATAAAAACAGCTAGACAATTTAAAAATCAATTCAATGGCTCTCTGTTAAATGAAAATAGCATAATTCAATAATTCTTTATGAACTTCATAGATCTCAAAATACTTTTGCTTTTTACTCTCAAGCTGGTATTTTATTTACTTTTCTTAAAAAAATCTACTTGAGTATTTTTTGCTCCTATATCGGTACTTTTACTTAAACTGAGAACTTCTTCCACTACTGCCGAGCTTCAGACAGAGCAGTGCCTCCAGTAAGCTTTAAGTAAGAAAGTATAAATAATAATATACAATGTTTTGAAACTAAACATTCTTCTGAAGTAGCCTATCGCATCACATATTCTGCTCCTCCAAAGCCCCTCACTCCGGAGCGTGTGCTGATAGTGCAGGATGGGTCAAGCGCAGGGGCTAATAATGTATTGAGCTGTGTCCAGGAGGTAGGGTCAGGGAGGGCAGGCAGGGGGGACCAGCTGGGGGACACCTGAGCGCCGATGGGGTCAGAAGTCCCCTTCACAGTCCCTCATAACCCCACGGTCCTCCACAGACACACACACTCATGCTTCCATACTTCTGGGGACATTACATTGACATTTATTTCCTCGAGTGTTGTGTTTTGATACTAAGGAATAGACTTAATAATACAGATTTCAATACCACGATAATTAAAAAACACTTTTTACACAGTAGAATGTGATTTTCAAAATTAAATCGTAGTACTTTCTTTTATATTACCATGTAGCTGTATCCGTGTAATCCCTCAGTTCAGATATGTTCCGTAGTGCTCCATGGGCGTATACTAGTCTATGTGCACTTACACTATGCATAAAAGGTTTAGTTCTGTCCTGTGAATGTGACTTTTTTTTAATACGATACCTGTTCAAATGAGTATCTAGTTTCAATACTAGTTTTAGTATTGATTATCTGATCCCTAAACATAGACACTACTTGTCTAATCTTAACATAAACCCTAACCTTTACCTACTTTAACCCATATCTGAACGTTAATCATATTGTTCATGTAATAATAGAGGATTAGGCAGGTCCCTATGATGTGAGTGTGTATAGCGATTTTAGTCCCCACAGAGGCATAAATACATACACACACACACAACAGACAGTGATGGCCGTTAGCGTAGCTTCATTCATTTCTTTCCGACGCTTCCCTTTGTCTCTCTTCCGAAGCGTGGCATTTGGGAATTACTCAAAACATCGCCTCCTCCTGCTGACTCCAGTAATAACACAGACTCATTTGAGAATGTCCCAGAGTGAGAACAAAACTGACACGATGTAATAATGTCAGACTGGGAATGAATTCACGAGAAAAGTGACAAAATAGGGCTTTTTGACAGACATTTAACTTATTACTTAAAGGGCAAATATTACGCTATTTTCTAATCTATGTTATACTGTAATGTTGTTTCCTCGTCACAAACAGACCTGGAGTTGTGTTTTGTTTCATTCACACGTTTAACACACAAATCCTGTATATTTAGGCTGAGTTCTTCTTAGAAAACTAACAGAAAACGCTCTGTTCCACCTTGTGATGTCATATGGTAATACAGTAGATGCTCCACTTTGTTTTTAAACTCCATATTTCACTAGAATCATTTGGATAATTTCAGCCCTGGAACTGCAACTCTGAGTGAAGTTTGCCGTCACGATAATGCTAGCAGCAACTAGCATGCTAACAGTGCACCAGCCTTAAGAGTTGCTTTTACAGTATATCTGCACAGGGGCAAGACATAACTACTTTATTTCTTAGCATGAAAAGAATTGGTAAAGAGGTAAGATGAACAAAAAAAAAGCATTTGACTGTAATTCTTGATTTTGATGATTTAAAATCAGTCGGCGAAGTTTAAAATCTAATGGGTTCTGACATTAAACCTCAAGTCAACATAGTTCTCCATTTACCAAACCTTTCTGAATACAATTTGTGTGTAGGTCTGTCACGATAATTTCTATATTGACTGATCGTTCAAAACATGACAGATGGAACAATAATTTTTAGGGGTCAATATTTATCATGTGCACCTTTTCTTTGCACTAGTGGGACATTTTTAATATACTTTTTTCTGCAATATGATAAGATCTGAGCTGATGAAGGCTGAATTATGAACTAAAACTATGAACTAATTACTTAAAGGTGCACTGCGTAACATTTCTAGTGGACCCTCCACTATTTGTCTCCATGGAAATGTTATTGCTTTGTCTAGAATGTTCCACAGTATAGATTAAACCTATCTGTCAGATCTGTGGAGAGTCGCCCCTATTCGCAGAAGGAATTGATGTATTTTTCAGCAATGGAAACACCCGTAATGAATAAATGCTAGATGGAAATGTTTAAAGTCATACTGAGGAACATTCCAAGGAAAAGAATGACATCTCCATGGAAACAAGTAGGTAGTGGACCCCCCAACAGAAAAGTTGCAGCTGTAAGTGTTGCAATCTGCTGTTTACTTATTGCAGCTGAACAATATTTAACAATATTGTACATTACAATACTTTTTTTTGGGAATAATTCTGCTTTATGATTTAGTTTCAATATTATCGTTTTTCGTCTATAATTACTTCAGCAATATGTCCCACTTCAAAATTACTGTGACAGGCGTATTTGTGTGTCCACATATCTGGACACTAGACAAAGGTTTTTAAGGCATGTCCCGCAGATTCTCCCACATGTCCACAAACAAAAGACTGTCCCCGGAGCCCCCATTGACTCCCCTGATGTCCAAACTGATCCGCCCCCCTCATCTACGCATCTACGGGACCCCCACTCCTCTCTCTGCATTTCACTTCCTCCAGCTGCTCCTTTCTTTAACCCGTCCCACCACACCCATCACCAAAGCCCCCTCCTCTTCCTCTCCGGGACCCAGGTGCCACAACTGAACCAGACTGGGGGTAATTTGGACCAAAGCTTAACAACAGACCTGCCCCATCTTATTAAAGGGGGGGCTCTAGTCTGGACATTAACCACTGTCTCATTAGGTTGATGTGGAAGAAAGACAAACATAACGAGAAGAGGTGTAATGAGCAAAAACATCTGATCTCAGCTGGCTTCAAACAAAATGCTCAGGTGAGGGAGCGGGGGCCCTTGGGGGTCAGGGCCAAAGCCATGGGACGCCCCTCTGGATCAAGTGGGACAGAATAGAGGAGTGGAGAGGGGTGGGGAGGGTCCACTGAGGGAATCCAAGTTCAAGCACGTACGAACAAGATGGAGAAATGTCAATAGATGCCTGAAGGGAGGTTTTCAAGTTAAGTCAGCCATGAATTTGGGAAGTGGGGAGTAAATTTGGAAAAAAACACTCATTTACATTTTTCAGCTTTTGCGATTTTGCTAATTGTGTCCATTCAAATTGCAATTCCGATTCTTAATGCGATTTATCTTGGATCCCCTGGAAGTAGAGGTTAAATGGAAAAACATATTGCAAATGTTTAGCTGTGCATATGACTGAAAGGTTTTTCTTATGCACTTCTCTCATTTGATGTTAATTTCATGAAGATTATTTATGTTTTGATTTGTTTGTATTGTGATTTTAATGACTTTCTTATTCCATAAAGCACTTTGAATTACTTTGTGTACGAACTGCGCTATACAAATAAACTTGCCTTGCCTTGTTGTTTTAGGGATATGCTGAATTAGAATAAAAAGTACATTATTTGAATAAAAACTAGGCTGTTTGAAAAGTGCTGCAAAAAGAAAGAAGTGGTGCTGTTTGTGAGCTGTAGTGGATACTTTCATGCAATACTTGAACCTCAACTGTGACATTTAAAGACACGTTTTAGCACACTGGAGTGATAAAAATATGATCTGAAAAATGCCAAACATATCGAGTGTTGTAAAATAAATTGTAGTAGCCCGAGAGTTGAAGAGAAGAGGCAATGACGCTGAGTTCTAATGCAGAAACTTATTTACCATCTGAACCCAGGACCGTCAATACATTATCGTAGCACATAGGGTTGTCCATTCACGTCTAGTAGAGTCCAGTCTGGCAATGCTTCCATTGTAGGGAGTATTATAGCTCTGATGATGTGGGCCAAGATAACAAGGACAGAGAGGGGTGAGTACACACAGAAATTTTAAATGTGTTTCATATGTTTAGGAAGTGTATAAGTGACACAGTAAGAAATGTCTACAGAAAAAGCTCATTTTAATGTTGTCAGTTTTACCTGAACATTAAACGTGCGCTATGTAACTTTTTGGTTGGGAGTCCGTCTTCTGCTTGTTTCTATGGATGTGTCATTGCTCTGCCTGGAAAGTTCCACAGTATGACATTAAACAGCTCTGCCTACATTTATTCAATTACAGGTGGTTTTATAGCTCAAAAATACCTAGAAAAACAGGCATTCTGACTGTGAACGGGGTCGCCTCTCCACAGATCTGACCTGTAACTTTGTCTGGTTTGGTCTCCATGAAGTAGAATGGTTTAATGCCATACTGTGAAACATTCCAGACAAAGCAATAACATCTCCATGGAGAAAAGCATTTGAAAAGTTACACAATACACCTTTAAATGGAAAAATACATATGGTAAAACAATGTGAAGAATAATGTTCATTTTATGGACAAAGGAATCAAATGTGTATAAACAGTGTGACTAAGAATTTAACACAAAGTAAATAAATACATTTGTTTTATTAATACAATTATAATCTAACTCCACAAAACTCAGTGAGCAAAAGCATGACGTAATGTAACTGAACCACAGCTGGTACAATGACAAATTATAAAACATATTGGACAGGATTTTAAATGAGAGATTTCTCAGCTCATCACCATCTCATGAATAGACAAATAAGGATGTAATTATTTAACCGGTGCATCATACGTTTGCACTGAAGCTACAAAAACAATGGACCTTTTTTGTTAACACCTAAAGTTCATTAGCTGCTGTGTGATAATAATTAGAGTAGAGCACGCATTGTTATTGTGGAAATATTTGCTCCAGATGCCCTTACAAATCAAGATGATGACTGTACATTCTGCCCATCACCTTTCTGCTTACATGATTTCACTTTGAATGTTTCCTACTTAGAATGTAATTAAACTGGTTGGATCTGCTTCAGTTCATTTACGAAGTGTTTCACAAAAAAAAAAAAAAAAAAAAAAAAAAAATCCAAACAAAACAATAACAAAAAAAAGGTAAAAAAAAATAAAAATAAATCCAAACAAAACAATAACAAAAAAAGGTAAAAAAAAAAAAAAAAAGCCAAACAAAACAATAACAAAAAAGGTAAAAAAAAAAAAAAAAAAAAAAAGCCAAACAAAACAATAACAAAAAAGGAAAAAAAAAAGCCAAACAAAACAATAACAAAAAAAGGTAAAAAAAAAAAAAAAAAGCCAAACAAAACAATAACAAAAAAGGTAAAAAAAAAAAAAAAAAAAAAAGCTCAAAGCCACAGCCCCACAACTTCTATATACAATAAGTTAGAATGTTTCTAGAATTTAGAACCACAGTTTCAATCCCATTTTAATAGTTCCCATTTTTTAGAATTTTTTGTCTGTTTTGTCTATTTATGGATTACCTGTTTGTCCTGTTTTTAGTTTGTTATATTTTGCTTTATTTTTTGTCAGTATAGTTTAATCTTTGGTTCTAATTTTTTGTTGAATGTCGTTATTGTTTTTATTTGTGTTTATTGTTATGCTGATGTTCTGTTTGGTTGACTAAGATTGATGTATCACAGAAACTATGAATAAAATGTTTAAAAATAAATAAATGAATAAAAAAAGATGAAAATACCATACTCTGAAACATTCCAGACGTTTCCACACCCTGAATATAACACATTTTATTCATATCACTACATCAAAAACCAAATAATTTCCCTTGTGGATCAATAAAGTTTGTCTAAGTCTAAGTCTAAAATGTACAACAACAATATATAAAACAATGTTATCATTTAAAATCTATTATAAACTCACTTTCTAAATTGTGCCAGAGAAACTACACTGAAAGTTCACTGTAACATAAGCAGGTACATAGTGATATCTGCAGGTACATGGAGTTCTGATCCCAGCCACTTTAGAATCTCCAAATCCAAAAGGTCAGAAAGTGAAAAAGTTCACCCTGCTCCACTGTTTTTAGATCTCTGCGGCTCTGCCTTGTTATTCCTGGAGTGAATCGTCCACCTGCCCGAAAATCCAGGGGCACTTTTGATCCTTTTCATGCCCGGTGCCATCAGCCTGAGAGGGGCAGTGCCTGGTCACTCGCAGAGAGACGGTAATGATGTGATGGCAGAGCTGACAGGTGAGGAAGAGAGAGAGGATGTGAAAAACCTTATGCAATTTTCACAATGGTAATGGCTTGGTTATTATGGGATATTACAGCATGTATTTTACAATGCTTTTAGCACTAGCTCCTTTATGTATTTGATACTGGCGTCCCAAATGTATAGTTTAATGAAAATGGAAGGATTCAATTCAGAAATTCTGTAGTCGAGATGGAAATTACCAAAAATGATTCTTTCCTGGTGCTGAGAGAATTGGTTTAATAACTAACATGTTAAAGGTGCATGATGTAACTTTTGTTGTGGAGTCCACCACCCGCTTGTCTCCATGGAGATTTATTACTTTGCTTGAAATGTTTCGCAGTATGACATTAAGCATTTTCTTCTGACATTTATTCATTTGCAGGTGATTTTAGCACTTCTCATACAAAGTAATTCAAAGTGGTTTACAGAATAAGAAAGATATTAAAATCACGATACAAATAAATCAAAACATAAATAAAATTCACATTGAAATTAACACAAAAAGACGAGTATAGAATTAAAAAAAAAAAAAAACAACAGTGAGAAAAAACAGAGTGCAGGATAAAAACATGCCTCGTGTAAGCGGGCTTTCCACAGATCTGGCCCGTCACGTGGCCTGGCATCACCTGCTTTTGTCCTTGGAGTTAGATAAGTTTAAAGTCATACTGAGAAACATTCCAGGCAAAGTAATACCATTTACATGGAGACGATCATGGGCCAGACCTTCAAGTGACACAGTACACCAAGATTAAAAAGTACAAGATTCAGACTGACATTTTTTAATCAAAACAATAAGCACTACTAAGAAGTCCAAAAAGTTTCTACATTATTCAGTCAGGCTGTTTGACAACCTCAAGCTGCTTCTTCTGGTGTATTAAAAAGTAAAAGTATGAGATTTTCGTGTGAGACAAATCAAAGGAACTGAGGAGAAAAGTTAATTTGATAAAAATAAACCACAAAATATGCCTGGGTTTTTAAAAATATGTATTGCAGTAGTTTACAAATTCAACACTGACAGATCATACCCAGTCCGGTGAAGCAACGTGGGCTTTAAAAACATGAAGGAGCTGAATTACATAATGCTGATGTAAAAAGGGGCAATCTCCCTCAGGTTGCAAAAATGAAAACAAAACATAAAAACACCACACATCTGATTACTCAAAAACTAATCAACTCAAAAACTAATCAACCATCAATAATAAAATGTGTCCTTTACCCCAGTTTCTCTTTTATGTGTTAATATTTGTTTACAGTATAGACACGGAAAGTGCTATGGTAACATTTTTCAGTGTGTTTGGATAATTGATTATTAGATGAAGGATGTGAAAAGCTTTCCCTTCACACTGACGCCACATTCTCAGATATGTAATGGATTTGCCGTTGTGTCCTCATATCACTTTATAATATCATGTTTTTAGCACAGTGCAGTTTGATTTTTGATACTAAACATGTTATTGTAAATGGTAGGTCATTTTTGTTTTCATTTTTTGTTAGCGTTATCATCATTACTCAATGTATCAGCTATTATAGGAACATTAGCACTGAGGTTTCATTTTACAACATTTTACAGTACAGCCTGTTTGGTTAAGTTAGGTTAGTTTAGTTTATTTACCATTTATAATAAAAAAAAAACATGCTGAAAAAACATGTCCAAAAAGCTCAAAGTCCAAAGAAACAACGTTATGAACAAACATTTGACAATCATTACAGAAGACATTTATTTTGCTGCAGTCATACACCACAGCGACAAAATGAAACTGTGAAATAAACAAGATACAAAGATTAAGACGCCATAATGATGTTGATGTTCTTTAACTTTCTTTTAACTTTTTTTTTTTTTGGACAGGTTGATGTCAGAAATGGCGTACATACCAATAAATACAATGTTTATTAAAGGTGCACTGTGTAACTTTTCTGTTAAGGGGTCAGTGTGGTATTAAACTCATCTATGCTGCATTGATTCAACTGCAAAAATGACTCAAAAAAAACAAAAAAAAACAGCTCCACAGATCTGACCTGTAACTTGGACATTTAATTTCATACTGAGGGACACTCGGAACAAAGCAAAAACATTTCCATGACAACAAGCAGGTGACGGACCCTCTACTAGACCTTTAATGCGCTCATTCATCCAGTCAATCAATAAGTAAAACGATAATCAATCTCAATGATCACTTTCATACTCCACTGACATAAACTATTACTGTATATGGTTCATGTTGCTGCATTCACACAGGCAGGTTAATGTGTACACAAAGCATCTAGTGCCGTTATGTGAGAATACTACAGGGGTGGGTCCATCCATCCATTTTCGTCGGCTTATCCGGGGCCGGGTCGCAGGGGCAACAGTCTAAGCAGGGACTCCCAGACTTCCTTCACCCCGGACACTTCCTCCAGCTCCTCTGGGGGGACCCCAAGGCGAGAGGCCAGCCGAAAGACATAGTCCCTCCAGCATGTCCTGGTCTTCCCCAGGGCCTCCTCCCGGTGGGACATGCCCGGAACACCTCCCAAGGAAGGCACCCAGGAGGCATCCGGAACAGATGCCTGAGCCACCTCAGCTGGCTCCTCTCGAGGAGCAGCGACTCTACCCCGTGTGACTGAGCTCCCAACCCTATCTCTAAGGGAGTGCCCAACATAATTACAGATGGTAGCTTTAAAGCTGGGGTACCAGACTTTTTTTTGTAAATGAGTAGATTTATTTTTTTCCCCTAAAGAATATATTGTAAAAAAAAACAAAAAAAAAAAACTTTTTGACAAATCAGACCTCTGTGGGCTGTGTGTAGCTATCAAAGTAATTTATTTATTTTATTATTATTATTATTTTTTAACGGCTGTTCTAAAGCTGTACACACGCTGGAAAATGTATTAAAGAGTTTGTGATAGCTGGAGATGTTCAAATACTACATCCTCCTTTTAGCGGTTTACATAGTGATTCATCTAAATTCAAATAGCAGAAAGAAAGATATCTGTTTACCCTGTTGTGCACTATTCTGTCAGATATTATTGAAATGATTACGCGAAATTACTTTTACAACCCTGAAAATCAAAACAAACTTACAGGTGCTTGGCCAATCATGTGAGGAGCCAAACAGCATCAAATCAGAGCCTCCGCTTTGCACTTTAACTCCATAATCGTGGTGTCACTTTGGTCTTAAATGAAATCACTCGGGGGAACGGCTGGCACTGTCATTAATACTGAAGCGCCCGGGGAACAGATGTGGCCCAATCAAAGAGAAGCGAAAAATAAGAGAATAAATCAATCACTCAACTGAAATTAATATACTGGCTCTGGGCACAACAAAGCTCTGAAAGGGCTTCTTTAGTCTCAGAGTCAATAATAGAAATGATTGGAAAAAATATCTTCAGAAACAGCGAAGCGATGGAGAAAATTAGTCTGCGTAATTTGAAAGTTGAAAATGAAAAACAAACAGTCAAAGTGTCTGATTGTATGAAAACACAGTGCAGTTTGAGTTTGAACAAAATTTAAAGCTGCACTGTGTAACTTTTCGGGTGGCGGATCCGTCAAATGCTTTTCTTCATGGAGATGTTATAGATTGTCTGGAATGTTTCACAGTATGGCATTAAACCTTTCTATCTTCATGGAGAAACCAGACCAAGTGACAGGTCAGATCTGTGGAGAGGCAACCCCGCTCACAGTCAGAATGCTAAAAAAAAAACACCTGTAATTGAATAAATATAAAGTAGAGCTGTTTAATGTCATACTGTGGAACATTCCAGCAGAGTAATGTTTGTCTCTGTCGTGATGTTATTGCTTTGCCTAGAATGTTTCACAGTGTGGCATTAAATCTATCTGTCTCTCTTCATGGACATTCCAGGTCCCTGTACAAAGGTTACATAGTACACCTTTAAACTAATCATTGGTGACCCCTAGTGGCTGTAGTTAGTATTTCTGATCCAGTTTTGCTCTTGGTCTACAGTTTGACTTAAAAAGCAAAATTGTATAGCCATAGTAGTTTAAATATATAATTAGTAGACCAGATTAAAAAAAAAAAAAAAAAATACAATCTTAGCAGATTATCATAATTATTATTTAAAGTGCCCATATTACACTATTTTCAGATCTATGTTGTAATGTTGTTTCCTCATCACAAAACATACACATATAGTTGTGTTTTGTTTAACACTCAAACCCTGCATATTTGGGGTGACTTCTCCTCTCAAACAGAAAACACTCTGTTCCACCTTGTGATGTCATGTGGTAATACAGGAAGTGCTCCACTGTGTTTTAAACTCCACACACCTTCACTAGAATCATTTGGATAATTTCAGTCCTGGAATTGCAAATCTCTACTGAACAAAAGATAAAAACGTAGCTGTTAACTTGACAACTACCACTTCATGACATCACAAGGTGGAACGGAGCATTTTGAGCTTTGGAGCTGCAGACAGACTGATAATAAAGGGCCACTTAAACGTGTGAATGAAACAAAACACAACTCCAGGTATGTTTTTGATAAAGTAACAACATTATGACATGGCTTAAACCTCACAAGAGACAATTGTGTGTAATGTAGGACCTTAAAATAAACAACCTCACAATTTGCTACAGATTTTGGTGACTAATTGTAAAACAAGTCCCCAGTATGAAACATGTATAAGGACCCAGACAGTGTCCAAGTCCATATTCAGACCATGTGCAAATACGTCCACCTCATTATGTTTAAGTTATGTCTGCTCATGAATCCAGAATCCATGGCCCGCTTCCTGATCGCACACAGATTAACACAGATCTACAGCATTTTGTTCAGGCGTTCTTTGAGGAATATTAAACACTAAAGAGACCGCGACAGACTTGACCCTATGTATTTCAGTGGCTCCCAGCACAAACCTGCATAAAGCATTTTCATAATTATTTGTATGCGAAGAATGCTTCAAAGTCACGATTTAGATACTGAAAATATGACGCAATTAAATTAAAAACATTGATATTTTTGCACGTGATTGCGTAATGTAATAAAATAAAAACCTGTAATAAGAATAATGAATATGTAAATTACTTTGTTTTGAATGATGTTATCAATTTCTATTATCTCTGTTGTCTTTGGTCTTTCGAGCAATATTTCAATACATCAATTTGAAGTTAATATGACGTGCAGAGTTTCAATATTTAGGACATAATTTTGAAATAACTATTAACACACTGAGATAAAGCTGAAGTGTTAGTTTAATGTAGTCGAAATTATAGTATTTTGAAAAGCATGATCATGAGCTCAAGACAGTTTTACTTAGAATTTTCAGATATACAATTAAAACAACCATAAATTCACTGTGTAACTTTTCCGGAGAGGCCCGCAACCTGTTTGTTTGTATGGAGATGTTAATGCTTTGGCTTAAATTGTCCACAGTATGGCATTAAACAAATCAGTCTTGCATTTATTCAACAACAGGTGTATTTATTGCTTAAAAATATCTTAAAACACAAATTCTTTCTGTGAGCGGGGTCATTTCTCCACAAATCTAACCTGTAATTTGGCTTCCAAGTCTCAGTGGAGATTCTTAAATTTATTGCTACACTGTGGAATATTCTAGGCACATCTCCATGGAGACAAGCAGGTGACAGACCCTCTACCGGACAAGTTACACAGTGCACCTTTACTATTAATAATAATTCCTTGTTACGTGCCTTGTAAAGCCTTAAAGTGTACTGGACACATGCATAGTTACTTTCCTATTGTGTTCAATCATTGTCTTGTAATGTATTAAAAAAAAAAGAAGAAAACTAAGTGGTTATGTTATTGTAAAAGTGGTGCAAGTATTATGACTACAATGACATTATTTTGACAAGTTCAAATATTGATCAGTGGTTTGCTGATAACTATGGCTGTCTCATGTCAGTATTTATGACAGCAGGTGTTGGGGCTCATCGCATTCTTCTCAACAATGGACTTGATGACTCATTGACAGCCTCAGAGTCGACATGAAAAGGTCAGACCATCTCTGCTTTTCCTGTCTGTAACCTTTTATCGAACAGCCTGTGCATTAGCCCAGATCCAAACCTCCAAACGAGGCTCCAAAAGGCTCCAGCTCCTCAGGCCAAGTCAGGACCCCCCCGACCCCTCTGACCACTGCTCCGCACAGATGGCAGAGACGCTGCTGCAGTCCCAGAAGAAAACCAATCAAACACTGTCAAGAAAAAAGATGAACTGAGCAATGACACCATCCATCAATCCAGCCGTCAAGTGACCAATTACACTCCAGAATCCAATAAAAGGTCTGACTCAAGCAGCCACATTGACAGTGAAGAATAAAATACATGTAGCCCTGTGCTACAGCCAACAGGCAAACAGGACTCCAATATATTTTCAATTTACATTACAATAATATGATCAGAGACAACATTCTAGAGGACATTTCAGAGACAAGGGCCTATATAACGATGCACAATTGTTGAAAGAAATAAACACAGAAAATCCAGTTTATGCTAATCAGTTATGATACAGCTGTTACATTTGCCATATTTATTTGTGACTTAAAAGGTCTTTCAACAGATTTGTTCACCTGTGTCCACCTGTGTTTACAGAGAAGATGTTGAACTTTGTATTGTTTTATGTGAATTGGGCCAGTGAAGCAAACACCACTGTAAACATCTGTATTTTGACAAGCAAATTCAGCCGTAGATTTCTCTCCTGTTCTCTTGTTAGACTATGGACTGTTTAGAAGGTATTCATGTCATGTTGTAAATTGAGTTAGGTAGAAGGTGTTCATTCTATTCAATTCAGTTCAGGCAATCCATCTTTTAAATAAACTGCATTCTTCATCTAAAATCATGGCGTCCATGGAATAAATCCGGCCAATGGTTTATTATTAGCAAATAATAATAATAATAATAATAATAATAATAATAATAATAATAATAATAATACAATTGTTTTTGCTAGTTTTACGTTAAAAGTGATACTTTAGACCATCTCATTTACCTTTGCTACCGAGTAAAACTTAAATGTGCATAATAAAATGTTCAGACTACATAATAAAATGTTCAGACTACAAAATAAATCAAACATTAATTCAGTGTTTGAGTCTGAATCAGAGTAAATCCAGTCCATGTTTTGGCCCCGCCCCGCCCCTCTGCCTGCGTCACTCTGCGTGGCTCCGCCCTTAGCAACCGGAGCAAGATGGCGGCGTCCAGTAACGCTGAGCATTCTCCAGAGATAACGGCGCCCCTAAAGACACCCAAAACAGAGATGCCATCGCCGGAGTCTGAGGATCTGAGTGACGGTAACCTGTACCAGTCCAACCCCTCCACCCCGAACCGCTTCTCGCCTCTGAACGTGGGCTCGTCGTGCAGCGCGGGGCGGATGGCGGCCTCATCCTCCGCCAACAGCTTCACCGCCTGCCGAGGGATGTCCTGGACCCCGTCCGAGACAAACGCCCTGATCGCGGTGTGGGGGAACGAGCGGCTGGCCGAGGCGAGGATGCAGCAGCTCGAGGTGGCGGGCACCGTGTTTTCCGGGAAAGCTCCGGGTCCCGCCATGTACGAGCGCGTGTCCAGGGCTCTGGCCGACCTGGGCTACGAGAGGACCCCCTCCCAGTGCCGCGAGCGCATGAAGGTGAGTGTGCGGACCCCGCATCTGTAGATACAGCTCCGTGTGGCTCCGTGTGGCACAGTGTGGCACAGTGTGGCACACTACTGTCACACTACTGTCACCTGTGTGCGTTCTGTGTGGAGGGCAATAGGGCGCGCGTGAGTAAGACTATATATATTACAAATATTACTCTTAATAAAAGAGTAAACACTTTAGGAGCCTACAGGGGTGAACTGCAGGCCCCTGAGTAAGACTATATATATATTACAAATAAATATTACTCTTAATAAAAGTGTAAACTCTCAGGAGCCTACAGGCCCTGTTATTACCCACAGTACCGTAGACGTACCTCACTGACTCTAGTTCTTTGCCAAATCTAAAGTTGTATTATTATTACTATATATGAAACATTAAAACAGAAAATAAAGTGCTGCTTGCTTGTGTGCCACCACATCCATTGTGTGTTTAGATTGGATGCAGTGATATTGACAGGGAGGAACTAAGAAAAAGTTAATATTTTATGCAAAATTACTACATTCCCTCTACATAATAGAATGTAAACATAAGTAGAGAAATGATGTGACATACTGTAAGTTACTAATACACAGACAACTAAACAAATGACAACTAAACTAAAACTAAAAAAATGACATTTGTTTTGACTGACACCCCCAGACCCTGCGGCGCTGCTACAGCCGAGTAAAGGAGCATGGCATCGGGAAGAGGAAGAGCAGCTACACTCTGGAGCAGCTGGAGAAGGTGTTTGGACAGGGGGGCTGGGACGCTCAGAGCTGTGCCCCTGTCCTCATCAACAGCAGCGGTCTGTACCAGGAGATGGAGTCTGACAGCAGCACACTGGAGGACTTCTCCCAGGAGGACTGGTGCAACCACGTCCTGGACTCGGCTTTCCAGGAGGGAGACATGGAGACTGGTCAGTACTGGTATTGTCTACAGTGTAACAGGCAATAATGGGGAAAATATGTGTAACTGAAAGTATTGCAAATTGTTTGTTTTCTAACAGAGGATATCCAGGTGCCTAAAAACAGATTTTTCCAGCTTCAGTCAGTGTTGTCAGAGCAAACACAGTGAGTATCAAAGACTTTACGGTTTAGTTTAATAGTAAAATATTACACAATTGCCCATGACTGAATCAAAATGAAAGTTATGTTTGAAAGTTTGTCATAACACTGTGTTTCTATGCTCCTCAGAAAAAGGGAGACTATGCAGACTGTGATGCGTATCCTAGAGGCTGTGCCACTAAAATGGGAGCACTTCCACACGTGGACGGAGTTCTCACGGCTGCACTTGTCCAACAAACTGGCCATCTTTGGAGTGGGATATAATACGCGCTGGAAGGAGGATGTGCGTTATCACTATGCTGAGATCAGCTCCCAGGTGCCTCTGGGTAAGAGGCTGCGGGAGTACTTCAACCCCGAGAAGCCTGAGGGACGTGTCATTATGACAAAGGTCCAGAAGATGAACTGGAAGAATGTGTATTATAAGTTCTTAGACATTACAATCAGTGAGGCGCGCTGCCTGGAGCTGCACATGGACGTGGAGTGGGTCCCCATTTCTCTGTCCAGAGCGGCGGGCTGTGGTAAGGGCACCTCCCACTACCTCCTGCCTGGGGACATTCCAAAGACTTATGGCCTCTATGCCATCGGCTATGAACCTATGCCCTTCTGTAATGACAGTGCTCAGACCTCCTCACAGAGCGAGGAGCCCGACTTACCTCAGTCAGAAAACGGAGCGCACAAACAGACTGACAGGACAGGAGCCAATGTGACGTACTGTTACCTGGGCATCGCTGAAGAGCGTCCCCTACAGCAGAGTCTGTTTCAGCACTTTCAGGGCTCTGGCAGGAACACAGCCCACGGGGAGCCAGTCGCTGTCACACGTTTTCTACAGGAGAACTGTAGCGCTGCGTCCAGCCTGAACAATGGAGGGAGTGACAGTCCTGTCCAACAGTACGCCATTTACATCAAGTTTGTGGAGGTGGAGCTGGACTTCCTGTCAGCTGGCTCACTGCTGGAGTGCCTGGAGACTGCTGTGGGTTATCCCTTAGAATTCAACAAAGAGCCACTGTAACCGACATCACCAGTTAGGGTTTAAAGCTGTGAGTGCGGTGTCCCAACTTTGTTTGGCACAACTTTAAAGGATGTGCAAAAATTATACATTTGTCTTTCCTTGATTCTATTTAATTCCAGAGCTGAAATACAACTTCACTTTATGGTGTGAAAAACAATGTTTCTGCAGATATGAAACATTCTAAAACACAGAAAGATGCACTTAAGATTGGGAGCTTTATGAGGCCTGATAACTGATAACTTCAGCCTAGTCAGTGAGGGAGCGATTGTCCAGGTGATGACTGCAGCAGGCATCTGTCTACCTCAGTAGGATGTAGCAAACAAGGCCGCAGGGGGACCATGATGTGTATTTATAAAACACTGCCTTCACTTTAATGTTGAGGACTAGACCTGAAGCATTGGAGTTATGCTTTTGTTACGTTTGTTGCTTTATTTTGCACAAGCAACTGGACCGCCACTGGAGATGATCTGATGAAAAAGATGTAGATGTTGAAGTTACTTCTGCCCTTTTTTAGTTACTATTTAAGTACTCTGTGGTTGAGGGCTATTTATTTTGTTTAATTAAAATTACACAACAAATTTATTTGAACAAAACGTTTGAATCTGCACAGTATTAGTTTGAACTTTGCTGCTACTCGTGGCTGTAGCCTCTTCAGTGCCATGCTCTGAGCCCTCTTTGACTTGAATTTGCTTCGTTCTGTTTGTGTGATATCTGGATCATCTCTAGCTGCACATGGATGTTTTTAGTTTTATAATATTAGTTTTGAGGCTGAAAAAAGCCACATTTAAACTTGATTACAGACGTCTAGTCTGGATGTTACTGTCTGTGTTAACTGCTGAGGTTAAATCACTATTGTATAAAACAATCTTTGACAAGATTCCTGAGATTATGTGCAATGTGCCAGGGATGTAGACGTTGAATGAAGGAAAACTGAATGATTCTGTATATGAAATCTGTTAAATATCTGATATATATTTAAGAATATTGTTGTTCTTGAGCATTCCAGCTTTCTGCAAAGTTGCTGTTTTTTTCTTTAATTATAAAGTATCTTATATTTTCTATATTTTGGTTGACACCAAGTCTGTATGTGGTTGTTTTGAGGTCACTGTCTTGTATGTTTATGTTTAAAAATGAATAAACAGGGCACTCACTGTTATGCAGTGGCAATGTTTGGTGAAATATTTTTGACTTTACAATAATTTCTGCGTTAATTTTTATTTTTACAATACTCCTCCTTAAAACATAATTTTATTGAAATGTTACACTTAGGGTAAGCTGTTTCACAGTTCATGTCTCACTGCAGATGTTCTAGTCAAATCTGCTGACCAAATATTAACAATTTATTGATATGTTAGTGGTAGATTTTTTTCTTTTTTTTTTTTTAAGTTCAGGAAATCTCACATTCATCTCAGACAAACTGCTTGGAGACAAGGTCTAATTCAACATTTCCCCATCAGATGGCGCCATTCAACCACTTCAGAAATGCCATACAGCAGCATTTGGAATGTTACGTCTGTTTTTAATAGTACCAGGTGCATTTTTGTTTTAATACAACTTTTATATAATTTCCTTTTTTTGTATTTTGTTATGTATTTGGAGAATCAGTGACAGTGTTACAATAATAATCTTATAATCTTATAGATCATTCAACAACGTAAATGTAATCTGATAATCTGATCAAAAACAGTAGATTATCACAACCTCTTAACACAAGGCTATTTCTGGAATAATGATAAAAAATACATAAATAATCCATACCCCCTTGTGTCCTTTTGCAAAATAACACAAAACTAATAATAAAAACACATTACAATTCTGCTTTTATGGTGAGATACATTAATAGCTTCACTGGTTTAACTCCAGGGCTCCTATATGTTGATTTTATTACAAGGATTTCCAATAAATGCATTCACGGTAAAGTGCCACAAGTGTACTATTAATATGTTTATGGTTTCTTTGTTTAATGTTCCTTCTGTTTGCACTCAATTCTTCGCTGACAGCATATAGCAAACCTACTGAACCTGCCCCTGGGGTTGCGGGGACTGCTTACTGTTAGCTATTTGAGTGTCAAATAATGGTACTGCATTGCCCCCCTGAGTTTATTTCACCCCCACAGAATAAAAACAAGATCATGTTGACAGCGCTGTGTGGTTCAAGCTTGAGGGCCAGATGCAATTTAACAACAGCACAACCAAACCTGGGCCCCGCATGGAGGAGTGGATTTAAAGAACACTAGAGCGGTCTTCGCAATGGCTGTTGTGGGGGTAAATGAGGGCGCCATCTTTGACAGTTGTGATGTTTGACAGTCAGAAAAGAATAATAAACAAAAGGTGCCACTGAATATGAGTCATGCTGTATAAAGAAGTGGACTAAAGGAGTGTGACGTCACCCTTAGCTTTCGGCTCCAGTCAAATGAACTTCACAGAGCCGTTATAAGGGCAAATTTGGAGTCGAGGTCCATATTAGGAACAAGAATCGATTTACAGACAAAACAGCAAAATAAAAACATCAGGATCATGTGGAGCGGGTTAATACGGACATTTTATGACCAAAATGAGGAGCTTGAAAGCAGCAGTTACGAAGAGAGGGGTGACGTTTTTTCCATACAAAGTGAATTGGAGATGGAGCCAGAAGCACACCCATGCTCACTTCCTGTTTGGAACGTGTTCATTTATACTCGTATATACAGTCTATGACCAAAATAAATCAAAATACACAATTTCAGCACCTCATTACACTCAGAACATGGCCGTCAGTGCTTTGGCAGTGGGTTTCCATGTGTTCCAGTGTCCACTCTAGATGTCTATACCATGCCTTTGTATTGGACCCTGCTTCTTTGAATCTAATCACAGCAATAACCCCTGTTCACCTTATATAATTGAGCAGTCTTCACGCATTAGCCTCACCCCTGTTGCTAAGGGAACTGGGCAACCTCAGAAAATGAAATAAAGGGGTCTGAGCACCTCGCAGAGCACAGGTCAGTCGAGATTTTGTACAGAAGGGAGGAGGTAGGGGGACTGGAGTGTACCTTGGGAATCACGTCAAGCTGAGTCCAGTATGTTTTTTTTTTTCCAAGAGCTTTAATGTGCCCACCAAGTCACACATGAGAGAAATAAAGCAGAGAATTTGTGTAGGGGCGACCAGGACAGAGGAGGAGATATTCACTGTGTGGGTTTCTGAAATAGGCTTTGAGTTGAAGAAGCTACACAAATCTGTGGGAAGTTGGCAAGTTATTATTAGGCTATTCATGGGTTTCGGCCTACATTTTCAGCATTTCAACATTTTAAGGACTTTTTTGTTTTCATTTTTTTATCGCTATAGCAACTATGTTAATTTCCTCATCATTCTGAAATCCTTAGATCATTTTATAGTCAGGGCAAAATTTTACTTTGGACTGGAAACATTTGCAGAGGCAGTAATGCTATGGTTTGATGTGTGTTTAAGGTGACATTTAAATATACCTGAATATTAAACCTCCCCCTCATGATGAGCTACAGGTTTCCTTTTTAATCAGTTTTGATCATTATCCATTATTAAATTTTACATTTTTGTTAATTTCTAGTCTATTTAAATGAAAAACAAATTAATTTTACATCTAAAATACATGTTACATGTTTTAATGTAATAGTATTTTAAAAACAAAGTACACGGTATCAGATAAGCCATAGTCCATTCATTTGCCAAGCCTATTCTTTTTCATGACATGTTTACATTAAATTCGTCCACTTTCAGCCAAGTTACAAAAGCACTTGCATATTCTACTATAAAGAACAGGTGTACTAGAGCAAAGATACTAAATACAAGCAAGAAACACTTAAAATCCTCTGTTACCAAAATAAAAGCAGCTAAAAACCCGGTGCGTAAAAATGCGCCTTGTGCGTAAAAGCGGCGTTACTTTGAAAGGACTTACCGGATCCAAAAGACCTACCTTGACGTTACCTTGACCATGTACTCGCCGTGTCGGGAGCGCTCCTCTCTCTCCTCTCGCTTCATGTCCCTTCTTTGCCTCCCTCCGACTGCTGCCACTGAAAGGGACACATGACAAGTTACGGAGTTGGAGACGTCTCTCTGCGCTTTCGATAAGGACCAAATTGTACCGTATTCTTTCTGACATCCAAACGACAAGAACACTCAATCAATTTTACTTTTTCACGTTACCTGAGACCGATAAGAGGGAGAAAGTGAGCGAAGCAGCGCATTCCTGGACGCGGTTGGTTCCATATTTTCTTACCTGAAGTGTCTCTTGACTTAGCATCGCAGGCTAAAGCGTTTGACGAACTTCCAGACTTCAAGAGCGGTGCCTCGGGCGAAGAAGACCCCCTATTTAAGGCCGAGAAACGGACATTAACGAATTAAGAAGCGGCAGATTCCGCGGCATCCACCATGGAGGTCTACACTACTCGGAGGAAACTTACTTTGTTCGTCTTTGCCTTCTGCTGTGGGCTCCCAGGTCAGTAAAGTAACTTGTCGCTTTTTGCATGGCGGGTATTTTTGGTGCGCTTGTGCGTTTTTGTACGTTTTTCTGACGTCTACGTGCTGCTGGGACGTTCACGTATTTGTGTTCCGTTGATTAATAAGGTGTCAGGTGTCCTGTCATCTAAATATGACATTATAAATGACTTTTCTCTCTTAGTAACTGAAATTAAACTTTTGAATCATTATAAATGTGGTGGTGACGAACAATTACGCACAACTAGTATTTTTTTGTATTGACTTGTCTGCTGGCTTTTGTTGAAATTTTGTGTTGTATGTTTAAAATTCTTACTTTTCTCAGATTTTGACAAGTGATTTCTAAATGATCACTCCTAGAACTTATTATTATTATTATTATTATTATTATTATTATTATTATTATTATTATAAATGCATTCATTTTTATTTTCAATGAATCTTCTAGACTTAGACTCGGTTTAATAGGTTATATTTCCCCTATAACTTCTATTTTACATTATGGAGATTTACAGACAAAAGAATAAATCAGTCAGAATGTACATGTATAGGCTATAGGTTAATGGACAAAATGGTTTAACATTATTATGCACTGTGTAACTTTTTGGTTGGGGGTCCGTCACCTGCTTGCGTCTATGGATATGTCACTGCTCTGTCTGGAATGTTCCACAGTATGACATTAAACAGCTCTACTTAATATTTATTCAATTACAGGTGGTTTTATTGCTCAAAAACACCTAGAGAAACAGACATTCTGACTGTGAGCGGGATCTCCTCCACAGATCTGACCTGCAACTTTATCTGGTTTCCATAAAGATAGAAAGGTTTAATGCCATACTGTGAAACATTCCAGACATGCAATAACATCTCCATGGAGAAAAGCATTTGATGGACTCTCAACCAGAAAAGTTACACAATTCACCTTTAAAGTCAAGTCTGTTGATAATCATTTTGTTATTAAAGGTCAGTTATTTCATTCTAATAGTTAAACCGTCACAAGTGCAGTAGTCCAAAGTGGATTTTAAAACCTGTTTGTTTTTCAGAGGATTTGAAACAAGAGTGTTACACATGATTATGTCTTTCAGAGCAGAATAATCCTTTTATAACTGCTGCTTCGTTTCTAGAGAGAGTGAGAGCTGAGCCAGTGTATTAAACTCTTACTTTGACTGGCTCTACTGTACGCAGCCTACTTTTACCACTGCCATCGCCTTTGATTTAGAAATTAGGGCATGCTACAGCTGAATGTTGATTTAAAGAAGTTGTGAATGATTTATTAAGGTAAACAGCTTTATCTGATGGCGTTTTATAGATATACACCATCAAAAAACTTTAAATTAGGTCTGGGAAATGTATCAAATCTTAATCAAAATCAAACTAATCTCTTGCGATTATAATGTTTTTTACTGACAGATCTGCAGCTAATCTTTTTGAGTTTGTAGTAATACATTGGCTAATTTTGTGTGTTAAACTGCTTTAGTGTTTTATTCCTAATGTCTGTACTGACTTTGTTCAACTCTATTGCTAAAAGTCATATTTAAATGCTTTTTTACATAAGAAATCCAGACAATATTGGGGGAAAAAAAATATAGTCATAATTTTTTTCAACTCTACACCAACTTTGAACGAACAAGATCAGTAACGGAGTGATCAGTTATTTTTTATTGCTAGTTTTTAGTTACATATTTGAGGTGTTTCAGCTTATGCAACATTTTGACTTTTCCCATTCAAAAGACATAATGGTCACTATGGTAACGGTCCTAATTTCTCATCATTCTGAAACCTATGGGTAGGGCTTAAAGGTGCACTGTGTAACTTTTCCGGTGGAGGGTCCCGCTTGTCTCCGTGGAGATGTAAATGCTTTGTCTGGAATGTCCCGGTGTGGCATTAAACATATCCATCTTGCATTTACACAATAACAAGGGTTTTTATTTTATTGATCTGACACGTAACCTTCCCCTGCTGTGTCTGTAGAGGTAAATAACTGTAATCTGTACTATGGGACATTACAGGCAACAGAGAAGCAGGTGATGGACCCTCCACCAGTAAAGTTACACAGTGTCTTTAATCATATTCAGTCAGACTCAGTCATTTTACCTGGAGTTGTGGGGACCGTATGTTTTAACCGCCCATAGCCTGTGTGCTCTTCTTCTCTGTTGACAAAACAGTAAGTCGCGCTGACACCTGCAATCTCAGAGCCCCTTGTTTCACCCATGGGAGGAGCTTTTACCTGGAAAACTCTACCACCCAGACCGATCCAACGCTATGGTTTAATATGCCGTGAGGTAGCCCCTATTATTACTCTAGATCGTACCAGTATTTATTTGAGATTTGAGAGGCGGTTGTGTTGATGATATCTTGTACTAGCTATCATCCAAATCCAACTCAATCTCAGTGTACATTTGTTTTACTTTGCTGAAGTTTACTAAATGTGGATCGCAATTAGGCCACGTATTGACTGATAAGTTATTGTTGTTATTGTTTTTACTGTAAAATCCCATTGTTGAGAATATAGGGAGAGGGACAGGGTAGAATAAAATTAGAAATCTCACTCCTGCTGTGAAATTACATAAAATATAGCATAATAATATCTATAGGCAAGATGTCCGGGGAAGACCCAGGACACGCTGGAGGGACTATGTCTCTCGGCTGGCCTGGGAACGCCTTGGGGTCCCCCAGGAGGAGCTGGAGGAAGTGTCCGGGTTGAAGGAAGTCTGGGAGTCCCCGCTTAGACTGTTGCCCCCGCGACCCGGCCCCGGATAAGCGGAAGAATATGGATGGATGGAATATCTATAGGCTAAATATCATCGTAGAATAGTGGACTTCTTCAACGAGCTGTTTCAAACTTAAATAAAATTATTCTTTCCAGTGACAAGCCACACTTGTTGGTCTCATCAGTATTGTCTTGGCCAAGTTAGAGGTCAGATCTGTGGAGAGACAAGCTCGCTCGCAGTAAGAGTTAACATTTATATGTAGAATAAATGCAAGATGGATACAGGATGTTAAATGCCATACTGTGGAACATGGAGCATCTTCATGGATCACACCACAAAAGTTCAAAAGTTATAGTGCATCTTTTAATATTGCTCAAATATTTACTTAACTGTAACCTTCTATTTTTCTAGTGTAGTCTTTTAGTCCCTTTAACTGCACTTTGAAATGTACAGCTGGCTACTTGTCTAACTTCTGTTTTACCCTTGTATGACTAACCTTTAGGAGAGGGCACTGATCCTGTGAGTCAAACAATAGGACAGAGCAACAGTAGCTGCCCTTGACCCGGTGAGTGCAGATCTGCATTTAGTCCACAGATGTGTCCTGGAAACACAAGGATGCAAAGGGAAGCACTTGTGAATAGCAGCTACCAGAAACAGGACGTGAAACAGCTCGCAAAATCCCAACTGGACGAGCTCATAAGGGCGGGAAGTGAGTTGGGACAAGCACGATAACGCTCCGGAAGATGTGTCAGTTTGAAATCACAAAATGTTTGGTCATACGGCGGAACTGTATTGTGATTATGAGATGTTTTACTGCGATTTTAAAGGTTTGTTTAAGTCAAGAGTTAGTTCAGTGTGCACAATTATGAAACTAAGTACTAAAAATAGGTCGGGCTGTGCAAGTTTTACTGAACTGAGATTAGAGATCGACCAATATGTGTTTTTTCATGGCTGATGTGGATTGTTTAGAATCCACATAAACTGATGATCGATATGCTCTGATGATATTTTTGGCCGGTTTGGATTATTTTCCCCAAATGATGTCATTTAAATTTACTACAAACTGACTAGCATCCATTTTTTTTTACAGCAGACCTTTAATAGAGCTGTTGTAGTCATGTTTTGTGCAGTTATCTCTTCATTTACAGTGTTAAACTAAAGCTTTGTGTGTTTTTATTGTTTAGGTTCACAAAATTGTAATTGAAACTCAAAGCAATTTGTATTTGTTTATAAAGAGAAAATAATTGATTGAAATTTCTGATTGAGGGTTAGCAGAGAGGATCCAATGGATACGGCATAGTTTTAGCAAAATAATAGCTTTGTTTTGTAAATTGACTGTATTGAAATTGAATTTTTTCAGTTTTGATGAATCATTTATTCCCTATATTCCCTTTTTTAGTCACATTTGTGTGGTTTTGTGAGGTTCTGAGGGCTAAAACCACATAGGAACATTTTGAGCAGGTCAAGTAGTTGAACCCCATTAAAAGATTCACAGGGTCTTGAATAAGACATTGGCAGTTACATCAAAGTGGTTTTCCATTCACACGACATTTTGGAGGTGAATACATAACAGGAGGAGCTACGTGGCATGACTGTTTTTTCTAACTATTACAAATTGACCAGGTTTTTATTCTTTTTTTTTTTTTTTTATCTTTTGAGGAATTTGGGAATTTACTTCAGAAAGGTGGTTTTAGCTGCAGTTTGGTGATGCAAACAAACAAAAAAACAATACTTTTCCTTATATTGATCCATCTTTATGATTTATTTTTTCTTATTAAAAAGTTAACCTGGCTTTTAATATTATTTTCCTGAACACAAACAAAACAAAACAAGAACTACACCAGCTCTACCTGTATTTAAACCTGTATATGTACATAGCAATTGAAACCATCCATCCATCCATCCATTTTCTCCCGCTTAATCCGGCTGGGTCGCGGGGGCAGCACGCTGCCCATTACTCTGTGCACCATAGACCCCTATGAACCCCTCTGCAGGTGGTGAGCCCACAGGAGGGAGGAATTCCTTGATGGTCCTTGATGGTATACTGTTCATAGGGGTGTTACATGTTTTTGGTTGATGGGGGGAAACCGGAGTACCCGGAGGAAACCCATCCAGACACGGGGAGGAAACATGCAAACTCCACACAGAAAGGCCCGGGCGACCCGGGGATCGAACCCGTAACCTTCTTGCTGTGAGGCATGAGTGTTGCCACTCAGCCACCGTGCTGCCTGCAATTGAAACCCATTTATCTTAAACCTTTGCTTTTTCCTGCATATTTATTCAGTGTAATTCAGTCTAATTATTGCTTTTGTGTTTATCTTTGTAACTGTGCAGCTGAACTTCTCTATCTCTTTGAAAAACACAATCCTATTAAGATTGTCTCTGTAAAATTTGGATCAGCTAATGCGATTACACTAGCCCTGCTTTCTAATAGGCTACACCTAATTATAGACTATTTTAATTATTACTCTAAACCCAAGAGTCATTTTGGGGTAGGTGACTTACTCGTCTCCTCAAAGTTATAATTAAAATGCCTTTCATACTTATTTTAATCTTACAAGCCTTACAAGATTTATTGAGTTGAAATTAGAGGTTCATTATGTAACTTTTCTGGTGGAGGGTCCGTCAAATGCTTTTCTTCATGAAGGTGTTATTATTTTGTCTGGAATGTTTCACAGTATGGCATTAAACCTTTCTATCTTCATGGAGACCAAACCAGGCCAAGCTACAGGTCAGATCTGTGGAGAGGCGACCCCGCTCACGGTCAGAATGCCTGTTTTTCTAGGTATTTTTGAGCCATAATTGAATAAATGTAAGTTGTTGAGCTGTTTAATGTCACACTGTGGAACATTCCAAGCAGAGCAATGACATATCCATAGAAACAAGCAGGTGACAGGCAAATAAAAGTAGAGACAGAATCTTGATCTCATTTGACATTTGAATAATAATTCTGATAATGCCTTGGACTCTGACGAAATTAAGTATTTGACTTAATGCAATCTGTGAATATTTCTGTGCTGATACCTTGGCACATTTTTGACAAACTTTGTGTGATTGGGACCAGATTATCAGTATGATAAAAATATATTCTGGTCTGAAATCTCCCTCCCCCATCCAGGCTTCTCAGAGTGTACATTAGCATGACGCAGGAGCTCCGAGTGCAGTGGTATGGAGCCACTTGACTGTGACTCCAGGTCCTCACATTGACATGCAGACTCCTCTATTTTTAATATTCTCCGCTCCAATAAAAAGGAGGGTCCACAAACTCCCATTTCCAGTCTGAGCTCCTGCATATAGGGTGAAGACTTGTGTATATGTGATGTGAATGCATTTTCTCAATGATAATTTCAATGGCCAGTTCTTAATAAAGTGCATATGGCAGGTAAGACTTTAACTTTTACTAAAACATTGTTAACATTATTTTACTATTTTTTTTTTTTTTTTTTTTTTTTTGGTGAAGCTTATAATTTTACTTCTTGGTTGGACCATAGACTGTATATATAAATGAACATGGCTAACCTGCTAATCGCCGCGTTCCAAATAGGAAGTGACCATGGGGGCGCTTCCAGCTCTATCGACTTCACTTTGTATTGAAAAAATGTCGATTCTCTTTCTGTAACTGCCGCTGTCAGGCTCCTAATTTTGGTCTTAAAATGTTCGTATTAACCCTCTCTCCACGATCCTGGTGTTTTTATTTCGCTTTATCCATAAATAAATTCCTCTTCCTAATATGAAACTCGGCTCTAAATTCGCTCCTATAACTGCTAGCCTTGGGGAGCTTCATTTGACTGGAGCCAAGCGCTATGGGTGCCAAACTGCCTCTTAACTGATGTAAAATAATAAGTATTGACCACAGGTACTAACCCAAAAAGCCAAGTCATAATTAGAAAAACATAAAAAAAAGCCTCTCATTTGCGCTTTAAAGGTGCACTGTGTAACTTTTCTGTTACCTGTTACCACCTGTTTGTCTCCGTGGAGATATTACTGTTTTGCTGTTATTCCACAGTATTGAAATGCACTTGGTAATCACAGTGGAGACAGGTTAATGGTCAGATCTGTGGAGAAACAAGCCTGCGCATGGTAAGAATTCATGTTTTTAAGGTATTTGTGAGCTATGAAACAACTGGAAACTGAACAAACGCAGAGGAGATATGTTTAATGCCCTACTGTGGCAATGAAATAACATCTCCGTGGAGACAAACAAGCAGCGGACCCTCCACCTTAGAAGTTACATGCATGTTTTACTACAACAATGACAACACATAAGCCCCAGTTCTTATCTCCACGACGACCATCGCTCACTTGTATTCAGGACACTGCATCTGGCCAAAGAGCATCTTCATTGGTTTTCCAGGTGGGTCCCTACTATGGACTTTACTTATTTAACAAGGTCAACCCATGCGAGCTTCAAAGGGCTCCACAGGGATTGCAAAGAGGAAATATGCGCTTCCACTACTGATGTCCAACACTAACTCAACTGGAATTTCGTCAGAACCTCTTTTACAATGATATTTTTAGTCATTTTTTTCTGTGGTATACTGAATAGGGCTGCAGGCATGATCGCAGTTTGGGTTGGTGCAAAATAAAAATATCCTGTGCTTTTATAGAAATATTCATGCTGTACCTGAGTTTAGACCTCTACAAACATGTTCTGATACACATGTGATTCTTGTATTAGTTTATCAGTTCATATTTCACTCTTTTTAGAAAAAATCTTGTATCAGTTTAGTAAAGAAACACAATTACTACAAGATGAGACATGTCACGAGATTCAGGCTACGAGATCGAGACTACGAGACAAGACATGTCACGAGATTCAGTCTACGAGATCAAGACCACGAGACGAGACATGTCACGAAATTCAGTCTACGAGATCGAGACGAGACATGTCACGAGATTTAGTCTACGAGATCGAGACTACGAGGCGAGACATGTCACGAGATTAAGTCTACAAGATCGAGACAAGACATGTCATGAGATTGAGTCTACGAGATCGAGACTACGAGACGAGACATGTCACGAGATTCAGTCTACGAGACGAGACATGTCACGAGAATGAGTCTACGAGATCGAGACAAGACATGTCACGAGATTCAGTTTACGAGATCAAGATTTGATTTTGATATCATCTTTAAATAAATAAATTGTGCCATTCAGGTCACAATTCTTTCTTTACAATTTTTGATTTTTATTTATTTTGAGGTTTTCCGTCACTGTAGCACTGCATTTTGATATTCCAGCTGGAGTTTCTCAGCAGAGTTAACCCCTTTTACAAAATCGGAGGAAAAAATCTCACAAGATTATTTTCCTCTTTATCAGCTCATATTTATACAAGTCTTGTTGTTTACAGTGTGCATTTAGAACGCAATCCTACATTTTAAATATTGAAAATCTAACCACAATTCCAATACTTGTCAGAAAAATCACAATTAAATTTCCCCCTCAAAATTATGCAGCTCAACTTGGGAGCAGAATGTCCCCATTAAACTGGAAAATATGTTCCCAGTCTACACATCCGACTATATATATGACAATGTGACAACACTGGTTATTTCCGGTTCCTCTCTCTATTGTTACCGTGACAACACTTAATCCTGAAATATATTATATGTATCCCGTGGGTGCCTACGAGAGCCATAGAATGTGGTTTGTCAAACTCACCACAATAGACTTATCTGTAATTGCTTATTTCTTATAATAATAAAGGGATGTTTGGTGAAGCCTTTTTAAAATTGGAGTTTTTATTATTGTTATTTGAATCCTACAGTTTCCCCGTGCAGCAGCTGGTGTCATTTCGATTTTGAGAAAGGAGATTGAAGGATTTATAATGACTAAGCGATATAAACATGTATTTTTTTTACCCTTTTGGAGTGGGCAGTTTGTCGTCCAATCGTGAATGCACCTTCACATGTAATCCTATGTAAAATACCCATGGGTGCTTTGTACAAGGAGCAGGAGAGGTAGTGATGGATTAATCTTGAAAGAGATGAAATGTTATTGTCATGGTTTGAAGCTGCATCGTCATTGTGTAGTCAGTTTATTTTGTGATGTTTCAGTGCTGCATCTTAATGACCCATATGTGTTAAATGGAGGTGGGTGAATAAATGACGAGAAGAAATGGCCCCAATTTCAGTAGCCGGACATCTACTCATCATACCTGATCGATACACCTGTCCCCGCCCCCCGGTAGAGCCTGAAATCTGCTGAAATCCTCCAAGACACTGACATGATACGAGACAGGACAGCGGCTCTTTCTGCAGGAGACGTGCGCAATAAAGCGAGAAGTGACATAGTCTGATAATCCCTTTATAGATTTTGATACGATGATAATAATAAAAAAAAAAAAACAACAAAAAAAAAAACTCTTTATTTAGACAGTAGAATTTAATTTGTTGTCTTATACTTGTTCTGATACAGCTCAAGATCATTCTAAATCAGGAAAGGCTGATTCCTGTCTCCTGTGAATGTGTTTTTTTTTTTTGTTTTTTTTTTTTTTAAAGTATTGATACCTTCTCAAATAGTTTCAATACTAGTTTTAGTATTGATGAGTATCTGATTTTACTGATAATACTTTTGACAACCACTATCTGGATTCTCTGGATGTGAAATTCCCTTTTACATACCTCAAAAGTTTGTATATTTTTTTGTAAAACCAAACTTCTTTTGGTTTAATGATTTAATTTTTTTTTCTTTTAATCAAGGATTCCCTTTTTCTTGCAGCCAGCCCAGCAAATAAAGCAAATGCAGCAATGAAATGGTCAATGTGGGAATCTTGCCAAGGTTGAGATTTGAACTTGCATTTGTGCTACGGTCACCCAAGTATTTATCTCACTGTTAAAGTCTGATTGAATTAATTACAGTTACAATAGTACTGTTTGGGTTTGGTAATAGTTTGGCTTTGGTATGCTTTACTCGTGCTTTACAAGGCAAGGAAAGTTTATTTGTATATCGAAATGTTTACACAAAGTAATTTAAAGTTGTTATGACAGGCGTACGTTCAAGTTTTCCACTCTCACATTCACTGTAATCCTTCTTGTTGATTTTATTACACGACCTCTTCTAAGATGTCACCCAGAAACAGCAAGTTAAATAATTTACTAAAAACGAAAAATGGTCAAACGCACAGTACTTGACCCTCAGAAGTTCTCCTTTTTAATACCCCATAAAGAGTTCTATTACACCAGGTCATGTAAACACCCCCATCCAATTATATTACCTTAATTAAAGCCACACTCCTCGGATTAACCCTGTGATTAACGAAGGGTTTAGTACGAATTTAAAATCCTGTGACCTTCCCAAGTCTAAGATCTGACAAATCCAAACTCTGCCCCATATTCAAGACTTAGCAGCATCTTTCGATTTCACGCTCATAGTGTTTTAAGTGTCACCTTTGGATTAATTATAGTGCGTCTCTACCATAAACTCTTAATTAGACGTGTCCGAAGGAATAGATTTTTAAATGAATCATGATTATAGTTCTCATTTAATAATACACATTTTTGAAGGTTGACTGTAGTAAAAAGTAGGGCTCCAAAACTGAAATCACTGACATTTTAATCTAAAAGGTTGAGGTCAAACTATGTCTGATGTGCTGTCTGCGTGCATTTATAAAGCATTTTATTGTCCGATAAGCAGGAAGTGTGTGTTGGTATGCTAGTTGTTGTTATTAGATTTACCATTGCTGCAAAATCTGCACTGGAGAGTTGTGAAATGCGCTTATAAACTCATCACAGTGAATAATTAGGATGCATTTATAAGGCAAATGAGGAGCTAAAGAGAAATGTCACGATAAACGATAATACTGAGGCTACACCCCAACAATAAAGCAATGCAATCCCTCCTTTTTTTTTTTTAATAGACAGTATAGGCATGAACTACCACAAATAAATACCAAAATGAAGCCATAAATGTTACTTATTCTACCCTCTACAGCTCAAATTTTATTATATTACAACTAAACGATAAAATCATCCCATTATTGCAAAGAAAAAAAGTACACACAATAAATACCGAGCCCAAAAAGATATTTTGTTTCAGCTTTCATATGTTGAACGATAAGTCTATATAATTTTAAGATGGTAAAACTTTAACATTTTACATGCATTTATTCAGTTATAAATTTGAAATCTTGGTACAGGTCTGGCTTGGGGGCGTTACCTGTTCATCCTACACCAGAAAATGTATAGTGTGACTTTTAAATATTGCAGTTTATCAGTGAATCAAAGCTTTTTGTGGTTGTTTTATACACATTAAAGCTGCTAAACCTTATATCTCCACAAAATGTCAAATGTTTTTCAGTTTCTTACAATAAATATCTGAGAAATTGGTGTAGTCGGCAGAAACTCTGGCTAGACTCACTGCTCTGACACACTGCTGAACAGATGAGTTTGCTGTCCCTTTTCTGGGCTATCTATGTTGTCCCATATCAATCCACGGAGCAAAAGGAAGAAGGAAGAAGTCTTTTTGGGGTCATGAGAAAGCCACTGGTCGACATTCCCAACGCTCTCTTAAAGGGACAGGCACGCCAAACTTCCCAACTTTCCACTTTCTGGTTTCGACTCAGAGTTATGGTTGCCTTTGAAAAGAAGCTAAGCAACAGTTCATTTTTTTATTTGTTGACGTTTATGATCAGCTGAAGCGCGGTAAACTTGTTGTTTCAGTTACGGCTCACATAAATTCCAGTTATTCCTCGTTGATGTTTGTACTGGATTTAACAGGCAATTGTGCATAATGTAACTTTTCTGGTGGAAGGGCCCGCTACCTGCTTGTTTTTTTTTTGTTTTTTTTTTAATAATACGTATTTTATTGCTTTGCCTGAATGTTCCAGAGCGTTCAACTTTTCTATCTCCATGGAGACAAGAATGCCACCAGGCCAAGTTATGGTTTAGACGTGTAGAAGAGACACGCTTGTCGTTTTTCAATGTATTTTTGAGCAATAAAAACACTGTAATTGAATAAATATTTGATAGTTAAGTTTAAAGCCATAGTGCACAGTAATAACACGCAGTAGTGAGAAAAGTTGCGCAGTTCACCTTTTAACAATGTTGGTGATGCAACAGTAGACAGTATAATATGAGGTTAATATGATGCTACCGTGACCAGGCTGTGAGCCCCGTCTGTTAATGACTGTTTACTGTCAGGAGAGCCACAGCAGGATTATTTCTGGAGGACAGTCCGAGCTCTGGGTTTCTCAATCCTTTCTCGGCATAACTGCTGATATTCGTAAAATGTTTGCAGTCTTTCCCATTCAGAATTGCAGCATTGAATCAGTTGTCAACAAGTATAAAAATGACTTACTCCATTGTCCGTTGTCCACTGTTGAATGGTAGTAATGTTCATACTACAGTAAATATTAGTAGCTTAGCATGTAAAACCTGGCCCTGGCCCCACGTGTTGTTTGGAGATTTTTTTCCTTTATTATTAGTTTACATCTCCAAAGCTCAAAATGCTCTGTTCCACCTTGTGACGTCATGAAGCGGTAGTTTTCAGGTTAACATCTACCTTTTACCTTTAGTTCAGTACAGATGGGCAATCCCAGGGCTGAAATCATCCAAATGATTCTAGTGAAGGTGTGTGGAGTTTAAAAACACAATGGAGCACTTGCTGTATATAAGGTGTAAGTGTTTTCTATTTCGGAGAAGAACTCAGCTTAAATACGCAGGGTTTGTGTGTTAAACCTGTCTGAACATTATAACGTAGATCTGAAAATTGTGTATTATGGGAAGGAAATCTTTCTTTGTACTTTATTAAGCCTAAATGACTGTAGTTATTATATAGTGTTGCCAGATTTTAAGTGTCACTAAAGTTTTCAAAAATTCTATGCAAATTAAAAAATGTGCAAAGAAAATTAAATCATTGATTCAGTGGACAAAGAACACAGGCTATCTCTATGATTCTTATTTTAATTTCACAAGACCACAAACGCTCTTCTGGTCGACGCAGCGTGACGTCCAGAGCCAATTATTAAACATTTGAATCCACATGGTTCACTGCTTCATTCGCTCACTATTGTGGTCACTTTCACTTACCCACAATTACATATAAAGTACAGATAATCATAATGGACTGTGGCTTTCTTAAAATGGTACATGTCATTTCACTTTGGTGCATAATTTACTTGGAAATAATAATATTTCTCAAATCTATAAAGCACATTCAAGCAGGCTTCTTTGGCTTAGTAGATCTGCAGATTAATCGCAATTGAAATCGCAATTTCAGTGGACGCAATTAGCAAATCACAAAGATTGTTAAAGTACCAACTTTTACACTTCAAACAACTGTCTTATTCTCTGTAGTGGAGGAAGGACTCAGTTTTGTTACTTAAAACAAATACTCAAGTAAAAGTATCACATGAAAAAATCTACGCAAGTAAAAATATTAAAGTAGCTGTTTAAAAATGTACTTATAAAAGTATTTTGTGCAGATTTTGTCATCTAATAAAGATTTTAGCAAAATTTTGTTCAACAGAAGCAATTGAATCAATCGTTTTTGTTTTTTTTGTTTGTTTTTTTAATATTATGTGAAATTATGAACGTGTTAAAATAAACCCTCAACCTTTTCCGCAGGTCTCACACAATAATAAAATATACTTTTACTTTTCAGTCCTGTCCAAAAATGTAGTTAAGTACAGATACCTGCTCTCAAATGTAAAAACTGTAGGTATCTCTACTTTACTTTGTATACTTTTTTCTTAAGTACAGTACTTTACTGCTTTGTACTTTGTTATATTCCCCCACTGCTTATTCTGCTTAAAAACTGCTAACCCTGTAAGTTTCGATGTACAAACATGTTCTGAAATGTGATTCTTGTATTAGTTTATCAGTTTGTACCAACTCTTCTGGACACGTTTAACATGCGAACTTTGAATAGAATCCTATTATTAAAACATAAATGGCAAATCTAATCCCAATCACAATTTCATAATTTTCCCGAACCATTCAGCCCTACTCAAGTCTAGGCACACTGAAGCTACCGTCTTTGCTGGTTAGCCAAGACGACTCCACTATGAAAAGATGTGATTTTCCCAGCGCGCCGGACAGATGTTACACGCAGACGACAACAACAGCCTCAGCCCAATATCCTCATGACCCGTCCTCTAAAAAAGTGAGTAAACCAGCAGACAGAAGGGAATTGAGGGCACTGGCTTAGACAACACAGCCTGTATTAAATTATTCTTATAGGTGGGGGCTGCAGGGATGATTTAAGACTTGCAGGAATTGACATAATCCCGGCGTTCTTCCTCAAATGGCCAGTTATTACACAGATTAGGACTGCACGATCTGGATAAAGTATCTAATTGCGTTTTTTTTTTTTCATCTTTCAGTAATACGATTCTATTCAAAGTTTACATTTTAACGTGACGATGGGAGCAGCTAAAATAAATACAGTTAAAATGTAGGTTTTTGTTGGAATAAAGCAAGTTAATGGGCCTAGTCATCGATAGGACAGATTACGTTAAATTTGTGAATAAACTTTTTGTATATTTTATGACAAAGTGCAGTGTTATGAATAGGGAAATCTGTCTCTGGCCCCCCATCTGGGAGTATGACTTCTTCACATTCTACAATAGGAAGTGAGCATGGACGCGCTTCCAGCTCCATCAACTCTGGCTCCAGTTCACTTTGTATTGAAAAATTGTCATCCACTACATGGTTAGGAGTTTTTTTATGCTAAATAAGGCAGGATTTTGTTGTTTGTGAAGGAAATTATGGTACTTCAAATACTGCAGCGTTTGCGATTTGTTATTGCTATGTAACGTTTTGGTTGAAAATGGTTTTTGGTTGGTAGAATGTTCCACAGTGTGACATTAAACAGCTGTGAGCGGGGTTGCCTCTCCACAGATCTGACCTGTAACTTGATGATAGCAAGGTTTAATGCCATACTGTGAAACATTCCAGACAAAGCAAAAACATCTCCACAGAGAAAAGCATTTGACGGACCCTCCACCAGAAAAGTTACACAATGCACAGTGCGATGTTGCTATAGACTGAACCAACGCACCTCCGAGGCCAAGCTGAAGTTATGACTTGTGGGTCGTCTTCAAAATGGCGGGGTGTATTTTCGAGAAGTTGATTTGTGGTAATGTGGTCAGGCGTGGAAACATCATAATGCAGTAAAGAGAATTTATATCTGACTCTTGGCTGACCACAATTTGTCACCAGTTCTACAGTTATTTATAGGAGGGGTGTAAGTTACAGTTATGTGGAATGACATTGGGTGTAGTTGGGAGAACATTTGTTATATTTCATAAAGCATAAGTATGGTATGTGTATGAATGGTTATTAGAGAACATGTTTTCAGATACATTTAACGGGCCCATAATACACTATTTTCTGATCTATGTTATAATGTTGTTTCCTCATCAAAAACATAACTGGACTGTGTTTTGTTTCATTCACACATATTTAACACATAAATCCTGCATATTTATGAAGTGAAAACACTTTGTTCCAACTTCTCATAATTTGCATCATTTCAGACCTGCTCTACTCTCTACTAAATTAAAGGTAAAAAACAGCTGTTACCATGACGACTGCTACTTCATGACGTCATGCCAAGGTGGACGGGGGAATTTTGAGCTTTGGAGATATAGACAGACTTACAATAAGGGGTTACTCAAACGTGTGAATGAAACAAACACAACTCTGAATATGCTTTTGAAACCTGCACCAAACCAAGACACATGTGAATCTTCATGCAATCTTTGCTGACAGTATTACTGATATTTTATTTAATTATCACTTCTGTGTTTAGATTTATGTTTTCTGTTTTGTAATTGCACCTTATTTGACACCAGTCTCTTTCTATTTTTGCTACTTATTTATAATGTATTATTATATTTTATATTATTATATTATAATGTATTATAATTTCTTCTTCTTCTTCTTAGTAGTAGTAGTAGTAGTAGTAGTAGTAGTAGTAGTAGTAGTAGTAGTAGTAGTAGTAGTAGTAGTAGTAGTAGTAGTATTATTATATAGTGTGAGCTATTGTTTCCAAGTAATTTCCCTTGTGGATCAATAAAGTTTGTCTAAGTCTACCACCTGAAATTGACCCCTCCTTACATGTTTACACCACATCTGTTTCACATAGCAGTGGGAGCCTGGGGACACTTCTCCAGATCTTGACCCAGGGTCTTGGTCCAGAGTACCTTCAGCTGTTGTTGTTGAAATGGTAAATAGTCACATTTATCTACAGCGCTTTTCCACCTTCAAGGCACTCAAAGAGCTTGACATCAAGGAACCACTCTCCCATTCACACACACATTCACACACCAGTGTACACAGATACTGAGGTGAGGGGGGTTAAGAGTCTTGCCCAAGGACATAACGACAGCATTCATCTGTGGGAGTTGGAATCACACCCCCAACCTGTAGGTCAGTAGATATTTAGTTCAAGAGCGAGATTCAAACCGCTAACTCTCGGATCAATGGACAAACACTCTACCAACTGAACTGTTGATACTGTTCATATCTTTGCACTTTTATGTTGAGATTTATGCTTTGTCCAATAAGGACATTTTACTATCGACAATTGACCCGTCCTTCATGCCGCACCTGTTTCACATAGTGATGGGAGCCTAGGGACACTTTCCCAGATCCTGACCCAGGATCTTGGTACAGAGATGACTCCATTCACATTCACATATCTGCTGTATTGACTCCAGTGTAATTCCAGACACACATCAGCACATGAAAGCTCGATGGGGCAATTGTGAATGGGGCAGAGACAGTGTCAGGCAGCAGGAGCTCATGGAGAAAGTCATTATTGTGACACTATTAAGACTCAGCCTTTGGGGCATCAGAGCAGTGTTAGTGTCAATGGAGCAGAACAAGAATAGACACCAGACCAGCAGGGGGCGCACAGCGGGACATGATACCAACGTCTCCGCCTGCTCCGACAAACAACTGACACTTAACTGTCACTCACTCTTCTCTGATGCACCTCCAGTTATCTCAAGGGCAAAGAAGACATTTATTAGAGTTAGATGTACGAAGGAAGCTATATTTAGTTATATTTAGTATAGTGACAACAGTACAGTGATGTGGTATTGTTTGTGGCCATTTCTTTTCACCTATAGGTATCTGCAGGATGTCTACTCTGAGCATGTCTAAAATTTGATTATTTTTGTTCAAAAATCTTGATTTTCGTAAGCCTTAAATGTTGTAGGCTGTCCATTTCCTCTTCGATATTATTTCAAAATATCTCCTCATTCCTGTAAATACAGTTTCTCCACTACTATTGCTCAGCGCATGTCTATTTTTGTGAATTGGAGGTGGGGCAGAGGTGCATTAGCTGCAGCTCCAGTAATGATCAAGCACTCACAGTGAAACTTAGTGTCATGGATTACGGAGATTTGCTCTGAGGTTGCTCTCTTACTCTGAGAAGGCCATGGACAGATCAAGAAGAAGTCAAACGCATGTCTATTTTTGTAAGAGGCAATTAATGTACAGCTGAACTTTAGGTTAATAACGTTTTAGGGTGACTCGAAGTATCATCCATTCTGAACACAAACGCAATTCTGTGAAAGACAAAGAAATTAAGGTCCAAAGGAAATGGCCATTAAATTGTGAATGAGTTAAGATAGTGTTTCCACCAGTGTTATGTGCTAATGAAATGTGACTCTCACTTACTCTCTCCAATTACTCAGACTTCAAGAAAATCAAGATGGTCGTCACCCATTTAACTCCAAACCATGTGGAAGTGCATTTTCCTTATGGATAATTTGCAGCTTCATTCCCTGGGGGTGTGAAGCTAACTGAAAGCATTGCTCTGTCTGAAGCTCTGTTACTCAAATTAGACTTTAACCTGAGCTTTATTTTAACACAATCTGACCAGAAAGAGCTACGACAGGTGAGCTGATTTGTGCGTTTAAACAAGTCTTTTACACATAAAATTACACCTAAACAAGACCATGAACGCTCCTATTGATCACAGGCTCCTCACAGGCTTCTTACTGCCAGCCACTTGCTTGTGCTGCTGCAGAAAATATAGTACAGGCTAATTTTGCTGCCAACTTTGCCAGCCAATTTCATAGTAGGAACATTAATCTATTTTTTCAGCATGTCCATCATATACCTAAACATCTATCTAACATCTATAGTAAAGCTCTCTGTAGGTCCTGAGCCTCCCACCTACGTGATTGGAGGTTGAGATGAAGCTCAAAAGTCCTGGCTTTATGAACTTACCTCATCTCTTGGGTCCTTTAAGCCGTGTGTCCAGTGGCATGGAAAACTCAGCGCTCCATCGATCCCTTTATTTCTCCAGTCTGTGATGTCCCAGAGACCATGACCCCAGCCCCTGCCCTCCCTCTGCCCTCCCTCTGCCCCCTCATCTGCCCTGGTTCCTGGTCTGATCCCACCTGCACCACTCTCCATTTCATTAAAGGCTTTTTGTTCTGGACTCTATAATAGACTAAATGGGATCTTCAGCAGGTGGTCTCTTTTCTTTTGGTGCTTGACTTTAATCATTGTTATTACTGTCTTTTTTAATATATTGATTGCAACACCTTTGGAATGATTTGCGTTAGGGAATTCTTTTTTTTTTTTTTTTTACAAGCATTCCAATAGCAATTACAGAATTCTGTTTAAATTCACATTTTAAACACGTCCAGAAGAATTAGAAAAAAAGACTGAAATATGAACTGACAAACTAATCAATACACATCGCATTGAGAACAACATCAAAGGTATAGTCTTAAAGATTGACCATGGAGCTTTTCTTGTTTAGGGTATGTCACCTGTCTGTTTCCATGGAGATGTTATTGCTTTGCTTGGAAAATTATGCAAAAAAACAAACAAACTAAATACTAAAGACTGAAAGAGTTATTTTAAAATTCAAATGTAATAGTTACTCAAATAATCCATTGATAATTAGAATTTGTGCATGTAAACACACACCCCAAATCAGATTGAATTATTGCATTATCTGATTATTCTAGTTATCTGATATCTACTGGACATTTATTACTCCAACAATAAACCCAGCCCTTCCCCCCATATCTTCATCATCTGGTGGTCCATCCTCCTCTTCCTCAGCGCTCCCCTTTATCCGCTGTTTCCTGGGGCTGGGAGCATCTCAGCAGTGTCTGAGGTTAGAGCCAGGGCCTTTGTCTAACCCATATGTGTGGTGTTTTTTTTTTGTTTTTGTTTTTTTTACACAAATGCCCTGCAGTGAATATATTTCTCAACATGGTTCAATGTACCTAGTGTTCCAGAACAGATAATCTATGCTGAAAATATACACTTTTCTATGGGTCATTTTTCATGTTTGCCCTCTAGATATGGTTTGATTATAGAGATGGGTGATGCATTGAAAGTAGCTATAGTTGTTTCAGAGAGTAGAATATAAAAGCTATTAAAGGGCCTATATTAAGCGATTTTCTGACCTGATCTGTGTTATAATGTTGTTTCCTTATAACAAACACACCTGGAGCTGTGTTTTGTTTCATTCACACATGTTTAACACACAAACCCTGCATGTTTAGGCTGAGTTCTTCTCTCAAACACCTTGAGATGTCATGTGGTAATACAGGAAGTGTTTTTAAACTCCATACACCTTCACTGGAATCATTTGGATAATTTCAGCCCTTGAATTGCCAGTCTCTACTGAACTAAAGGTAAAGGGTAGCTTGAAAACTACCACTACATGACATCACAAGGTGGAACAGCACATTTTGAGCTTTGGAGATGTAGACAAACTAATAATAAAGGGTGAACATGTGTGAATGAAAAAAACAACAACAACAACACAACTCTAGGTATGTTTTTGGGGAAGTAATAGCATTATAACACAGCTAAAAGAGTCAATTTTGTGTAATACAAGTCTACAAAAAATAAAAAATGTAATCTTCCAAACTATTATAAAAGATAATATTTCTGCAGTTTGTTAAATGTACATTTGTTAAATGTTTTTTCGATACATGAATCTCAACTTAGATGGCCTGCCATAATATTGTATGCATATCAGTTTCAGGATAAAGTTTTTTTTTTCTTTTCGAGTTATGATTGTACATCCATTTTCCTTATAATTACAAAGGTTTTCCATGCACTATAGGGTTTATAAAGGGATTCTGTTGGTTAACTTCAGGGTCCATCACAGAGTCCACAATTTCAATTCAAATGTTAAAAGGTTTTCACAAATGCTGATTAGGCGGGGCTGTGTATAATAAGGTCACAAAAGTGTCGGATTTCAATAAAATTTCCTAGAATGCATGGTAATTGGCCAAGGAGAAAATGATTAGTATTGATTGTAAATTCTCAGGTCTCTGTCTGCATCCAGAGATCTTTTCGAATTCCTCACCCAAACCTGACCTTGAAATTACCCAAGCAATCAATCAGTACTGAATTTGCATGTTACAGATTATTTGATGCAATTTGGTCACTAAAAGAGAATTGATCTGAATCTGAAACATGCATGACTCGCTAATCAATTCAGCCAGGTTTATCCAACTCGCTCCTCTGAAGACAAGTACCCAGAGGCATTTAAGTAGAAATGAAGATGAAAATCTATTTGATAAAGTTAAGGCTCACTTTATTGTCCTTGTAGGTAAGTTTGTCCTCTGCATTTGACCCATCCTCTAATGGCGCTTGGGGCAACCTGTGGCATTGAAGGACAGACCCATTTCCAGATCTTGAGCCAGTCTTGGTCAGGACTACCTTATCCATCTGAAAGATTTTACCTATAGGCGACAGTAGCCCAGTTGGTAGAGTGTTTACTGATACGAAGGCTGGCTCTTGACATTGTGTGTCTTTGGGCAAGACACTTAACCTACCTGAGCCCCAGTGTCTGTGTACACTGGTGTATGAATGTGTGTGTGAATGGGTGAGCGATTCCTTTGAATGCCTTAAAGGTGGAAAAGATAATATAAAAATGTGACCATGAGACCATAGTGCATGTTGTCGGTTGATGGGGGAAACCCACCATGAAGAGAAACATGCAAACTCAGACGTTGAACCAGAAACCTTCTTGCTATGAGGCGAGAGCGGCACTCTGCACTCTACCACTCTATGTTTACCTGAATAGTTTTCAGTATACACTGCTTTTTAATACTATCGAAACATTATTTTACTTTATTTATTTTATTTTACCCTGCCTCCAGTCACTTCATTTTGTTTACTTGAGACTTTCAGATGAGTCCCTCTCCTGGCTCGGTGGTGTTGTATGTAATTGCGAGCTCTTATCTGTTATTCTGTCCCAACCACACTCCGAAGAGAACGGCCTGATGTCATTATCAACTATAATGGCTGTAGGAGCAGTCACCCAAGCCTCCACCCGGGCCTTACACCACTCCACCACATGTAATTACAATTTATTGAAAATATCTCCCACATTGTCTGCTCTCCGCCTCTCTCTTTTGGCCAATTCACTCCATTACTGAAAAGAGATGGGACAGATAATGCAGAGCTAATGTGGTCCTTACACTGTATACAGGTGGAGGTCTGCTGGGGCTCTCATAATTGGATTTGGCTGTGTTCATTTTCAGGTCAAATTACGAAAGCAGAGTCATGAAAGTCTTTACCACCAGTGCATTAAGTGTTCTCATCACGGAGATCAGAAAATAAATAACTTTCACTATCTGATCCAGCGCAGGATTGAAATAAACACATTTTAATAAAGAGTGTGACTTATGAAATTCTGGATGTTGAAAATAGATTGTCTCTGCTAATCATGCCAGGAAAAGCCAGACTGTGTGCTCGTTGGAAACTAATGGATAACCCCGGATCTTTTAGCATTTAATTGGACTTTTGACATGCTAGCTGTTTCATAGTGTACAATATAATGTCAACATCATAGACTTTATTAGAAAATCCACCTCTTTGTGTTTTGTCGTGGCCGATGCCGATACAGATTGTTTAGAATCCAGAGCAACCGATGGCCGATGACCTCTGGTGATATTTTGGGACATTTTTGATTATTCTCCCCAAATGAATACCCAGTTTTTTCACTTACATTGCTGGTTTCAGATGGCGTCACAGCATTCTATAAGCCAATATTATTTAATACAGATCGAGGGCAGCTAAAATTAATATTTTTTAAAAGGCAAAATTATGTTGTAATACAGTGAGTTCTTGGGATTCGTCTGTAATTGAAAATACCAGATTCAACATTTCTGAATTTACGCTTTGGATATTTCCTGGCAAAGTACAATATCCAATATGAGGGCCAGATGGGGCATAATCATTTCTGAGAGGACATCAGATGCTCTTCAGATAATAAAAGCTAGAGGGGTTTGAATGTTCCTCAGACTTTTGTAGCAGCTAAAGGATTCTTGATGTTCTCCATATTTCTCTCCATTGCTTCTAGAGGACCTTGAATGTTCCTCAGACTTTTTTCTGTAGCAGCTGGAGGACCTTGAATGTTCCTCAGACTTGAATGTTCCTCAGACTTTTTTCTATAGCAGCTAGAGGACCTTGGATGTTCCTCAAATTTGCCCCAATAGTAGTTAAAGGACCCTCGATGTCCTCTATAAGCAATAGAGAGAAATCAGCTTAATCACTGCTGTCCCAAACTTATAAACATTTATATTAATGGTTTTGGTTAAAGGTTTTGGTAGTTGGCACCACACAACAGAAAGTGTGATTAATAGATGAATTCATTGATGTTGTTTTCTATCTGTAAAATACTATGAAGGAAGAAAAATTAAGAACTAGAACAGAACTAGACCTAGATTTTTCAAGCGGCACTTTTGGTACATTTCCTGTTCCCTATAATGCACATCGGCCCCATGTACTTCCATTGTTCCTTCTAAAAGTCACCAAGGATCTGCGAGGGGGTCAAAGGTTAAGGCCGCCTTCCTGACGTCAGCTCTATTTTCTGCCTCTCCATAAAGAACAATGGAGCACATGGTCTTTGTATGTCCAGGAAACTATGACTGTGACTGAATGCTGTGCTTAATGCAAACCTATTTCCAAATGTCACACTCGCCTTTGCAGTTGGACTAGCCAATACAAGTAAGAAGATATTTTTTCCTCATATTGATCGGTCTGGGTTTTTGATCGAGTTTATTGTCTTTTCCAAAACAAAATAAAAATGTTTTGCATTATTGATACAGTGAACCTAAACAAGATAGACGTTTAATCATTGCCATTTACTGACAGAGGAATTAAAGGACCTGTACTTGTTTTTTTCCATGTATTTGAGCAAAATTGTACAGCTCTTGAGGTCAAAATAGGTCTTCTGCGTGCTATCTGTATCTAAGTAGAAAGCAGTTTATTGAAACCAGGAAGTGCACGTTAGCATTCTAGTTGTGTACCTTTACCGTCACGGCATAACTTTGCGCTGGTCTCTGAGAAAAGTAGAGATGTACTGATCCAACGTTTTCAGTTCCGATATCAACCAATATGCGTAGAATGAAAACACCATTTATTTTAACCATTAAAAATAAGACAAAACTGATCCAAATGTGTAATGTAGTTAAATTTATCTCTCATGTAACTACAGAACAGCTTTATATAAATAAACGTTCAAATATTATAAGACTTTCTGGTCCGACTATGACCGGTAAATAGTCTTATTAGATTTATATTTATATGTCCAAGCAGAATATCGGCAGAATCGATATTTGGAAGCCGATCCAAATGATTCAGTATTGTTGCAGATATCCAATACCAGTATCAGATTGGTGCATCCCTAGAAAAAAGTGGTGTGAAAATGCTTATAAACGCTGAATAATTCGGATGCTCTGAATGCATAAGGTAAATGAGGGACAACTTTGGACTACTGCATTTAAAATGAACTAATTCTGGTTTTCACTTTTTTAAGACAGTAAAAATCGGGTACATCCCCTAACCTATGACCTAACCATCACACTGACAGTTAGACATGACGGAAACACTATCTCGATGAACATTTGATTAATAGCACAGCCTTACTTCACTGTGTCCCTTCCTGCCGTTAGCTGTCCTTGAAACTCCCTGTATTCCTGTATACTGGTGAACGAGCCCAAGAAGCTCTGAGAAAGCCTCCATAATCTCCTCCACACATGTGTTTGAAGAGGTAGCAGTGACTCAAGCGCATGCTAAACAGGGTCTTTCCGGATTAAGACCGATGGATGTTTAGCTTATTGCTGACTCCAGTTTCTCCAAGTGGCAATTTACAAATGCTCACGGCTGATCCACAAAGAGCTGGAGGTTTTGTTGCTTGAATCAGAGCTTGGGGTAAAGCTTTTTTTCTTGGTATTTAGTAATTAAAGGTGCATTGTGTAACTTCTAAGGTGGAGTGTACTTGCTTGTCTCCACACATAAAATTGATAATAATGTAAAGATGCATAAAAAATATTATTATTATTATTATTATTATTATTATTATTATACATGAAAAAATAATTAAATAAATACAGAATACAAAAAAAAAAGAAAAAAAAGGAGATGTTTTTTAATTGCTTGGAATGTTCCACAGTAGGGCATTAAACATACAGTATCTCCCATGCATTTGTTCAATTCCAGGTGTTTTATAGCTCAAAAATACCTTAAAAACATGAATTGTTACCATGTGCGGGCTTACTTCTCCATAGATCTGACCATTAACCTGTCGCTTGTGATTACTAAGTTTATTTCCATATTGTGGAATAATCTCCATGGAGACAAGCAGGTGGCGGACCCTCGTGCACCGTGCATCTTTAAGCCACTTTACCTGATTTTTACTGTCTCAAAAACAAACCAAAAAAAAACCATGAGTTTTTAAACACTTTTTACAACTTACAAGGATGAGAGTGGAGTTTTGACGTCATGGTTAAGCTAACAACAACAAGCTAACAGCGCACTTCTGGATTCTCAGAGGATAAAAACATTTTATAATTGGAACACAGGCAGCACACAGCTTTTACCTTTAGTTTTTCCACACATTTTTACCTTAAGAGCTGCTTTGACAGTACATCAGTGCTAGAGCAGCTACACAAACGCCTGTCACAGTAATTACTACATCAACTTGTCCTTCAATATACTGGATGTCACATGGAACAATAACTTTTGGGAGTCAGTATTTATTGTGAGTACTTTGTGATGTTGTAGGTTGAATTGTGGACTAAAACTATACAATCAAGTGTTGCATTCTGCCATTTATACTGTTACTTATGCAGGGTTTGTGTTAAACGTGTGTGCATGAAAAAAACACAACTCCAGGTGTGTTTTAATGAGGAAATAACATTATAACATAGATCAGAAAATGGCGTAATACGGGCCCTTTAAAAGTCATTTTTGTTTAATATTCCCCCTTTAAACAAAGCGCTGATAAAAGCCTATGATCGTCATTGATGTTGTGGAAGCAGTCGTTAGTGACTGGCCATTACGCTCGCACATTTCCTGAAGCCATCCATCCATGAGAGGCCATTAACCCGCCGCATTAAGAGTGATTAGGCAAAGTGTGACACCCATTGGATTGTCTGTGTCTTTGTGCGTAAAATAGTCCCACATTAGGTCAATTGACTTCTGTGTACTATTTTTGTATTCCCTGTTATCACTGTTACCCGGAGAATTCACTTAATCCCCAGGACAGAAAGATGTAATCATGTAGTGTTTTTTTATTTTGCTGGAGTTGACAACGATGGGTAAGAAACTGCAACATTAGACTGGTTGACTATTAAAGGGTCCATATTGCGCTATTTTCTGATCTATGTTATAATGTTTCCTCATCACAAAACATACCTAGAGTTGTGTTTTATTTTATTCACCCACCCTGCGTATTTAGGTTGAAAACTGAAAACTCTCTGTTCAACTTGTGATGTCATGTGGTGCTCCACTGTGTTTTTACACTTCATACACCTTCACTTGACTCATTTGGATTTCAGCCCAGGAATTGTCATTTTGAGCTTTGAAGACAGACCAGTAATAAAATGTTAATCAAACGTGTGAATGAAACAAAACACAACTCCTGGTATGTTTTGGACGAGGTAACAACATTATAACATGTCTTAAAGTCCACAAGAGTCAATTTTGTGTAATATGGGACTTTTAAAATTATTGTATTAGTACTTTGATAATCACTTATAGTTTTCTGGACTGCCAAAAGACTTTTTATAACAAAGAAAGCAGCATTAAATCAAAATACTGAAAAAGACAAAAACAATTTCTTTCAAAAACAATATTATTCATTAATATTCTCTATCTAGAAGCCTTCAGTGACCAGCATTGTTTAAAATGTATTTAAACAACATCAATGTACAATTATTGAGTTAACTGCTGCCCTAATTACTTGACTGCTTCAGATAATTATTAGTAGCAGCATAATTACAAAACACATTTAGCTAAAGATACCGACAACATTTTTACAAACCATATAGAGATTTTTATATTTCATGTTTGAGTTTGCAGCATCTACTACACCAGACTCGCAGATAAAGTGAAATTGTATTCTTTTAAAAATGAGGAGACATTGTGGCTCCGCAGTGCCATGAGCGATCTGTCAGACGATGTAAAGTCGCTGTAAACACTGAACATGGGCCTTATTAAAGAACTCATTGTACTGTGTCTCCTGGAATAAAAATCCTCATTTGAACGCTGCATGTTTTTGTCCTCCTGCTGCTGTGTGCCTCCATAGCTTTTCCCTAACAGTCACACAGCTAACCTCAGTGGGACTACATGTTATATAAAATGGATTTACATGAGCTTTCATGTTATAACAGCAGTGTTCCTTCATCATTAGCGCACTTAAAGTTGTATTTTGATTGATTTGTGCATGTTTGAGCAATCCTGTACTGTCCTGCATTCAAGGCTTGAGTCCTGTTAAGGTTCAGGTCCACTTTATTGTCCTCGTAGAGAAATCTGTCCTCTGCGTTTGACCCATCCTTCAGTGCCGCAGGGACCCATCTCTGTGATCTTGTTACTAGTCTTGGACTACCGTAGTTGGAGAATTTTATCTATGGCGCATGTTTTTGGGTTGATGGGGGAAACTGGAGTGACCAGAGGAAAACCCACTCAGACAGAAAGCATCAGGTGACCCGGGAATCGAACCAGGAGCCTTTTTGCTGTGATGCATGTCTGCTAGCCACTGAGCCAATTTTCCATTTTCACCTTTCAGCCCACTGCTCTGTACTTGAAATTATTTTAAAAAAAAAAGGTTCATACATATAGGGTTGAATAATATCAAATAGCCTTTTTTTTAATATAGAAAAAAATAGAATCTGCTGCTTACAGTGAAATTCCACAATGAAGGGGCATGGGTTTTCTATTTTGTAGTTTCGATGAGGAAGTCAATGGACCCAAGTCTAACCATGTGTTTCAGAATTATGAAAAATTAGGACTGTTGCCCTCAGTTAACAATTTAAAACAAGATTTAGCATATCTTTTGAATAGTGATCTCAAAATGTCAGATAATGGGAAGCTGAAAGCCACAAATAATCAAGCCTTATAAGAATAATATTCTGGTTTAAAAATGTAAAGTAATGATCTATGTGGTATGTTATAATTTCATAGCAAATACCCCTAAATAGCTCAACATGTCTTCTTTAATCACAGTTCCATACATCTCTTCTTCTGCTGTCTGCTTGTACCATCTCCTTTTACCACTCGTCCTTTGGGATCGGCCTCCTCCGATCTGTAATCGCTCTCTCGAGTTTCCACCCCCAGTCTCTGCTTCGCTTTCATCCACAAAACAACTTCCCATTTAATAAAAGTGTCTGCTCGCAATCGTCACCAGGGGATTCGGTCTCATCTCACCCGCTGATGCCCCCCTCTGTCAGGTGGGTGTCACCACAGAGACCCAAGACATGATCACAGCCACCTTAAAGAGCACATGACAAGTTTTCATGTTTTTCTCATTATTATTTGGTTTGGTGGGATAGTACATATAGTAAATATTTAACAGTTTTGAATCAGTTAAGTGGCATTTTATGGAAAGATAGTTCGGAACAATCTACTCGTCAACACACACAAAAAAAAGAAATCTCAGGGAAGGGATATTTTGATAGTTTAAATTTCAAATAAATTCAAATAAAAAACAAATTAATAATAATAATAATAATAATGCATTAGTCTTGTAGAGCTTTTACAGATGCTCAAAGTCGCTTTACAATTTCGTGCATTATTCATTCACTCCACAGTTGGCAGGGCTGACAATCTGCACCGTCTACCAACACTCAAACACATACCACTTTCATACTAAAGGAGAAATTTAATTTGTCAACTGGACAGAGTTTATTTGGTCGAATACGTTTTGCAGCTCATCCAAGCTGCTTCTTCAGTTGACAAATTAAATTTCTCCTTTTGCTATGGATTCTACCTGGACGACTGAGGGATTCTACACACACTTTCATACTAGGAAATGTGGGTGAAGTGTCTTGCCTAAAGACACAAAGACTCCACCCCACTGTGGCACCTGATTTTCCCAGCAGTCTCCCATCCAAGTGCAAACCAGCCCCAGCCCTGTTTAGCTTCAGAGACCTGACGAAATCAGTTTAATCAGAACTATTTTGTTTTCGCTCTTAACATTATGGTTACAGTATGGAATCCAACCAGGAAGTAAAAAGATCAACTTCACAAAATTGTTTAAATACAATGATATTAAGTATGTTGCACTTTAAACTCCCAAAGTTGTCATTCACCTTCTCTGTGTGTTTTAAAATAGCGCTCCCTTGTCAACCACTTTTCTATGTATCCCCATTTTTACCTCTTCTGGCTCGTCATCATTTCACGGCCTCATCGCTTTTCTTGCTCATTGCATGAGGTTTGACAGACCAACGCATGGTTCAGTGTTGTAAACTATTTTTCCATCTTGCTTCATGTCATTCAAAACCACCACTGCCTGTCAAAACTGTTAAAGAATCTGATTTGGGTTATTATTATAAAGCACCAGTAGAATACATTGTTAAAAATCTATAAATATTAGAAGAGTTGTGGGAGGTTGGCTATTTTTATACAAGAATTTTTTGCTGAATTTTCGCTTTTGACATCTGTAGTTCCCACAATCAGATCATCTTGGTTTATAATAGAAAGAAGGCTTTTAGTTTTGCAAGCTTAAGCCTCTGGGGAGGGTACATTTAAAGGTGTACTATGTAACTTTTCTGTAACTTGGCTTTTTCAAGATATGAACATTATTATTTTATTGTCTAGCGTTGGTAACAGGTCTGATTGACAGCGCTGCAGGCAGGAAGGGGCGTTATCTTCAACACCCTTGCTCCAGATTGGCTCTTTCGTTGCTTGGATACTGGAATTCACTTCCAAATTCACCCCTGTTACTTCAAGCCTCGATGAGCTTCATTTGACTGGAGCCAAACGCCATGGGTGATGTCACACTGCCTTAGTCCACTTCTTTATACAGAATATGGTCTGGTGGCGTTACTTAACCCTCCATAGAGATAGGTTTAATGCCATACTTTGGAACAATTCAGGCAAAGTAATAACATAACCATAGAGACATTCCACTTTATAGGGTACTCGAACATTAACCTTTTAAAGTTCAACATTACGACAGTCAGAATAATTCTCAAACAATTAAAGGCACCGTCTCTGTGAAAAGCCCACTACTATCACTAACATGTCCTTTGTTTCATGGCGGTCTGTCTGCTGTTGTCTCATTATCGAGTCTCAGCACTGAAGCAATGACTCATTTTATCTCATTATTCAGGTTAAGCTGAGAGAGAGACGAGTCCAGGACAGAACCTCCCGCGGATCTAATTATTTTTTTCCAAAAGAAGACCCCATGGCGTTCAAAAAAGAAGAAGTCTGGTGCAAGTCTGTAATAACCAGGGATACACTCATGCTCTTGGTTTACAGGTTGAGCTCCTGTTGAGTGTCACACAGACAGCTGCTATTTCTGATTTTCATCGATAACGCATTTTATTTGTAAATATTCTCTGTTTAGAAGTTTTCAGTCACCAAATTTCAACATTTATTTGGATTAGCCCAAAAGAGGAGGTCAAAAATGAGTATCAACCGCAACAGTAACTTAGTTGGTAAAGTGTTTGTCCACTGATCCGAGGTTGGCAGTTCGAATCCCGCTCCCAATGACATAAACGTCATTGGTCAGATTGGCTGGCGGTGTGATTCCAGCTCCTACATATGATTGCTGTCATTGTGTCCTTGGGCAAGACACTTTACCACCTCCTCAACCCCTCAATGGTTTGAAAGTGTAAAAGCGCTATATAAAAATGCGACAATTTACCATGAAATTTACCTTTTAATTAACAAAATATTTGAATTTAAGAGGAATCCGTGTACCACCTTGACGATGCTTCTGCACGGGTTCACCTAATGGACGTACCTAAAAGGCTCCCGGGGTGAGAGCTCAGTTTATACTCTGAGACTGATCCAGTCGCTATGTCATAGGATCAGTAGGGATGGAGTTACGGGTTCTCGAAATACCTGTATGATAAGTTATATTTGCCCTATGACCTCATTTACCATACCAAGTATTACGCCCTATCACCCTACGCATACAATCTACTCACTTCAAACTCTTCTCTTTTTTATCAACACAAAGATAAATGCTGCCACTACTACTAATGAATAAAGATTCATACCTTTTGTGATGTCTTTTCTTCACGATGAGTTCTCTATGACAGCTCTGCCTGGATGCTACCTCTGCCAAATGATTCAATGCGGGAAACAAATACTCGTTTCAAAGAAATATTTATTTCCTTTATATGAAAATCACCTGGGTTCTTTTGAGAGGTATTTGGCTCACAAAATGCCTTCACTTGATAATTGTGATTATGACCGTGTTAACATGCCGTATAGGGGCGATCTACTGCCTCCCCCACGACTGTCTTGCGTTTCACACGCTCGCTTGATATGCCTTATAGGGTCGATCTACTGCCTCCCCCAAGACTATCCACTTATGAGCTACACAACACCAAACTCCGGACACCTTGATTACCTTGACCTAACACCGTACATCAGTGGTACATGTGGCGAAAGGCAATCATACTCTCTCAGGTCTCGGTATTTATTGAGTCTGAGCCGGAACTAACATACTCCGGACATTAAACTCAACCAATCATTTGTTTCAAACACATTTTATTGCCTTACATGGTTACATGGCAGGATTCAATAATATATGGTTATTTCCCTTTACATCACAAAGTCACATGGTTTCCTTGTACAGTCATTATGAAAGTTCTTAAGGCGTTAAGCTTGCTATTTTGCTACTTTCGGTGGCCACCCTGTGGTTTACCACTCGCTACATCCTTTCAGCTTCATGCATGCAGTACTCAGCTTCATTATGCATTCTAATTTCTCTGCTTTTATAAGAATATATGTTTCCTTATACATTCATTTGCCAAAGAATAATACAATGTTTCCTTTGAATCATTCATCTAAAAGAAAATATAATATATTGTTTCCTTTTTGTCATGTGTCAGAAAGAAATATAAAAATCTCATTCAACTCTCACAACACACCTGAAGGACTTTGGTACCACCACGTACCACAGTTTGAGAAACGCTGTCGTAAATAATATCATGAAATTCTAATCCCAAGTGTAGATGACCCTTGTCTTCAAACGTTGCCAAAAATCAAAGTGTGTAAAGAATGTCGCTTACTTAGAGGGGACGGATGCCAGATTAGAGCGATGTCCTTCAGGAAACTTTGTGTTTGTGTTTCCTCATCAAAGTTAGCTCAGAGTTATACAATCAATTACTGGTACAAGGCTCATGTGATAAGGCCCCTGCACAGCTCCAGAGCTCACACACACACACACACACACACACACTCAGAGGGAATTTTAATCATCGATCGTTATCAATAATGAACAGCTCATTTATCTTCCCTCCTGCTGACGAATGGGGTATGCAAATGGATACCAAATCTCTAGCCATACTTGTTTTTTGTTTTTTGTGGTTGCCATTAGGGCTGTACAATATACCACAATCAAAACGAAATCGCAATTAGAAGTGTTTAATTAGTGTCAATATTACACTATTTTCTGATCTATTATAATGTTGTTTCCTCATCACAAACATGCCTAGAGTTGTGTTTTGTTTCGTTCACACATGCTTAACACACACCTTGCATATTTAGGATTCTAAGTTCTTCTCTCAACAGAAAAATCTCTGTTCCACCTTGTGATGTCATGTAGTAATACAGGAAGTGGTAACTCCATACACCTGCACTAGAATCATTTGGATGATTTCAGTCCTGGAATTGCCAATCTCTGCTGAACAAAAGGTAAAAAGTCGCTGTTAACTTGAAAACTACAGAGCATTTTCGCTTCAGTGATGTAGACAGACTAATAATGAAGGGTTACTCAAACGTGTGAATGAAACTCTAGGTATGTTTTTATTCTAACGTGGCTAAAAGCTCAGCCATTTTTGTGTAATACAGGAACTTTAATATTGGGGTTACATGTTTTAGTAGTAAAAACATGGACCACATCTACCATTTATAGCTGTTTAATCTGGGTTTTGTTTTTTTTATTATTATTATTATAGGTTTATGTTAAGTTAATATATGTTTCTAATGAAAATGATGCTTAATATAATCAAAAACTAATCCACAATGAAACTAATAAAGTACTTTTAGTAAGCAGCTGCTGTGCTAATCTTATTTTTCAGTCTTCAAATTGCCAACATAACGTACAATGTTTTTTTCTCAAACACTCATTCTATTAATTCAGAATTTTCAGTAAACTGTAGTTATGAAATACCAGATTAAGTGCATATGTATCGGTGTTATTGTATCCACACTTAACTCCCTCATTACAAACGTGTCCTTTTCCTTCTTATACACCACAGTCTGGTCCGGAGCTTTGTCCTGGTCTGCCGCTCAGATTAAACCTACCGGGCTAATTTGCATCTATGTCATAATTCCAGCATAATCCCACTCTAATCCGCGCGATTAAACAGTCAAATCTCTAGCTCTGTATCTGCTCTCATCTCTCGCTTCCTCCATCTCTTCCCTCACTCCAGCGCTCTGCTCCTCTCCTCTGGTCTGTGGCCTCAGCTCAACCTCAAGATTTTTTAAGTGTCCAGATTTTGTTCAGAAAAGGCAAGATATAACGTCATAAAGAACCATAAATTGATATGTGATTACGGATGCACCGATATAATACTGGTATTGATGGATCAGATATCGGTTCCAAGATCAGTCGATATCCTGTTGGATCAAACACCTTGGAATATTTTTCAAAGTTGTTCTGTAGTTGCTTAAAATGATAAATAACAGTTACAAAACACTGCATATAATTGATTTTTTTTTTTTTTTTTTAATCATACGCCCGTGTGTTTTAAAAGAAATAAAGGTAATAAAGTTTGTCTAAGTCTAAATCTAGATTATAGTTTTGCTTTATTTAGTCTCTGCACTGGCTGATATTGGCTATCGGTGGATAAGTATTTCAAGACAAAGTATCGGGATCGATATCAGAACAGAAAAAGCTGGATCGGTGCATCCCTGTATTCCTGATAACCCGTCAAGAAAAGTAAATTCTACAAATATGCAGTGCTGTGCTGGAGTTTGTAAAGGACTTTCAGAATCAGACGTTGCATAACAGGGTGTACATACACTCACTGCAACTGTGGTGCTGTTCAGGACTTGCATGGATCCTGTAAAAGTTGGAAAGTCCTTAAAATCTATTGATACTTTGCTTCTGATGTCATAAACATTCCCTGAGAGTGTGATGCTAACTGTAGACACTGCTCTGTCTGAGGCTTTGCTGGGCTTTAATCTGATCTTTGTTTTATCACAATCTGCTTTTGGGTTCCTGTGTCAGTCGCATAAATTATTTTCAATACTATCCTTTATTGCCAATATTTTCTTCACCAGTAGGCCTAGTGGTTCCCTTACAAAGCCTATTTCTCATTTGTAGACGACTGAATATAATAAAGAGCTTGTGAATACTACAGGCCTCACACTGAGCCTAATCCAGACCAGAGCAGAATGGAGCCTCACTTACAGACCACTTAATGTCACTCCACTCGCACTTAGTCACCTGATTATGAGTGGCTAGACGGCGCACTGGAAATCTACATGTCTGTCAGAAATGAGCTATGGCCATTATAAATAATACAAACACACTTGGAAATGCCAGTCTAAATATAAATACAGTATTGAGGTGCATAGTGAAAGTACAGGATGCAAAGATTGTATGGTGTGGATTACAGGGATTAGAAATAAGTAGTGGTTTAGAGTCAATCCCTTCGACAACCTTTGGCTGTTTTTGTTGTTGTGTCCTTAAGCAAGACACATCATGCTTCCGGGGGGTGCGTACAGTTGTGTGAGTGTATGGTTTATTGATGTTTGTGCGGTAGAGCTTCGTCACTGACTGGTCAACCACTAAAATAATCATTTGTCACAGCCCAAGACAATCAATTCTGTTTAAAATGTCACCTTTTGTGTTCATTGTGTTCATTGAGCTGATTAATTGATTTGATTCATTAAAAGAAAAAAAAATCTCTATCTATCGATCGATCGATCGATCGATCGATCGATTGATCGATCGATCTATCGATCTATCGATCTATCTATCTATCTATCTATCTATCTATCTATCTATCTATCTATCTATCTATCTATCTATCTATCTATCTATCTATCTATCTATCTATCTACACATACATACATATACACATACATACATATACACATACATACATATACACATACATACATATACACATACATACATATACACATACATATACACATATACACATACATACAGTCCTGGGTGAAACTGTAAAACTTTCCTTTTATCCGCTGTTTTTCTTTCTTGTAATTCTGTCAATGTTTAACAGGGCTAGACATTCTAAGTACTTTTTACTTCAAATCTTTCAGTCACGTCATTATCCAAATGGGGTTGTAGTCTGTGTCCTTGTACTGCTGCAAATGACCGAATAAACTACTACTATTAGCCAACATTGGAACATAGTTTTTTGTTTTTTTTTCCCAAAATAAAACAAATTAAATAATATAATTAGACATAAATGATAGTTATAAGTTGGTAAATATAAAGGAAATAGATCTTTAGTAAAAACAAACAAACAAACAAACAAAAAAAACAACATTATTTTTTGTTCTTAATCAAATAAGTTTATAGCTCCTATTAACATTCTAGTACCATAAGTCCGTTCTCTCCTTTTAAGTGCTACAGGCTTTGGGCGTATTGACACATTAACTGCCCTTAATGAGTTTAATGGACCTCCAAGAAACTTTCAGTCACTTAAAATGTTCTCATATCCACTACCCGACTGTCTAGATGTGACAAAGAGAGAATGACCAATGAGTATCAAGGGGAACAAACACAGATCCTGAATATTGTTTTAGGTCCAACAGTATCGCACACCTTTATTTACATTTTTTACTTTGAAGTATTGCCTATTTTTAAATACAGAATATAGCATAAACAGTTGTAGGTGTGTTAGCAGGCTAACGAAGTAACCTGATCAGCATTTTACTTAATTTTCTTTTGCCAGTTTTGTCTTGTGAGATCTTATCCCCTGAGATCTTGTCCCACCTCCGTGATCAGAACAGGTGAATCTGCTGCACAGTGGAATCAGCAGTGACAGCCACATGCCCACAACTCAAAACTCACCTCTGCAAAATAAATAAAAAAAAAATAATGAAATCTGCCATCTCTCCTGGTTCACCGCGAAAACACACAAATTGGCTGCCTGTCACTTCCCATCCGACTGTTTCTGCTGGGAGTGTGGAAAAAACAAGTGGACTTTTGAGACGGATATTTGACGGAATTTTGGATTTGCAATGAACAATTTTAAAATCAGAATAAATAGTCTCTTTACATCTGCTACAATAATAAGAATCACATGCATTTCAGAACACTTGTAGAGGTCTAATGAGTAGGCTGCACAATATACTGCAAATAAATAGGAATTTTAATTAGCGCCTCTTTTTTTTTTATTCTGCAGGCTATAGTTATTTAGGTAGGATTTTCCAAGCTACAAAATATCTTATGGGGAAATAAAACCTTGCTAACCCTCAAGTTGAGCGTTCATTTAGCTGTTAATGCATCTGGATGTATTTGTATTTATTTATTCAAGGGGCAATGCATATTAAAAAAACAAGATAACGCAAAATAAAAAAGAAAAACGTAACTTTTCTAGTGGGAGGGTCTGTCACCTGCTGTTCACATAAAGATGTTACTGCATTAATTCAGAATTAATTTTTATTGATTAAAATGGATTTTTTTTTTTTTTTTTTCTGTGTGCGGATGTGAAAACAAACCACAAATCACAATATTTAAAATCACAGTTAAATTTCGCCCTGAATTTATGCTGCTCTATAATGGACATTGTTATAAAAAAACAACAATTTAGTATCGGCTGACAATTCAAACAGCAATTTCTGATGCACTTCTCATGATTATTTATCCGTAACATATGTAATGTACCTTTTCAGGAATTCAGCAAAGGGGCGTCTAACCTGAGAGTCACACATCTGAACCATGACTTATTAATGCCTCTGGATGTGACAGAGTCTGGAGGAGGGCTGGGCACTGCGCACGTTTCTTATGCAAGACTTCATTTCCAGTCTACAGTGGCACCGGAGAGAGATTTATTTATTTATTTATTTGACGTTTTTCACCTTTTTTTTTTTTTTTCTTAAGTGGCCCCCTCTGTCCACAGTGGCCGGCTCCTGTCCTCTTCAATCACAGTTTATGCCTCTAAATCCACCTGCCCCAGTGATCAGGATTATAGTTTTATCACATAAATAGCGACATTATTTAAACTTGGTAGCAAAAAGAATTGGTTTATAATTTAATTTTTACAAACTGTCAGTCTGCAACTTTTTACCGCCATCGAGTGTTTATATAAATGGACATATAACCCTCCAGCCGCCTTGTTTCAGACAGGAAGTGACCATGGGCGCGTTTCCGGCTCCATCGACTCCAGTTCAAGCGCGCAGGGTAACTTTTCTGGCCACTATTGACTTTGTAGAGATGGTATTACTTTGCCTGAAATGTCCCACAGTATGGCATTAGACCTGTGCATCCAGTATTCTTTTTCTTTGTGGGTGTACCTTCAGTGGGGTCGCCTACGGCATTTACAGTACTTGTATATAGATAGATAAGCTTAATGCCATACTGTGGAAATCTCTATGGAAACAAATGGAGAAAAAAAACATACATAGTGCATCTTTAAGGAAAATAAGGAAAAAAAACATTTCCACAGTATAGCATAATTCTCTTTATACTATAGCCTTTTTCAAATGGAGTTTGACACGGCTGACCTCTGTAATTCTTTGTATATTTTAGCAGATTGGCGGAAACACAAACAGGAAGTGAGTGAACCAACGTAACTCAAAGCAAATTCTTCTCTTAAAGAAGTGGACGTTATCGCGGCGCTGCCCTCCGCCTCGCCTCTTATTACAGATCTGTTTGTTTGCACAACATGACAAGCTCATTTGTGTGCACCCCTGAGGCTTCTTATGTTATCACAATCACCACATCGCGCAGTTACAACAACCAGTGTCCCAGGGGGCGCTCCTGACAAAGTGCATATGACAGGTTAAATGCTCATTTCACTAAAACAAATTAAGCTAAATTATTCCCTGATTGTGGGAAAGATGAACTGGAGTGGGTAGTGTTGTGTTTTAGTTTTTGTTTTTCCTCGAGTGATGCAGAAAAGAGGGAGCCACTGTCTGTGTGAATGTGTGAAGTCAAATTTCCAGTTCATAATTTGACTTCCTGGTTCGACGATATGACGTACGTAATTCCAGAACTGTTAGTTAGGAACCTTGATGTTAAATGAAAAACATTTAAAAAATGCATCCTTTTCGTGAGCGGGCTTGCATCTCCGCAAACCTGACTCTTATCTGGCCTGGAGGCGGGCGCCCTTTTGGTTGTTTCCATGGGAATGTTGTTCCTTTGGCTATAATATTCCACAGTATGGCATAAAACATATCTATCTCCATGGAGAATGTAGTGCTTCAACTTTCTATTTCCATGGAATCATGCAGTTGATTTTCCACGTCCAGAAAGTTACATACTGTCCCTTTAAATGAACTTTTAAACTATCAGAAAATGTGTTTCTTGCACATAAATTGTCCCTGCATTTTGGAAAGAATTTTAAGAGCAATATTTCGTTTTTAGAACTCACTCCAGCTTATTTTTGTACTTTCCCTCTCAACTTTTTTCAACAAACTTCCATTTAACTGATGTAAAAGTATGACAAATATTCACGACAGGTACCACCTCACCAAACCACGTAAGAATTAGAAACGCTGTGGGGCTTTTCTGTGCTGTAACAGTCCACTTTGGGAGTGTGCTGAGTTCAGTCACGGGAGAGGGTCTTGTGAATTATACATGTCAGTTGTTATTTTCACCACACGGCGCTGTCATTGTAGTTTTCACGCTGTCAGCAAAAATCGGACCTTGTTTAGACTCTGAGAGGAGAATAAAAATGGGCCAGACACTGATATGGCGAACGAAAGTGGAATCTGAGGACCGTCCATTAACCGTAACTATGGTAACGCAGTGAGTTTGTTGTTGTGGGGGATTTAAAGTACGAGTTATTTCAGTAAAACAGATACGGATCAAATTTTAATACAATTCTTGTCTAGTTTCTTCTATTTTTTTTTATTTAGTTTTAATTGTATAATTTTACTTCCTAGTTGGACATGGATATCTGATATGACGTACATAAGGGTAATACCAAAACTGTTACTAAGCAACCATGATGTTAACAAGGGCCAACACTTGTCTAAATTGAGCACATGCTATGTTTAGACTAATAAATGGTAATACAGGAAGTGCTCCACTGTGTTTTTAAACTCCATACACCTTCATTAGAGTCATTTGGAAGATTTCAGCCCTGGAATTGTCAATCTCTACTGATCAAAAGTTGCTTGAAAACTACATCTTCATGACATCACAAGGTAGAACAGAGATTTTTGAGCTTTGGAAATGTAGACAGACTAATAATAAAGAATTACTCAAGCATGTTTGAATGGAAAAAAAAAAAAAACTCCAGGTGTGTTTTTGAGGAGGTAACAACATTATAACGTGGCTTAAAGCTCACAAGAGTCAATTTTGCGTAGTATAGGACCTTTTAATCAGAAAACTGTATACCTTGGAATTTTTTAAGGAATTTTTGGTGTTAGTGGCACAGGTAGAGGTATTCAGTTTCATAACTCAAAGCTACTTCCTGTATTTTTGTACCTTTCTTTTAATTTTTTCCCCACAATCTGCCTGTCAGCTGATTTAAATGCACTTTAAGTTGGACCAGTTGCTGTGAGAAAGTCGGTTCACTCCGGAGAGCTCTGGAGGGGAGAAAGTGGCCGGAGAGCTGTGGTCCATGCATTATTTCACACCGCGAGTGACAAGACGCGCACAGCCACAAACGTCAACAGATGCTCCGCTGTCATTGAGAGGCAGCTCGCTAACCTCGCGCCGCAGTGTGTTTATGTGGAATCCTTCAGCCACGTATAGTAAACAAGATTAGGCCAGAATGGGTTTGATGGAGCTGTTGGGAAATATATTGGTTCCAGTATCGGTATCGGCTGATATCGGAGGGATAATGATTACTTTGCAGCTGATGTCATCAACATTCCTTGGAGGTGCGATGCTAACTGTAGGCTCGTCTCTGTTTGAGGCTTTATTAGACTTTAGGTGGTGCTTTATTTTAACATAATCTAACCGTAAAGAAATGCCTTGGCTGGAGCTATGACAGGTGAGCTGATTTGTGCTGTTAAACAAGTCTCTCACACATAAAATTCCAGTCACAAGCTAGTTAGCTATAGCCAGCATGTTTCAGTTACTCACACTCACTATTTTTGTTGATAACACTGGGGAACACTAAAATTTTAACTTTCTGTTGCATTGGATTTTGTAACTGATTGAAGGATTTTTAGGCGCTGATTTCAAATCTGAAATTAGTTTTTCTCCATAAGCTCTAGTTTTCATGCAATTTGAGATAGATGAAATAGTCTAAATATGAACTTACGTAACCCAAATCTAAGCGTTTTGAGATTATATACATAGATAGATTCTAATATTTTTATCATGCTTCTTTTTTCCAGATCAAACATGGCTTCCTCATCGAGACATCACTGTAGAAACAAGCCTGATGCCTTCTGTTACATCTGTGGTTGCTACACACTCCATCATAATAAAAATCAAAGATTGCATAAAATCTGTAGCTTGCAGAAAAAAACTAACTTCAGATTTGAACTCAGCACACTTAAATTGACTGAAAACAAGTCTTTTTTTTAAATGCAACATATAGAGTGTTCCCCAGTGTAATCAAACACCTAAACGGGACCATGGATGCGCGTTCATCAAAGGCTCCTGAAAATGTGTGTGTGTGTTTTGTTTTTGTTTTTTTGTTTTAATCCAGTTAGTTGTGTGTTTTTTGGAGTTTCCAGACAATCTTACAACTTTTTTGAGTGTTTACTAATGTGCGTATTGAGTCACCATGGTAACTCCTAAACGTTTCGCCATCAGAGGTACATGTAGCACACCCCCAGCGCGATGGCACTGCAAAATATCAGTTGACACTAACGCTGCCTCATTCTGTACGTTCCCATGTCTCATTCCCAGATTTGTCTTTTTGAACAGACTCGTGTAAACAGGGAAATAGAAAAGCGATGGGCTGAACTAGAGCTGCGTGTTTACATAGTCGTGTAACAGATTATTGTACATCCCAGATAAATACACTTTCATTTGTGATCTTTGTTGTTATTGCACAGCTGGATAAACGGAAACCCAAGACAAGCTGATACATGTTGTTTTACCAGGGATGCCACAAGATCTCTTAAAGGGCATATATTACACAAAATGACTTTAAGCCATGGTATAATGTTGACAAGAACTAAATATGCGGGGGTTTGTGTACTAAACGTGTGTGATTGAAACAAAACACAACTCCAGGTATGTTTTTGATGAGGAAACGACATTATAACAAAACAGAAAATGGTTTAATATGAGCACTTTAAGATCAAATGTCGTGGAAAATTATCTTGTATTTTTAATCTGACTTGGACAGAAAAAAAAAAAACAGTTGTGCAGCTCTACTGTGCTGGTTGCATTGCACGAGTTGTTTACTGAAAACACTTTACGAGCACATTATCCGAACACTAATTGACCTTTGAAGTCAGTGCCAGTTATTTTCACAAGTTCTCTCTCAGCTCCGATGGGAGGAAGATGCATCATTAACTCACACTCGATTTTCTCTGTAATTGAAGATGAAATGACGACGGTGACCAAGGTAAACAGTTATTTGAACACTCCATTGATCCCATTTAACACATGATCGCCAATGATGGACTTTCTCATCTGTAAAGCTTGACCTGTTATCTGTAACTTCTTAAAATAACTTCATATACATATCATAGACCCAGCTGGATTTAGGGCTGTCACGATAAATGCTAGATCAACTTTGAAAGCATGAATTTTGTTTCTAGGCAAGGTTGACCTTCACCTGTTCACACATATCTATATTTAAAAGATTGTGTTGTAACCAGTACTTCTACCCTTTTCACCTCTGTTATTTTTGGCTCACAAGGAAGTCAACAAAACTCCATATATGTAACACACTCTGGTTATTTTTTCCTCTCCAACATATATAAATACCGAACTTGACCTCCTAGATGCTTGATTTCATCCATGCATGTCTTTTGTGTACCACCTGCTTGTAACTCCCTTAAATCTGATCAGATAAAGAACTTCTTTTACGACTCTACCTGGTCTGACATCTCTTAACTTTTCCACCACGACTTCAAACTCCTATCAACCGACAGAATTCTAGTTTTTGGAGGTCAATATTTATTGTTGGTTATATATTTTAACATTGGTAACGTTGGTTATATTGGTTTAACATTATTTTTGAGCTGTAAAGGGTTGAATTATGTAACTTTTCTGGGGGAAGGTCCGTCAAATGCTTATGTTCATGGAGATGTTATTGCTTGTCTGGAATGTTTCATAGTATGGAATTAAACCTTTCTATGGAGACCAAACCAGACCAAGTTACAGGTCAGATCTGTCAAGAGACAATCCTGCTCACTGTCATAATGCCTCTTTTTAGGTATTTTTGAGCTATAAAACCACCTGTATTTGAATAAATGTAAGGTAGAGCTGATAGTATCGTACATATCCATAAAAACAAGCAGGTGACAGACCCCCAATCAAAAAGTTACAGTGTACCTTTAATTGCTTTTTTTTTTCTTTTCCTGTGCTTCTTGTTCAACAAAGCGCCCCCATCTTGTTTACTGATCATACAGGTATTCCACAATGCTTTTTTTTTCTGGCCGTAACCTGCAGATAACAACACAGAGAAATTGGATGGCAGCGACAATAGATATATATATTAAAAAGAAAAAAAAAAACAACAACACTAAAATCCCATCACAGTAGAAGGACGGGGGGCTGTCTGTTAGTATGTCTTGGTTGCGTGTGGTGATTACTTTCTTATATGTGTGTTTGTGCGTTCCACGTTGGTCGACTTCCTCAGATCGTACTTCCTGTGCACTGGGCTGCCTCTTCCAGATAAGGCCGGTGGTGCATTCCTCCTTCCTGTCACTGCGCTCGTCTCGATCCTGCTCCAATTCCAACGGCCCTCGATCAATCTCCGTGATAGCCAAACTAAATAAATAGGTTGTTTTTCTCTGAACATCTCAATACAGAGGTACAAGTCTGTCTGTGAAATATAACTGTCACTGTCAGTGTGTTGGCATCGTGACGAAAACAAGGATTCAGAAATGGGGTAATAAGAATATGAAGTGGACTAAGAGAGTGTGACGTCACCTATAGCGTTCTGCTCCAGTCAAATGAAGCTCATGAGGCTAGCAGTTATGGGGTGAATTTGGAGCAGAGTTCCGTATTAGGAATAGGAATTTATTTACGGACAAAATGTCAAAATAAAAACACCAGGATCATGTAGAGCGGGTTAATATGAGCATTAACCCGCCTCGAAATGACGAGGCTCACTGCAGCAGTTACAGAGTCGATGGAGCCATAAGCGCACCCATGCTCGCTTCCTATTCTATTGTAATTTAAGTTTTGCCTTTGGAGTATTTCCTCTGGAAGGTCTTCTGCCACATTTGCTTTGTGTAAAAAGCTTGTAAAATTTCAAATGTCCATAGCTTGCTCCTTAACTTGCACAGTCTCCATGGATAACTCTTAACAACTAATACAATAGTGCATAGTGAAAGTGTTTAAGTAGATGCCTATAAAGAAGTTCAGATATTTAGCTGGCTATAAAACAAGATATATCAATTTAACAGTGCCCAAATATCCCGCTTCTGGTAAAAAAAAAAAAATGTCCATAATGTGAAATAATAAAGAAATTCCATGAAAACAGATCCCTGCTTGGACTGGTAATTGTAGTTACACTTTAGACACTGAGGTTTAACAGCAGACACGGCTCACACATGTATTCTGCTCATGACTGACCTCCTGGGGCCTGGAGGTGTGAAGACAGACCAGCCCATTATCTCACCCACAGATTAACCTACAGGGGACCTACTAGTGTAATGTCACAAGAGACGCCCACAACGCACAGGGGAACTATAGATGAGGAATGTACGACTGGGGAAGAAAAACAAGTTCAAGTCTCTTTGACTGAAAAAGGTAGAGATGTCAAGATGAATTGATTAAAGGGCCTATATTATATTATTTTCTGCTCTGCTGTATGTTATAATGTTGTTTCGTCATCAAAACAGACCTGGAGTTGTGTTTTGTTTCATTCACACATGTTTAACACACAAACACTGGAGTTCTTCTCTCAAACAACTCTTCACACACCTTCATTAGAATCAACTGGATCATTTCAGATCTGGAATTGCCAATCTCTACTGATCTCTACTGAGGGCATTGAAGGTCTACAAAAGGTAAAAAGGGAGCTGTTAACTTGAAAACTACCACTACCTGACATCACAAGGTGGAACAGAGCATTTTGAACTTGGTAGTAGACAGACTAATAATAAAGAATTGCTCAAACAATGTGTGAATGAAAGAAAACACAACTCCGGGCATGCTTTTTGAGAAGGTAACAACATTATAACATGGCTAGAAGCTCACAAACATTTTGCGTAATAAAAAGAAGGATTAAGGATTTAGCAGTTAATTACTTTTCCCCTTAGACAGTGTATTGAAAATGCTTTGGAATAAAAATGTCACAGTGTCTTCATCTAATTAGAAAACGGTTTACGTAGGCTATTACAGACTTATAATTGGTAATATGAGTCACCACTATACAGATTTCGACATTTCTGATGATGTGGCATTTTAAAGTATCTATATTTTCAATTTGTAAGAAATGTTGTACTAAACTCCTCATCAGCAGGCCGACGGTTACTCGCTAAAATAGACCATTACTGCACCACCCTTCCTTCCTGCAACTGAACTCACTGTTGTACTGCGGTGGGGGTCTGTGTTCATGGAGGAACCGTGTGACTTTTCGGTCTCTAGTTTCCACTCCCTCTTGTGCATGAGGCGTACAGGTGCTCGGTTACAGAAGTCACAGCCTTTTGTCCATTGTCCCAGAGGATTGTGGGTAAGGGAGCGGGTGGCGGCGCTAACAAAGGTCCGATTTAGAAAGCTAGCCTCGTACCTGGGAAGGCAAAAGTGTTGAAGGCCCAGAAGTGGATCAAACGCGAGCGACTTCTAAGAAATAGTGTAACGGTGATCTGTGAAGGTTACTCCTTTTTAAAAACACCTGCGTAGGAAGGTGAATACATTGTGGCTGACTTCATGTGGAGTTTTAAAAGTACCCGATTTTGAACCATGAATGATAAACATGTTTTAGTTTTCATTGTTTACTCCTGCCCATTTTGTCTTCTACTTCTACTTTACAAGTCAGACCTGTGGAGAGCACACCCTATTCACAGAAGGAGCAATAGAAGCACCCGTTATGAATAAATGCAAGATGGATATGTTTAAAGTTATACCATGGAACATTCAAGGGTAAGAAATAACATCTCCATGGAGACGAGTACTGAGTGGACCAGAAAAGTTGCACAGTGCACCTTGAATGTTAAATTTGACAAAACATAGGGTCCTTGGCAGTTGCTTTTATTTTTTTCCTCCAGCAAAAAAAAAGTTGATTTGCAGATTTGTGGTCTAAAACGGTTTAAAAATGTGTGCTGTGTGACATTTGAAACCACAATTTTAGCACCATTGTCTTAGCAATTAACAAAACAGTTTATCCTTTAAATTGTAAAAAATACTCAAAAAATAAATAAGTTTTGTATTGTTTGTGTTTATACTGCTTGTTTATATTGTAGATTCTTCTCTGTGCAAACATACGGCCTGGTTGTGTTTGGGGAGTTTTTCACCATTTTCCTGTTTGTCACCGCTGGGTTTGCTCTGACAGAAGAGATCAGATCAGAGCTGGTGTGGCTTTACCTCTGGTCTCACCTGTGGGCCTCCAAAGAGCTGCACAGGGCTAAAGACAGCGACACAGACTTTATCTCCCAAACTTATTACAACTTTGTTTAACAAACTTCCTTTTATCTGTCTTACCAGTCAAAAGTTTGAACACACCCTCTCATTCAGTGTTTTTTTCTTTATTTTTGCTACGTTCCACATTTTATATACATACAAAAGATTCAATATATGAAGTAGTGTACGCCGTGCCATTCATTTTTTGGACACTGATTCTGTTTTATGTTAAATGGTTGTTTCCTATATTACACAAAATGTATTCTTGTGAGCTTTAGAGCTTTAGGCATGTTATAATGCTGTTACCTTGTCAAAAACATACCTGAAGTTGTGTTTTGTTTTGTTTCATTTGCACATGTTATTAGTCTGTCTGCATCCTAGTGATAGTTTTCAAGTTAACAGCTAACTTTTATATTTAGTTCAGTAGAGAGGTCTTATCTCACAGAAAATTGATTCTTGTGAGATTTAAGACATTTTAGAATGCTGTTACCTCCTCAAAAACATTCACACATGTTTGAGTAATCTTGTTTTATTAGTTTATTGGACAGGGCAAGTCTATTGTCGACCAAGAGTTTCTATAGTCGATTCCAGCCCTAGAACAGCGTAAACCGTTATAAACCCACTGCTGTACTGTGAGTCCATAAACATTAGTCTAAAGTGACAATGGCTCTATCTGAACCCACTCTCCCCTGTTCCACTGTCACTGATGGCGTCGCTGGTCTTTTCTTTGGATCTCGTTCAGAAACAGCTCTCGGTGACAGACTGACAGATTAATTGTAGATGTGGATTGACGTGGGTTTGTGAGACGTTGGTCTTCTGTGTGTGAGGGCGCTCGCCTTCTATCGATTTCCGATTGGAGTCATTTTTATTTATAGTCCCTGTTCTGGGGGACTGAGGCAGGTTCAACTGTACTATGTTTAGAGCATTGGTGCGTCCTGTGGAAAAGATCAGATAATTTAAAGTATGATGTCGCTTCACACTCAACGTTGGCTTTTTTTCGTATTTTAAAGCCATGGTATGTAACATTTTAGCCAAAAATTGACTAAAATAAAAGCTGCAAACTAAACTTGTCCTTACTCTGAGGGGCTTGCATCTCCACAAACCTGACCCTCTATGCTTTGGCCTTCAGGAGCGCCTCATCCTGCTTGTTTCCATCGAAGTGTCCCTTTTCCTATAATATTACACCGTATGGTATAAAATAGGGATGCACCGGTATCGACACTGGTAGATATCGGCACCGATCTATGGAATTTTGCTGGATTGAATATCTGCCTCATGATATCGGTTCTGCTGATATCGTGGCTGGATGCAGCTGATATAGGCCAAGGACGTCTCATAATGTTTGTTCATACAAAGTTGTACAGTTTAAATAACAATTACATAACACAGTCGGGTCACTTTTGTTACTGTGTTTTTTGGGAAAACTGCCATTCTCAGTCCCTACACTATCGCTTAATATCGGGTATCAGCTGATACTTAAAGCCAAAGTATTGATATCGGTATCAGAGCTGAAAAGTTCGTTCAGCGCATCTAGTATAAAATGTCTCTATCTCCATGGGAAATGTTCCAAAGTATGGTTTTAATTTTCTCTTGCATGGAATCATGTGCCACCTCCTAACCTACATTTTGTGCTGTTCTTCAGAGTATTTGTTCAAAGCGAGTTTCAGCTGTAGGTTAAATCATTTCATCAACTTTTATTCTCACCTCACTGATTAAGAATGCAAAGTTGTATTAGTTTTATAGTGAAAAAGACAGTGGATGTGTTTTTTAACAACAAATTTTCAGTAAAAGAGATCAGAATATCTTACAAATCTGTGATATGTAGGGAAAGGTGTGTGCATATTCCGGTAGATTTGAGGCTCCCAGTCCGTCTGCTCTCCTCATGACTCCACCCGCTCCAGATGTCCCGTCTCTAAAGGGAGCGCACCTTTAGCTCTGCCTTTGAACACTGATGGGATTAGCCATGTCAAGGCTTAGCACGTGACGCCATCTCTCTCAATCAAACACATGAGGAGTGTACCCATCACCAATGTAGTACACACACTGTCATGTCACACACACACACACACACACACACACGTTGGGTTTCCATGCTTTTCAGGGATATTACATTGACTTTCATTCATTTTCTGGAGACTGGCGCTAACCTTAAGGGCCTATATTATGTTATTTTCTAATCTATGCTATTATGTTGTTTCCTGTATTATGCAAAATTGATTCTTGTGAGCTTTAAGTCATGTTATAATGTTTTTACCTCCTCAAAAACAGACCTGGAGTTGTGTTTTGTTTCAGTCACACCCGTTTGAGTGAACTTGGATTATTAGTCTGTCTACATCACAAAAGCTCAAAATGCTCTGTTCCACCTTGTGATCTCTTTTCAAATTAACAGCTACTTTTTATCTTTAGTTCAGCAGAAATTGGCATTTCCAGGACTAAAATCATCCAAATGATTTTACTGAAGGTGTTTGGAGTGGCGCACACTGGTGTTTTCAGTTTGAGAGAAGAACTCAGCCTAAATATGCAGTGTTTGTGTGTTAAACATGCGTAAAAAACACAACCCCATGTTTGTGAGGAGGAAACAGCATTATAACATGGCTTTAAAGCATGAGTCAATTCTGTGTAATATAACCTTTAACATAAACCCTGACCTTAACCTATTTTAACCTATCTGAACTATGTTGTTGGTCTAATAATAAAGGATTTATGTAGAGAGACAGTAGAGAGAGACAGGTCCTCATGGTGTGAGTGTGTGTAGAGGCTTTCACACACACACGTTTGCATGTATCTAAACAGGTCCTGATTAAAAGCAAAAGGGACAGCTGTTTAAATATTGAAGTGCAGTGCTGTGAAGGGAGCGCGTGTGCAGTTTGGATGCATTTAGATTGGTGATAATCAGGATTCAATGATACAGTCTCATCATGATTTGAATCTCCATGCGTGGGTCACTATAGTGATTTGATTTTGATGTTTTCAGTCTTGGAAATTCCTCTAAATGTTTTCTTATGCTTGTTTATTCTCTTTTCTGGTGATCTATTATAAGCAAAACATTTTAAATATCAAAACTGAAAGAACCACATAAGTAGAACCGAGTTTGACCTATATACGAGATCTAATATCTGACCACTTGGTTAAAGGGCCTATATTGCACTATGTTTTGTTTCATTCACACATTGTTTTAACACACAAATCCTGCATATTCAGGGTGAGTTCTTTTCTCAAACAAAAAACACTGTTCCACCTTGTGATGTCGTGGTAATACAAGAAGTGGACCTAAATATGTGTGAGTGAAACAAAACACAACTCCAGGTCTGTTTTTAATGAGGAAACAACAATATAACATAGATCAGTTTGTGTACTGTAGAAGTAATTGTTTTACTTGTCAACTAATTGAAAAAAATAGCCAATGAAATAACTGTTACCTGCCGCCCTACAGTAATTTTCTATATTTAGAAAAGTGTCTTCCATTGTCTGTGGTGGAACCTGAAGTGAAAGTCTGATACATAATGCATTTATTATGAAGTCACTACGAATAATAGCAATGACAGCACGTGGCATTTAAAAGTGGCTTTAATGAGAACGGCCATTAAAGATTCATAAAAGTCTGCTGCTCTAGTTTGATGTCCACTTAGAGCTAAGAGGTCCAACTTTGAGTGTTAATTATAAAGACCTTATCAGCTCCTCTCGCAGTGACCACGGGGCTCTGACATGTCCTTTATGGCACCAGGCTCAAAGGCCACTGGGCAGGGAGAGTCCAACCAACTTCATCAAGTCAAACGGGATAAAAAAAATGTATTAAACTCTGTTCTGAACAAACTCTGGACTCTGTGAACAGAAAAGGCCTCATCCTTTGCTCAGTCGGCGTTTTCTTTTCAAACCCTTAGACAGTGGAATCAGTTTGAAATAGTCTGTAGATCTGAATAATTTGACTAGAAATTTGGAAAAAAGTACATTTTAGATAATGAAGTGTGTTAAGTAAGTTAATTTGTACTGTATTCGGTGTAAAATCATGCACATGATGATTTTAATAATGATATTTATATAAACTGTAGGAAAGATAATGCATTGGAAGTGGTGACATTTTATTGTATTTTACAGTTAGTAATTGTAATGAAATGTATATTTTTAGTGTATTAACCTGTAGAAGTAGCTACATCTGGTACAAATCATCTTTTCTTCTGTTAGATTAAAGAATTGTATTCATTTATGTGGTGGGGGAAGTAGTAGCTCTAGGTAACTCACAATATTAAATGGTCCATATTCAACTTTTTCCTGATCTATGTTATAATGCCAACACTAAAAACTTTTCATTTATTGTATTTTATTGTTCTTTGTGTGTATGTATATTTAAATGTTACTGCTTTTATAAAATGTACTGTTTTTCATGAATTTTCCCACTGTATTAGTATTATTATTGTGTATTTTTATGACTGTTATTTTTAGGATGCCTGTTAACATCTGGCAGGGGGACTACTGATGAAAAATAGCCTTTTCGGCTAACTCGGGTATATTTACATTTGTTGTAATGTTTATTAATGTACATTGTCCCTTTTACCAAATAAATAAAAAATTAAATGAATGAAATGAAATAATGTTGTTTCCTCATCACAAACGTACCTGGAGTTGTGTTTTCATTTCATTTACACATGTTTAACACACAAACCTGCGTATTTAGGCTGGGTTCCTCTCTCAAACAGAAAACTCCACTCCAGACACATTCACTAGAATCATTTGGAAAATTTCAGCCCTAGAATTACCAATTTTAAGAAAGATAAAAGCTGTTAACTTGAAAACTACCACTACATGACATCGCAAGGAGGAACAGAACGTTTTGAGCTTTGGAGACAAACTAGACAGACTAATAATAATAAGGATTACTCAAATATGTGTGAATGAAACAAAACACAACTCCAGGTGTGTTTTTGAGCAGGTAACAACATTCTAACATGGGTCAAAGCTCACAAGAGTCAATTTTGCATAATACAGGACCTTTAAAACCAAATGTATTCATCTATAGATATCCTTATGTACGTATATGTGTGTGTGTGAGACTTGCTGTCATTGGCTGAGGCAGATAATTACATTGTCATGAGCAACAACAGCAATTACCCATAAATATAGTCTCTCTCTGGGGTGCATCTGTGGCGTTCCCCATAACCCTGACCACAGCCCCTCCCTCACCCTCACCCCGGCGTATAATTAAATGCCAAGTATACTATTATTACAATATACTGTATACTATACTTTTCTATCACAGCCACACCTCACGACTTCACCTTATGTTGTTGTACTGATATGAATACTATGAAATACACGTGACACATTGCATTTAAAGCAGACCTACAATGCAAAATTGACTTTTTTGTGCTTTTCCCATTGTTATAATTCTTTCCCTTCATTATTTACTCAACCGAAGTTGTATTTGGAGTGATTCTTGCATGTTTGAGCAGTCTTTTAATTGCTTATTTTCAAGATCACTCTCCACTTTCACCACCACCGGCATATACTCACTGCTCTCTTCTTACTTCGTTTTCCAATTAAATTTTCAGTGATACGCAGAGAATTCAGCAGCATTGCATAGTCATTTTGGTACAAATGGGAAAAAAAAATCCAGCAGCTCTCCATTGGAGTTGCTGATTCTTTGTTGTGATGACGTTTACGGAGACATCGGCTCCGATTGGACACAGCCGTTTCCTAATGCAAAAGTCGGCTGATTTGTTTCTTTTGTTAAGCCGTTTTAGATGAATATTGCAATTTAAAATGTCCAAACTATAACAGAATGATCCACGGGTGTCATAGATTATAGTTGTATAGCAGATACAAGCACAATAGGTCTTCTTTAATAGGTTACAGCATGACTTGAAAATAAAACAAGGATAAAAACTAGATATTAATTTGAAGTATCAATACACAAAATTTATTACTAATAAAAATTGTGAATTTTCTGAACATCAACAACACATACTTTTAATAACAGCCATTTAACACACACGCAAAAAATAAATAAATAAAAATCCTTATTCCTCCCAAGTGATCTGACCCACCCTAACCCAGCCTTATAATGAATAGGCAACAGAGACATAAACGATTTATACCACTGAAACAAAAAGATAATTTTTAAACATACGGTTTCAACAATAAAAAAAAATCTCCCCACTATTGCAAAGAAATTGTACACATGATAAATATTAAGCCCCAAAATATATAGTTCCAGTTATCATATATTGGATCATAAGCAGCAGTGGTGGTACTTAAGTAGAATTTTTAGGTGTCTGTACTTTACTTTACTTTACATTTTTAAGTGGATACTTTTTACTTTTACTTCACTACATTTAAAAGCAGGTATTTGTACTTTCTATTACACAATATTTCTGAACTGGATTGAAAAGTAAGTACTTTTCTAATGATTTTAAGGGGTTGTTTTTACTATGTTTGTTTTTGCTTCGGCTTTGAGCAAACAAAAATAAACACACAAAATTCATTCGTATCGCAACTGTTAAACAATTTACCATTACCTGTACCATTATTTAATCAGTATCACTACATTTTAACAAATTAACACGTGAAACTTTTACTTTTTTCTCTTAAAGTACATTTTAAACAGGTACTTTAATACTTTTACTTACGTTGATTTTTTTTCATGTCTTTTACTTAAGTAACGTTTTGCCTCTATATCTGTACTTTTACTTAAGTATCCACCACTGACCATAATTTGATGTAGTAATTATTGTGACAGGTCTAGTAATTATGTGCCAAGAATATATTGTCCAGTAGCCACTCCCAACTTTACCTTACGATACAACTCGCCCCAGTCCGATCCTCCATGTTTTTGTACAATGATTTGTGACAGGAGATAAATCCATGCTCGGATTATTCAACTCACAAAAACAGTAGCGCGTTGGGAATGGACTGATAGCGTTTTGATTTAGTGCTAGCAAAGCGGGTTTAGCTTGGCACGGGCAGGAATACATTTTGACGCGCTCATGAATTATTGCTGTAATGTTCCTAGCGCCGAGAAATGTTTTGTGAACGGAAACGTGGTCCAAAAGTGTAGCCGGTGTCACGCGTCAGGTCAGGTTTGTCCTCGCCAATTCGACTCATCCTCCGTGATTAAAGGTTTTTCTACTACTCGGAGCTGTCAGTGTGAAGGCCGTGGTAACATTAATATGCAAATGGTACTTTTATCCTTTTCTTTACCCTCTTACATTTTGTTAAGGCTTTTATGGGAACTGGCAAGACGTCTATGGAGAAAACTATTGGAGTGGTCAGTGAAGCAGAGGGAGTCTTTCTTTAAAAATACTGGGTTAAATGAGTTCTTGTGTATAGTTTTGAAGGACATTTTGATGAACTGCGTCGCTCTTGGGTGTAAAAGTAAAAAGAATTTAACTTAAATAACGTCATTTGTAAGAATTAAAGGTTCACTGTGTAACTTTACTGGTGGATTAAATGGGTTCTTGTGTAGATATAGTTTTGAAGGACATTTTGATGAACTGCGTCGCTCTTGGGTGTAAAAGTAAAAAGAATTGGACTTAAATAACATCATTTATAGGAATTAAAGGTGCACTGTGTAATATTTATGTTGGCGTGTATGTTAAGTGCTTGTCTCCATGGAGATGACTTTGAAGATAACGTCATTTGTAAGAATCAAAGGTGCACTGTGTAACTTTACTGCTGGAGGGTATGCTAAAGACTTGTCTCCATGGAGATGTTATTGCTTTGCCGGGAATGTTCCGCAGTATTGCATTAAATGTTTCTATTTCTATTTATTTCATAGTAGGCGTTTGTTTTTATTGCTCAAAAATAGCTTGAAAAACTTGGATTCTTACTGTAAGCAGGGTTTACATTTCCTGGTGTCATCTGCTCGTCTCCATGGAGATGTTATTAATTTAATGCGATGCTGCGGGGCATTCTATGCAATGCAATAATATTTCTATTGAGACAAGCAGGCAGTGGACCCCCTATCAGAAGAGTTACTCATTGCTTAAGAAATATGCATATGGTAGTGTACGTCTTTAATGACAAATATTAAAGCAGACTCCTTATGCCTTTTTAATCTTATTTTTTATCGTCCTGAATTAGAATGAGCTGTATCAGAGCACATAGACTATTATACACCCATGGACCACTATGGAACCTACCTGGACGACTGGAAAAAGAAAAGGAAAAAGGAAAAAAAGGAAAAAAGAAAAGGAAAAAGAAAAAGTACTTTGATTTAAGGGATTAAATCAATAGGGGATAGGTGCAGACTGAAATTTTCTGAGCACTCAAGCGTTGAATGTCAGACAATACTCAAACATTAATTTATCCAAATAGAACTAAGAGTAAACTAATCAGGAAGTACAGTTAAAACCTGGTTAAAAGATCATAAAAGTGGCTATAACTACCTATGCAAATTAGTTTTACCGGCCTAATTCTATTACTTAATCAAATATGTTACTAAAATATATTTACTCTTTTGCGCTTTAAGCCATGTTATAATGCTGTGATCTCATCAAAAACATACCTGGAGTTGTGTTTTGTTTCATTCACACATTTTTGAGTAAATCTTTATTGTTAGTCTGTCTACATCTCCAAAGCTCAGAATGCTCTGTTCCACCTTATGATGTCATGAAGTTAACAATAGTAGAGTTGGCCTTTCCAGGGCTGAAATTATCCAAATGATTCTAGTGAAGCTGTGTAGAGTTTAAAAACACAGTGGAGCACTTCCTGTATTACCACTTGATGACATCACAGGGTGGAACAGAGTGTTTTCATCTTGAAAGGAGAACACAGCCTAAATATGCAGGTTTTTGTCTGTTAAACGAAACACAACTCCAGGTATTTTTATGATGATTATAACATAGATCAGAAAATAGCGTAATAAGGGCCCTTTAATTAAAAATAAACAGGCACATGAATTTATTATCTATGTTAATATGAAAAATTAGAGGCTATGTTCATGTTTATGTGAGATCAAGCTGTCCTAATATTAATACAGCCAGATTAGAACTCATAATATTTCTCAAAAGACCTTATGGAAACAGCCCCTACTGCCTTTGAGGCTAAATTGCTAAAGATAATTTGTGTTTTTTATGTCAATGGTCATAAATATCAAATCCCAAAGTCTATATTGGACCTCACTGCCAGCACTATCTTTAAACCCCCATTCTTGGCTCTCTTCCTGTGAATCCTGCAGCAAGCTAAGTGGTATTTTTCCATAAACAACCGCTCCTTCTCTGTTGACAGATTTAGCTCTTATCAGAAAATGGACGTCTTTCTGAAAAGACAACAAATCCATAAACATTTCCATACTACAGCGACATGTGTTGAAGATTGAAAAAATAATATATATACAGTTGTATTTTGATAATCCTAATCTGGACTATACAGACTCTATAACACATTTTTATAACAAAGACAGTGGTATTAATAAATCAAAACAGTCAAAAAAAGAATAAACTATCTCAGATTTTTATCTTATACACTTTCTTTGTAAATATTAATTTGAATAAAAAATTCTAACTTGATTTCAATACTACGGAATAGGCTCCATACCGATTACAACGCCCCAGTGATAATAAAAACACTTTTTCTGGACAATGGAATGTATTTTTCAACATTATCACAGTATTTTCTTTTATATTACCATGTGGCCTTATATCTGTGTAATCCCTCTGTGGTCCAGGTAGGTTCCATAGTGGTCTAGAGGCGTAAACTCATCTATGTGCTCTTATATGTGTTCTGATACAGCTCAAGATCATTCTAAAACTATTCAGGAAAGGTTCTTTTCTGTCGTGTGAATGTGACTTTTTTTGTATCGATACTTGCTCAAATGCAGTAGTTACAGAGAGATTCAACTGGAAACATGTTGGCGAGACTCTCAGCAGCAGTTACATAAAGAGGGATGACAATTTTTCAATATAAAGTCAATTGGAGCCAGAATCGATGGAGCCAGAAGTGCCCCCATGCTCACTTCCTATTTTGAAAGTGGCGGGTAGCAGGTTAGTCATGTACATTTATATATACAGTCTAGTGTCTGATTTTCAATACTTTTGACAACCCGAAAATAAGATAATAATAAGACTTCTCTCATATTTCAATCTGTCCAAGGAAGTTTAAAGGTGCACTATGTAACTTTTTGGTTGGGGCTCTGTCACCTGCTTGTTTCTATGGATATGTCATTGCTCTGCCTAGAATGTTCCACAGTATGACATTAAACAGCTCTACCTTACATTTATTAAATTACAGGTGGTTTTATAGCTCAAAAATACCCAGAAAAACAGGGATTCTGACTGTGAGCGGGGTCGCCTCTCCACAGATCTGACCAGTAACTTGGTCTGGTTTGGTCTCCATGAAGACAGAAAGGTTTAATTCCATACTGTGAAACATTCCAGTCGAAGCAAAAACATCTCCATGAAGAAAAGCATTTGATGGACCTTGCACCAGAAAAGTTACACAGTGCACCTTTAACAGTGACCAAACAGCTCCTTATGGGACAGTGAGCGTTGCCTGTCGTTTTTGTCACAACCCCCTTTGAAAACTGTTTTGTTCTCACATATCTTACCCTCTTCCTTGTTGCTCTTCCTTTGGGATTGCTTGGCCTGTAATGAGTACTGACTTCTATGAGAATGGGGCAGGATGTGGGTAACTGTGGGTTTAAAAAAGATTAGCACAGATTGGAAATGTAAATATTAGGAGACAAGAGCCAGACGGTCCCACTTCTAATGACTATTTTAGGATCTTTGACTGAACTGCACCAAAAGGAAGAAAGAATTTAAATCCACACATTGTTTTTACTGCATGAATGTGAGTTTACAGTGGTGGAAATGATAAAGTAAGTAGAATTAATGTAATGTTTTAAATGTGCATTGTGTAACTTTTCTGGTGGAGGGTCCGTCAAATGCTTTTCATGGAGATTCTCTTCATGGAGATGTTATTGCTTTGTATGGAATGTTTGACAGTATGGCATTAAAATCTGTCTGTCAGCTTTCTCAAGGTTTTTTGAGGAGTAAAACCACCTGTAATTTCACAAATGCAAGGTAGACCTGCAAAACTGGCATACTGTGGAATATTCCTAGCAGAACAATGACATATCCAGAGAAACAAGCAGGTGATGAACCCCAAACCAAAAAGTTACATAGTGCGCCTTTAAGGTATCTGTACTATTTAGAGCTTTCAATTATTGCAGCTATTTTTTGACTATAAGTAAACCTATTAATGTTTTTCACAAAAACATTAATAGGTTAATCATATATTTATGATTAAATTGTAATTAATTATTGTGCTTTTAGGGAGATGGACTGATATGGGCTTCCTTTCATTTGTTAACACTCTTTTCAGTGCAAAATAAATTCAAATTAGATATTTATTTCAAATCTCAGCAACCCTTGGAGGGCCAAATTAGACTTGGGACTAGACTTAGGATGTAATGCTTGTTTTAAATTGTAAATTACTATGGCAACATGGCTAATTTTTCATTATTCTGAATCCCAAGGATAGGCAACCAAAATATAGGGTACTGATCGTCTACAAAGAACTACAAATTCTCAAATTCGTATGCTGTAATGACCTTTAGCCCTCTGCCCACATTTTCTTGTGTTTTCAAATGAATTCAATATTTAATATTCAGGTGGAGAAACTTCCTTAAATGCCAATAGTGATTTCATTCTGATCATGAACACAAACTTGGTGTCATGTCAGCCCGGTGATTTAAATTAGCACGTTAAATCGTCTGACATGTTCAATTAGCCTGGCTACACGGCGCAGTGACTCTGTGCAGGGCCCTCTCCTCCCGCTACACCTCTCCAAACCCTTATCTGTCTCAGTGTCACACCAAGATGAATGCCTCTCCCACAACACGGCACAGAGCTCTTATCTGGGATTCTGAGCACCGTCCTCTCCTCCTCATCCTCGACGCGTTCAAGGATGTGCAGGGATAAATAAATAAATAAACTAAAAATATAATAAAAAAAAAAACTCTTTCCAAAAATATTTGCAGCTGTAATGACGTAGCAAATTATGAATATGCTTTTGAAAATAAAAATAAATATGCAGTTTTAATATGAAGCATGAATTGGTTAAAAAGAAAACAAAACAAAAAACATGGTTTGGGTATTTGTGAATAATTTTATTACTTAAACCTCAACTCTACAAATAAAGACAACTTAAAAAAAAAAAAAAAAAAGATGATAAAATAGAGAACATGTTGTTGTAGGTTCCAAAATACTGTATGTCAACTATTATATGAAAGCTTTTGTATTTTCAATTATTAAAATCTGCAATAAAATGTTTGAATATCATTAGCATATCAACCACCACGAAAGAATTTGCTACAATCATAGACCGTATATATAAATGGAAATGTTTATATAAATGGAATTCCTTCGCGTTCCAAATAGAAAGTGAGCATGGGCACGCTTCCGGCTCCATTGACTCTGGCTCAATTGACTTTATTTTGAAAAATTGTCACCCCTCTTTATGTAACTGCTGCTGTGAGTCTCGCCATTTTGGTCTTAAAATGTACACGATCCTTTTCATTTCGCTATTTTGTCGGTGAATAAATTCCTATTCCTAATATCGTTCTCAGCTCCAAATTCTCTCCTATAACTGCTAGCCTTGTGAGCTTCATTTGACTGGAGCCGAACGCTGTGGGTGACGTCACACTTCCTTAGTCCACTTCTTTGTACAGTCTGTGGCTACAATCCAAATATCTGTCCTTCCTCGGTACTAAATATTCTCTCTTAGTAAGACATCATGTTATCTTCATTTTTAGACGTTTAGTGTAAAATGGTCTTTTTAAAATCACCATGGCGATACTGTTGACCTCCGCTTGTGTACTCTGTGGCAGTAGGACAAATACATTATGGATCAGGCGTGATGCTTGGATAACAGTCGCCATGGAAACGGGAAATACCTCAGCACAGTATCGTTAAAATCCAGCGCCATCTCTGAAATCGCATAAGTGAAGTCTTGACTCTGAATTGGCAACATATGGGAGAGGCAATGGTGCTCAGTCAGTGTGTAGCCTAGTTTATTTATTGGTGTTTATGGATTTGTGTTGTTACGATACTAAAATTTCGATGCTAAGGAACAGACATCAACATTGAATCATAGTACAATCCCTCAGTCGTCCAGGTAGGTTCCATAATGATCCATGTTCTTGTTCTGATAAAGCTTAAGATCATTCTAAAGCTATTCAGGAAAGCTTCATTTTTGTCCTGTGAACATTTTTTTTTAAATATCAATAGCTGCTCAAATGAGTATCTAGTTTTAGTATCGATTAGTACCTGATTTTCGATACTTTTGACAAATCTATGGACAAATAAATCAAAATCATAAAAATGTGTATCTAATTTTTACTTAGTATAGCAAATCGTTTGTTTAATGCACTTAACTTTTCTGGTGGAGGGTCCGCTACCGACTTTTTCATGGTATGACATTAAACATATGTGGGTGTTTCTATTGCTCAAAAATACAATAGTTCCTTCTGTGAATAGGGGCGACTCTCCACAGATCTGAAGTGTAATGTATCGTAGCGCTGTTAACTGCTCGTCTCATTCATAATAAATAGGTTTAAGCTATACTGTGAGATATTAATATTTCCATGGAGTTAAGCAGGTGGTGGACCCTCTGTTAGAAATGTTGCGCAGTGCACCTTTAATACATAACCAATAATTTCCATTTTTAAAGTAATTTGAATATTGTTTAAATGATCAGCAAAAAGCTAATTTTTGAGTTTTTTCTGACAACTCTACAGTACCTACGTATACTGTGAGAAGGTGGATGAAGTGTCTTGCTCAAGGATTACAAACCTCATGAGGGGAATCGCACCATCAACTCCCAGTCCCCGCTTGACCTCTGCTACCAACCGTTACTCCTCTGTAAATGTAATAAGCCATAGATTAGCTTGGTTATTCTCAGCCTGTTGATTTGAATAGGAGGTGTGAGGGGTTGTTATGGTGGTCTTTTATTCTGGTCATTTTCTGAAGTGTGCCATCGCTCGTGCTTTCACTTAAGCTCCTGTCAGCGTGCGCCCCTGCCAGCACCTGTCAGCCCATCTCTTAAATGGCGTCAGTGAGACCTCAGCACAGACCACAGCGGCGGGCGTCCATCTCTCCTGACATCTCAGACTTTGCCTTTTGATTAAACCAGGAGTCATTTCACAGATTGTTCCCTGCGCATGGACCCTTTACTTAGTTTTTTCAAATATATGGTTGTGTCCATGTATTCCAGGCGATGACGGGAGGATTAAATTCTTTGGCGTTTGGGGTTTCCGTACGTGTATTAAAGTGTTAATCTGTTTATTGCCAGATTGATTTGTGTCGCACTCTGAATTGAGTTCTACACATTTATCGATCTGGAACTGTGATTGGGAAAAAGCAGAACATCATGACCAAAGCAACTGGACTTTTTTCAAAAACAGAATTGTCTGTATTTCCTCTAAATTAGGCCGAAATACATTTGCATTTGTTCCGCCCAAACCACAGTGCAGGTCAGTATCAATATTGGTATCTGAACTGAAAAACTTTGTTGTACTTTCTGTGACTGACTTCCAATAGTATTAATTCGAGGTATTTATAATGTGTGATGATATATGATGTCAAAAGAAAATTACACATAGTTTTGTTCAGTGAAAATAAACTATTACAACAATTCTCCTAAAATTATTACAGAAATATTAAAACATTTATAATCATGATTAGTTTTAAATATATTCTGAAAACATTACATGTAGTTTATAGTGTTTTTATTGGTCATCTCATCCACATACTTTCCACAGTCCAACAGAATACTAAAAGTCAATTCCCCTCCATATCTCGAATATTTCCTGTCCTGCTTGTTTGTCACATCCCAGACTGCTGCAGATTCCGTAAATAAATGGTGAAAAGAGGAAGTCACGCCTGTGCGATTTACAAAGTGACATCCATTAACCCCGGGGGGCGTGGAGGCCAGGTCAGACCAAGGAAACAGATCCATCACTGATTGGTCCAGATGGCTGCTATTGTGGCAAAGTTACCGCTCACTGTGCACAGAGGTTTTTTTTTTGGCACAACATAACCTCTATGAGTACTAAAACAACTAAGTAAGTACTTGTAGGTAACTTTGTTGTTGGGCTGGGCACTGAATTTTGACTTAATCTCTGGGATAATCTGCAATTTTGGCCAAATGACATATTGTGATTCCCTTATGACGTTATAAAGACGTTTCTTCATCACAAACAGATCTGGAGTTGTGTTTTGTTTCATTCACACATTTTTCACAGACAAATCCTGGATATGTAGCCTCTAAAACAGAAAACACTCTGTTCCACCTTGTCATGTCATGTGATAATACAGGAGGTGCTCAATTCACCTTCACTAGAATCATTTATCAGTTTTGTTGTTTTTCCTCCTTGCTTTTTCTTGTCACTGTAGAACCTTCTTATTTGGTACGAGGCTATAGGTCAGTGTGGCGACATTCAAACCGGTCTAAAGTCCGTTATTGCTGTGATGTGGGTCACTTCCTGGCTGACCGCCTCTCCTGGACTGCTCTTTAGAGCCGTGGAGAAGACAAACAGCCTGATCCTGGAATACCACTGCTCCACACTTTATCAGGAACACCAGCTTTTTCCTGCCTGCCGTCTTCCACACAATGCAAAGGAAGTGCTTGTGTATCAGCATAGAAAAAACAAAAGGAAAAACATAAAATCTGTACTAGTGCTTAATATAGGGAAGTCATTCTCAAACCGTGGCTTTGTAAATGAAATAAAATGGCTCTGAATTGTGTGTTGTGATCATACACTTTACATATAAATGGTCATAGCTACCTCTGTCCAAATAGGAAGTGTGCGAACTAGTTCCATCAGTCTGGTTCCAATTGACTTCTATTGAAAAATTCTTGTTCCTCTCTCTGTAACTGCTGCTGTCAGGCTTCTCATTTTAACCTTAAATGCTTGTTAGAACCTACTCTGCCTAATCCTGGTGTTGTTGTTTTGTTTATAAAGTTTCAGAAACTGATTTTTAAATAAAATTATAGGCAAGGTCTTGTGCTCATTAGTTACCACATATCTGATTATGCCTCAGCAAGCTTCCAAATTTTGAATATTATTATTTTGTTTTTTTCTCAGAATGTCTATGGTCAAAATTAATACGAAATTTACTTCCAGAACCGAGGGGTTGGCAGTCACTGTTGTTGTTTTATTTCGAATTTTTTTTATTACCATTTATATTTTTTACTCTTTGTTATTATATTATGATGTGTGAGCTACAGTGTCCAAATAATTTCCCTTGTGGATCAATAAAGTTTGTCTAAGTATAAGCTCCATAGCAAAGATTTAGACTTGGGGCTCCCTGGTGGTATGTGGTCCCATTGCATCCACACACCTAAAACAAGTCTGGCACCCCAGTTTGAGAATCGCTGTAGGACATCTCTGGAACATCTCTTTTCTCCCGTCTCCCTCAGGCTCTACGTTCTTGGTCCTTTTTTGTATTGGAATTGGAATTGGCTCTTTGTGTGTCACCTTCTCAGATTGATAGGATCACATGGGCGCTGTTGGGTTTTTATCAGTGTTTAATAAGCGCCGCGAGCTGCTTCCATTGATGTAACACCGAGCAGAAAGAGCTCCGCACACGGTTCCCATGACGTTTCCATCAGATGGAAGCTGGCTCCAATTAACCAAAGCTGCTCCGCTCACAGCTATCACAGACCTGCACTATAGGCTAGAAATGGGAGCAGAGATACGATATTCATCTGCTCTGAGAAGTCTGTGGGAATCTGGGCTGTTGTAGTCATTGTAGTATGGATAGTGTTGCAGTGGTACAGTTTTAAAAAAGACCTATTGTGCTTGGGTCCGCTATACAACGATAATCTATGACAACCGAGGATCATTATGTTATAATTTGCTCATTTTAAGTATTAAGATTTTCATCTAAAACGATTTAATAAAAGACTTTAAAAAACCGTGATGGGAGCTGACGTTGCCGTGAACGTCATCGCAACAAAGATTGGGCATGCAGCGGATTTTTTTTTCATTTGTCCCAAAATGACGCTGGCAAATCCTACGTGTATCACCGATTATGAAAATAAAACTGGAGAACAAAGTAGGTACACAGCAGTACAGAGCAGAGCAGCAGGATTGATCGGCAATATGGCGTCTTGAAAATAGTCGATTAAAGATTGCTCAAACTGCAAGTAGCATTCAAACAGGCCATAACATGAGATATTTTTCCTGTAGGTCCTATATTACACAAAATATGTTGTTAGCGTTAAGCTCAGTGTGGTCTGTTACAACTTGTGATGTCATGTAGTGGTACTTTTCAATTTAACAGCTGCCTTTTACTTTTAGTTCAGTAAAGACTGACAATTCCAGGGCTGAAATCATCCAAATGATTCTAGTGAAGGTGTATGGAGCACTTCCTGTACTAACACATGTCATCACAAGGTGGAATAGAATGTTTTCAGTTTGAGAAAAGAACTCAGCCTAAATATGCAGGATTTGTTTGTTAAACGTGTGTGAATGAAATAAAACAAAACTCCAGGTATGTTTGTGTTGAGGAACTATAACACACAATTATAACATAGATCAGAAAATAGGGTAATATGGGCCTTTAACAGTTTTATTCTTGTGTTTTTATTTTAAACAAATATTCATTTACAACAACAACCTGGCCTACATATAATACATTTTAAGTTTCGAAGAGTTGCATCGTAGTTGTAGTATCTAGAATATACTGTGCCATTATGAAGCCATTTGCTGGAGGTTATAGCTTTCAAGATCTGCATCAAAAACAAAACACAACTGTACGGGGAACAAAAATCAGCAGGTAAGAGTGCTCTTCTAATTAACTCAGTCTTTTTGTTGTCACTAAAGGCCTGGCTGCTACCGCCACCTCACTTTGCTACAGCTAAGAATGTGAAATGCTTTTCATCAAGTGTAATGTATATGAATCTGCATTGGAAGGACCAGTGTAATATGACTCCACACTAATGAGAATCTAATGCAATTTTCTTCACACTGAACGTAAGATGGTGCTGGTATAATGATGTTTACCAGTAACAGCCAAGAGCCAACTATAGTTTTAATTGTGAGACACTAAATTAGTAGAACAAAACATATCTTTGTTGCTTTTATCTCTTTTACAGCCTTATGGTGCTTGATTGACACCAGTGCATCTGTAATGAGAGGTTTGGTGGTTTGAACAGTGGTGACAGTCCAACAGTAAATATAGTAGCTGGAGCTAATTAAGAGCTAATCTATTTTCCAGAGGGAATTATTGTTATGTCTAAGTATATCGCGTCAGGGAGGATCTTACAGCGCTGAGATCTGATTGGACGACAGATAGAAAAGTACAGTATATATTCCTGACTGTATTATTGAGCGACACAAGCTTAAAGGTGCACTGTGTAACTTTTCATGGTAGAGAGTCCGCCAGTTACTTGTCTTCATGGACATGTTATTGCTTTACCTCAATTTTCCAGGGTATGGCATTAAACTATTCAATCTCCATAGAAACAAGCCACCAGGGCAAATTTACAGATGAGATCTCTGAAGCGGTGACCCAACGCTCAAGTTTTTAAAGGTATTTTTTAGCAATGAAAACACTTATAATTGGATAAATACATCTTGTATAAGTTTAAGTTTAATACCATATTGTGGACCCTCAAGCTGAAAAGTTCCGCAGTGCACCTTAAAGGTCCTGTACCTGATTTTCTTTTAGGGAAATGTGTCTTGCCCCAGTATAATAATATTTGTATAAGCAGCACTTGAGGTCAAAATACGTCTTCTTCTAATTGTAAAGCGTTTTATTGTCCGATAACCAAGAAGTGTGTGTTAGCATGCTCGTTGGTGTTAGTACCTGATGTTTGCTGTCTTAAAAAGTCAAGAAAATCAGACCTAGTTCATTTTAAATAGTTTGCAGTGGTCCAAAGTTATTCTTCAGTTACCTTTCACACTCCGAGCATCCTAATTATTCACTGCAATGTGTTTATAAGCACTTTACACCACTCTCAGAGGCCAGAGCAGAGTTTTCCATCACGGTAAAGCCAACAACAGACAGTATGCAGCTGACATATAATGATCTTAAGCGCTGCTTATACAAAGTGTCTGTAATGGAGCAACACAGATTTTCAAAGACATGGACAAAAATCAGGGCCTTTAATTATTCAGCCATTACCCAGGTTAATCAATATATACTCCTGTCCTCATGATAATTAAAATATATATTACATCAAAATAACCATCCAACCCACTCAGGAACCCCGCTGTGGAATGAAATTAATGCCAGTATTAATTTCAACCTGAAAACATGTTAAATTTGGTTAATTTGTTATAGTTTTTTTTAATAGTTAATTATTATTATGTGATAAAACTCAAATATAGTGCATTTCATTATTGATTCACAAAAAATGGATTAAATATAGTGTCATCATTTCTCAAGTTTAAAATCATCTTGTTACCCTCAGGAACCACTGCTCTGATGGATGGCCACATTAACTTACTCTTATTGTGCATCTTATTTTAATCTAGAGCTGTAGCGATCGCAAATCTCATGGTGATAATGTTCAATTCTGTTCCATCTCCACAATATTGTAATAAATATTGGAGAATTGCTACTTTTTCCTTTATTCCTTTTCCAAGTTTTGTAAATATTTCCCCAGCTCTTTGTGTGTCCCGTTTTCTTTTGACAAACATCTTGGTTAAAGTTTCTTTTATCGTCTCTGTGACATCCTACATGTTAAGCGCATGCTTCTGTCTACCCACACAGCCTGGAACTGTGGAGCCAATGGCAACATGATGCACAAACATGTCTGAAAATCACGGGAGAAAATAGAAGCAGTCGTCAAGGCTCATCCCTTTGTCTAATGGGGCAGGAGACATCATGCAGTTTTGTTTGACACAAGTTTGAAAATTGGAGCTCGTGGCATTTTACAGAAAGAAAAACACATTTGTGGTAGTATTTATAGTCACGGGCTGGCGATGGTATGTGATGTATAGTATTTTCCACCTTAGGCCTTGTTTAACTTTTTTTTTTGTATCTAAATCTGGTTTAGCTAATGTCATAATATACAATCACAAGCATTAGGGCTCCATTTTCTCCAGGATTAATCACAATCAAATGAAATCGCACTTTGAATGGACACAATTACTGGGTTTCAGATGACAGCACAACATTCTATAACATTTAATACATGTGGGGCAACTAGGGCTGGGCGATATGGCCAAAAAGTAAAATCTTGATTTGTTTTTTGCACACCCTAAACAGTTACGATTTTTTTATTGATTTTAATCAGACTAGGGACTGGTAGTCTTTCTAACAGGGGAAGCTCTTTACAAATTCTTAAATAATAGCATATGATAAGAATGAAAATGTAACTGAAACCACCACTTATCAAATTCCAAAGGCTGCAGTTTTGAAGTACCATCATTTCGTCAAATATCCTGTCTTATTCTCCATAAAAACTGCTAAACCTGCAGTTGAGATCTATACAAACGTGTTCTGAAATGTGATTCTTGTAGTGGTTTGTCAGTTTGTACTTCAGTCTTTCAGTCTGTCAATTCTTTTGGATGCTTTTAAAACGTGAACTTTGAACAGAATCCTATAATTCCAGGCAAAACAATAACCTCTTCATCAGCGAAGTTACGTAGTGCATCTTTAAACTTCTCTCCGTCATCCCCACACACTTGGCTGTTAAGACTTTTCCAACACGGCAGTTATCATAGCAGACAAATATTACACATTACATTTCTTTACACACTTGTGCGGTTGACCCTCCTCGCCCCGTCTCCGCTCTCCTCATATCTCTTCTCCCAATTAGTCTCCATCTCTCCTTCTCTCCTCTTCTCCTCCACTCGATGTGCCATAGGTGGGATCAGGAACAGATTCTGCCCCTCCAAAGCTTTAATTACCCTGGCAGAGACGCAGTTATCAGATGAGAAGCCTCGCCAGGTCCCGTGCCCCCATCTCAAGCTGCCGTTGGTGGGGTAGTGTAGGAGGAGCGTGGGCTGGGGCGGTGAGGAGCTCCAGTGACAGTGAGATTTATTGTTGTGCTTTGATGGCCTCAGAGCGACTTTGGGGAGGACGTTCACGGAGCAGAGTTCACATTTATCTTGAGGTTAAACTCTTTCTATATCTGTCCCCAGCCAGACAGTTAGAAGTACATCTTGCATAACAGTTCGCATAAAGACTTTGACGGACCTATTGTTATATCTGTACTTTTTGTCTGACTGCAGTGAAACGCATAATCAAGTACATATCGTAGAGGTTGCCTCATCTTCACATTCATTTACTGTAGCTAATATGGATAGTCCAGTTAAGGGGCACTACAGGCAAAGGTTAAAAAGTTGTTTGTTTTTTTCCTCAATATCGGTCATAGACTGTATATGTAAATGGACATAGCTAACCTGCTAGCCGCCCTGTTCCTAATAGGAAGTGAGCATGGGGGCGCTTCTGTCTCCATTGACTTTCCAATTGACTTGCATTGAAAAATTGTCATCCATCCATCGATCCATTCATCCATCCATTTTCTTCCACTTACCCGGGGCCGGGTCCCTGGGGCAGCAGTCTAAGCAGGGACTCCCAGACTTCCCTCACCCCGGACACTTCCTCCAGCTCCTCCAGGGGGACCCCAAGGTGTTCCCAGGCCAGGCGAGAGACATAGTCCCTCCAGCGTGTCCTGGGTCTTCCCCGGGGCCTCCTCCCGGTTGTCACCCCTGTCTCTGTAATTGCGGCAGTGAGCCTCGTCATTTTGGTCTTGAAACGTTCGTATTAACCCTGATGTTTTTATTTCTCTATTTTGTCCACAGATACATTCCTGTTCCCAATATAGAACTCGACTCCAGATTCGCCCCATAACTGCTAGCCTCGTGAACTTATTTGGATGCTGTGGGTGATGTCTTTAGTCCACTTCTTTATGCAGTCTGGTCGATACTTCCTTAAATGAGTATCTTATTTTGACACTGGTTTTAGTATCGATTAATACCTGTTTTTTGATACTTTTGACAATCATGACTTCTACTTTTTTTGCTGTTCAGTCGTTTGTCATGAATAGCATTATCTAACACCTTTATAACCTCCACATATGGTCTTGTATGATTTCATATGCTGTACTTGTTGTGTGGTTGCCCATCAAATATTTATCCAGTGGAGTTTATGCATACATTGACACAAAAGGGTGAAAGGCGAGGCATTTTCCACATGTTTTCACCAGGCGGAAGACGTGAGGTGTGCACTTAAATAATTCAAAGTTCTGTGTTATTGTAAATGTTTAACTAATGCAAGGGACAAAAATGGTGCGCAAATGTGAACACAAAAGAACAAAGGTGCCAGGGATGTTTTCGTAAAGAGCCCATATTACGCTGTTTTCTGATCTGTTCAGATGTTGTTTCCTCATCACAAACATACCTGGAGTTGTGTTTGTTTCATTCATGTTTAACACAGTTTTTTTTCTCTCAAACTGAACCTGCACAAGAATCATTTGGATAATTTCAGAATAACATCACAAGGTGGATCAGAGCATTTTTAGCTTTAGAGATGTAGACAGACTAATAATAAAAGATTAGTCAAACGTGTGAATGAAACAAAACACAACACATTGAGGTAACATTCTAACATGGCTTAAACAGTAAATTTTGCTGAATATAGGACCTTAAATGGGCCTGTACCTGATTTTCTTCTTGTCAAGATAAATGCTCTTTACATCACGTATTGTTGTTAAATCAGGAAAAAAATAGACAGTAAAGTATAATACTATATTCATTTTACATTGGATTTTCTCAGGTGACATGTAATACAGCAGCTATTGACAGGATCACCTTTTATCGTCCAATCAGGCACACTTTTACTAAGAATCATGGGGAACCAACTCCCTGACGTTATCCCAGACACTTTATTCTCGGTCGTGCTGCATTTTCAAGAGCGATAAAACAGCAAACAGTAGACAGAGATTTAAGAACTATAAGGAAACTGTAAGACACTATCCCAGACAGTTGTTTCTGTGTCATGGTACAATATCACAGTGTCATAGCTCAGCTGGTAGAGAGTTTGTCCACTGATCCGAAGGTTGGCGGTGTAATTCCAGCTCCCACATGAATGCTGTTGTTGTGTTCTTGGGCAAGTTTGACAAATTATAACTTAATGATCCACGAGTGTCGTAGGTTATAACTATATAGCAGACACAAGCATAATGTCTTCTTTAAGTTCTGTTTTCAATAAAGTCAGTAAAGGGGACACATGGGCTGAAGTCGCAGCACGTTTATAGATAACTTGAGCTGTTAATATTGACAAGAGGGATTTTGATCATTGGTTGAAAAGGTCACTCAGTGTGTAATGGTCTGAATACTTATATATTTTTACCTATAATTAGTGTTGCATTGATTTCAGAACCAAGCACTTCAGTGTGATTACTGCCCTTAGAGATTCAGTGGATGTACGCCGAATTGGAATTAGGTCCGAGTTTAAGCGGCGCAGTTTAAAGGTGCATTATGTAACTTTTCTGGTGGGGGGGGGGTCAGCCATCAGCTTCATGGGTTTGCCTACAATGTTCCAGCGTATTTCTTTTTAACACATATGTCACCATGGATACAAGAAGACAGCATCAGGCCCCAGCGCTAGAGTCCACTGTATGAATGCATGTTTTTCAAGGTATCTTCAAGGTTTTTTTTAGCAATTAAAAACCTCTTGAATTGAATAAATGCAGGTATATATAATTATAGGTAGATATGTTTAATGCCATACTGTGGAACATCCTAGAAAAATCAGTTATACATTTCTGAAGTACATGGCATGCCTAACACCAGAAAAGTCGCATAGTGCGTCAAGCAAGTTACGGCTAATGACGTAACAAAAACAACTAGATTTGTGTTTTGTTTCATTGTCCATTGTTTTTGGTTAGAGTATTCAGCTGGCACTAAAGGAAGTTACAGCATTTGGAAAGTATGTGAAATAGTACGAAGTAAATCTGACTTGTGATATGATATCTGAATACTCATTGAGGCATGCTGAAAGTTCAGGTTCATTGTGTTGAGTAAAAAATGCCTGAAGATAAAAAATAAAGGCTGCAGTCATGAAAACAGCAATAATTTGCCTATATAGACCTGGTATATTTAATTATAATTACAAAGTATGTTCAGTAATTGTAATAAAAGAAGTAATTTATGCTAGGATTTCATTTTCTGTGTTACACTCTGCCAGGTACTTGTTTGTTTTCAGGTCCGTATCTATTTCTTCTAATGTAATGAGTAGTTAATGAGGATTCCCCATGTTGTATGAATGACACTTAATACTGTGAGGAGCAGCGGAGGTGGCCCTGTGAAAACATCATTAGTCTTGTTTAAACTCTTTGGTCGCTGAAGCTTGACTAGGAAGCATTTAAAGGAATAACTATGGGCTATCTTCATCTTATTAGTGCAGTTCTACAGACTCTCAATGAGATTCACGTAATATATAACACTATAGTCACAAGTTTGCATTGGCCAGTACAGCTAGTAACTTTCAAAGCCCATCGGGTACTTAGTTGTAGCTTATGCCAACAGTAGTACAATAAATTTAAACTTTTTGGATTTGTGATGCTTCTTGATTGCTAGCGTCGCAAATAGGCCTACATTTAGTTAGTTAGTTAGTCTACTTTTCGCATTCTGCCTTATAGACGGATTATTTGTTTATCAAAAGGCGGATGTGCACGCAGCCTTAGTGCAGAAAGCGCTGCTGTGTGCACGATTAACATGAAGTTGCAGAGTGGGATACATCTTAATAACCCATATATGTTAAATACAGGTGAGCGTGTAAATGATGAGAAGAAATGGCTCTGAAAATCCCTCTATACCTGTAGCTGTAGAGTTCAATAGTGACCGCTTGCTCCGGTTCTCAAAGTAAATTTTCCATTCCTTTTTTCTCATAGACTCTCATAGAAAAATCACATATTAAGAGTTCAAAGGCGTCACAACAGCTAACCAGCGGTCCGGTAACTAATATCCATAACGCAGTTCAAAAAGCACATTTAAAACGCAAGATTCGGCGAGACGCTTTAATAACTATTTTCAGACACAGATTTTAAATAAAATTATAGGTAGGTGATTAGCCCTGAGCAAGCTTGCAAATTTTTAATATAAAATAATTTGAGAAAGTCTATGGGGAAAAATGAGCGACAAATTTACTTCCCGAACACAAATCATTAGGCTACATTGCTTTTGTTTTGTATTCAATATTAATTTTTAATCTACCAACGTGGCAAGTTACTAATGCTCTGTACCTGCCATAACACACTGCTGTAACACACATTCACTTGATCTCTTGTAATTTTAGTTGAACCAGCAAACCATGGCATAACCTGACCTCCAGATTCATCTATTACAGTGACACACATTTGAAATATGATCCGTGTGTTTAGCATGCGTTTGTCATGTCATCTCCTCCTCTCTTACAACAGCACTCAGTCTTATCACTGGGCTCTGGAGCCTTGTCCCGTGGGCTGGATCCACTCTTTATCTGGATATAAAGCCCGGCATCAGCACCCCGCCCGGCCCCAGCGGAGCCTCCTCCTCTGGGACCACAGTGTTCAGATGGGCCTGATACAGATCTGTCTCCCAGCCTGCCTTTAATCACTCACGCAGTACTGCTGTCACCGTCTGACTGGATTCAACTATAAATCACCTCACATGTGGAGTGTATATGTCAGGAAATCACAACAACCATTATTGTGATTATAGTGACTACCGGAGTCACAACAGAATAAACATGAGGGTTACAACAGCAAACATACAGCAAATACTAACTTTTAAAACATAATCTTCTACAAAATGGTTGGTACCATTATGATCATTGAAAATGTTGATATCGATACTTTGGCTTTTGGTTCCTGCCGATGCCTGATATTAACAGATACCATTGTAGGGACTGAAAAAGGCATTTTATTTTCATCAAAACACAGTTAACTTATTACAAAATGTATCCATTGTGTTATTTATCCAGGAAATACCTATTAAAAACAAGTTTAAACTAGGTCAACATTAGCCAGTAACTAGTGTAATTACATCGAGTAAAAAGGCCAACCAAGATATCGGCTGAACTGATCATGGAACCGATAGCTGATCTAATTTTCCTGGATCGGCACCAATATTCAGTACCAGTATTGTGCATCCCTACTAATTACCATAAAATAATGGAGAAACTTTGTTCACCTGAGGCCTGAAAACATATTTATATCATGACCCATGTACTGAGGTATGTACTGTATTGAGAGAAAACTGTATAGTTGGATCCATGTATTTACCATTTATCATGTGGATCAGTACACTAGATCAAGATCAAGGTCTTATAATCTATATAACTTGACTCAAACTCATCAGATCACAGCAGTTTGAGGAAAGTAATAACTAGGAATGGGCCTATATGGATTTTTAGCTTTTAAAATCCATAGCAAGGCCTACAAATTGCTTAAGTTAAAGTAAAGATCACAAATTAAACTGTTAAAAATAATAACACAATGTATTTAGCTGGGATATAAAATAATTTGTTACATGATGGTGTAAACATGCAGCCATAAAATTCTCTTCTATTTCCATTTTAAAATACATCAAAGAATAATCAAAGAATCCATATCATTATTAGCCAATACTGATTCTGGAATCGATATATCACCCACACTTAGTAACAACCCTCAGGACAAAAGACTCCTCTGTGTCCTGCTGCATCACAAAAACCCTAGAAATACAGGCATTCTGACTGTGAGCGGGGTTGCCTCTTGACAGATCTGACCTGTAACTTGGTCTGGTCTCTGTGAAGATAGAACGGTTTAATACCATACTGTGAAACATTCCAGACAAAGCAATAACACCTCCACAGAGAAAAGCATTTGATGGACCCTCCACCAGAAACCACACACACTTCATCCCATTAAATCTTTCTTTAGCAGTTATCAGTGCAGATTAGCCGGAAGCGTCTGCCTCTCTCCACCCAGAGTACGAGCTTGAAAGAGTCCAGTGAACTCCATGTATTTCAAAGGCTGGATCTGTAAACAGCTCATAAAGTCCTTCCCGTCATTTGGCCAGTTGCACAAACAAAAATTCGACTGATTAGTACGAAAACCGGATGAGAGTGGCTTTAAGAAGTGCTGGATGGTAACGGCCACTCTTCAAGGGCCATTTTGAACTGATACTATGAATTATGTATTACACAGCAGGTGTTTCCAGGCCACAGCTCAAAAACAAAAACACAACTAAGGTGTATTTGAAGTCTGTAAAACCAGAATGGAGCAACATTTTTATTGCTAATGAGGACTATGTATTGGAAATGCTTACAGTATATTGGGTGTCAATACATCCACAATTTATATACAACAAAATAATGTGAAATGAATCGTCTGTTATATTATTTCACTTATATTCAAGGTTTATGTTTGTTTTCTTTTTAGAGGCAATTTCTGGATTGATGGATTAAATAGCAGCACCTTTATTTTTTTTTTTTATCAATGTTTAAACAGTCAGAAAAATGCCTTCCTGGGCGTAAATTGTCCCTGTATTTTGGATCATATTTTCCGTGTTTATAACTCACCACTGCTTCCTGTATTTTTGCATGTTTTTCCTAAAACTGCCACTTAACTGATCTGAAGGTATAATTTACCACAAGTACTATTCCACCAAACCAAGTAATAAAAATATGAAAACCTGTCATATAAAGAAATTAAGCTACTTCTTAATAAGATGTTGCTGTTTTTGCTTTTCATATAATATTGGATTGGATACGGAAATTGTTGTTTCTGTTAATTAGCACTTACTTGGATGGGAGACTGCTGGGAATATTAGGTGCCAGTGGAGCGGCAGTGGATCTAAAGCAAACAGTTGTTGTGTCCTTAAGCAATACACCTTTCCTAGTATGTGCTGTGTGATTGATGAACAGTGGGCCAGTGGTGCAGATTGGCATCAGGTCATTAAGTTCTTGTGTCCTTTGGTAGGTGGTAGGTAGTTCGAATCCCAACAACACAACATCTCAACATAAAAAATCAGGTCCAGCTCCCACAGATAAATGCTGTTGTTGTATCCTTGGGCAAGACGCTTAACCCTTCTCGTCCCCATTGTCTGTGTACAGTAGAATGTGTATGAATGTGAATGTGTTTATATTGAGATCGGGATTTGAACCACCAACCTTTAGATCAGTAGACAAAATGCTCTGGTAACTGAGCTACTGTTAGAAAGGGCAGAGCTCCATGATATGAGAAAGAAAAATTGTATAGCGAAAGTAATATTGCGATAATATTTTATTATAGCCTGCTTTTTGGCACAAAATGTCAAGTTAAATTAAAACAATACCTTCCTTTACTAGTCAAATTGTCAAAATGAAAAATGTAAAAAACTTGAGAGACTAAACCAAGACCAAGCCAAGTAAACAAAATAATGAATAAAATCTACCTTTTTTTTGCATTTTACTTTGACAAAGCATTAAACTTCTGTAAAACTTTATATAAAAGTTTGTTTTTATCACAGCTTCTAATACTGAAATAAAATACTATATTGACACATGAAAAGGCCAGAGGGATGTGATTTAAAACAGTCCCGTCTCACCCTAATTTGGACAGTACGACTCCATCTTTTCCACTGTGGCAGCTCCATCTCTGAGCCTGTGCTATGATCGGCTCTTCATGTCCTCTGGTGACGGATGAGTCTGTGAGCCAGAGACAGAGGAGTAAATGAGGTCTGCAGAGGTCTCACCGCAGCTAATGGACAATTTGACTAAATCCGCTTCAACAAGAGCTTCATGCTTAGCCATACTATATAGTCCATTCATCTTGTAATAGAAGTGCATTTATGGTAATCAGGATTTAAGATAGAAGAGGTACTATACAGATGTTTTGGTCGCATGGAGCTAATAAGACAATTGATATAAACGAAGGTTTAATGGAATGGAGAATAGAGGTGGCAGTTTTATGTTATGTTTCTAGGACTGCAAGATTAACCTTAATTGAATAGAAATAAATAAAAACGGCTAACCCTGTAGTTGAGATTTGTACAAGAGAGATTGTTTCTTGAGAGGAAGAGCTAAAAATGCCCCTCCTTTGTGTCCTGCAGCATCACAGCAGCCTCCTGGGGGAGCCAGGTGAACACAGCAGGAAAGGCCTTGCTCTTACTCTGCTCTGTTGTTTTGGTTGGTGATGAAATTCATTCAAGTTCATTCCCTCAACGTGTTTCCTCTGGAAGGTCTCGGAGTGTTTTCTCTGAAGGTCTTCTGCCACATTTGCTTTCATTTGGTGTAAAAACCTGTAGCATCTCAAATGTCCATATCTAACTCCTTAGACTAGCCTCTTGCACAGTCTCCATGGTTTCTTACTTGTGTCCTTTGAACTGCACATGCTGCATTATCTTGGCTGGTTAAAGTCCCATAATATGATGTTAAAAACCGAGCTCAAAAAACAAAAAAATTAAAAAATTGCTCAGTGTGTGTGTCATGTAGCCACAAAAGCAGCCAACCACTCCGTATCTTGTCAGTTCATATTTCAGTCATTTTGTTTATTCTGGATGTGTTTAAAATATAAACTTTTAATAACATTTCCTAAACAATATTTTTGACTCCATTTTTAGTTGCCTCGGGGCAGACTGTCAAACTCATGGCTGCAAATTTGTGCCAAGGAATTATAAAATACACTGGTATTTTGCCTTTTCTTGCTCTTGTCCACATTTCTGGGAGGTGCTTAAATGTTTTTTATTTATTAAATCCAAAAATATATTAGAAAACATACGACTTTACAACATTTGCAAACTAATATATTCAACTTTTTACAGTGTTCAAACTTTTCCAAAAACCGGCTTGCACATGTACCTGTGACAATTCCCTGTCAGGACGCGTGGGTGATTTCTGGATTGGGAGCTCTTCACCCACTTTCATTCATCAGTATTTCTGTCCAGGAATCTTCTTATGGCACTTCTTGTTTTGTTTAGTATTTTACCGAGTGGAGGAGGGGGTCTGTAGATCAGGAAGAGCATTTCATCCAGTCTAATGAGCCAGTGCAGATTTAGCCTCACTTTCACAAATGAAATGTCCCACTGGGAGCTGTTCCAACTCAAACTGCAACCTCAGGACAAAATCTCTTGTTAGGAATTGCTTGTCACTGCCTCTCTAAGAAGCTCAAATTATTTATAACCAGCGGAGATTTTGGGACTTTCAAAATCACCATGGTTACACTGTAAAACTAATCTTGTCAAACTCCATCTTGAAATAAATATATTACCTGAACCTTTCAAACTACAGTATTAATGTTTCTTGTTTATATTAGTTGCATTGTTGTTTAGCTGATTTTAGGTCTATCCTCTGTGCGATCATTAACAGATAAACAACTATAGGAAAAATAAGGATGGTGTTGCCTTCGCATTTACCTTTTTTTGATCAAAATTCAATCTACCTTTCATTTATTCAATTACAGGTGGATTTATTGCTAAAAAATTCTTAGAAAAACAGGCATTCTGAATGTAAGCGGGTTGCCTCTCCACAGATCTGACTTGGTCTGGTTTGGTCTCCATGAGGATAGAATGCCATACTGTGAAACATTCCAGACAAAGCAATAACATTTCCATAGAGAAAAGAATTTGACGGACCCTCCACCAGAAAAGTTACGCAATGCACCTTTAAGAGAACACTGAAATATTAAGGGCTAAAGTAATACAAGAATCCATATCATTTCATAGCATGTTTCAGTACAGGATTAGCATGTTTTTTTAATTTAATTTTATTTTATTTTTTATTACAATTGCCATAGATTACATTGGTAATCACAGTGGAGACAGGTTAATGGTCAGATCTGTGGAGAAGCAAGCCTGCACATGGTAAGAATTCATGTTGTTAAGGTATTTTTGAGCTATAAAACGCCTGTAATTTAACAAATGCATGGGAGATATGTTTAATGCCCTACTGTGGAACATTCCATGCAAAGAAATAGCATCTCCATGGAGACAAGCAAGTAGCAGACCCTCCACCTTAGAAGTTACACAGTGCACCTTTAATGTAACATATTTTTAGTTTTAGTTTTACAGTACACCCTTTTGTCTTTGATCTTTTTTTTTTTGCATATAGTTCAACCTATTTTTTTTTTTCCTGAACGCAAGGACACAGTGAGCCGCCTCCAGCCTCAGCTCCAGTGTGAGTCACTGTGTTTAAGCCTCTTTCCATCATCTCCACACGTGCTCTGATCCCAGCGTCCCCACACCGATTCATCAGTCAGGACCAACTCACAACAGCTCGCAACTACTGTAGTGTTACATTCTTCTCTTTATTTATTGCAGCTTTTGGTTTTTTTTGTTTTTTTGGGGATAGTCAGTGTGTTATTTTTATTTATCATGTATAATTTTTTCAGGAATGTATTTCATTTTTTTGTTAAAGGTCCTGTTGTGAGTGTTTAGCCTTGTTATAATGTTTTTACCTCATCAAAACAAACCCAGAGTTGTGTTTTGTTTCATTCACACGTGATTGAGTAAACCTGGTTTATAACTCTGTCAACATCTCCAAAGCTCAAAATGCTCCATTCAACCTTGTGATGTCATGTAATAGTTGTTTTCAGTTACTTTTTACCTTTAGTTCAGTAGAGATTAGCAATTCCAGGGCTGAAAATTATCCAAATAATTAAGCAGGTGTAAGCAGTATAAAGGTGCATTGTGTAACTTTTCTGGTGGGGGGTCTGTGAAAGTCTTTTCTCCTTGGAGATGTTTTTGCTTTGTCTGGAATGTTTCACAGTATGGCATTAAACCTTTCTATTTTCATGGAGACTAAACCAGGCCAAGTTACAGGTCAGATCTGTGGAGAGGCGACCCACTCACAGTCAGAATGTCTGTTTTTCTAGGTATTTTTGAGCTATGAAACCACCTGTAATTGGATAAATGTAAAGTAGATCTGTTTAATGTCATACTGTGGAACATTCCAGGCAGAGCAATGACATATCCATAGAAACAAGAAGGTGAAGGACCCCCAACCAAAAAGTTACATAGTGCATCTTTAAATACACAGTGGAGCACTTCCAGTATTACCGCAAATAGAGCGTATTTTGTTTTAGAGAAGAACTAAATCTGCAGGGTTTGTGTGTTAAACATGTGAGAATGAAACAAAACAAAACTTCAGGTTTGTGATGAGGAAACAACATTATAACATAAATCAGAAAATAGCATAATATGGGCCCTTTAAATATTGACAGGCATCTTATTTTATCATGGGAAGCAGTTTTGAACAGAAAGAAAGTCCCACCCCTGACGCTACTTGGCACTTTTGTACAACTTTCAGTCTTTCATGTAGATTCACTATTATAAATCATACAATCTTTACAATAAAAAATGAAATTGTGGATGCAGGGACTTTTCTGGTGCACTCTTATCTGAATGGCTCAATCGCAAACTGAATAAATATATGAATAATGAAACCAGCTTCTTCACATTCGCTATAGGTTGAGGATTAATTGAAGGATGGACAGCCTACAGATCCTATACATGAATCACCCTTTACTATAGAGACCATGAAATGAACACGCCTACACTTTAACAGCTATTTTTAATCACCAGGGAGATGAGACGGACTGATGTGTCTTTATTACTTTACTGGTAACTGACTGAGACGGCGCTGGTGACAGGTGATGGACATTACGAGTTGAGAAGTTTCACTGCGATAAATGAGAATATTGAAACTTTATGCCACTGATACAATAACAATAATGGAAAATGATACTTGTAAACCATTTTAAATAGACAGTATCATTCAAACGGCCTGAGCTTCAACAAATAAATAACAGAATGTACCAATAATTAGCCATAAAAATCACTAATTCAACCTTTTACAGCTCAAATGTTACTGTTTTACAAAAGAAATACCCCAAATCTCTGCACTTTTGCAAATAAATTGTAAATATTGAGCCAAAATATGTAGTTCCAGTTTACATATATTGAAAGATAAGTTGATATAGTAATTATTGGGACAGGTCTACTCACAGCAATAAGGTTCTTGGTTCTATTCCCGGCCTTTGTGATGTTTTTGTGTATTATATAGGTGAGATTCTTTGTTTTCTCTCATGTGTTCCTCATCAATCTAAAACAAGTTCAGTAGGTCAAACTATTCGCCATTTTTGTACTTCGTCCACCTTTTTAATTCACCATAAAAATGTGGAGAAGGGTCCCTGTGGTATACAGTACTAGTCAAAAGTACCTACATTTAATATACATACAGGAAACAAAACAAAATATATGAAGTAAGATATATGGACGTATGTAGTAAAGAAAAAAAGCAAAATAACACTACTCCTTTTTTCAGATCCTTAAAGTAGCCACCGTTTGCTTTGTTGAAAAAATATTTAGTAGTTATTTAACCGTTTTCTTTACTACATAAGTCCATCTTACTTTATATATTTGATGTCTTTTGTACCTAAAATGTAGCAGTAGTAAAAGCAGTAAATATATAATAATATTTATCCCTGAATAGTGATCATTTTTGCGTATATGCACGTTTCCTTTAGTGCATCTTAGCCAAATTATCCTTGAAAAATAGACAGATAAATTACATACAACATGTTGGAAATTGTTAGTTTTTTTCTCTTTGAATACATGTTGGTGGTTAGGGAGAAGCACACACATTGGCTGCTTTATTGAATTAAGTAAAGCCATTTCTCTAAACATTGTGAATGCGTCAAGTAGCTCTTTGCTAACTAAATAATGTATTACAAAGCAGCAGACACGCTCAGAAGTGCTCCAGTCTTTCTCAATCGAAATGTATCTGTACATGAATCAAGTGAACTGTTCTGGGGATTGACAATGGAAGTTATTTATGAGTTAACCTGTATTCTCACCTCTGTACAGTTATTTTAGGCAGATTTTGTTTTGTCTGAATTCATCTTTTTTATTTAATATTTATTTTAATTAAAGGGTCTCTATTACGCTTTTTTGTGATGTTATAATGTTGTTTCCTTGTCACAAATATACCTGGAGTTGTGTTTTGTTTCATTCACACGTTTAACACACAAACCCTGCATATTTAGGCTGAGTTCTTCTCTCAAACAGAAAACGCACCTTGTGATGTCATGTGGTAATACAGGAAGTGCTCCACTGCGTTTTTAAACACGGCGGAGCACGCTGGAGGAGTAAAATTTTAGCCCTGGAATTCCCAATTTTTAATGAGTAAATGGTAAAAGGTAGCTGTCACAAGGTGTAACAGAGCATTTTGAGCTTTGGAGATGTAAACTGACTAATAATAAAGCGTTACTCAAACATGTAAATGAAACAAAACACAACTCCAGGCCTGTTTTTAAGAGGTAACATTATAAGATTGCTTAAAGCTCACAAGAGTCGGTTGTGTGTAATATAGAACCTTTAATGTGTGCGTTCATTTTTGACATTCAGTCCTCCTCAGTCTTTCTTTGATCCTGTGTAGGCTTAAACTATTATTTCATTTTGTTACAGTCTTTTTACTTTTTTTGTAATAGAGAGAAAGGATGAATGAAATAATCGCCCCTCAGTGTGTAAATTAGGAGCATTGCCGTAGTGATTAACATTTAAAACAAAATATTACATCCTGAACGAGAAAGTCCTCAAAATGTTGCAAATAGCAGAAAGCTGAAACCCCTGAATATGTGATAATATTTTTCTTTTCCATCTAGTCAGTTTACAGTTGAATTAAATACGTTTTCTGGGCTGCCTCATTCCTCCAGTACCTCCAGTGTTATTCAACGTCTCCTGATCCTAACTTGGTCCAAACTGAGTCTCACTCGCTGCTGTGGAGTTGTGACTTTGATTGACAGATGTCTTCATTTCTCTCACTGCTCATTGACCCATGGCTCAAGTCGTGCCCTCTCCACTCTGAACACGCTCTACCGTCATATTTGACATTTACACAATATATACTTTGACATTATTTCATTATACCTCATAAACAAACCTAACATCACAGCTATTTTCCTTATAAGTTCACTTACTTCTTAGATTTTAAAACTATTTAGCGTTCTCACTTCACAATAATAAGCTTACAAATCTTATGTGTGTAGAAGTATTGACTCTTGTGCGCTTTAAGCCATGTTCTAATGTTACTTCATCAAAAACACACCTGAAGTTGTGTTTTGTTTCATTCACACATGTTTGAGTAACCCTGGTTTATTCAAAATGCTTTGTTCCACCTTGTGATGTCATGAAGTGGTAGTTTTCAAGTTACAGCCACCTTTTACCATTAGTTCAGTAGAGATCTGCAATTCCAGGGTTGAGATCATCTAAATGATTGTCGTGAGGCTGTATGAAGTTTATGAACACAGTGGAGCACTTCCTGTATTACCAGATGACATCACAAGGTGGAACAGAGTGTTTTGTGTTTGAGAGAAGAACTCAGCCTAAATCTACAAGGTTTGTGTGTTAAGCATGTGTGAATGAAACAAAACAAAACAAAACACAACTCCAGGTCTGTTTGTGATGAGGAAACAACATTATAACATAAAATAGTGTAATATGGGCCCTTTAATTAACTTCCTAACATTATCATAAAGGCATTATGTAACTTTTCTGCTGGAGGGTCTGCCACCTGCCACCTGGTTGTCTCCATGGAGATGTTACTGTTTTACCAGGAATATTCCACAGTAACTCATTCAAATTACAGTTTACTCACTGAAATACTGACAGCAACTTTTTACTATATGGATACTAAAATACGCAGTAACTTCACTTCTACGGTGGCTTCAAGGACATTTTAAAAACTAGTGGGGTCTCCAAAAAAGCCATAAGCAACAGTTTGAATTTTGCCAACTTCCAAATCCCATATTTAACTGCGTGACCATACTTGGATATCATGTATAAATTGATTTCCCTTTCCCTCTGGACAGAACATCCCAGCTTTGAAAAGAAAAAAACAGAAAAAACTTTAAATTTACATCTTATTGCGTCACACTTTAGCCGTTTGAAGACTTAGCGACACTATGCTAACTACGCTAATTAGCCATACTGTCCTTGCCTTCGCTGTTGTTTTGTATTCAAATCAACACGCGGCAAAAATAACTGCTTTCATTAGCTCGCGTCTCCAGGGTTAGCCAGCGCGGCGTGGCGGTGGACGACTCGCATGTAAAGACGAATGCTATTAGCTAGATTTCAATCTTTTCGCTGCTATAATGTGCACGTCAATCAGGCTCACAGGCGCATACATGTAGCCACTCGGGAGCCCTATTAAATTTTAAATGCTCACCTGCTATAAACTGTGTGTGACAATCACGGTTTTAATTGCGAGATAGGTCTGATTTTACCACACAAAGTCAAGGAAATGGAGGCGTCTAATGTTTTCAAGTGTGTTAGAAGTTTTGAAAAATGGACTCCCACAGTGCAAACCAAAGATGTTCATTTTGTCTTCTTATGTACTTTAACTTCTTGGGTTCTTTTTAAAGACAATACAGTAATGTGTATTTTACCTTGTTGACATGTTTCGGCTGCTGCTGCATCTTCAGAACTGTCACTGGTGTTGGTGGTGACGTGTCGTATATCAACAAACCAATAAAGGGCAGCAGGATCACAGTCACACTACCGTACATTAGAGGAATAACTGAACCCATCCAGAGAGCCATGAAAAAACACAACATAAGCACTGTAGTCAAACCATACACAAAACTCCGCCAACAGCTAGTACACCCCAAAGATAAAATCCAACAAGAACAAAAATGCAACGCCATCTACGAAATCCAATGCAAATCATGGAATAAATCGTACATACGGGAAACGGGCCGGGCTTTTCACATCCGAGAAAAGGAACACCAAAAGGAATGTGAAAAGGAAACATCAGGGAGACTCGCCAGAACACAAAAAGACAAAGCACTGAAGGAAAACCTAAAATCCGCCATATCAGACCACTGTAAAATAAATAACCACATTATGGATTGGGACGGGGCACGGGTCACGGAAAACAACAAGTTCAAACGCTGGATCAGGGAGGCCATTGAAGTCAGGTCTTTTGTCTTTAAAAAAGAATCCAAGAAGTTAAAATCCCACAGTGCAGTTTCACACATTTACAATATCTGAAGAGTTCATTTGCGAAAACACATTAGTGCAATTTTAAAAAGTGATCAGAGGCTTATGGTTTACTCTTTGTATAGAAATGTTTGTAAAAATCGAAATGTATTTTATTCCAATTTAAATTTTATTCCATCATTCCTTGATAAAAGCCACTGTACATTATCGTCATTGGTGATATCTGTAGAAGATGGTTTTGCAATTGAACTCTTCGTTTTTAAAGTCAGTTCATTACGCCCATACTCACCCAGGCGCTAACCTTAAAGAGGGAGTATTGTGGATTTTTTTTAGCTTTCTACCGTGTTATAAAGTTGTTCCCTCATCAAAAACATGCCTGAAGAGGTTTTAGACGTCATCCATGCAAGTTTGTGTATTTTAGCGCTCTTCTGGGTCCTCTTCACACCCTCCTTATGGTTAAGCTGTTAGATTCTGTGCAGTGCCCAGCCCACAAGCGTCACCCATGCTCCCACACCACAATTCTCCATAAATATACCAAAAAAATGATACAAAACTGTACACAGCAACTTCACAAACCAGCAAAGTGCTCCACTGTGTCTTTAAACTCCGTACACCTTCACTAGAATCATTTGGATAATTTTTTGTGTGATAAACAAGTTCCGGACCTTTGCTATAACCCTAACTATAACAAAAAATATATTAAAAATGTCTCTTAACAAGAGCTGAGACTGTGAAGATGAGAGAGAAAAAGCAGTGATGGATAAGTGGAAGATATATTAAGAGTAGTACCCCACTGAGCTTGTGTCACCTTGCTCCTCAAACTAACACTAATTCACCCGTTTTTCCTTTCAGCATTTAACTTGATTTCACTCTTCTTAGCCGTTAGCTTTGCAGGATGAGGCATGGAGGTCATTGGTTGGTCATATTCAAGCAGCTATAGATAAGGAATTCTAATTAAGACACACACAGCCATGCTTCTCAGTGTTATGGTGTGTGAAATTTGAGGGATTTAGCTCTCTGCTGCCTCCTACTGGCCGTATAGCTACACTAGAGTGGAACTGTAATAGCCAAAGTATATTCTACTACACTTTTGTCTTGAATACAGTGAAAAAACAAAAAACAAAACATTATTATATAGGTCACTGGATTTTCATAGACCTATTAAAAATATTTCCCCTGCTTGTCCATTCAGTAAAATATCATATCTAGGATTTTGTGTTGCAATCTGAAACCCAGCAATTACGAAATTAGATACAAATGTTGATTGTTTTTCATTTGGACTGTGAATTACCAAATTATTTTAGTTTAAGAAACAGAAAATTTTACTATAAATGTTTACTGTAGAAAGACAAATCAAGTTTATTAATGTGGTTCTAGTACAATACATGCGTTTTATTGTTTCTGTTGTATGGAGCTCAGCAGTTATTATTTTATTTTTCCCATAGACATTCCAAAAAAAAAGGTAATACTAAAAGTTTTGAAAGCGTGCTCAGGCATTATCAGCTGTGTGGTGACAAATGAGCACAAGACCCATCATTTTATTTAAAAACTTTATAAACCGCCAAGTTATTTAAACAGATTTTTGTTGTCATACGAGTTTGAGGGTTTAGGAAATAAGAGAAACGATCCAGTACTTTTTTTGATATTTCATGGCAAAGTACACTACATTGTATAATCTATAGGAAATTCTTGGGAGTACATTATCACTTTTTAGAATCTGAAAACCACCAATTCGATTTTTTAGAAATATTAATTCAAAAGTTACAGGGACTTTGAGAACTATGTAGTAAAATTCTTTATGTCTTTGGTTGGTACAGCGATATTTTGCTTTTCGTTTTTCCATGTTTTAATGCTTGCAAATGCACAGTATATTTATCCTTCTAAACTGCTGCTTCTTGTGTGTGCAGGGCTCTGGGCTCAGATCATCATGCCTCAGACCAGTATGGATGTGATAAAGGGACAGACTGTGGTGCTGTTGGCTTCATACAGGAGCCCCCCAGGAACTGACCCCAGCACCAACACCGTCATCTGGAACTTTGTCTCAGATGACACACAACTGGTAAGGACCAAGGACGTCACAGCGTTCTATAGGACAATATTATTTAATACAGATGGGGGCAGCTAAAATGCAAAATGTGTTCTAATGCAAATTTGATCATAATAATAATTGCCTAAATCCAAATTGTATTCTTGTTTAAAGGGGAGTTATTATGTTAACCATATGCTACCATTTTATAGCACTGTTCCTTCATCAAAATATGCCTGAAGAGGTTTTATGTCATGAGCTGCCCTTGGGGAAAAGGCTCAGCTGATTAAATCGGGCTGCAGTAGTCGCAGTGCAGAGTTAAAGACGTGAATGAAGGTGCTTCAAAGTGCGTTGTGGTTGTCAGATGCTCCTCACAGCTGAGGTAAAACTCTGTAACTGTACGGAGGCGGGCCACTGATGAAATATGATACTTTTGCCAGGAAATCTTTTTTACAGATCAAACCCTCCTGGGGATTATTTTTTTATTTATTTATTTTTTTAACCTCTTTGTTTTACTCTTCTATTGTATGATTAGATTTTGCATATTTAAACTGCTATCTTATATGGGAATGTTTTAATATTTTTAAGTAACGATTTCCACAATTCAACATTAACATACTGATGTCTCCTGCCAAGTCAATCTTAAAATCATATCCAAGTTTTTTTTTAATATTTTCAAACACCTTTGTACTGGATTTAAGTTGACTAGTTAATGAGTTTATTCTGCCTTTTCACGTAAATGTGTACATAATTTACTAGTACTTATCTGTATAAATAGTTTTTGTGCCTCTGTATGGTCATTGAGCACAGTTTGGGTCAAACAGTTTTAGTTTCCCAGTAAATCTTCTTTTAATAGGCGGTATCATTAAAAGCCATGAACTGAAACATATAATGTGCTATTATTGGTCAATAATGCAGTAGCCTGCGGTGACTTTTATGGTTTGGCTACACACTTGGTGTGGACATTAATATTTAGTTGATAACAATTTAATAACACCACTTTTTATACATTTACATTGCAAATTACTGCCATATTAAATGCATATATATACTGAGCAGTGTTGGAGTCAAATTACAGAGACCTAGACCTACATAGTTTATTAATATTTGTATATATTGGACTGTATTTGCCTCTGCAAATGTCAGGAAAAGGCTTGACATTTATTATTTTTGATTAAATACATAAATACATGTAGTATTTTAAATCCTTCTGATCCAAGATAATCCTGCCCTACAATCCAGTTTACACATGTACTCCACAACCTTTACAAAACCTACTCAGAGTGACTCGAGTCACTCCACTGAATATTAAACAACCACTTCATAACATTGTTCAAGGATCATAAACATTAGTGTAACATCCTCTTTAATATATTTCTGTGTTGTTGTGTGTTTGTGTGCAGATCATCTCGTACACGAAGGACTCGGTGAATGTGGGCAGTTCATCTCAGTTCAAAAACAGAGTTGGTTTCACAGACCCAAACCCTGTGTCCAACATTTCTCTGTACATAAACAACACTCAGGAGTCGGACTCAGGAAAGTACCTGTGTCAGGTGATCTTCACCCAGAGCCCTGGGCTCACCGCACAGCTCAGCCTCGACGTCAAAGGTACAAACATGGAAGTACTCACAGGATTTTGGTTATTTACAGTGTAACGATGTCATCTTTCATGTAATAATTACTATAGTGAATCTGATTAGTGTTAAAATTCATAGTTACACTTTACTCATTCAAACACACTTTAAAAGTACTTTGTCCGTAGACTGTATGTATAATGAAGAAAATAAACTAAACATTTCAACACTGTCTTACTAGACATTTTGTTATATTATGGGATGGGGTGTTTATTTAATTATTAAATCATATATGTAAGACTCTTATAGAATAATATGGACTTAAAGGTAGCGTATGTAGCCGGCGCTTACACTGTAATACAAAAGTACAACAATCACAACTGTACCCAGGTTACTACTACCTAAACCTGCATAAATATGACACACACGTGTTTTTTCATTCTCAGTAGATGGAAGTAGATGGACGGGTAAAAGCTCAGAACCTCTAGAACTCCCTCACTGAGCTGCAGAGGCTGCACTAGCACTGATTCATGATTGGCTGCAAGTGCTGGGGTTTAGATAGTGAAGATTCAGATCAGAGATTCAAACCAATTGAAACTGGCAACCCAAATGAGAGACTTTTGTGAGACTTATTCTGTTGTCTGTTGGAAAAGAGGGTTTGGAATCAAAAGACAAAATTTCAAGAACTTGGTCATCGTGTTCAATGTTTTTGTAACTAAGAATACATCAACATTCCAGTATTACGACAGTATTTGATTTGAATATAAGGCAAGGGAAGGCTAGTTTATTTATGTGGCACAATTCATACACAAAGTAATTCAAAGTGCTTTACAGAATAAAAAAACATCAAAATCGCAATACAAAACAAATCAAAACATAAATAATATTGAGATATATATGTGCGCACAGTTGAGTCTATTTGAAATAAAATTCTTCCATACCCAACCTTTAATTTCTTCCAAAATACACAGTTTAAACGATTGTGATTTGTCTTTTTGGAGATTTTGTCGATAAAGTATACTGACCTGTTATCTCGGTGTGTCCCATCAGTTCCTCCCGCTGTTCCGAAGTGCTCTCTGTCCGGTAAACCTGTGGCTAAAGGGAATGTGACGCTGAGCTGTACGTCCAGTGCCGGGAAGCCCATCCCTGTGTACAAGTGGAAGAAAACCAGCCCCACGTCCGAGGTCTTCTTCTCTCCTATGCTCGGTCAGTACTAAAGTAACATTATACTGCATTATACTGCATACATTATTATTATTATTAGTTGTAGTACCATAATTTCCGAACTATAAGTCACACTTTGAAACCTGCGGCTTATAAAATGATGCAGCTTATGTACGTATTATTTGTTAAATACGGTATATATGGATTATTTTAATGAACACAACGAATGCAGAAGGCGATAAGTAGCGGCGAGAAATCATTTACCAAAACTGGCCGCACGCGAAGAGCAAATTTTGCTCAAGTCTGCCAGTGGATCCTGACAGCGTGGAGCCATGTGAAAAAATCCACCATCACCAACGGGTTTCGAAAGGCTGGACTGCTGCGTGATGAAGAGGACAGCGCACGCTCAAGGGAGAATTTGCCTCCAGATGAAAGTGACACTGAGAGCGACAACGAAAGAGAGACGTGACGAGGACATTCTGAGGCTGTTCAATTCCGACACTGAAGACGACAACGACTTCAGTGGTTTCAGTGCACAGGAGGAAGATGAAGATAGCAATCAGTGACTTTTCTGGTAGGTGAACATACCTACAGTAAAAAAGTATGGAGAGTTTATGAATTAATTACGTTTTGTTTTAGCCACTTCTCCTACAAACCACCATCACAGTTCCGTGACATTGAGTTCAGGGGTTGACCCTTAAAATTAAACCTTAAACTTTATTTTTAGAATTCCAGAGGATATAAACTGGCCGTTTTACTGTAGTTTTACTGCCGTGTTACAGGCACTTTTTGGAAAAAGCTTAATACCGGTATTTATTTATGGTAATTAAACACTAAAAAAAAACTCTTTCTGTGTAAATATCTCAAGTTACAATGTGGACACCCGCGGCTTTTAGTCAGGTGCGGCTTATATATGTATAAATCTTTTTTATGCAGGTGCCCTCGATAGTCCGGAAATTACGGTAGTTGTAGTATTAGTTGTAGTAGTTGTAATATTAGTAGTTGTAGTAGTAGTTGTTGCTGTTGCTGTTGTTGTTGTTGTATGGTGACCAAAGAGAATATAAGTGCATTGTTTATGAAAATCACAAATTATCAATATTCTTTTTGACATTTTGATTTCATAATGTCACTGTCTTTGTTATTAAATGTTGTTATTAAATCTCGGAGTGATGAGAATGATCAGTTTTGTTATTTCAAAATGTACTATTGTGGTGCTAGAGAAATACAGGAATAAATTAGAGACATTTTTTTAAGAAAGCGTAACTATTTGGACATAGGATCTAATATGGTTTAGTATTTAGCCATATAGACAAATGTAAAATAAATGTATGATTTATTTCCACACTAAAGATAAACTAAACTTTTCTATGAAGCTTTTTTTGGAGGGTGGGGTTTCAAGTACTTGTAAATTCCACTGGTTTCTTTTCTGATTGGCGCGTTGTTGTTTAGATGAGAGGACGGGCACTCTGAAGCTGGCCAACCTGACCTCCAGTATGTCGGGGAAGTACGTGTGCACGGCCACTAACGCAGCGGGTTCTGAGAGCTGCTTCATCAACCTGGAGGTCATCTCATGTACGTACCACCAAAACAGCACTTTATAGCACAAGATGGTTCAGTTCTTCTGTGTTAGAAAACTGCGAAAGCTGCACATCACATCTTTTTTTATTAACTTATACCAAAATGACAACATAACACTGCCAAATCCTACACATATCACAATTAAGAATATTATTAGACTTTTTTATTAGTCTCTTTTACCATTTTGCCCTTAATGTCTGATCTAACTTCTCTTACTCTTAGCCCTACTTTACTATTAGCCCTAATGTGGTAAGATGTGATGGTTTTGGTCTGGGGAAAGAGTTTTAAGTTCAGAGGTCACTTCTACAGGCGGATCCACAGCTGGACCATGTTCTCCTCAGTCGATAGTTTGAAAAAAGACACAACTATCCTTATAAGTACTAGAAAATCAATTAAGGTAATGAACAATTATGTCAGAATAGAACTCAGGACTCAGGTGAAGGTGCACATCTGAGGTAGTTTAATGGACTTGTCTTGCAGCTTACTGTAAAAAATTACCACAATGATAAATGTGTAGTTGTGTTTTCCAACAGCGACCAATGTGGGGATGATAGTGGGAGCTGTGGTGGGCTCAGTGGTGGGCTTCCTGTTCCTTCTAGTCCTGTGTGTCCTGTATCTGCTGAAGAAGAGGAGGGACAATGAAGACGACATGGCCAATGAGATCAAGTGAGTGATACAAGAAGTGATTTCAGTTACAACATGCAGTGAAATGCATAAATGCTGTTAAAGGTGCACTGCGTAACATTTCTTGTGGAGGGTTCGCCGCCTGCTTTTGGCTTCCATTGTGTTCTCAGTGATGCTAACTGGAGGCACAGCTCTGTCCGAAGTTCTGTTACTCAAGTTAGACTTTAATCTGAGATTTGTTAGAGCAAAATCTCCCACTCAGATATCATTAAAGCTGGAGTTGTGTTTGTTTCATTCACACATGTTTAACACACAAACCCTGCACATTTAGGTTCTTCTTTCAAAATGAAAACACTCTGTTCCACCTTGTGATGTCATGCAGTAATACAGAACGTGCTCCAGTATGTTTTTAAACTCCATACACCTTCACTAGAATCATTTGTATAATTTCAGCCCCGGAATTGCCAATCTTTACTGAACTAGACGAACTGAAATGTAGCTGTTAACTACCACTTCATGACATCACAAGGTGGAATAGAGCTTTTTGAGCTTTGGAGATATGAACAGCCTGAAAATGCAGAATTAGTCAATTAATTCAATATTTAAATGAAACAAAACACAACCGTGGGCATGTTTTTGAGGAGGTAACAGCGTTCTAAAGTGACTATAAGTTCACAAGAGTCACTTTGGTGTAATACGGAACCTTTAATGTGCTAATGTAAACACCATGGTGACAAAGTATGAATTGTTTTTTTATTTTCTCATCTCCAGAGAGGACGCCCAGGCCCCTAAACGTGTCTCATGGGCCAAGAGCAACATGGGCTCCGACATCATCTCCAAAAACGGCACTCTGTCCTCCATCGCGTCCAGCCCGCGCCACCACCAACCCTCCCATCACCATGACAACCACCACCACAACAACCACAGTCACCAACAACTCCAACAGTACCCCCAGAGAGCCGCCTCGGACACCGCCTCCATCGTCACGGCGACGGGCAGCATGGCGGGCTACAGACCCTCCCGGCAACACGGCTCCTCCACCCCGACCCCCACCCACTACAGTTACAACAACAACACAAGCACGCTCCCGATTGGTCAGGCCTCCGAGGCCCAGCCAGAACGCTATGGACATCTACCCCAAGCTCAAGCGGTGCCTCAGACATACGCCCACCACACCCGGGCGCCGTCCCCCCCGCCCCTGCCCGCGTCCACGGTAACCCACGCCAACATTGCGCGCATGGGAGGGGTGCCCATCATGGTGCCCGCTCAAAACCAGGCGGGGTCTCTTGTCTAACCGTGCAGCTACGATATGTATTGGCGAATGAACAGTTAGCGACATTTCATTTATTGAACTTGCTTAATTGCGTGCCAAGAAGCGATTTTGGCGGTAGGACTGCTCCAGGTAGGATTGGATATGCACTGTAAATGTGTGGTAGGTTTCATACTTCTGTCACATATGGTCTTGTCTATTTGTAATGTTTTTTAATGGTTTTTACTTACAAGATGAAAAAGTTGGAGACTGCTACTGATTTTGTTTTAGTCCAATACCAAGTAATATTATGGCAAGTATTGCTATAGTGATACTGATACTGATACTGATACTGATACCAGTGAGTTTTGTATTAATGTGCATTGAAACTCCTTTACTATAGAGAACTTTACCCCAGTTTGAACTGATCTAAAATCTAAAGTTATATGCATATAGTTTATCTGCATTTTCCAAAATTGACTACAATTTTAGGTATCAATATTTTTTCAGAATTGATACTTTTGGAAACCTCCATCAGTATCAATATATTGGTATTGGTCCACCTATCACTAGAGCCTACTGCGATGAAAAAATACTCAAAAAAGTAAAATGTACTTCAGAATATTTTGATATAAAGGGCCCAATAAGTGAAGATATATAAAATACAAAACAAAAACTATAAACATTCAAGAGTAATACTTGTTACTTGTTAGTAATTTTTTATTTATATCTATATATTGACAATGTCCTTGACAGAATAGAAATTTCAAATGGAAAAACAAATGGTTCTAAGCATTACTTTTTTAGATTTATTTATTAATCATTTGCAGTTGGAAAAAAAAAAGACTTGTATAAAATATTTAAGCCCAAATCTTATAATCCACAGTTTTTTTTTGTTTTTGTTTTTTTTTTCATTCCACCTCTTCTGTTTATTCATCGCCCCCTTGTGGCTGAAGTTGAAATCATCTGGCCATTTATGCTGATGTAGAAATACATCAGTATATTAAAAATTAAGCTTATTACTTAATGTTTGACATTTTTTTACTGCTTGAAACCCAGTATTTGCTCATAGCGATCAAAAGGGACCAACCACAACAGTTTATCTTATTTATAATTAAAGCAATTAGCTGAATATGTTGAAATGTTTTAATGACTGGATTTCTATGTATTTATGCAGGAAAGTATTATGAAAAAGTAAAAACCATAATTTGGACTTCAATTATGCAGTGTATAATATTCCATACTAGCTTAAGCTTACTCTCATATCTACACACTAACGCAGCTATTTTAATTTGTTTTATCACTTCTGCATTATTATGTGTATATATGTTGAATTTCTCAAAGTGTGACAGATGTGTACCACAGCTCTGCTACAGTCTGTGGGTTTTTTTAAATTATATTTGTTTGTTTGTATGCCTAAACACTGGAACCAAAGATATTATGTTAAATGTTTTTTAATTTTGCTTTTATCACTAGAAACTGTTCGTCTGATATGGTATTATTATTATTATAATTATTCACTGCCATTAGTTTCACTTTCTTAGACTGTTACAATTTAAGAGGAACAAATATATATATAAAAAAAAAAAAGTCAAGGTGCCTATTTTTAACTTCAAATGAAAAGTCTTGTGTTTTTGCTGTGAGATACTTATCAGTGAGTTAACGTATATTCTGTATGGTCAAGAATAGCAGAAAGCAGGGGACTATTATACATATATACAAAATAAAAAATAACATTACTGATGACGCTTTTGTATGGGCAAAATAATGTTCCAAATGTAACACAAAGTTGTCAAAAAATAATGAAAATTGTTGGGATAAAAGCAAAAAAGGCCAAAATAAAAACAAAACCTTTAACAACTTAAAGCCTCACCGTGCAACCTTTTATCTAAAAGAAATAGACTAAAATAAATTTATTTTTGGATGTTTTTACAGCACTGGAAAAAAAGCTGAAAAACATGCCTCCTTACTGTGAGTGGCCTTGCATCTCCGCAAACCTGACTCCTATTTAGCCTAGAGGAGGGGCTCCTCCTGCTCGTTTCCATGGAAATGTTGTTCTTGTGGCTATAATATTCCGCAGTATGGCATAAAGCGCACCTGTCTCCATAGAGAACGTCCTTGAAGTCTGGTTTTAACTTTATATTTCCAGTGAATCGCGCAGGTCATGTGACACCTCCAGAAAGTTACACGGTGTTGCTTTAAAATGTATTAGCCAATTACAAGACCAATTGATTTTTATTGTAAAGACCAAGCCTTTTATAAATGTGAAATTTTAAGCAAATTTTGTACTGAGAAAACTGCCTATTAAATCTAGCCCACATAGCCTATTCCTGTTCTTTATGTATGGATATCCTGTACTGTTTTTACACTGGATGTCATGTCTGCTGAAGTCCGTTTCCATGGTAACATAGGACTCTTACCATATGCTCGGTGTGCGAAGGTGAACTGCAAGTTGTACGGTATCTATTGTTGAATATATTTCCACATTGTCAGTTTTTTCAAAGATACATACTTATTATATATAAATGTACAATATGGATTTTTAATGATGCAACACAAGCCTTTATTTTTCTACATCTGGAGAATAGCACAAAACCCATAAAAAGATCAGCCATGATGGATTGTATACTTTATGTATTATGTGTGAAAATGGCAGTTTCAAATATTGTACCATTCATATTTATGTTCATGGAAAAAAATGCTTTGTATAATATTTTCAATAAAAGAGGAAGTTAAAATTTCTGAAAATTAAAAGGTGTTTTGACTTACAATAGTCTAAATTTCAGATTTTGATCATTTTAATAATTATTTGGTACTATTTTAGCCCAAATTTTGGTCCTTTCAATATTATTCAGCAATATTTTTAGATTACAGCCTGCCCTCTACTGGCCCATTCTATGAATAATGTACTTTACTACTTAGCATACATTAGTTTTTTTTATATATGTATATAAATTATATGTGCCAGTACTGTGTTATCTTATTTACTCCTTTTAATGTTTTAAGACAGTGATTTAGCTAGTCAAGATTTGTATTTCGTTTTCTTTTAACTTAAACTTATTATTATAACTTATTATGCAAAATTGACAAAAATTGACTTGTGAGCTTTAAGACATGTTATCCCCTACACACCCAAAGTTGGGTGTATTTCATTCACACCTCACATCTCATCTCAACATTGATGTTATGTATGTTTGAGTATGGCAGTTACACACAGCTTCCACTAGAGGGCGCCACAGGCTTGAAAGATCAATTTAAGTAACAATGTAAAACAAATGAGCCGCGATTTAGGGTATGATGTTTATTAGAATTTGCGATTAGCGATGTAACATTCACCTACATGGCACAAAGAAAGTCATAAATATGCTAATATGCAAATATTCTATCTACGCCGTAATTCAAAAGAGCTCGTCTGGGAACGGTATCCACGGAAACGTCTGTCACATAGCTTATAGTGGAGCAAACTGCAGCTTTCGATAACATGAATAACATTAAAAATAACATAATTTACATACATACAGTGTTACAAAATAAATTATACAAAACATTCAAACATTCAAATAAAAATAAAAACAAAATTTGAAAATGCACTCAGTAGCTTAGTTCTCTTTCATATGGAGCTACAGTACTAGATTTAGTGCATGGCTTTTGTATTCTATAATGACCTGCATTTATTTTTTGTAACATAAGAGATTACATGTTTTGGTGCTTAACAGTGGAATTAGACTTTCTAGTTTGCAAGTAAAGTCTGTTCATTTCCTCCATGTACTTAAATAATCCATATATTAATAGTTTAAAGGCACAACATAGCCATAGCCAACAATTGAAAGACCATTACCCCAAAGGTTCTTAACTTTTTTGTTTAAAGTACTCCTTAAATGTTGTCTTAAACTCTGAGTATTAGGCAAATAAGTGTGCTTACAATAGTAGAATATTCTCAGTTATGACAAATGCATTTTCTTGTTTTAATGATGTTGATATCCAAATCCTCTCTAACTTATTAAAGAGTGTAATCTTTACTAAAAAATGTGTTTATTCAAATACTAATCAATTTCACCTTCTTTTAAAATCCCAAACCATTCCAAGTTATTTCCCGTCAATCTGCAAGTATTATTTTTTATCCGTCACAAACCCGGAAGTAGAATTGGTGCATTGTTAGCATGCTAGGAGGTTTTAACAGCTAACAGTAACTAACTCAAAATTATCAAAATAAATACAAATTTGACTTCCGTAACAATAAGTCCCATCCCACTGTTGAGCTCCAATGGAAGTATGCATGACCTAGTGATATGATGTATCGCCTTGGCAACATATAAAATTATAATATAAATAAAAAGTATTAAAATACACAAGAGCAGTGTTAATCCCTGTATTAAGTATGTGTGGTGATTGTTATGTCATGCTCTGTTAGTGAGTCCAGGACAAGGGGGTCCACTCTCCCCACTTGTATTTGAGTATTGAGTCGTCGGCCATGTTGGTGAGGGCCTGAGCTGAGGTGTGCAGGAGGCGGCCATGTTGGGAAGGGCCTGAGCTGAGGTGTGCAGGAGGCGGCCATGTTGGTGAGGGCCTGAGCGGTTGTGTGCTGGAGGACAGGGTGAGCTCAGCGAAAAGGCAGTAGTCGAGGAGGTGGAGACGGTAATGTAGAAGATGGTGAGGATCCATGGTTGATTGGAAATGGGAGAGGGAGGTATGCTCATGCAGCTGGTGCCAGAGACCAGCAGGGGGCACTATCTGACCAGGCAGTGCTTTAGGTTGGACACAACACTACAGAGAAAAGAAGGACAGTTATTTACTATGGAAATCAAATAGCACAAGTGTCAATATTTGGGTTTCATATGACAGGACACCAAACAGTAAACAGTACAGGGCAGGTAACAGTATTAAACAAATCATTTTATGGGCACACAATAATAATGCAATAATATAAGCGCATGTATTATGACATCTTTCATCTATAGTTTACTAAATTATTAATAACATGTTACTGTTATATAGTCAACACAGAGTTTTTTGTGAAAATTATATAAAATAATTTTTAAAGATTAAAAAAATCTATTTTTTTTATTGATATGTATGCTATATATTTTTTCCAATAACAATAAAATGATGCACGTCCTCTCATTCAATATTTTTTGTTGTTTAATTTTACTACTTTCTACATTTTATACAGAAGACATCAAATATATGAATTATGTATGGCTATTTTGAGGATTGAATATAAAATCTTAAAAATAAAAACAAACAAACACTGAATTCACTGACGGATAAAATAAGATGTGGTTTACCTTTTAAAATGTAGTCAGTTAGCAGAGTAGGCACCTTGTCACTGTCTTCTTTAATGGCATAAAGAACTGCAGAAACAAAGTAAATAAAATTACAAACATTATCAACAATATTACCCATAATGCATCTGTATATTCATTGTCTTACTGTTTGTGAGCATCTGAAGATCGTCAACAGATGGTGGAGTGCCTTTTTTCTCATATGGAATTACTGTGTTGATATACTGAAAGACAAAAAAAAAAATCACAAATTATTTAGTCGATTTTTAACAAAATACTAAATTGTCCCCTTACAATTATATGGAAAGTGGGAAGGGGTCTTACTTAGCAACGAAACGCACTAGCTGTCAATCAAACCTGTTGCTAACGCTAGCGGGAGTGACCTCGGGGAATGAAGGCATCTGATTGGTCCGTTATTTATGTTCATATCTTGATTTAGGGACAAAATAGCAAAATGAACAAATCAGGATCATGTAGAGGGATTAATCCGAACATTTTAAGACCAAAATGACGAGGCTCACAGCAGCAGTTACAGAGAGAGGAGCGACAAGATCCCAGTGTAAGTCAATGGGAGCCTATTTGGAACATGGCGACTAATGCATTACCTATGTCCATTCATATATACGATCTATGGGTTCTATCTAATGTTTTTGTCAGAATGATTCATATATTCTTGATACTGAATACCGTCTGTACACTTTTATCAAGATTTTGTAGGGTTTGGTGACTTCTTTAAGTTTATTTGAGCAAAATATGGAAGACTTTATTGTTATAGTCATAGAAAAACAACAAAATTACACTTGTCGAGCACCCATTTCCTGTTCAATTGGGCTCAGTGAGTGGTTAAAACTTAAAAATTGTATATCTCATTTCTATCCTGAAAACACATTAATAGAACCTTATAACTCAAAGGGGCCTAAACGTAAGTATCTCGAGCTTTCTACAGTAGCACTGATGAATAGTGGTTGCAGTCAGCGTATCAGATTACATGCACTAGCACAATAATAATGCAAGACAGCAACCTCAGAGCGGGATGTGCATTGATTTAACAGGGCCGTGTAGGAACAGGAATCCAACAGAAAAGAGGTTTAAAAGAGACTTGCCTGTTTGTCATTCCCTGTGCTTCCGAATGTTTGTCTGATCCCAGTCTGCAGGATGTTGGACAATCCCTCCATACTGAACCTCTGCAGGAAAAACACAGACAGTATATCCGGTTAGTGTGTATTTATTTATTCTTTCATTAAGTCACGGGTTTCAGCTTCCTGCTATAGCCTGTGCAACACTTTGAGGACCTATAATATTTAGCTGAACCTCATGGATTAAAAGTGCTGCTTAAAACGTGAAAAATTTACCTTAAGAGCCAATTTTACAATATATCTGTACACATTTTACTTTATTACATGAAAAAAAATGTGTACAGGTCGTTTAAACACTGCTGCTCATGTAAAATGTACCATATTAACTGATCTTATTTAACATGTCCATTCGCAGAGGGACGCTGTAGTGGACATTCCTCTGTGTAGGTGTCCGTTAGGGCCTGTTCCCGTTTGGATCTGATAGGTCACTGCACTTTAGCTCTTCCTGGAACAGTCTAATGGAGAAGAGATCCACAGGCTAATGGAGAACGGTGAAGAGATCCATTATGTTAAAAGTCTGCCGTGAAGGAGCCGCTCACTGACAATGTGCTACCACTTTAAGTCTAAACAGGATCAACACATATTCCGGTGCATTTGGGAGCGCCAGGCTTTGTCCACCGAGCCGAGGGTTGAGGGTTCGAATCTCACACTTAACGCCTCGCTCCCTGTGTCTGCATACACTGGTATATGAATATGTGCGTGAATGGGTGAGTGCCTTGAATGTGGAAAAACGCGATATAAAAATCTGACCATTAACCGTTTGCGCATTTGTATGTTAAGATGAGATGCTAACGGTAGTATTACAAACCATGTGAGAGAAGGGAGAAACTATTTTAGAGTTTAGATCGAAATGAAACCACTCAAATGAGAATACTGAAGCTAATATACATTTTCAAGCTCCTCCCTTTATCCCTTTTAATTTGTTGTAGTTTTATATTATAAAGGTGACAAACAACATGTGATTGAGTGAATGAACAAAAAATATATGTGTGTGGAACATTTTGAGGAGGAGGGTTACACAAAAAGGTTAAGTGGAGGTAAAGTAGCTTATTTTCAGTTGTTTTAAAATCCCCTTTTGTTGGATCTTCAAAATATCTGTCACTGATTCTAGTTTTCTTTACTGTAATTAATGTAAAAAACAACTTAGTTACTGTGTGTCTCTGTATAATTGTGTTTAAATCAGTGTTTTGTTTTTCTGTGTTGTATTATATTTCATTTTGCACTGCTGAACTTGAGGTTCTTATTAAACACATGTCAAACAACTATGGGCAGCACTCTAAAATACCATGAGTTCTTCTAAGCACTTACCTTGACTGGCATGGTGCCCGTCTTCTCCGCCCGCCCACTGGAGCTCGTGTTGCTCGCCGTGTTGGGGGCGGCGCTTCCCTGCAGACTCAGAGCTTTGTCCCTCCGTCTCCGCTTGCTGCTTTCCCTCTGCTCCTTCTGCCTGTTCTGCACCTCCATCAGGACTGTGATAAACGTGTTCTTCACCTCCTTCTCAAACTCCTGCTCCTCTCTGCGGGCCAGCTGTCGTACCAGCTCCTCGGAGTAGTCACGGATGGTCGCCTCAATGCGCTCCAGCAGCTCCGTCAGGGTGGAGTTCGGCATCAAGCTGAGGCCTGGAGAGGAGGACGACAGCAGACTTTAGTGCTGTAGCTTTTCAATTGTGTTCAATGTGCAAATTCAAATCCACTTTAAGACATTTTAAAGGTCCTATATTACACAAAACTGACTCTTGTGAGCTTTAAGCTGTGTTATAATGCTGTACCTCATACCTTTACGTTCATTTACACCTGTTTCAGAAATCCTTTATTACTCTACATCCCCCCATGTGATGTCATGAAGCAGTAGTTTTCAAGTTATCTTTACAGCTACCTTTTCCCTTTTATTTAGACATTGCAGGGCTGAAATCATCCCAGTGATTCTTAGGAAGGTGTTTTCTAACTGCTGTGCTTCTGTCCCTAGCAGCAAAAGATTGATCTGATTCAACAGCAGTGTGAATATTTCTAAATAATTCTATTCAGCTTTCCCAAGGATAAGACTGACAAGAAAACTCCTGAGGAAGTAACCAATACCAGACTGATACTTCAGTCTGGAACAGAACACAATGACAAACATTGTTCTGTGTGGACTAAAAACAACCGAATTAAAAAACACACCAACAAAAGCATCTATAATATTAAGAGGCAGTTGGTCACATTTCTAATGCAATCCCACTTTATTTCTATTGCACTATGGACCAGTGTTTGGTTGAGCCCAACATAAATAAGTAACAACCGTTCTAATCTGAGCATCTAGTTTTCAGTCCCACACTTTGATTTGTCACTACAGGTTTCACAGATTGTTTCAGAGCATTCACATCACCACTGGCCTTGGTTGCCATTACTTCACTTTGTTGTCATTTAGAAACAAATGCTTTAAGGTTATCCATTTTTTTCCTTAATACACTTATTATTTGAAACTGTATGCACTTCATCTCTTTAATGGCCTATACAATTACGTATCGTCCTCATAAAAACAGACTGAAATGCCATGCCTCTAGTTATTTATTTATACTCCCTCCACACCCTCTCTTCCCTATCGTCTGCCCTGCCCCTGTCAAACCGGACTGGGGATACCACACTTGCTGAGATGGCCGTTTTTCTGCTCTCCGTTTGTCCTTGAGCTCCTGATTCGAAAAGCCACATGCTAACGGCTTTCCTATGAATCGAGGGAGTAATTTCAAGGTCCCTTTAAGAACGGCCCCACCTTTGGGAGATGTGGTGCCCAGTGACACGCCTCAAGGCCGAGCATTCAACTACCAGCAGCTCGTCATCATTCTGACACAGGCCATTAAGATAAAACAATTACTGCAGAAAAGTGATGGGTTAATAAAAGGCACAGTTTAATGGAAAAATTCACGGCAGGTCAGTAGACGGATCGCACTGATGTAATCCGTACGTTCATATGAAATAATCAGCCAAGACTGCATGTTATTCTTATACTCTACTCATTTTACTACAGTTAAGATCATTATATTTAAGATTTAGCTCAAATTTTTCCTGGTTTGGCAACATTTTGGTACATTTTTTGTTAATCATGACAATACACTAGGGAATTTCATAACTGTTACCTAGCAACCACTCGCCAAAACTCCTCAAATGCACAAAAACATTATTATTTGACAAGTAAACGTATATAATAATGTTGTCTTATGTTGAAATTATGTTTAAAGTAACCAAAATTTCATGTTTATAGGTGATATCTGAGGGCCTTTCACCATTCAAAAGGTTTATTATATTTTGCATAGTTTATTGCTATGGAAACCGTGCTAGATTTTCATAACTGTGTAACCCTTGTATATAATGATGACGTGCGATTGTGGTTTCTCTTGATATAAACCAGTAAGAGCTCATTCTATATCCTGCCTTCAGCTGATGTTGATCAACGTTCTCTGGGGGTGTGATGCTAACAGTAGGCTCCTCTCTGTCTGAGCCTTTATTAGACTTTAAATCTGTGCTTTATTTTAAAACAATCACAATAAAGAGCTGACAGAACAGAACAGGTGAGCAGATTTGTGTGTCATTAGCCAATAGTTTTTCAGCTGGTCACTGTCACCATTCTGTCGAAAATCGAACACCTAAACTGAACCATGAACGCCCGTATTGATCACAGGCTTCTGAAAATGTGCTGTCATTTTTATAGAGCTTTCAGACAGTCTTAAAACCTAAAGCACCCCCAGATGTGAGATGTTTCCATGTTGCCAGTTCTTACCCTCATAGGAGCAGTTGTTGTTGGAGGCCTCGGACAGCTGGCGGATCTCGTCCAGTAGAGAGGGGTGTGTGGATGAAGACTCCTCCTCCTCCTCTTCCTCAGTCTCTCCTGGGTCTGGAGAGTTCTCCATCATCTCCTCGAGCTCCTCAATGACCTTCAACAGCAGCAGTGGTGGACAGGGAGATGTTTAGACAAAGAGATGGAATTGTAAAGTAGTGGTACAGTTTAGCCACTATTTAATCTGGGGTTAAGCTGCTCTCTGGTTCTAGGAGACAAAATAGTTTTCCAGATACATTTTCAAGCACTTTTTGGAATCTAAATTTGCCCAACAAGATTCATGATTTAAAGGTGCATTACTCGTCAGCCACCTGCTTGTCTCCATGGAGATGCTATTGCTTTCTCTGGAATGTTCCATGATATGACTTTAAACATTTCCGTATAGCATTTATTCATTACAGTTGTTTCTATTTCTCAAAAGTACAAGAATTTGTTCCGTGAACAGGGGCGACTCTCCACAGATCTGACTTGTAATGTAGCGTAGTGCTGTAACCCGCTTGTTTCCCTCGTAATGGATAAGTTTAATCTACACTGTGGAACATTCTAGACAAAGCAAAAACATTTCAACTGAGACATCAGGTGGTGGACCCTCTACGTTAAATGTTACGCAATGCACCTTTAATGTTGTTTTTTGTGTAAATCTTGTATGATCATTTGGACAGCTGACCAATTTCAGTTTCTGTGAGATCCAATTGTTTTCCCGTAGCATTTTTGTGAAAGAGTTATTTATAAGCCTAGATCATAAATGTAAAATGTAATAATATGTAACAGATAATACTCCCTACAACTGTACAAACAACTCAGTCTTAAGTAACGGATAACCTTATGCCCTGTCAATTAGCATATCATTGCACTGCCTTTATTGTCTCTAGTATGTAGCTGTGATTTTATATTTGATTTTATGTTTATTACTTAATTTTCAATTTTATTTTGACTTGTACATATACATTTATTTATATAATTATGTCTTATTCGACACCTGTCTCTTGCTATATTTTTAGTCTTTGTTATTATATTATATTGTGATGTTTGAGCTACTGTATCCAAATAATTTCTCTTGTGGATCAGTAAAGTTTGTCTAAGTCTAAGTCTAAATTTGCCAAACAAGCTTTTAAGTTTCATTTAAGTTCAAATTTTGTGTAGAAATGTCTTGTCTTGAATGGTTTTGAAGAGTCTTGAAGAGTAAGAAATATATATCCAACAATATCCAATATGCTCAACTGGACACTTTTATCTCTTTAGTGATATAGAAAAAAATGCTGTATTTTTAATTTCCATGCCACTGCCTTATGCAATTGTTTTATTTTATTTATTTATTTATATATATATATTTTTTGGATGACAGGAAAGCTTTCAGATGCACACATAAGTCCATACACCTCCATAAACATGCATTAGTTAGCATAGCACTAAACGCTAAGTGTCTCACCCTCACTTAAATACATTATTGATGGATACAGATGAACAGATGGACTCTACTAAAGCACAAGAATAATGAGTATTTTAGCATGCATGTATGATCACTGTTTTGTAAAAATAAATAAATAAATAAATGAATAATAATAATAATAATAATAATAATAATAATAATAATAATAATATTACCCACATTTGTACAACTACATATGTTACAAAATGTTTATATGATTTATGAAAGAGCCCTGTGACTCACCTGATCAGCTGAAATCAGAGGCTCCTCACTCAGGCAGTTGGTGTTGTCATTCTTCTCGTTCATCTCCTCTTCCTCTTTTTCATGGATCTAAACACAGAGAAAGTACTTTAGATGAGTACACTGTATTGTTCCTATTAAAAGTACTTTATGTAACCTCTGCTCTTACTGCTTTCAATTACGACTGAACCTTAATGACTAATACTTAATACTGTATGAGCAGGTTTCATGTGAAAGCTCAGAACCTCAGAACCACCATGACAACATAAGCAAATTGTTCATCATGTCTAATGTTTTTGTAATTAAAGGTCTTATATTACGTAAAATTGACGCTTGAGAGCTTTAGGCCATGTTATAAAGTTTGTTATAAAGTTGTTACCTCATCAAACCTGGAGTTGTTTGTTTTTTGAGTAATCCTTTATTATTAGACTGTCTACATCTCCAAAGCTCACAGCCGACTTTTAGCTTTTGTTCAGTAGCGATTCTCAATGTATGATGATGTATTGAGTTTAAAAACAGTGAAACACTTCCTGTATTACCATGTGACATCACAAGGTGGAATATGCAGGATTTGTGTGTTAATTACACATGTGAATGAAACAAAACACAACAACACAAGTTTTTGATGAGGGAACAACATTATAAAATAGATCAGAAAATAGCGTAATATGGGCCCTTTAAGAATATGAGAATTGTTATAAATTGTTAGTTTAAAATGATTCACTTCACCCAGACAGTCCCGAAGGATGAATCGCCTTTTAAGACATAAAATATTGACGTGTTTTCTAGAAGCTACTCCGCAGACAGAGTATAGATTTTACATTTTAGTGGACAGTGACGCCGATACTTCTACGGTGAAAGTGTTCTGGCCTTGAATATCACAGGCCTGTCCAGTACAGAGCGTCAGCCAATCAGAGAGAGGCCTGAATCGTCCGCTCGGTCAGGGGCGGTCGAGCATGTCGTAAGTGTCAGTGAGGAAGAGGAGGGGTCAGAGCGCTCACCCAAACCTCAACACTGCGCTGGATTCATTCAAGCACAACAAAAGTGGTCTATGGTAAATATTGTTGCCGTTTGCTAATGCTGGCAGTGCTTGATATAAGTAAATAACATGTATTACAGGTTTTAGTTTTAGTTTTGTTGTGATTGTGTCTTACTTCCAATGTAATCCTGTCACAAAACTACTCTAAAATGTCAGTGTTGTGGGTCCAAAATCAAATTAAATAGTTTTTAAAGTTTATTATTCCAAATCTCAAATCTCTCCCAGCCAGAAACGTCTGAAGAACATGCCTTTTAACTCTATGACAAAATTTTACTTCCTAGTTGGAAATCGTGATGTCACAGTAAGAAATTCCATAACTGTTATCTAACAAAACTTCTCTAATGTAAACAGAGATTATTTTCTGAAAAATACAAATATAACAAAAATACCTTTATTTTGTTGAAATCATGTTTAAAGTTGTAGAAAAAAAATGTTGTTTTTTTTTTGTTGTTTTTTTTTTTTTTAATGTAAAATGTGCCAAACTTTTCTCCATGGAGATGTTGCTTTGTCTGGAATGTTCCACAGTATGGTATTAAATATTTCTATCTTTATGGAGACCAAACCAGACCAAGTTACAGGTCAGATCTGTGGAGAGGCGACCCCGCTCACAGACAGTCTGTTTTTCTAGGTATTTTGAGCTATAATTGTGTAATTGAATAAATGTAAGGTAGATCTGTTTAATGTCATACTGTGGAACAACCCAGTCAGAGCAATGACATCTCCATAGAAACAAGCAGATGACAGACCCCCAGCCAAAAAGTTACACAGTGCACCTTTAAAATCCGTCACTTTAACACTGCTTTGCACAACTCACCTCCTGATCAGACAAGTTCCCGTTGAGCGTCTCCTGGTCGGCTCCGTCCCAAGTGGAGATGTAATTATCTGTCAGGGCATCCCACACACTGTAAAATCAACCACACACGTGTCAGACGCAGGTACGAGCAGGAACACAACCACTGATGAAGTATTAATAGGCCCGGAACAGCTCCCAGACTATTTAAAGCCACTACACTTCTGCTGGTGTTACATAAGAGGATTAAAGCACCATTTGGTCACTGATTGGTTGGATGGTGCTTCATTCCAGCAACCTGAACGCACATGTTGACAAAATTATGATAAAACGGCTGTGGAAGCTGCAGTAAAACAAAGCACAATTTGAGGTTTGTAAATCTTGACAAAAAATTCACAAACTGTAACATCAAAATCCTAAATAAAAGCAGAACAAATTGTATAAGAAATAAATAGAAAAAAAAAAAAAAAGGTTTTCCACAGATTTTCTTAAATTTTCTGCTAAAAGGGAATGGGTGGTTGTTGAAAAAATCTGAACTTTGGAAAAAATATTGTGAAGCAAGTCAAAAAAACTAAAAAAAAACAACTGTTTAATTAGATGTAAATAAAATTGTACAAAAAATATGAAAATAGTTCTTGTTGTGGTGTACGGCTTATAAAACAAACAAACAAAAAAATAATAATAATAAATTACATGTTTAAAAAAAGACATCAACACCAACACGCCATCCCAGTAAAAGAAAATAAATTAAAATCCGCAAACAAGCTAAACAACAAACTGCTTACTCCTCAATCACCAGTCAGCCTAGAGTTGAGACAAAGAGAAATGGGCTCACATCATAGCAGAAGTGAAATTTAAGTCCTGGTTCAGTTTGGTCTGTAGAGGTCTGACAGCAGCGAGGAAGAGGAATGTTGGACAGTGCTCTTTGTCTGTGTCTTTTGTTGTGCTCTGCTCCTTGTGCAGCTCGGCCCCACACACAGAGCCCCATTCAGACCAAAGGTTAGCTCAGCGCACACGGCGCTCAGTGTACCACAATACAAGAACAACACTTTAAAGTTGGAGGTCTGACATTTCACATTTAAGCTGTAGCATGAATACTGGTGCAAAAGCCTTTTAATCCACATTTGCTATTTGTTTTTAGCCCTATTAATGAAACAAGCGTGAATTAAGCAAAAATACAACTCCAGGTTCTTTTGGCAAGGGGACAACAATAAAAAAAAAGGCATGAAAAAATTGCTCTATGACTAGATGTGAATATTACAGCTGTGATAAAGGGTTTGTGAGTTAGTTCGACTGGTTTAAATACTTATACTTCCTCCTGTCACAGTTTTACTCGGATGGCCAAATATTTGTAGGTGTTTTTTGCTCTGAAATGTTTGCGGTTCTAGCCCTTTGACTAGACCAGGAATTCTTAAGGAAAAGGTGTAGGGGGAAATCCGAATTAGGATTGGACCTTAATAAATCGGATACAGAGTGAATTTGAATAAATCTGTGCATGTAAATGTTGTGATTATGTTGCCAAGACAGAAAAGTAAAATATGTAAAATCAAAAAATAAAACAAAACCCGGCAAACACTGCACAGAACAGAACATCTGAGGTGGTCTCTATGAAACCGAAGCCTCCTGCAGTGTGTGTTTTCCCACAGACACTGAACTCATCATTTTGTTCATGTTGTGGCTCCATTCGTCTGTCACGCTCCTCTCTCTCTATATCTATAATTGCACAAACGCTGAAGATTAGGGCCAAATTAAACGCCGGTGGAGATTTTCACATTTTAACTAAGTCTGGATAACCTTGAAACTTAAAGCTACCATCTGTAATTAGATTGGCTGACCCAGATTTTACATCCACCATCTACTACTAAAAAAATCAAATAAACATATAGATGGTATCTTTAAGGGTAACTTTTCCTGTGGAGAGTCTGTCATCTACTTTTTCTGTGGAGATGCTACTGCTTAGCCTGAATGTTCCACAACATGGCATTTAACCTATTTATCTTGTATTTATTCCATAACTAGGCCTGCTATTGGACATTTAAAATATTTTTGGGGATAATCCTGCTATAGCATAATTATGTCCATGCCATAAATGATTATTTACTGTAACATATCACACTCCATGTCCGGAGATCCAGTCGTCGAGGCCACTGCCTTCGACTGCTGCCCAGATCTCCCTGCACTGGCCCCTTATGAATCCTCCTGCAGGTGGTGGGTCCTCGGGAGGATGGCCCCACATCGCTCCTTTGGGCTGTGCCCGGCTGGACCCCGTGGGGGAAGGCCCGGCCACCAGACGCTCGCTGTCGAGCACCCTCCCCAGGCCTGGCTCCAGGGTGGGGCCCCTGTAACGCCAATCTGGACGACGTAACTGGCCTTGCTGTGTTTCTTATCATAGGAGCTTCTGAACTGCTCTTAGTCTGACCCGTCCCCCAGGACCTGTTTGCCTTGGGTGACCCTACCAGGGGCATGAAGCCCCCGACAACACAGCTCCTGGGATGATTGGGTTTGGTTGGATGCATTCTAACTTTATAACTTTATTTGCATTCAAAGTAATGTTTACAGCAACTAGCATGCTAACAATGCACTAACCTTACTCTCTGATTTAGGGACGACAAAAGCGCATTACAATTAGATGTGGACAAAAGCAGCCTGTACAAAATGTCTGTACTGAGGATAAGAGGAGTTTTACTCCCTGATTCACTGACAGCAAAAATACCATAATTAGACAAAAGCAGCTTTTACAATATCTCTGTACTGAGGGAAGACACAGTTTACATGATCTGCTCTACAGCCCCCCTAAAAAACTGACGTAATTACTGCACATTTTTTGCATTAGAATCACAGCTTGTGTCCTCCCACAGTTCTCCAGTCTAATTCTCCTTCTAAGCTCATTTCCAAAGCTGTAATTTCTTCATAAACACGTCCTCAACACCTACAAACAGACTATTTATAGCCTCTCATATTCACACTGTTCCAGGCCCCAGCAGGAACAAACGGTCAGCTGACGATGAGTGGCACAGAGCAGAGCCAAGACAAGTCAAGCAAGGGAGATGGGGCTGAATAATGCAGAAGAACGAGAGGAAGAGAGGAGGAGGGAGAGATAAGGAGGGAGAAAGGAGGTAGAGATAGAGGAAGGAAGAGAGGGAGGGTGAAAGAGAAGGGGTGAGAGATGCATGGAGAGGAGGGAGGGAGGAAAGGAAGGAAGGAAGGAAGGGAGGGAGAGAGAGGGAGGTAGAGGAGGAAGAAGGGAGAGAATGAAGAACGGAGGGAGTGAGACAGGAGAGGAGGGAAGAGGTGATTGAAGAAGGGAGGGCGTGGGTGGAGCCACTGATCCACTGTTTGTTTACACTGTTGTGGTAATAGGAAAATGGACCTGCCACAAGTGGAATTCAAGCAATAGTTTTATGAATGGAAAGACATTTTTTAATGGACTTTAATGGACAGCAGTTCAACAGCCAATACCTCCCTGTGTCGCTGTACTGTTGTTTTTTAATGTTAGTGCCATAAGTTTACAGTACCCAAACAACTGCAGCTGGTTAGCCTCCTCGATGTCTTTGAACTCTTAGCATTTCTAATCTTCTAAGGGAAAAAATAATGGAAAATTTACTTATGGAACTGGAGCGGGCAGTCACTGCTGAGCTCCATTTTAGTTGATGAAAAATCTGTGATTATTTTTAGTCAAATATTAGAGTCACTATTATTCTGATCAAACATTGCATCACTAATGACACACGTACAATATAATGAACCCCAACCCCGTCCCATGATCAGTACTCACTCTTCGTCCTGCAGCCGCTCCTCATCCTCCTGGCTGTGGCTCTGGTTGCGGATGGGGGCCAGGCCTTCTGTCTTGGTGTTGTAGTTATGGAAACACACGTTGAGCTTCTCGTCAAACTCGTTGACCAGGTCCTCCATGGACTTGAAGCTCATCATCTCGGAGAAGTTGTCCAGCTCCGAGAAGTCCTCACGGGTGATGGGCATGAGGGCCACGGTGGAGGAGGTGGAGTAGGTGGAGTGGGTGGAGTGTTCTGGGGAGTCCATGCGACATGGGCGCAGGTCCTCGAATTCCTCATCCAGGCAGACGAGAGGGGCTTCCATGGTGACCCCTACTGGCACCTGCGAGGATAAGAACACACTTTCAAGTAAGTGTTTCAAATAGTTTACTAGTTTAGAACCTTTACAAGCCGACATGTTATTCTTTATGTCTATTTAGTAATAAGATATAACGTACATAAATCCTTATATGTATTTGTATTTGTAAACTTTTGATAAAAATTGCAAAAAAATCAAGCCATAAACAATAACATATACACAAGTAACTAGTATTAAAAAAATTTAGATCAGTGAGATGTAATTTACAGTGAATGGGGCCAATGGGAGCCTGGCCTTAAAAAATAATCTTAAGTAGAAACTAAAACATGTCAAAACATGAGAAAAAATATATCGTGACCAAACCTGACAAGAAGCTGATTTTGGATCAAAGGCAGGACAGACAAAAATGCAGACTGTTGTACTTTTAACATCTTCACTAAAAGTTTTCATCAAAAACACAGAAGCTCTAAAGATCAGGGCCAAATTAAACGACTGTGGAGATTTCCACATTTTAATTAAGTCTGAACAACCTTGAAACGTCTTCTTTTATGTAACAATCATTGGGTGTGCCAAAGATTTTGCTGTTTGACTTAAAGCTCCCATCTCACCATATCAACTAGATTTTCATCAATGTGTTTTAGTTTTTTGTTTGTTTTTTTTTAAAGGCTACATTTTTTAACCAAATTTAGACTCCTGATCCGAACTCAACTATTGTTACTTGTCAGTATATAGTATAGTACGATCTAGCCAGGACACATGCCTTTATGCTTAAAAGCCTTATGCCAGACTGTTTTTTTTTTCTACAGCAGAAAAAGACCCTTTATTTTGTGCAGTGTGTTGAAAAATGGGACTGCAATGGGACTGCATGAAAAACAAACAGATTCTTTGTGTCAAAACTACACCTTATGCTAATGAACCTTGTTGTTATCAGGAGACAAAGCGGCGACAGGTTTATGAGCCAGAAGGGCCCAGGTCCCAGTGGGACCAGACCTGTAACCAGCAGAACCTGAGCTGTGAAAACACTGATGAACAGTGACAAGTGAGACACAATGAGCCATCAAATGTATATATTTTGTTGTTTGCAGAGGAAAATTGCAACCTTTGTGATTTGCAAATTAAATCCATAATTATTTGATACTTTTTGACATAATCATCACAATCATTTTATTAACAAGTTATTGAAACTAAAAGTGCATGCCATAATTTACTAGTTCAAGTCATGGCAGGATAATACATAAAACCTTTCTTTTTCATAAAAACTATATATATTTTTTTATTTCTATCAAATGAAGAACGTTGGGGATTTTTAGCTCAGAAAAAAAAGCAATTTCCACCTGCTGGTGTGTCCTCAGTTAACTCACTCCAGCCATTAAACATCTATTCAGTACAATTTACAGTTTTGTGCATTATTAATTCATGCCATACTTGATGGTGATAATCTATTGTAGCCACAGCTGCCCTGGGGTAGACTGACATAGGCAAGGCTGCCAACACCACATTCATGCTAGGCAAGCCAAGTGAAGTGTCCTACCTGAGGGCACAGCTACAGTTTGCATTATAGAGCCACTGCTGGCCCAGTTTGGCGCCTGGTATTCCCAAGAGTCTCCCATCCAAATATTAACGAGGCCCAACCCATTTTACCTTCTGAGATCAGACGGGATTCAGCTTTGACAAACAGATCAGATGTTCAGATGTAATTTCCTGTACAATAATCTAAATATTCATAGTATTTTATTATCATTCCTACATTTTCATACAACTTACCACTTGAAACATATTATCTGATAAGTTTAATGAAATTGTAAAAGTTGTGGTGACTGAGACATGTTTTTCTTGACAGATGCAAATGGGTTTATAATGTGATATTTTGTGATTTTATGGTTTTATATTGGTACTGTTGGCTGCTACCCTAGTTTGAATTGAAATGGGACTTCCTGGTTAAATAAAGGTAAAATAAAAGTCAAATGCAATTGTCAACTTTACAAAGACGGGTGGATCTAGATGTTTCAGAGCATGATCTGTTTGCGTCAAAAACAAAACAACACAAAGAACTGAGAAACAACACTGATTTTTACAGAATCAACAATCGAAGCACCAGACTGTTATTTATCTCAGGTATAAGAAGTTATATATTTTGTTCTGAATGTTACGAGAATTTTGGAGAGGCGATGTCTTCCGCATTTGAGAGACACGTGATACAAATTAGCGGCTGTGCTTGGACCTTCTCCAGTTTGGATGGAGGTTTTTTTATGCTCTTTGGTCCGGTTCCAGACCCTTCTGGATCTGAACAGAATGTAGAAGGGACTGGCTGGTCAGGCAAGGGTTCAAACCACAAACATCTGGTTAGTGGGCGGGCATTGCAATACTGTCACCCCAACAGTTCTGTGAGCGTGAAGAAACTAAAATTACACAATTAAAATGTTATAAGAAGATGGCATAGGAGGATTGAACCAGTGACTGTCCAGTTAGTGGGTAAAAACTGACGCAATTATGCCCATTCTGATGACCTGAAAAAGCTGAGTAACGTTACAGTTGGAAATCTGGCACATCTAGATTTCATTTTGCTAATGGACATTTGCAGCTAAGTCTAAATCGATGTTAAAAGTGCTTGATGGAGTGTTCTTGCAAAAAGGCACAAGGACAAATGAATCCCGTGTCTGTGCTATTGAAATCCGTGCTGTCGTTTTAACCTGACCTTGAGAGGGCAGACTCAGGTGTACTGGGGGAGGGTGGACAGTTCAATAGAAAAAGATCAGTGAGTTTAGCACTGGGGGAATCAACATCAGCATGGGGTTTTCAGAATGATGAGAAATTTGGGACCGTTGCCATAGCGATAAACAATATAATACAATCCAAAATTTTATATGTTTTGAATGGTAAAAAATCCTCAAAATGTTGCATATATATATGTATAAATATTAAAGTAACCTCATTCACAGGTCCAAATGAAATAATTAGATTTTAGGGTGATTTTCGAAAATACATTTTATGTACATTTGACATAACAGGTTTAAATCGAAAATGGTGATGGATATAGTTCATAGTTCATGGATATTTAAATCGTATTATGGGCTGCTGCATAAAAATTAGGCTATTTTTGTTTAGTTTTGGATATATTCTGGATTTTTTGGGCACTACGAGTTTCAGAATGATGAAAAATTAGGTTTGTTGCCATAGCAATTAACAAGTTATAAAAATGTCCAAGGCCATTGCTGATTAAAGAGCTGATCAACACGTTTTTACTGTGGACATTTCTGAATACTTATTACATTTGATGGAGTTTTTGAGACAAGGAACTTAACAGTCAAGCATCCCTGACATGTGACATTTTTAGTAAATCATATTTTTCAAAAACAAAAAATTCCAATTTCAATTTTATGACCAATTTTAACCTGTATTTGGATTAATGTACAAATCAACTATAATGCTAATAGTTTGGACCAACAGTTACAATATACTGTGCCTTTGTGGGCCCCAGGATAAAATAACCTCGTTGACATAATAGAAGTGTTAAAAAGCTAATATTAACCGAACTGATAGCAAGGGCCTAGAAATTGCTAGTTATAGAAAATACAATATAAAGACATTTTTTGTAATTTTACCCATCATACACCAGCTAGTCTTTCACTGAAATCATAACCAAATGCTCAAAGTACCTAATTTATTCCTCTATACCAGACAAAAGAGGTAATTGATGCAAGAACATGTCATGGTGGGTGGGGGAGGAGCGGAGATGCTAGGAAGGAGATGGAGAAACCATGGTTACAGAAGGCAAGGATGAGAAATGCAATACCCAAAAGCGTTACCTTTACTAGACGATTTCAGATCTGTTCAACCCGTGTTACGTGGATTCATTCCAGGTGAAGATTTGTCCCAAAGAAAGATGGCAGCCCTGTTGTGTATCCCTGTATCCCATATAAATGTATAGAGCCAAGCCTATGTCCTCACTCAGCCCGATGTGTTTTTTCCTCTTCAGAATCAATAGTCAGTCAGTGTGTTCTCTCTCTCTCCAAGCATGCGCAGTACTGATCTATGCTGACGCCATGGTAGCAAGGTCTCCATCCCTCCTCCCCTCTGTCCTCGTCTTCTCTCCATCTCCATCGCCCCCTCCCTCCCCACAGTGCATTCATTATGGACCATGTTCAGAGGAGCAGTGAGGGAACGAGAGTGGGGGAGGAGATGGAGAGGCAAGGTGCTGCTGTGGGCTTCAAGCAGGAGATTCATATGAACAGGGAACAAATAATATGTTGTATGTAAAATGAGTACTGTTCCCATAGTGATTAACAATTCAGAAGAAAATATTATGTCTTTTGAACTATAGACAATTAATATTAATGTATGAAAAATATATACTATATATTTAAAGTTATTGTGATGCCTTCTTAGACCTGCATGTATTTTTTTTCCACTGTATTCTCTGTTATCTGTAAGCATAAGCCAGTAAGTTTTTTTTGGTGTCTGTGTATCTCATGACGTAGGCTATACAGTTAAAGGTGCACTACGTAACTTCCCTGGTGGTGGTTCATCCCCTGCTTTGCCTTAGAAAACATTCATTCTTATTGTGAGCGGGCTTATTATGAGTGGGCTTATTGTCCATCCATCCATCCATTTTCTCCCGCTTAATCCAGCTGGGTCGCGGGGGCCCCTATGAACAGTTTACAATCAAGGACCGTCAAGGAATTCCTCCCTCCTGTGGGCTCACCACCTGCAGAGGGGTTCATAGGGGTCTGGGTCTGGTGCACAGAGTAATGGGCTTATTGTGAGCGGGCTTGCATCTGCTTTGTCCAGTCTGTCTTCTGTGTCTGTCCAAATATCTTTGGTGCCCCCTGGTGAATTACAAAGGCATTACAAATATTAAGCTTTTTAGGTTTTGTAGAAGATTTGGAATTACACCAGAGTAAATAAACTATTGCCACACAGCAAGACTTTCCTTTTCATTCTTTGGTCAAACTGTGGGTACATTCTTCATTTAAAGAGGAAATAAGTATGAAAAAATATCTAAATACACCATAACCTTTCTTCTAATTTCATGGGATATAGAGCCCTCTAGTGGCCAATTCATGTATTGCAAAGTGCATCTTGGAACAGTCTAATCGTATTTGAAAAACGTGATATTTTTTCTCATATTAATTGTAACATTACTACACTACTACTACAACAACATGGTCACTCATAACTAGATACTATTCAGTGACTGAAGCCACTTTCAAAGTGCGACTCTGCAGGTCAAAGGCATGTTGTGTGTCCACTGCACTACTGCTGACACAGGGGAGGCTGAACTGCTGGAACTCTTGGTTTCCAGTTGGTTCCTCTCCTTACAGAGTCAAGTTCTGATCAGCTGTGAAGAACAAAGCATGCTGGGTAATAAAACCTGCAGCCATAAAGGGCTCGTCCTGAGCAGGATTGATTCAGGTCCAATGTCAAACCCATTAAACCAGACCAACTAGTCACTTTTGCAGTCCTCTTTCATACTGCACTGGTGACATGTGAAATTGTCTGATTCAGTTAAGTTCCATATTTTAAAGTCTGAAACTCACCAAAATCACTGATGTTTTTGCATTTTCCATTTGATTTCCGCTCCTAGTGATGTTATTTAGTTTTTATTTAATTTTGTATTTATCAAACTCAATTACTGTTTGTGTGTTGTTTCAGAGTTTATGACTGTTAGGACCTAGAAATCACTGAGAGATTAGCTGCTGCAAGGATGACAAAGGTGGTCAAAGAGAAGAGGGAGGTTTGTAAAACATGTACTAAATCTTACCAAGGCAATTTAAGAAATGACTCACAATGTTAAGAGGAAATGTTTGTAATGATTAACTGTAGCCACTTGGGGGCAGCATTGCATAGCATAATTTCTGTTAATTCTGTTTCATCAAATCAGCAACGCCGGACATGGGCAGCTATTGTCTTTCTCTATTTGTATGTTTCACCATGTCATTGAACAAAAAACAAAATCACTAAAGATATGCACACGAGTGGTTTTGACCATGTGAACGTTAAGGTGTAGGTAAAGCCAATGCCTTAAGGGTGACTAGGTTTTCGGATCAGCATAAATCTTCCTGTTGTCCTCTAGTGTAATGTTAAAGGCCCCATATTGTTTTCTGAACTTAATGTTGTTTCCTCATCAAAACCATACTGCCTTACCTTAAATATTGCTAAAACAGTTTCAATGTTTTTTTTTTTTTAACCAATAAACGTAAATCCTCAGAGGCTCATGAAATTTTAGTAAATGGACAAAACATCAGGAATATTGATGAATTTAAATATTTAGGTTGATTACTCGACTCAAAACTTAACTTAATAACATTGAAAAAACTTGGAAACCCACTGAAGTTCAACATATTAGAAATTCTTTAACAAGTGAGGTTTCATATACATATTTTAATGCCATGATTGTCTCACACCTTCGTATTACGCCTGGCTTCAGGCGTGTAAAACTTCTCTAAAGCCTATAGAAATATTGTATAAATGAGCACTAAAAATCCATGTTAAAAAGTCTCGCCTGTACCACCACTGCTCAATAGTTGTCAAATGTAAATTGTTAAATTTTGATAACTTGCTTAAATTGAATCAGATGTTAACCTTATTTAAAATTATTCATAATTCAGAGAAAGTTTGTGGCGCTCACTTCAGAGAAGAACCTGCTGAGCCACTAGAGAGTCCAGTGCTCCAAGATGCAGAACCTCTTTTGGTCAGTCTTCATTCTCCTACAGAGCCATAGGCCTCTGGAAGACCCTCCACATGAAATTATATCATATACAAATTATGAAACGTTTGCACGCCTGGCCAAACAGCGGCTTTTAACCAAACAAACCTGTACACATGAATCTGCCCTGTATTACTGCAGCAACATGAACATTTTTTACAGCAACATTTTATTGGCATGTACGCCATTTATGACATCAACCTGTCCAGGGCCTGGAGGTGGAAATTAGCAACTTAGCTATAACCTGGTTCCATGCTCTTTTCTCAAACCGGAAACACTCTTAAACTCCATAAACCTTCACTAGAATAATTTTTATTATTATCCTTTATTATCCCTGTAGGGGAATTATCCTCTGCATTTCACCCATCCTTTCAGGAGCAGTGGGCAGCACATTTGGACAATATCAGGGTTGGAATTGCCAATCGCTACTGAAGAAAAGGTAAAAGGAGCTGTTAACATGAAAATTACAGCTTCATGACCTCATAAAGTGGAACAGAGCATTTAGAGCTTTGGAGATGTAGACAGACTGATAATAAAGGGTCAAACATGTGTGAATGAAACAAAACACAACTCTGGATATGTTTTAGATGAGGTAATAACATTCTACCACAATTTAAATCTCATTTTGAGTAATATAGGACCTTTAAATGTCTATTGTGAACCGTGTTGGGCAAATTCCTTCAAAAATGTAATTAGTTAGTCGTTAGTTAGCCACAAAATTACGTGACTAACTGCTCTAAAAGTGTGATGTACGTTTGTAAGTTAAAAAACAACTCTATTCATCCTTATTTAGCCAGAAAACCAAGAAACTCCTTCTATGGCCATGTAAACCCACGGATATAAAAATACTGTCCATATTTCTAATGACTCTTTTTCCCTCTGTCCCTCCCGGAGCTGGTTTAAGTTGTGACAGAAATATTCTCCAAAACCTAAATCCTCACAGATGGTTAATGCCTCAGAGAATACCGATTTAGTTCAGTCCACAAATTTAAATGTTTTACAAAATGAGACACACGGAAAATATTCAAATGCAGCCTTTGAGTTTTGAGTTCAGACCAGAGATTCATGATACTGGCATCAAGTATCGGCTATAATTCTGAAAAATTAACAACTACAATAAAATGGGATAAAATAAAGAAATATGAATCCATGAGAAATGGAATACCAAATGAAGACTACATAGGATCTTCCACCACTATTCACACGTTTCACTTGTTCATTTTAGATATAGACAAATACTTAAAGGTCCCATATGTCACAAAATTGACTCTTGTGAGCTTTTAGCCGTGTCATAATGTTGTTACCTCCTCAAAAACATACCTGGATTTGTATTTTGTTTCATTCACACATGTTTGAATAATCCTTTTGTATTTATTATTATGTCATGAAACAGTAGTTTTCAAGTTAACAGCTACCATTTACCTTTTGTTCAATAGAAATTGGCAATTTCAGTGCTGAAGTCATCCAAATGATTCTAGTGAAGGCGTATGGAGTTTAAAAACACAGTAGAGCACTTCCTGTATTACCACATGACATCACAAGGTGGTGGAGTGTTTTCTGTTTGAGCGAAGATTCTGTGTTAAATATGTGTAAATGAAACAAAACACAACTCCAGGTATGTTAAATCAGAATATAATGTAATATAGGCCCTTTAAAACCAAAGATTTAAAATCTCATTTGAAAAAGCTGTATTGGTTGACAAAACATTCATTGAGCAAGATTCAAAATGAAAAAGTGAAAATGATGAATTCGCAAAACCACAAAATGTAAAAAATGTCATTTATTTGTGACAAGTTTGTTTACCTTAATCCAACTTTCCGGAGACAATAAACGTGTCAAAAAAAAAATATTTTTCACTTTTAAACAAAGTGAGTGCAGTGAAGAGAGTCCTGTCTCACAATAAAATCAAATTTATTTGTTTCCTCCTAGACAAGATGCTGAACGATCGAGGCAACACTGCATAAAGAGAGAGAGAAAACAAAGGGAAAGATGAGTGTTATTTAAAGGTACAGTATGCAACTTTCTGAAGGCCAAATAAGAGTAAGGTTTGTGGAGACGTAAACATATTCACAGAAAAGATGCATGTCTGTTCACATTCTTTACATTTCTATATATCTAAACAACATGCTTTTACTTTCGTCCATTTTTGGCTAAAAAGTTACTGACAGCAGAAACTCGAATGTCTAAAAACTCACTGAAAACAGAAGTGTGTTTTTCAAATGTAGATATTATTTAATTTAGGAAATATGAAATAATTATCCAAAGGTATCCAAAAGCACGTTTAAAAATAATAAAAGAAAACCACAAGAATGCATAGTTTGTAACCTTGCACATGTTGGCGTGCGCCTGCTGTACGAATAATCAGGCGCACCAATCATGTCGCAGCACTGAGGTTTGTGCGGAGCCAAAGGTGAAACACTCAAGTGAACCAGAACAAACATGGCGACGCCGACAGAAGTATTTCAGTCTATTTTAGCGCCAAGACAGACTTTTGTTTGTGAAAAACACGAAGAAGGTAAACGCTTTGTGCATTTGTGGACAGGGAAGACGTCTGTGCTTTACTTTCACCTGGAAGTAACAAAAGTTTGATTTTTCATCTTGTTCTGCTTGACCAATCAGATTCAAATAGTCGTACAACGGGAGTCAATCCACACTGATAATGTGTAAAAGTCACTTCAGAATGACACACATACTGATCTAACGTGGGCCAGGTTACATAATGTGTGTTCTTTAAAGAAAGTTGCCCAACTACAACTAACTTAGTTCAAAAGAGGTCCTTCTTTAATCTCCAAACTTGATTCTAAAAGTTTGTTCTCTCTGTTCTTAGTTCTGTACTCTATTTCTAATCTTTAACCCTGTAGTTGAACGGGGCATAAGTCAAGGCTGGTTAGTGAACTCCAAACTTAAACAAACTTGTACTGCTGTTTCTCCTCGTGGTATCACAGCTCCAGATCTGGTCCAGGATCAGCCCCAGGGTAGTCTCTCTCCAGACTGAGGGAGGAGTGGCTCTGAGCCCAGATTTCATTGATTTTTAAAGATTCAATGTCCCTCTGGAGGAGCCCCAGTGCAGGAGGGAGGAGCACAAGCGACAGTTTAGACAATTTAGCCAAACACAGCGGTGGACATCTTTATCACCACCTCTAACCAGCTTAATCCGGCCAGTAAAGTTGTAGAAGGTTATGGGAAAGTCAGAGCATGTGGTGAAAAGTGGACGGTGTATGAAATGCTGCCAGGTATTGTTGAGGTACAATGTATTGACCCCATGGGGAAATCTGTCCTCTGCATTTGACCCATCTTTCATTGTCTTTGGGGCAACCCGTCAGGACCCATCTTCAGATCTTGATCTAGTCTTGGTCCGGACTATCTTAACTGGAAGATTTTAACTATTGTGCTTGTTTTGGGTTGATGGAGGAACCAGAACGCCCAGACAAAACTCACACACCTGTGTACACAGACACTGGGGGCGAGGGGTGTTAAGTGTCTTGCCAAGGACACAACAACAGTATTCATCTGTAAGAGCTGGAATCACACCTCCAACCTGTGGCTCAGTGGACTCTGAACTGACAACCTTCAGATCAGAGGACAAACACTCACCGTCAGCCCAGCTCCTGAGCCACTGAGAAACAAGCAAACTCTGCACAGAAATGCGACTGGGAGTTGAACCTGAAACCTTGCTGCTGTGAGGCGTAAGAGCTAACCACTGTGCCATCATGCTGCCTTGGCTCTAATCTTAACCCTATTTTAAAACCTAAAGTTAACCATTATTTTTCAAAAAGGTATTAAACTATGACAAACTTTTGGGTCATATGTGGTCCTTGTGTCCTTTACATTTATCATAAAAATAATACTATAATAACCAACTCATGCTTCTTCAAATCCCAAAATATTGGTCAGTTTTTTACAGCTGGTTTAGGATTATATAATTATGCGGGAGTCCAGCCTGTCACCTGCTCACTGTGAGGTGTGAATACTAACTCGCTGTGGCTCCTTTTGCATTCTGCTCGTGCACTTCTCTAAGTGGGACAGCAGCAGAAGGCAAACACAACATGATGCCAGTTTTCAGATCTACATAATCTCCACATTCAAGAGCCATTCTTAATCTGTTGGCAGCATTACACTAAGGTGTTATTTTCACAGGAAGAAACATTCCATTTACGATCAGCAAACCTTTAATAAATCCTCTTTGAGCACAAATAATCAGACATGTTCCACACATTTACATTCACAGATATTTAGTGTTTTTACAGACTTTATGTACAAAATATACATGAGTTTAGAAACATGATCATGGTTTCATTTCGGCCTCTGAATAATTAATCAACATCCAGGCCAATTAAAAAAACATAGCTATTTGCTTATTCTTCTTTTTTACTATGACTTATTTACATTACATTTACAATAGCTTACGTTTTAATTTGAAGAGAGTTTTTGTGTGATACATTTGGGAGATTTTGCCCTGATATGTTTTAATGTTAGAAATGTGCTTCAAAACTACACAAAATTTCTTTTTTATCATGAGCAATCTTTACTGTTGCAACCATTCTACTTTGAATGTAATAAAGAAGGAAAATGGACAGGCGGACCTATGTTATAATAATATATAACCCATGTTATAGCCGTTTCCCCTCCTCATTTACCCTTTATCACTGCCATCGGCATATGCCCACTGCATTTTCTGATCTTATGAGTAGGATTTGGCAGTGTCGCCGAAAAAAAAATCTGCTCGCGTGATCTGCAACCTTATATCAGAGATGCTGACATCTTCACCGCTCTTTGTTGTGACGACTTTTATGGTGATGTCAGCTCCCATTGGGCACCACAGTTTTCTAATGTGGAAGCTAGCGGGCTTATTTCTTTTATTAAGTCATTTAGGATGAATATTGCAATTTAAAATGTGCAAATTATAACATAATGATGCACTGGTGTCATAGATTATAGTTATATAGCAGACACAAGCACAATAGGGCTTTTAAAAACTTCTGTAATCGTGTTTTGGACCTAACTGTTTGTTGTATTTCAAAAAAGCAAATGATTCAGATGCAAAACTAAACTCAAAAGCAACGTTTCCATGATCTACTTCATATTTGTCAAGGGTGAAGAAGGATTCTGTAGTTTAGAGGATGATCAAGTGTATTTTCTGCCTCTTTTCAGTGAAGCCGAGTGGGACATCACAGCAAAGGATTATGAGATACTCTCAGCAACTGCAAGGTCACTCCTCCATTTTGGATTTGCCAAGGAGTCAACACAGTGAGTAGTTCAAATTAAAGATGTTAAATTGTATGTAGTTTCCAGGTTCACAGATTTTCATTGTAGATTTATTGTTCAAAGGAGTCTCGTATTGACAAGAGTTCATTGGCCAAAAGATGTCCACTCACTTTGACATGCCACTCCAAAGATCGCCCCCTGGAGGAGACACAAAAACGGTAATACTGAAGAAAGTACTATGATTTAATGTTGAAAATCACATTCTATTGTCTAAATAAAGAATGCTTTTTTACGGTCATGGTATTAAAGATAAAATTGTCCACTAGTGTGGACATTTTCAGCCCTTTCACCTTTAAAAGTGTCTTACCTGTATTCGGTGCTGCAGAAGTGGGTGAGCCTGGTCTTTTTATCCCCTATGGGCTCCAGTAGATACATGCAGCAGTGGACATGGACTGTCTTTGGGACGTCGTGTTGGGGGATGGACACAGAAGACACGTACAGGGGGCCAGAGGAGGGGTCAGACTGCCATAATCTGCAAGAAAAAGTAAGAAAAGTTAGATTTACAGTAAAGTTCTTTGTCTCTGGATTTCACCCATCGTTAAACACTACTGAAGTTGGGTGTAGTGTCTTGCACGAGGATGCAAGGTCATACACTAATGGGAGCTTGGATCAAACTAGCAACCTTTGGGTCCGTGGGAAAATGCCTCATGCATTCCATACTTTTCCAGACTTTTCGATATCTTATAATTGAAAATGTAGTATTTAGTGGAGTGTAAAATGTCTGTACCTGAGCAGGCTGTAGACAGTTGGAGATATAGACCCCAGCTCATGTCCCTGGCTCTGAATCTGATACTGGTACAGGTCTGAGTCCGGACCAAGGGGACGGAGCCTGGAGTCCCGCTGTAGACGCGGGTCAAAGTGAGAGCGTTCAGAAAGTACCCTCCTCAAGACCACAGGGGGCGGGACCTCCAGCTCCAGACTGGCTCTCCATAAGGGCAGAGAGCTGAGGTCTGGGCACTACAGGGAGAGAGAGGGTATGTAAGATTTATACCGACTTCAGAGATTTTACAGTTTAATGTCAGAATTTCAGATGGAGAAGCGGCTAGACTATTCACTGTTTTTGAATGAAGTGACTGGATAAAACTATTTTCGGGATCGGCTCCACAAACTTTAAGTCCTTTAAGTCAACTGGCAAAAATCACATCCCCATGACCGAGAAATGCTTTTTGAAGCTCAATAAATATATTCAGTTTTAGTTCATATATACTTACAGAGAAGACATTTTGGTACCAGTTTTTGTTTCATGTGGATAGATCCAGTAATAACAAATATTAACCATAAACCAGATCAAAACATCTGCAATATCTCAAAAACAATTTCTACAGTCTCTTCTTACTACTTATTATTCCTATTTGAGATGTTTTATTTTCATGTCTTTTATCAATTTCTGCATTTAAAGGGGCACTATGTAACTTTTCAGGTGGAGGGTCGTCCACCTGCTTGTGCCCATGGAGATGACGTCTATGCAGGAATGCCCCACAGCAAGGCTATTTCTGATTTGTGGAGAGGCGAACAATTTATGTTTTTGAATAGAAGATAGATACATTTAATGCCATTGTTAAACATTATAGGTAAGGCAATAACATCTCCATGGAGACGAGCTGAAAAGAAAAGTTACCTAATGCATCATTAATCAAAACGTGCACATCAGCCTTACCTTCCTGTAGTCCAGCTGTAGTCCATCTGGAGTGGTGAAACTGGTCCAAACCTGGTCCTGGTCTTGGCTCAGTTTCAGCAGAGACTCTGTGCTTCTCTGGAGCTTCAGACAGGACTCGCTTAGCTCCTCCCCCTCAGAGCTGTCTCCGTGGCAACCAGGTGATTCTGACCACACCCCTTCCTCAGAGTCTGAACTGGTGCAGGAGGAACCGGACCAGAACACGGGCAGCTGGAGAGAAAAAGAAATTCCAAGAAATTCAGTTGGACTATGATCAATTATAAGGAAATTATAGAGTGGCAGTCAGACTGGTCCTCTGTACAGAAGATCTCTGGTCACCACAAAACTCAGCCAGATCTTTATCATTTAGAACAAAATCAAACTTTCCTCTAACAGTGTTTAGTGTTTCACTCATTAGTCTGCTCTGTTTTTCAGTCCTCTGTTATCTTTATTTTTTTCTTACAGACAAACCTTGCATTTCTCTGATTGGCTAATCTGTGTGTCAGTCATGCTGCAACTGGGCAGATAAAACCAGAGCCCAATCTATACCGGCCAGGAGTGCAAAAATGGTACGTATTCAACTTTCCATATTAAGGTTAGGGTAGGCTAATTTATTTGCCATCTGTAGTTAAAAACTCATTGGAAAAATATGTGCAAAAAACTCAAAGTGCAGCATGAAGTTTAAAAAGACAACTTGATGTGGAAATGTGTGATCCAGGCCAAAAACTAGAGATGAACACTGAGTAAGTTTGACAAAGGTTGTAAAAGTTTTATATAAATGGGACCACTGGTTATAAAAAATCCACCATCATTTTTTCTTAGATTATTGTCAGTGCACTGGGACGATGCCTGGGCAGTGGGTTTACCTGGAAGAGCGTGTGTGCCTCTGAGATCATGTGGGCCAGAGCCTGAGTCGCAGCCAGGTTCTCACTCAGGTCCTTCTGGTCCGGACCCAGACTGCCCTTCCTCTGGCCTGGTCTGAACAACACAAACGAAAAAAAAAAAAAAACATCAGAGAAGGTGAAAAATGTAATATTGTACTTTTTTTAAATTTAGTGTTTAGTTATTGGATGAGCTCTTGCGCCTTTTGTATTGGACTTTACATCAAAACTATGCAGAGTTTGAGGCTCTAAACGTCATTTTGTTGTTTTTTTTATTGACAATGACAATAAAAATCTTGAATCTTCACATTTATAACTTTAACATACATTTAACTATTATGCAAATGTAATGCAACTCAAAGAAAGAATTGTTCAGAAACACATGAATTTTAGCCTTACCTGTTTCGGTTGTTGTCCCCCCGGCCCGCGCTGAGGTGGAACACTGAAGGGGCCAGACAGACGGCCATGTTGGTGTGGGTCATGTGATTCTCCTCTGAACTGGACACGACGTCATACAGGAAGTAGAGCAGCGTCCTCAGAGCCTCGCGTTGCTCGTCTGGCAGCAGGAAGATGGCTGACTGCACAGCGTCCAACTGCACCTCCTGAGGGAAGTCTGTGTAGGCAAGAATTCGTATTAGATCATAACTAATAAAACAGGTGGGGACAGTAGTAACATGTATGCCATATGCTCTATAGTGGTACGGCCATGTGTCTGGATAAATTGCTGTTTAATGACTTGAGTTTAGTTTAGAATTTAATGCAGCTCCGTTTCAGATTCCTGTTATATACTGATAATTTACAGCTGATAGCATCACACCCCCAGGGAACGTTGATGATAACCGTCGCATTGCTCTGTCTGAGGCGCTGTTTCTATATTTTAACACAATCTGACCAGAAAAAATTGACTTAGCTGGAACTACAACAGAGATCATGATTTGTGCTGTTAAAAAGTCCATTACAAAAGTCCATTAAAAAAGTACATTAGAGTCCCAAGCTACCCAACTGTTTTTCCGTTAGTCACGCTGACCTTTTTGTTGAACATCAAACACCTATACGCATGCATTGTGTCACCATGGAAACTGCTGAACATTCCACCATAAACATACACGTAGAACACCCTCAGTGTGAAAGTATCAACACCTTTTGAGGACTTTTTAACAACTCACACATCATATAGTACATTCTCATATCTGCTGTTGTCCCATATAAATCCTAAAACTCTAAAATGAAATGTTGATGAAGTTTTGGTAGAGTAAAACACGACTGATCACTGATAAATCGACTAAACCACTAAAAGCCTCCAGCCCTGGTCCTTACACTGGTAAATGTGCAGAACGGTGTGGTTGAGCTTGGAGCTGAGCAGGGGTTCAGGCAGGTCTCTGAGGTACTGTTTAATCAGGTCGGCCACGTCAAACGCACAAACGCCGGAGAACGAGACCTGGTCCGGACCTGACTCCAGCTGGTCCCTTAGAGCCTGGATCCTGGACTTCAGCCCGGACTTACGGAACACCCCCATCTGAGAGAGAAAGAGACAGTATCGGGTAGAATTATTATCAATTATTATGACTCTTTGTTCAATAAATGACAACAAACAATTACTTAGTTGGAGTTCAATATTTTACTGTACCTTTAAGTGAGTATTTTTTGAAGTATGATTTTAGTTTGTAACATACTTTTGTTAATTGCAGCTCAGGTTTAATTTAGATATAGTAAAATCATGACAATTCTGAAAAGGGTTTGTTTACTGGGACAAAAAGGCCTTAAAGTATTTTCAGTATTCAGTATTTTTTGCATACTTATTTTCCAATGGGACGTCCAGTTAGAAGTTTTTAATTGAGATTTTAAGGTCTTAAGTTAAAGGGACACTGCGTAACTTTTATAGAAGCCGACTGCTACATCGGAGATATTATTGCTTTAATGTTCCACAGTATGGCTTTAAACATGTATATCTTCATAGAAACATGCATGTGGCGCCACCGAACCAAATTGCAGATCAGATCTATGGAAAGGCAACCCCGCACACAATAAAAATAAATGTTTTTAATGGTATTTTTTTGTGCAAATATATGTATAAGTTTAATGCCATACTATGAAACATTCTGAGCAAAGTATGGCATCTTGGCAGCTTAGGACTGAAACTACACCTATGAAGTTAGACAGTTTGACGTCATGTCTTATTTCAACTTTCAAATAACTCTAAAAAATGAGGGATTATTAGTTTTTGTTCATAATATTTTTACCTGATCCACGCACTCATTTCTCAGATACACCATGGCCCGCAGGACACTAGGGGGCAGCGGTTCTCCAGTCTGCTGCATGTTCACCAGCAGAGGGACCCCAAATACCCTGCGACCTTTCACCTCTGACACTTTGGACTTCCTCTGCAGTTTGGGCACTGTCCTGAAACACATATAAATATTGAACCCTTATATTATTTGAAATCGACAAAAGAGTGCCCAATAAACATTAGATCTGGACCATAAGAGCCAGGATTTTTTGGTCAGAACTGTCCTATATTATGCCAAATGGACTCTTGTGAGCTTTTAGCCGTGTTAGAATGATGTTTCTTCCTCGAAAACATACCCGGAGTTGTGTTTTGTTTCATTCACACATGTTTCAGTAACCCTTACATCTCCAAAGTAAGTTCTGAGTCATAACTAACTAATATTGAATATATTGTAATTTCAACTTTTCCGGTCTTGGTTAGATGAGAAAAGGTAAAAAAAAAAAAAAAAAAAAATCTTCACAGTACACATTCTAAACAACAATTGCAATCCTATTTCTGTATTTCGTTTCTAAACATTACATCCACCCAGACTTATATATTATGAGTTTGTGGACATTTTAGTATTGTGAGTCGCAGTTAGACAAAAGCAGAATAAACAGTGAGTGAAGAGGCCCTCATGTCCACAGCAGCACAGTAAATATTCACTCTTCATCCGCTCATTCATAATTCATTTTCCAGGTGCTCTGACGCTCAAAAAACCAAAACAAACTCCGACTGTGTGTGTTCCTCTGTTCAACCACCAAACACCGAAGCATTATGGGAGATCTGTGTTCACTCCAAGCACTGATGCATCATGGGGCCTCTCTAAGGACTGGTGCATTATGGGATTTTCTGCTTTCTATAAACAGCACTGCAGGAGCTGTCTTTGAGAAAGGGCCAAAAGAAGTAGTAATAGACTGAATTTTGAGTAGCATATGCTGAGCCACTACAAATATTCTATGAATCTTTAATATTTATGGTATATTCTACACTGTGTTTGAAAGGAAAGTGCAGGTTTTATTTATATGTTTGTAAATTAGTCACAGTTTTCTGGGCTGCCTTTCTGTCTATGGGGGTCAGATACATTTTACAACTATTGTATATTAAAGGTGCACTATGTAACTTTTCTGGTGTGGGATCTGCCGCCTGCTCGTCTCCATGGTTATTGCTTTGTCTGAAATGTTCCTTAGTATGGAATTAAAGTTATCTATCTGGCATTAACCCAATTACTGGTGTTCTTAATTGCTAAAAAATACCTTGAATAAAATGCAATCTTACTGTAAACAGGTCCTATCCACAGATCTGACCTGTAACTCTGCCTTGTGAAGTCACCTGCTCTTCTCCATGGAGATAGATACATTAAATGTCATACTGTGGAACATTCCAGGCAAAGCAATAGCGTCTTTATGGAGCATGTACTTGGCAGAAAAGTTACAAAGTGCACCTTTATAGTGGAACTAAGACGTAAATCCACATTTTCATTACTTTTTAATACTCTTCCTTGTCATTTTAGTGAAAATTAGGTAAATTTGCAGCTTTCAGGTCAAAAACAAATGAATCTAAGTGTGTCCTGTCTTCAGCGACTTCTGCAATTTCAAGTACTACGCGACATCACATAGGACTGCCCTGATTACAGCCAAGTGTTTCTGATCACAAAAACTTGGCTGCAGGGGCGGAGTTTGAAGTGCGGATACAGTGTTCACTCTTCCCTTTAGTCCTCCAGCTACTGCCCAGTTTAGCAGCTGTGAAGTGTGGTTGTGGGTGGATTTTAGGCCTTTAGTCCCACTTTAAGCAGTAGGTTTATGAAATATATTTAAAGATATGTTTAGTATTTTGTGTTTTTTTTGGTTTACACAGAGAAAATTAGGCACTGACCAGCTCCACCCCTGTCGGCTGGTGGGGGAGTACTTGTCCATGAGAGCCGTGAGACGCAGCAGGGCCAGCTTCTGGAGCAGGGCCAGTCTGGACCAGGACAGACCCAGAACTCCCCCTGGGTCTGAACCACACGCAGGAGACCAGGACCCGGGCCCATCCTCCCTGAAGAACACAGCACAAGAGGGAAGAAGAAGTGATAGAGGTTCTGGTTGACCTACATTCACTCAAGTAACACTGTTTATTGTTATGGTTCAGACGACATTACAACATTAAATACACAAATGATGTTTAAAGGTCCAATATTACACAAAATGGATTCCTGTGACCTTTAAGCCATATTATAATGTTGTTACCTCCTCCAAAACAAACTTGGAGTTGTGTTTTGTTTCATTCACACGTTTCAGTAACTCTTTACATTTTAGCCTGTCTACATCTCCAAAGCTCAAAACGCTTTGTTCCACCTTGTGATGTCATGTAGTGGTAGTTTTCAAGTTAACAACTACCCTTTACCTTTTGTTTAGTAGAGACTGGACAACTCCAGGTATGTTTCTGAGGAGGAAACATTATAATGTAGATCAAAAATGGCACATTATTAAAAAGCGTATTTCTGTTGTAATATATTGAACTCTTGGGTCAACTCAGTATTAGAAATGATCAGGTGCAACATCTGTGAATTTATTTTTTGATGTTCCATGGTAATATACAATGTAATGAATACGTAATCAATAGCTCTTACAATCACAGGAATATTATTTAGAAGTGATGGTGCTCTTACCTGTGACAATTTTACTGACTGCATTTTACCCACTGATAATGGAATAGACAATAAGCATAATTTACTATGGTAGAAATTAAAGTGTATATGAGGTTAGACCCATTACACTAAAATAGGTATGATTAGACTAATAAAAATAAATAACACTTTTATTTTGTTAAATGAAAACTGACAGAAAAATGTTTTCCTTGCGTGTAAATGCAGGTAGATAGAGGTATCATGTTTTAGAACTCCTGTATTTTTGTATTTTGTATTTTTCTTAGCTTTTTTCCACAAACATTCACTTAATTGATATAAGATTATGATACATATTTACCAGAAGTACTATCCCACCAAAACAAGTAAAAATGGAAACCTGTCAAATGTATTTAAAGGTCCAATAATACGCAAAATTGACTCGAATATTATTACCTCCTCAAAAACGTACCGGGAATTGTGTTTTGTTTCATTCACGCACGTTTGAATAGCCCTATCATTACTCTGTCCACATCTCCATAGCTCAAAATGCTCTGTTCCACCTTGTGATGTCATGAAATGGGGGTTTTCAAGTTACCTTTGCCTTTTTATTAGGAAAATGTGTATGGAGTTTAAAAACAGTGGAGCATTTCCTGTATTCAGCGTGTTTTCTGTTTGAGGGGAGAACCTAAATATGCAGGGTTTGTGTGATAAACATGCATGAATGAAACAAATCACAACTCCAGGTATGTTTTTGATGAGGAAACATTAGAACATTAGATCAGAAAATAGCGTAATATGAGCCCTTTAAGTTGTCTTCCTCACCTGTTCAGTCTCTCATTCTGTTCTTCTCCAGTTCTCTGCTCCTCCTCTGGTTCCTGGTCCATGTGGTGCATCAGGTCTGTAGACTCAGGGCTGTGGTCCGGGCTTGAGTCCTGGTTAGAATCCTGGTCCTGGTCTTCGGACAGGTCTTGGGTCCAGGAGGAGACCATCTGCTGGAGGTCAGTGATCCGCTCCAAAACCCGGTCCAGAGCTGAGAAGACCTCGTCAGAGCCCAGCCGACCAAACATCTGAGGAGACCAAGAGGAGAGTGGGTTTGTAGATAATTAAGAAATATTCCACTCAGTAACTTAACGGGTTCTCCTTACGACCTCCTGTTTAAAGCTGAGATATGTTTGTATTACTACATTCCTATATTTTTAAAATTTTACTTGTACATATATATATACACATTTATACATTTATATAATTATGCCTTATTTGACACCAGTCTCTTGTTATTTTTGCTACTTATTTAGAATTTATTAGTACCATTTATATTGTTGCTCTTTGTTATTATAAAATATTGTGATGTGTGAGCTACTGTGTCCAAATAATTTCCCTTGTGGCTTAATAATGTTTGTCTAAGTCCAAGTCTAAGTAAGTCCAAGATTCACTCCTGGAATAAAAAAACAAACAAAACAAACAAACAAAACCCTAATAATTATCATTGGTTGTTGTTTTGTTGTGTATTTTGCATATTCCTAGCCTCATAGGATAAGTGTGTAATTAATTTTGTATTGTAATTAATTTGGCAAAACAATAACGGTTTAATTCTTTCATTTAATTCTACGTGTCACTGGCTCTGTCATAGACCAATTAGAAAGGGTTTTACAGCCAAAAACCAAAATGTAGGCTCTTGGCTCTTGTTAACATTATAATGATTATAATGATTATGAAATTACCGCTAGAAGTGTTAATAATAAACTTTACAAAAAAAAAGAAGGCACATTGAGTTTTCCTCGTCTCACCTCAGCATGTTCACTCTCCGACGCTGGATGCACGTTGTCATAGACACTGAGGCGGGTTTCTGAACCAATGACGTTACAACTCGGCTCGTTCTTATTGGCCGACGATAAGGAAAAGCTGCCATGGCGACGCCCGCTGCCCCGTCTCCTCTGGAATCCGTGGAAACTGCCGGTCCTCCAGTTCACCGAGTCCTGGTCCAAGATCCTGTCCCGGAGACTAGGGAAGGTCCCGGTTTTGTGTCTCAGTGAGGTCTCAAAGTTCGGACCAGAGTTGCACAGGTTTATCTGGTTTAAGTAGTCCTGTAACAACATAAATAAAATATAAAGATCTGCACCAATCTCACGCAAACACCTTATTCATACAGTGTCTTGCCCAAGGACACAACAACACAATAAATTGGTTGGAATCACACCTTCCGATGACAATGTGATGGGCAACTGGGCTAAACGCTAAACCCTTGGTGCTTTAGTATTGAATAAAGTTAAGCACTTAATTTTGTGTAAATCATGTTAAGACTTAAATGACTTCGGGGCATCTGTGTTAGCCTGTCTGGTAGAGCTGCTCGTCTCCATGGAGATGTCGTTACTTTACACAATATCATTAAACTTATCCATATCTCCATGGAGACAGATGTGGATAACATTACCAAATTACTGACCAGATATTTTGAGAGATGACCCTGTTCACGGTAAGAATATGTAAGAATGTTTTTCAAGATGTTTTTTTTAACAATAAAAATCCCTGTAACTGAATAAAGGCAAAAAAAAAAAAAAAAAGTTTAATGACATACTGCGCAACTTTTGTGGCAAAGTAATAGATCTTCATGAGAGCAACAGGTGGAGGAGGGCACTGCATATATAAAAAGTGCTATCCATGAGTTTCAGCATTAAGGAAAATGAAAAATAGGAGCTTTGCATAGCGATAAACAACTTAAAACTAAATATTATATTTCTTTTGATTGGGAAAAGGTCCTCAAAACGTTGCCAGTTACGGCAAACTGAAACTCATGAATCCACTCTACATTAGACCAGTACCTACCTGCTGTTCGTTCTGGTTGTTTCTTGTCTCTGAGCAGATCCCTTTTTTGGTGTTGCTGCGGACCCGGGTCACTGGGCTGGGCGTGCTCACAACACTGCTGCTCTCTGATTGGCTGTGACTGCGGCTGCTGGTCTCTGATTGGCTGCTGGTTTGAGGGGAGGAGGGACAGGAAGACACCGGGCTGTTGGGGCCGCTCTGAGGACTTAAGAGTTAAAAATATGATCAGTCCTGTTGGCCATGAACGTCTCTTATTGTTCTATTGAAACGAAAAGGCAAAAAGTCATGTAGAAAGACAATCTTAAAACTTTCTGTGTGCATTGTGTCTCCATAGTAACTGATAAACATTCTGCCATACACATACTAGTATAACACCCACAGCTTGACGTCAATGAAACAATTATAAAGCTTTGAAAGGACGATATGAACAAAGGTTTCAAAAGTGGTCATCTAATGTTGATTCAGAACAAATAATTTTAATTTTTTAATAAATATAAAATATACACATTCAGTCAACATAAAATGGTGAAATAGAAATAAGGCGACATATTATATTTACTCAGCGTCATGTTATTGCTTTGCCTGGTCATTCAATATATCTGTCTCCATGGAAACAAACAAATGATGCCACAAGGACAAGTTACGGGTCAAATCTGTCAAAGGCGATCCTGCTTAAAGTTAGAATGCATCTTTTTTTAAGGTTAAGGTACTCTTTTTTTATCCCTGTAGGGAACTTTTTCCTCTGCATTTGACCCATCACTCAAAGCCACTGGGTTAATCCTGTCAGGTGCAGAGGGACCCAACCTTTACTGGACAGTTGTACCTTTTGTGCATGTTGGGGGTTGGGTTAAAGGTAATGTCTTAACAATAAAAAGCACATGTTATTTAGTCTTTGCAGCTAATGTAACATTCCCTAGAGCTGCCATGCTAACTGTATGCACTGCTCTATCTGAGGCTTGTTAGACTTTAATCTGAGGTTTATTTTACACAATCTGAAGAGAAAGAGCTGATTTCACTGGAACTATAACAGCTGAAATGATTTGTGATGTTAAACAAGTCCCTAACACATACAAATTACAGTCACAAGCTAGTTAGCATTAGCCAACAGTTTCAGTTTGTCACTCTCACATTTTTCTTTTTTGGAAAATCAAACTCCTAAATAGGCTTCCCAAAGTTTGTTGTTTAAATCCATTTTGTATGTTTTCTTGAGTTTTCAGACAATCTAAAAACATTTTTTGGCAATGATTGCTAATGTGTGCATTGTGTCTCCATGGTAACTGCTGAACATTCCACCATAGAGATACATGTAGAACTGCAAAGTCACTGCAAAGTATCAGTTTAATTGCAAAGATATACAAGTTTAATGCTATATTGTAGACATATAGAGGCAAAGCAGCAACATCTCCATGGAGACAAGGAGGTGGCGGACTCTCTACCAGAAAAGTTACTTAGTGTACCTTTAAACCATCTATAACAAACACTTGCCCCTCTTACCTGTGTGTGCACTGCAGCGTGTCATCCTCCTCCACAGAACTCCCCAGACTCCTGTTCCCGGCCCAACCTCCTATGGTCTGTCTCAGTTTGAGTTTGTCGATTTTTCTCAACAAACTCGTGCCGTTTTTCCTCTGCGATCTCTCCAAACTTCTGGAGGACCCAGGAGACCCAGGAGAGGGGCAGCTGCTGGAGCACGTGCCCAGGGATCGAGTCTTGTTTTTGGGAGAGAATCCAGGCGATCCCCAGGTGTGAGTGGAGGTGTGGTCCAGGCCCTCGCTGTCGGAGCTGCAGGAGCTGTAGCTAGCATTGTGCAGAGAGCTAAAGGTGAAGGCTAAGTTAGCGTCTGTGGGCAAATCGCTGCGATTCCACTTTTTGGACATCCGGTCGTAGCTCCAATTTGGGCTCAGTGCACAGAAGTCCTCCTCCTCGCTGTCAACGTCCTGAAAACAGAAGCGGATTTGGGGTCACTTTGTGCAAACAGGAAGCTTAAAAGGCCCATATTACACGATTTTCTGATCTGTTATAATATAATATCTGGATTTGTGTTTTATTTCTTTCACACATATTTCACACACAAACCCTGCATATTCTCTCAAACAAAAAACACTCTATTCCACTTTGTGATGTCATGTGGCAGTACAGGAAGAGCTCCACTGTGTTTTTAAACTAATCATATACCTTCAATAGAATCATATGGATGATTTTAGCCCTGAAATTGCCCATCTCTACTGAACTAAAGGTAAAAGGTAGCTGTTAACTTGAAAACTACCACTTTTTGACATGACAATGATAGAACAGAACATTTTAAGTCTTAGAAATGTAGACAATAATAAAGGGTTACTCAGACATGTGTGAATGAAACAAAACACACCTCCAGGTATGTTTATGATGAGGTAACAACATTTTAACATGGCTTAAAGCTCACAAGAATCCATTTTCTGTAATATAGCACCTTTTAAAGTCATATAGTGGAAGATTCCATAGTGTTACAAATATAATTACATATGAACATTGTACATGCTTTCTTATATTCTCACATGACTCTCACTCAAAGTATTTTATTTGGCCTATAATTTAGTTAAGCAGTTTGCTTGCTCTCCTCGTGACCCCTCGGAACAATACCCGTAAAACACTGGCATCAACAGCAGCAGTAATCCTCTGTCTGATCATAACTTCACTGTACTCTTTAATGATAATGAGAACTAAAGCTCTTTGCCTTTACTTTAAATGGTCCCTCGGTGGAGCTGGGAAACTACTGTCCATAAACAATAGACTTATAATATCCACAGCCCCGGTCTCACAAACATGTTTCAGACCTGAATCATTTCCGCTGAAGCTCAAAAACAATGGACGCTCCACTGCTCCAGAACACCCCTCCTCCTGCTGTTTCCTCTCAGATATTTATGTCTCCTCAAAACAAACTGCAATAATATAGAGGCAAAGACTGGACCACCATAAATAATGAAAGCGAAAAGACTGTAAACTTACCTATAAGGCGCAAACTGGACTCTTATGAGCTTTAAGGCATGTTATAATGTTGTTACCTCGTCAAAAACATACCTGAATTTGTGTTTTGTTTCATTCACACATGTTTGAGTAATCCTGGAATATTAGTCTGTGATTCCAAATGATTCCAATGAAGGTGTATGGGGTTTTTTTGGAATGGAGCACTTCCTGTACTGCCACATGACATCACAAGGTGTTTTTTGTTTGAGAAAAGAACTCAGCCTAAATATGCCAGGTTTTAATGAAGCAAAACACAACTCCATAAAACAGCATTATAATATAGATCAAAAATAGCGTAATAAGGACCATTTAATGATTCTAAAGGATGATATTTAATTCTTATAAAAGGAGATGGTTCAGCAGCAAAGTGAGGAGCTAGCATAATATCCTGAATGTGACGGCCAGACCAGGTGCGGTAAAGTTTGCATGTTCTCTTTGTGTCTGGGTGGGTTTCCTCTGGGTATAGTCTGGTTCTTGACCTTTTTTGTCCCAACCCTCAGAGCTTTGTCCCATAATCTGGGTAAGGTTAAGGTTAAGATACACTTTATTAATCACTACTGAGCGAAGTATTGAAAGCGCATGATCAGAGACTGGTTGTACTCTTGAGTATATCTTTATTTTTTATTTATACAATTTTACCTCTGAGTAGTTTTTGGACACCATACTTTAAATCCTACTTGAATAATACTTTACAGTGTATCACTACTCTGCCCATTGACTAAGTTTATAAGTGAAAACGCTGTGCTACTAAATGATTTGAAAATGTGTTTCTTTTGCCACTCTTAAGATTTCACTTTTCTCATTTTTGTGATTTATCCTTTAAATTGGCCAGAGTTTGTGAAATAATGATACTTATAAAAAAGTCATCTTTTATGTTTGGAATTGCATCATAAGAGCCATTAATTTCCTCTTAAACCAGTGCAATCTTCTTTTATGATCTTAGATCTCAGCGAGCAGCCCAATGAATGCAGCAGTCATGTTTTAAATACAGCGCCCCCTGCTGTGTTCATACGAGACACTTACCCTTCTTTTGGCTCGGCGTAGCTCCAGTCTCAGCTCCGCACTTTTGTTTAATGTTTTTAATCTCCTGAAGCAGACAGGCAAAGATAGAGAAATGTCACTTCAAACAGAGTACATACTTTAAATCAATACTGCACGAGAAGGACATAGACTCTGCCTTTTTTGGTATTTTGTATCAAACAATCACATAAATAGATCATGTTTTACACTGTGTTCACTGTAAACCACAATATTGATTCAAATAAACTTAAAGAGGGGATATTATGCCAAATCAACTTTTTTTGGTGGTTTTCTAAATCATTCGTACATATTTGAGTAATGTTGTGGTCTCTTTCGAACCCTCCTTTCAGTTAGGTATACAAGACCACGCAAAAATGAAACAAACTAATGAATCTTTTTAATACGTTGTTTTCGGCGAATATAGCATTTTCAAACAAACAAAAAAATAACATGTTGATCTAAATATGTTATGTGTTAATTAATATCCCACAGAAGTGCAAACAGCAGAGCAGTCACACTCATGTGATCATTAGGTTATGTTATTTGGACATTTTACATCTCAATATTGATGCAAAACGTCCGCGGACTTCGTCATTAGAAAACTGCTGTGCCCAAAGGGAGCCGACGTCGCCATAAAAATCATCACAACAAAGAGTCGTGCAGCTGTCAGCACGTCTGTGGTTAGCTGCACATCACACTAGCGAGTAAAAGGTGCGGGGAAACAACTTTGGTGGTTTTCAGATTGTAGAATGTGATAATGTACAAAGATGGGGGGATGAGACAGATTTACCCATTTTGGTGTGAAATTGAAAACCTCTAAGCTTGGGAAAAGGGATATTTTATTTTATTATTTTGACAACAATATCGATAAAACACATATTTATATATACTTTTTACATTCTCTCATTTTATATGGAAAATATTATATTCATTGTTGTACGTGGAATAATACCAATCCTAATATCTTTCAATTCAATGCAATATAAACTTTATTTTAAGTCATTAGAAAACCTTCCAAATAAACAAAGTACATGTGATCAGTTTATAAAAAATGAAATGATCAATCTGAATCATTTAACTACACCATGTTTTTAAATCTTTGTGTTTATTGTTTATAAGTTTTCTTGTTTGTATGTTTATAATAATTTGTTTAGAATAATTTGTATGTATATATGCAAAAAATTTGAATTAAAAAAAAAAAAAAAAATCCCCATTGATTATATTGAACTTTGCGATGAAATATCCAAGACTAGACTCAAGAACTCACTGTATTACAACAAAAATCTGGGTTCTAACAATATTACAGTAATTTTATCCCCCCCACCCTACGCCATTGCAGAATAGGTCTGTTTTAATATTAGAGACTGGTTCACTCATCTGTTCAAACACAGATCTTTACCTGCACAGCGAATTGAGCGCATCTTTGTCCAGGAAACTGTGGTCCTGTTTGGCCCACTCCAGGTCCACCGGAAACTTCCCATCTGCAAAATACATTCATACATTAAAGGTGCACTATGTAACTTTTGGTTGGGGATCCGTCACCCGGTTGTTTCTATGGATCTGCCTAGAATGTTTCACAGTATGATATTAAACAACTCTACATTACATTTATTCAATTACAGCTGGTTTTATAGCTCAAAAATGCCTAGAAAAACAGGCATTTTGACTGTGAGTGTGGTTGCTTCTCCACAGATCTGACTTATAACCTGGTCTGGTTTGGTCTCCATGAAAATAAAAAGGTTTAATGCCATACTGTGAAACATTTCCGACAAAGCAATAACATCTTCACGGAGACGGACCCTTTATGAGAATAATAAACGTAGATAAACAAATAGATTTAGTAATAATAATGATTTTAGTTACCTCTGAATAGCTGAACGTACTGAGGAAACCCCGCTGCTCTCAGCCAATCACAGGCCTCCCTGGCTTCTATCTCTGAAAACAACATTTTCTCACGTTACTTTGGTTCAAGAGCACAAATATTTGCAGCCAATCAGAGGCGTGTTTGTTGAGTTTATTACATTTGCATTTAGGAGACAGCAAAGCAAACTTCTGGGTTTTAATGGGAGGAGACTAAAGAAAGGAGAGGAACAGGGCCGGGCTGGACTGTCAGAATATATTTACTTGTTTCTCTATTTTTATGATAAGACAATAAAAAAAATGTTAAAGTTGTCATTTTGGTTGCAATGTTAAAATTATTTGAGTAAAAATTGAAAAGGAAATTATTTGAGTTCAATCAAACTGAATATAATGTATTTTTGTATATCCCAAATTTACAGTCCTTCACAATGTTGTAGCCGGTACTGTTTGACAACCAACAATACCAGCAGAAAGTTTGCTTGGGATCCAGAATACACACTTCTCTAATACTTTATAAAGTTGGAGTTTAGACGGGTGTGATTGACAGGTGAATTAGCCAGTTAAGGACATGTGTGGTCTGCCTGTATCAAAACAAAAATGGCTGCTTATGAGGTAAAAGGAAAGTAAAAAAATATATACACGGATTTCTACAGAATCAATGAGTAAAGCATTAAACTCTGTTTATCTGAAGTGAGTGAAATGCCATTTTGTTCAGGTGACCAATGAGCTTCTTGGTTTCACATACGTCAGTGAAATAAACAAATCTGATTAGACGGCCATGTTTGATCCTGGTTTGAGGCACGACGGAAATACTGGTAACCAGACTGACATAGTCAGTCAAAAAATACAGAGAGATATCATTCAGGACAATCAAGTGAAACTGGTTTATTGTACGCAAAACCAAAACAGTATGCCAAAAGATAAGTGTGAATGTTTAGTCCTGTTTTTAGATCCAGGTCCAACTACTGCAACAGTCTCTCCACTTGCTTCAACAAACAAGAGCTGTCCCACCTGCAGGATGTTCAAACTCAGCCACAAGGCTCTTGACCTGCAGGGCCCACATTGCACCTGTTCTAAAAGGGCTTCACTGGCTGCCAGTTTTGTATCACGTCCACTTTAAAATTCTTGTTTTGACCTTTCAGACCCTACATGGCCATGCTCCAGTGTGTACAGACCTGATCAAACCTCACAGCTCGGCTCTGAGTCTCAGGTCCGCAGGGCAGAACCTGCTGATGATCCCTCCAACATGTTTTAAAGCTGCAGACCGCTCATTTAACGCTGTGGCCCCTTTGTTCATTGGACTCTGTGGATCCCTTTAAAAGCACCTAGACTTACCTCTTTGAATAAGCATTTTATTGATATATTAACTGCATTTTTATGGCGCACTTTTGATGACATTTTACTGTGAAGCCCTTTGTGACTATACGTCTGTGAAAAGTGCGATATAAATACAGTTTATTAACTCACTCACTAGGTTAAAGTCCATAAAACAGGAGCTACTGTACTGAAATCATTGTAGTGATTCTAAATAGTGGCCTCTGTGTTGTGTATTTAGACAGGAAACTCTTTTCTTTAGTTGGCTATTTAGTTTGAGACTAAACTGTGGAGCAAGCACATATCCCACATACCCCTCCCAAATCCATGAGCCACCGTCGCACTTCCTGTCTCTGAAGCTGGATCACGAATCTTATCTCAGAGAATCGGTCAATCAGATCGAGCACTTACAGCCCCACAAATATAAAGGTGCACTATGTAACTTCTTGGTTGGTGGTCCATCACCTGCTTATTTCAGTGGAGATGTCATTGCTGTGGCTGGAATGTTCCACAGTATGACATTAAATAGCTTTATTTTACATTTATTCAATTATAGCTCAAAAATATTTAGAGATCGGCATTGCCTCTCCACAGATCTGACCTGTAACTTGGTCTGGTTTAGTGAAGATAGAAAGGTTTAATACCATACTGTTAAACATTCCAGACAAAGCAATAACGTCTCCATGGAGAAAAGCATTTGACGGCCCCTCCACCAGAAAAGTTACACAGTGGACCTTTAAATATCATTTCTATCTATATTATTGCTATGTTTGTTTCTATGTTCCTGCTGCCAAACTTTGAATATCCATCGGGATCAATAAAGTATCTAACCATCTAAAGATATGACTCCTTTGTCAAAACTATGTCAAATGTCTGAATGAATCTGAATGACTGAGTGTATTCACTATCACTCTTTGGCCCTCAGCTTCAAATATGTTTCAAGAGGTGGGGTTTAAATGGAAGAAAAATGTAATGAAATGTAACCTGTATAAATGCAAATGAAAATACTTGATTAAAAATGTCACACAAAAATGTTTCAAGATGATTGTGGTGAAAAAAAACCTTTGGACATCCTTGATCTAGAAGAAAGAGTCCAAGATATCGAGGAGCAGCAGTGAAGTCTTCAGGCCCTGCCTCACCACTGAAAAGGCTTCGAGGTCTTTGCACTTCAATCTCCCCACATCAAAACTCGTTAGCCGCAGAATGATTAGCTCGTTAGCCTAATTAACCAATCAACATCTTAATGAAAGCCATCAGGAGCAGCATTGTCAATTCTCATCAGCCAGACACACACCGGAGGAGACCACTTTAACACAAAGCTCCTGTAAGGGCAGGTGCTGGTTTAGACCTGGTTTAGAGTTGGTTTAGTCTTGGTTTGGTCCTGGTTTAGGCCTGGTTTAGGCCTGGTTAAGTCCTGCTTTAAAGGGCCCATATTACACCATGTTCTGATCAGTGTTATAATGTTGTTTCCTCATCACAAACACACCTGGAATTGTGTTTTGTTTCATTCTCACATGTTTAACACACAAAACCCTGCAGATTTAGTTCTTCTTCCAAAAGTTCCACCAAAATTGCCGATCTCTACTGAACTAAAGGTAAAAGGTAGCTGTTGAAAATTATCTCTTCATGACATCACATGACAGCATTTTGAGCTTTGGAGATGTAGACAGACTAATAATAAAGCTCGACTCAAACACGTGTGAATGAAACAAAACACAACTCCAGGTTTGTTTTGAGGAGGTAACAACATTATAACATCGCTTAAAGTTCATAAGAATCATTTTTGTGTAATATAAAACCTTTAATTTGTTTTACCCTTTAAACCCTTTAATTATAATATCAGACAAACTAAATTTCTATACTCACTTTTGATCAACATCGTTTGCAGATTCTTAAGAAGTTTATCACAATTCCATTTTTAAAAAGATGATTTGTTTCAATAATCCATTAATGGTCCAGGCTGTAATCTCTCCGTGAGGTCGCGTTCAGATTGTGGGGGTTTTGTCATGTTTGTGTGAAGTTATTGTTTAGTTTCCGCTCTGGTCACCCCTCCTTTTCCTCTCCTCCTCTGAGTATATAACCCGAGGAGGGAGGAAAATAACTAAAGGAAGCACTTTGGCCACTCTTCTAGGCTCTGGGAGAAGACAGGTAGAGAAATACACTTAAAGATCCTATACTACGCAGAACTGACTTTTATGAGCTTTAAGCCATGTTAGAATGCCCTTATCTCCCCCAGAAACATACCTGCAGTTGTGTTTTCTTTAATTTACACTGGTTTGAGTTATCTTTTAATCTGTCTACATCTCCAAAGGAGGAGATATCTTCATTATAACATGGCCTCAAGCTCACAAGAGACAATTTTGCATAATATAGGACCTTTAAACCTTCAAGTAACAGAATAAAGGTGTTGTCATTTAATCATAACTATGGTGCAAGTAAAAAAAAACCCAAAAACAATTATATATATGAAATGGCTAGTCAAACCTGTAATGTACTTTAAGTACTTAACTGGCACGTTTTTTTTCCATGTAACCAGATCCTGAAGTATTAATCCGGAGAAAAAGTGGACAGTAATAATACGTTATAATGCAGGACTTTGAGACTTTAAATGAGCAATAAGCTGACAGCTAAACGACTTCTGAGCAGAGCTGAAGAGGAAGGAAAGTGCCTGAAGACTATAGTCAACTGGATAATTTCAACTAATGACGCAGTCTGGGTAACTTTTCTTTTAAAAGCCGTATTTATTGCTATACGCACAGTATGAGAAAAAATCAAATACTGCAAGAACTACAGTTCTATAGTTCATATTGTCTCGATTGGGATACTTAAGTTTAATGCCAACATCATGGATATAATACAAAGTGAAAGAACATTCAGAACTGCAGACTCTTAAGTCTTTTTTCCACAGGGGAGGTACGAGGTGGACCTATAGTGTTTCGATATCCGTGCACGTTTTCGGGGTCCCAGGCAGACCGCTCACACTACCTTCCAAGAGAGTCTGGCGTGGTTAGGACCTGGGACCAGCCAGCAGGGGGCGGGGCTAGACACGCCTCCACACAGTCATTGGAGGACCAGCAGCAAAAGATCATCATTAAAATGGCAAAAACAGAGATAAACATAAAAAAAACAGAGATAAACATCAAAAGGTGATGTAATTGCTGTAAACCTCCGTATTTCCAGTGAAGTGTACTTGTGTAGAGCCGATATGCTAGCAAAACAAAGCTAGCCAGACGTTTCCTGGTTATCGATGCACCACTTGCATCAACATCGAAAATATGACTTGTATTTCAGTGCATAAGGCATCAAACACGAGCCAAACCCAGTGTATTACACAAAGAAATGTTAAAACTGTGAAATAAATGAAGAAAAAGCTGACAATAAACCAGAACTATAGTTTTGTGTTCATGCTAGCTTTAGCCTTGTCTCACAGCGACCAGCCTTATAATCACAAGTATAATTCAGATAGGATTTAGATTTATTTATTTAAAAAAAACAAAAAAACATTTGTGATGTTTCTATGACTTCAGAGACCTGCTCCTGTAGTAACTGAGCTGGAGGGAGCTGCACCAAACAAGTGAACACTGCTAATGGAAAAGAGGCTTTATTTTGCTTACATGAATTCCTCTACCTGCTTGTTTTCATGGGAATGTTGTTCCTTTAGCCATTATCTTCCACAGTTTGGCATAAAATCGATATATCTCCATGGAATATGGTTTAAATGTGTATTTTCATGGAGTCACGCAGGTGCCAACTCCAGAAAGTTACCTTTAAATACACACATTTAAATGTATAATACTGCTTTTAGGGCTATGTTACATTACTGAAATTAAAATCTGCCGGTGTAGTAATCTTTTCTTCTTTCTTCCTGGTCATTTCCCCCGTGCCGCCTGCTCTTGGTCACTCTGCACATATCAGGGCCGTACATCAGTAAACAGTGGCCCTCAGTTCCTTCTGGAGCTCAGATTCTGAAGAGGCGTTTCCTGACAATCGGAAATACCAGTGCTGGGATTTGGCTGTCAGATTTACACAGTTTTAGGACACACCTCGAAGTGGCCTCACGCACACCACAGTCCACTGTCTGTGTCTTCTCTGGTCATGTAAAGGCGCTGTATTATATTATATAGAATGGGCCTGTATGGTGGGAGATATTTGGAAAATTATAATATTGCATTTCTTGTTTTGTTTTGTTGTCTATAATAAAACTATTTAAAATGGCTGATAAAAGAGCTGGTTAGACACAGAAAGAACAGAAACTTTTATCGTTGATTTCACTTTTTGTGCAATGCATTTTCAGGCACATTTTAACTAATTTCGAACAGATGCCATAATATCTTCTAAATATTATAATATCCTTAAAGGTGCACTATGGAACTTTTTGGTTGGAGGTCCGTCACCTACTTGTTTCTATGGATATGTCATTGCCCTGCCAGAAATGTTCCACAGTATGACATTAAACAGCTCTACCTTACATTTATTCAATTACAGGTGGTTTTATAGCTCAAAATAACCTAGAAAAACAGGCATTCTGACTGTGAGCGGAGTGGCCTCTCTGCAGACCTGACCTGTAACTTGGTCTGGTTTAAAGGTCAAATACCATACTTAAAATAACAGTGTGCTATTTTTACTCTGGCCTAGTGTTAAAAATAAACAGCTGCATCAAATGTACCAATGACTTTCTTATGTGGAGCTGAAGATAGATACGTTTTTTGTTATTTGAGGAAACTTATATTAACAAAAGGTATTCAGATTGGACTTGGACTGGGTTTGAACCAGATTTAGACCAGGTTTAGACCAGGTTCAGTCCAGTTTTGTCAGAGCTCCTTAGGACTGAGCGAGCAGGAACTTTTTCTTTTCTTTTCTGCACAGACAAATCTGGACAAACGCCTGCACAAAGATATTGATTCTTGTCATGTTTACGCAACTGTGAGGCAAAATCAAATAAATGATGAATTAAATAAATGCATTTATACATTTCAGATTTGTCAGTGTCAGGACAATGCTTTGTTTTCCTTGTAAGCTGCCATGTTTGTTTTCGTACAGACGGTTTAATTATTTTGCATAAAGCTGATGATCTCAACCGCAAATAAGTTCTATACAAACGAGAATTACAAAACTATTTTCAAGGCAACCAGAAAAAGAGCGCATTGTTGACTTGTTAATTCACACAAACATTACACAAACCAGCTTACTTTATACAATATTATCAGTGAAACTTTCCTCTTCTTCACTGAATTAATAGGATTTGTTCTTCACTGAAAATGCCAAAAAAAAGTGGAGATTTGTAGCAAGCAGAAATAAAAGTGAAAGGGACACAACAAGTTGGACTAAAACAAAACAAAACAAAAACGTAAACTGTGCCGTACCTGGCGGACTAAAGAAGGGAGTTAGGGGGAGGGAGTCACACTTCAAACTCCGCCCCTGCAGCCACATGTTTGTAATAGAAAAGGCATGGCTGTAATCATCTTGTGTAATGTCACATAGTACTTGAAATTGCCCATATTACACTATATTCTGATTTATGTTATACTAATGTTGTTTCCTCATCATAAACATACCTGGAGTTGTGTTTTGTTTCATTCACACACTTTTAAAACACACAAACCCTGCATGTTTAGGCTGAGTTCTTCTCTCAAACTGAAAACACACTGTTCCACCTTGTGATGTCATGTGGTAATACAGGAAGTGCTCCACTGTGTTTTTAAACTCTGTACACCTTCATTAGAATTATTTGGATAATTTCAGACCTGGAATTGCCAATCTTTACTGAACTAAAGGTAAAAGGTAGCGGTTGACCTGGAAACTACAGCTTCATGACATCACAAGGTGGAACACAGCGTTTTGAGTTTAGGAGATGTGGGCAGACTAATAATAAAGGATTACTCAAACGTGTGAATGAAACAAAACACAACTCCAAGTGTGTTTTTGATGAGGTAACAACATTATAACATGGCTTAAAGCTCATAAGAGTCAATTTGTGTGTAATACAGGACCTTTAAATATAAAAAGAGCCAAACTTTTGAACGTCTCTTTGACATGAACTCATCCAAAAGATTCAGATCTGAGATACCCTCACTACCCACTATGTCCTATTCAAACATCCTTCATCTCTCTCCTCTTCTTCTCTCAAACGCACTGCGCACACAAACCATTTCCCCTTCAGTTTTTACATTCTGATGTATTTAAACTGTGACTCCAGGCTCTAAATCTGAATAAACAACACTACAGTGGATGTTTCGCTGCGCCATCAAAACTTATTTTTCAAAGTTGTGGACTTTTCCTCTCAAAAAACACAACATTCATTTTAATGCCCTCTCCCAGTGCTGGAGTGTGCCACTTTTCTAACTAATGTAAACAAAAGAGCCTGAATAAATATGAGACAAAATTGTGTCCATAAGTTGTTTTTTTGCCGCCTGGAGAGTTGGGTTGGGAGTGGAAATGCAAAAAAAAAAGTTATACTCTGCAAAAAATTACTCAACTTTTGAATATTTATTATTCAAAGTAGTAGTTATGACAATTTTTATGTTTTTTAGGAGATATTATATTGTGCCATACACATACAAAGTGGAAAGTATACAAATAGAAGGCATTATAATTTAGAAAGTATTAACAAATGAACTGCTTATGTACAATTTACTTTTTACATTTGCTTGCTTGAGTCAAAAAATTAAGGTTACCCCAAATTTAGGCACATTTTATATCCAGACCAACTAAAAGAATAAATAAAAAATCTGAATTCTATCAAACCCAATATGTAATTTCATCAGTCTTTCATTTTTTATTTATTTATTGCTCCAGGACAGACTGTTATCTGACACTTTCTGAGCTAACGAAGGGCCGTTCGAGTCTGAGAGGACATTAATTGATTATAATGATGCAGATGGAACTGAGGGAGAGAAGTGCTGCAGGAGGAGAGAGAAGAAAGAGAGGGAGGTGAGAAAGAGGAGAAAGAAAGAGAGACAGAGAGAGAGAGAGAGAGAGAGAGAGAGAAAGAGACAGAAGAGAGGGGGAGAGACAGAGAGGGAGAGAGGGGAGAGAAAGAAATAGAAGAGAAAGAGAGAGGGGGTGAAAGAGAAAAGAGAGGAGATGGAGAAAGGAGCGAGGGGGGGTGAGAAAGATAGAAAGAAGGAGATACAGAGAGAGACAGAGAGAGAGAGAGACAAATAAAGAGAGAGAAAGACTGAGAGATGATGGAGAAAGACGGGTGAAAGAGAGAAGAGAGAGAGATAGAAAGAGGAGAGGTGAGAGAGGGAGAAGAGAGCGTGCTAGGGAGAAAGGTTTAAGAAAGGAGAGAAAGAGAAAATAAAAAATTAAAAGAGAGATAGATAGAAAGGTGAGAAGAGAGACAGAAGAGTGTTGAGAGAGGAGAGAGAGGTGAGAGCTGATGGTGTTTGAAGAGTGAGTTGGAGTATAACACTAAACATCTGAACATCTGGAGAGGACATCAAGTGAGAACGACGGATCACACGACAATGCAATGAATTCAAAGTATTTACAGTACTATACAATACTATAGAGTTCAATAAACATTAAGACCCATAGTTCATTACTGTTAAGAGCAGCAGAGTCTGGACATCTTGCCTTTTATTTGTGTTTAGGTATTTTTACAGCATGTTTACATTCACATTACTTTATCTTAATACTGTAGTTATTGTTTTTAAAGAGCCTATATTACGTTATAATGTTGTTTCCTCATCTAAACACACCCGGAGTTGTGTTTTGTTTCATTCACACTTGTTTAACAGACAAATCCTCCATATTTAGGCTGAATTCTTCTCTCAAACTGAAAACACTTGTCATGCCCTGTGGTAATACAGGATGTGCTCCACTGTGTTTTTAAACTCATTACACCTTCATTAGAATAATTTGGTTAATTTCAGTCCTGAAATTTAAAGGTTAAACGGTAGTTTTTAACTTGAAAACTACCATTTCATGACATCACAAGGTGGAACAGAGCATTTTGAGTTTTGAAGATAGACAGACTAATAATAAAGAGTTACTCAAGCATGTGTGAATGAAACAAAACATAACTCCAAGTAGATTTTTGATGAGGCATCAGCATTATAACATGACTTAAGTTCACAAGAGTTAATTTTGCTTAATATAGGACCTTAAAAGCAAAATAGCTATTGATATTCAACTTTCAGCATGACAGAAGTGGAGTTATGGTTTAATTTACCTTTACTGACGTTCTCATTTTATGCAAAACTAGCCTTTAGCTTATAATTTAAATCCTTGGTGTTTGAGTTCTCATATATCCTGTGGCTAATTACTGTGTTTTAGTATTTTTATTGTTTTTATTGACTTACTTAATTGTGTATCTTTTATACTATATTTTATGCTATCTGTTTATTGATGTTGTGTTTATTTTGTGTAGCACTTTGGAGACATTGTGTTGTGTTTGAGTTGGATTGGAATGTGCTTAAAGGGCTCCTCGGGGATAAATTTTGATCGATTTATTGATTGACCAAGCGCCTTCTTGAAAACTGAAAAGGTCAGACAACGTTTAACATTTAATTCCCTCGTATGTCCAGGATTCGCTAATCATTACAGTGCTCAAACTGTCTTTGATTTGTCAATAACATAACTATCAACTGTAACCATTATACCCATTATTTTGCTCCATATTATCTCTCCACAGAAATGAGAAAGGGGAAAAAAAAAAAAAAAAAAAAGAAAATGTTCATGTGGAGGGGGGTGGGTCGTCACCATGAGCTTATTTTATTTTATTTTTTTTAATTAAAATGTAATTTGATTTTGTCTGATTACAAATAAAAAATTGATCGCAAAAAAATATATGACCTGTGGCCTGGTGATCTGGTCTGGTTGTCTCCATGGAGATAAATTAAATGCCATACTGTGGAGCATTCCAGGAAAAAAACAAAACAAAAAAACTAACATTTACATAGAGTCAAGCAGGTGCCAGACCCAAAACTGCACCTTTAAAGATCCTGTACCTGATTTTTCCCCATGTATTTTCCCCATGTTGCTTAAAATATGTCTTGATAACCTGCCCTTCAGCTCAAAATATGTCCACTGTGTGCTGTTTACATCTACATTTGTTTTAGAATCTAATAATCAGGAAGTGCGGGTTAGCATGCTAGTTGTTGTTAGCTTTACCATGATGGCAAACTCCGCTGTGGTCTCTGAGAGTTGTGAAAGCACTTATAAACTCATCGTGGTGAATAATTAGGAGGTCTGGAATGGATTATGCAAGTAAGGAATAACGTTTGGACCACTGCAAACTGTTTAATATGAACTAGTTCTGTTTTTCACATTTTTAAAACAGTAAAAATCAGATACAGCACCTTTAACATGACCTAAATTCACAATAAATTCTACAAAAAAATATCAAAAACTATTACAACTATGGTCATGCTAACTTTTAGATTTTCTGTTTCCAACTTTCTAATAGTTGACTTGTATTTGATGTTCGCTAACGTTTAACAGTCTTTCTTGTTGTAAACTGCTCTTTTAGCCCAGTCAGTTTTAACAAGCGTCGATGTCTGTTTGGGGGATTTAAGATGGATCTCTTTGTCTCCTCCATCTTGTTATCGCCTTCTGAAGTTCAGCCCTGTGTCTGTCTTTAAGCCTCATTTCCATATGGGCAGCCATCTTGGATTTGATTGATGATGTTTGTGAAGTATGAGTAATACGAGCTGGGCAGCGGTGACTTCTCTGGATGGACTTTCTCTTAGAGGTACTGAACAGGTGCTAGTCTCAGTGTTCCGCCAAATGATGGTCAAGCAAAGATTTAAAGGTCTTATGTTTTTATATACAAAATTGACTCTTGTGGGCTTTTAGCCATGTTATAATGTTGTCATCTCCTCAAAAACATGCCTGGGGTTGTGTTTTGTTTCATTCACACATGTTTGAGTAATCCTGGTTTATTGGAACAGAAAGTTTTCAGTTTGAGAGAAGAACTCAGCCTAAACCTGCAGGGTTTGTGTGTTAAACATGTGGGAATGAAACAAAACATAACTCCTGGTATTACAAAGAGATAGATGAAGCTGGAGCGCTCGCTGGATCACCGCTAAGTGAAATGGCAATCAGGTGCTCTTTGGAGATCCCGAGTGGGCAAAATAGCTTACGTGATAACAGAAGAGATCCGAGGCACACCGATATACGCCAACGCGTTTTGACTTGCGTCTTCATCAGGGCACGTGAATCAATCACCCTGCCCAAGTCGAAACGCGTTGGCGTTTGACTATGTAGTAATAAAATAATAGCTATGCATATTGGTGTGCCTCGGATCTCTTCTGTTATCACATAACTCCTGGTATGTTTTGTCATGAAGAAGCAACATTATATGTATCAGAAATAGCGATGCACTGTGTAACTTCTTTCTGGTGGAGGGTCAGCTACCTTTTTGTCTTTATAGAGGTGTTACTGCTTTGTCTAGAATGTTCCACAGTATAAAACATAGACTGCATAAAAAAGTGGATTAAGGGAGTGGGATGTCACACATAGGCTTCAGTCAAATGAAGCTCACAAAACTGGTAGTTAATGGAGCGAATTTGGAGCACACAGAGGGGCGACAATTTCTCAATGTAAAGTCAATTGGAAACAGAGCTGATGAAGCTGGAAGTGCCCCCTTGCTCTCTTCCTGTTTGGAACGCGGCGGCTAGCGGGTTAGCTATTGTATGTCCATTTAGTCTGTGGTTTTCATGGTGGTCATCTGGGCTCTGTTTTTGCAATCAAGATGTTCTGGCTCCCATCCAGAAGCAATTTTCAGTTCAAATCGAAACCTATATTCCTACATTGAACCACTTCTGGATGAATGAAGGATTACACAATCTCTTAATCCATTGATATATCCAAATACAATAAATAAACAAAAATAAAAACTAGTTCTCTAATGTAGATGATTTCACTTCCAATGGTTACTATTTGGACCATTAGTTGATGTAAGTGACAAAAGTTTTATGTTGACAATATTAAGTGATTTGAACATTTCTGGTTCGTGCATTGCTCCTTCAAATATGAATTAGTTTTTTCTCATAGTTGATTTATGATTTAAGTCCTGGAATTGCCAATCTCTACTTAACTAAAGGTAAAAGGGAGACACTAATTTGAAAACTACCGCTTCATGACATCACAAGGTGGAACAGAGCATTTTAAGCTTTGGAAACATTGGCAGACTAATAATAAAGAATTACTCAAACATGTCTTAAAGTTCATAAAAGTCAATTTTTGCGCAATATTGGAACTTTAATCATGAGGATCCTTGGAATGTAATAGGACTGTGAGGAATAAGTTTGGACCACTGCAAACTGTTTCAAAAGAACTAGTTCTGTTTTTCATTTTTTAAGACAGTAAAAATCAGGTACAGCACCTTTTTACATTGGCCTGTGAAACTGCTATAGTACCTGGTTTGCTCTTGCTTGCCTAAATCATGTTTCTATATTTGTAGGTAGTATTCCAGTGGGATATTCTGGTGATTCCATCTAGATTCCCGGATTTTGATTTCCCATCTGTGAGTTTGAAAAGGAAAGTCCAAGTTTGGCATAAAAGACTAAAACATGACACACGGACTTCCTCTGAACATAGCTGTGTACCTGACAGAGGGTGAGTCAGCGATGTGAGGGGAGTGACCGATGCATGCTGGGAAGTCATTCAATCAAACCTCTATGAACTACCATGAAGTACCTTACACAGTATTGAATGTACAGAGAAACCTGGCACCCCCTAGTGTCTGTCATTGAGAGGATTAAATAAGACTCTTGAAAGTATTGTACAATGACACTTCATAACTGTATTCTGTGTACTCAGAAGTAACAAATATTAAGCAAACTGTTTCTTAAAAGTTCTTATATTACACAAAACTGATTCTTTTGAGCTTTTGACCATATTATACTGTCGTTACCTCCTCAAAAACATATCTAAAGTTGTGTTTTGTTTCATTCACACATGTTTAACACACAAACTCTGCATATTTAGGTTGAGTTCTTCTCTCAAAGAGAAAACACTCAGTTACAGTAAAACAGGATGTTCTGCACTGTGTTTTTAATCTCCATACACCTTCACTAGAATTATTTGGATAATTCAACCATGTCTCTGCTAAGCTAAAGAAAGAAAACTAAAAGAAAAAGGTAGCTATTAACTTTAAATCTACCACTACATGACATCACAAGATGGAACATGCATTTTAAGCTTTGGAAATATAGACAGACTTACAATAAAGGATTACTGAAACATGTGTGAATCAAACAAAACATAACTCCAGGTATGTTTTTCATGAGGAAACATTATAACATGGCTAAAAGCTCACAAGAGGTTTCATAATACAGGACCTTTAAACCAGGACCACATCATGACAAGCTCCCTTAAAGACGATTCATCTGTACATCGGTCTGCTGACATTTGGAGCCCCTTTCTCTCTAAGTGATGTTCTTGTTGTATAATTACAAAACCGGAAGCTTCGGTGTGTGCACATTGTTTGTTTTCTTTAAACTTTATTAAAAGATGATATTTACAGAGGCTCTGGTCCATTAGGGATTCAACACAGTCCTTATTATTAACTTTGGCATTAAGGTAAATGTCAGAGGATAAGGCTGCCCATGATTCATCGGCCAGATCAAATTAGTCCAGAGCAAGTGGACTCTAGTGCTGTTCAGAGACAGGGGTCAGGTCGGTCCGATGGGGTGAATGCAAGTATTTAAAGAGCAAAGAAGAAGCTGGTTGGACAGGTGTTATTGTTTGAAATATGTCTTTACACATTCAAAGTCAAGTTAGTGCAGGTGAACAGGAGAATAAAATATAGATTTTAGAAGTTAAAGCCTAATTGGGCCCTTTATGAATATTTGAGCAAACAGAAATCCAATGTTGAATTTAAGCGTCAATGCGAGCGTGTGTGTGCGTTTAGGAGAAACTTAAAGATGTATTATGTAACTTCTCTGGTGGGAGTTTGAAACATGCTTGTCTCATGAAGTGCTTATAAAAATGCTGACCAATGATCTGGGATAGGAGGAGTACTTAATGGAGGAGATTGTCATTTGAGCATGTAGCACAGGGGCACCTGCAGCTCTGTAAGTAAGTAGCTCCACAAAGGATTGAGGAAGGATATGATGTTATGTGATGCTGAATAATTCAAATTTGATTAATCATATGCCTATCACTGTCAATACTTAGTTTGTGCACTAATAATTGAAAAAAAAAAAAAAAAAAAATCTTTTATTGACATCTAACTGGACCCCCATCTAAGGTTACTGTTATATCGACTCAGTTTCTTGTGCTGCTAACAGGAGTAGCTCTCAGCCATTTCAGTTTTGTGAAAGCAGCTCCCCGGGGGAGAAGGCTGGAGACCTTTAATCTCGTGCTAAAGTCCAATCTACAGCTGACTGCAAATGCGTCTGGAGGAAGTCTAAACAACCTCCAGCAGTCTCAAAGAGGGTTAGACAGTTCACTTTACAAAACTAATCTTATTACTACAGATTACTACTTCTAAAAGTAATCTAATTACTACTCTCATTACATTATTAAGTATTTGATTACTGAAAACTATAAGTTCCAGCCATCCATTTTCTTCTGTTTATCTGGGGCTGGGTCTCTGGGGCAACAGTCTAACCAGGGACTCCCAGAAGACTTCCTTCACTCCAGACACTTCCTCCAGCTTCTCCAAGAGACATAGACCCTCCAGCGTGTCCTGGGTCTTCCCAGGGGCCTCCTCCCTGTCGGACATGCCTGGAACACCTCCCGAGGGAGGCGTCCAGGAGGCATCCGTAACAGATGCCTGAACCACCTCAGCTGGCTCCTCTCGACGTGGAGGAGCAGCGGCTCTACTCCAAGCTCCTCCTGTGTGACTGAGCTCCTCACTCTATCTCTAAGGGAGCGCCCAGCCACTCTGCGGAGGAAAGTCATTTCGGCCGCTTGTATCCGCGATCTCGTCCTTTCGGTCATTACCCAAAGCTCATGACCATAGGTGAGGGTAGGAACTTAGCTTGACCGGTAATTTGAGAGCTTTGCCTTTCGGCTCAGCTCCCTCTTCACCACAATGGTCCAATACAGTGACCACATCACTGCCGATGCTGCACCGATCCACCTGTCAATCTCACGCTCCATCCTCCCTTCACTTGTGAACAAGACCCCGAGATACTTGAACTCCTCCACTTGAGGCAAGGACTCTCCACCCACCCGCAGAGGGCAATCCACCTTTTTTCCGGTCAAGAACAATGGACTCGGATTTGGAGGAGCTGATCCTCATCCCAGCCGCTTCACACTAGGGTGCAAACCGCCCCAGTGCACGTTGGAGGTCCTGGTCTGATGAAGCCATCAGGACAACATCATCTGCAAACAGCAGAGATGAGATCCTGTGGTACACAAACCGGATCCCCTCCGGTCCCTGACTGCGCCTAGAAATTCTGTCCATATATAAGATAAGATAATCCTTATCTTATAATACAATACTAATACTAATACAATGAACAGAACAAAGGGCAGCCCTGGCGGAGTCCAACATGCACTGGAAATGGGACCGGCAATGTGAACACAGCTCCTGCTCCAGTCATACAGGGACCGGACAGCCCTTAGTAAAGAGCCCCGAACCCCATACTCCCAGAGCACTCCCCACAGGACCCCACGAGGGACACAGTCGAATGTCTTCTACAGATCCACAAAACACATGTGGACTGGTTGGGCAAACTCCCATGAACCCTCGAGCACCCGATGGAGAGTATAGAGCTGGTCCAGTTTTCTGCAGCCGGGATGAAAACCACACTGCTCCTCCTGGATCCGAGGTTCGGCTATTGGTCAGATTCTCTTCTCCAGTGCCCTGGAATAGACCTTACCGGGGAGGCTGAGGAGTGCGAGTCCCCTGTAGTTGGAACACACCTAAAGTAAGTTACTTTAAAAAAAAAAAAAAACAGAACAGAAACAGCTCAGGAGCAAACTTATAAAAAGTCTGAATTTTTCACTCTAATGACATTTGCTGTCATAGAACCTCCTCTGATGCAGCACACAGTCCTCCATAAACCAGTGTTTGTGCTGCTTTGCTTCACAGCTGTTCCATGTCTGAAGATGCAGAAGAGACAAGCTCTGTCTCTTCTAACAGATCAGATGACGACATCACACACTACCTGTTTATATTTCTGTACTGTTTCACAGCACAGTTCTATGGATTACACACATTTTTGGCAGGACAAAAGAAACTAAAAGTTACGAGGTCAAGTAACTAATCTATCAGTTGTAACCAATTACAATTACTTTACAAAAAAAAAAAAGTCATCTTGATCCCTTACTTTGTAATTAATTACTGCCCACACTGGCCTCAAATCCTCATTCAGCTTGATCCAGCAACACAACAATAATGATGCATTAGTCTTATATAGCGCTTTTCCAGATGGGCAAAGATGCTTTTACAATTTGGTGCATTATCCATTTTCTCCACACTTGGTGGTGTTAAGCTGTTTAACTATTGTAACCAAGGCTGCCTTGGGGCAGACTGACGGAGGCAAGGCCAATCTGCGCCATCGGCCCCTCCAGCCTCCACCAACACTCACACACCACTTTCATAGTTGGCAATGTGGGTGAAGTGTCTTGCCTAAGGACACAATGATTTTTTTTTTTTGCCACTGGCACCACACTGTGGCACCTGATTTTCCCAGTGATCGCCCATCCATGTATTAAACAGGCTCGGCCTTGGTGAGCTTCTGAGATCTGATGAGATCAGGCTTTGACAAGGAGGTTTGGCAACACAAAAAGAACAAAGCCCCATCAGCCTCATTTCAGCTGTGAAAACATGCCAAAAGCACAGACTGAATAAGTTTGTCCAGGCTGATATAAGATGTCGTTTATTCTGTGAGACAGTGATAAGACTCTGGAGTTAGTTTTGGAAAAGAGCTTCACCACAAAAGGTCAGAGCGAAGTGTGAGATAGAAAATCATTGTGGACTAAAGATCGTGGCATTAACAACAGGATCTGAAAGAACACCATGCGACTGCGGACTGGACAGAGGAGGTAAAGGGCAAACAGAAGAAAGTTAAACATGTGTGATATAAAGGAACGAGAGATTCAACATCTGTGGTGTGTTGCCAAAGGACACAACAGTAGAATCAGTGAATAGCATGTTTTAAATCCAAATCTTGTTGAGTATTTCATTCACACCTTTAAATTAAGAACAAGTTTGAAGTGTCTGTGGCCTAGTGGTTGAAATAATGTTTAAGCATGAACAACCTAAAGGCCATGTAAAAGTAAATGCCATAAATGCCAGCAGTGGACACTGGGGCTGCATCCTGATACTGGAAAAAAAAGTACAGATAGTACTAAATATTTTCTTACTCCTGCGCAATTTCTTGGATCACTTATTACTACTGTTATTTTCAAATCTACTTTTAATTGAGTACAATTTGGCTACTCTATCCATCTCTTTTAGTTTAGACTTTGTTGAATGATAATGGTAATTATTGTCAAAGTAAAAGTAAAAATTCTTGGTTTTAGATGACATCACAACATTCTTTAGGCCAGTAACATTTAATACAGTCTTTATTGTTGTAATATAGCAAGGTCTAGGGTTTAATTACTGAAAGAAACTGGTTCAACATTTGTGAATTTACCTTTTGGATATTTTATGGCAAAGTACAATGTACTTGAAAGTACAATCATCAAAGAAAGTCTGAAAACTCAAGAAAAAATACAAAATGGATTTAAACAGCACATTTTCAGGAGCCTGTGATCAATATGAGTGTTCATGGTCCTGTTCAGGCATCTGATTTTCAATAAAAAAGTCTAAGAGTGACTAATTGAAAAAGTGTTGGCTAATGCAGCGAGCTTGTGACTGTAATGTTATTTGAGAGTGACTTGTTTACCAGCTCAAATCATGTTGTAGTTCCAGCTAAATCAGTTCTTTATGGTCAAATTGTGTTAAAACAAAACTAAGAAAGTCTAACTCAAGTAACAGCTTCTGACAGGGTAGTGCCTTCAGTTAGCTTCAGTTAGTTGATGACATCAGCTGCATAGTACCAATAAAGGCTTAACAATGCCCAATATGGTTTTGCTGTATACTAATTTCCTTTGTAATTATTGTGCATCAGCAGTGGGCCACACTTCAGAGGCAGAACTTTAGGATTTCTGAGATGATATAATTACAGAAAACATCTTTGGTCTAATTACTGCCTTCTTATATTGCACTGCGCTGTTTCCATGTGCTAATTATGGTAAATAAGTTTCTTCCAAGAAAAGACACTGCGATGACAGTGTGTGCTTTGTGAGGCTTTGAACTTGGACTTAAAAACAATTTAATAGAGTAACAAATTAAAAAAAAAATGTACAAAACATATAGAGCTCTAATGCAGTGTTTAAGAAAATAAAAATCAACCTTGAATAGTGTAATTGGATGTGAATGTTCTTTGCTCGATATTCATTATAAAAATACCTATGTAATTGCCTCATCTGAGAAAGCTAAAAAAAGTGATTGTTGTCAGCTGAAATAACATTAAAGTGGGACTAAACACCTTAACTTTGCCCATAATTATACAATTCAAATAGAGCTTTTAAAGGGCCCATATTAAGTTATTTCTGATGTATGTTATAATGTCGTTTCCTCATCACAAACATACCCGGAGTTGTGTTTTGTTTCATTTATACAGGTTTAACACACAAATTCTGCATATTTAGGCTTAAACAAAAAAAGCTCTGTTTCACCTTGTGATGTCATGTGGTAATACAGGAGCTTCTCCACTTTGTGTTTAAACTCCATAACCTTCACTAGAATCATTTGGATGATTTCAGCCCTAGAATTTCCACTGTTTACTGAACTAAACGTAAAAGGTAGCTGTGAACGACCACTACATGACGTCACAAAGTGGAAAAGGGCATTTTGAGCTTTGGGAATACAGACGGACTAATAATAAAGGGTTACTCAAACATGTGTAAATGAAACAATAAAATCCAGGTATGTTTTGATGAGGTAACAACACTAGAAGATGGCTCACAAGAACCTTTAAGTAGCAAGAAAGCAAGTAGATTTAAGTCAAGTTTGTAAAGCCAATCTCTAACCAAGCAACCAACCAGCATTTGTGGATCTTAAGTTTGTAAGTTTGTCTTTTTCAAAAACAGTGAATCTCCCATTGAGTTGTAGGCCCCTGCCCTCCACCTGAAATCATTCTATCTTCATGTGAACACAACCTAGTATATGCAGTGTTGGGAAATAACTGAATACATGTACCAAAAATGCATATTCAGAATACACATTTTAAATTCTTGTACTCTTGCATTTATTGGTATTCAGGTATACAGTTTCCTAAAATCTAAGGGATACATTGCAGTAGGCTTACTTGATCGCACAATTTTGGGTTCAAACTGCATTGTATTAGTGAGAAAAATAGAAAACACTAATCTTATAGTGAGTGCATGTGAAATTTTTCCTTCTCTAATTTGTAATAGGAACTGCATCATAAAAGGTGAAACAAAAAAAAAGCTGTGTTTAATTCTATGCATAGTTTTACGCTATAATTTAAAGGTGTATGAGCATGAGCAGACTCTACTTCCTGAGAAAGCTCAGGTCTTTCAATGTGTGCCTACAACTGTACAACAACTTACCCACTGCACTAGACTATAGAGGGACAGAGGAGCTCATTCTCCAACAGGCTCCTACAGCTCCGCTCAAACAGTGAGAGATCCAGGACTAAATTTATACCATACTCCATACAACTGTACAACAACTCACCCTTATGTAACAGATAATACTCCCTACAACTGTACAAGAAGTTAATCTCAAGTAACGGAAAACCTTATGCCCTGTCAATCAGCATAGTATTTGCACTGTCGTTCTTGTCTCTTGTATATAGCTGTGACTATATAGTTTATTACTTTATTACTTATATTTCTATTTTATTTTGACTTGTACATATACATTTATTTTTATAATTATGTCTCATTTGACACCTGTCTCTTGCTCTTTTTGCTATAACCATCTATTTTTGTTACTCTCTGTTATTATATTATATTGTGATGTTTGAGCTACTGTATCCAAATAATTTCCCTTGTGGATCAATAAAGTTTGTCTAAGTCTAAGTATTGTGTAACTTTTCTGGCGGAGGGTCCGTCAAATACTTTTTTCCATAAAAATGTTATTCCTCTGTCTGGAATGTTTCACAATTTCACAGTGTGGTATTAAACCTTTCTATCTTCATGGTGACCAAACTAGACCAGGTTACAGGTCAAATCTGTGGAGAGGCGACCCCGCTCACAATAATAATGCCTGTTTTTCTGGATATTTTTGGGCTATAAAACCCACCTATAATTGAATACATGTAGGTAGAGCTGTTTAATGTCATGCTGTGGAACATTCCAGGCAGAACAATGACAAAAAAGCAAGTGATGGACCCCCAACCAAAAAGTTACATAGTGGGACTTTAAATGCAAATTGATGTAAAAGTATTCTAAGTATTCAGAATACACTGTAGTACTCTGATCGGACCATATATCGAAATACAAAATACAGTTTAATGCAAGTATTCAGTTCTTCCCTTTATGGCATTCCACCGAGCAAAACCGAAAATTCTTCCAAACACTTCAAGTATCTTCAATCATGATTTGAGTGACCCAGTTTAATGTCTGTACTCAGTTGTTTTCCACAGTAGCAGATGGAAGAATCCAGCCTCCTCCATACTCATGCATTAGCGTAGTTTGAACAGTGCTTCATCCCTTCAATGACCTACTTTCCTCCTCTTCTTCTCTCCCTTTCTGGCCCGTCGCTGGCTGTAATCGCTTCGTTCCACTGTGTCTGCGTTTGCGACTTTTACTGGCTGTTAGCGTCTGTTAGCTTGTGTTAGCGCAGAAGCCTTTAGCGATGCCCTGGTTTCTCAGTGAACTCAAACCAATGTTTTGCTGGAGTTGTGTACAGCAGTGTACATATACATTTATATAATTAGGCCTTATTTGACACCAGTCTTTTGCTATTTTTGCTACATATTTTGAATGTATTATTACCATTTATATTTTTTTGCTCTTAGTTATTATAATATATTGTGATGTGTGAGCTACTGTGTCCAACTAAATTCCTTGTGGATCAATAAAGTTTATATAAAACTAAGTCTAAGTCAAAACTAACCTGCAGCTTTACCTACATAAAGGTGCACGCCGTAAGTTTTCTGATGGAGGGACCGCCACCTGCGTATCGCCAAAGAGATGTCACTGCTTCTCCAGTGTGGAATTAATCACATCTATTGGTGGTTTTCAGATTTTAGAATGTGGTAATGGGGGTAAGAGCTTATTTTCCCATTTTACTTTGCCATGAAATATTCAAAAGGTAAATTCACAAATGTTAAACCTGATCATTTCGATTAGAGACCCAAGAACTCACTATATTACAACAGAAATGTGCATTTGAAGTAGGGGTGCACTGTTACCGATTCTGGTATCAAATATTGGCATTCATACTGAATAATTTCTGAGTAAGTTTGAACTTGTATTCATACAAAGCTGTTTTATGTGCAGGATACACAGCAGTTGTATAACATAATTGGATCTCTTGTGTATTAATTTAACTGTGTTTTAAGGAAATAAGTGTCATTTTCAGTCCCTGCACTGCTAAGTTAATATTCAGTATTGGCACAAACTTAAAGTCAAAGTGCACGATGCATCCCTAATTTTAAACATATTCACTTTAGCTGCCCCCACCTGTGTTAAATGTTATTGGTCTACAGAATGTTGTGATGTTATCTGTAACCCAGCAATTTCCATAGAGACAACATAACACGTAACTTTTCAGATATTTCAAAAGGCGACCCCATTACACAGTAAGAACGCATGTTTTTCAAGGTATTTCTCCATGGAGACTGGTGGTTGATACCGACCAGCATAGTTACATAGTGAACCTCTAGGAAAATGGGTCATGGGTTATCCATCTTGCATTTATTCAATTAATGATGATTTTATTGCCAAACAACCTGGTAACAACATTACCCCAAGGTTGTCTGTGTAATCCCTCAGTCATCCAGGTAGGATCCACAGCAAAAGAAAAATTAAATTCTGTCAAATGGACAAAGGTTTTGAGTGAAGATGTTTCACATCAGCTTCTTCGGTTCTGGTCAAATTTCCAGTGGACCTAAACCTAGCTAACAAACAAACTGTAAACAAATAGTGTTAGTTTCATTGCAGTTTCAGTGTAGTTTCAGTGTAGTTCACTCCTCCCTTCAGGCAGATATAAGGCAGTGTCCACCAGCAATCTGACAAGAACTGAAGAAGCCACTTTGATGAGCTGTGAAACGCCTTCACTCAAAAAAATATTTTTGCCCAGTTGACAGAATTGAATCTTTTGCTGTGGATCATACCTGGACGACTGAGAGATTACACAAACACAGTCAAAGGCAGATAATGATTATAAAATGACCTTCATTAGCAAGGACCACGCCACAACAATGGAATACGATAAAGGTGGATCGGTCCCCCCCTCCTTAAAGATGATGTCTTCAGGCTGAATGATGGACGATAGATATGGGGTGGGAGGGAGGGGGTCGAGAGAGCTGACATGGACGGGGTTGTCGGGATAGGCGGTATAAATAGGGCTTCTGGGTAATTTAAGGCGTGGTTGAGATGAGCTGTAGTTGGCTGGTGAGTAAGTTGAGGCGTGGTCCAGCTCCTGAATCCTAGTTAATCATAGTAACACCACATCTTGAATTTCAACTAACATAAAATATAAAATAAACACTGAGATAATGCGTTGATTTAACCTCAGTATGTACACTATATTGCCAAAAGTATTCACTCACCCAGCAAAATAATGGAAATCAGGTGTTCCAATCACTTCCATGGCCACAGGTGTATAAAATCAAGCTCCTAGGCCTGTAGACTGGGAATGGGTCGCTTTCAGGGGGGATTATAGTGTGGGGTTGTTTTTCAGGACCTGGGCTTGGCCCCTTAGTTCCATTGAAAGGAACTCTGAATGCTTCAGTATACCAAGTGGACAATTCCATGCTCCCAAATTTGTGGGAACAGTTTGGAGATTACCCCTTCCTCTTCAACATGACTGTGCACCAGTGCACAAAGCAAGGTCCATAAAGACATGGATGAGAGAGTTGGTGTGGATGTACTTGACTGACAGCCAGGCCTTCTCGTCCAACATCAATGTGTGACCTCACAAATGCGTTTCTGGAAGAGCGGTCAAAAATTCCCATAAACACACTGCTAAACCTTGTGGACAGCCTTCCCAGAAGAGTTGAAGCTGTTATAGCTGCAAAGGCTGGACCGATGTCATATTAAACCCTATGGATTAAGAATGGGATGTCACTTAAGTTCATATGCAAGTCAAGGCAGGTGAGTGAATACTTTTGGCAATGTAGTGTATGTATTTTAGTGGTTAGAAGCTCAAAGCAATTAAGTATAATATGATCCCTTTAATGAGCATAAGTCCCCAAGGAGTTCCTGTCTGCCTGTTCCTTTCTAGGACTAAAATCCATTGAGTTGTTTATTTCACTCTCTGCCTGCAGTTGCGTCTATGATCTGGTCACGTCTGGTCTCACGTTGTGCTAAGTGCTTCCTCTGAACAGTCTATAAAATCCATCTCTGTCCTCAAGAAACCTTTAGCCTTTTCCTAAGATCACCACACTAAGAACACAAAAAATCAATTCAAAGTGGTAATAAAACAGCTGATGGACATGACATAAGAGTCTTTACACGAGATCCTATCATCTTTCAACTGCACACTTCTTGCTGTTGACAAGAAAAAAAAATCGTGCAAGAATGAACTCGGTATAATACAATATGCTGGAGGTAGTGTCACGGTGATTAATAATCTTAGTGCACAGACAAGGAGACGAGAGGTAGTAATGCTAAACACAAACAAATTTTTTAGAACATTTATAAAGGGAAGTTTATAAATTTATATTCCTCTGCTTTCTGATATACGTGATAATGTTGTTTTCTCATCAAAAAACATACATGGAGTTGCGTTTTGTTTCATTCACACATGTTTAACACACAAACCCTGTACATTTAGGCTGATCAAATAGAAAACGCTCCACCTTGTGATGTCATGTGGTAAAACAGGAACTGCTCCACTGTGTTTTTAAACTCCATACACCATCACTAGAATCATGTGGATAATTTTAGCCCTCAAGTTGCCAATCTCTACTGAAAGGTAGCTGTTAACTTGAAAACTACCGCTTCATGACATCACAAGGTGGAACAGAGCATTTTGAGCCTTGGAAACGTTGACAGATGTAAAGACATAAAGGATTACTCAAACATGTGTGAATGAAACAAAACACAACTCAATTAATGTTACACAGATATAAAAAGAAATTAAAATAGCCCTCCAGCTCCACCTATAAAATGAAAACAGCATCTGTAACAGCCAAAGTTAACTACCACGCTCAGAGGACATGAAGTGACTTTATGTGTCATTTCTGATGAATGAAGAGTGTTGTGTTGATCTGTTCTGTGAAAGTCAGAAAACATGAAGCAGAGAGGCAGGTCAAACTACAGGGGGCGCTGTCACGGGGGACAGTGTTTGTATCATCATTATAGTCAGTTATTCAGTGTTAAGCCAGATTCTGTCAATTATTTTTTCACCATGTACTTTACTTCTATTTGAGACATTTGAAGTAACACTATTGATGAGTAATATAAAATTATTTGAACAAAGCTTTGACAGGTTGATGTCCAAGCTAGTACCTGAGTAGTATTTAAACCAAGTACTTTTTAAACATATTTATAATTTTGATGTGTTAATGTACTCTTATAGACGAGTTAGCAGAAGCAAGCAATGTGTTCTTAACCGTTAAAAGTCATGTCCTGTCAGGTGCTGATTTCATGTTAAAGGTGCACTGTGTAACTTTTCTGGTAGAGGGTCCACTAGTTACTTGTCTCCATGGAGATGTTATTGCTTTACCTCCAGTATTCCAAAGTATGGCATTAAACATTTCAGTCTCTTCGTCATAGAAACAAGCAGGAGACACAACCAGGCCAATTTACAGGTGAGATCTGTGAAGAGGCAACCCCACTCAGTCAGAATGTATGTTTTTAAAAAGTATTTTGAGCATCCATACATCCATAATTGAATAAATGCATCTTAAATAAGTTTAATATCATATTGTGGAACATTACAGGCAAAGCAATAGCATCTCTAGGCAAGCAGACCCCTACCTTGAAAAGTTACACAGTGCCTTTAAAGTTACAGAAAAAACAAAACAAGAAAAAGGTACTACTACTACTACTACTACTACTACTACTACTACTACTACTACTACTACTACTACTACTACTACTACTACTACTACTACTACTACTACTACTACTACAGTACATTTAGACTCAGCCTTCGCCCCAGACTCGGAGCACGTTTGCCGCTATAGTCTAGTCCTGATCAGGGCGTCTGTGTCACTCTGACATTGTAAAGTGGAGGATTCATTTTCTCTTATTTCCTTCTGTCTGTCTGCCCTCTGTCTGAGTCTGAACAGCAGCCTGTCGGACTCCCGGTGATGGAGGGAGGATTTTTCAAGTTAAATTGCACTAAATTGGACTATCCACCTGTGTTTGGATGGTTAAACTGGCCTTACAAAGTACAATTTATTATATTGTAAGGGAGGATTTTTTAACAACAAAGTTCTGCCAAAACTGGGTTTTTGATCCACAAGGGAAATTATTTGGACCCAGTAGCTCACATATCACAATATGTTATAACAAAGAGCAAAAATATCATGCGACTGGTGTCAAATAAGGCATAATTATATAAATGTATATTATAATATTATATAGAAATATAGCAATACAAATATATCTCAGCTATATACATGAGGTCATAAGGAGAAAAAGTGCAAAGAAGAAATGATGATTGAGTCTAACCCTAACCTGATGGTGACATAACATATAATAAAAAATAACTATTTGCAAAGTGGCTGTAGTGTGACATAACTGCGTTGGGAAAAGAAAGTGACGATATTAATCCTTATTCTATAGGGCAGGAGAGTTTGTAGCATAACTATTATACATGCTTGCAGCCTTTACTTTAGGAGTTGTGTTTTGTTTCATTCATGCTTATTAAATTATCGAGAATGAATCTTGGGATAATTTGAGGGCTTGAAAACTGTGGAGGCCTTCTGCTTGTGACGTCACAATCCAGGGAAAATTGAAGTGTGATTTCTGAGGCTCAGAACAAGACGACCTGGTAGACAGGATTAATAAAGTATGCCTGCATTAAGCAAAATATGTTTTCGATAAGTGGAGTAGTGGACTAAGAGAGTGTGACGTCATCCATAGTGTTCAGCTCCAGTCAAATGAAGCTCACGAGGCTAGCAGTTATAGGGGCGAATTTGGACTCAAGTTCCATTTTAGAAACTGACACTGACAACTAACTACTGACAAAATAGAGAAGTAAAAACACAAGGATTATGTAAAATGGATTCATACCAACATCAACAGAGTCGATGGAGCCGGAAGTGCCCCCATGCTCACTTCCTATTTGGAACATGGCGGCTAGCAAGTAAGCTATGTTAATTTATATATAGCCTATGATTTTACCTAATAAATTATCCTGAGCTCGGAGTTTGCCATGGGTTAGTCGCGCTTTATCCACAGTACTTTTTTGGATCTCCTCTTTCCAATCTAGCACTACCTTTTACTACATTTGACTAATGTTCATTATTGTACCTTGCTAACAAAGTAATATTGTGTTTTCTGTATTATCCGCACTTGTTATGTGTAATATGTTTAGTCATTTTTTTCTTCGTTGTTCTAAGCACAGACCATGTGACTGCAGCCCTGTCTGACCCGAGCACTGTGAGACAAATAGGCTCTCTTCTCTCTCACTAAAACTCATTATAAAAGACCAACTAGACTTTGGAGAAAACAGCAGTGCATTCACCACAGGAAGTGCCCATTTGTCACACCCTTTCACATTAAAAGCTCTCAGACAGGTGAGTTGTAATGGGATGCATCTACATAATGTGTTTTTAAAGGCCAGTGCTGCTTATTATTCATATTTGGTGCTAAAATGCTGTCTGGAGAACTGGGGATGAGGCAAACTTTATGACTAAGAGGATTGATATGTTTCTCTCCACTCACACAATTGCACCAAACTTTTGCAATGAGTTTTTTTTTTAAGTGGTAAAAGAACTGATTTGAGGTTGGAGGAGATTTGTGCGTTACAGTGCATATCTACAATGTATTAACTGTAGGGCTATATTCTTTTTACTGGTACTTTTTCGACATCAGATACTCTTGTGATTGTCGCATTTCAGGATTAGCATGTAATACTGTGTCCTGCTAAGTTAGTCTTTAATAAATCCCTACATGAAACTGCCTTTTTGTCTGTAAAACAGTGAATACATTACAAAAGGTATTGGTAGTTACTCAGCTTTAAGCCATGTTATAATGTTGTTACCAATTGTTATCAAAAACAGTCCTGAAGTTGTGTTTTGTTTCATTCACAAATGTTTGAGTAATCAAACATAAAATAATCCATTATTATTAGTCTGTCTACATCTCCAAAGCTCAAAATGCTCTGTTCCACCTTGTGATATCATGAAGTGGTAGTTTTCAAATTAACAGAGACCTTTTACCTTTTGTTCAGTAGAGATTGGAAATTCCATGGCTGAAATTATCCAAATGATTCTACTGAAGGTGTATGGAGTTTAAAAACACAGTGGAGCATGACATCACAAGGTAGAGCAGAGTGTTTTCAGTTTAAACGTGCATGAATGAAACAAAACACAATTCTGGGTATGTTTGTGATGAGGAAACATTATAACATAGATCAGTGCAATATATTTATATTACATTTATATTATTATATATTTAAAATGTGCACTTTGAACAGAATCCCGCTATCTAATCATACATTGTAAATCAAACTAATCACACTGCTTCTCAGAAAAAGCAGATCATTTTCAGAAATCCTTCAGCCCTTCTCTCCAGCAGCTTTGTTAGCAGCCATCTGTACGGATGAGGACAGACTTTTGTTTTGAAGAGACACAAACTCAACCAAACAGTTTATCTCCATCTGACAGGCCCAGTCCTTTTAGGGCCAAAACTCTTCAAACATCTCCATCTCTCCAACTCAGGGAGGGAAGACAGGACCAATCAGAACACTCAGAGAGGGCACGAGTCAACCAGTTCTGCAAGTATCACGACAGGACATCAACAATGACACAAAGGTTGGCAGATGATTTACGTTCCCAGTGTGTAGTTGCTGTGTCCCTGGGCAAGACAATGGTGAAGAATAACACCATAAGTAGACATCAGAATCCAAGAGCCAGAATCGTTGTAATGATACTTTGCGGCTGATGTCATCAACATTCCCTGAGAGTGTGATGCTAACTGTAAGCATGCTCCGTCTGAGGCTTTGTTTGACTTTAATATGAGTTTTATTTTAACATAATCTGGCCAGAAAGGACTCACTTGGAACTGTGCTGGAACTACAACAGGTGATCTGATTTTTACTGTTAAACAAGTCCCTCTCAAATAACATTACAGTCACAAGATAGTTAGCACAGTTTTTCAGTCACTCTCACCTTTCTGGAGAGTAAGTGGTTGTGTGCTTTCCTCAAATTACTCTCCAGTGTTTAATTGTCGATGTATTTACTTATTGTAATGCACTGTGTTTTTATGTTTAAACAGTGCAGTACAGTGGGTACTTGTGTCCACATAAACAGCTTAAACTTATTTATAAAAAGTTGTAAATTTGAATGTGTTTTCTTCTCTATCATTTGTGATCTTGTACATTTGGTCATGTGTTTTGTCGCGGTCTGTCATATGCCCTGACGAAGACACGTGTGTCGAAACGCATTGGCTTGTCCCATGTTGCCATTAAATAACTTTTATTCTAATTCCAATAGAGTGCCTCGGACTTTTTGACCACTTTTTACTTTATTACAGTAAGTTTTTACATTACAAGCTTGGCAATCTTCACTATCTGTTAGCGTTTGGCATTTAGCCTCTGAGATTGTAGTCTATAATGAAGATAATTTTCATCCAAAAAATATCTGCAAATCCATGCCAAGGAAAAGTTACATTTCTTATAATTAAATAAAGCACAATTTGCTCATAATAATTTTGCTACAACAACAACTTGGCTTCTCGACATCCTCAAATCAGAGCTTTTATTGACATTGTAGCACAAGTAACCATCCAGTTTTCATAAAATATATTTGAAGTTCTTCACTTTTTATTGCAGTGAAATGGTAAGAAAGTAAAAAAATAAGGTCCATTAAAAAGATTAAAGGGAGGACATGCACACTCCACTCAGAGATCAAGAGGCTAACCCACAACCTTCAGTGATGTGTCTCCTTGTGGCACTTTGGAGAAGTTTTGAACTGGTTACCCTCTGGTTGGAGTATAAACACTTAGGCTAACCCCTGACCCTAACCTCTAACGAATATATTTCTGAAAGAGCCCATATTCATATTCAGCTTTTTTCTCTCTGTTATAATGTTGTTTCCTCATCACAAACAGTCCTGGAGTTGTGTTTTGTTTGTTTCACACATGTTTTACACACAAATCCTGCATATTTAGGCTGTTTAGGAGTTCTTCTCTCAAATGGAAAACACTCCATTCCACCTTGTGATATGGTAAAACAAGAAGTGTTCCACCATGTTTTTAAACCTCATACACCTTCACTAGAATCATTTGGACAATTTCAGCTCTGGATACTCAAAAGGTAAAGAGTGGCTGTTAACTTGAAAACTCCTGCTTCATGACATCACAAGGTGGAACAGAGCATGTTGAGCTTTAGAGATGTGAATGAGCCAAAACACAAATCCAGGTATGTTTTTGAGGAAGTAAAAACCTTTAAAATGCATTATTCATTCACTCCACACTTGGTAAGACAGTTGCCACAGCAGCCCTGGGGCAGACTGACAGAGGCAAGGCTGCCAATCTGCAACATCTGCTCCACCAACCACCAACACTCACTCACACACCACATGCCTACTTGGCAATGTGGGTTAAATGTTTTGCCCAAGGACACAAGTAAAGTTTCCACTAGATATTCCCAGCGGTCTCCCATCCAAGTACTAACCGTGCTTAGCTTACGAGACCTGAGAAGCAGAAATATAGCCTCAACCTCTCAAGGTTTAGACACTAGAATCTCCTTTTTGAGATTTTACTACACTTCATTCAACTTTACAAGTCCACATCAATGTTTATTTTACTTCCAATATAAATACAATAACCAAAATAGAACTCCATAATAAATCATTGGACTACAAAGCCTCTATTGCCCCGTTCATTCATAATGTGCCTATTTTAATTTGAGCTCAGCGTTTTCCCTTTTCCTTTATAACTCGAAGCCCGAAATGGGGTCTCCTCTGGTCTCGACACAATACAGAGTCCGGGTGAGCGGTCTTTTGCGCTGGCTTCTTATCGCTCGTGTTTGCTGCTCCAGATGGTGAACGCCGCCATGAAACTAATTTAGCAGGTAGCGTCGCCGTGGAGATGGACCACGGACAGATATGCAAATGAGAGTCAGGTCTATTCAGGAGTTTGTGGAAAGCAATAAGAACAAGGTTAATGTTTTTTCTATGAGATGTGGCCTTGTGGATTTCTGTACAAAAACACAAATGGGGACAAACATGGACCACAGGAAGTAAGATAAACGTCACCATTTGAGATATTAGGGGTGCCTTCATTAAAGTATCCCCCTCATTTTGCTTAAAAAGGGGATACTAAGTCACTCCCCTTCATAGCACTATCACAACCCATCAGCATGCATCCACTCATGAAACAACTGCACATTGCATCAGGTTTGTGAAGTTGCTGTGTACAGTTTTGAATCATGTTTTTGTGTATTTATGGAGAATTGTCATGTGGGTGACATGGGCTTGTGGGCTAAGCATTGGACAGAATCGTACTGAGAGAGATCTCTAGATTACTCAAACATGCATGGATGACATCTAAAACCTCTTTAGAAATGTTTTTGATGAGGGAACAAGATTATAACAAATCAATTGCATAATACTCCGTCTTTAAGCAAGTACATCTGATAAGATAATTCATTAATTTGACAGCTAAAGGGCTACCACTCTTCTGACTTCCAGGCTGCGTGGATCCTTTCTCTGGAATTTGCATGTTTTCCTTTTCCCCCCAATCCTTCAGCGACATAGAAGGAAAGATCAAATGCAGAGGACAGATCTATAAATAAACATATAAGGTAACTATAATTTATAATAATGTATATGGCAGCAACCATCCAGTAATGTCAAGAAGTCAACTTGTTATTCAGTTCTTGCAATAAAGTGTCAAGCGGTAGACTACTCCCTCTCATTCATTATCTCTAGCAAGACGCTGAAATATGCAATATAATATAAAATATGAACTAAAGTCGTGCGTATGGCGTTGAAATTAATTGTAAACATTGTCAGTTGCATATATAATTAACTTGAGCAAATAAAATGCTCTCAGAGACCTTTTGCTGTGACAGTAAAGCCAACAACAACTAACATGCTCAAACTTCTTGATTATCGGACAATAAAACTCTATAATAAAGAGTGGCTAGCCTCACACCTCACAGCAAGCAGGTTCCGTTTACTCAACCCAAAAACATCCTCCAGCTGAGGTCCTGGCCAAACCTAGAAACAAGATCATGGAGACGGGTCCCCGGGCACCCCATGTGCTGCCCACCGCTCCCTACAGGGATAATAAAACTACTACAAAAAAAAAAAAAAAAAGTCAAAGTGAAAGTGCCGAAAGTGCCCAATAGACTTAGTTTGACCACAAGACCTGCTTATACATATATCTGTACCGGGGCAAAACACACTTTGCTTAAACATGAGAGGAAAAAAAAAATGGGTACAGGAAGGTCCATACTCCTCATTTGGTACCAGCACCACAGCTCAATCAAAGACAAAACTATGGAAACTATGTAGAGCAGATGCGCATGTTGTTTGGTGCGTGCGTAAAGCCCAGGAGAGTGGCCATATTTGGGCTGTGAGTTATGATGAACGAGGAACACAGATGTAAATAATACAAATGGAAAGATCTGCTTCAAACAAAGACCATTTAGCTCCCAGACACAAAGAGGCCACAGCTCCACAGTCTGATCTATAGGTCTGAGGGCTTTGAATTAGAGGGGCTGTACTGGATTTTTCCATGTAATAAAGTAAAGTTTGTTTGGCCTCAGTAAAGAAAAGTACTTCTCAGGGTCAAAATGAGACTGTCCAGTGTTAATGAAAATGAATACATGTACAGAGAATACTCGTTTTGACTCACTGTATTCATTTTTCATTAAGTGGTATTCAGAATACATTTACTTTTGTAAAATCAAAGGAACACATGGCGGCACTTGATCACTCAATTTAGGTGGTGATTTTTCCTTCTCTGGTCTCTAATGCTGTTACCTCCTCAAAAACACAACTGGAGCTGTGTTTTAGTTTCATTCACACATGTTTGAGTAATCCTTTATTATTAGTGATACTTTTAAAGTTAGGTTACTTTTTAAATTTAGTTTACCTTAGGGCTGAAATTATCAAAATTATTCTTGTGAAGGTGTAGGAGCACATGGCATCACAAGGTGCTTTCTGTTTGAGAGAAGAACTCTAAATATGCAGGGTTTGAATGTTAAACATGAATGAAACAAAACACAGCTCCAGGTATGTTTGTGATGAGGAAACAACATTATAACATAGATCTGAAAAGAGCGTAATATGAGCTCTTTAACCCCAACAAAAATACAGTGGAGCAGAAAAGTTTCCTTTTAAGCCACAAAACTCTGACTAGTTTGACCTTCTGACAGAACTGGAAACTGAGACATTTGAAATATGAATAATAACTCAAGATAATGGTTTCTCATAAATGGTGTCATAAAAAAACAAAAAAAAAAACCTGTGCTAAATTCCATGATCGTTAAAGAGCGTCAAAAGTTGAAACATTATAATTTATTTTAATCTGTAATAAGCCAAATATCTGTTTTGGTTCCAGTGAAATTAGGAGTCTGCGTTTGTGTTTGAGGATTACCAAATCTGTATTACATAAGAGGGGAGGGAGTGAGCCAATCAGGTCGCAGCGTTGGCAATGATATCATGAGTGTAAGCAGATGTGAAAACACAGCTGGATGGAGGTCAGACCAAACCAGGAGCAGATGTGGGTTACACAAACTCACACAACTGGGACAAGACCGGAGACTCAAAACAGAGCCATACTGAGCCATGCTAATGATATACATATTCAAGTCTGTGTATTACGCACTATTCAGGCTCATCTCTTGATACTTCTATAATAATATCATTTTGGCTTGAATACTTGTCTTGTATTTACATATTTCCATTCAATTGTTTATTTACTGTTTATTTTTAAGTATTGCTCTTATTTGGTTTTATTATTTGAAGACGCCATGTTATAATGTTGTTACCTCCTCAAAAACGTGGAGTTGTGTTTTGTTTCATTCACACATGTTTGAGTAATACTTTATTATTAGTCTGTCTATATTTCCAAAGCTCAAATTGCACCTTGTTCAGTAGAGATTGGTAATTCCAGGATTTAAATTATCCAGATGATTGTAGTGAAGGTGTATTGAGTTTAAAAACGCAGTGGAGCACTTCCTGTATCACCACATGACATCACAACGTGGAACAGAGTGTTCACTGTTTGAGAGAAGACCTCAGCCTCAGCAGGTTTGTGCGTTTTAACTCAAACATGTGTGAATGAAACAACACACCGCAGTGTTCTTTTGATGAGGAAAAACGATTATAATGGTTAAGATATTTAGTTACAAAAACTTCAAAAATATTTAGTCAGAATATGTGTTGTTTTAGTCCGTGTACTGCTAAAGAAAATGAGTTTGGCAGACTTTTTGAATCACGTCTTTTCATTTGGTTGGCAAGATGATATAAAACCTCTGCACAATTTAACACCTATTCAAAAAGACAATAGTGCCTTTACCCGGAAAATCAAATCGACGTTATTTCATTTCGGCGTGACAGGGAGAGAATTACAGAGTTAAAGCAGAGTTAGGCTAAATGCAAAAAGCACTAGCATTATAAAAGTGACAGCAGAAAAATGGTTTTGAATTCCAGTGCAAAGGAAAGCTGTCGGCACACACTCCCTCCTCTCAGCAGTAATCACAGGGTTCTGCTCCGTAATGGACTTTTGCAGTATGTGGCCATATTTTTATTTAGTATATGTTTTTATAAATTAGCAGCAGGCATCTAGTATCTAGCATATATACGTACACTTCTTACATGTCACTCTTATTGCTAATAGTCAGGTTATTTAACACATTTTTAAGCCTGTATAAACCAGCCAAATGCATCGACACAGACGGGGAGTGTCAGATGTCACTTTATCCAAATATCAAAGCATATCAACAATCAACATTTTACCTGTCCCCATCTCAACACTTGGGATGAAAAAAGTTACCACCACTACTACAAATGCAATTACAACTACTTCCACTGCTACTAGTGGGTGTGGCCAAACCTCCTTGTCGAAGCCTGAGCTCGTCAGATCTCAGAAGATAAACAGGGCTGGACCTGGTTAGTACTTGGATCGGAGACCACTGTGAATTTCATTTGCCACAGTGGGGCGCTAGTATCAAAACTGTAGTTGTGTCCTTAGGCAAGACATTTCAGCCACATCCACTAGTGTTGGTGGTGGTTGGAGGGCAGATGTGGCTACAACAGAAGCTTTATATAAAACTAACTTATTATTATTATTATTATGATTATTATTGTAGTAGTAGTAGTAGTAGTAGTAGTAGTGGTAGTCCTTTTACCACTACCACCATCAACTGACACTGCACCTATACCACCACTACTACCACCACTACTACCACCACTACCACTACTACTACCACTACTACTACTTTGACTAGTTCAGCTATAATCATTAGTACTACCAACAGACACAGTGCCTTTACTACTACTGTTACTAAAATAGTATTAGTAGTACTATTATCATCACTCACCCCATAATCTTCTCTCCCGGACATTTCTCCAGAATCCGTCCCAGGCTCTGTTTGTGGAGTCTTTGACGTGATCACTGAAAGACCTCCTCAGTGGCATCTTCATTGTTCCTGTTTGGTCCATAGTTTTCTCAAAATCCAAATCCTTCTTGTGTTCACAGTGTCATTCCTGTAGTGGTGTGGTCTTGGAAGAGAGGGGGCTTTCTGGAGGTTTCTCTGCCCCACAGGAGAGTCTGAGTTTGGGCCAGAACTTTGCAGGACGGGGCTGGACTCTGGAGGAGGAGGAGAGAGGAGGAGTGTTGCTGTCACTCCAAAGGAATTTGAGTTGGGCTAGTTTCTCCATTTCAAAATATTTCTGACTGGTGCCAACAAATTTGTTTTCAATTTTAAACCATAGCAGACTAAGAAAATGCACTTTATCACAGTAAAACAGCAAATCTAGACAAGTTAAAATGACTTGAATTCAGGATATTAAAGGCCCTGTACCTGATTTTTCCTCTGTTTGCACTAAATATGTTTTGCCCCAGTACAGTTATATTGTATAAGAAGCTCGTGAGGTCAAAATATGCCTGATGCGAGTGGTCTGCATCTAATCAGGGAATGCGTGTTAGCATGCTAGTTGTTAGCTTTACTATCAAGGCAAAACTCTGCTCTGGCCTCTGAAAACTTTTCCATTCTGAAGATGTTTGGAGTGATAAACAGGAGAGTGGTCATTGTATTCTGGTGTTTAGTTGTAGGATGTGAGGGAGTCTCTGAGGAAGTCATTTGACCAAAAACAGCAAAAGTGACCGTTTTAAGTGACTACGGACTCCTGGTACATTTAATCTTCTCACAGCACCTTATATTATATGTATTTACAGATGTTTTATGAGTAATGAATTATATAAATAAAGCTCATAGTTCATATCTGCATTCTCTAATCAGTGTGTCCCTACTGCAGAGGAATGGTGGTCTTAACTACTTCTGTAGCCACAGCTGCCCAGACACAACAGAAGTGAGGCTGCCAAACTGCACCATCACCCCCTCTGACCACCACCATCAATCACTCTCTCACACACCCACGGTGATAGGCAGGGTGTATGAAGTGTCTTGCTCAAGGACGCAATGACAAAATGAAGCCATCAGCCACACATGCTTCTGGTCACCTCTGGATGCACCTTTGCACGTTTTCTAACTTCAAATAAAGTCTGTCTAGAAAACATACTTTATAAACTTCACCTATGTTTTTAATGGGGCATTTAGGTGTCGGAGCTCCCTCTACAGTCAGCAACAGGAATGAACAATGGCAAAGTAAACAAATTAAGTCCTTATTCTCTGTGGATTCTAATGGAGGAGTTCTTTCATTGTGAACAGCAGAATGAGTCTGGTGATTGTCTTGGATCTTAAAAACTGCCTGTCCAGAGTTTAATCTGTGATACTGGCAAAACTGGCAAAATGCAAACAGAGCATTTTTGAGTGCGTAGAGAAGATGATTGGGGATTAATGGAGTAAAGTGTGAATGAAACAAAATACAACTGAGGTAAATGCGGAAAAGTCTTTTTGTCTTCTAAAATCTTTCTAAAACACATTATTTTCATGCTCCTGCCATAACATCACTTTCTTATTACTAATGCAGTTTTCTCCTGACTTTCTCTTGATGTCAGTGAAACAGCGTCTCCTTGCATCACAAATGTTCACAATCAGAAGGACTTGTTCCTGGTCAGTGGAGACGACTCTGCGCGGTGCGGGAATCCAATCAGCAGACTTCATCAGCGCACACTTCCTTCACTAATGGGATACTGCATTATCGGAGCGAAAGGAGACTATGGAGACTAGGGATTTACTGTGGGGAGAGTACGCATTTATGTTTAAGAAAGAATAAGTAAGACAGGGTAAAAATGTAAAACTTGTAATGAAATTTATTGTAGCAACTTGACAGATGATAGAAAGCGTAGATAATGTCGAATTGTTGTGGTTAAAGTTGCTGTACCTGATTTTTACCCTCTTCAAAATGTGAAAAACAGAATTTGTTCATTTTACATTGTTTTCAGTGGTTCAAAGTTATTCGTCACTTACCTTTTGTGTTCCAAACATTCTAATTATTTTATAAGTTTCTAAGCACTTTTCACATCTTTCAGAGGGGGTTTTGCCATCACGGTAATGCTACTGACAACTAGCATGCCAACAGTGCACCTCCTGATTATCAGGACAATGCTTTCTTCCTTTTTTTGTAATTAGATGCAGATAGCACACAGCAGACATATTTTGATCTTAAGAGCTCCTTATACAATATGTCAGTACTGGGGCAAAAGAAATTAAACAAATTCTGCTCAAATACAGCTCTAAGCCAGGATCATACACTGAAAATCTGCACTTTTGATTGGCAAACAAATAAAATACAATAGATATAGTTAAATTAAATACTTTGCATCATTCCAGGGAAATGAGTAAAATCTCCATGGAGATCAAACTGACCCTCCACCAGAAAAGTTACATCATCATCTTAGGCACGTTTGTCATGTTTGTTTAGATTTCTTCTTATTGGTCACTCACACCTCTCTCTTCCACCCATAAAATTTTACTATCACTCTTATTCCTACAAAACTAAAGATCCAACAGGGGGCGCTGCTGCTGGGGCTGTATTCACTTTGCCCTCAGACTAATTGACTTTGTTGTGTCTAACAGTTTGAGATTGGAGCAGGACAGTGCAGGACTTAAGCTCCTCAGATCAATACTAAACTCATTCTACCGCTCCATCACATTATCAGGACATCCAACAGTCAACGGCAACCGGACATCTCAACACCGCTGTGGGAGGTAACCATGGCAACAAATAAAGTAAGCAAACCAATGTGTTCAAGGACATATATGGAGCATCAAATCATCATTGCAATAGTATCAATTCACAAATGATGTTAAAATTTAGAAAGTTTCAGCATCTTTGGTTGAAGTTGCTGAACCTCCAGTTTGAGCAAGAAGGTACTGATTATGATTTCTGGACTTTGAGAGATCTTTTTATGTGGAATTCGAGTTTTCTTTCTTTCTTTCTTTCTTTCTTTCAATGTATAGGTTTTGTTTTGTCACTCCAAATTCTACCAGGATTTAACTCCAAACTTGCATATTTATTTTCCAGCTAGTTAATCCTGAACAAGATCTTGGTTCAGATCTGGAGAAGGGTTACTGCACGCTGGTTTCATTAAAGTCAGATCCAGTGGCAGATCTAGAAATGGCACCTCACATCAAGATGGTCCCAGGTTTGACTCCCAGGTTGAGTTTGCATGTTTCTTCCTGTATCTGGACATCAACCCAAAACATGCACAATGGATAAAATCTTCAAACTAAAAGTACTCCTGACCAAAGCCAGCTCAAGATCTGGAGATGGGTCCCACTTCTCCTGATAGGTTGTCATAGCAGCAATGAAGGATGGGTCAAATGCAGAGGGCAGATTTACAGGAATAATAAAGTGTACCTTACCAAATGAAATAAAAATTGCTGTTCCATATACGTGTGTGTACTCCGTGATAACTTTCTAAATATATGAGTTAATGGTGCACTGTGTAACATTTCTGACTGAGGGTCCACCATCGGCTTGTCTCCATGAAGATGTTCTTGCTTAGAATGTTGGAATGTTCCATGATATGGCATTAACATATCCCCCCAGCACTTATTCATTACAAGTGTTTCTGTTGCTCAAAAATACATTAATTCCTTCGGTGAACAGATCTGAACTGTAATGTAGCGTAGTGCTGTAACCTGCTTGTCTCAATCATGATAGATAGGTTTAATCTATACTGTGGAACATTCTAGACAAAGCAATAGCATTTCCATGGAGACAAGATGGTGGAGGACCCTTCACTAGAAATGTTACACAGTGCACCTTTACAGTTTTTCGCCTGTTCCTACACAGTGGAGCAGTGTGCGTCTGAGGAGACTCTCTTAAGTCTGACTAAATAAGGTGATCTAAACTTTATGAAGACTGACGGCGTTAACAGCAGCCTTCTCCCAGATCAGAGTTTGGTGATTAAATGATTCACTCAGAGAAAACAAACAAGTTTTAGAGGTCGCGCCACTTTAAAGTACGACCCTGAGACACTGGCAATGACTGGAGCGTTCAAGTGAAGAGAAGTCAAAGACGAAAGAAAGACAAAGGCGTCCAACTGGTTTAGAACAAGAAGGTTCAGGTTTAATTTTGGCGCGTCTTTCTGTGTATAGAACTTTTATCTTTCATCAGTTTCGTACTGGAGATTTAAGGGGTGCACTGCCAGTCTTCTCATTCAATGTTTTTTCTTTATACTTTCTACTTTGTACATTGTAAATACTGATACATTGCAGTTGATGTCTTCAACATTCCCTGTGATTGTGATGCTAACTGTATGCATGCTTTGTATGTGGCTTTGTTAGACTATAATCTGAACTTTCTTTAACACAATCTGACACAAAAGAGCCAATTTAGCTGGAACTACAACAGGTGAGATGATTTACTGTTATACAAATCTCGTGCACATAAAATTACAGTCACAAACAAACTGGCATTAGCCAACAGTTTTTCAGTTAGTCACTCTCAATCTGTTGAAAATCAAACACCTAAACCGGACCATGAACGCTCGTATTGATCACAGGCTCCTGAAAATGTTTTGTTTAAATCCATTTTGTATTTTTTCCTTGAATTTTCAGACCATCTTAAAACCTTTTTGGCAGTTTTTGCTAACGTGTGCATTGTTTCCCCATAGTAAATGCCATACACATACATGTAGAACACCCCCAGTGTGATGTCAAAGTATCAATATACTGATGCCCTCAAACAGTACAACTTATATGTATCACAGTAACTGCCCATTACCATTACAACTACCATTAACTAGTAAAGGATCTACCAGGCACTTCCCTAAGTACCTATAATGAGTCATGGACTGTATTTTTAAGTGCTACCGAGTGCGAAGTGCTTCACATTCCTCAAAATAGCCACTCTTTGCTTTGCTGAGAGCTGCAAACCCTTGGCCTTCTCTCAGTGAGCTTCCTGATGTAGTCCTTGAAATGTTTTTTTACTTCACATGTGCCTTGTCAGGATCCATTAGTGGAATATTGGGCGGCTAATTTACTAAAATCTACAATGTGTTTAAATTCACATTTTGTTGTTTACTATATTCCATTTGCGTTCATTCATCATTTCAATGCGTCTGTCCATAAATCCTGAAAACACAATCTTCAATAGCTCGTGATTGAAAGGTTAGCAGACACATCAGTCACAACATGATACAAGTTTTGATTTTCTTTTTTTTAGGCTTACATTTTTTATGAATGTCAAAGCTTCAGATCTTTCCCTGCAGACCCCCTCCAGTCTTATATAATGAAGAGTAGTGAAAGTGCGACTAGATCAGCCCTGGTTTGTCCTGAGCTGCAGTCTTTGGTCTGATGTTTGTTTTGACGTGTTTAGTATCGACCGAGAGTCTAACTGTCCTTCTCAAACACACTGTCCTGTCTGACCACTGTCCATCAATCTGCCTCGAACACAAAAGCAGACCACTACAGCCTTCTGGTAAAATTGATGCAGGTTTGTTAATTGCCAATTCCTGCTTGTCAATGTCTGATCTCGTAATTTAAGCAAAGACGGACTTGTGTATAGTAATCTAATGAGAATCCTCTGGGACAGTGGGACAGCAGTTTGATGGGGTCAAGTGCCAGATTTTCCTATTCATTACACTGCACTTTGCCATAAAATCTGCAAAAGGTAAATTAAAAATGTTAACCCTGATTATTTCTATTAATGACTCATGGTATTACAACAAAAATCTACAGTTCAGTATTAATTTTAGCAGGCCCCATCTGTACTGGGAAATGGTCACATTTTTATATAGAACTCCACCTTCAAGGCTCTACATCAAGGAACCACTCACCCATTCACACACACACAGACACTGGGGAGAGGTGGGTTAAGAGTCTTGCCCAAGGACACAGCAGCATTAATCTGTGGGAGCTGGAATCGCACTGCCAACTTGTGGATGTGACTGCTCTCCCAATGGTGTCTATGTCTACTAAACTGAGCTTTAATCCAAATTATAATGTTGTTACTTCATCAAAAACATGGAGTTGTGCTTTGTTTCAGTCACACATGTTTGAGCAACTCTTTATTATTCTTCTGCCAACATCTCAAAAGCTCAAAATGCTCTGTTCCACTTGTGATGTCATGTAGTGGTAGTTTTCTTTTAGTTCGGTAGAAGGTGGAACAGAGTGTCTTCAGTTTGAGAGAAGAACTCCAAGTCTAAATACACAGGGTTTGTGTGTTAAACATGTGTGAATGAAACAAAACACAATTTCAGGTATGTTTTGACGAGGAAACATTATAGCAGATCAGAAAATAGCGTAATATGGGCCCTTTAAGGTTATCTGTTGCATGAGGGCGAGTTGTCGTGCACTTGATGGGCTTTGGTATGAATGTAATCGTATGGAGCTGGCCCCATGCAGAGGAAATCTTATTTTTCATGCTTTTGTGTGTGGTAAAATCTATTATTAATTTGCAGTGAGGGATAGTTATACTTGTGCCAGTGGAGTCTATGAAATCGTACTGAGCATGATCCAAACCCGGACCTCCCTCTGATCATATCACTGTTTGACGACATGTGTAATTCTCACCTCATAATCGGCTTCTCTGCAGGTCACTCTGGTTCTCGCTGAGCTGATATAGATATGAGGGTTTGTGAAAAAAGCTTTCAAAAATAATTTCCATTTTTGATTACTGCCACACTGAGCTCTGGGACACTAGTGGCACAGTGGAGGGATTATTCACACAAACTCATTATAGAGCAGAGACGTCCAGATCTGCCACTGTCTGAGGAATCCAGCTCGGTCTTAATTAATGAAATTAAACAAAAGTAAGAGGAAATGTTCACTTTGTGTTACAGTTTAATTCAACAAAGGCAACTTTTGCAACTTATTAACACTATCTTTCTCCACATGCAATGAATTCACTGATTTGTGAAATGCCAAAACAGATTTCATTATCCAGGGTTGTTCATTAGTGAGTTATGGCTTTGAAAGTTTAGTTATTAACGAGGAAACACAGCATCAAAAACAAAAGTATACAACTACTACAACTCCAACTACTACCACGCCAACTACTACTACTACTAATAGTAAAATACCATATAATCATCTCTTTTTTAAATACAGCTCCTACTCCTACTTCTAATACTAGACAGTAAAATACCATTATAATTATCTTTTTTACTACACCTACAACTACTATTAAACCTACAACTACTACAACAACAACAACTACTACTATTACTACAAGTAACACACACAATTACAATAAAATACTATAATAATCTACTATTCCTAAAAATAATGGCAGTAAAATATCATTAATCTTTTTATTTTTACTACTACTAGAGCATTGTGGGACATTGACAAGGTGGGTTTAGTGTTTTGCCCAAAGACACAACAGCAGTATGAAAAGCTGGTAGGGAGAATTATACGTCCATTCTTCAGATTAATGTACAAAACATTTACCACACGACTCTCTCTGCCACAGATAAAGATTCTAGCAGTTTTTAATCATGTCAAAGAGGACATATGCAAAATTGTCTTTAATGAGATCTTTAATTACAATGGTGTTCCCTCATCATTTGTTAGTCAGGGTTGCATTTTGATTCATCCTTGTTTGAATAATCCTGTATTGTCATTGCCTTCAAGTCTTGCTCGGAAAATTTTAGTTTTCACCTACCCCGTACCTCGGCCCATGGCTCAGTGCGCTGACTCTTGACTATTCAAATGATTTAGATCACAGACAACTGTTCAAAATGACACTCAATCCTTCACTGCCCCATACTGTGGAAAATTCAGCATCTCCATGGAGACGCGCAGAACCCTTCACTATATAATTTACATTAATACTCCTGAATGATGAAAAACATGGGGTATTATTGATTGAACTTTTTACCATGTTATAATGTTCTCTCAACAAGAAATATGCCTGAAGGGGTTTTAGAAGTCATACATGCAGGTTTGAGTATTTTTGCAACCTCTACCCTGCCCTTTTTGAACCCTCCTCACGAGTTACCACGGCGATCCCATCTGCCCATAAGCCTACGTCACCCATGCTTCCACAGGACAATTCTCCATAAATATAGAAAACGCAGGATGCAAAAGTGTACACTACAACATAACAAACCTGATGTGATGTGCAGTAGCTTCATTAGTGGGATGCCTGCTGATTAGCGCCCTGAAGGGGGAGTGACGTAGCTCAGAGAGAATGAGGAAGGTGGACTCAAAGCATCAACAATGAAAGTAAAACATGCTAATACGTTGTTTTCAGAGAATAGCATTTTCAAAACGATAAAAGGTAACAAGGTGATCTAAATATGTATGGTATGGGGTATGTGTTCATACCCCATAGAAGTGTAATACCCTCTTTAAACGTGCACTGTGTAACTTTTTGGCTGGGAGTCTGTCACCAGCTTGTTTCTATGGATATGTCATTGCTCTGGAATGTTCCACAGTATGACATTAAACAGCTCTACCTTACATTTATGCAATTACAGGTGGCCTTATAGCTCAGAAATGCCTAAAAACAGGCATTCTGAGTGTGAGCTGGTCGCCGCTTCACAGATCTGACCTATGACTTGCTCTGGTTTGGTCTCCATGAAGATAGAAAGGTTTAATGCCATACTGTGAAACATTCCAGACAAAGCAATAACATCACCATACAGAAAAGCATTTGACAGGCCCTCCACCAGAAAAGCTACACAATGCATCTTTAAAACAAAATTGCAATACATAATTTTCCTTATTTTTTCGTTCCGTAATAATCAGGGTTCACTAAAAATTCACAATCGCTGCCATTTTGTGTCATGCTAAAAATAACGTGCAGTTTTCTGACTATTAAAGCCACTAAGCCCCAGTGCGCTGATGCTTCAGACCTTTGGCCCGTTTCCTGCTGTGCAAATCTGTTCTTACCTTCACTCCATCAGCTCCAGACTCACTCACACACAGAGGAGTCCAGCTCTGAGCTCTGAACTACACCATTCTCAAACTGAGGTCAGCGCCCCACAGCAGTACGCCCCCAAACGCCACAGCGGGAGTGAAGGGGATCGATGGAGGGACGGGTTAATGACCAGCTCCCACAACACAAAAGGGCAAAGGCCGCAAACCAGAACAAAAATATAATACATTTAAATCATTTCATTCTCAAAAACATGTCCCAATAATACGGTAATATCTTGTTGAAGGACGTTATTTTGTGTTGCCGTGGAAACAAACCTTGTTCCAATCATTCAGCCATACGACACATCTCTCAATTGTTAAAGGTTCAACGTGTAACTTTTCTGTGGCTTAGAGCAGCAACGGTTAGAGAGATGATCTATTCCTGCTGAGACCAAATTCTGTTGTTGTGTCCTTAGGCAAGACACTTCACCCACCTTGCCTTGTATGAAAGTGGTGTGAGTGGTGAGTGTTGGTGGAAGTCAAAGGATTATTATTATTCTGGTAGAAAAATCGGCCCTTTGCTTGTCCCCATGGAGATGTTATTGGCTTGCATGTAATGTTCCACAGTATGGCATCAAACTCATCTATCGCCATGGAGACAAGCAGGTGGCGCTACCAAGGCCAAGTTACAGGATAGAGTTGAGGCAAGAGGCAACCCATTTTACAGTAAGTGCACGTGTTTTCAAGGTATATAATTGGATAAATGCAAAATGGGATTAACTTTAATGCCATACTATGGAATATTCCAGGGAAAACAATAACATCTCCATGGAGACAAGCAGGGGGTGGACGTTCCAGCAGGAAAGTCACATACAACATTTTCTGTCTCCATGCTTATCTCCATGGAGATGATGGTTTGAAAGGAATAGTCCACTTTTTAGCATTAAACTTATCTTGCATACATTCAATTACAGGTGTTTTTATTTCCTCAAAAATAGAGACTAGAAAGTTTCTGACCCTCCACTAGAAAAGTTCCATACTGCAGGTTTAAGTTGAAAATAACCCTTTATATTTATACATCTCACCTCAGTCTTGTATCTTGTTTTAAATGGGTCCCTCCTCCAGATTTCCATTCCTCCGTCTCTGCTCCGATCTCCAGGCTGCTCCCTGGACGCGCGTTACCCAGCTCCACCTCTCTCCAGTCCCACGCACAGCTCCAGGAAGCAGCCTCTGAGGAGCACATGAAAAGCAATAAGCTATACATTCAGATGTGAAGAAGTCAGAAAGTTTGAGTCAGTTTAAAGGCAGATTTATCAGCTGTAAGGAGACTCCAGTGGTCTCGTTTTCCTAACAAAATAACTGACTGTTTAAAAATGTATGTTGGCTCATCATTTCAATTAAATTCAAGTTTATTTATACTGTATAGCACCTTTAAAACAACTTCAAATGACCATTATGCTTCACATAAAAGTCAACAAAAACAGAAAAACAGATGTAAAGATAGCACAATTGTCGCAGCCCCTGTTGTGCCGTGTTTGTATTAATTATTGTTCTATTTTGAGGTGACCCGAATGCGCATCCAGCCGCCTATAAAAGGGACACCCATTGCTGCTCCTCTGGCTCGACTCCACCTGGTCACGCCATCAGCAGATTGCCACAACGCACTTTAACACTATTTACACATAATTATTATAACTTATTAATAAATGCTCCTGCAGAGAGCTTAAACTTTTGCCGTAGTCGTGTCTGCACCTTTCTCTGTTGCGTTCATAGAGCCGGGCCGTAACACAATACACAGAAAAACTACAATAAAACACATCTAAGAATGTAAAAATAGGTAATTTGAAGATCATTTAGGAAATCATCGTAAAGTGCTTGTATCCATGGGGGTGTTTAGACTTGAAATGTTCCACAGTATGGCATTAAACGTGTGCATCTTGTGTGTATACAATTACATGTCTATTGCTGGAATAATACTATGCATTCTTACTGTGAGCAGGGTCAGCTCTCCACAGATCTGACCTATAACTTGCCCTGATGGCATCTGCTCATCTACATGGAGAATAAGCCATACTGTGGAACATTACAGGGAAAGTAAAATCTCCATGGAGACAAGCAGGTGGCGGACCATAGCGTTCGGCTCCAGTCAAATGAAGCTCACACATTTAATTATGTACCAAACAGCTAAATAAAAACACCAGGATCATGTAGAACGGGTTAATACGAACATTTTAAGACTAAAATGACGAGGTTCACAGCAGCAGAGAGAGTGGGGCAAGAATTTTTCAATGTAAAGTCAACTGGAGCCAGAGTCGATGGAGCTGGAAGCGTGCCCATGCTCACTTCCTATCTGAAATGTGGATAGCGCGTTAGTTATATCCATATATATAGTCTCAGAGTACAATTACAGAGCAGCCAGTTAGTTAAACTCTGGACCAACTCCCCAAATGAAACAGCCTGAAAATCACATTAAAAACTTATTTCTTATTTCTATAGAACTTACACTTTCCTTCAGCCAATAAGAAGCTGAAATTTGTAGAGGAAAAATGTATTGTCTGTAAGGGCCCCCATGTGGCCTGATGTGGCAAAGCGAAAAGTAAAGTTGCTGACTTAACAAAAACATTTCTTGGGTTTAGTCACTCACAATAAAATCTCGTTTGGGAACACAACTAATGAGGACTTTTATTGGAAATGTTTGACAATGGGGAAGGAAATTTAAATAATATAAACTTTTGCTACATAATCATCATTTTTCTCAGATGCCCTGGGACAGACTAAATAAATGTTAGTTCCCACCCTACCAACGCTAATAACACACAAAACATTCATAACAACGCAAAGTATAAGCCCAAGATTGTGGAATATAAATGCAGTATAATAGTTGGAATATTATGCCATTTTCTGATGTTTCCTCATCAAAAACATACCTGGAGCTGTGTTTTGTTTCATTCACACATGACATTAAACACATCTACCTTACATTATTCAACAGGAGGTTTTACAGCTCAAAAATACCTAGAAAAAGCTGGCATTCTGACTGTGAGTGGGGCTGCATCTCCACAGATCTGACCTGTAATTTGGTCTGGTTTGGTTTTCATGATGATAAAAACTGAAACATTCTAGACAAAACAATAACATCTCCATGAAGAAAAGCATTTGACAGGCCCTCCACCAGAAAAATTACATAATGCACCTTTAACACACAAACCCTGCATATTTAGGCAGAGTTCTTTTCTCAAACAGAAAACACCGTTCCACCTCGTGATGTCATGTGAGAATACAGGAAGTGCTCCACTGTGTTTTTCACATTTTTAGGATAAAATCAAGGTAGGCTACAACACTTTCCCATCTGTATTAAATAATATTAATCAATTGATACTTTGCAGTGACATCAAGCTGGGGGTGTTCCATAATGCTAGAAGTGCATTGGTGGAATGTTCAGCAGTTTCCATGGTGACACAACGTGCACATTCCCAAACACACACACACAAAAGAAGTTTTAAGATCATCTGAAAACTCAAAAAAAATACAAAATGGATTTTCAGGAGCCCAGTACGAGTGAATATTATCCTGTTTAGGCTTTGGACAAAAATCTGAGACTGACTAACTGAAAAACCATTAGCTAATGCTAGCTAGCGACTGTAACCTTACGTGTGAGAGACTTGTTTAAACGCACAAATCATCTCACTCACTCACTCAGCTCTTTCTGATCAGATTACGTTACAAATAAAGCTCAGATTAAGTCTAATTTGAGTAACAGAGCTTCTGACAGAGCAGTGCTTTCAGTTAGCTTCAAGGAATGTTCATGGCATAAGCTGCAAAGTATCAATAGAGCAGAATACATGTTGTGTTTGCTTTTTGAACGCAGAAACCCAGAACATGAACTGTGCCCATTGTATTTTTTTGGCTCATCTTGTCTCACTTTGATCGTCTTGACAGCTGCTGGGGCTCATCTATTCGTCTGTAGGTAAATGTCATGATTATTTGTGCGGCGTCTGTTATCTCGTGTCTCAACAAAGCCAGAGTCGACTGATCCCAACTCCTCTGTCACTCTGCATCTGTCAGCGTTCATGTTCCCCTGTAATTATAATGTTGTTTTTCCCCTCCATCTCACCCCCTCCGCCCTGTGATTGACACTGTACATTACCATCAACAACACCAACCACCAAATGCATAAACCTCACCGCGCAGCTGCTGCTTTTTTTCCCCCTTGAGTTTGGGCTCGCAGGCTGGCCCTATCTCGCACTATGCCTGTTCTCTTGTCTGTTCCAATGAATAGTGATGAGGCCGTGATTGCTCGGGTTGCAGATATTGTTGTTTTGTACATGCAGGTTTGAGTGGCAGCGCTGCGCACGGCACGTCATCTGGTTTAATGTATGTGGAATGGGAGGTTAGAGTTTGACATGAGGGGAGATACAGCGACAATACAAGCTTTATATGACATGCAGATATAGAAATGCAGTACATTAAATGTACACAAATGTCTTCGCTAACACAAAGGGAAAGATACACATGATTTGAACTGGTCAAGTGCGTATGACAGGTTTTCGTGTTTTTCTCATTACCTCCGCCAAGGAGGTTATGTTTTCGCCCGAGTCTGTCTGTTTGTCTGTTTGTTTGTTTGTTTGTTTGTTAGTTAGCAAGATAACTCAAAAAGTTATGGACGGATCTTGATGAAATTTTCACTAAATGTTCTGAATGGTAAATCCAACAGATGATTAAATTTTGGTGATGATCCAGAAGAAATCCTGGATTCTGGATCACTTTGAAAATTTCGTTAGCATTGCGTTAAATGGGGCTTGGAGGAGGTCTGCGCTCTCTGAGTGCTTTTCTAGTTTTTAATAGTTTTACATGAATCAAGTGGCAGTTTGTGAAGAAAAGTTTTGACAGTTTAAGCGCTCATGTTGCGATATTTTCTGTTATAATATATTGTTGTAATGTTGTTTCCTCCTAACGAACATACCTGGAGTTTGGTTTTGTCTTCATGTCATTCACACATGTTTAACAGACAAATCCTGAAAAGAGTTCGTATCTCCAACAGCAAACACTCGGTTCCACTTTATGACGTCATGCGGTAAAACAGGAAGTGCTCTACTATGCTTCTAAACGCCATACACCTTCACTAGAATCTTTTGGTTGATTTTAACCCTGGAAAAGCCAAACTCTACTGAACAAAATGTAAAAGGTCAATGTTAATTGAAAACGACTCCTTCATGACATCACAAGGTGGGACAGAGCATTTTGAGCTAGGGAGATGTAGACAAATGAATTATAAAGAGTTACTCAAACATGTGTGAATGAAACAAAACACAACTCCGGGTGTGTTTTTGAGGTGGTAACAGGATTATAAAAGGCTAAAAACTCACAAGAGTCAATTTGGCGTAATACAGGAACTTCTAAACATTCACTTAAGAAAATAAACGTGCAAATGTGATTTTTATTTGTGAAATAATAACGTTGGAGTAAAATGGTTTAATGATTGCAAACCTGGAAGTAAGAGCTGTAAGCCTCGCTAATACTGAGTGGTGGTGGTCGTTCCTGCTTCATTTCACTGTTTGAATAAAGATGTTCTAAAGTTATGCACATACCCAAAGATTCATGCATGTAAATACTAGAGGGTTTATGGGAGTGTAATGTAGCCAGTCCATAACATGGAGCTAAACTTAAAGGTGCACTGTGTAACATTTCTTGTGGAGGGTTCGCCACCTACTTGTCTCCATGGAAATGTCGTTGCTTTGTTATGAATGTTCCACAGTATAGATTAAACCAATCAATCGAGAGAAACAAGCAGGTCACAGCTCTACGCTACATTACAGTTCAGATCTGTGGAGAGTCGCCTATTCACGGAAGGAATCATTGTATATTTGAGCAATTGAAAAACCTATAATGGATATGTTTAAAGTCATAACATGGAACATTCCAGGCAAAGCAATGACATCTCCATGGAGACAAGCAGAAAAGTTGCACAGTGCACGTTCAAGATAATATATATGTAAAAATGACAAACAAGTTGTAATTGAATTGTTTGAATTTGCACTTACCTCATGTGTCTGCCATCTTAGGTGTTCAGGCCAAAAGAGTCCCCAGGCAACTGGAGCACCTGATGAAGGTTCCGGGGCAGATATTGGTGTGCTCAGGAGGAGGGGTGCCCCAAAGTTTTAGTCCTTTAAAATGTACACTGCTAACTTAATAAAAAGATTTGTCTTAAGGATTTGTTTGGATAATATTGAACACTGTTTTTGCTAAGGCTAATTTTTTAAATATTTATCAACTTAGGGAAGGCAAGGCAAGTTCATTTGTATAGCACAATTTGTACACAAAGTAATTCAAAGTGCTTTACAGAATAAGAAATGCATTAAAATCACAATACAAACAAATCAAAACATAAATAATCATCATAAATTAAAAGAGAGAGAGAGACATTAAATGAAAGAGAATAGTGCAAAATTAAAACCTTTCAGTCATACACAGGTAAGCAGAACCGTTTTGAGCCTGGATTTAAACAGCGTCAGAGTAGAGGCCTGTCTCACATCTTCAGGAAGACTTTTGAATCTGAAACACTAACTCCCCGTGTTTAGTCCTGACTCTGGGCACCAGCAGGAGCACAGTCCCTGAGGTCCTCAGTGTGTGAGATGGTTCATGTGGCACTAACATGTCAGAGATGTACTTTGGTGCTAGGCCATGGAGAGACTTGTACACAAGCAGTTTAGTTGCTTTAAAATCTGTTCTCTGAGCCACAGGAACCAGTGCAGAGACCTGAGCACAGGACTTATGTGCTCGTACTTTGTCAGGTTTGAGTCAGGACCCAAGCTGCAGTGTTCTGGATGTACTGCAGCTGTCTCACAGCTCGTTTGGAGAGGCCAGTGAGAGGCCATTATAGTAGTCTAACCTACTGGAGACAAACGCATGGATAAGTCTCTCCGAGTCTGCTTTAGACAGTATACCTTTGATTTTTGCTATGTTTTTAGATGGTAAAAGGCTGCAGATTTTATTGATTTGATGTGGCTGTTAAAGTTCAAGTCTGAGTCTATTATTCCCCCTAGATTTCTAGCCTTATTTGAAGATTTTAGAGAGAGAGACTGGAGGAGACTGCTGACACTGTCTCTTTGTTTCTGTGGGCCAAAGACTATGACTTCTGTCTTGTCTGAGTTTAGCTGGAGAAAGTTGTTTTGCATCCACACACTGATCTGTTGGATGCAGTGGCAGAGTGAGTCCACTGGTCCATAGTCTCCTGCTGCCAGTGAGTCATAGATCTGAGTATCGTCTGCATAGTTGTGGTAGGACACATTATTGCTGTGTATTAACTGGCCTAACAGCAGCATGTAGAGATTGAACAAAGGATCGACCCCTGGGGCACCCCACAGGTCAGGGCTATGGGAGCTGAGACACAGTTTCCAGTTTCAACAAAATACTTCCTGTCTTCTAGACAGGACTTGAACCAGTTTAGTGCAGTACCAGAGATGCCCACCCAGTCCTCTAGTCTCTGTAAGAGGATCATGATCGACAGTGTCAAAAGCAGCACTCAGACTAATGTCCGAAAAGTACCTCCATTATTCTACCCAAACTGTGGTTGTACATATGCATCTTTTCTCTGTAAATATCATAATGAACCTGGAGGTTTGACTTGGGGCAATGGTGTCCAGAACATTCAAAACACTTGAAGTCACAGAGTTCAACAAATCATCAACATTAGAATATGAGACATTTCAAAGTTTCCATGAACAGTGCACCTGTGTTATCGTTTATGTGTTTCCTTTGAACAACTGTAGGACCAGCCGGCGGTTTGGGAATAACAGGTCAAAGAAGACACAGAAATGATCAGACAGAGCAACATCAACCACATTAACATTTGAAATATTTACACCCTTTGTAATGAGCAGGTCCAGAGTGTGCCTTACTGGTACGACATACATACCTGGAGTTCTGTTTTGTTTCATTGACACACAAATCCTGCATATTTAGGCTGTGTTCTTCTGTCATGTGGTAATACAGGAAGTGCTCCACTGTGTTTTTTAAACTCCATACACCTTCACTAGAATTGTTTGGATAATGATCTTTGGATAAGCTTTGGAACTGCCAGTTTCTGCTGAACTAAAGGTAAAAGTTAGCCGTTAACTTGAAAGCTTCATAGCATCACAAAGTGGAAAAGAGAATTTTTAGCCTTGGAGATGTAAACAGACTAATAAACCAGAATTAAACATGTGTGAATGAAACGAAACACAACTCCAGATATGTTTTTGATGAGGTAACACCATTGTAACATGGCTTAAACTTATAAGCGTCAATTTTGTGTAATATAGGGTCTTTAAAGGAGCACTATGTAACTTTTCTGCTTGTCTAATTCAAGATATTGCACATGCCATTAAAATGATCTATCCTTCATTTCACAGGTTTTGATTATCTTAGCGGAGATCTAAGTTTAATGCCATTCTGTGGAGCATTCAAACCAAAGCATCTCCATGGAGACCAGCAGTGAGCGAACGTACCAAGAGAAACATAACATCTTTAATTGTAGTGACAGTTTAAAATGTTAGTATCGCATGGACCCAACCCAAGTCTTCTGACAGTAATGCATTATCTGTACTTACCAAATGAGCTGTCCCTTTAAGTTCTTGGTTAGCAGAGATATCACAGAGAGGAGAGGAAATGAGCAGGAGACAGTCGGGACAAATGAGGGTTTTACCGAGATAAGACCAAACAAAATGGCGTCCCAAGGAGAGGAGCGTTTGCTGACTCACTCTTTGCTCCCGGATTAATCATCAAATATGGAGGAATAACTGAGAGATCACATTGTGTTACATAAGCCGGGAACAGCCAGCGGCCAAGGACACAGCACTACAACTTCCTGCTGCTCTGCATTTCTCTATAAAAATCTGTCATTGATTTGTCCTCAGTCTATTTGTTCCACCTTGTGATGTCATGAAGCCGTACTTTTCAAGTTGACAGCTATCTTTTTGGCAATTTCAGAGCTCAAAATTATCCAAATGATTCAGGTGAAGGTGTATGGAGTTTAAAAACACAATGGAGCATGTGCGAATGAAACAAAACACAACTCCAGGTATGTTTGTGATGAGTAAACAACATTATAATAGACCAGAATACAGCGTAATATGGGCACTGTGTAACTTTTCTGATGGAAGGTTCTCTGCTTGTCTCCATGGAGATGCTATTCCTGAAATGTCAAGTAGTATGGCATTAAACATCCGTCTCTATGGGGTCAAGCCAGTGACGCTACAAGGCCAAGTTACAAGTAAGATCTGTGGATAAGTGAAACTCTGACTAAGAATGCATCTTTTTCAAGACAATCATTGTAATTAAATAATGCAAGTTATCCAAGTTTAATGAAATACTGTGGAACATTTCAGGCATGCAATAGCTTCTCAGAACTTCATAAATACAACCAACACAACAGGTGATGGACAATCCCCCCAAAAGGTTACACAGTGCACCTTTAAAGCATGTCAGGACGTTATATACAGGGAAATCGTCGGTATGAACAAAGGAGGCTAGAGTTTTATTAGTTGGAGCATTTTGATATTGTGATTGCTGCCACTGTAAAAGGTACTTAAGTGAAGTACAGATACTTTTACTTTGTTATGTTCCACAATGGTATTCTGTCAATAAATACAATTCCAAAGTCTTCTCCAACACCAAAATTTCCTCACATTTACCGAACCATCCTCTAGTCTGACTGCAAACAAAACTTGTCTCTGAGCAAACTTTTTATTCCTCTTTGAATGGAACTGAAGCTGTAAAAAGTGCCCTGAAGCCTGTGCATGCAGAGAGGCAACAAAAGACAGCGTTTTTTTCAGCATCTCGATGTCAGAAACAAACAAAAGGAGCACAAATCTGGGAGATCTCAGCCGGAGCCTCGTAAATACAGTGAGCGGAGATGGGTTCGGGGCTGTTTTTCCCCGGAGAACGCCACGATTTATGAGCGTCATGAAGAGGAGTGCGAGACAGCGATAGTAAAAGGGTTATCGTCCCATAATGAAGTCACTCCAAATCCAGATGACACAAAAACAACCGCCACAGCGCTCAGATGTGGCCTCAGATATATGGATCACTATAGAGCGCAGGGGAGAAAATGGACTGCGCTGCTCTGATATTACAGTAGTGAGGACAGGGTTTGGTGAAGAGGAGAGTGGACAATATGAACCAAAATAAAGATCTTGATCATTTTGTTCAGCTAGAAAAGAGGGAAGCAACCATGAATCAGATGTTAAGGTTAACTAAAAATTGTAATGTATTAACTGACAAAATAGGTGATAAAAATAATAACAAACAATATGAAATGTCCCAAATTTGGGCTAATGTTTTTCTACAAAATAAAAGATAATATTTTACGGGAAAGCGCAGCAAGACTGTTCATTTTAAGGAATATTAATGCAATGTTCTTGAGACCCTTTCAGACCCTGATCAGAGTTTTGTTGAATCAATTCTTGTAATTTATATTGTCTGTTGGTTTGGGGCCTTCTCTGTGTCCAATACAAATCATGTGGCTCAGTTGGTCAAAGTAAAGGTAAAATTCTAGGCTTACAGCAGTCCTGGCTGCTAGATGACATCTTCAACAGAATGGTGATTTCCAAGGTCCAACAAATAATGAAAAGCAGCCCTGAGCACCAGATCTTTGAGGAGTTGAACCTCCTCCCTTCTGGACAGAGAATGCCCTGGATCAGGACTCAGAGCTTGGACTTCCATAACCAGGATGAATATTCTGTTAGAGCTTGGATCAGTCGTGATGAAATATGGTTACATTTCCTGTTCTTTGTTGCCTATTTTTAAAAGGGAAAGTATTTCTGTATTTACGATCTTAAGATATGATTAACTGCAGTGTATTGTATTGTATTGTTTTGTATTGTATTGTATTGTATTGTATTGTATTGTACATCCGCTGTATGTCTGACACTGCTGCAATCAATCTGCATCAATTTAACTTTGGAGCAATAATAAAGTTGAAAGTTGAAAGGAATTAATTAACAAAAAATTCAAAAGAAAACTAATAAACAATTCAAGCTTAACTAAATTGATTAAAAACAATTTTAAATTATACAAAGTTTGTAAAAAATAACAAAGTATGTTAATGTAAAATTGCAAAATCACTGCAGCTAGCTAAGTAACACCAAAAGAGACTAAACGGGTGGCGAGCTGACAACAGAATGATCCATATGAGCCCTATCACAAACTCCCAGGATTGTTGGATTGGGAAGGTGCCGGTCCAATGCAGCGCAGGGACAACAGCCAATCAGAGCCCGGCGTAAATTGAAGAAAATCCGGATCAAAGGCTCAAGAGAATTTGCATACACAAAGAAAACCACAGAGGACACGATAATGACGATATAATCACAGTCCATCAGAAGTGTTACATGTGCCTGTGTTGTATCTGGTTTTGTTTCAGTAGTGCTTCAATCTTCTCTTCACTTGTCCACAATTTCTACTTTGCAGCAGACATCATCAACATTCCCTGGTCGTGTGATGCTAACTGTAGGCACTATAACACAATCTGACCATAAAAATGACTTAGCTAAAACTACAACCATAGACTGTATAAAAAAGTGGACTAAGCAAGTGTGGCGTCACCCACAGCGTTTATCTTCAGTCAAATGAAACTCCTGATGCTAACAGTTACAGGAGCGAATATGGAGCCAGGCTGCATATTTGGAAATCCGACCGCACGTATCATAGCAACCACAAGAGCCAATCATAATTGAGGCTGTTAAATGTGCCAGCCTTCTCACCGGAAAGTGGGAAGGGGTCTTACTTAGCAACGAAACGCACTAGCTGTCAATCAAACCTGTTGCTAACGCTAGCGGGAGTGACCTCGGGGAATGAAGGCATCTGATTGGTCCGTTATTTATGTTCATATCTTGATTTAGGGACAAAATAGCAAAATGAAAAATTCAGGATCATGTAGAGCGGATTAATACGAACATTTTAAGACCAAAATGATGCAGCTCACAGACGAGGCAGTTAGAGAGAGGAGCGACAAGATCCCAATGTAAGTCAATGGGAGCCAGGGTCACAAGGAGCCGGAAGAGCCGTTTGGCGAACTTCCTATTTGGAACACGGTGACTAACGCGTTAGCCATGTCCATTCATATATACGGTCTATGACTACAACAGGTGAACTGTTTTGTGCCCCTCTCAAATAACAGTCACAGTGCAGTCTAATGCATTAGGCAAGAGTTTTTAGTTAGTCACTCTCACCTTTTTGTTTAAAATCAAACACTTAAACAGGACCATGAACTCTTGTATACGGTCAAGTTTTCAGACTACTAAAAAAAGTTATTTTTGCACTCTAGGCCAGATTTCTAATGCCCTCTTTGCCCCCATCCGCAGCAGTGCATACTGTATTAGAATACCGGGTTCATTTGCCAAGACCTTTGTAAGTATTAGTCCAAGAATCTATCAGTCAAACAAATTTAATTTATATAGTGCTTTACAACAGCAGAAACTGAACCAAAGTACTTTCCATAAGTGCATTAAAATAGCCCCAAAACAAGTCAAAGTCATTTACAAAGCAACAATAAAAATATAATAGCACTACTGCTGTGTCAAAAGCAACTGTAAACAAATATGTCTTTAGCTGAGCTTTGAACAGTAGTGACTGTAACTCCAGGGGCAAAGATTTGAAAAGGCAAAGACCACAGCAAATAAACGGTTCCTGGAGAGAATTCTAAATTGATTTTTTTTTTTTTTTAAGCAGGTCTGAAAGCAGGCAGTTCTTCAAACAAATGTATCTTTTCCAAACATAATTTTATTCCTAATGAATAACGATAATGTGTTTGAGAGTGTGACAGTACTAAAGTTTGGCCACAAAAGGTTAATTTTGACAATATTAAATTACTTGAAAATTATACTACTGCTTGAGTAATTTCTTGTAATTTCTTTGTACTTTTATCTAAAATGATAGTAACTTTCTGAAGGTGGAAATTCAACTGCCTGATTCTATGGAAATAGAAAGTTAAAACATTTGAATATTCTCCATAGAGATAAATCAGTTTTATACCATACTGTTTGACATTATAGCAAAAGGAAGAACATTTCCATGGAAACAAGCAGTAGGGTGGCCTAATTCAGGCCAAATACAAGTCAGGTTTGTGGAGATGCAAGCCTGCTCACAGGATGCATGCTTTTCTATGTTATTCAGTGCAATAAAAACATTCAGAATGGAAAACTACTAAAATTAAAGCATTAATTTTAGTTACGTTTTGCATACTTGCATACTAAAAGTTTATTCTATGGCTTCTATGGCATCACCTGCTTGTTTCTATGGATATGTCATTGCTCTGCCTGGAATATTCCACAGTATGACATTAAACAGCTATACCTTAAATTTATTAAATTACACGTAGCTATACTGCCTAAAAATACCTAGAAAAACAAGCATTCTGGGGTTACCTCTCCACTTATCTGACCTGTTTGGTCCATGAAGACAGAAAGGTTTAATACTGTGAAACATTCCAGACAAAGCAATAACAGCTCCATGGAGAAAAGCATTTGAGAGACCCTCTACCAGAAAATTTACCTTTAAGTAATATTCATTTGAAGTACTAGTGTTACAGGCTCATTGACCTGTTCATATTCAAAGGAAACAGAAAGCAAACATGGAGAGTGTGTTTCGCGGCGGCCATGTGTGATTAAGCCGCACTCGAGTGGAAAATGTTTTTACAGAAGTGAGAGGCTAATCCCTGCACTGTCAGGCTGATTCTGTCCTTTTCAAAATCACATAATAAAGCTAAAGAAAATATGTTTAATCCTATTATGTTCATTACAGAGTTAAAGCTACCTTATATTAGTCAAGAAAAGAGGACGGTCAACATAAAAACAAAGTTTGGTAGATCAAATCCCCCCATTTCCAGTTCATAACTTTGAAAAGTGATGAATAAACAATAATACCATATTGTGCTTTAAACTGAGCATCCGGACAGATTATCACTGTAGTTTTTCATATCTAAAAAAGAAAAGGTAAAGGAAGGAGAGGGTCAGAAAAGTATTTTAAAGGTTGTATATTATGCAAAATTGACTCTTGTGATCTTTAACATGTTATAATGGCATTATGTCCTCAAAAACATACCTAGTGTCAAAACCAGACCACAAAATTCAAAAAGAAGTACCATAAAGTGAAATTACTTTGTCACAGTAGCTCAACAAATAAAATGAAACAGCTACAGGGTTTATGCACACTTATCCTGGTTTAATCTATTTCAGTCTGAATATAGACTTGGTTTGGTCCTGCTCTAGTCCTGGTTTAGTTCTGATCTAGTCTAGATTTAGTTCAGGGTTTAGCCCATTGACTGTATATATAAATGGACATAGCTATCCTACTATCTGCAATGTTCCAAATGGAAAGTGAACATGGGCACGCTTCCAGCTCCACCCACTCTGCCTCCAGTTCACTTTCTATTGAAAAACCATCACACCTCACTTGAAATATTTGTATTAACTAGCTCTACACAATCCTGGTGTTTTTATTTCACGATTTTGTCAATAAATCAAGATATGAACATTAATAACAGTCCTTCTTCAGCCTTCTTTCTACGTAGTTGCTTCTGCTAATGTTAGCAACAGGCTGCTAAACCAGCGGTGCAAGCTGGAAGGGGCTTTACCTTCAACAGCCTCACTCCAGATTGGCTCTTTGGTTGCTATGATACTCACGGTCGAATTTCCAAATATGGAACTCTGCTCCAAATTCGCTCCTATAACTGCAAGCCTCGATGAGCTTCATTTGACTGGAGCAGAACGCTATGGGTGACATCACAGTCCCTGAGTCCACTTTTTACAGTCTAGTCAGTTTAAAGCCCCCCTTAAGAACATAAGAGAATAATAATAAACATAATTGAATAAGTAAACAAAATTACATGGTTATATTCATAAAAGGGACCCAGGCACTTTAGTTTATTGCAGATTTGATATAATTTATAATGTTATTGACTTAGTGAAAGAGCCTGTCAGCCTTATCAGGGACATTTGGGTCACTCTTTCATTGTGTTGTCCATTAAGTCCCTGTCTCCCAAACAGACAGAACATCCCTTTCAGCTCGTCCTCTCTTCTCCCTCCTCTTCCTCTCTCATTTTCATCGTCTGTCTCCGTGGTGACAGGGGTGCCACCGATGCAAATTGAAGCCTGTTTTGGTAAATCGCTTCTGTTTTGTTTGCATTTTTTGAATATTTATTTTGTCACTTGCAAAGGACTAATGCGATTCTGTGAACTCAATTAGTGTCAGTGCAGGGTTCAGACGCAGCAGTGGAAATATGCAGAAGCCCACGGGAGGAGATGGGAGGGTTTATGTGACAGACAGAGGCAAAAACAAACAAAACACGCACAGAAGGGAGTTTAAAGGCACTGCACCAGATTTATAAAACCTGAAAAACAGAACTATTTAATTTTAAAGTTCCTATATTACAGAAAATTGACTCTTCTGAGCTCTAAGCCATGTTAAAATGTTGTTACTTCATAAAAACACATCCTCGGAGTGTTTTGTTTTATTCATGTTTGAGTAACCCTTTATTATTAGTCTGTTTACATCTCCAAAGCTCAAAATGCTTTGTTCCACTTTGTGACATCATGAAGCGGTAGTTTTCAAGTTCACAGATACCTTTTACTTTTAGTTCAGCAGAAGTTGGCAATTCAAGGGCTGAAATTATCCAAAAGATTCTAGTGAAGGTGTACGGAGTGTAAAAACACAGTGGAGCATTATCACATGACATCACAAGGTGGAACAAAGTGTTTTCTGAGAGAAGAGCCTAAATATGCAGAATGAAACAAAACACAACTCCAGGTCTGTGTATCAGAAAATAGTGTAATAGAGGCTCTTTAACTGTTTGCAATGACCTAAAGTTTCCTCACTATTCCTATGCTTAAAAGTCCCATATTACATAATTTTCTGATCTATTTTGCTTGTCTCCATGGTGATAGATATGTTATATGATATGATATGTTTTTTTATATGCCATAGTATGGAACATAAAAACACAGGAAAGTTACAAAAAATAAAAAAAAAATAATAATACTGGTAAAGCCCTCCAGTAAGCTGAAGAAAAACGTGTGTTATTATAACTTAAACTACTTAAACTTCTACCCCGCAAACTACACATTAGCTTTTACTGCATGTGAACAGGTATGGAAGCCCAAAAGGGACATTACATACACTATCTAAGAAAGTCAAGTCACGTTGCTATATTTTTAAAATCCATTTCTGTATTGCTGTACAAATGATACTGTTGATGTACTCTGAAGTTATTCCACTCTGAAATATATTTGTCTCTGTGGTCCTCTGGCAAGAGCTGAAATGTCTGAGTTTATGTGTCTGTGTTGTAATTTAGTTTAATGTTGTTTACCTGAGGAAGCTTTGAATGTCTGACACAAGATGGAAGACAAGAATGATAGAAGACTTGCAAATGTCTCCAGGAATTAAAAATATACTTTGTTATTTGGTTCAGAGCAGGTTTGTCTTCATGATGTAGTTTTTTTTTGTAAGTTTCCGAGGGTCCCCACAGCCCCATACCTCCACACGCCCACCCCTCTCTCTTTCTCTCCTCCTTTATGATTCTTCTTCTCGGGGTTTACAACTGCACAGGGCCCAGACCAGAAGCTCATGGATCAGGTATCATTAAGGATATGTCAGTGTAGCTGCTGGCTCTGATTTTGTAATGAATATGGATTGGCAAAACAGACAGGATAGACACAATAATTTAGACTTTAGACTAGACTAGACTTTAGATGTGCCACTGGCAGGTGACCAAGTTACAGGTCAGATCTGTGAAGCTGCAGACTGCTTGTATCTGCGATCTTGTCCTTTCGGTCATTCCCCAAAGCTCATGACCATAGGTGAGGAACGTAGATTAACCAGCAAATCAAGAGCTTTGCCTTTCCACAACTGTCTGATACAGTGAACGCATCACTGTAGATGATGCACTGATCCGCTTGTCAATCTCACACTCCATCCTCCCCTCACTCGTGACCAAGGCCCTGAGATACTTGAACTCCTCCACCTGAGGCAGGGACACTCAGCACCTTTTTTCCAGTCAAGAATCATGGCCTCAGATATGGAGGCTATGGTTTTCAGCTGGAAACTGCCCAGCTCGGTCACACAGGAGGAGTTCGGTGTAGAGCCGCTGCTCCTCCACACCGAGAGGAGCAGCCGAAGCAGCTCGGGCATCTGCTCCAGATGCCTCCTGGACTCCTCCTTGGAGAAGCATTCCGGGCACGTCCCATCAGAAGGAGGCTCCGGGAAAGACCCAACATCTTTGGGCCCCCACGGAGGAGCTGGAGGAAGGATAAGGGAAATTCGGAAGTCCCTGCTTAGACTGTTGCCCCCTGCGATCTGGCTCTGGATAAGTGGAGGGATGAAAAAATGGAAGAAAGATCTGTTTAATGTAACATTGTGTGACATTCTAGGCAAAGCAATAATATCGCCACGAAAATGGTATGGCAAATTTAGCAAATAAAAACACCTGATATTGCACAAATGCATGAAAAATCAGTTTAGTGCAATATTGTGGAGTATTCTAAATAAAGCAATAACATCTCCATGGAGACAAGCAGGTGGCAAACAAATAACCAGAAAAGTTGCATAGTGCACCTTTAAGTTAAAAGTATACTTAGCGTTTGTTGACTCCTGTGTTGACTAAAGTTGGTCTGTTAAACTATTACAACTTTCCCTTTTAAACTCAAGTCAAACACTGTGTCTCTGAGGGAGGCTCTGGACTCACCCCCCGATCAAAGTCCGGACCAAACCAAACATTTTCTCTGCTTTTTCCGCCTCTGAACTTCCATTTGGAGGCTAATTATCCCTGTGAGCGTCATTGATCCAAAACACGGGGGTCCAATGTTTAACAGGCACAAAAGAGATGGGTCAGAGGGGGAGAGGCGGACCACAACAGCCCACAAACACATGTCCGCTGTGATGGAGGTTTAAAGACAAAATGGAGGTGGTTAGCCATAGCGACCTTGTGCTAATTAGCGCACAGCGTGAAGTCGATGAGCACTTGTGTTTGGAAAGCATTATTCACTAACAAACAGCGATAGTGGGGGTTTAACAATAAGTAAAGACCTGAGAGTTTGTGATGAAGTGATTTGAAGAACGGCGTTTGAAAACAGGTCTAAATAAACACTAATTAAGTGTTTTCAGTGTTTATAGCATGATAGCTAAAATTTCCTGAATTGAGTAGACTTATAATGATCTTATTCCACTGGCAGAATCTGTACAACAATGCACTGGATTTGTCAAGTCATTTCATGAATTTTCTTAATTTGAATGTGCACTATGTAACTTTTCTGATGGAGGGTTTGTGACCTACTTGTCTCCATGCAGATGTTATTGCTTTGCCTGGATTGTTCCACAGTATGGCATTAAAGAACACATATTGTGCTTGAGAATGCCATATAGTTATAATCACCCGTGGATCATTATGTTATAATTTGGAGATTTTAAATTGCAATTTTCATCTAAAACAACTGTCACAGAAAACATCATCACAACAAAGAGTGATGACATTGATATTCATCTAAAACACCTCTGATGAATAGCGGCAGATCAAGCTAGCGAGCAGCAGATTTTTTTTCTTACATGTCTCACCCGTGGCGGTGAAATATGTTTGGCAATATGGCGTCTTGACAATAAGTGATTATTGATTGCTCAAACGTGCACAAATCATGAGAAGGGAAAATAACTACAACATGGTTAAAAGTCGTTTGCAGGTCTGCTTTAAATGATTTGGCGCCACCAGGACCAGGTCAGCTCTGTGGAAAGGCGAGCCGACTCGCGGTAAGCATGCATGTCTTTCAGTGTTTTTTGTCCCACAAATAAATAAGTATAACTTTAATGCCACTAATTTTGTTGAACATTCCAGAATAAAACAACAGCACAACCTTGGAAACAAGCAGTTATAAAAGTTATATTTTTAACATTTTATTTGTTGCTATTAACTTTGCATAGTATTGTTGTAAATCAGGAAACAATAACTTCTTTTTTTTTTGCTTTATTAACAAAAATGCCAAACATATTAAACCTGCTTAAATGTACTGTACAATGTGTAACTTTTCTGGTGTTGGGTCCATCACCTGTTTGTTTCATTTCTCTGCCTGGAATGTTCCACAGTATGATATTAAACAGATCTACTTTATATTTATTCAATTATAGGTGGTTTTATACCTCAAAAATACCTAGAAAAACAGGCATGACTGTGAGAGGGGTTGGCACTCCACAGATCGGACCTGTAACTTGCTCTGGTTTGGTCTCCATGAAGATAGAAAGGTTTAATACCATATTGTGAATCATTCCAGCAAAGCAATAACATCTCCATGGAGAAAAGCATTTGAGAGACCCTCCACCATACCATGTACCTGAAATACACAATACAACATACAAAGTTCTGTGTAAAATGTTTGAAAGTTCCTTAAAGTGAAATGTACTGCAGACACTAGTGTACACAGTGTCTTTGATATTTCTATTATAATCTCAGGACAGATCATGTGACCCACCTCCTGCGGTCCTCACTCCGGGGACCCTCGTTCTCATTCACGCTCCGCAGATGAACCCCACACAGGAGCACAGGGTGTTCAGATATCTGCATGTGCATAATGGTGTGTGAAGGGCTTGTTTCTGCTGATAATAGAACACAAACTTTTACCGAGGTCAAACTTCAACTGCAATAAACACACCACTCTAGAGTTTAGTCATATTGGGAGGAAGAGACAGGGGAGCTGACAGGAACAGACAGGTACAGGCAGGTGCAGAGGGTCAGATGGAGCAGAGGAACAGAGGAGAGGGTCAGATGGAACAGATGATGAAGAGGAGAGGGTCAGATGGAGAGGAGGAGCAGTAGAGAAGGTCAGATGGAGCAGAGGAGAGGGTCAGATGGAGAGGAGGAGCAGTAGAGAAGGTCAGATGGAGCAGAGGAGAGGGTCAGATGGAGCAGAGGAGAGGGTCAGATGGAGAGGAGGATGGAGAGAGGATGAGACAGTTAATATTCTTGTCGTATTAAGTCGTGTATTAAGTCGTGTAGCTTTAGTTCAGTTCATCCTGGCTCCGAGCATGTTTTGTATTTTCATAATGACTGTCGTGGCACAGTTTTGGTAAAAGAACGTGACAAATTGGACGTGTGAGATTGGATCCAGTGGTCTCTGAAAGTGAAAACAAAGACGTGCAAATAAACAAACAGCAGGAGGGACTAGAGCACAATCAGATCACACACACAGGGCTGTCTCTGAGGGAAGACATCAGCATTATCTGCAACTATTGATGATTTTAATCATCAATCAGGGAGCGTGTTAGGATGAGAGAAATAAATCACAAAGAAACATTTGGTTAGAATTGTTGTGGTTTGTCAAAATGCATTTATTGTTTGTCAAACCCTGATATCTGTGTATGTAGGAACTTAACTGTTAGATTTGAAAAAGTGAAAAAGCTTTGAAAAAAAGTATGAAAATTAATGAATAGAAATTAAATGAAGTAAAACATAGCAAAAATTTGTACCAGTCCAGTTTAGATTTAATGCTCTGTCTTTTTTCCCCCTATACTCTTGCTGTTGTATTTATTTAGCCTACATTTATAGGTATGTGGACATTTTATTTCAAGTCTCATCTTTGTCCCCAGATACAAGGTACATGTTCATAAAGCTTTACTAATAACAATTCTAATGCTGATTTATTCTTAATTACACAAACACTGGGCACCATGTCCCATTCATTTATGTTATAATTTGGTGTTTTAGGTCTCAAGATAGTTATCCGATCAGAAAGCAGAATGAACCTCGTGTGAGATTGTTTTAATCCAGCTGATTGCACTAAATCCTCACTACTGGAGGTCTGGAGTTTTCACATGAGACCTGTCCATATACTAAGAATGAGAAAAATGATATGTGTACTCTATCTGCAGTTTAAAGCAATAACAGCCCAGGTTCAGTTGTGATTGTAGTACTTTTTAAACAGGAAGAGTGCAGGCTTCATTCTCTCCCTTTAACCAGCGGAGTCCCACTGAGATACGTAATACAGAAGAGAATTTGTTTTGGACACGTCTCAGAATAATGTGTGGAGTAGATTCTATTAAAAACCGCTGCCCCAGAACTCACACCTACATAAGCAGCACAAGGTGGACATGTCGTAACTATCTGACTAGTTTTAAACGCACTTTCAGGCCTTAACATAATGCTGTGAGCTGGTGGCGATAAGAGACAACATATTTCTTACCGTTCCTCCCTGAATGAATCAATAATCCATGTGTGAGCGTTTAGGAGCTCCACAGAGGCCCCTGCGCCTTCTGACGGTGTGAGTGTTGAGTGGGAGCAGCTGGGGTCAGTCCTGGCTCCGTTCTGTTATCTCCACTGAACCGAAGACGCCTCAGATCAGAGTGTCCCCTCAGTAAACAGCGCAGAGCACAGAGGGGGCGCTTGGTTCTCACTCAGGGGCAGCTCCACCTGGTGAACGGGTGGTTAGTGTCTGGATCATTACATCTGTCAGCAGAGGCAAAAATTCAAATAAGATAAAATGTTAACGACACTTGAGGTTATAAACATTCAAATTGAGTAAGAAAATGTTAATTTGATTTAATTTTACTAACATGCATTTGAAGAATAATTTATGAACTTTATAACTCAAATTAGAAGCTATCGTTTGGCATTTTTAACTGCCAATTTAATTGCTTTTCGTGTAGATTGTGAGTCACTGCTTACTTAATTAAAATAGCCATTTTAGTTTACACATTTATCAAGACTCAAATGTACTTATAATGTTTCCTCATAAAACTTGCTGTTCATGTGCTTACTCTGAACAGCTGGAGAACGTGTCTGGGGAGGTGGAGGGCCAGTCTTCTTTCCACAGTATATTACAGAATTTACGGCATGGAAACTGGGATTGAGCAAAGAAGAAGAATAAAAAAAATAAATAAAATAAAACTTAAAAAAAATATTCATTTGAGGCCATTATTTTCATAAAACCAACTCTTCTTCTACTTTAATAGAGAAATAATACAATAATCAATAAACAGTCAGCTGATACTTTGATGTCATCAACATTTCCTGCGTGTGTGATGCTAACTGAAGGCTCTGCTCTGTCTGAGGTTTTGTTAGACTTTAATCTGAGCTTTATTTAAACACAACCTGACCAGAAAGAACTGACTTCATTGAAACTAGAACAGGGGAGATGATTTGTGCTGTTAAACAAGTCTCTTACGCATAATATTACATTCACAAGCTAGTTAGCCAACAGTTTTTCAGTTTTGTCACTTTCAACGTTTTGTTGAAAATCAAACTCCTAAACAGGACAATGAACGCTCGTATTGGTCACAGACTCCTAAAGATGTGATGTTTAAAGCCATTTTGCATTTTTCTTTTATCTTAAAACTATCTGACTGTGTTTGCTAATGTGCGCATTGTGTCACCATGGAAACTCCAACACGTTCCACCATTAGATATGCATGTAGAACACCCCCAGCATAATGTCACTGCATAGAATCAATAGTCTTGCGATACACCAGGTTTTACCACTTAAAAGAAAAGTGAAGATGGGCATGTTTGAGTATTTTGTCCGTAAAATCTTCAAGTGTCTAGTCAAGTGTCAAAAAACATTATAAATAAGAACAGCGAGACAGGCCAAAGTTTAAAAATATCCACTTTTTTAATGAGAGTCAACAGGAGCCAGCCCCCCTCCTGAGAATGGACTGCCCCAACAACAGGACCACTGTCAAATAAGGGAATTAAATAACAATGCTTTAGTTCTGTTCAAATCTGAAGATGGGTTTTGCACACAGAAAAAAATAAAAATGTTAAATATAACATGTCCGATTTAATTTAATATCATGTAAATACTATGAGAGATGTGCTTCTTGTTGCGAGTGCATCGCCATAAGGCACAGGCTTAGTTCCCTCCTTGAGAAAAAATAAATAAAATAAAATATTGTTTATAATATTTCTATTTTAGCTGTTTTGTTTTGATTATTTAAAAAAGTCCAAGTGCAATGGCTCATCAGGGGCAGTTGCGTGTTGATTAAAGTTGGCTGACAGTTTGAGATTTTCCCTTAAACAAATGAAAAGAATCAAATGAAATGACACAAAAATTCACACTCAAAACTTAAACAAAGAAATTATAACTGTAAAGCTTTACAAATGTTCAACCCAAAACAAGCAGTGGTTATGTGTTATTTTATGACACTGAAATGAAATAATGCAGCTGCGTCAAGATCCATCGACAGGATTTTAGCCTTAAAAACCGCAAAGTTTAATGCCACACTATGGAACATTCCAGGCAGAGCAGTAACACCTCCATGAAGACGGGTTTTCCACCAGAACAAAATGACATATGGCCGCTTTAATAGACTTATACTGAACATGTGAAGAAAGGGACAATAAAATAAAAAAAAATAAAATAAAATAAAACTCTGTCAGCTTCATTTGACTGGAGCCGAACACTGCATACTTTATACAGTCTGTGATTATAACGTTAATTCTTCAAAAACATGCCTGAAGAGGGTTTTCTGACTCATATGTGCATGTTTGAGTGATTTTGCCCATAGAAGTGTACTACCCCCTATTTAATGAACTGCACAGAGAAAAAAAGAACGTGAAGAAGTGTGGTGCAGTGGTCATCTCTCTCGCCTCACAATAAGAAGGTCCAAGGTTCAGTTCCCAAAACAAGATCCCTGTTCAGTTTTCCTGTGTCTCCTCAACAACAAACAACAGGGACCCCAAAACTCTCACTCAGGACACTTTACGGTGGTACCATAGACTGTATATAAGCGTCACCCTAAATGTCGCCCCTCTTTCTGTAACTGCTGCAGTGAGCCTCGTCATTTTGCCCTTAAAATGTTCATATTAGCCCGCTCTATATGATCCTGCCGTTTTTTATTTTGTTATTTTGTCTGCAAATAAATTCCTAATCTTAAACTCGCTCCTATAACTGCTGGCCTCGTGAGCTTGAATTGATTGGAGCAGAACACTATGGGCGTTCGACTCCAATCAAGTGAAGTGGACTAAAGGAGTTCACAGACCTTTTATACAGTCTATGAGTGGTACATTAAATCTGAAAACATGTTATAAAGGTTAAATGGACAAAGAGCTGTGAATGTACCAGTTCACTTTTGATGTAAAGTTGTATTTTTCAACTCTGACTGGACTCAAATGCCGAAGTCTTCTTAATACCGTCTTTCGTTGATGTATGAAAAAAAGGATTCACATTTTAAACCTGATCATAAACTCACAAACAGATAAAGAGATACTGACTCCAACCACATGGGGTCAGTCAAGGGAGGCAAGAACAAAAGCAGCAATGGATTTAAAATAGCCAACGTCAACAAAAGTGCCCTGATTGTGCTCTTGAGAAGCAGAAAAAAAATCAAGATGGTTATAAAGTTCACCCTAATGCCGATGTGATGTCAGTATTTCAAAATAAATCATATAATTGTTAAAAGCAGTCAAAACTTTCAAAATAAAATATATTCTCTTTTTGAAGAAACACAACATTCAAAGCAAGCTTACACACAATGGTATTTCCAAAGTAGGACAATTCGTTTTTTGATTTTGATTACCAATTGAAAATCTACCGGTGGTACCTGAAAGTTGTAAATATCGAGAATAATAATGAGAATAAAAATGTATCTTTTAATCTTTTTCACCAAAATGTGAAAATTTTATGAGAAAACCCTTTTAACCTTCAGATACTTTAAAAAAAAAATCGCCATTTTGCATATCATAAATCAAATGTATTAACAACCACACACGTCAATAAATAAATGCTTTGAACTTTTCACACAAACAATTTCTCCTTATAAAATCGCCTTTAAAAACAAAAATAAAAGTTTAAAATCAGTTGGGATGGGCGTAGGTTTTGAGGGGGACGACTAGCTCCAGTGATCCGCCGTAAAGAAATCTGTCAGGGTGAGATCTGTTCCAGTTTTTTCAGTTGAATTGTGAATTGTTGTTCAAATCTGTAAAAGTGAAGAAGTGTCCAACAGGAAAAGGTGTGTTTGAGTAAATTTAGAAACGTACAAAGTCCTTTCGTGATTCTCAAAGTGTGTTTCTGTTACCGCAGTTATGGGTTGAGAGAATGGTGCGTTCACAGCAAACTTGAAGTGTAGAAATTGTCTTTAAAATATTTGGAGCAAACAAAATGTACATTAAAATGAAGGTTAACTGTAACTTATATCTTATTTTAGCTTATTTTTAGCTTTTAGCTTATTTTCCATACCTATTTTTCATTCGACTGAAAACATTAAAGGTACATTGTGCAGCTTTTCTGCTGGAAGGTCCATCAAATGCTTTTTTTCCATTGCTTTGTCTGGAATGTTTCACAGTATGGCATTAAACCTTTCTATCTTCATGGAGAGCAAACCAGACCATGTTACAAGTCAGCTCTGTGGATTGGCGACCCCGCTCAGTCAGAATGCCTGTTTTTCTATGCGTTTTTAACCCATAAAACCACCTGTAATTGAATAAATATAAGGTAGAGCTGTTTAATGTCACACTGTGGAACATTCCAGACAGAGCAATGACATATCCATAGAAACAAGCAGGTGACGGACCCCCAACCAAAAAGTTACACAATGCACATTTAAATGATGATGGATGATAAACTTTGGGCTCACCTTAATATTGTAGTAACCTCAGCTTAAGCTTATGTAATGGAAAAAGTCTTGTATTAAATTTAATACCGAGGTGTGAGTTTAATTTTGCATTGCTTTAAAGAAAAAAAAAAAAGTAAAAATGATTTGAATTCAAAATATTAATTAAATTTTAATTACTTTACTTACAAATATGTAACTTTTTTGTCAGTGTGTTGAGTGGAGTAGAGGTTCTATTTTATGTACAAAGTTATTATTTGGTATATAATTTCACATGTAATCTTCTATTGAAATTTGAACCTACTCCCTGTATCTCTGCGAAACAACAAAAGAGGATGTGGCACTCCTGATTTTCCTATCCGAAATTATGTCTGATACAAATTTTCATCAATCTCCATAAATTTGAATTAAAAACTGTAAAAATTCAACAAAGTGACTCAAATTGCTCTTGTACCATGTGTCAATGATTGCAAATGTAAACGGTTAGATCCTGCATAGCCTTATATTTACTAAAATCTAAAATTACTCAGTCACTACCGTAGCCCTCATTTTAAGTCATGAAAAATGCATGAGCGTTACAATGTTGAGCTGGAGTTTGCAGTGAACGCACCACGCCTCTCTTCTCTTCACAGTTCACTGCAAAAAGCAACATGTAGGTAAGTTAAATTGGCTTAAATTAAGAATATTTTACTTAATTTGAGTAGATTCAACTTGACAAGTAAAATGATCTACCAATAGAATAAGTTTTTTTCTTAATTCAAGCAACATTACATTGTGTTTCTTATTTTAAGTGCAAAGAGTTCTTGTTTTTGTTATCTTAAAGGTGCATTGTGTAACTTTTCTGTTTTTTTTTTTCTTTAGAGAGATGTTGTTACTTGCTTGGTAAGTTCCAGAGTATGGCATAAAAAATTTTTCAGCCTGTGTTTCATTAAAAGTCATTTTATTGTTTAGAAATATCTTTAAGAACATGAATTCTTGTGTGAGCGAGCTCACCTCTCCACCGAACTGATCTGTATCTTGACCTGCTTGTCTCCATGGAGATTAGTTTAATGACGTACTGTGAAACATTCCAGGCTGAACAGTTAAGTACATCACTATGGAGACTAGCATGTGGCGTGCCCTCCCTAAGAAAAGTTATGCAGTGTTTCTTTAAGTGTATTTTCATATTTTAAGTACAAAAATCTCTTCCACTGGTAGATTTTTACTTGCCAAATGAAATTTACTCAAATCAAATCATTAAAAACGTCTTAATTCAAGTAATCTTAAAGGTGCACTATGTAACTTTTTGGTTGGAGGTCCGTCACCTGCTTGTTTCTAAGGATATGTCATTGTTCTGCCTGGAATGTTCCACAGTATGACATTAAACAGCTCAACTTTACATGTATTCAATCACAGGTGGATTTATATCTCAAAAATACCTAGAAAAACAGGCATTCTGACAGTGAGCGGGGCTGCCTCTCCACAGATCTGACCTGTAACTTGGTCTGGTTTTCGTCTCCATGAGGATAGAATGGTTTAATGCCAAACTGTGAAACATTCCAGACAAAGCAATAACATCTCCATGGAGACAAGTATTTGATGGACTCTCCACCAGAAAACTTACACGATGCACCTTAAACATTTTAACTTTAACTAAGGTTTGTGTTTTTGCAGCGTTCCTGCTCTAACCACTGCTCTCAAACGCTTCACGAGTACAAAACATGTGAGTTTCATTTAAATATTGGCACAAAATATCGTCCGTTGGCAGCTTGAGTGAAAAATGTATTTCCGTGTTGCAGTTTGAAGTGGTATATTCTCACTAG